>CM057451.1:235745000-237190000 GCA_016271365.2 Neoceratodus forsteri
GCAATGAGCCATTTTATGAGCCACTTCAGGATCTGCACTGAAGAATTTTAATGCACTTCCCAGGGGATGCGCATTAAAATCCTTAAAGCACACCCTGTCATGACCTATTACTTACATACATTATACTGGTGTGGTAGCGCAAGTATAGTTAGGCTTGAGTGGAGTGCTTAGTATTAAACCCAAGATTTGCACCCCAACAACTGTGGCAGCATTTGACAGAACAGCCCAAACATTTGAATGTAAGGTCAGACTGGCATAGACTCAATACATGAAACGTTTTATGACAGCACCTTGTGTGGTTTTTAAGATCTGGCTACTCCTAATTTCGTAAAAGTGTATTTTTTTTTTGGGGGGGGGGGCTGTATTTAACATGTTTTTTTTTCCTTTGTTTTTGCACTCTCAAGCACAGCCTAGATGGTATGGAATGTTTTCTGAAAAAATATTAAACAGTTACAGAGTTATAAGGAGTTTCTTTCTTTTCAGAACTGTTCTGAGCATGCTCAGTGCGTTTTTTGAAATAACCCTGATGCGAACAGACAATTTTTCGGTTCTAGAGAGCATTTTCAGTTTGTGTCGCTAAGTTGTCAAGAACCAAAACCAGTTATCATGTCCAAGAAGAAAATTTTTCGGTTCGTGATGGCCAAATTATGTACAGTATTTTTTTTAAAAACAAACACCTAAGCCTAGCTACATGAAACCAATTTAGCTAGATTCTGGTGTTTGATTTTTAAAAATAATGCCAAAAATGCATATTCAGAGCACCCCAAAATCCAGGGTGCCCAGCTTGACAAGACGAGCCGTTAACCAGCATTCACTGTATGAGAACAGCAGGACTTTATTGGTTAGTATAGCCACAGTTGAAGTCATGCTGCTGGTTTGACTGGGAGCAGTGAGCCCACACTAGCCCGATCTCTCTCGCCCTCTCAGCCATCCATCCATCTCTCGGTCTACCTATTTTTTACTTATTGTTCCCTCCCCCTCCCAGCTCAGCCAGCCCACCCTTGTTCTTACCCCACAGTGTATAAACGTACGAAGAGGACTGGGGTACCCACCCTGATACTGCTTCTCTTTAACCCCCTTCCCTCCAGGATGCCTGCTCACCTTCCTCAAGAGGTATGTGGTGGCACCAGTGTGCCCACCCCTGGTGCCACCGAACAGTAAAATCCTGACACAGGGGTGTCCAATCCCTAGTGTCGGCTAGGTCCCACTGAGATTATGAAAACTGTTCTGTATTGATCTCCCCTCGAAACCTGTATAAAAAAAAAAAAAGAATCCATCGCTGATCTGTCCCATGTCCCCACCCACCACACCCCAACCACCCCTCAGCACCCACCCACCCCAACACTCTTGCTTACCTACAAATGACCCACAGCATAGATCCTATCTCCCATCAAAAAAGTGTTGCTGCTAAAACTGGGAACTGTGATATGAGAAAACAAGTCCAGTCCACTTTAATGTATTTCAATGGGGTCTGAACTTTTACTCATAACTTTGTCACTTTGCAATATTTTTACACCAAATTTAAAGCACTGCCTTTTTGGGACTCCACCTCATGAACACAGCAGGTGAAAGTTTTCAAATCCTTAAAAGCTATACAATAAAATATCCACAAAGTGACCTAAAGAATTAAATTGGATGTAACAAACAAACAATGGAAAATAGCATTAGCTTCTATTAATAAACACAAACTCTCTAGAGGTAAAACAATACAGTTCAAAATCCTAAACAGAGCATATTTGACTCCCTATAAGTTATGCAAAATGGGATTAACAAACCATTCAGAATGCTGGCACTGCCAGGAACCTGAAACAGATATGCTACACATCTTTTGGGAGTATACTCTGATTAAGAATTGGTGGAACCAATTATTCACCCTATCGGAAAAGCTAGTAGTCAACATGCAACATAAAGAAAATATGATTACAAATGTTTTAGAAATAAATAATAAAATTGGCATGAATCATTTAGACTGGATTTTTATAAAAGCAAATTCCATGTCATTGAAGAGAATCATACTTCAAAAGTGGGAAGAGCAAAACAAACAATTCCTTTACAAAGAATGGAAGCAAATATTTTAGACTATTTAATAGGGACATCTCTGCCTACGATAAACACTGTGGGGAAGTGTTTAATACACCAAGGTATAGTTGAAATAATCAGCGTTTTACAACCGCTTTATAAGAGTGATTTATACTTACATACCATATATTACTATATATTATATAATAACAAATATAAGACTAACATATAAATAAAGTTAATATTATATATTTTTTTGAATATTTTGTTTATTAACAGTTTTCTGACACAAAAAAAGAAAAAAAAACAGCTTATACATAATACGAACAACAAAAGACAAATACAATTACAAACACACAAAAATCCCGGTTAATACCTTAATACACCATACAAATTCCATTTATTAAGGTGCAGTCGAGTGTGCAGCAATACCCCTGTATCCTCTACGTATACAAAAACTCCCTGGGTGGCTATCCGTTATCATATGCAGTATATAGAACAGACATCTGGCCCTCAGCTCTTTATATTATACTGGAATATTAGGACCCCCGCAAGAGAAACTTACTGAACCAGAGATCAACCATTGATCCTTCCCTTTAGCCATCCCCCCAGCTGGGGGTACCCCTATACCTATCTCGCACCCTGGGGCTTAGATATTCAACCCTGTGCAGAGCATTACATTTTCAGACAGGCTCAACGTCGCCAAAAAAGGGGCTCAGTCCCTTAAGAACACCTCTTCCCCATCTCTAACTATCCATGTGAGCCTCTCTAAAGCCAGTGTACGTATAACTAACTTTCGCCAGTCAATCAGCATGGGCCCATTCCCAGTAACCCAGGTATTCTGAATGCAATGTCTAGCTAGCACCAGCAAAACACTTACCCATCTAGGCAATAACTGCCACTCTTCTTCTCCTTCTATTCTTTCCACCCCAAATAGGCAGACTAAAAGGTCACGAGTCAATTGCCCCCCGCCCCATACCCCTATTTACCTCCTGAATCAACCCCCCCCCCAATACCTTATCAGGACCGGGCACGACCAGAAGCAATGGAAGAAGGTGCCCAATCCCTTACCCCACCTTCTACAGTTCAGCGACACAGCAGGATGTGCCCGATGTACTGCCACTGGGGGCCAATAAATTCTATGCAAAAACTTATAGAAGGCCTCCTTAAATTTGTTACATATCATAATTCCCTCCGGCATACCTAGCACTAGATCCCAATTTCCTTCTGATATCTGCAACCCTATATCCCTTTCCCAGAGGGCCTTTGTAGGGCCCGTCAGGTCTGGTAGGCTCTGCTAGTCCTGTTTAACTATTTTCCCAACAAACCCTTTTATGTCTTTCCTGGCCTGACATACCATCTGCTCTATTCTATTTGCCTGCAGCCACCCCCTTCCCCTTATGCCCAATCGTCCTACATATGTCCTCAACTGCAGATACCGAAACATATGAGAGGCTCCCACCCCATCTCTCTCCTGATCTTATTAAACTCACTTAACTCCCCCTTCTCCAGCAGCATCCCCATACATACCGCCCCCCCCTCCCATTCCAGGAACCTTCTGTCCTCCATCCAAGGGACAAAGAAGGGGTTCCTTGCAATTGGAAGTAAGACAGTCTCCCTCTGGGTCCCCCTTCCGTCGCCATAAGTGGTGCCAGGCCTCCAGTGTCTCCCTAACTAATGGGTTGCCACTTCCCGAATCCCTATATGCCCGCAGCCCTCTACTATGCAGGTATGCTGTAAGTCTCCCAGACGTCCCCTCCTGTTCCAGGCCTATCCAGCTAGCCACCTCAGGTTTATGTACCCAATCTGCTACACTCCAGAGTTGCACTGCCTTATAATATGCCCCCAAGTCTGGGAAGCTAAGCCCACCCCTATTTCTATCCGCCTTAAGCCTTACTAAACTTATTCTGGGCTTTTTTCCCTGCCAAATGAAGTTTGTGAACCCTCTCTCCAAGCGTTTCACATCCCTCTGCGTAAGCCTCAACTGCAACATTTGCATAGGGTATAGAACACGCGGGATTATATTCATTTTTATGAGATTTATTCTCCCAATCCAAGATACTGGTAATTGCATCCATCTCTTCAGGTCTGCCAACAGCAGGTTTATCAAGGCGTGATAATTCAATTTATATAGCTCTTCCACACCTCCCAATCACAGACCCCAAGATATCTGAAATCCCGATCCAGACCACCCTGAATCCTCTGCTGCTGCACTCTGGACCTACTTCTAGGAACCCCATAGCTTCAGATTTCTTCACATTAATCTTATACCCAGACAATCCAGCAAACTTTTCAATAATATCCATAAGGCATCCCATAGAGCCATTCATATCCCCAAGGAATAATAGCATATCATCAGCATAGAGTGCCACCTTATGCACTCTTTCCTCCCCATCCCTCACTCCCACCACGCCCTCATGCTGGCGTATCGCTGATGCCAGTGGTTCGATTACCAAAGCAACTAGCAGAGGGGATAGAGGACATCCCTGCCTTGTCCCCCTACCCAGCCTGAACTTCGCAGACCGACATCCATTCACCATCACCTACGCACTCGGCTTTTGGTACATGGCCCTGACTCACCCTATGAACGGGTCCCCCAGACCAAACAGGGTCATCACCTGAAATAAAAAGTCCCATTCCACACTGTCAAATGTTTTTTCAGCATCCAATGAGATCACCCCCATCTTGGCGCCAGCCCTTCCAGCACGCCATACAATGTTTAACAACCTCCGAACATTGTGGTAGGACTGCCGCCCCTTGATGAACCCTGTCTGGTCTGGGTAAACCACCTCCGGTAGGATATTCTCTAAGCAAGTAGCCAGGACTTTAGCTAGAATTTTCATATCCACATTGAGAAGGGAGATTGGTCAATAGGAGGAATATTCAAGCTCATCCTGACCTCCTTTCTGTATTAAGCAGATGTTAGCCTCATAACATGAGTCAGGCAATAGTGGGACCTGGTCCTCCTCCCCTCTTTCAAATACCCTCCTCAACACATCTGCCAATTGCCCCCCCCCCCAGAATCCTGTAGAATTCGACAGGAAATCCATCGGGCCCACTGGCTTTTCCCTCCTGTAACTTCTGTATGGCGCTCAGGATCTCCTGCCTTGATATGGGCTGGCTCAGTACCTCCCTCTGCTCATCTGTAACCTTTTGCAAAGCTACTACTCTTAAAAACTCCTGGATACACTCTTCCTGCCCTTCATGCGCTGCCCTATACAACTTTTCATAAAACCTCCCAAAACGCTCTGCTATAGCCTTTGAACTTGTAATGATTTGCCCCTCCTCTTCCTTAATCCGCAGGATCCTAGTTGGACATCTGCCCCCCTTCATCAGCCTAACTAACATGGGTCCAGGCTTGTTCCCCCATTCGAAAACTCTCCTCTGACAGAAGAACCATGTCCTCCCTGCGTCTTCCCTTAAGACAGAATTAAGGGCCTCCCTCGCCACTGCCAACATCTTGGGGGCTTCTCCCCTTTCCCCTCCACCTACTTGCTTCTCCAGCTCTTTCACTTGCCTTTCTAATTCTTCCCTTTTAACCCTTTTCTGTTTTTTAATCTTAGCCACATAGGCTATTATAGCTCCCCCCCGCATATAGGCCTTACCCGCCTCCCATACAATGGTGCTAGACACCTCACCCGTATCGTTCATCTCTTCATAAAGCTTCCATTGTTCTGTCAAATATTCCCTGAACGCTTGGTCCTTAGCTAAATATGTAGGAAATCTCCAGGTTGAAGATCTCCTCTCACCACCCCCCCCCGCGATGCACAATACGACCATAGCGTGGTCCGAGAGGAAAATGGGGCTGTGGCTTATCTCTTTTATTCTTCCCACCCAGCTTCTAGGTAAAAAAAAATAGTCTAACCGGGACCAAGTCTTATGGGGGTTAGAGTAGAATGTATACTCCTGCCCAGTGGGGTTGACCGCCCTCCACCCGTCCACTAAGTCCATATCTGTGATTCCAATTTTCCACTGCCCCATGGCCTCCGTCGACCGCCCCTTACCCTCAGAATGATCCATCTTCATCCATTGTCCAATTAAAATCCCCTCCCATAATAAGCTCGAAATGTTTCTAATAAGCAGGCCCAGCAAAGAGGAATAAAAACCAGGTCATACACTGCCGTGCGTAGACACAACCAAAAGTAAGTGTCTCCCTCGCCATATTCATTAACAAAATGTATCTCCCTTCTTAGGGTCTCTCACTACTCTTTTCACCTCGAAGAGCAGATTCTTATGTAAGAGTATTGCTACCGCCCTTTTATGCGAAGAATAAGAGGCTGCTAAACATTTCCCAACCCAATTCCGCACCAGTTTGGCATGCTCCACATCTGTCAGGTGCATCTCTTGCAGCATTGCCACCTGTGCTCCCTTTTGTCTAAGCGCAGTTAAAAGTGCGGTCCTCTTCGCCGGCCCGGTGGCGCTGAGGGTTGAGGCGCTGGACGCCACACTGGCAGCGCTGCCAATCTCGGTTCGGGAACGGACTCGCTGCCGGGGTCGTGGGGGGAGGGAGGATTGAGCGTCCAACAGATGCCTCTCTCCTCAGGGTGGGAACCGAACACATTCGAAAGGTTCCAAGTCACCTTCACGACCGGTGGAAGCACCCGATCACGGAGGACGCAGGCGGCGCCCGCTTGCCAGTGCCGGGAGGGGACGCCTGCTGTGCATGAGGGTTGGTGCGTCCAGCACACCACCACTGGGACGCGCCAGCGCGCTCAGGGGCGGGAAACTAGGGGAGAAAACGAGAAACCCTCTCGCAGCCCAAGATGATAGCCTCTCGGATCATCCGGACCACCGAGTGGAGGGACAGACCCCAACGTGCAAGGAGGGAGGGGGCACTCTAGGGGCAGATCCCGCTGGAGGTGGAATGGAGTTGAGAGGAAGGAAGGAGAGGGCTCCAAGAGCAGAGAAGGGGCAAAAAGAAAGAAAGTACAAAAAAAAAAAAAAGTGCGGTCCTCTTCACTGGGCTTGCTATACCCTTAACATTCCAAGATATCACATTTAAGTTGACTAGGTCACCTATCTCTCTCTGTGAGGTTTTTCATTTTTTAAGGATATTGTCTTTTGATATTGCATTACATATATCCAAACTTTCATATAACTCACCAAAACCTTCATATACTTTTTTTGATGTCTGCACACTCGACTGCCACAATTGAAATACAACCAGGTAATTACCCTACTAACAAAAAAACTAAGTGAACTATCTATTCTATCATTTATAACTAATCCCCCCCAATCCCTCTTCCAAACCCCCCCTTCACCCTTCCCTTGTAATCTCTCCTCTTCCACCTTCCCCCTACAACACTAATTGCTAACATAGCACAAGTGTAGATTTAGAGACAATGAAGAATAAACATTCAACACTACTCCACCAAAACTGAGATGCGCGTCCCGCCACCTCCCTCACTAGCCACATTTTCCCTTCCGGAACTATCCCACCCCCGGAGTCTCCATTAATCTCCATCCCGAGCCCGGCCAGTATCCCACCTTCTTCGCCTTATCTCAGACATTCCCCCGCCACACCCTCCCTAATCCACCTCCACGTCCTCATCTAATTGTTTCCCTTTATCTCCTCTTTACCCACCCCCTTACCCACGTCTGTCTCAGTTATCCGCTGTTATCATAACTCCCCCACCCCAAACTCCTCCCTTGTACAGGCTCAACCCCATTACTCTCCTTTATCTCCAATTTGACCCCACTCAGGTCTCATCCTGCTCCCCCTTCCCTACTATTAACCTCCTCATCCAACTTGTTCCTGGACACCCTCCCCACCCCTCCCCCAGGCCAGCGACTGAGACCTGAGATGGGGTGCCATCTCAGCTCTACCAAGCAGGGAGACCTATAACTCAATCTTCGTCTCTTATACCACAGCCTTTTCTACCAATCCCCCACCCCACATCTAATAGTATGGATATAGCACAACATCCAGTGTTTACATTCACCAGACCCAAGAGAAAAAGGAAAACCCCACCTTTATTGCGCCCTCTAATTCACTCTCTGCCCCTTCTGCATTCCTTCCCCATCCCCACGGCCTTCACCTTTCAAAAATCCCTGCAAATGCCCCCCACTAGATGACCTGGAGAGGGTTCTTATCCAGATCCTAAACCCCAAGCTTTTAAGCTGCCCCGAGAAAAATCCCCACTGCAGGCTGTCATAACTTCAAACTTCCTCTAACTAACCCCCCCAGGCCTCCCCCCGGACTCCTCTTCATCCCTTCCAGACAGATACTCAATTTATTTCCCTTAACCCCCCGGTAACCATACCCCCACACCCTGATTGATAGCCTCAGATGAACACATCATGGATCCGACAGCATCAGAGGAGTGGCGCAGGGGACTAGGCACTATCAATAAAACACGCTAGGCCTCCCCGCCCTACCTCGCCTGTATCAGGAACTCTCTTCATATCCGTGACCCTCTGGTCTCCAGCTGAGCTCTCATACCAGCAGTCAATAAGAGGAGCCCTCCATGAAAACAGAAGGGAGCATCGTAGCTTTCTCTCACCTTGCTTCCCAGGCTCCTCTAGTCCACAGTTCTTCCACCACGCCTGACCCAACAACTGTCTCATCCAGGGTCTGTCCTCCTCAGGTATAAACGGCGCAACGGCACCAACCAGGAACAGGAAACACTCTCAACATAGTTCAGTCCAAAAACTATAACCAGAAAAATCGATCCTCCATCAGAACAATTAAATCGAAACCTCTTAAAGCCATCCTTCCAGTTCTTTGTATCTCCCCACAACCACTCAGCTCACTCTTCTCTTCAGCCCTTTACAAACTCCTCTGCTTTCTCGAGCTCCCAGAAGGAGTAGGTCGCACCCTCATGTTTAATTCTGAGTGTGGCGGGATATACCAGAAAGTTTTCTACCTTAAGGCTCCTCAGCTGTGCCATCAGCCCATTAAAGGCCTTCCTTTTCTTCAACAAGCGAGCCGAGTAGTCCTGTGAGAGAAATAATCTATGGCCCTCGTAGCTCAAGGCATCCTGGGATCTGTAGGCCCTCAACAACGCTTCTCGGACCTGGAAGTTATGGAAGCGCATAATTATTTGACGTGGGGGCTGATCTACCGTTGGCCGTGGCATTACAGCTCGATGTGCACGCTCTAGTTTAATCTTGCCATTTTTCATTTTCAGCCCCAGCAATTCGGGTAACACTCTGCTGCAAAAGTCAAGAGCATCCTTTCCCTGCAGTCCCTCAGGGAGCCCCCTAAGTCGCAAGTTTAACCGCCGATGATAGTTCTCCTGGTAATCATAAGCCTCCTTAAACTCCTCCAACTCCCTCTGTAAAGCATGAACTTGGCCTGGGACTGTCAGCACTTCGTCCTCCAGTCTAGAAATTCTTTCTTCAGCCTCAGTCAGCTGAGTGCTCTGTTGCGCCTGCTGCTCCAGGACCTCCTGCAATTTCCCATCCAACTTATCCTCTAGCTTTATCAGGCATGGCTCTAGTGCTGCAATTACTTGCCCTGTAAGCTCCTTCCCCAGAGCCGCCATCTCTGCCGCCAAAAGTGAAACCAGGCCTGCATTTTCTCCTCCTGGGCCCGCCATCCCCTTTTTTCTGGTTTTTCCAGTCGCCCGCTAACTTTTAGTAGGCTTTGAGGTCAGATACTCATCCATTGCTCCCTCCACCACCTGCAACCACCGTTTTATTTGCCCCGAGGTGGGAAATTCCGTTTATTAATCTATATTTATTGGCTATTTTGTTGGAGCTAGCGGGAAACGCGACCTCTCAGTTAGCTGCTCATTAGCGCCCCCAATATTATATATTTATATTTGATACTCTGAAGAACTGCATATGTAATATGTCCTTTTACCTCCTTCTAGTCTCTGCATGAATTGTATTTGATGAAACATTTTTTATGTGCCCCCCAAAAAGTGAAAGTTTTCAAATCCTCTCAAAAATCACTTTGGGTGGATTTAAAAATTTTCACCTACCAGGTTCATAAGGTGGAGTCATAAGAAAGCTATGCTGAAAGGGGGCAGCGTTGAGCCCTAGCAAGATGGCCACTTGGAAATACAGCACTGTAACACACCTCACATTTAAGATTAAAAAGTACAATCTTTGGGAGAGTCTAATACAAAATCAGTATTGTCTCATGGATCAGATACCTGGCTGAACATTATGGGTAATCCACGAAAAGGAAAATTGTCAGCTGAGGGAACTAAGCCCAAAAATGCGCTGGGAGCCCCTGCCATGCAGTTGGCCCAGAGCTGTACTACAGAAACTGAAGACAAGACATCTGAGGAAACCCTGTAAACGTTGGGCCAAAGCCAGCCCTCCGCCTAGAAGCGATGTCCAGACTGTAATGCTTAGTAAAGGTATAGACAGAACTCCAAGTAGCGGCAGCACAAATGTCGGCCGCGGAAACGTTCCTTAGGAAGGCCGTGGAGGCAGCCATGCCTCTAGTAGAATGACCTCTGATAGAACCCGGCAGAGGTTTCTCGTGCTTCTGGTAACAGAATCTAATGCAGTTGCCCAGCCACTTGGACAGGCCCTTCTTAGAAACCGGTTTGCCCCTCAATCTCGGGGCAAAGGAAACAACCAACTGGTCGCAAGAGCGGAACTCTTTGCTACGGGGGGTGTAACACTGGAGACTCCGATGGACGTCCATTGTGTGAAGGAGTGCCTCACCTCTGTTAGAGGGGGACGGATAATACACCGGAAGCTCTACTGATTGATTCAGCATGGCTTCTGACACCACCTTGGGAAGAAACTTCGGATGTGTTCTGAGGACCGCCCAGTCCCTATGGAAAATCAGATAGGGCTCCCTGCAGACTAGAGCGTGAAGCTCCGAAATCTTTTGGGTTGACGTGATAGCCACCAGAAAAAGCGCCTTCCAAGACAGGAAGAGCAAATCACAGCTCACATCCAGCTCAAAAGAAGGAAGGGTGAGCTTTTACAGGACAAAGTTTAAGTCCCAAGACGGAGTTGGACTGCGGAGGAGGGGTTTCAGGTGGAGAATCCCTTTCAGAAAGGTTTTTGAGACCTCCAACTGAGCCATGAGTTTACCATCCACTAGCTCATGGTACGCCGAGATAGTGGAGACATGGACCTTCAGAGAAGAGTAGGACAGACCGGAGTCTGATAAATGAAGGAGGTATTCCATGACCTGTGGGGCCAAGCAAGAAGAGGGGTTCCAACCCTTAGCAGTCGCCCAAATGGAGAACCGCTTCCACTGCATGGCATAAGTGGAACGGGTACAGGGCTTTCTAGCCTCAATGAGGACTTGAGCAACCCTGGAGGAAACCCCGAAGCGAGAGATCACTATGTCTGTAGGAGCCACGCGTGCAGGTGCAGGGTCCTGAGCCCTGGGTGCAACAGTCAACCTTGATCCTGAGTCAGGAGGTCGTAAGTCACTGGAAGTGGAACCGGTGGTTCCCTGGAAAGCTGCCGCAGCAGCGGGAACCAGATTTGTCTTGGTCAGAGAGGAGCAATGAGAATCATCCTTGCCTTCTCTGCTTGAAGCTTGAGAAGGACCCTCTGCAGAACGTGAAATGGACGGAATGCGTACACAAATTTCCCTGTCCAGGATAGAGACAATGCGTCATTCCAGAAAACACCGTGCCCTGGAACGAGCAAGCAAAACCTGGGAAGCTTTGCATTGGATTTAGAGGCGAAGAGGTTGATTTCCGGACGCCCCCAACGTTAGAAGATGGATTCCACCACTTCCTGAAGCAGTTCCCTCTCGTGAGTTAGGGTCCAAGATCTGCTGAGACTGTCCGCCAGGACGTTTAAGATGCCCGGAACGTGCACGGCCACGAGGACCAGATGGTGTTGGACTGCCCAGTTCCACACCCGCGTTGTTTCCCTGCACAGGGGGTACAACCGGGTTCCTCCTTGTTTGTTGATATACCAAACTACTGACATGTTGTCCATTTGGATTAACAATGATCCCTTTGGAAGCAGGGCCCGAAATACCTGTAAGGTGTACAGGACCGCCCTCAACTCCAGAACACTGATGTGCAAATGAGTCTCCACGCCAGACCACAGTCCCTGGGCTTGGTGCTCCCCGGGATGAGCTCCCCACCCCATATTCGAGGCATCGTGGTGAGGGTGGCTAGTGGTGCAGGGCTCCGAAAGGGAAGTCCCACAAAAAGGATGCGAGACTCTCTCCACCACTGCAGTTCTCTCTGAACCGCAGAGGAGACCAGAACCAGATAGTCCAGGTCGTCCAGGAGCTGATCCCACTGCACTCACAATGTCCACTGAGAGACCCTCATGTGAAGTCTTGCTAGGGGGAACAGTTGTGATGGCAGCCGCCATCAGGCCCAGAAGGCGTAGGACATCCCGAGCTGGGATGGTTCTGTGAGAAGCCACTTTGGAGGCCTGGCAGATAAGGGCCTCCACCCTGTCTGGAGGCAGGAAGGCTCTGCACTGGACCGTATCCAGGACTGCCCCAAGGAACTGAAGTCTCTGGGCAGGGATAAGGGATGACTTGGGAACACTGACTGTGATCCCCAGACTGTTGAAAAGGTCCAGAGTAAAGGTAAGAGCCTCCAACAGAGCATCCCTGGACAAAGCTGAAATCAACCAATCATCCAGGTAAGGGAAAACCGCAATACCCCTGCGGCGTAAGCACACTGCGACCACCACCAGGCAATTGGTAAAAACCTGTGGTGCTGAAGACAGACCAAAAGGGAGCACTCAGAACTGGAAGTGTTCCCCTTGGAAGCAAAAACACAGGAATGGCGGTGGCTGGGGAAGATGGGGATATGCAGGTAGGCATCCTGCATGTCCAGGGCGCAGAGCCAGTGGTACTCCATGAGGAGAGGGAGAAAGCTCTGGAGAGTCAGCATTCGAAATTTCTTGTACTTGACAAACTGGTTTAGTTGACTTAGGTTGAGTATGGGTCTGAAATCCCCCGTCTTTTTTGGAATCAGGAAAAAGTGGGAGTAAAACCCCTTTCCCTTTTGCCCGAAGGGGACCCGCTCGATTGCTTCTTTCAGCAAGAGCGAGTTTACCCTCCTCGCGAACTAGGAGGGCCTGGTCCTGAGAATAGGAGGACTTCGGGGCGAAGTCTCCGGAGGGATTTCCAGAAATTCTATGGTGTGTCTGACAGACACTAGTTGGGACGCATTCGTTGGAGGAGATCGCTCTCCACTCCTGTGCATGGAGGGCGAACCTCCCCCCCACCTGCTCCTAATCACGAGACTGAGGAGGCAGTGGGGCCAGGGAGTCAAGAAGTGGTGGGATGTTCAAGGGGAGGGCCTCCTGAACGTCTCTGATTTTTGGGGCAGGAGGGGTGGCTGTACCTGTGGCCTTACGGTTCCCTTGGCAGTGCGCCTCAGCGTTCTTCCTCTGCCTCCAGGTCCTTTTCCAAAAGGGCTGCTCCTTCTGTTGGGAGCCCGATCGGCACATTGACCTCACAGACCGAAGGGCAAGGCCTTTGTCCTGTAGGTCTGTGATAATATCTTTGGTGTCCTCACCAAAAAGTACCAAGACCCTAAAAGGGGCGTTCTGAATCGCTGACTGGACTTCGTTGGCGTAGTCCAGAAAGGCAAAGCCCGGAATGCCATCTAAGGGCAACGGCTGTTGCCGAGGTGCCAGCCACCGAGACAACAGAATCATAGGTGGCGCGCAAGGCATGCCTACAACAAACTTTGGAGAGGCAGAGATCCTTGGCAAGTTCCTCCTTCCAAGGTGAAGGGTACATGGATTGGACTCGAGCTTTGAGCCAGGCCAAGTTGCCTTCTGGTGGGACACCATGTGGGCCAAGCAATTGAGGGACCGAAAGGCGCACGCGGCCGATGAGTATATCTTCTTTCCAAACTGGTCCATCTGCCTTGACTCTTTGTCAGGAGGAGAGGTGCTCATATGCTTTGGAGTTGAGGAGCAATCATGAGCCGCAAAGATGACCAGAGTCAGCTTTGGGATGAACCTTCAAGAACGGGGCATCCTTCGTCACCCGCTAAAGCCTGTCCGCATGTTTGGGGACAGCCAGGAGGGTATAAGGCATCTGCCAGATGGTAGTGGTGAGGTCTTGGTGAGGTGCCATCCAGGGAGGAACGGGGACTGGAGACAGAGACTCTAGGTCGAGATGCTCCGCCAGTCCCTGTCTCATGGGGTCCTGTTCCTCCAACTCCCAGTCGAGGTACTCCTCTATGGACCTCAACAAATCTGAAAAGGTAGGGTCCTCTGGTGGGGACTTCGTGGACTCTCTGCCTTTCGTGTCCTCGGGGTCCTCCGGAACTTCCTCAGAAGAACTGTCCGCCCCCACTGAACCATCGTCATCTGCCTCCTCGACAGGACAATGTCTGGTATCCAGGAGGGAAATGTCCTGCCAAGTCTTCCCCAAGATAAGGACGGTGGTAATGGAAAAGCTGCTCAGGGAAGGAGACTTGGGAGACCGCAGTTGTGGGAGCCTAGTCTCCAGGTCCGAGACCAACTCTGACTGTGCCCCCTGCCACCAACACTGGATTAAACCTTGAAAGTCGGGGTGACTGGAGGAGGAAGGAGGGTGGTGGTGGAGTAGGCAGAGGCTGATGGGGAGGAAAAGGAGGGAGAGGAGCAGGAACTGGCAGAGGATAATAACCCTGGAATCCCTGATAGTGCAAGTAGGGACTGGATCCAGGATAGAACTTCCCAAAATTATTCCAGTCCGGGGTGGGGCCCCCCTGAGTAGTAGCCCCCAGGATATCCTTGCGGGTAGTATGGGACAGTTCAGGGTCTGGTATAGATCCCCGTCGTCAGATCTGGCGTCGGGGGTACCCACGTCGGACCCGCCGTTGTGTAAATAGGCAAAGGGTCCGGCTTCGGGACAGCCACACATCAGGAGAACCGATGTCGGAGCCGGCACCACCCGATCCAGTGCCGGAAAGGGGGTCCGGCGTCGGATCCGGACGAAGGGGCCCTGGCAGCGGGACCTGATCCGGTGTCTGGGACAGAGGCAGAGGCTGGATAACTGGTCCCAGCTGCGGAATTGTCGTCAGGACAACTGACGTCGGAGGTGCTGGGAGCCCACCAGAAGGCAGAGGAGGGGCCTCTATAGTAAGGCCAGAAGGCCGAAGAGGAGCCTCCTTCTCCTTGACTCTGAGAAAGGACAGCGGAGCAGACACTGTGGCATCTACTGAGTCGAGGGGTTCTCCGTTGTCGTCGCCGGAGGTACCCACTGGAGAATTGGAGGGAGAGGTGCTTTCTCCCTCTGGTCCCGCCGGATGTCGGGTGAGGCGCCGTCAGGCCCTGACAGGGGAACCACACCCATGTGATCGTCCGGGATGGCTGACTTATCGGGTGGAGTCAGGCAGGTGGGGGAGGAGCCCACGGCTGGCTTATCAACCGGAGCCTGGAGAGTACGCACTGCCTGGGTAGTCATCTTACAGGCCGCCACACGGTCCCCAGAGGAGCAGAGGGTCGACTTATCAGCTGAGGCGGTGTGGTCGCCGGAGGAGCCAACGGCCGACTGACCAGCCCAAGATTTATCAGACTTACTGTCCTTGTTGGGTGGCAGCTGGGCCTTGCCTGTCAAGGGCCTGGCGTCGTCTATGGAGAGCTCTCGCTCCCTGGATTTCTAATGTTTTTTAGAAGGAGAAGCCTTTCAGACAAAGAATGTCTAAGCCTATCCATTTTCTTCTCAAGAGAAGCCAGGTGGACTTTTAGCAGCGGGCCTGCAAAGCCTGCTGTCTCCTCTTTTTTGTGGCCTGATTGAAGGTCTGACACTCAGGGCAGGAGGAGACTGGATGGTCCGGGCCTAAACAGAGGACGCACTTGAGGTGATCGTCTTTGTGCGGGATCTTCATGCCACAGGATGAGCACTTCTTCTTTGGAGAAGACATCAATAATAAACCCGAAATTAGAGGGAAAATTCGTGAGCGAAATTCCGACGCAAGACACTTTCGACGAATGCTATTTGGAAGTCTGCTATGCAACTGACACAAAGAGACGGTGGGAAAGAACTGGAGGGCAGGCGTGGGGACCACCCACTATATACAGTCACGCTGATGTTGGTCACGTGATGTCAGGTGGGCGGTCCCCCGTCAGGTATTGCTAGAAAAGTCTGCCGTGCGGCCCGACACCAGGTGGCGCCAGTCCAGTCCTATATGTGATGACCTACTGAAGGAACCCTCTCGAAGTCAGATCTTGAATATTTAAACTATTTCTTCTGTTTCAGTAGGGGTGGGTAACAGGTTATCCCCAGGTAATACCGGCACGGTTGAAAAATTATTAGGATCTGGGACTGTTCTATAACTGGGGGAAGCCACGCAGCCTGTCACTTAGTTGTCATTTGCTACGTTGGACTTTAACATGTTTCTTCAGCATATAAATGGCTACACCTTGTCATGCCTTGCTGCTTAAATTTTCCTGTCCTCTTTGTGGTGTAGGCACAAGACAAGTAAATATCATGAATTTCACTAGATATTCTCTACAGTTGTGCCTCTTGCCACCTGATTTAGTTTTTCACTTACCCATCATCTCCTTGACCTTCTCTGGCTCTCTTTACCAAGTGTTCCTCTTCCAAAGCTGCTAAATTCTCATCTCCCCTTTCACGGCAGATAATCCTATAAACTGGAGAAGCAAACACATCCACAACATGTAATAAAAATAAGCGCAAACTGGTTGTTAAACCACTGGTAATTTTCTGCATCACGTGTTTCTCCCTAGCTATACACATGTACATATATTGTATATTATAGTGATGTGGTGGAGCTACTATAGTAAAGGCTGACAAGGCACTTTGTTAAACCTCAGTTTGCATGCCTTGATAACTGCCATCCCGTGACAGAACAACATTAATTTAAAAAAAAAAATATATATATATATATATGAACAACATTAACTTTAGAATGTGTATTCTTGGGGGCCAGGATCTCCAACACCTGAAAATGTGTTAAAGGGTTGGTACAGCTGCTGAAATGTTCCAAAAGGTTGAAAACATGAAAAACATGTTTTTAGGGCCCTTTATTTGCTCATGAATAAGAAAATTTCTTTAAATTGAAACAATCAAGTTCGTTAGAGTTAGTGCTAAGGATGCTGCTTTGGCAATTGTTTTGGTTGAAAAAGTTTCTGTTTCTAAATTAAAAAAATAAGTAAATAAAAATTCATAATTTACTTTTCCATTTTTCAAAAGGTGTTTTTTAGTGACAGTGATACGACAGTTCGGCGACAGTTCCATTTTTCATCAGGTGTTTTGTTGGCGACAGTTAACGTGAAATGCTTTCAAGATGAATATGACATGAGACTGTTGTTATGAGGCAAACATGCTGTCCTGAGAACTGAAAGGTATTTTGATGTTAAACCCAGACTCATGTTTGCTAACCAATAATTAAAAAACTGCTGATAGCTGAAACTTGAAACTTTTTGGTTAGTTTAATTCTGATCCAAGGGTGACCCTATCACTTTTGTTCTCTTCGAAAAGTATACATTTTAAATTTTTTCACAAGATTTATTTTGCAACAGCAAGCAAGATGGTGTTGCAAGACAAACATTTTGTCATGGAATGAACATGCTGACTAAAACTGGAAGGCATTCCTACATTAAGCCCAGAGACATTTTTGCACATCGATGAGCTATATTGACTGGTCAATCCAAGGACGGTTTGCCATTCAAAATATTGTCCATGCCAGCCTCCAGGGACTGTCTGCCATTAAAATAAGAGACAATGCCAGCCAACTGCCGGAAGTGTCAATACAAAGTTGTGTGTAGCAGCAGGTATTTCTATTTTAAAAAGGTAAAGAAATCAGTAAATTATGTTAATGCATCAGTTATTGTTTAAGCACAAACTGAAAAATGCAGGGAAATGTAACATGATGTAACTGGGAGAGCTTGAGGACCTAAAGCACACTAAAGGCAAGGATTCAGTGGCCCCTACAGAGAACCGGTGCTGGGGTGGGGTGATGACTGGTATACCAGGACATAGGGATACAGACTATTCTGAAGGGCTAGGCATGACAGGAAGGTGGTGGCGTGACTCTCTTCATAAAAGAAGGTTTACATCGGTGGTCATCGGGGGGGGGCGCAAACCAATGTCATAAGAGTCCATCTGGGTTGATCTAGGGGAAAAAAAGGGGGCAAAACAGGCTTCCTGGAGGTACGCTACAGGCCTCAAAACAGCTCAGTGCAGCATGGCGCCTAGCTGGACAGGGAAATTACAAGAGATGCCACGCTGGATGCAGTGGTGATCCTAGGAGACTTCAATCTCCTGGGCACAAACTCGGGTCTTGAGAAGGCTAATAGCAGGGCACAGAACAAACTCCTGTCCATAGTCAAGGACTGCTTCCAACAGCAGCATATTCAACAGGGCAGTAGGTTTGAAGCCACCCCTGACCTTTCTGTCAACAGTAGAGATGGAGTCCTCTCCGGTGTAAAAGCGAGGAAATGGTGGGAGGCAGTAGCACAACTAGGTAACCTTATCCCTGGTGACAAAAAACTAACGAGACCTTAGTCAAAGAGACCAGAAACTTTAGAAATGCAGCTGTAGCCAAGATGAAAGACTAGGTGTCCAAGGGTCTGCAGGGGCAGCATGAGGCTGGTAATGCCACAGAACACATCTAGTACTAATTCAAGAAGGCACTCGAAGCAGCTGCAGAGGTCTGCATTCCTGTAAGCATTAAGGGAAAACAGTCAAAAATGTGGTTCCCTTGCTCAACAGAGACCTAAGGCACCAGATTCTCAACAAGGTTTGAAAAGAAGTTTGTCTCAACTGCAAAGCATTACTGCATGCTAATGACACAGTCATCATCGCCTCACACCCGCAACCTGGAGACACTGAAATGCAACCTATAATCTGACTTCAGCAAGATCTGCAACTGGTTCACATCTAACACGTTGGTAATTAATGCCAAGAAAACCAAATCTCTTCTGTTTGGGAGCACCCATGTCCTGAAGGGTAGCCTGAGCAGTGCATCACAACACCAGCGGGGGTTCCCACTGAAAAGAGCAAGGTCTTCAGGTACCTGCATGTACAACCTGATGCGACCCTATCCTTCACATCTCCCGCTGACTCACTGTCAAACATATCTACCAATGCCTTGGTTTGCTATACAGAAACAAGCACTACCTCACCCCGAAGTAAAAAACAAACAAAACAAAAAAACTACTAGTATCCAGCCTCACCATCTCGAGGACGGACTATGGTGTGGTCATCTACTCTGCAGCCAATAACACCGTACTCAAAAGAATCTCTGCAGCATTCAACCGAGCCTGCAGATTTGTACTCGACATGAAACCAGACTCCCAGCACTGTGACCTATACCTTGCCATCAACTGGGTTCCTTTCCAACTCCGAGTTAACCTCAATGAAACCCATCTATGCAAGAGAGCACTTCTTAGTCAAATGCAGCCGGGTGTCTGCTACCTCTTTTCCTCGATCATGAACAAATATGAAACTCGATCGATGGGGGACCAAAATGTACTCCTGCCGTTCAGAAAAACTACTCTTGGCCAACACTCATTTGCAACTAAAGCAGTCAAAGACTACAACTCCCTGCCCAGGTCATCATCCACCTTTTCTAAAAACTGCACTGCATGTGTGCCTAAAACGTATCTGCTAGTTGCATTAGCCTGCACCCATTATGATGCCTCCTGCAACTGTGGATGTCTGTTGTTAACTCACTGCTCCTTATGATAATACTCAGATACGGGGCAATATGGGGACAAAGAAGGTCTGGAGGTACTACGGGTCAGCCTAGAGATGGGGCTGGGGATAGTTTTTTGCACGCGGATGGTGTACAGGCTTCTGACATGGGGAGGATTTACACAGAGTCCTGGGGGAAGCCATTAGCAAAATGGCCAGCAAGGGGGAAGTTCTGATAATGGGAGACTTATCTGCCGGATGTAAATTGGGGCGTTCTTGCCACAGCTACATCCAGAGGCAGGGTCATCCTTAGCTCCATACAAAGGGCATTTCTTAGACAGCTAGTTTTGAAACCCACTAGGGATGGGCAGTGTTGAACCTGGTACTTAAAACAGTACTGCTGAGTGCAGACGTCACAGTGGGTAGTTCCCTTGGTACAAGTGATCACTGTATAGTGTGGTTTGGCATACAGATAGGACAGGAACAAACAAACAAACCACCACTAAGACGAGGGTCCTGGACTTTGGGAGGGCAGATTTTAAAGAAACAAGAAACTGCCTCAGAGATTGCCTCAAAAGGGGGAGAGAAGCAGAGAGGGGTGGAGACACAATGCAGAACAGTAAGGAGGGTATAGCCTAGGCAATGGTATGCTGTTTGAAGGAAGTGAGTGAGGGGAAAGAGGAGGAAGAGGTCGCTATGGTTCTCTAAGGGGTGCCAAAGGCAGTGAAGGAGAAGAAAACAGCATTTAGAAAGTACAAGGAAACCCAGCAGGATGAAGGCAGGGAGGTATATCTGGCAAAGCAAAGGGAGGCAGGAAGGAGGGTGATGGTAGCTACAGCACTAACAGAGGAGAGGATAGCGAAGGAGGTCAAAAAAGGGAACAAGACCTTATTCAGGTATGTAGGGGAAGAGAAAGACAAGGGAAGGAATAGTAAGAATCATGAGGGCAGGGGGTTACTGTGCGCAGAAAGATAAATAGAAAGCAGAAATAATGAGCAATTACTTCTGCTCAGTCTTTTAGAGGGTTGGGGGGTGCGGACCAGCATGCTGCAGTAAACAACAGGGAGAGGGCGGAGTGGACACAAGTCCATTCTCGGTGGAGAGGGTCTGGAAGGGATCGGAAGCCTTAAAGGAGAATAAGGCGATGGGGCCAGATGTGATTCATCCAAGGGTCCTAAAGGGACAGAGCATGTGCTGGCTGCCCCTCTGGCAGCGCTTTTTAGCATCTCACTGAAGATGAGGGGGAAGTTCCAGAGGACAGAAGGGGAAGGGCCAACGTGGTCTGTCTGCACAAAAGCAGCAGTAGGCAGGATGCAAGCAACTATAGGCCAGTCAATCTCAGATAATCGATGGGGAAGTAATGAAGACACTACTGAAGGAGAGGCTTGTGGAGCACCTGGAGGCAAAAGGGCTGCAGGACCACAGTCAGCATGGTTTCACAAGAGGGAGGTCATGTCAAACTAATCTCATAGATTTCTTTGATTGGGTTACCAGGGAGGTGGCTCAAGCGAGAGCAGTGGACATGGCCTATCTGGACTTCAGTAGGGCATTCGACACTGTGCTGCACAGGAGGCTAGTTAAGAAACGAAGCAGCATAGGGGTGGGGGAGAATGTGACATGCTGGGTATCAAACTGGTTAAGGGTACTTCCAGTGATGTCACCCTTCATGGCAGACTAGTCATTTTGGAACTCTCCCCAGGTCCGACCCTAATCCAGCATCATCCACCATTTGAAGCTGGCCAATCTTGGAGAAAAACTGTTTAAGACAAAATTATGGCTAACACTCAGCAATCAGCTTAAAGAAGTTGCTGCATTTTCAAGTGATAAGTAGAGCCAGAGCAAGTCGAAAATACCCAACAGTGTGGACCATAAGGCCTATAGCCGAGCTGCCTCGCTGTCCTGCAACTCACCCACAAACTCCAAGTACAAAGAGGATGCTACCATTACCCCGAGGCAGCTACTGTATGTTGAGAACTGTGACGATTAGGGGACGCTATTTCAAATTTTCAACAAGAGCTGCTCACAATGAAAAAAGATTAGCAAAGGCAGTAACAACAAATTCCTGATCTGGAGCAGCATACCACAGATATATCCAGGTTGGTGGACCTCCTTAATGGAACTATCTTGCAGCTCCACAACCGAGAGATTTGGCTCCAACAGAAGTTAGAGGACCTTGATAATCGGTCCCGGAGGATCAATATTCGCATCCATGGGATACCTGAGGGCACTGAATCAGGGGACATGGTGAAGTTTATGGAGAGCTTTATATGAGAAATATTAGGTCTGTGCCCTGAATATGCCTGGAATTTAATTCACACTCATAGATCCCTCGGCCCACATCCCTCTGACCCCAAGGCGCGTCCTAGATCTGTAATTATTGCCTTTCTGGACTACAGAACAAAAACAGACGTTTTACAGAAAGCCTGGCAGAAAAAGGAAATTCTCTTTGGGGAAACATGTCTATTTTTCGAACATGACTATGCCCCTGTCACAATGGACCATAGGAAAAAGCTGTTACTAATTCTGAAACAGCTCCGCGAGAAGAGGGTAAAAGCCTGGCTGGATTATCCAGCAACATTAAGGATCACTACAGATTCGAGTACCCACTTTTTCCCTACTATTTCAGAGGCTAAAACATTTCTACAGCAGTGGAACATCCAGGTGGATGAACTCCTTGATCCTGAGGTCATAAAAGAACTTGACCATCGTCGTTGGTACACTGTCCGGGGCCCCAGGTCAGTGTGGAAGCAAGACGCCAGAAATAACCAGCCTTCGTTCCGGTCCCTGGAGCAGATGCAGGACCACTGCCACAGAGGAAAGCCATCAGCAAACGCAAACACAGGGCAAAAAACTCCAGCAACACAATGACCTCCTTCTCGGCTCCAAGTGTGTCAGGTACTTGAAGTAAAGAGATTGGCATGCTTTCTACAGCTGTGTTTCCCCAGGAGATATTTCAGGCAACTGCTTCAGGAGGGTGAGTCTGACATGAATGTTGTAAGTAACAGTTTTGTCACCCCTTTACTCCCCGGACATGGCCTCCAAGGCAGCCTTTTCAGATACTTGACCCTGCCTCCCAGAACTTCGACTTTTACTCCCCCAATCGGTCCAGGATGCTACCTTCCTAGTCATCATGTCTGCTATTTGTTTAATGCCCCACTGGTTTGGCAGTGTTTGAGAAGTTTTGGTGCACAAATATGGGACCCTGCATTGTGCTATGGACAGGAACTATACATCTTTATGTCTTGGCAAATTGCGGATTCTTGGGTTTGGGACTTTTTATTTAAGTGTGACTAACCAAATCAGCTCAAACACTATTTTCTGCAGGATTAGCATAATTTTGTTTACTTTGGGGCACAGTCTCACTACTCTGTATCATATGGTATGGGGAGTTGTGGCATGGTTTCTTTTATATTATCTCATTCAGATGTTTTTCCTTTCACAAGGAGCGAGTGTGGAATTGTTTATTAGCCATCTGATTTGAATAGATGTCTAATGGTAAAAAGGGGAGGTGTAATTTTGTCTCCTAAAGAACGGAAATTATTTATTTTTATGGCAATAAAGCAAGGTTTTGAGACGGGTGCCGTGGGGGGACAGGAATGTCCAGGTGGCGGTGCCTGGAGCTATGAGCATACAATGGAAGTACCACCTCTTTACAGGGGCTTCTGGGAAAAGGTCCTCACATAGGCGTGACCTTGGGATGTCATGCCCTCCATTTCTAACAAACAGGGATTGAATTAGGTGGAACAACTGGGAAGTCCACTTGTCAGTTTTCCACTAATTACCATTTCTGGGTAATCCTTTGGATTTCAAAAGTTACAGGTTTATGGTTCTGGTTTACCTTGTTATAATTTGCACTGCTCAGGACATGGGGTGTGAATGGTTGGTGATCACACCCTCTAGAGGATGGGAGAAACGTTTAACAGAAATTGTGTTTTTCACTTCAATAAGAAAACGCCAGAATTGTCTACTGTTACATATAATGTCAAAGGTCTGAATGGCTCGCATATTACAGGAGCTGGGTAGGCTGAGGGTCCTAGTTGTTTTTTTTACAAGAGACTCACCTTTCGGAGGATGAGCACTGGAAGCTGAGAAGGTCTGGGGGGGGGGGATATGCGGCCCACTGGCCCGAGCACCCTCATAGGAGGGGTACCGCCATCTTGATTAGATGAGACGCTCCACTCAGGGTCACGAGTGTTGAACTGGATCCGGAAGGGACGCTATGTGAGACTCCAGGTTCTACTGTTTTATATTAAATGTATATTTCTAAATATTTATGCCCCAAATGAGGACAAAGAAAATCAGCTGTTCCTTTTGAAATCTATCTCTGACCCCAATGCCCTATATGTGATGTGGGGATTTTAATATGGTGATGTCTCCACGCTGGGACAGGCGGGGTCCTCATAATTCGGGAGGGAGCCCTGTCTCGGCTGGCTTTCTCTGTCGCCTTATGGGAGAGGATGGCATGGTGGACACCTGGAGGGAGACTCATCCCTCCTAGGACTACTATACCTTTTTCTCTCATAGGCATAAAAATGTTTCTCTCATAGATATGTTCTTTTTGCCGGGGGAGTGGAGATCCATGGTACGGGAATGTCGGATCCTGCCTATGACTTGGTTGGACCACTCTCCAGTGTTGCTGCGACTATTGATCTCCTTCTCCCTATGCAGCTTAAACTGGCGTATGAACGTAGGTCTGGTAAATGACGAGGACTTTAAACAAGAGGTAGAGAAGCCTATACAAGATTTTCCCATCCTTAACCCGCAGATGGGGACCTCGCCTTCAGCTAGGAGAAAGCATCCCTGACAGGGGTCATTATTCATTGTAGTGCTCATCAAAAATGGATGCTGCTTCAACACCAACAGCAGCTAGAGGCTGAGCTGAGGGAAGCAGACTTTTGTTACAAACTTTCTTTGCATCCAGAGGATAAAAGGCTCTGGTTGGAAAAACAACAAAAGAGCTCTGGAACCTTTATTAGCCCGTTAAGCAGATGGCCTTCTAATGAGAGCGTCTCAAAAATATTATGAGGGTGGTAACAGGGCTGGGAAACTTTTGGCTCAGGCCCCAAGAAAACAGATACCTTCCAGGGCAGTACTTAGGATACAAGATCCATGTGGGGGGGGCGGCTGCGTTGGTTTCTGATCCCTTGGGGATCTCTGCAGCCTTTGCTGCTTTTTACAAGACATTATATTCACAACATTTGATAGACCAATATGACAGCAGATTGGAAGAATTCCTTGGTCAGGTGACTCTGCCAGTTCTTTGGGAAAAGGACAGAACTTTTCTGGAAGGGGCAATCACGGCCCAGGAGTTGTTAAATAAAATTAAACAGTTGAAAGTGTGTCAATCTCCCGGGCTACATGGCATACCATCAGAATTGTACAAATCGTTTGTGGAGAGCTTGGTACCGCCATTATTGGACTGCTTTAATCATATACAATCCGGAGAGGAGATTCCGGACTCAGAGACATGCTCAGATCTCCGTTTTACCTAAGGAGGGTAAGAATCCTGACCTCTGTAGCTCTTATCATCCCATATCTCTACTAAATGTAGATATGAAAGTTTTTACAGGGATCCTGGCAGACCGACTCCAGCGAGTGGTATGGAAAGTGGTTCATCCAGACCAGATGGGTTTTGTCGCTGGAAGGTATCTCTCCAATAAAATTAGGAGGCTGCTGAATGTAGTCTCCTCACAGAGGGAATGGGTGGCCTTCCAATTAGCTATCTCCATCGATGCTGAAAAAGCTTTCGACTAGGTTAATTGGCAGTTCTTACAAAAAACCATGGCGAGGATGCAATTCGGCCCTAAATTTTTACAAATTATTTCAAGCCTTTATACCTTCCCCCATGCCCAGATCAAAGTCAATGGTGTCAATTCCAATAGATTCCCCCTATACAGAAGTACTCGCTAGGGATGTCCCCTGTCCCTGCTGCTGTTTGTGATCTGTCTGGAGCCCCTGGCTGTGGCGGCCTGCCAGGATACACAGATAGTGGGGGTCATGGCAAGTGGCAGGGAACATAAAGTCGCCCTGTATGCCGATTATTCTATTTTTTCCCTGGGCTCTCCGGAGACCTCAGTCCCTCATTTGCTAATGTTCCTTGAGCGGTTCGGCACCTTGTCAGGGTACAAACTCAATTATGAATAATCTGAGGCCCTCCGGTTAAGTGGCACCTGCCCTCCGACCTTTAACTCTATATTTCCATTTGTGTGGACCAAAAACAATCAAATTAGATACTGTATCTGGGGGTCCAGATTAATGGGGATATCGTAAAACGTTTTGAAGTTAACTATAAAAGGATTTGGGGAACAATGCAACAAGATCTGGCCAGATGGTCACTGCTGCCTTTATCTACAGCAGGAAGGATCAATTCTAGTAAAATGAACCTATTCCCGTCTCCTTTTCTTGTTCAATAATCTCCCATTACCTATCCCTCCTACATTTTGGCATATGATTAATAATGATATTAGTAAATTTATTTGGGGTGGGCATTGCCCACACATCTCCCAAAGGATTCTTCAGCTGCCCAGGGAACTGGGAGGGTTGGCTATGCCAGATCTACATAGCTATTATCTCGCATGCCAGGTGCAGCGGTGAGCACATGGGTTACTTGACGTGAGGCTTCAGTCTGGTACGCCACTGAGGACCTGGATTGCTCCGACACTCCCTTGTTCTTGCTGGCTCTGACGGGATCTGGGGACACCATGCGCCCTCTTTAACTCATAGTCCCTGGACTCAGCATACCCTGAGGATGCTACAGTGGGTCAGGCATGCCCTGGCCTCCACGGCAACTCTGGGACCATTGTCCCTCATCTGGCACCATTCCTCTTTTCTCCCGCCCTGGCTAGATCCAGGGTATGTTGCGTGGGAACTCAAGGGCCTGACCTGCTTCACATAATTTCTGGAGGGGGGTGTTTGCATGCCTGTCCAACAAATAAAGGCTAAGTACAAGCTGCAAGATGTCAATTTCCACAGGTACCTTCAGGTACGGCACTTTATCAGAGAGGCCGACCATACAGCCCTCATCACCCACTTCTTGGGAAGATTTTATTCAAAAGGTGTCCACCTCAGAGGTAAAAAATCAGGTGTATTTCCCATCTTTATTGCCTCTTGAGACCCACAGAGACTAGGCCATTGAAAAACATAAAGACTGCCTGGGAGAGGGATTCCGAGCCAGATATTTTGGGGCAATTGGCTTTGTAGGTTGATGGTGGGGTGGCGGGTAACTTCCTCTTTAACTTGGAGGAATTTTACTGGAGGGTTTTAGTTCATTTTTTCCAAGCAAGCATTACAACACGACTAACACAGCAAACTGCTGGAGGGCCTGTGGAGCTGTGGGAACGCACTGGCATATCTTGTGGGGATGCACAAAACTTGCCCAGTTCTGGTCAGATGTAAGAACGGCAGTTCAACAAATTTTATCCATAAACATATCTAACAATTTCACGGACTGGGTATTGGGCTTCCCAGTTTTGGTGAGTCTTCCCCCGTCTACAAGAAAGCTGGCATTAATTTTTTCTGCAGTGGCTCTGAAGTGTATTACAGTGCACTGGCTGAGGAAGGAACCTCCACCCAGTTCTGCGGGAATGGGTAAACAGAGTTAACAACATCTTAAACCTAGAGATAGCCAAGCTTCATCTTCAAGAGTTATCTTTTAGAACCATCTGGAACCCATGGATAGCTTGGGAGGCCAGTTGGGATGTGCCTGACACTGAGTAGGCTGGAAGTTCTTCAGAACTCACACAGTGATGCCTCGGGAGGGGTGGGGTTTATCTCTCCTCTCCTCTCGTTCTGTTGAACCTGCCCTGTCATGTGTAAACACAAGTGGCCCTAGTGGTGGATCTCATATCTGCCTTTTTTTTTAATCCCTCTCTAACTCTTCTTAGCTTCTGTTTCATTACAAAATAGTTTCATTATAAAATAGACTCTACTTATATTTCCTCTTCCCTTGTCCTATGCAAATATTTCCTTACTTTTTTTGACTTATTCAGACCTGCAATATAGCTATCAATTAATTGAGCACTGGGGGTTCCTGTGCAGTGCATTTGTTTATGTTGTTTACTCACATGATGAATGTTTTTCTTTTTCCTTTTCTGTATTTGTCTAAACTGGCCAGGTTTGAGAGGCCAGTCTGATAAAAAAAAAAATGTTGTTACAATGTTTTTTAAACCTTTTTATAGTCAATGCTGTACTCAGTAGTAGGGTAGAATCTACTTGACGAAGCATAGCTGTATCTTAACCTCATCATATTTTGTCTTTTCATGTATTCCAGAGTACTTTTATATTGTCTTGTTATACTTTAAGTAAGCAATAAGGCATGAAGGGGTGTGTGTAAAACATATTTTACAGCATGGCCAAGGGCGTAGTAAGGCACAAGGCCAAAAGCCGAGTGACTTCAGCCTCTGGACATGCTGTAAAATATGTTTTACACACATCCCTGAGTGCCTTATGGCACTTATAAAATTGGCTCCTTTTTTTACTTTTTACTATTGGGAAAAGCATGTTTATATGTAGAAACAATAGACTTGTGTGCATTTGTGATAAAATAGTCCTTCCACCCACTGCAACTGATGTGATATTGATGATGTCACTGTATTATTGCTTACCTTCTTCCTGTTTATTTTCCTCTGTTTTTCTACACATTCAAGATATGGAATGTTTATCATGGAATGTTTATCAAGGAATACACAGATTAAAAATTCTGCCTAGTTCCACTGGCAGAATGTTTCTCTCCTAACACATAGTACACATAGACAACAAAGGCCGTTATTACAGCCAGAGACTCAATTATCTCACCCTGATGAGCAGGTAAACACAGAAGGGGGATTTTTCACTGTCAGCAAAGAAACAGTTGTAGTAAAAACTATACACAATACTTATTGTTTCTCATTTGTTTATGTATGTAAGGAGAGTGAGAATCACAGAAATGTTTAATTTTAATTTGTTTTATTTTCTGTTTAAGGTAATTTTATTTTTAGGACCCAGCTGAAATTTTTTTTTTTTTTTTTTTTTACAGTATAAGGGTAGCAGCCATGTCTGTGGTGGAAGATAAGTTATGACTGTAGGGGGCTAACTGAAATGCCTGTGTTTCAAATACCCACTGATCTGGGTTCCAGACTCTTCATTGCTGAGCTGCCTTTTTTTTTTTTTTTTTTTTTAAACTGTGTGTAAACCTTATTTTACACATAAATAAGAACCAATCAGATTACTGGATTTTACCCTGCCATTTTATAGCTGCCTGCACTTCATGTAATGAGATGACTGGTTTGTCTGTTTATTGTTTCCACTGTACTCAAACCTTTATATTTCTGAATAAACTTGAGTTATTAAAAAAACTGGTTTAGGGATAGGAGGCAAAGGGTGGTAGTAAACAGTAGCCACTCAGGCGATAGGAAAGTAACTAGTGGGGTGCCACAGGAATCGGTGCTGGGACCAGTCCTCTTCAATGTCTTCGCAAGTAACACTGGGGAGAAGCTTGAGGGTAAGGTGTGTCTCTTTACAGATGATACAATAATCTGCAACAGGGTTGACCCTCAGGAAGGGGTGGAGAGAATGTAAAGGGATCGGAGGAAACCAGAGGAATGGTCTAGGGGATGGCAGCTGGGTTTCAATGCCAAAAAGTGCAATATTATACACTTGAGGCTGCAGAACCCAGGGGCTGTGTATAAGATGGTGGGAGTAGAGCTTACAGTCACCAAGCAAGAAAGAGACCTAGGAATCACCATATCTGATATGATAAGGACTCCTGCCTCACCAATGGAAAATGGCCCCCGTAGTCCCACTATTCAAATCAGGCAACCCTTGTGACATTAATAATTACCGCGCTATCTCGCTACTACCAACTTTGTCTAAAGTCCTCGAGAAACTAGTCAATACACAATTAACTCATTTGTTCCCAGTGGCCAATTTGGGTCTGATCTAGCAATGGATGGTTCCGACGCCATATTGCATCTATGGGAACAAATGTGTTAAGAGCTTTCTTAGAAATTCATACTCTACTCAACCCCCTCCAATCTGGATTCAGGCCTAACCATAGTATGGTCTCTGTTTTGTCAAAGGTGACCAACGACTGGTTAGTCGCCCTGGACACCAAAAAACACATCAGTGCACTATTCTTGGATCTGAGTAAGGCGTTTAACACTGTCGATCATGACCTATTACTTTACTATGCTCGGCAATATAGGACTCGATACAACGGCCTTAAATTGGTTCAGTAGCTACCTTGTGGATAGGAAACAGCAAGTGAGCCGGCCCGTCGGCGCAGCGGTGGGATTTCCGCTTGCGACGCCGGCGACCCGGGTTCAGGAACGGACCCGGATCATCGGAGGGCAGGCCGGGGAGAAGGATAGAGCGCCCCATGGACTGCTCTCCTCTCCGAGGGGAGGGCGAGGTAGGCAGTCGGCGCACTGCGGACCCCAGGCGGAGGCCGGGGGAACGCAAGCGTCCGATGCATGCAGTTCCGGGAGGTGGGGCGGACGCCAGGCCATTGCACGTCCCCGCCTCCCCAACGAAATGGCGGAAAAAGAAGGCGGGTAAGGACCACCGTCGAGATGAAGCCCTCCCCGGAGGACCTCAATTCGCCACCGTAGTTGCGGGTCCCCAACCAGACACTAGCCCGTGGCTACCAGAAGTGGTGGCCGAGGCCCCGCCCTCCGTGGGGTGACCGTGGGACCCTGGCAACGATGGATGGTGGCGGAGGTCTCCGGGGGCCGTGACCAGGGCTGAGGGCAGACGGTGGTCCTGCCAAAAAAAAAAAAAAAAAGGAAACTGCAAGTGAAAGCTCAAGGAGTCTCTCCCCCTAAAAAAAAAAATACTTCAAAGAGGCATGCCACAAGGTTCTATTCTTGGGCCATTACTCTTTGCCATATATATCATTGACATCAGCTCTAACATTAACAAGACCAGCATCCATCATGTCGCAGATGATACCGTGCTGTATGTTGCCAGGCCCTCACTAGAACTTGCTTGCACAGACCTCCAACACGAATTCGACACCCTCCAATGCAATCTTCTAGAGTTGAAATTACTACTTAATGCAAAAAAAAAAAAAAAAAAGACAAAATGCGCTTGTCCCCTCACACGTCAACAACTATCCCCCACGTCGCACCATACAAGCCGCAGATCATGACCCTACTAGGGGAACCACTTGAAACTATAGATAGGTTCAAGTATCTTGGCTTCTGTTTAGATGCCAAACTTTCCTTCTCGGTTCATCTCGATGAATTGGCTGAAAAATGAAAACGAAGATTGGGACTCTTTTCCGTATCAAGCATCTCCTGACACAGGAAGCCAAAATAAGATGGTGCAGTCTACCTTTTTTCCTCTGCACGATTATGCAGACTTTATCTACAGCCACTGCCCCATGGCCTCTCTCGCAAAGCTTGATACCCTCTATCACACGGCTATCAGATTCATTACCAATGCTCCATACAACACTCATTATTGCGTACTTTACGCCCAAGTTGGCTGGCAGTCCCTGAAATTAAGGAGAACTAAAAAACGCGGTCACCTGGACATGCAGGGCCCTCACATATAAACTCCCTAATTACATCTCCGTGCTGTTGTCCTGTTCCACGGGGGCTTACTCCCTCAGGAAATATACCTATATTTTGCTCGACATTCCTAAAATTTGAAACTGCTTAGGCGCTGCCACCGTCACTCATGCTCTTCCAATATTCTGGAATAATTCCCAAAAAACTCAAAACTTTCAAACCTCACTGGCTTGCTTCCCTTCAAGAATCTACTTAACCATTCCATAAAGGAAATGTGCAGCTACTACTCATGACCTACTCAGCCTAATTAGAGGTCGTCCTACTCTTGTGTTCTGCACTTACCTGCCACGTTAACACTTCCTATATCCCTAGCTAGCCCCCCATGTACTTACCTACCCCTCTCTTCCTTCCCCCTCCCACCTACAGACCAGCGCCCTCTGACACTCTGTACTACCCCAAGCTCCACCCCTGACTTAAGACTTATGTATTATACCTCCCTATCTTTGTTACTTTGTGCTTACTGTGTTCATATATTTATTTTTGTTTTTGATTTTTTCTTTCCATGACAAAATATTTGTAGCTAATGTTTTTGTATGTGGTACTGATATGTTTTACCTTTTGTAAGCCCCCCCAGGGCCCCCCTGTAAATGAGCTTGCTCAATGATGTTTACCCTGGTTAAATACTGACTGACTGACTGATAACCTCAGGGTAGCTGGGCAGTGTGACAAAGCAGTAGGAAAGGCTAGCAGGATGTTGGGTGCACTGGGAGAGGAATTTCTAGCAGGAGGAGGGAGATGGCACTGCTGCTGTATCGCTCTCTGGTGAGGTCCTACCTGGAGTACTGTGTCTAGTTCTGGAGGCTGCACCTTCGCAAGGACATTGAAAGAGTGGAAGAGCTACAGAGGAGGGCACCAAAATGGTGAGGGGGACGGGGGCTGCATGAAAAGCCATATGAGGAAAGGCTGCAGGAACTCAACATGTACTCTCTGGATGAGAGGAGAGCAAGAGGGAACATGACTGAAACCTACAAGTACCTCACAGGAGTGAACAAGGTGCAAGTGGAGGGTCTATTTCAGAGACAGGAAGGCACTAGGATAGACAGTTACTCAGATCCCCAATACTGACAGGTCTACTAGTTACATCACCTATGCTTACCTGATACCAGCAACTGCAGAGTCCCCTGCAGTTGCTCTCTGGAGACTCTACAGATGCTCCCAAGTCAAACGTTTCACTCCTGCTCTGTGCCAGTAACCTGAAGAGATGCTCCACGCAACAGGACACTTGGGTGGACTCGGCTTTAAAGAGTAGGTTCCTACTTCATGCCTCCTGAATATATATGAAAGCTTACTTGGCCCCAAGGTGTCTGCAGTATAAATTTCTATTTATTTTTGCCAGGTTTAAAAAATCCATAAGATCGTATTGGCTCCATGGAGCCAAAAGCCAAAATGGTGCCACTTCTGTATTGTGAGACATGCTCCCATGTTTTGTGATGTCAGTAAATGGAGACTGCAGGGCGCGCTCCACAGAGTACTATAGGGGTGGTTTTTGACTACATTTTATTATGATTTTGAGTTCCAATTACAACAAATCAAGGCCACTGCTCGATTAACAGGGTGCTTGTTAGTCGAGCGGTGACCTTGATTTGTTATAATCGAGAACTTGAAATGAAATAAAATACTGATAAATGACCCATGCTACTCTATGGAGCACCTGCGATCCCCATTACCGACATCACAAAATGTGGGCGCCGCGAGGGGCGGTCTCACAATAATGGAAACAGCACCGCTTGGCATTCGGCCCATGGAGCCAAATACAATCTTATGGATTTTTTTTAACCTGGCAGAAATAAACAGAAATGTATACTGCAGACAACTTGGGGCCAAGCAAGCTTTCATATATATATTTTTTTTTTTGGGGGGGGGCCAGAAGTAGGAAACTGTGAACCTGCTCTTTAAGTTTCATTCAGTTTAACTGAAGTTCAGTGTAATCATTTTAACGTTACTTACTGTCAGCTACAAGGTTCTCCTCTTATGGGAACAAGCTACCCAAGGACATCACAGACTCAGAATCATGCTTTAAAACATGTCTTAAAAGGTTTACGTTTCGCTAAAAGACAAAGAATCTCAGCACAAGACCACTGGAGCATGGGTCACTCAGAAGGGCACTGACATTCCTCTCAATTGTCCCTGATTTTGCCTCATAATATTTCTCTGTCCCTCCAAAAATTGAGGTCTCTGTGACTAAACAGTGGGGACTGCAAGTGCAAAATAATGCCAGGCGTTACAGTTACAGACTTGCTCTTGCTCACAAAAAGCATTTTACACAAAATCTCCTATTCTATCAGCTTTCTGAGTGGATAACGCCAGTGTTTATGAATTTGGTATGTCCCTGATTATTTTAAGCATTGTCCCAGATTTGTGGGACAGGGTTGAGAGGTATGGGCACTGCCAATAAAGCCAGACTTCAAGGAAATGCAAAATTACATCTATCCCCATAATGCATAGCATCATGGGAAGTATATGTAATTTACCATGAAAGAATTTAGACTGGTTCTGCTTTATGCAAGAATGCATGGTGCCAACGGCCTCTCACATGCACTGCAAAGGCTGAAGACAGAAGAGACAGACATGTTTTGTCCTACACAGGACTCATTAGTGTGTCTCACCTGTAACAGCCCAGGGGAACGATAAATGAGCCATATACAGTAGTTATGTTTAGCTATGCATGCTTGGGGTTAATGTTAATGTAACGCTGTTGTTACATTTATTACATCACTTACCTTTCTCAACTTGGATCCTAAAGGCATTTCTTTTCCTTCGACCATAGTCTAAGCTGTAAGAGATGAAATCACAGCTGAAAGTGATGACGCCCATCAAATTCTATCACATTATTTACCAAAACCAGAGCACGACATCCCCCCCTTAAAGATGCAGGTATTGAGAAGACAAAGGTACCAAGACAGGCAGACGATCAACATATTAGATTACAGAGAAAGGAGACCTTGTAGATATACACTTTGCATACGGCAAGACTCGGGGACCTTAATGAGGATACTGACCCTATCTCTCTACTGAAAGGCCAGCACTGGCGGACTCCACAGATACATCACAAGAATACAAGAATTTGAGATGGAAGCCGGCCTAGTGCTAATCGCGTCCATCCCATTCGTTTCAGTGGTTACTATACTGTAGTGTATTTCCATTTATGTATTTGTCTAGTCCAGTTTTAATTTGTGATACAGTATTCACCTCAACCACCAATTCTGGCAATCTATCATAGATTTTAACCAATCTCTATGTTAAAAGAAAAAGAAAAAAAAAAAGTACCTTCTCGATTTCCCTTCAATTTACCTCTTTTTATCTAGGATGTACTCCCCTTAGTCCCTTTCACAAAATCCTTTCTCCTGAACTAGCCATCAAGTCCTCTGCCCTCATTATCCTATGCATCATAATCATTTACTCCCTAATCATCCTGCCCCTCAAGCTGAACAAGCCCAGTTCATGCAATTTCTCCTCATATGACAAATTATAGATCATGGGGATGCTCCCGACTAATCGAAGCGCTCCTTTCCTCTGTGTGTGAGACACTCTTATTCTGCAACGAGTGTCTCACATGCAGCTGCGCTTGAAAAGTGCATGTATGGGTAAGGTTCTCTAAAAAATATATGTATCATTGATTGAGCATGATCAAAAATATATTAATGCCACCAATGAAACCACTGTTACAGTTGTAAGAGTGGTAATTGAGCTCGATCAATGAATACGGTTGTAAGAGTAGTCTCACTTACATTCTTAGTGTAGTGTATCAGAACTGCTCGCCTTTGATTCATGTTTCTCTTACCATAAGAATGCGTCTGAGAAAACACTTACAACCGTAAGTGTGGTCTCGGCAGCTGTATTAACATACACCTTGCATACCCTTCGCCATCTTTGTTCCCATCCTCTGCACCCTCTCTATTCTACCCACATCCTTCAAGTAAGGCCAATGATTTCCCAATTTTAAAAATAGCAAATTCCATTTTTTTCCTTTTTTGCAAAAACTAATGTTATTATGACAATGTAGCGTGCTCAAGTTGCAGGATGCATGTTTGGGTCCGCCCCAATGGGCTGTGGCTCACAGTGACACTTACGTTCCTGAACTGGTTAGGCACTTGCACAGCCAGTGTGTTTGCCTTGGTTGGCCGTTGTCCCCTGTTTATTCTAGTTCATTTTTTTTTAGAGGCAGAGCAGCATCTCTGCTTCAACTTCTTTCGCACCTCCACCAGCCACTGCTGTATTTACTGTGCTTGGGTTGTGGCCCTGCGTGTTGTCGGCCACTATGGCATGGGAGGGAGACAGCAGTCTTTTTTTTTTTTGTCACACTTCTTTTTTGCTGGGTTGAGTTATATTGTGCTGATCTTTTTTTCTTTTTCTTGTGAAATCACCAAGTTGCGCTGGGTCTCAGCATCCCCTGGTCCCTGCCCTCATTGCTTCTGCAGCTGACTGTCCTTTTCCCCGATGAATGGATTCAGTTGACAAGACCAGACCCTCCTCTTGGTCCACTTGACCCCCCCCCCAACCCCAACTACAGTTTTGCTTTCTCACCTCTAGCCACTTAGTACAGTTGGTGTACTTCTCTGGATGGGGTTTTAGCAGCAAGCTCGTTGTGCAGCAGTGGTAGAAATTAGCATCGGCCCGCCAGCCAAATGCTGGTAGATTCTGTATCGAGCTAGTAAGATTTTCTTTTAACTAGCCCTGCGGGCTTGCATTAGAAAAGGCAACACTTCACTATGTATACCAACTGGGCCAGCAGAAATATCTGTGGGGCCAGTGGAATTCCCCAGTCACTAGCCCTGCTGGCTAATGGCTGCAAAACTTAATTTCGACCCCATGCAGTTAGCTGGTGCCATCTTCCTTTGCTCTGCTTTACTCAGCTTCAGAGTCGTCACACTGCACTGGAGGCAGCAGCCCCGTTAATCAGACTGACAGTTCAGTGCTCTGCCCCCTGAACTGGAATCTGGGTATTTCCTCCTCTGTGCCACCTACACTGAGGTCCTCATGGACGGAAAAGGCTTTTTTTTTTTTTTTATTCAGGGAAATGGGTTCTTTTGCATTTGCCCCTCCCCTTTTCTCAGTGCACTGTTCCCTCACTGCCCGATATGGCCAAATCTGCTGTATCTGTTAGTCAGGGGAGGCATGGTTGTTGGTTCCATGTGCTTCATGACCAAAGTCAAGCAGTGTCAGTGGTTCAGCAGGTAGCATACTCACCTAAGAGACCTGGAGGTCAGAAGGCTGTGGGTTCTATCCTCATACCAGGCACTTGGGTTAAAATCCCAATATTAACACTGTAGTGCGGCATGAGGGGGGTGCTGCACTCCTGAGGTGCAGTCTTTTGGATGAGATGTTAAACCGAGGTCCCATCTGCCTGTTCTGGTGGTAGTTTAGGTGGATGTTAAAGATCCCATGGCACTTCTCGAAAAGAGCAGAGGAATTCCCCCGGTGCCCTGGCCAAATTTCCCCCCATTCACTATAAATACCACCAACAGCTTAATCTGGTTCAAAGTCAGTTGGCATTCATCTATATCCCCTCCCCCGGGTCGTGCCTTAAAATGGGCAGAATCTGTCTAGTGCACTTACTCGGTCAACAAAAACTAAATAAAATAAAAATAAATAAATAAAGGTAATTTTCCATGATTTCTTCTGCAGTTTTGCAGAAAATCATTAGCCCGATTATACAGTGCCATTGTTATCACTCCAGATCTACATGCTAAGTGCCTTCCTAGACACTCCTTTAACAGTTCACATTCGACTTAACTTTCAGGTCCCTAGTAATTATGACTCCTAAATTCCTTTCCATATTCATTTTCCTCAGTCTTTTTCTAGCCAGGATGTATTTTCTTCGCTCTCCCCTTCCCTACAATACATAATTGTGCACTTATAGGCATGGAAACTCATCTTCCACATTTTAGCCCACTTTTCCACTCTTCAGTGTCTCTCTCTAGAGCAGGGGTTCTCAAATGGTGAGGCCAGCCTCCCTTGGGAGGCCCCAACCTGTTCCAAGGGAGGCTCAAGCAAGTCTTGAAAAAGTATTATATTTCAATTTAGAACTTTATAGATTTTGTGGGAAGAGATAAGGCAAACTGAAAGAGGATATTAGTAAGTGAATTATGTATTTATTCAGAAGTCTGTGACCAGGGAAGGTACTGTACACTGAGCCATGGCTTATTTCAGGTGTACCCAGGAAGGGTAGTAAAAGAATGCAATTCAAAATGTAACATGTAAACACTCAATCAATACAAAATGAATAAACATGCAAACAAATTAAAACAATAAACTAACAATCCGAGGAACAATTGATCAATTAGACTGGCAGCAGAACTGTCCAAATAGAAGAGTTAACCATACAGGTACTAGGAATAAGAGCAGAGGGAGAAAATGATCCCTGAGAAGTTGCTTAAGAGCAAGGTGAGAGGGAGAGACAGAGGTCAGCAAGAAGGTTATTCCAGATAGAGAGGAAACAGAAAAGCAGTCTGACCCATGAAGGTATGGCAGTAAGGGTAACAATGGTTCGAGAGTCAAAATATTGGAGTAAGTAGGTTGTCCTGTTTTGGGGGTGGGGTTACAAAGCCTAATCACATGAGAACCAGCCATGCAAAGAGGTTTCAATTTATTCCTCATGCCTGTGAAAAGTAGGCTATTTTGCCATGGGGAGGCCCAAAAACATTTCAGTATTTTGGGGGAGGCTCAAGATCTTTTCCATGGCTTAGGGGAGGCTCACTATGACAAAGTTTGAGAACTGTTGCTCTAGAGGGATTCCAGCTGTTCCTGGGTCCTGACTGCTACGTCCAATTTGATGTCGTCTGCAATCTTAACTGCCCAGTTTTCCAATCCTATAGATCCTCTATAAAGACACCAATAATAGTTGGTTCGAACATAGATCCCCATGGATCATCACCAGTCATGTCACCCTCCTTGGAGACAAAACCACTGACCCTCTCCCACTCTCTTTTTTGTGTGTACTGTTTTACTTTTTTGTTTTTCACTAATTTGCAGCCTATCTTACTGTGTGGTTTTCAATACCAATTGATGACAATTCGTTAAGAAGTTCCCCCTATCAAATGCTGTACTGAATTTGAGAAGGACCCCATGCACTGGTGCATCCCCTAGTCCAGCATTTTACCAAATGGTTCAACTAATTAGATTTGCTGAACAAGTTCTTGTTTTGTAAATTCATGTTGCACTTAGTTCTGCCTCCTTTTCCCTGGTTTTGATGTTCTGAACTGGCAAGGTACTAATCCTAACCTCCCTGTTGATTGCAAAGCAATTTGATCCATTATTCCAGTTGGAGAATAATTAACAAAAGTATGTGTTGAGCTAGTCTACAATACATCCCTCATGAATGACCCAATTATTCACCACAAATGGTCCACCCTTCTTATCCGCCCATCTAATCCTATTAACAAGCCTGTGAAAACCTTTACTATGCATTTCTGTACCATTTACCAGTCTCTCCAACTCTCAATATCCTTTTTAACCTCATTATGTAATTTTTACATCCTCTTAATTCTTCCTTGTACTTCTCCTAGCTTATACAGTACTCTCTGTTCTTAATCTGTTGCATGCCCCATGTTTTGCCCCTTTTCTCCTTACTACTTTTCTGGGTAGCCACACTGACTTTTTCCATTTTATTTTTTTCCCACATGACACATACTGATCTCACAGAGCAACCATTTTCCCCTTTTTTTAAGATCTCCCAGTTAATTAACTACTTTTGTCAAAGTTCAATTTTCCCATTCTATTCCTTCAATGGTATGCTGTGAAAAGCAGCTCTTTTAAAATATAACTTACCGTTCTCCACATTTATATCACCAATTTCCTAGTTAGGCTGAAATGTACTATATGTTGTGATTATTTGCTCCAACAGGTATTCATCAAACAGTTGCATATGTCTGTCCCCATGTTACGCAGGTCTAGGTATAAATCACCCTTCCCTTGTTGCCTCCTTGAAGTACTGTTCCAAGTTTGTATCTGTTGCTAGTTCTTTAAAGACACAGCTGCTGATGACTCAAAGAAAAGTTTGAAAAACATGTAATTAGGTGCAATTCAGCTTTGATTCCATATATATTCTATAGCTTTCTCCTCCCCATTATTTATTACTGAGGAAATGTGCATGAATATATGATCTTTATCCCTGAGAGTTCATCTGCCTCTACAGCTTACTCCTTACTTCAAGTCATAATCCTCTGTTGTGACATCACAATCTTTTGCCATGGCAGTAACTGTGATGTCACAAGCAGTGCATTATAACCTCAGGTAGGGAAACAGTAACAGGAATAGATTAACTCTTCAGGAGCAAAGATGTTGTTTTGTAATGCAAATGACCTCTGTGATAAACAACTGTGACGTGAAATACAGAAGTAATATGAAATATAAGCTGAACTGTGTCTAAATATTATGATTTGTTAAAGTTCTCCTGAAGGCGTCAGCTGCTCTTTAAAGAGATCTGAGTTAAAATGGGTAGACTGGGTGGGTCCAGCAGCCCTTATCTGCCGTCACATCCTATGTTTCTATGTAAGGAATTTTCTACCCTCCCAACTTCCTTGCCATTAGTCCAGCCAACGATGAAGGTTTAACTTCACCATAATGACAGTACCCCACTTTTATGCATTTTTATCATTTCAATTTGGCTAACCAATTTTTCATCACATTCTTCATTACTGTTAAGTGGGTGATAGCATACTTCCACTATCATGGCCTTACTCTCTTTATTTAATACTCCTACCCATATACTTTTAGCGGCCCCATTTCCTAGGTTGACTGCAACTTGTGTAGTGGTGATGTTATTCCTGAAGTATATTGTAATAACCCCCCCTTTTCATTCCTGTCATTTTTATACATTCAACACCATTCACTCTCCTTACCCTAATCGTCCCCCTCCATTCACTGCATTTCAGTAATTTCATATTTCACAATTTAATGGATGACAGTCTTTCTAAGTGAACAGCAAGATCTGCACCCACATGGAAGATGGACTGACTGGATGAGCGACTGTTATTTAGTTAGTGTACTTCTCCCACGGTTGTCCGGTTCTGTGGTGTCTGGATCAATTCCCCCTCTCATCCCTTAGGCATAGTTAAATAAAAATACAAAATGTACCAAAAGGCAGTAAACAAATAAGCTTGGGAAGTATAGAAATGTTGTTCAGGTGTATAATATTCAAGAATGGTAGCTGCTACATAGTAAAGACAAGCTCGTTCATGGGTGAAACAATATCAAAATGCCGGACATTAATCTCAGACAGACACCACAACTAGCAGGCAGTACAATACTGCAATATTAACCGGGTATACTGGGCAATATTTGCAGCCCTCTTCAGCATGCTTTCTCTTCTGTTCATTTTTAGTGTGTAGGAGTGCTTATCTTTCTTTTTTTTTTTTTATCCCTAGTTGCCCAGCCTGCCCCCATCGGCATCCTCTCCCCCAACCCAGTCAGCACACCGTCTCTGGGACTTACCATGTGATCCTTGCAGAGCCCCACAGATTATCTCTTGTGGTACAGCCTTCCAGGTGGCCCAGTTCCTGGGAGGACTTTAGCTTGGTTGCAGGTCGGTATACCCAGTAGGCAGCTGTGGGGGACAGGAAGGCGTCATCCTCCCAGATGGGGTGTTTTCCAATGTTCTGGAGAACCCCTCTGATGCTCCAGGGGTGTGGCGGCTTGATGTGTGTGGCATATATATGTCTTCTGCTGGGAGCATCCCCCACCTGGAACCACTGCTCTAGCCTGCACCTCCACCTATGGTCACCTAAGTGGCAGTAGAACATTAGAGCAGGCAGCCCTCCCTCCCTGGGAGAGGAAAGCATTTGTTGGGATGCACAGTCCTTCTCCCCCTGACTGACCCTCGAGCATCCCGGGCTCAATCCTGAACCCAGGTGGCTGGTGTTACAGCACGTGAGGCACAGATGTCTTAGTCCTCTGTACCACCAGGCCAGCCGTGTACCTGTGCTTATGATTCTCATTTTTTTTTTTTTTTTTTTTTTTTAAAGTCCTCAATGCACATCAGTAAATTGTTACACTAGGAGGTGTCACAGGTCAAACGATTTCTATGACACAAGACAGCTTTTTAAGGTGGGAGAAGGAATACCAAACACAAACACACACACACAGTTCTTGTTAGTCCCCATCCTACCTATTTTTTTTTTTAACTTTATTTTTAGAACTTTCTTTAAACAAGCTCTGCAGTGTACATATTTACAGCTTTAAGAATCAAGGAAATTAATATAAAAGAAGACATTAAAACTTTATATGATGATAAAGTCCATTTCATTATTGAACCAGGTAGGACAAAGAATCAGCAAGTTGCTAAGAAAGAAATAAGCAAAAAAGATTAAGTTTATTATTACGGATCACCCAGGCCCCAAGAGGAGAAGGTATGATATATCTTAATTTCCTGGCGAGAGGGCCTCATTTAATTGGAGCCATACAGCCCATCTGGACCATCTCTGGATGTAGAGAGTGTTCTCATGATTTAATTTAAAAGTGAGCTCCTCCAGGTCAGCCAGACCTTTAGTAATTAGGATCCAGTCCTGTTTCTGGGGTAACCTGGGGCTAAGCCAGCTCCTGGTTATTGCCTTATTTTATTTTTTATTTTTTTTAGTTGTTTAACCAGGTATAGCACACTAAGCTGAAAGCTTTTTTACAGGAGTGACCTGGGAGCACAAGGAGGTTAAGTGACTTGCTTAGGGTCACACAGTATGCAAGTGGAAGCTGTGGGATTCAAACCCAGGTCTGGCCTGCTGGATGTCACCAAATTTGCAGCTCAGAGCCTTAGACCACTGCGCTATACTGCCTCCTTAAATGGGCCGATGTAGTTAAAATTGCCCAAAGGTACAACGCATCTGGTCCCCTAACCTCGAGAGGGGGGATCCCCAGAACCAGTTCTTCCCATTTCAACGGTTGAGTAATGCCCAGAATACTATTTAAGGCAACTGTGATATCAGCCCAAAATTTATTTAGTTTGGGGCAAGCCCCAAAAATGTGCAGATAGTTTGCCTTATCTACCCCACAAACCACCAGCAGCCAGCCGGAAGATGTGGGTTCCTTTTATTGAGTACATCGGGTGTAAGGAAAAAAATGGACCCTGACCTTCCAGGCAAATTCTTGCCACAGGGGTGATTTAGTCGCTAGTTTAGCAGTGCGGAAGACAGAGATCCAGTTAATAGGGGCCGGGTCACAGCCAGCTTCTTCCTGCCATTTATTTTTAACTTTAACTAAGGGGTCTGGTCTTATCAGCCTTAGAACCTTGTAAAGGCTCGAGATTTGACCCTTTTGGGTTGAAGATGATTTTATCCGTTGGATGGCTGTTATTAGAGGTCACCCCGTCCAGTCCTGCTGCTTTTCTTTGAAGCGAGGATATATATGTTCTGACCTGGAGGAACCTGAAATGGTCTGCATTCGTGAGCCCAAATTTAGATTTAAGTGAGTTAAAATCTAAGATTAGTTCCCCTTGAAGAAACTGCCCGAGAAATATCAGACCCATCTTATTCCATCGCTTATATGTTGGGTCCAGTCGGTTCGGAGGAAAGTCCTCAGTCCAGGCTAGTCTCCTTAGAGACCATAGAGAGGGTAATAATTTATGCTTTTGCCAGAGTCTGTCGACTGAGCGTAGGGTCTCTCCAACCCAACTGAGCTTGGGTGTTGGTTGGAATCGGGTTGAGAAGGGAGTCAATATACGGTCCTCAAGGGGCAGCCTAGCCCCCACCTCCTCCTCTTTCCTCTCCATATCCTTCCAGTCTGAGGCGGAGCTGGGACCTGACCACTGTAGAGACTGTTTCAGTTGTACCACAAGGAAGTAATCTTCCAAATTTGGGAGTGACCTACCCCCCGCCCTGCGGTGGATCTGTAGTGTTTTAAGCCTTATTCTTGGTCGTTTATTAGCCCAAATAAATCTTGAAAACATTTTATGCCATGTCTGGAAATTGGATTTATGTATATGAAGGGGAATACACTGAAACACGTACAGGAATTTTGGCAATATATTCATGATTATGGCTTGAATTCTGGCATACATGGGAATATTAATTAGAGACCACCTTTCCATGTCTTTCTTGATGGAGATCGTCAGGAGTGTATAGTTTGCCCCAAATAGTTTTGATAAATGTTTAGTGATGTGGATCCCCAGATACCTCATTCCCTCGGCTGTCCATTTTAATGGGAGGAGTTGGCGGATGTCCTCAGATGGATTAAAAAAAGAAAGCTTAAGGCCTCTGTTTTGGTCTTATTTAAGAAATAACCCGAATGCCTCCCAAATGTTTCGAGAATGGGCCAGACTTGTTTTATTGCTTCATGAGGGTGGGATAGGGACAAAAGAACATCACCTGCATACATCAGGATCTTCCTTGTATCCCCCCACCACGATCCCAGACACCCCCTTCGCCCTTCTGACGGCCTCTGCCAAGGGTTCGATATACATTCAAACAGCAGGGGGGAGAGAGGACACCCCTGTCGGGCGCCCCTCGCAAGGTGAAATCTTTTGGATAAGCCCCCATTTACCCTGACGTACACCTGCCAGCCCCCATATAGGGATCTTATAATATCTATGAAAGACTCGGGGAACCGCCTATGTTCGAGTACCGAGAACAGGAAGTCCCATGAGACCTTATCAAAGGCCTTTTCGGCATCCAGGCTCAATAAGCAGGCTGGAGAACAAGTTTGTTGGATCTTATCTATCATATCTAAGGCAGAACGAACTCCATCAGGAGCCTGTTGGCCCAGCACGAAGCCAGATAGGTCTGGATGGATTAACTCTGGAAAAATCGGGTTAAGTCTGGATGCTATTATGGATGTGAAAATATTATAGTCCTGATTTAATATGGATATAGGGCGGTAAGATTCACATTTCGATGGGACTTTTCCCTCTTTATGTAGGACTGTAATTGTGGCATATTGCCATGAGGGGGGAGGTGGGCCGCCCCCAGACCAAATGTTTAAAAAAACTATGTGGAGAAGGGGAGTCACATCCGGGGATAGAATTTTGTAAAATTCAGCCCCAAACCCATCAGGGCCAGGACATTTGTCCAGCTTAAGTTTTTTAATTGTGGAAGTAATTTCTTCCTGGGTGATAGGCCTGATTAGTATTTGGGCTGCCTCTGGAGAGAGAGGAGGGAGCGGTATGGAACCAAGATAATTTCTTTTGTCTGATATGGATGTATTTTCTACAGACTCATATAGCTTGGAGTAATACTCCACAAACGAGTCTGCTATTTGGGTCACCTGTCTAGCCATTTGACCTGTTCGAGGCGAAAGTATTTTTGTTATCGTGGCTTTGGCTGCATGGTGACGTAGCCTATAGGCCAGGAGTTTAGTACCTCTGGGCCCACCCTTGTAGTATCTTTGTTTTAAGTAGTATAAGGCTTTTTTCTGTCTCTAATTTTTGAATGTTATGTAAGCGTTCCCTGCACTTTAAGAGTTTCCTGCCCCTAGACTCCTCCCACTTAATTTTTTGGGCATCTTCCAGGCTCTTGATCTGAAGCATTAGTTCCTGTTGGCGTTGCATTTGTTCTCACTTTCTACGAGAAGCTATTGATATGAGCTTCCCCTCTTAGGACAGCTTTAAGAGTATCCCACAACATCTGGGGTGAGGTCTCTTATTTGGAATTTTCCTCAAGGGTAACTTTTAGGTGATCCCTGAGTTCCCTCAGGACTTCCTTGTCCTGTAGGAGTGATGTATTCAGTCTCCAGGAAGGAGAAGGGGAAATTGTTTAACCAGGAAAGGCACACTAAGCCAGAGCTTGTTTCCAGGTGCGACCTGGGAGCACAAGGAAGTTAAGTGGCTTGCTCAGGGTCACACAGTACGCAAGTGGAAGCTGTGGGATTCAAACCCAGGTCTGGTCTGCTGGATGTCACCAGATTTGCAGCTCAGAGCCTTAGACCACTATGCTATACTGCCTCCAGTGTGTGGTCTTTTTAGGTAGTCCCAGCTCCGGCTCCAAAAAGATGGGACTATGATCTGAGAGGATGGTTGTCCCGACATACATAGAGGGGAATCTGCTTAGGTCCCCCTTAAATGTAAAAAACATGTCTACGCGGGAAAATACTCTGAACCTAGGCAAGAAGCAGGTAAACTCCCGTGCTCTCGGGTATTTTTCTCTCCAAATATCACACATGCTTAGTTGTTTGAGTTGAGTTTTGATCAGGCGAGTTTTGGTTGCATCTACCTTTGGGATCTGGGAGGTACAGTCAAGGGCCCTATTTAAAACTATGTTCCAGTCTCCTCCCATTGTTAGCATGCCCTTGGCCTTTTCTGCCACTAATTGCAAGATACTCGAAAACACCTTGGCAGGAGATCCAGGGGGAATATAGATGTTTACCAAAGTTACTACTGTGTCCTGAATAGTCCCAATTACAATAATAAATCTAGCCCCAGGGTCCTCTATCACCTCCTGCTGCTGAAAATGTAGCTTCGAGGAAAGTAATATGGCTACCCCCCTCTTTCTGCCCACTGGGAGCGAAGAATGAAATATTACTGGGAAGGCCTTAAATTTAAGCTTTTGGGCTTCCTGGGGAGAGAAGTTGGTTTCTTGAAGGAACACACCTCCACAACCCTGGGACATAACAAATTGCTGGATCCTCTTTCTCTTTATCGGGCTGGTTGAACCGTTCACATTCAGCAACATGAACTTAGTATTATAGCTAGCCATATTTCTTCCATGTAAAGTAGACCATCCTTTTCTGGACTGTAGATTCTCTTAACATTACTTGTTTAAGTGTGTAATGAACCTGCAGAGCTAAACGGATAACTCCATGAACCTTGAAATTCAATAGAAAATCTTTAAACACTATTCTACTAAAAAACTTTCACTCTGGCCTCAATCTATTTAGAGCCATGAGCTGACTTAAATGATGGGGAACCACGACTGAGACTCCTCTCAGCCCGATTTCCCTAAAAGCAGAGATGTAACTTCCAAGGGATTGCAGACCAGTATTTGGTAGCAAGGGGGTGTCTGATGAAACAGACCAAATCAGGGCACTCAGGAGTGCAATGAGTGGTCCCTGAGGGGCCCTGGGAAGTCCAGGAATGGGGCCCCACCCCTTTCTGTCAGGGAGAGGTTGCATATGGTCCCTACAGGTGTTCGATACCCACCCACCCGAACATTCCCGAAATCATGAAACATAATTCCCAGAGAAGGGAAAGGAAATCCCCCTCAAACGGGCTAAATGAAAATCACCTAAGTTCCGTTTATTCGTGCATTCTGTGATTGGTAACCCCGGTCTTTGACAACTGCATGAACAACCCGTTCCCCTTCCCCAAGGGCCGTTTCCACTCCAAGAGGAAAGAGAGGAACAAGACATATTCAATCAGACAAAGCAAACCCCCCCAGCAACGATAGTCCCCTCCCCCCCGAGGTCCTCCCCCGATTGAGTGTTCCAGCCTATTTCCAGTAGGGAGTGCAGGGAGGGACACGGTCGAGAACGGCTGGTCCTCTGCTGGCCAAGCGCTTCCTCAGGCCCTCGCACTGCAAACCCAACAAAGATTGAGAGGTCGCACAAACCCCGTCCTCCCGTGACATCAAGTCCGTGGCCCCAAGATTCAGAGAGTACCCCCCCCGGGGGCCCAGCTCAACGATAAAATGAAGGTTGGAACATGGGCCCAGTTAAGAATGGAGAGCCCACATAAGAGCCACATCTTCCCACCTAATGACCCTTTCAGTGGGGGGCCTCAGACCGTCCATAAAGCGTGCTGCCTTTCAATCACCCCACAACCTTTCACGCCCCTGCAACTCCTCCGGCCTCACCAGCAGAGGAGAGACTGGCCATCTAGCGGGGGAGGGGGGAACTGGGAGAAGAGAGGCCAACTTCTTGTTCAACCTCCTCCAACACATGTTCTGCAGAAATTCCCTGTCCCTCTCCCCAATCCAGTCAGTGCCTCCACTGACGGGAATGATCTCAAAGCAGAGTGTTTGAGAGAGGCAGGCTACAGAGAGGTCCTAGTATTGTAAGTACACTCTGGCCCCCCTTCCCTGCCATCCCAAGGGAAACCAAAAAGGGCCTCTGTCCCCGACGGCCTGCAGTGACCTGCTCGGGGGACAGATGAACAACTGTTGTTCTAAACTATGGTCCTTTAAAAAACCATTACAAAGGTGGTTTGTGTTCAAAAGAGCCCCCCCCCCGGACCCTAGAGCGAACGTGACCAAATATTAGGAAAATCAATTAAAGTGTGCAGTCGGTGCATCAACAGAGAAACTGGAGGTATTCAGGAAACACCAAGTGACTGGAAGGTCCGTTCACTCCTGGTTCAGGTGACCATTCAATACAGTCCTCCAGACCAAGGCAACAGGGGAGCAGTGCGGTAGGACAGTCTGTGAGTGTCCAAGCCAAGAGGGCAGTTCGACGATAAGTCAGGACTGCGAGCCTGAGGGACAGACCTCCAAGGAACAGTTCGGTGTGAGAAAGAAATAATCAAAATAAAAACATCACCCCAGGGCTCCTTCATGCAGTCGATGGATGTGATGGACCTGGATCTTCTGATGCATTCGCCGGTGAAGCTCGTAGCAGATAGGAAGCATTTTTATTCATCAAGGCAGGGTCACCCAGTCGTCACAGCACCGCGCTGATATCGGCACGAACTGAGGTGTGTTGGCGCAGCTCAGTGGAGCCCGGCTTGTTTAATCCTTTCTGGGCCACAGACCAGGCTGAAGCCAGCAGATCTCACTCAAGCCTCTCCTTCGTTAATGCAGGGGTGGCGATTCCCAATTCTTCGAGGTAAGGGGAGGCAGCTAAGAGGTCTTTAAATATTTTGGTACCTTGTTCTGTTGTGATTTCTAGCCTTGCGGGGTGCAGGATTTGAGCTTTAATGTTCTTGGACCTCAGGGATTTCACAATCCGCCAAAGAACCTTCCGAGCTTCCTGAACTTCAGCTGTGTAGTCGTTATCAATAGAGATTTTATGACCTTCAAATTCCAGAGGGCTCTGCTGCCAAGCTTTTCACAAGACCTCCTCCCTGCTAGTGTATTTTGTGAATCGAATGATCAGTGATCTGGGTCTGGCATCCGAGTTGTCTGGTTCAGGGGCCAAGGAGCGGTGTGCGCGATCGAGGCTCAGATACAGATCCTCTGGTAGGTCTATCACCTTTCAAAGGAGCCTTTGGGTAAATTCAATGGTATTCGAGGCGTCTCCCTCTAGATTCTCAGGTACCCCATGTATCCTGATATTCTGTCTGTGGCTTCTGCCCTCCAAGTCGTACAGCTTCTGCGTTAAGTCACGGTTCCGGGCCAGCACGTGCAGTAGAAGCCTGTCTTGTCTGTCAGACTGCTCAGAGACCGCTGATAGGCAAAGTTCCATTTGGTCTGCTTTGTGTTCAATTCTGCCCAGATCGGAACGGAGCTCAGACAGAGTATGATCTATTTTTTGTGACTGTTCGGGCCGTCTATTTGATGGTTTCAATCAAGTCATTGTCTTGAAGGCCTCCCTGCTGTCCAGGTTGCTGTGCTTCCCCTAGGACCTCCGATTCGGCGTGGCTTTCGGGATCTTCATCTTGCAGTAGGGCCTTGAGTTTTTGTGAGGGAGTCAGGAATATCTTCCCCCCCTTGTTTCTCCTCGGTTTGGCCGGGGATACATAGATACATACATACATACGTGCCATCGTTTGAAGTGCGATTAAAGTAGATTATGTTCGGTGGGCAGTGGAGCGGATAAATCAAACCTCCATGTTGGTCCCTGGCGTCACCGGAAGTCCCCCCCCCCCATCCTACCTAATTTCTGTGACACACCTAGACTGCTTTTTGGGGTAGGAAAGAAACGTGCTTCCTCCCCACCCCCACACAGTTTTCTTCGTCCCCTTCTAACCCTACAATAGTTGATATGGCACAGTCTTGTGCTTAGCCTGTTCTGCTCTCACACTCTGTTACTCTCGAGACTGATGCCATTTCACTGTAGATCAGAACAGATCAGTGTGTGGGATGGTGGGGTGCAGGCCACGGACATTTCTTGCCTGCATACCACCCTCCTCCTGCAACATAATCATAGGGTGCATAATGAGCTGCAAATTGATAACTTGTCTTTTTTACCAGAACATCCAGCAGAATGATTTACTAGCACATCCCTGCAACACTTTCACATTTAATTACAATGATGATTTAATGGCTTTAAATTTGTCTGAAATTATTCAACACAGCAAAATAAGAAATCCAGCAAAAATGAAAACAGACTTTCAATCTGATAAGTTAGCCTCCTTTTCTGACATTCAGTCTCTTTTTACTCAGTTACATAGAAACATAGAATTTGACGGCAGATAAGGACCGCTTGGCCCACCCAGTCTGCCCATTTCCCTACCTAATGGATAAACTGCAGACCCTAGTTAACCAGCAGCCTACTTTTTCCTGCACCCACCCCCTAGAATTGCCTTATGACTGTCCCATGCATGCTTGAATTCCACCACTGTTTTTGACTCCACAACCTCCTCCGGAAGGCCGTTCCATGCATCTACAACCCTCTCTGTGAAAACATACTTCCTTAAATTACCTCTGAGCCGCCCCCCCTCTGTCTTCAAATTGTGCCCCCTGTTCTTGCACACCTCTTTTTTTGAAAGATGCTACCCTCTTGGACTTTGTTGATTCCCTTGAGGTACTTGAAAGTGTCTATCATGTCCCCCCTCTCTCTCCTTTCCTCACGGCTATACATATTAAGCTCATTTAGTCTCTCTTCATATGTCTTCAGGTGCAGAACCTGCACCATTTTAGTTGCCCTCCTCTGGACAGCTTCCATCCTGTCTATGTCTTTGCGGAGATTGGGTCTCCAGAACTGCTTGCAGTACTCCAGATGGGGTCTGACCAGCTGTCTGTACAGAGGGATAATAACTTCCTGTTTTCTACTGGTGATGCCTCTCCCTATGCATCCCAGTATCCCCCCAGCCCTCCTTGCTGCCCTCTCACATTGCTTGCCCACCTTTAGGTCATCTGATATGACTACCCCCAGGTCCCTTTCCATTTTTGTTGTTGTAAGTATCTCACCCCCATTGTGTACTCTTCCCCTGGGTTTTTGTTTCCCAGGTGCACTTCTTAGCATTGAATCTAAGCTGCCATACATTTGACCATTCCTCTAACCTAGCCAAGTCCCTTCTCATCCTTTCCACCCCACCTTGTGCATCAACTCTGTTGCAGATCTTTGTGTCATCTGCAAACAGACATACTTTCCTTCCAGTCCCTCTGCAATGTCACTTATAAAGACATTGAGAAGAGGACCGTCCTAATACTGAACCCTCATTGGCCCACTAGTAACTCCCTTTCTTCAGAGTGGACTCCATTTACTATTACTCTCTGTGTCCTATTCTCTAGCCAATTTTTTACCCAGGCTGTCATCTTGGGACCCACTCCCAGGCTGGCTAACTTGTATATTAATCTTTGTGTGGGACAGTGTCAAATGCCTTGCTAAAGTCTAGGTAGGCCATGTCCACAGCCCTCCTGATCTACTACTTTGGTCACCCAGTCAAAGAAATCTATCAGATTCGTCTGGCATGACCTTCCGCTGTGAATCCATGCTGCCTTGGGTCCTGTGCCACTCTGGCCTCTAGATACTCAACAATTCTTTCCTTCAGAAGTGATTCCATCATTTCCCTACCACTGAGGTTAAACTAACAGGTCTGTGGTTTCCTGCTTCTGCCTTGCTCCCACTTTGTGAAGGGAATCACATCTGCCCTCCTCCGGTCCTCGGGTACCACCCCATCCTCCATGATTTGTTAAAGAGGTAGTCAGTGGTGTCACTAGTTCTACCCTTAGTTCTTTTAGAATTCTGGGATGAAACCCATCAGGCCCCATTGCTTTGTCCACTTTCAGTTTTAAGAGTTCTTTCAGAACCCTTTCTTCTGTAAATGGGTTGGTATCAACGCTCGTATCCAGAGTGTTTCTACTGTTTCTTTTAGGCACCTCTTCCTTTCTAAATACTGAGCAAAAATATTTGTTTGGTATCTCTGCCTTTTCACAGTCACCCTCTGCCCACCCTCCTCCCTTTATTAAGCCTCACTATCCTCCTTGTCTTCCCTTTTGCCCCCTGAGCATTCCTATAAAAGGTTTTATCCCCCATCTTAACCGAGTTGGCTATCTTTTCCTGTTTGGGCTCTTGCTGTTCTGACTGCCTTCCCAGCTTCCTTTTGCTTTAACTGATACAGTTCTCTGTCCTGCTCCTTCTGTGATTCCTTGTACTTCCTGAATGCTTTCTTTTTCTCTTGAACCTTCACTGCCACTTCCTTTAAGAACCATAATGGTTTCTTACATCGTTTCGTTTTATTTGCTTCACACAAAGGCTTGTTACCTCTGTGATGGCAGTTTTTATTATTCCCCATTGTTCTTCCACCCCTCCTTCCTGCCCATTTGCTAGTGCATTCCTTAGGCACTCACCCATTTTGGCAAAGTCAGCCCTCCTAAAGTCCAGTACTTTTGCCTTTGTATGACTTGACTCTATTGCTGTGCTTATTGTGAACCATACTGTTCGATGGTCGCTAGTTCCCAGATGGCTACCCACTTCTACATCTGTGATCCTCTCTTCATCTCCATTTGAGAGAACCAGGTCTAGATTGCTCCCTCTCAGTGGGCTCCAAACTAGTTGTCTAGGCATGCCCTGTAGGAGACATCTAGAATAACCCACTCTTGCAAGTGCTGCTGCAACTGCACTCCAGTTAACATCTGGCATATTCAGATCACCCATCAGCACTATCTCACCTTTTTCTGCCATTCTAAGTATACTTTCTATCATTTCCTTGTCCATTTCTCCCCTGAGAAGGGAGTCTGTCAAACCCTGTCAGGATTGTGGTTCCATTGCGGTCTCCAAATTTACCACAGTGCTTCTTCTCCTCCTGTTTTCCTTCTGTTCAGTTGCTTTGATTCCTTCCCTTGTGTAAAGAGCTACTCCTCTTGCTCTTTTACCCTCCCTGTCCCTCCTGTAGATAGTGTATCCTGGTATGTTTACATCCCAGTTATGGTTTTGTGTGTACCATGTTTCTGTGACTGCCACGATATCCAGATGTTCCTCCTCCATCAAGGCCACTAATTCAGGAAGCTTGTTACTCAGACTATGGACATTGGTACTCATTGCTCTCCATTTTTTGATGACTTTACCTTCTGTTGCAGCATCCCCCACTGACCTTTCTACCTCGGTCTTTTTCTCATTTAGTACCCTGTTTTGTAGGAAGGCTGGGATTTTCCTGCTGCTTATCAGTGCCTCCCCTTGACTAGTTTAAAAGCTTGCCAATGAAGCATTTAAACCGATTGCTCAAAGTCTTGTTCCTTCCTGGACAGATGCAGACCATCCTGCCAGTATAGGCTGGTGTCCTCAGGTGGAACCCCAGTCCCCAATGAAGCCAAATCCTGTTCTCCACACCATTTTTCAACCATTCATTAAACTGCATGGTGCAAAGTACCTCGCCTCACTCATGCCATTGACAGGTAGCACCTCTGAGAAGGATACTGTGTGTGCTACTTGTCTTAGGCCCCTCCCCAATTCTACAAAGTCCTTCTGCACTGCTCTGATCTCATGTTGAGCCAAGTCATTTGTCCCTAGGTGGACAATGACATCCAGCTCAGACTCCCGTACAGCTGTTCTCATGATCCTGAGGATGCACTTCCTCTCCCTCCAAGCCATGGCACCAGGCAGGCACCTTACTTCAGTTTTCCCTGCTCCCCCCAGTTCTATCCCCCTAATAATTGAGTCCCACACCAGGAGCTGCTTCCTTTCCTTGTGGTGTCCTCTGCCTCCTTCCTGTGGGCCTCCCTTGTGATAGTTGTCCTCAGCCTCCTTAGTCTCCTCTGCGGGTGCATCCATAGGGGAGCTATGCTCCCCCAGAATGGTGTATGGATTGTGGAGTGGAACAACTGACTCGGTGTGCCTCTGTTCTACCATCCTCACCCTCCCTGAGCCCACTGTGGTCCAACTGCTGTGCTTTCTTCGCAACCTCTGAGGTAGTGGTGGTGGCTCTGGTGCTCCCTGGATGGGGGAGGTTCCCTTCCTACCGTCCAGTGTGGCCTGGGGGAAGATTCCCTTACTACTGTCCAGTGTGGCCTGAAGACTGGCAACTTCCTTCCTCGGGGCAGAGAGTTGTCTGCAAATAGGTCAGCATCTCAGCCTCCAGAAAGACTCCCGGAAGACTGCTGCCCCACAGCCATTACATTGCACTACTCCCCACATGTTTATCTACTTTTTTTTTTTTTTTTTTTTTTGTGTGTTTGTGTGTGTGATTGGTTTGTTATATAGAAATATATATACAGTATTATACATGTGTATGCTTATATTGTCAGTGCAGTGTGCTAGAGGATATGACAGTGATATGCACCTTGCACTCTTGAGGAATGATGTCAGAACCCCAGGTATAAAGGAACTATTTCCAGGGGTGGGTGGAGTGAGGGGTGGGAAGGGGTTGGGCCTAAACTGTGCCCTCACAAAACAATCAGTTAAGAGCTCTGACCCACCACTGCGATGAGTGCCTTCCTGTCAGCAAGATACCCTACACAACAATTTGACAGAGAAAATACCCTGTTAATCAAACAGAGAAAAATCCAGACATTCAAGTCAGACACAGGTAAACCTCCCCAGCCCCAAAACAGCCTGGTGGTTTGTGCTCTGAAAGCAGTCAGCTCCAAAATAAGTCAGCTGTGCTTTAAACTCTTCCTGCACTGAAAATCTTAAGAATTGTAACAAAGACTGTCTTTTCCTGATAATTCTAAGTTCCTTATTTCACCTTTCAGTTAGAAGTAGCCTCCACCTGCAGAATATCTGCTACAAACCAAAGACAATTGTAAGGTTCACCTCCCTCTGTTGTGAGCACAACTCGCTTTCTTGCAAATCCTATGTTCAGTATTGTAGCTCCCAGCAAGAGGTAGCTTACTTTAAAAAATATTAGCTGTTCTGATGAGTTTGCTATAAAACACTTGCTTATAATACTATTGTTCCAGCAGATATAGAAAAAAACAGAACTTACTGCAACAGTTTATCTTCGAGGGGATTTCAGTCATCGGGTCACACCATAGAAACTTCACCGCTTATGAAGCAGGATCCATACAAAAGATCTTCCAGCAGTACCATTGGGGCCGCCCATGCCAACGTTATCTGCCTACGTCATTAACCCTATAAAGGCATAAACAGACACTCCCACCTCAGTTCTTTCCCCTGGAGACTAAGGGGTGCAAACCCATGCTATGGGGAGAGAGAGAAAGAGGTGCCCAGGCCAGAATCAAAGGTCGGATACACAACTTAGCCAATTCTGGGAAAAGAGTCCCACCAAAAAGGGGGATGGTGGGAGGGAAGGCAGAACTGATGACTGAGATCCCCTCAAAGATCTACTGTTACAGTAAGTTCTTAACTAACTGTTCTATCATGTACGGGGTATCTCAGTCATCAGGTCACACCATAAGAACAAGTCTCAAGCAGTTACAGATGCAGCAAGATAGTCTGGGAGGAAAGCCAACCAAAGCCTAGAATAGGAGGCTCTGCAAGACAGCCTGGCCAAAGCCTGCAAAGTCCAGACTGAGTGCTTGGTGAAAGTGTGGATGGTACTCCAGGTGGCAGCAATGCAAATTTCAGTGGCCGAGACCCCTCTGAAACAGGCCACAGAAGTAGCCATGCCCCTTGTGGAATGGGCTTTCACCATCCCTGGAAACTGTTTCCCATGCTTATTGTAGCAGAACAGAATACAATGGGCCAACCATTTGGACAAACATTGTTTAGAAACCTTGACGGCCTCTGTTCCTGGAGCAAAAGGGAAAAAAAAGCTGTTTTGTTTTTCTGCAGTCCTTAGTCTGGAGCAGACAGTATTTCAAAATTCCGCACACATTTAAAGTATAGAGCAGTGCTTCCCCTGAACTGGCATACTCTGGAACATAAACTGGTAGGTAGATAGATTGCTTCGGGGTAAACCCAAGGCCCCCTGTTCTCTGCGGCACTGTAGATGCAATTCTGTGGCAGGTACTCGACTTCTGTGGCACTTAGGTCAAGTTCTGTGGCACATTTGTATCAATCAATCAATCAATCAAGAAGAACTCATTTACAAGACAAGCCTGGGCATTCACATATATGGTTACAAGGTAGCAATATATACAGTGTTACAACAAATGGGAGTACAAACAATACAGTAATGGAAAAATAAACAATAGCTACAAGGCACGAATATATACAGTGTTACAACAAACTGGAGTTCATACCATATAGTAATGCAAGCGTAAACTATGAGAAAGTGCACATATCTTTAGAAGGAAGTAGAATACATATTATGATACAAGAACCAATGTACACTAGCTACGACAGAAACCTATGCAGAAAGATAGGGTAGGGAGGGCGAGGAGTATAAAGGAGGAAGGGGGCAAAGCCAGAGGGCAGGGAGCAACCAGGGGAAGAGAGGGGGAGGTAAGAGGGATACGTTTAGGAAGGGCATTATATAGCTTAGGGGATAAGTCAAGGTAATGCTATGGTGTGAAACGAGGCAGGGCATGGAAAGGACATAGGGGAGAGGAGCTTAAAATAGAGAAGTCCTAATCCTAGGATAGGTGCGGTAAAAGTGCCATTAACGGAAGCAAGTACAAGTCTCTGAAAAAGAACAGTGATACATGGATTTAAAGAAGCTCAGTTTCATAGGGATTGCAGACATTAGAGTTTTCTGTATTGTGTTCCAGATGACTCATTGCAGATTTGCCATATCTGGTTCTCACCTTAAAGAGATCTACTAATATTCGCGGTTTTGTCCGACACAGATTGTCAGTATCTACAATTTTACGGGTGGAATTACTTTTAAAAGGCTGCTTTTCTTGGGGGAATATGTACATAGGCAGAATTCTGTGGCGGTAAGTCCCTGTTTAAATCAGTGGTAGGTGGAAAACCTGGTTATTATCTTTAAGGATGAATAGTGAGATATAAGAGAGGCTTCTCAAGGTATTTCCAACCCTACAGGTGGGCAGGCAACTCGCAGTACAATGCGGTAGCGTATTTGTGATGGCTCTGTAGGTCCAGAGCACTGCGTTCTTTTGTCGTCTGCATCTTAGTGAGCTCCACCCTAACTTAGCATAGAGCTCACAGTGGTGGGTGGCATAAGGGAGACCAGTTATGAATCGAATAGCTCGATGGTAGAGTACATCCAAGTTAGAGAGGGGGAGAGCTTTAGGCCTTGGCCATACAGAAAAATCAGCATAATCTAAAAGAGGCAAGAATGTAGTCTGGACGAACCTCATTTTAGCTTCTAGCGTAAGTAGATTTTTAATATGGAAGAAGAAGAAAACGAGTCTGTTTCAATTTTTTTGAGAGTTCATCGATATGATGGATAAAGGACAATTTGTGGTCTATCCAAAACCCAAGGTACTTAAATTTCTCAACGAACTCCAGCTGCTCACCCAGTAATGTGGATATGAAGGGAGCAAAACTGGGGAGACTGTGTTTAGTTGCAAGTATAGAGGAAGCAATTAACATAGCTTTGGTCTTTTTCACATTTAGGAGGAGCTTTAATTGAAGTAGATTTTTCTGTAAATGGTCAAAGTCTCATTGGAGATCACCGCAGGCAAGATCTAGAGCAGGTCTGGCAATGTACAAGACAGTATCATCTGCAAACAAGTGGATGTTTGCCGCGGATATAACAGTATTAATGCGGTTAATATAGATAGCAAATAGTAGTGGGCCTCAGATGGATCCTTGGGGAACACCCCATAACAGGGTTTTTGGAGGAGAGAGGCCCCCTCAGCCTTAACCAGCTGTTGACGCTCAGTTAAGATAGTCAAGTAAACCAGTTCAAGGCCAGTTGGTCAACTCCAATATTTCTTAGACTACAAAGGAGTAAGTCATGGCCCACAGTATCAAAGGCTTTGCTCAGATCAAGAAACAAAGCATACACATAATTTTTTGTATCCAAGGCAGTCTGCCAAGCATTAGTAACCTTAGCCAATGCAGATACAGTGCTGTGGTGAAGTCTAAAGCCGGAATGAACTGGATTCAACAGATTGTAAGTCTCCAGATAGGACCTAAGTTGCTCATTGACCACCTTTTCCAATAGTTTGGAAAGGATAGGCACCAGTGATATTGGCTGGTAGTTATTTAAGTGACTGAGGTCCCTGGATTTAAATAGGGGAACTATATGAGCTATCTTCCAGACTTGGGGGAGTGCTCCCTGAGCAAGGGACATATAAAGAGGTGAGTAATGGGAGGTGACAGAAAGTAATATCCCAGTTTTAGGTAATAAGGTTCAATATTGTCAGAGCCTACCAACTTTCTGGCGTCAGGGCTCAATAATAGATCCTCTACTTGTTTCAGGGTAACTGGAGTGAAGGAGAATACTCCTTCATGGGAGGGGATAGCTGAGGCATGTCACACCAGGTCATGGCTGCTCAGCTGTGAGCGAAGTTTAGATGCTGGAGAGGAGTCAAACACCAAGCCAGCTGTCGCAAAGTAGTTATTGATAAGCTCAAGAATCTAATTTTTATCCATGGAGGAAATACCACCAGATGTGATTTTCTGAGGTAACGAGCTGGCTGGGCGAAATCCTTCAATGTCCCGGAGCATTTTCCAAAATTTGGCCAAGCAAGTAGCTGCGAATTCGAGTTCAGCATGGAAATAATTAGCTCTCTCAGTTCTGATTAGCTTAGTGCACAGGTTTCTTGCAGCTCTAAATGCTGCCCAGGCCACTGGCTGCTAAGATTTTCTCACCCTTTTCCATAAGTTATCCCCGTTTAGCAATGCAGTTTTTATGCTAGCCATGAACCATGGACAGGACTTCTTTTTGGTGCATACTTTGGGCCGAGGGGCATGTCTGTTTAGAGCTTTGATGACTATGGACTGGAAGAACTCATATGCTTCAGATACAGTGCTGGCCAGAGTATTGGAGTTCAGAAAGGAAGGCATAAGAATCAAAGTTCCATCGACTTCTTTTTAAGACTAACCTAGACACAGAAATCACTTTCAGGGCAGACCTCACACAGGCAATGGCGCAATGATCGCTGAGGTCATTATGGAGTGTGCCAGAATGAGAAACAAGGTGTGGTTTGTTCACCAAGATTAGATCCAGAAATGTACTGTTCTGAGGATTTTTCCATTTGGCCGGGTGGGTTCCTGAATAAAAGAACGTAAACTGTGACACATACTGACACCAAGACAAATGCATTTGTAAAAAAAGCAGACCGTCTTTAATTTAAATTCAGCATACCCTCACAGCAAAAACATGGCCCATATTAAACAATTTGTACCACAACTGAGGTCCTTTATTAAGGACACCAAACATACCTTGGGTATTTTTGAGAACCTCCACATCACGAGTTCAGATATTTTGGTAACTCTCAACGTGGAGTCCCTTTACACTAATATCCCACATCACGATGGTTGTTGGCTCTTGGTTATTATTTGGATAAGGGGGAATTTGATTTTGAAAAAAAGAATTTGTCCTCAGTTTAGCACAAAATATTTTAGAAAAAAATGCTTTCGTGTTTCAGGGTAGTTTTTTTCCTTCAAATAAGTGGGACAGCCATGGGGGCATCATTTGCCCCCAATTTTGTGAATTTATATATGGGAACATGAGAGGAGAAGTATATTTACGATTCCGATGTTAATCCCTTTTACCAACATATTTCCATCTATAAACACTATACTGATGATTGTTTTCTAATCTGGCAAGGTTCAGAGAGTGAGTTGATGTTCTTTGTGGACTATTTGGAATTAACAAATACAAAATCTAAAATTCACAGTTAATTTTAGTTTGGTTAGTATATGATCTTTGGATGTTCAGATTTCAAAAGATTTAGAAAATGGGCTATGCACTACATTGTTTCGTAAACAGACTGACATGAACACAGTACTTTTGGTCAGTTCCTGTCATCCCAAACACATTGTGAAGTCCATACCAAGAGGGCAGTTCATACGTGCGCGTAGGAACTGATCCACGGTGGTGGGATTTGAACAGTGGGCTGATGATAAGGAAAGGAGGTTTTTACAGTGAGGTTATTCAGCCAGTGATGTATCGCTGGCTAGGGAACATGCTACTGGGTTGCAGAGACAACAGTTACTAGCAACAAATAGCTCCCCTGTGCTTCCCCATAGTGAGAATGATCAAGAGAGGCTCAATTTTGTAACAACGTACTCTACACAGTCTAAAAAAAAATTGAGACAGTGTTAAGGTACAATTGGCACATCTTGCAGAATGAGCCAAAAATATTGCCTTATGTGAAAGAATTTCCACGTATGGTTTATAAAAAAAACGTGTAATTTGGGGGATAGGCTAACAAGTAATCATCAGTCTAAATGTGCTTTGAAAATATCAGATGTATCTCAGACTTCTTCTATTCCCTCAAATGCTTCTGTTCCTTCAAATCCCTCTCCATTTTCCTCGAATATTTCGGGACAAAGATAATTGATAGGGTCCAAACACTCTAATTGGCTACCAGCTTTGCCGCCAGGCTGTTATAAATGTCATAGCTATATGTTTTGTAAATATAAAGAGAATGGTAAAGGCTTTAGAAATCCAGTAGCTGGTACTGTAATTGATACTCGTGCATTTATTAATCGTGATCTATGTTCAGTCATCTATTTAGCATCCTGTCAGTGTGGGGCATACTATGTGGGGTGGACTAAAAGAAAATTAAAGGAAAGGGTTAGTGAGCATATTAGTGTGATTTCCAATAAGAATTTGGAATATGCCAATGCCCAGCATTCCCATTGTAGTTCTGAAGCCACAACACACAACTGGATGTTTACAGAGATTTGCAGAGCTAAGTCAGGAACTTGAGGAGGAGATTTAAATATTGTTCTGGCACAAAAAAAAAAACCAAAACATTGGATTTTTAAATTACAGGCACTTTATGTGCCAGGTTTAAATGATAAGACAGAGTTGCAATACCATTTGTAAAATGAAATAAAAACATAATGTCATTCAGTCTGATGAATATGCAGTTTTATAAATTAATACTGTAAAATGAACTGCAAAAATATTGTGGACATTTTTTTCTTTTTTTCCCCTTCCCTATATTTTATATTGTACATAGAATTTAAATATAGAATATAAATATTGTTCATTTTGTTATGTTGGTATGTGTTGGTGTTGCAGTATGGTTTTTTAAGATGAAGACTGTTACTCAATTGTATAAGTGTGTCACGGAAATTGGTGAATGTTAGCTATAAAGTTATTTAAATTTGTAACACCCAATGGGGACACTATAACAATTATAAGGTTGTATAGCACTTCATTCTCTTGATAAAGCGCAGATGCGTCTGCGTGAAACGTTGATTTTTTTTTTTGGCTCTGTGTTTTTGCTGTGAGGGTATGCTAAATTTAAATTAAAGACTATCTGCTTTTTTACAAATGCGTTTGTCTTGGTGTCAGTGTGTGCCAGAGTTTACGTTCTTTGCTTTCACTGGTACTCTGTGTACCACATACAGAGTAGCGGCTCTGTTTTTTTTTTCCAGGTTTCCTGAATAAGTTGGGGTGAACCCAAACATATCACAGACATCCTTCAGAGGCTTAGAGGTAGCAGATAGCCAGTCCATGTTGAAGTCGCCATGATGATTAATTCCAAGGCTACTGTAGGTAGAGTCTCACTCAAGAAGTTCAGGATTTTTTGCCACGCTGAAGGAGGCCTGTAGCATCCAAGGATGTGAAATAGGGTTGACTGGTGTAGTTGAACCTTTTCAATAATACATTTGTATTCTTTAGACAGTGAGGTGGACTTGACTATAGAGAAGATGTAAATTTGTCAGCAACATAAATGACTAAGTCCTGCCCCCTAGTTAGTCTAGCCACCCTGAATACGTTATAGGGAGGAATACTGATCTCATGATCCTGGTTCGTAGGTTTCAGCCATGAGTCAGTAACCACCAGGATATCTGGTTGTGCATGACAGATCCAAGATTGTCTAGTGTCCAAATGCTTTAGCAGGCTACGTGCATTAATATGTAAGAGACCCATACCCTTTAAGTTAGCCAGTTCGTTGGGAGCCAAGATGGGGAGCATAGGGCCAGGGTTCAATTCAATGTTACATGTGCAGATGAGTACCAGAAGAAGCTTTTTGATGCTATTTAGCAGTGGCTTTAGGAGACGCGTTCTTCCCTTTTTATAGCTACTGGCATGCTGCGGTGACTGAGGACTGTGAGGCCCCAAAAAGCCCAGAGAAGCAGGTAGCAATACCTTGACAGAGGTACTGCAAGAGTGTAAAACACGGCAAGTCAGAATCACTTGTTCAGTGGCCCTCCCATGGTGTGAAGATTGGGTGCCATGGGACACATAGAGATGGGAGGTTTTTTTTTTTTTTTTTGATTATTTATTCTCCTGTGGCCACCCAGATGCTTCCCCGTAGCCTCACAGCCCTACCTATGGGGATCTGGCCACCATCTGTCTCTACCGGGACCGCTGGCACCCAGTAACCCCTGTGGCTTACCCCCCCCCGCAGTGGGGTGGCACGGGGCCCCCTAACTCCCCACCATAATGGATCCAGTTCAAGTGCCAGCGCCTGGCAAACTCGCAGACGGCCAAAAAGTCACATCGGGTGCCACAATTTTCCCCTGTACTATTTCCCCAGAGTCTGCGGCATGCCATGATGCCAGCGGGCATAAGCGCACGTGCGCGCGTCCGCACGCATCTCGCCCAGGTGTCTGGCCCGACTTACCCCCTTGCACGGCATACGACCCCTGACCTCAGCCCGCCAGGAGGCAAGAAGTCGACCGATGCTAGAACCCCACCCCGGAGAGGGAGAGCAGTCAATCGGACGCTCAGTCCCTCTCCTTTCCTGCCAGTCCCAGTCGACCCGTGCTCGCTCCCGAACCCAGGTCGCCGGCATGGCGCGAGGTGCAGCATCCAGCGCTTCAACCCTCAGCGCCACCAGGCCGGCAGAGATGGGAGTTTTCATCAAGGGTAAACCATGCAGCAGATTCAACATTATCAGGACAGGGAGCGTATGCAGTAGAATTTATAGAAGCTGCTGCTTTTGGAGGAGCAGAACATGGTATCAGGATGTGAAGAAGCTTACCTAGAAGTGATCGAGGTGCCAAGACTGTGCAAGGCATTTTTGTTTGCATCAGCTAACTGTACCAAAAGTTTTGCAGTCACGCAGTAGATAGGAGAAAATAATACAGAGCCAGCCTTACAGTTTTAGGGGACTACAGCAAGGATGGCCTGTGAGGAGGACCCTCGACTTCCACCACATAAATGTAAGTTACATAATTTCCATTAAATCTCCAGTTTTATGTTTTTCAGCAGCTGTTCTGGCTCTTCTTAGTCTTCTAAATCTATTTAGGGACTGGTGCTATGTTTTGCAACATTAATGGCTACTGACAACGTACTGGCAACGAAGCAAATAGTTGAATAGTTTTTTATATGAAGTGTTTTTATTGAATTTTCAAGCATAACAGAATATTATTACAGATGTAAAAACATTTTTTTCTGGTCAGGAGAAAAAACTCCTTTGAAAATACAACACTAATACTCAGTAAATGCATTATGTGTATATAAAAACTTTATAGTAATAACATACAAAACATGCAGTTCTTTCCATAACATGGTATAGGGTATGCTCTAGCCAACAGATCCAATATATTTCAAACCCAAGGGGGAGCGTGACGTAGTCTAGCTATGTAAAGCCCAAGATTCCCCTTCTCTGTGAACACCTATCAGGCCACCCATACACAGCAGTAGTTAGGGGCAGCAGGCTATCGGTGGATACAGAGGCTCACAGTACTGCCACCCTGAAAACTGCCAGATCTTAAAAATTAAACATCTACAGCTTCAGCATGGTTATTTCTCTTTCCCCCATTTGCTTTACTCTTTCATTGTTTAGTTTTCACATTTTGAACAAATAATCTTTAGCTTGGTTGTTACCTTTCTTACATTGGCTTAATTATTACTTTATTTTCTTTCACGTGCACTTCCCTCCCCTAGCCTGAAAGCCCTGGCATCTGCAGTGCCCTCTACCATGGGCTGTCCTAGAGCTGGTGATCTCATGATCACACCTGAACATGGGTTGCCCTCATGGAACCTTGAAGTGCTACTTCTGGCCTATCAGAGTGGCTCAGCTAACTTTCTGTATTTTCACTTTTTTCTTCTGCCTCTGTAGTCTCGGTCTATGGCCCTGTTTACATGGTTGTATTTGCAACGCAGCAACCCAAGCGCTCAGGCTGCTCCAGTGCACATGCCACCATGTGGACACTTACTGGATCGTGGCAAGCTGGACCTTACTCTGCTCCTGCAGTCGCATCAAGTCTAGGAATGCATTCCGGAGAGAGCGATTTAAGCGGCCATGTGGATAGGCTGCACCACTCACTCCAACGTGCCAGACCCTGTGGACATATTTTTGCTTTTATCATCTGACTGCCCCTTGACTTACCACCCTCTCCAGTGTGTCATGCTTCAGCACAGAGAGGGGATGTGTAGACACAGAAGCTAAGCATCTTTTTTGGTCAGGGCAGTGCTGCAAAGCTCCACAGAAGGAGTGAAGTATGCCATGCAAACACAGCTTATGTTTCTAAGTGAGGCAAAGTTCCCCTTCCCCAGAGCAAAAAAAAAAAAAGGGCAGCAGTGCTCTCTCCTCCACTCCAGACCAAAACACTGCAATGCTCTCTTGTCTCCCCCAAACTTAGTAAAAGAAAAGCTTTCTCCTACCCCACCTCCCACCTAACTAATGGCAGTAATACTCTCTCCTCCCCCAGTCTACATAATGGCAGCAATAATCCCTCCTCTCCTCACTTCTCTTCTCCAGACCTAAATCGCAGCAATGCTCTCTTTCGTCAACCTCCCCCTTCATGGTAGTAATGCTCTTTGCAACCTCCCCATATACTAAACCTAATGGTAGCAAGATATTCTCTCCTTTCCCTAACATGATCCTACCCCCTGAACAGCCTTGCCTGATCCCAGTTTTTAAAATCCAGTGTAACCCACCCTGCCCAACTCAGCGCCACTACCTACCCCAGGAAGGAAGACGATGGTATCTGCAATGCCCTCCAAACAATTTTATCACAGAACGTTAATGCACTGAGGATGGCTGTAAAATTAGGGATGTTGAAGAGACAGGACTGCCAGTTCCACAGAGCCAAAATCTGATTAACTGAAATCAGGGTGAACTACAATGGATTTATTGTTTGGTAACCTTACCCAATTACAAAAGAAGGAAAAAAAAGTTGACTACTGTACTGAACAGTCATTGATGCTCCAAGTAAATCAACTTGTTCCTCAGTGACATTTTTAATTGAGATGCAGTGAGTTTGAACTCTGTTTTGCCTACCCTTGCATACTGTCCCAGAGCAACATATAAATATTAAAAAATGTTAAAATAGCCGGCCCAGTGGTGAGAAGGTTGAGGCACTGGTGCCTTACTTCAAACCACGCGCGCGACCCGGGTTCAGGAACAGACTCGGGGTGCCGGGGTTTGCTAGGGGGGAGGAGAGGATTGAGCATCCGGAAGACTGCTCTCTCCTGGGGTGGGATTGGGAAGGCATCCGGCAGTGGCCCCTAGTGGAGACTGAAGGCACTGCAGGAGCGGTGCGATAGGGAACCTAGAAAACCGGAAAACAGCTCCAGAGTCCGCTGGATAACAGCTGTCGTGCTCCGACGCCGCAGAAGCCCTCCAGGGAGCCATCTCTCTCTGCCTCAGCAGCACCCCAAACCTATAGTGAGTGTGCTGGTAAACCCCCCTCCCAGTGCCTTCCCCTCAGAGGAGAGGGACCCACCCAGCGAAAAGGGTTACGCAAGGATACTTCGAGGCTGGCTGCAATATGAGGATGGAGGAGAGGCTCAAGTGAGGATAGTAGGGGTAAGTCGGGGGCCCTGGCAGACCGAAGGGGTGGGGGACACTGAAGCACGTAGGGGGTAAATAGATCATACCAAAAAAGTTAAAAAAAAAAAAAAGAGTACAAATGTTTCATCTACAATCTCGTTGTGATTTTCTCTATTTTTTCTGTTCATTTCTCTCTTCCCTTATTTAGTTTCCACATTTTACATAATCTTTATCTTTAGGTTTTTATTACTCTTACCTTGGCTTCATCTTTTTCATTTCTTCAGTCTACCCAGCATTCTCTCATTCTCTTCCTGCCCCAACAATTTCACTTACTTAGCTGTCCCTTTGCATTTTTTACAATTTACATTTTCTCCCCCAGGCACCAGAGTTAACCCATAGGTTGACAACCCCCCAGCCCCATCTATAGCAATCTTTTGTGCTCTAAACCCTATAAGGATAGCAAATTAGTAACTCCCCACACCCCAGTCAGCACTTTGCCATCTCATGATTCAGGACCAGGACATGCTTGTAGCTTTTCCTCTGGCGGTGAGGTGCGAGCCCCACGTGGGCATGACACACCTGAGGGGGAGAGGAAAGGAGATGGATTAAGTAGGGGCAGGCGGGGGGGTCTGGTTAACTCAAACAAAGAAACAGGGTGGTCACTATTATTTGGAAGGAGGAGGCTAAACTACAAAGTGGGTAATAGAAATAGTTGAGGAGACGTAAGTGGGTTAGAGGGCAGACAGGTGGCAAAGCGAGAGGCAAGGATTGGGCTTTAAATTTAGAATGCTAGGCAGTACACTGAAAAGTCTGGTCAATTTAAAACTATAGTTAACCAAATTGAGGCAGTCCAGAGAAGGGCAACCAAAATGGTGCAGGGACTGCATCAGAAGACATATGAGGACAGATTAACGGAGCTCAATATGTATACCCTTGAGCAAAGGAGGGAGAGAGGTGATATGATCGAGACATTTAAACACCTTAAGGGCATAAACAAGGTGAAAGAGTCTAACATGTTTAAATATAAGAAAAATAGCAGGACAAGAGGACACAGCATGAGATTAGAGGGAGGCCGATTAAGGGGAATGTGAGGAAATTCTTTTTTCACAGAAAGGGTGGTAGATGCATGGAATGGCTTACCACAAGAAGTAGTGGCTATGAATACAGTGCAGGGCTTCAAACAGGCATGGGATAGGCATAAGGGAGCAATACAAATGACTATGAATAGATAGGTCACTGACATCGCAAAGGCCGATGGCACATTTATAAGGTAGAAAAAGAAATGGGCAGACTGGATGGGCCTTGCGGTCCTTATCTGCCGTCAACTTCTATGTTTCTATGTTTCTATATTAGTTTTACACAGAAATGAATTCTAAAAAGGATTCAATTGTTCACTCAGAATAACAGACAGTGCAGTACAGGTCTAATAATCTCAGGATTCTACAGTTTTACACTCAGAATTAATAATAAAAAGGATTAGGCTGTACTTTCAGGATATTAAGGAGTGCATTACAAGGTTAACTTAAAACTCTTCAGCCTTTCGCAGAGAATTAATTCTAAAGAGGGATGTAATCACAGTGCATTCAGAGCAGGTAAATCACTTTAAACAATGGCAGTGTAACACTGAATGGCCTAAACTGGATTGATAGATAATTATATGCCCCTCATCTATCGTTATCATAATAAACAAGTGCATGACAGCCATCATCACTTTCTGTGGTTTTAGCCCAATTTTTCCCTCAGTCGTTGGTAATATATCCCTCCTCTTCTTTACCTCTCTAACCTGCCACCCCATACACAGCCTCTTTCCCTTATATGTGTAGTTGCCGGCTGCCTCACTCAAAAGATCTCTGCTTATAACCCCTGAATGCCTATGGTTGATTGTACATCTGCTGACTTCTTCAATTGTAAACACCAGCAGTCGAGAGGGCTAGTGGCTGTACGGTGTTCTCCCCCGCCCCCCGAATCGAATTCAGAACTGCACCGGAGGTCGAGAGGGCTAGTGTCTGTACGAACCTCCCCATCCCCCGAATCGTATTCAGAACTGCACCAAGGTTGAGAAGGCTAGTGTCTGTACAGCGCCCTCCCCACCCCAGTCGTGTTCAGAACTGCACCGGAGGTCGGAGGGCTAGTGTCTGTACGGAACCCTCCCCATCCCCCGAATCGTATTCAGAACTGCACCGAGGACGGAGGGCTAGTGTCTGTACGGAACCCTCCCCATCCCCCGAATCGTATTCAGAACTGCACCGAAGGTTGAGAAGGCTAGTGTCTGTGCGCCCCCCCACCCCGAATCGTATTCAGAACTGCACCGGAGGTCGAGAGGAGCTAGTGTCTGTCTGAACCCTCCCCATCCCCAGAATCTATTCAGAACTGCACCGAAGGTCGAGAGGGCTAGTGTCTGTACGGAACCTCCCCCATCCCCGAATCGTATTCAGAACTGCAATCAAGGTTGAGAGGGCTAGTGTCTGTACGAACCCTCCCCATCCCCAGAATCGTATTCAGAACTGCACGGAGGTCGGAGGGCTAGTGTCTGTATGGAACCCTCCCCCATCCCCGAATCGTATTCAGAACTGCACCGAAGGTCGAGAGAGCTAGTGGCTGTACGGAACCTCCCCCATCCCCCTAATCGTATTCAGAACTGCAACCGAAGGTCGAGAGAGCTAGTGGCTGTACGGCGCCTCCCCCACCCCTCCAAATCGTATTCAGAACTGCACCAGAGGTTGAGAGGGTTAGAGGCGTACGGCGCCTCCCCCACCCCGAATCGTATTCAGAACTGCACTGGAGGTCAAGAGGGCTAGTGGCTGTATGTGCCCGAATTCATATTCAGAACTGCACTGGAGTTCGAGAGGGCTAGTGGTTGCCGGTGCCCTCCCCGGATCATATTCAGAACTCCACCAGAGGTTGAAAGGGCTAGTGGTTGTAGGCGCCCAATCGTGGTTCAGAACTGCACGGAGGTCGAGAGGGGTAGTGGCTGTACGGTGCCCTCCCCATCCCAGAATCGTATTCAGAACTGCACGGAGGTTGAGAGCTAATGGCTGCTTGGTGCCCCACCCCCACCCCGAATCGTGTTCAGAACTGCACCGGAGGTAGAGAGGGCTAGTGGCCATACGGCGCCCTCCCCCAACCCCGAATCGTATTCAGGTACATCGGATAGAGTGCGCTGAGCTGCAGAGCAGTGGTGAAGGACTTTGCTGCTCTCATTTGAATTTTGGTGCCATTTTACTGTCGGAGTATGTATGGAGATAATCTCCTGCTGTGGGATTTCTTAAGAAGCTTTCAGTGTTACTGGTGCCTTAAGAATGTACTTGTCTTTAATTTTGGGCTTTAAGTAGTTGAATGGTTAATTTTCCTTGATGCATACCTGCAGTGTAATTTAATTTGTATATGAGGAATGTATTCCAAGCTGGGCTTCCCCAGTTCTCTGTAGCGGTGCTGCTCTTTTAATGTAACAGAATAAAGGTTTAGCTGCCCTCAGTTGAATTGAACTAAAAAAAAGAAAAGGTTGAGCAACCCAAAATGAGTACTCTGCTCACTAATTTACTCCGAATTCAGGTGCTCACTCGTCTCTTTAACCCCCTTCCCCTGTTCTTCCACCCTGACTATTTAAATCCCTTACCTTTCCTTACTTTCTCCACAGAACTGCACTGGAGGTCGAGAGGGCTAGTGGCTGTATGGCACCCTCCCCCAACCCCTGAATCATATTCAGGTACGTCAGATCGAGTGCGCTGAGCTGCCGAGCAGCAGTGAAATACTTTGCCACTTGGCCCCGCTGACACAGAGTGTCGGCTCCCCACCGGCCCTGCCACCACCCTTGGTTAGCACTCCCTTTTATAGGCGGCATTAACCAATCAGCCTAGATCTCCATTAGCAGCTTATATGGTTCAGCCACTAGAGGCTGCTCTACTGCAAGCTATCTTGTGTCACTGTTCTCCCTTGAGCTTTACATATTTAGTGTTAGGATGCTTCCTATAATTCTGCTGCTTTGCCATTTGTTTCCCTCTGCTCAGTCCCCCTCCCTGTTGTACCTCAACTTACCCCCCCATCTCTGCAATTGGCCTCAGCCTGGACTCGTGGCAGCTTGTGAACATATATGTAGCTTCTCTCACCCCCCCCCCATGACCCCGGGAAGGGGGTTGGGCATACAGCATACACTCCTGTCACACTCTACGAATGCCTGCCTAGGCGTACAACTCTGGCTACGCCCCTTGACGCTGGCCAGACCCAGCTACTGCAGCATATGACACTGTCGTCCACTCCAGAGTTTCATTACCTCCTCCAGGCCTTCCTCAAGGCTCAGGCCCTCCCCATTCCTACCTTCTCCCCCACTGTGCGACCTACCCAACTCTCCCACTATAATAAGAGGAAGTGCTCCTGGAACACCACCAAAAGGTTCCTTCTTCTCCTCATGTCAGGGAATGGCCATCCTAATCCTGGACCACCAATAGTCATGATGCCTCCCCAACATACCCCTGGTGCGCTGCGCATTGCCTCCCTCAATATTTGAAGCATTCTAAAAAAGTGGGATTCCTTCCAGGGCTGGGTACTACAGCATCAACCGGATGTCATAGCTGTGTGTGAAACCTGGCTCACCCCTTGAACCCCCGATTCCTCAGTATCCCTGCCTGGGTTTACCCTCTACCGTGCTGATCGGCAGGGTAAGCATGGGGGTGGTTGCACCCTTTACACTAAGGACATATTGCAAGGTCACCTACTCCCCTCCCCTCAACTGGGAACAGGCCCACAGGCCCTCACTGTCAAACTGTCGTTGGGACGAGCCCAAAACACTTTATATATCACACCGGTATACATTCCCCCCTAGGGATGAAAAAACAGCCTTCCGTGCTATATTGTCATATCTGGACACACTACCATCACATTCAGAATTGATTGTACTCAGAGACTTTAATATCAATTGGCTAAGTAAGGACGCCATCCCTCTCATTGATATCGACACAGCCCAGACCTAACTCAACAGGTCAATTCCCCTACCCATTTTGACCCGAGCGCTGGATCTTTCACCCTGCTAGACCTCATCTTCTCCAATCGCCCATACAAGATCATTAATGTCTCCGTCCTACCAAATGCCCTTAGTGACCACTCACCAGTTCTCTGCTCCTGGTCCTGTAAAACTCCTAGATCTCCTCCCAAATTAATTGAGCAATGTAAACTTGACCCTGGTAAACTGGCACAATTAAAAGCTCACCTCAGGGCCTCGGACTGGTCCTTCATTACAAACTCCGTAAACCCTGACAGTGCCATGGACCTATTCACCCTGTCCTTCAATAATATATGTGACCTCTTTGCACCTTTCACTAAAAGCATGGTTAAAGGCAATCATGTACCTTGGTTCACTGAATGGCTCAAGACCTTAATGAGAACTAGAGAATCATTGTGGCAGCTCTCCAATGAGTCTGGCCTCCCCCATGATAGGCATATGTATAGAATGGCTCAGAACAAGTGCACTTGAGCCATTCGCAAAGGCAAAGCAGAATACTATAAATCCGCCTTAACCTCGTCTTGGGGCTCCGGCCGCAAGTTCTGGAACAACATTAAGGAAATATGCAGTAAGGACTCAAATCCAGTTCCCACTCAAGTCATGGCTAACGGGTCCTTGACCACAGACCCTATTCATATTGCCGCAGTCTTCAACTATGTCTTCTCCAACCTTAGCCATGTTCTCCCCCCAAATTTCTACGATCCTCAAGCTCCTAGTGCACCTTCTCCCCCGGTGCTCCCCCCTTTTATCTGCGCCATATCTCTCCTAAGTCAGCAAAACCATACCTTAATACTGCCCTTAGCCATGCCTCCTCCAGCTCAGACTCCCTTGATTTGAGAATTCTTCAGCTCACCCTTAAGGAAGTCCTTGTTCCTCTCACCCACATTTCAAACCTCTCCCTCTGTCTAGGTAAATTCATTGCCAAGTGGAAATCCGCATCTATCACACCCATATTAAAAGGTGGGGACCACTCCTCTGCTAACAATTACCGCCCCATCTCCATACTTCCTCCCCTCTCCAAGGTCTTAGAGAGGATTGCTTCTGATCAGCTCACTGAGCACCTCAATAAATATAACCTTCTCTGCAAACAACAACATGGTTTCTGCAAAGGGCACAGCACGACTACTGCCCTGCTTGAACTTACATCACTGCGATCTTCATAGACCTCACAAAGGCTTTTGATACCATCCACCATTCTCTTCTCCAAACCTCCTTGATCAACCTGGGTCTCTCTCTCAGGAAGCTGTGGGATGGTTCTCTGACTACCTCTCGAACCGGACCCTACAGGTCAAAATTGGCAATGCCCTATCCATGAACTCTCCTGTCCTCTCAGGTGTCCCACAAGGGTCCATTTTGGGTCCTCTTTTATTCAGCGTCTTCCTAAACTCCCTCCCCGAATCCTGCCCCTCCAACCTATTACTATATGCAGATGATGCTGTCATCTTCTCCTCCAGCACAGACCCCCTTCAACTTCACCAGTCCCTCCAGTCCCCCTTCAACTCTGCCGATAGCTGATTCTCCTCATAACGCCTTATTATTAACTATAAAAAAAACAAAGTTATGCTTTTCGCACATCTGCAGAATGCCAGGACAGGGCTTTTCCCTCAAATACTAACGGCAACCCAGATTCCCTTGGAACTAGTGGATTCCTTCAAACATCTGGGCATCACCTTGGACACTGGCTTTACCCATCATGAGCATATTCACCAACTATCTAAGGTCCTAAATATTAGGCTTGGGCTTTTGCATCGCTTCAAACATCGCCTTACCCCTGATGCCCTTAGGCTTGCTGTCTCCTCCTCGGTACTCTCTCTCTCCGATCGACTATGGCTTACTGATTTTTGGAGGGGCAAGCACCTCATCCCTTGGTAGTGTTCTACTTGTCCTAAACAAGGTCTGTCGTCTTGTCTTGGGGTGTGATAGACTCACCCATACCTGTTCACTATATAAGGGCACCAACTGGATTAACCTTGACAATAGAATCAGATTACACACCTGCATTCTGGCCAAAAAAAAAAAATAGCATTAGGTCTCCCCCTTGGTCCTCGCTCCTTCAATCACCTCGGACTCCAAAGTTAAACACACCCGCAGCTCAGACACCCATCTCTTCTCTATTCCTTCCTGTCGTACTGCTCAATTCCAAAGATCCTTCAGCTATAGGGCCCTCTTGTGGATGAACAACCTACCCTCCTCCTTGGTTTATGAACAAAGAATTGGTCAATTTAAAACTCACCTTAGGGCCCACCTCCTGTCCACAAGTGACTGCGACTGTAACTGAACCTGGCCCCTCCCTTCCCTTTATCACTGACAATAGCCTCCGGCCTGCCTGCTACTCGTAGTTCTTAATTCTAGTCTTCCTGGGGTTGTTATGCATCCTGTTTTTTAACTGTCTTAAACTGCTCTAGTACCTGAATGTTAGCCTGACTGTTCCTTGTAACAAACTGAATTTTTACTTTGTAACAATCATTGTAATGCTTGTCTATACCTAACCTATGTGACGTGGAACCTTTGTAAAGGAATCTTTGACTCAAAGGTATTCTTTCCGAAATCCGAAATAAATAAATAAAATATAAAATAATGCTTTTTTTTTTTTATTTCAACCTTGTACTGTACTGTATACACTGTATATATTTTTTCTTCCTTGTATATTATTGCTTTTTGTATACCTGCTTCTGTACTGTACTTTGATGTACTCATGAGCAGGTCCACTTTGCAAATGAGCCTTGCTCAATGGTGCCCGCCTGGATAACTAAAGATTTTGACTGACTGATTGATTATTTTAGAACACGTCATACCCACCAACGGCCACCTCAGCCCCACCAACTTCCTAACCAGCCTTGAGAATGTCACTGAGTGGCCTTGTAGATTTAAATGTGTGTCATTATCCAGCCCAACACTGCACAGTGATCCTTCCTCCCTCAAAAGTATTGTAGGATCTCCTCTTTTACATTACTCTGCCCCCTCATAAAACAAGAAATACCAGTCCTCCATATCTTAGCCCCAAAGTCATTCCAACCAGAGCCGCACTGAGTTACTCAGTTTTTTATATTGGCACCCTTTTTTGGTCCAACACTGCTGGACAACACACTGCCTCTTTCTATTACTGCTGGGACCAAATGTGGGATTCATGCCCCAGAATGGCTTTGTGTGAGCCCCAGAAAGCACTACTGGGATAAGAAACAAGCATTCTGGCTGACTAGAAGCGATAGGAAAAGGCAATGGATCATCACACAACCTTCGGCCAAGAAAGGGTGAAATATAGAAAAAATAGGGTGACTCAAGGGGGAGCTCTCAGGGCTGGGTGGAGATGGTTTGAGAGACTGAGATAGTTGGGAGTAAATTTTAGTTCTTATAAGCTAAAAGCAAGCCAAGGAATCGGTGGAAAGGAGTGGGGTATGTGTTTATCTACATATTAGGGTAATTTCTGTGCAATTTCTGTGGCCTGCCCCAAATTCTGCAGCAGGTCTTAATTTCTGCTACAATCGCCCAATGCCACAGAACCACAGAAGACAGGGGGCCTTGGGTAAGCCCAGACACCATCTTGGGGAGAAACTTAGGATTCATGTGCAAGGACATCCTGTCTTTGTGAAAAATCAAATAAAGGCTCTTCACACCAGACAGCCTGAAGCTAGGAAATCCGTCAAGCAGAAGTAATAGCAACCAAAAATAATGCTTTCCAGGAAAGAAAGTGTAACTCGCAAGTCACGGCTGGCTCAAATGGAGACTAGGTCAATTTCTTCAAAACAAAGTTTAGATCCCAAACCAGGACAGGAGAACAGACTGGAGGTTTCAGGTGCAGGATGCCGCTTAGAAAGGTACAGAACACGTCTAACTCAGCCACAGTATGACCACCCACGGGCTCGTAAAAGGCCAAAAGGTGCACCTTGAGGGAGGAATACTGGAGGTCTGAGTCTGACAGTGAGATCAGGTATTCCAGACTCTGGCTCACTGCACAGGTGAATGGGTCCAGATGATGCTTTACAGCCCAGATGGCAAACCTCTTCCACTTCATGGCATAAGTGGCTCTAGTAGAGGGCTTCTGAGCTGCCATGAGGACACTCGACACCTTCTGAGATAACCCAAACTGGGCAATGGATATGTCCTCAGAAGCCAGGCATGCAGGCGAAGGGACTTGAGGTTTTGTTGCACCAGGGTCCCCTAAGCCTGCATCAGCAGATCCCAGCAGAGGGGCAGAGGGACCAGAGGTTCCTCCGCTAACTGTTGCAGTAATGGAAACCATATCTGTTGTGGTCAGAAGGGTACGACCAGGATCATGCTGACCCCCTCCATCTGCAGCTTGATTAGCACCCTCTGAAATCAGAGAAAATGGAGGGACAACACATTTCACCAGAAAACTCCAGGCTTTGGATTTAGTGAGCAGAAATTGGGCAGTTTTGCACTGAGTGGGGGATGCAAAAAAGGTCCAACTCTGGGAGACCCCATCTGGCAAACAAATATTCTGCGACAGATGAGAGAAGTTCCCATTTATGCATGCTGAACTGAGCACACCTGGGACATGGACTACCAAAAGACCCAGACTGTAGTACTGTGCCCAGTCCCAGACTCTCATGGCTTCCCTACAGAGTGGGGTGTGAATGTGTTCCTCCTTGCTTGCTGATGTGGTAGACAACACTGGGATTGTCAGACTGAATCAACAGTTGGCCCAGAAGGAGATGGTTCTGAAAGACCTGCATGGCATACAGGACCGCCCACATCTCCAAGACATTGATATGCAGACACATCTCGATCTGGGACCATGTCTCCAGAGTCTGAAAGGGACCCAGGTGTGTACCCCAGCCTGAACTGGAAGCATCCATGGCGAGAATCTACTGGGGAGAAGAGATTTTGGAAAGGGACCCCTTGTAACAGGTTCTGGAGGTCCAGCCACCAGAGGAGCACATTGCGGACTGGGGAGGAGACCTGCATTAGCGGTCCTAAGTCGTCCGTGCATTGGTCCCATTGCACCCTGAGTGTCTACTGGAGGACTCTCATGTGCAGTCTGGCCAAGGGTACCATGGCAATGGTTGTGGCCATAAGTCCCAATAGTCTCAGGTGTACCCTCACAGGAATATAATAGCTCTGGGAGACCTCCTGAGCCTGGGTGATGAGGCTGTTGAGAGGTAATGAGGAGGCGACAAGTTCTTATGGTGGTAAAAATGTTACAGCATAAGGACTACAAAGCCTTCGTCGAGTACCCTGCCAGATTGAAAGTCCTAACAGACAAGGGCTAATTGCGGTTTCAAGAACTAGGAGATGCCAAAGAGTTTCTGGAACAACAAGGGCTTGCATTACAAGAGCTACAAGTTCATCAAACCCCACAACAAGTACAGGAGAGAGCTTGGATGACTAAAGGACCAAAAAGACCAGGCAGCAGTTACCACAGGGACACATCCAGAGTGTGGGATACGGTGCTTTCTAAACGGTGCTCCCCATGCAGAAAGATGGAACGGGGACTCGTGGCGCAGAATGCAAAGGCGAAAGCAGGAGCTGCCTTAACTAATGGAAAGCAACCCACTACCTGAGATTAAGAGAATGCAACCCAAAGGAACCGCAAGTAGCACTAGAGACTGGCTTTATGTCTCAATTTTCTGATGAAGAACTAAATAAATAATGTAAAACTTGTGGACCAAGGGGCCCAGGGACTACATAAAAAATAAATAAATCGAATAACACTGATTTTACCATACTTGAATAAAAGGGTTCCACAAGTTAGAGGGGCAGGATTCGTGTAGCATATCCCTACTTTGTTGCATACGTGGATATAGAGGTTCAGGGGCTTGAGGGAGCTCAGCCCGAGGAAGTCGCCTCTGGGTGTGGGCGATACCAGAGCAATGGGGTGGGGGCTGTGACTGGGAGACCATCCAGTTGGCGGGTTCCATTGGGCCGGTTTGCCAGGAGAGGGGAGAGAGTGCCTGTCATCTGTCCTGAACAGGGATCTTAACAAGTGAGCTAAATGGACCTCAGAGTTAAATTGCAAGTGGAACACATACATAATTAAGTGGTCTGCCAGCCCCTCCTGCCGGGTGACTTCAGGCGGTTGCTCGGGGGTGACTGCGGGTCTACAGAAGTTTCCTAATAATACTCTGGAGGTCAGCTCTAAGTGCTGATAAGATGGTGGCTGACTACAGTCTTGAGGCTGAGCTGTGACAAAAGAGCATAGAATTGGTACAGGCTAAGACACTGAAGATGCTAAAAGCCTTTATTGAAATTTGTACAGCTTGTAGATCTTTGATTGTTCTTGGATGGGTTCTGGGTTGCGAATTCCTCGTTCCTCTCTCGGGGGTTGTCTGCTCTGGGGGGGGGGGCCTCCTTGCTCTGGGTGGAAGGAGCCGATTCATGCAACCCTGACTTTAATAATCTAGAGCAAAACTGTCAGGGGAGGAGTAATAGCATTGATGTTGCCCAACAAACAATTAGTTGTTGTTGCTCAAATACCCAGTGCTTCTAATGCAGTGCTTTTTTGACCAACACAGCATATGGTCATAGAGATATGCACGGAGCTGTAGTCAACACGCAAGAGCTCCTAGAGGGGGTCTCCCATTGTGGAGACACTGGATACCCCCTGTGCTTACCTTCTCCTTGATAAGGTGCAGGTAAGAAAAGAGACCCAAAATATGGGTCTTCTACCTTGGTGTTCGTTTAAATTTTATTGTTTACAGGCCCAGTTGGCCGACATGGTTTACTATTTTACTAATATAATTGTTACTTATCTGATTTGTTTCTCAGATGTGGTACTATTTAGAGAATTGTTTTGCAATATAGGGACGGAGTCTGAGGCAGGGGAACTTCGAGGAGGTGTCTCTGGGGGGATTCAAAGTAATAAAGGTAAAATTTTACTCCCAAGATGGAGAGTAAGGGTACGGTCCTCTGCTCCTACAACATAAATGGTCTCATGAATCCAATCAAGAGAAGTAAGATTTTGAGTCAGGCAAAGAAGGCCTCTACAGATTTTTTATTCTTGCAGGAGACTCATTTGTCGGTGCAGGAGTATGACAAATTGTTAAAACTGGGATTCTGAGAGATGGCTGCTGCATCTTACAAAAATGGCAGACGTAGAGGTACAGTGGTGCGGGTTCCAACTAAGACCCCGTTTGAGAAAATGGATTCAAAAGTGGATAAAGAGGAACGCTTTGCGATGTTAAAAGGCAAATTTAGGGGCAATGTGGTAACACTAACATTGGTGTACTTGGCCCCTAGCTCAGCACTATCTGAATACCGCACGTTTATGACCACACTACTGGAATGGGGGGAGGAAATACTGATATGCGGGGGAGACTTGAACCTACCCCTAAACCCTGAGATAGACTCCTCCTCGAAAGTATAAGAGGGAAACCACATAACATAGCTAGAAAGGTCCAGAAATTGTTGGGAGAGCTGGGTCTCAGACATCTGGAGACACCAACATAGCAGACAGAGGGATTACACCTTTTTCTCTGCAGCACACAACATGTATTCGAGACTAGAATATTTTCTGGTCCTAAAAAATGAAGTGCATAGGGTTTATAAATCTTGGATAGGGGACTTCCTCTTATCAGACCATGCACCCATATACACAAAAATAGATTTAGGAGAGATACGCCGTAACACTTTTTTGGCATCTGAACATCTCACATCTACGGGATAAGGGGATTAAGGACATGATCTTAGAAACATATAAAACACATCTAAAGGAAAATAATGAGCAAGAAACCTCACAGGCGATCCGCTGGGATGCTGCAAAAGCGGTAATGCAAGGTAAGTTTATAGAATTAGCTTCCTGGAAAAAGAGGAACTGGACGAGAGAAAGATTGCACTAACCAAGTGTATTCAAGACCTAGCGGGACAACAAAAACAAAAATGTGATAAGGCGTGTAAGAGACAGCTTCTTGGGTATAAAGAGAATTGATGGGAATCCTGGACTATCAGGTGGAACAGCAATTACTCTTTTTACGACAGCAAAACTATGAGGGGGGACCCTGGTCCATGCAGCCCTTAGACAGTAGACTGAGGACAAGAAAAGCGAGGGCAACAATAACGAGGATATGGCACCCTCATCTAAGTAACGTGGTACAGGGGTTCCAGAGATCGCAGATGCTTTTAAGACCTACCACGCAAAATTATATACAGTGGAGATGGATGTGGGAGATATCAACATACACAACTTTTTGGGGACACTTAAGCTACCAGATTTAACTAAGGAGCAGGGAGAGCTCCTAATAGGCCCAGTGCGGTTGGAGGAGATTAAGGGTGAAATCAAGCAGCTTAAAGTAGGTAAATGCCCCGGTTCGGATGGCCTCCCCGCAAAATTCTATACATGCTTTGGGGACTGGGTATAACCCATGCTTACACAGGTATATGGAGAGGTGCTTGGGGGGGAGAAGAGAGGTCCCTCCTTCATGGGTCTGGGCGGTGATACCCAAGCTGGGATAGAACCCTGTTAGATGTCCTTCTTATTGTCCAATATCACTATTAAATAGAGACCGTAAGATTCTGACCTCTATTTTGGCGAGACGTATACAAAAATACCTCCCCTCTCTAATACACATAGACCAAACAGGCTTCATACCAGGTAGACAAGCCCAAGACAACTTACGTAGAACAATCCATATAATTGATCATATTAATCTGTGAAAGCATCCATCCTTGATAGTGAGCCTGGATGCTGAAAAGGCCTTTCACAGGGTGTCTTGGCCTTTCTTGAGGGAGGTCCTTTCCCGGTTTGGGTTCCCGAAGCAACTTATAACAACCATATTTAAGTTATATGAATCACCACATGCACATGTCAGAGCAAATGGCCACATCTCAGAGGCCTTTGAGCTGGGTCGGAGTACACGATAAGGGTGTCCTCTGTCCCAGTTACTGTTTGCCCTTTTTATTGAACCCCTTGCTCAAAGTATTCGCCAGAACCCAGAAATAAAGGGATTAATACCGGGCGCAACCCCACAAGCTGGCCCTATACGCCGATGATGTTCTTTTATACTTGGCAGAACCAGAGACGTCTCTTCCCTCTGTGTTACGCCAGCTAGATGAATTTTCAAAATTAGCTGGATATAAATTAAACAACATAAAAACAGAAATATTGGGTTTTTATTACACTCCGGACAGGGAGATCAAAATAAAATATCTGATGCTATGGGACCAGACGGTGATTAAATATTTGGCGGTTAAGTTGGGAAAGGACAATGCATATCTAAGGGAACTGAATTACCCACCTATAATAGGACAACTAAAAAAAGATTTTCAACAATGGTCATTACTACCACTATCATTTTGTGCTATAGTGCAAGTCCTCAAGATGAATGCACTACCACGCCTCCTCTACCTGTTCCAGTGCGTCCCGTGTGTTGTGGCTCAAACGGACTTGGAAAACTGGCACAGTATGTTCTTCTCCTTCCTGTGGAGGGGTGGGAAACCTAGAGTTAGACAATCTTTCCTACATCTCCTGAAGGCAGAAGGAGGCCTTGCCTTCCCCTGTTTACAGGGTTACTGGGTGACGGCACAAATGAGGGTTGCTTTGCTCTGGGGCAACCAAGAATACGATGCCCACTGGAAAAGACTAGACCTCTGGAGGCAGGGAAGCCCCCCTTTGCAGGCTGCGCTATTTGGGTCACACGGCCCTGATGAAATAAAGGGCTTCTCTGGCACAAAAGCTGTTGTAGAGGGCTGGAAGAGGGGTACATGTAGAGGTACTACCTGCAGGCAACTCTGGAAATACAGATGGTGGGCCTTTGACCACCAGTTTGCACCAGCCACACTTGACAGATGGTACCAGATACAAGCCAGGAGAGGCCTTTTTGCGCCTTACCAAATAATGGTAGGTAACACAGTGCTTTCCTTTGAAGCAATGCAGGAGAAATATGGCTTACAGCAGACTGATAGAATTAGATACTACCAGCTGAGAGATTATGTGAATAAACAGATTAATAAATGAACACTACAGGACCCTGGTCCAATGGAGAATAGCTTATTCCCAAAGATCTGGGGCCCTCAAGGAGCAGAGCATGCCATTTCATTATTATATAACAGATATATGGCAGACATGGAAAATTCTTCCCAATATATGAAAAACAGATGGGAACAAGATCTGACAACTCCAATCATGGACAAGCAATGGTCCTTGATATGGAGAAGTGCATGGTCAACAACTGGTTCACTGACATGGGGGGGGATTTCTGTTGGAAACTGAGGACCCGGTACTTTCTGGTGCCAGCCCAGGCAGCCCATTTTAAAGGGGAAGCCATATCTACATGTTGGAGGGACTGCGGAGATAGCCATGCCACACAGGCCCACATCTTCTGGTCTTGCCGAGCTATTTCCCCATTTTGGACAGAGGTGATCCTCTATTTGAAGCAAGTATTTATTTTACAGACCCAGCTGGGACCGGAACACTTATTGCTGGGCCTTATCCCTAAGGAACTGAAGGATAAAGACGTAAAGTACTTGTGGGTAGTCTTGGTGGCAGCAGCATTAAAAGCCATTATTAGGAATTGGCTTCAGCCATGGCCCCCGAGGGTACAAAAGTGAGGGGGGAGGTGACTGAATCCATACATAGGATGGAAAAGTTAACTATCAATTTCAACCAGAAAATGCAAAAATACCAACAAAGATGGACCAAGTGGTTACTTTATGATGGTTGGTAGGAACCTAGGCTATAACCCAACTACAGAAGACAGTGGACCTTCCCTCCCGAGCCAGATGACTCCTTTCCCTGACTTCAGGTTAATGATTCAATGAAAACAGAAATACTAATGTAATTATTGCTCTTTACGAACACATCCTGGACTGTTATGCTTTGGCTAAAAAAAAAAAAAAAAGGTTAATTATTCCTGAATCTGTACTTTTTATGTACTTCATTTTTTTTGTTCTCTTTATGAATATGAAGAAGAGGAACCAGTGAGTACATGAGTGGACAATAAGCTGAACTTTAAATCATTCCTAATGTATATCAAAGTTAAAATGTATTATTATTACCTGAAGAAATGTTTGTATTCTGAACCTACCTATAGTAAAATAAGTATTTAAAAAAAAAAAAAAAAAAAAAAAAGAGGCTGTTGAGAGGCAGTAAGGCTCTGCTGTGCCCTGAGTCCAGAACCACCCCTATATACTCCAGCCTCTGGGCAGTGTCAAGACAGACTTGGGCAGGCTGACTGTGATGCCCAGGGAGAGAAACAACTGGAGGGTCCTCTCCAGGGTCTGGAGGAGCTGCTCTCTGGATGGAGCCTTGAGGAGCCAGTCATCCAGGTAGGGGGAAATGTACAGTCCTCCTCTCCAGAGGGCCACAGCTACTGCTGCTAAGCACTTTATGAAGACCCGCGGCGCAGAGGATAAGCCAAAGGGCAATACCTTGAATTCGTAATGCTCACCCTGGAAAAGGAACCAGAGAAACCTCCTGTGTGGGGGATACACTGAGATATGCAAGTAAACATCTTGCATATCCAGGGAGCGCAGTAAGTTGCTCTGCTTGAGTAGGGGCAAGCAGGCCTGGCAGAGTGACCATTCAAAAATGCTTGTATTAGATATAAAGATTGAGGTCCTTGAAATTTAGAATAGGCCTCAGATCCCTGGTTCTTTTGGGGACCAGGAAGAACCTGGAATAGAATCCCCTGTTCTTTTGGCATCCAGGTACTGACACAATGGCTTTTTCCACTGAAAGGACAGTACCTCCTCCTGAAGAACCATCAGATGGGCCAGGGGATAGGTGGAGGGTACTGGAGGAGTCTCTGGAGGCATTTCTACAAGTTCCAGAGTATGACCCCTGTCTATAATCTGAAGAATCCAGGCCTCAGAAGTGATGATTCTCCATTGATTGAGATGGAGGGAGAACTGACCTCTGACCACCACCTCTTGATTGAGTACTGGAAGAGGGGGGTCTGGCAAGGAGTCAAGCAGAGGAAGATCTGGCCACTGAGACTGATCCATCACCCCCGGGTAGCTTTGTGGCAGCGCCGGCAGAGGGGACTGGCAAGGCGGAGGAGGCTTTTCTTTTGCCCTGGGTGCAGGAGCCTGCTCTGGAATTGTGAGACACCTTACGAAAGGATGGGTGTTGTCTGCTCCTGGGCTGTGTATGGTAAAGCAAATAGACAGACTTGATAGCACTACCAGATGCCTGTAAGTCTGTAAGTTATTGATGATGTCCTGGATATCTGGCCCAAATAACTTGGAACTCTCTGTTGGACATCTGCCACAAATCCTGAGACCCTCAGCCAGGACTGCCTAGGAAGGCAGATGCCTGTGGCAGCAGCCCTGGCACCAGTGTCAAAAATCTCATATAAGGCCTTGAGGAGATGCTCACTAATATCCTCAGTGGTCTGTAACCATTTGAGACCATATGCAAAAGACAGTTTGCAATCTGAAGCCCCACGGTGGAGAAGGAAAGACCCTCTTGCCCCAAAGGTCAATCTGTCTGGATTCCCCGTCAGGGGAAAGGGAGCTACCATGTGCTGCCTTAATGACCACTGAGTTGGTCTCAGGTTGGGCAGCATAATAAGGCAGGCCTTGAGGGGCATGACAGAGCTTATCTGCCCGACAGGACATGGTAGGAACCATGTCTGGCCTATGCTAGGCAGCAGTAATGACATTCCTTAGGAAAGGAAGGATGGGAGGAATGACCTGGGGGGATTCTGGAATATCTGCAAGTCCACCAGGACTCATCTGGTGGTGTCCTCCTCCTCGGTCTGAAAGCCCATGGCTGAGGACAGCTGCTTCATCACATTAAAGAAAGTAGGACCTTCAGGAGAGGACCTGGGAGTGTGTGTATACATTATATATAATATATAATACATAATACATATATATATATATATATATATATATATATATATATATACATACACGTGTGTGCGCGCGCGCTCATATAAAATATAAATATAAATAACTATAAAACAGTTCTCACTGACTGAAGATGCAGTGGACCTGTCTGAGAAAAGAAGCTCCCCCTCATCCTCAGGAAGAATCAGGTCAGGAAGGTACTCTTCTTCGACATCAATCTGCCCCAACTCAAGGTCCAACAAGTGAGGTACCATCAGCGTTCTAAGAGGCACAAACTGAGGTGGCCCAAGAAGCGTCGACGACAATGGGGCCATCGACAGCATCGGGGACCCAGGCCTGTATGAGCCCAACTTGTGAACTACTGCTATAGTGATCTGGGTCAGAACTGAGTTGAGGTCGATGGCAGCAGGGGGATGCGTCGATGGTGGAGGAGTTATCGACACAGGGTGCAATGAACTGGCCATCGGGACTTAACGGCCTAAGAAGCCCGATGGCTGTGGGCCTGGGGAAGCAGTAGGCCTCGACTAAGGGGCCGGCATCCATGACTCGAAGGTTGATGGACTGTGGGCTGACAACCCGAGGGTTGGCGGCCAGCCTCGCTGAGCAGCAGAAGGTGGCGCTGCCATTATGGGCCTGATAGGAGCAGAGGCCTTGGCAGTACAGGACATCAGTGCAGCCACAGCCAAAAAGGTACCCCCCCCCCAAGAGGATGATGGAGAAGAAGCACTTGGAGAGCAGAAGCGCCACCAGGGGGAGCAGTCCCATTCCCAATCTTTTTTGTGACTTTTCCCAGAGGACTTGTCTCGGGCCTCGGAGGCCTGGGAATTCAACGAGCCCACCAGCGACTGGAAAGGAGGGACCCCAGAGGACCCCCTGCCCAGAACTGGCTACCTTTTGCTCCAAGAAGAATTTCTCCAAAGCCTTTTTGCATCGCCTAAGGGTTGTTTGGTTGAATTTCCGGCAGAGCTCACAGTCAGAGACATCATGGTCAGGCCCAAGACAGCAGACAGAGAGGTTATGGTTGTCTGAAGAGGCAATCTTCTTTCCGCAGTGACAGAAGAGAGAAGTGGAAGGAGTAACTCTTGACATAAACAAAGTAAAGGAATCTCTTATTTAAAAAACACACTCCACAAGTTAGAGTGAAAGAAAAGCTGTAGGCAAAATGGCACTAAACTGCATCAGGGCTTCCACGGAGACCCATGCAAACAGAGTTGACAGCGGGAAAGAACTGAGAAAGGAGTGGGGCCACTCACGTCTTTATAGAGTTGGTGATGTCGGCGTGGGAGGCCCCAATGGTACTGCTGGAAAACATTCTGTGTGGCTCCTGCGTCACAGACAGTAAAGTTCCTACAGTGTGACCTGATGACTGAGATACCCCTGAGGAAGATCACAGAATCTGTCAGCAGGAAAAAAAAAAACCAAAAACAATTGGTCCATCATGTCTGCCTGTTAGTACCGAACTAATGTAGAATTAGAGAGTACTAGGGGCTCTTCACTCGCCCCCTTCCTCCCTCCCTCCCTTTTTGGTGGTGTCCTTATCTGACCAACTTTTGTTTGAATCCCCCCACTCATTTTATGCACAGACCACGTCCTCCAGCAGCCTATTTCACCCTTCCTGCACCCTTTATGTAAAAAAGTGTTTCCTGGTCTCGCTCTTAAACTTGCCCCCACCAGATTCACGGAGCTTTCTGAGGTTTGTGTTCCAACTCAGTTTGAACAATTCTCTGCTATCCACTTTATTTACCCACTGGCAGTATTTGCATTGTTCAATAATGTACCCCCCCTCCTCCATTCTTGCCTCAGGCGTACATCTTCAGATCTGCCAACCTCTGTGTGAACACACTTTCCTGCAGTCCCTGGAGCATCTTACTTACTATCATCTGCACTGCCCACTCTGTCTCTGTCCTTAAACTGTACAAAGTGCTCCAGGTGAGGATGAACCAGTGACCTATACAGTGGTAACAGTACCTTCCTTCTGCTGGTTGTCTTCCTCAGTATGCACCCCAACCATCCAACTGCACTGTGCTGATGTATTCAGGCTGCCTGAAATTATTACTCCCAAGTTTGTTTTTTTTCTTTTGCAGTGCATTCCACTACTACGTTACCAATGTTACATTCAGTGACAGGATTGTTTGCTGCTATGTGCATAAAACTATGCACATAATATGAACTGGACTGAGCACATTCCGATACCCAGGCCCAAGCTCATTCCCATACCCAAGTCACCTACATGATAGTGTAACAGCACTATCACGGAGCTGCATGACATGTGGTGACTGGGGCTGCTCATTCCCATACCCAGTTCACCTACATTTTAGTGCAGAGCACCCCTGCTGAGCTGCATATCTAGTGATCCAGGCTCATTTCCATACCAAGCTCACCTACACAATACTGCTGGGCTACACTACATGTAGTGACCCAGGCTAATTCCCATACCCATGTCACCTGCACAAAAGTGCAAAGCACTACTGCTGGGCTGCACTATACATAATGACCAAGGGTCAGTCCCATACGCAGATCACCTACATGACTGTGTAAAGCACTACTACTGGGCTGCACTACATGTAGTGACCCAGGCTAATTCACATACCCATGTCACCTACATGACAGTGCAAAGCAGTACTGCTGGGCTGCACTACATGTAGTGAGTGACCAAAGCTCATTCCCATGCCCAGCTCACCTACATGATACTGCAGAGCAATACTGCTGGGCTACACTATATGCAGTGACCAAAGGTCATTCCCATAACAAGGCCACCTACATGACAGTGCAAACCACTACTGCTAGGCTGCACTATATGTAGTGACCAAGGCTCATTCCCATATCTGTTGTCACCTACAGGACAGTGCAAAGCACTACTGTTGGGCTGCACTACATGTAGTGACCCAGGCTCATTCCCATACTCAGGTCACCTACATGACAGTGCAAAGCACTACTGCTGGGCTGCACTACATTTAGTGACTTGCGCTCATTCTAATACCCAGGCCACCTACAAGACAGTGCAAAACACTACTGTTGGGCTGTACTACATATAGTGACCCACGCTCATTCCCATACCTAGGCCACCTACATAATAGTGCAAAGCACTATTGTTGGGCTGCACTATATGTAGTGACCAAGGCTCATTCCCATACCCAGGTCACCCACATGCCAGGGAAAAGCACTACTGTTGGGCTGTACTATATACAGTGACCCACACTCATTCCCATACCCAGGTCACCTACATGACAGTGCAAACACTACTGCTGGACTGCACTATATGTAGTGACCCAGGCTAATTCCTACACCCAGGTCACCTACATGACTGTGCAGAGCACTTCTGCTGGGCAGCACAATATGTAAATAATCCTTGCTCATTACCACACCCAGCTTATCTACACGATTTCATGGAGTACTACTACTGTGCTATTACTGTGGTTCAACTCACTCCCCGCAGCCATTTCCAACAACGCCAAAATTGACCCCTTAAAAGCTGCCTTACGAGACCTGCTGTTCAACGCCCGCTGCTGCACCTGTCACTAAAAGAGACTCTGCTGCTCTTCTGGCACTACTGACATGGCCCACTGGGCTGAACACCCACCCACCCCACCTCACTCCCCCACTCCCCCCCGGGCCCTCTCTCCTCTGCCAGTACCTGCTGGTACTACTTGAAATGTTTATTAATTACACGTGTTCAAGCAATTGTATGTAATACTATGTATTTCTGTTCATGCAACCTATATAAAACTATGTGATTCTGTATGTCTGTATTCTGTAAATATGTAAAAAAAAATCTGTTATTCTGTATTGACTGTACTCTGTAAATTATGTTAACCATGTGTGCCCTCTCTGTGACGAGGTACCTTTGTAAACGAGCCGCTGGCTCAAAGGTTGTAAATCCGATTGTACAATAAATAAATAAATATTTATTTTATTTTTATTCATTTAGTTTTTGTTAACCGGGTAGGTGCACTAGCCATAAAATGACTATTTTCAGGCACGACCCGGGAGAGAACAACAAAAGGAGAACAGTTGAACAACAGCAACATGGGTACAATAATACAAACAGAGGAACAGTACAGCAGTGCTACAAAAATACAATGGGTAGACACAACAAAAAATAATGGCAAATAAATAAATAAATAAATATCAGGTTGGCCCCCATTATAATTAATTTCAAAATGTCTTGCACTCAAGAGAAATGCATTACACTGGAATACATTTTAGCTTTATTGCCAAGAAATCAGAAAAAATTGTAGAAGACATAAGATGTCCACTCTTGTCCGCAGCACTTCGGATATGAAAAACCTTTCATCACACCCCCTGACGAAGGGATTTTTCATACCCGATGCACCAGGCCAGGAGTGGACGACTGTATGTTCTCTACACTTTTTTCCGGCTGGCAATAAAGCTAAAATTTAGAAGAAATACAGTTCAATGTGTTTCTCTTGAGCACAAGACATTTTGGCATTGTGTTGGAACTTTTTGGGCCAGCCAGTTGCAAGAGACACTTTTCTTAAACTAATATTGCCTCTGAGCAGCGCTGCCTCAGAGGCAGATGACTTAATCCTATCCTCTGCTGTATCTCGATGGTTAATACCTTCTGAAGGACAGTAATTGAGTTTACCCGCCACTTGCTGCCGATTGGTTACACATGCCGCTGCCTCGGAGGCAGACAACTTAATCCCGCCCTTCGCTGTGTCTCATTGGTTAATACCTTCTGAAGGCAGTAAATGAGATTGCTGCCTGTTGCTGCTGACTGGTTATTCATCTGGTCTCTAAATGGACCTCTCACATGTTTTTTCTTGCTCTTCTTGGGTGGATTCTAGCTTGCCTGATTGGTTGCCATACAGAAAGCACCCTTTTCAAAGACATTTTTTTTAAATTAAAGTTGCCTCCAAGGCAGGTCTGCCTCCGAGGCAGGAAAGGATAGGGTTGCCTCCCCGGCAGGGCTTTAAACTCTATAGCTAAAGACCTGAGTTTTACTGCTGTGCCAGTTTGGTGGTGTAGTGAAAAGGTCTACAGCCTGATAAACAAGAGGTTGAGAGTCTGAATCCACACACGGTCCACTCAGTTCTCTTTTGTCAGATTTTCATTTGAGTAGTGATTCGTAGCAGCATGGTGTTAGAACAGTAAGTATATAAGAAAAGGGACTTGCTCTAGCTGTGAGAAAGAATAATTGCAACAATAAAGTTTTGCATTGGAGGCAGATCTGCAACACTCTTCTTAAATGAATATTGCCTCTGAGGCACAGTTAAGTCCATTTTCTTACATACTTACTGTTCTAACATCATTCTGCCATGAATAGCCGCTCAAATGAAATTCTGACAAAAGAGAATTGAGGGGACGATGTGTGGATTCAGACTCTTAACCTATCGTTTATCAGGCTGTACACCTTTCCACTACACCACCCAGCTGGCACAGCAGTGAAGCTCAGGTCTTTAGCTATAGAGGGTAAAGCCCTGCCTGGGAGGCAGCCCTATCCATTCCTGCCTCAAAGGCAGGGCTGCCTTGGAGGCGGATGTCCCTCAGTGGCAACTTTCATTTAAAAAAAGTGTCTTAAAAAAAGGCATTTTCTGTAGGTCAACCAATCAGGGGCAGGCTAGAACCACCCAATCAGAGCAAGAAAAAACGTGTGGGAGAGCCATTTAGAGATCAGATGACTAACCAATCAGCAGCAACAGGCAGCAACCTCAGTTACTGCTTTCAGAAAGTATTAACTAATGAGACACAGCAGAGGGCGGGATTAACTAATCTGCTTCCAAGACAGCGGCATGTATAGCCAATCAGTAGCAACAAGTGTCAACCTGAGTTACTGTTCTTCACAAGGTATTAACCAATGAGACATAGCAGAGGGCAGGATTAAGTAATCTGCCTTCAAGACAGCGGCATGTGTAACCAATCAGCAGCAAGAGGCAGGCAACCTCAGTTACTGTCCTTCAGAAGGTAGTGACCAATGAGAAACAGCGGAGGGTAGGATTAAGTCATCTGCCTCTGAGGCAGCGCTGCCTCAGAGGCATCATACCATGCCTAAGTATTTGCAGGCAACTCTTTTTTGGAACTGGCCCCCATTATTAGTTTAAAACTGATCAATTCTGGTGACGATGACCCCAGAAATTCTGAGCTGGTGTTTTTCTGCCGCCCCCCCCCCCGGGGGGGGGGGGGCCCCAAAAAAAAAAATAGTAATTTGAATACAGTCAAATTACATATGCAGATGTTTCAACATATGTCCCCATGTCTCGCCTTTAGCACTCAGCTGATGCTCCACTTTCCATCGTTTTCCTCTGGAACTTCAAAAGACAGTCAGCATTCTTACCTGTACGTTCTCTGTAGATCGCTGGCCAGAATACCAATATCCACATATAGGCTCCGGCAGTTGCTCAAGTACTAGAAGGCAGGGAAAAAAAAACAATAATTCAGTTTTCTCACATAGCCTTTACAGTCTGCTGATCTCAAATGCTTCACCCTTCAAAAGACAAAGATAAATCATATCACAAATATGTTCCTGCTAACGGCACAGCACAAGGATTCATTTACAAAGAGACGCTTGAAAAACCCGAATTCAATTACCTCTTTGCCTAGCTGAACAGAACAAAAGTCTGGGTCAGTAGTTTTCGAGTTCCACGTACATTAACAAAATAATAAATTATAAAACAATGGTTGCATAAGGAGCATTCAGACTGGCCAGCTGAAGGCAGTCTCAAAGGGTGATGGTGACGGCCGGAAACAGGCACATACAAAAGAAGCAGACTTTTAACTCCAACAACACTGATTTAGAAAACTGAAAACAGTTTAGTTTATTAATACACAAAGGTACTCAAGGGGTTTGGTTACCTTTGTTAAGCTAACTTCTGGGCCATAACTTAATCAGCTGTGCCTCATACATCATGACACCCAAGGGTTAGATGAACTGATGGTAACTCAACTCCTGGTTGCACCTTAATGTTTAATTATTTCCACCTTTAAAAATGGGCTTGTGTCTTATACTTACTCCAAATTAACACCCAATGCATTATTCTCAAAATTAAAGAAAGCAGTGGAGACTAGTTGTTAGAGCACAGGCTTGGAAACCAGGAGATCACAGGTTCAAATCCCAGTTTTAGTTTATTTATTAAGAATTCGGAAAGTACCTTTGAGTCAAAGACTCGTTTACAAAGGTTCCACATCACATACAGTAGAACAATACAACAGTAAACATAGATCAAAAGCAGGATTCAGACAGACTTGTTACAGAGAATATAGTAGATGGCTAACAGTCCAATCCATAGGCGTATTTGGACAGGTCTAAAGCAGCTTAGTATATAGGCTCCAGGTAAACAGCTGAGCAGGCAGCTCAGGAAGGGGCAAAAAGAAGTGGGGGGGGGGTAGGGAGAAGCAGGCCAGAGGCCCTTGTCAGGGGAGGGTGGGGGAAGGGAGGTCAATGACAGTCGCAGGGGTTGGAGGACTGGAGACTGTCTCTGAGAAAGGATTTAAAGGAGCCAATTCTGGTTTCGTTAGCAAGTGCACTGGGCAGACAGTTCAACCAGGAAGGGGCCCTATAGCTGAAGGATCTTTGGAATTAGGAGGTTCGACACCTGGGAACTGAGAAGAGCAGCTTGCCAGAGCTTCGGAGTTAAGAGTAACTCACTCACTGTGTGATCTTCAGCAAGTAACAGAACCTCCCAGAGTGCTCTTGTACATCCAGCCACAGAAACAGATAAAAGCAGGACCCCACTGAAAATGAGATGCTGCATCTCAGCTGTACTATCCTGGGTTCCTGGGCAAATGCATTGCAATAAGGGTTAAAACAGGACCCCACCAAAACCAAGAAGTTGCATTTCAGGTGGGCTTCCTTTGTAAAGAAAGTGGAAAAAGTATTAATAATATATTATTTACCCTTGAGGAAAGGAGAGAGAGGTGGAACATGATAGAAGCTTTCAAGTACCTAAAGGGAATCAACTAAGTCCAAGAGGGTAGAATCTTTCTGAAAAAGAGATGTGCAAGAACAAGGGGGCACAATTTGAAGATAGAGGGGGACGGCTCAGAGGCAACATGAGGAAGTATTTTTTCACAGACAGGGTGGGGGACGCATGGAACGGCCTTCCTGAGGTCATGGGGTCAAAAACAGTGGGGGAATTCAAGAATGCATGGGGCAGACATAAGGCAATTTTGTGGCGGGTAGGAAGGAGTAGCCTGTTGGTTAACTAGGATCTGCAGCTCCAACAGGTAGGGAAATGGGCAGACTGGGTGGGACAATCGGTCCTTATCTGTCATCAAAATTTATATTTCTATGTTACTGTATATAAAGAATAATGCATATGTAGGGAGTTGATATGGAGTTTTTTCACACACCCAAGTTGTGTGATAATATGCAAACCTCGAGAGCGAAGCCCAAGAGGTTTTACTATTATCACACAACGAGGGTGTATAAAAAAAACTCCATATCAACTCCCTACACACGCTTTTATTTTTATAATAACTGGTGCTAAAAATTCTCAGAATTACCACTCACGACGAGATCGCTAAAACTCTACGTCTTCCTTACTAGTAGGCATGCCCCACGCTATTCAGGACTAACATCACATAGCGATGGCGTGGCGGCATGCCTACTGGTAAGAGTACAAGCGTTTTTGCCTCGGGTCTCCGTGCTGATTTTTACGAGTGAGTTTCTGTTTACGTTTGAGAACGGTCTCGTGCTACCTCGGACAGTTTCATTGGTTGGTGCATGTGTATGCTTCTCAGCCGAGGATGTAAAAGTCGTATCAACCCGCAGGTTGATACAAGTTTTTTTTGTATTAACCTGCAGGTTGATACCACTTTTCAAAGTTGCTAAAAACGGGTTGATATTGGGCTTCACCAGTTATTATATGCAGATATCACTCCCTCTGTCTCTATATATATAGATCATGTATAATAGGGAAAACGATAGTGCTCCTATACTAGGGTTGTAGCGGAGGGGGGGTTGTGTTGCAGCCCATTTTTGTTTATAACCTGGCCTTATTAAGACCCTAAGACTGTGCAATCTGGAACGCATCATCTCAAATCTAGGGTCTACTGATGTTGAAAGTTTTAAAGAAAACTGTCTGTTTTGGATTTATAACATCTTAAATTTATGAATGTTTGCCCATTTTTGGGTCAAACTTTGCCAAAGGATACATAAGAGACTGCAAATAGTTAATATATAAAAATAAAATGTACAGGTTTGTTAGAAGGTATGGAGAACCAGGACCTTTTTGTGGTTTGGTGACAAAACGTTAATTTATTTTGTAGTTATTAATGATAATCATTCACACATGCTCAGTTCGCTGAAACAACAGCAGGAAAAAAATCTACAGAGTTACATTTTGAAACCTGCACCTTTGTTATATGTTATGGAGCCATAGGTCCTATTAGTGGTTTGGTGAAAAATTGATTCTGAAGTTATTAACAATTTCCTGTTTGCACATGCTCAATTCACACTGAAAAAAACAGCTAGTTACTGTCTTTTTTTAACTTATTATCTTAGGTTATGTGTGTTCCACTTATTTTGAAATGAGATAGACTAATAACTATTAACTTGATCAAATCCAGAATGTGCGATATTTTATTTTTATCACTTAAACATTTGATTTTGTAACACAAGCTGCTCTCAAATAAAGCTGCCTTAAATATGAGGCAGTTAAAAATAAATAAAAGAAGCTGCGTAAGGTAGTAACTAAACATCTCTGAATAAAAAATAGAACATTTGCACATAAAAAATCTCTCACAATTTTTTTTAAATCTACTTGCTGCACAAATATTCTGAACCTCTACTCAATGGTTTTCAAAATACTTGGGCTGCACTACGGTTTTCAAAATCTACATGCAGATCAATGGCTTCCAAAATGTACCTGCTGCATGACAGTTTTCAAACTACTTGCTGCATAACGGTTTTCACAAAACATCTGCACAAAAACGCTTCACAAATGTATTTAAAATGTGCCAGCTGTGTGATAGTTTTCAAAATCTGTGTGCTGCGCAATTGTTTTCAAAAATAGACTCGCTGGGACTTCCGGTAACGTCAGGATACCAATGGCTGCCTGATTCTGAGACTCCGGGCCGACTCCACTTTAATTCTGTTAACAACGACCTCCAAAATCATGCAGTCACCAGCCAAAGCCACCCAGTCAAAAGCCAATGCCCTCAGGCACCTGGAGACACCGACATTTAAACTCCGAGAACTTCTACTAAAAGACAAAACCGTCAAAACCCAAGTCGAGGAGGCCGAAGGGGTCAACATGGCTCCCGAGATGCAGGCAAACACAGAGGAGTCAGATCTAATTGCCACAATCCTGCAAACAGCTCACACGGTCAATAAAATAGATAAGTCACTTACTGACCTCTGCTCAGAGATCAGCGGCATCGAATATAGAGCGGATCAACTGCAGCTGGAAACATAGAATTTGACGGCAGATAAGGACAGCATGGCCCACCTAGTCTGCCCATTTCCCTACCTAATGGATAAGCTGCAGATCCTAGTTAACCAACAGCCTACTTCCTCCTACCTCCCCCCCCCCCCACTAGAACTGCCTTATGTCTGTCCCATGCAAGTTTTTAAATAACTGATTAGCACTTTTTTCCTTGGGACAATACTAACTGTACAGAAAGCATTTATATGGATTTTCTAGAAGTGTTATGTTTGTTAAACACAGTGAGGCAAGTGTTATGCATTTTTGCAATGTTTTAGAACATTTATGAGCAAAACACTAATCAATTTTTAGAGTTAAATAAAACCCTGCCATGCATTCTTGAATTCCTCCACTGTTTAGGAAGGCTGTTCTTGTGTTCCATGCATCTACAACCCTCTCTGTGAAGAAATACTTCCTCATATTACCACCGAGCTGTCCCCCCTCTATCTTCAAATTGAGCCCCCTTGTTCTTGCACATCTCTTTTCCTGAAAGATGCTACTCTCTTGGACTTTGTTGATTCCCCTGAGGTATTTGAAAGTTTCTATCATGTCCCCCCTCTCCCTCCTTTCCTCGAGGCTATACATCTTAAGCTCCTTTAGTCTTTCTTCATATGTCTTCTGGTGCAGACCCTGCACCATTTTGGTTGCCTTCCTCTGGACAGCCTCCACCCTGTCTATGTCTTTGCAGAGATGGGGTCTCCAGAACTGTACACAGTACTCCAGATGTGGTCTTACCAACTGTCTGTACAGAGGGCCAACAACTTCCTGTTTTGTACTGGTGATACCTCTCCCTATACATCCCAATATCCCCCAGCCCTCCTTACTGCCTTCTCACATTGCTGGCCCACATTTAGGTCATCTGATATGACTACCCCCCAGGACCCTTTCCATTTTTGTTGTTGTCAGTATCTCACCCCCCATTGTGTACTCTTCCACTGGATTTTTGTTTCCTAGGTGCATTACTTTGCACTTCTTTGCGTTGAATCCAAGTTGCCATACATTTGACCATTCCTCCAACCTTGCCAAGTCCCTTTTCATCCTTTCCACCCCACTTTGCTTATCAACCCTGTTGCAGATCTTTGTGTCATCTGCAAAGAGACATACTTCCCTTCTAGTCCCTCTGGAATGTCACTTATAAAGACATTAAAAAAGACCAGCCCCAGTATTGAACCCTGCGGTACCCCACTAGTAACCCTCCTTTCTTCACTGTGGACTCCATTTACTATTACCCGCTGTGTCCTGTTGTCCAGCCAGTGTTTTAGCCAGGCTACCATCCTGGGACCCACTCCCAGGCTGGCTAATTTGTTTATTAATCTTTTGTGCAGGACTGTGTCAAATGTCTTGCTAAAGTCTAGGTAGGCCATGTCCACAGCCCCTCCCTGGTCTACTACTTTGGTCACCCGGTCAAATAAATCAATTAGATTTATCTGACATGACCTTCCTGCTGTGAATCCATGCTGCCCTGGGTTCTGTGCCCCACTGGCCTCTAGGTACTCAACAATTCTTTCCTTTAGCATTGATTCCATCATTTTCCCTACTACTGAGGTCAAACTGACAGGTCTGTAGTTTCCTGCCTCTGTCTTGCTCCAACTTTTGTGAAGGGGAATCACAACCGCCCTCCTCCAGTCCTCAGGTACCACACCATCCTCCCATGATTTATTAAAAAGGGTAGTCAGTGGTGTTACTAGTTCTTCCCTTAGTTATTTTAGAATTCTGGGGTGAATCCCATCAGGCCCCATTGCTTTACCCATCTTCAGTTTTAAGAGTTCTTTCAGAACCCTTTCTTCTGTGAAAGGACTAATATTAACCCCCTATCCAGAGTGCTTCTATTGACTGGATTAGGTATCTCCCCTGGACCTGTCATCAGCGATCGAACAGGCCGATCGGCATGATCGTCTCCTGCTCTACCTTCTCGCCCAACAGAAAACTAAACAGCAAATTGGACGACCTCGAGGGGCGCAATAGAAGGCAAAACATCAATGTTTACGGGATTTCTGAGGGTGCAGAAAGCAAAGCCCAGAGTGCCACTGCCTTCTTACAGAAAGCCCTAAAGGATGCCCTAAACCTGCCAGATGACCTAGACCTCAGTATGGACAGAGACCACAGGTTGCTTGCTCCTAAGCCCTCCAATGCAGGAGTCAGGCCACGATCCTTTGTGGCTAGACTCGCCCTGTACTCCACGAAGGAAGACCTGCTCAACAGAGCCTGGAAACAGCGAGAAATCATGTTCCAGCGAAATCAAATCATGATCGAGAATGACTACACCTCGCAAGTCCAGGATCAACGGAAGGCTCTCTGGCCTTTAATTAAGCAGCTCAGGGGTTAAAATATATGGACGCAGATTTTATTCCCTGCTCGATTGAGAGTTGACACAGACCGGGGCCCACAAGTATTTGCAGACCTGCTAGCAGCCAAACTGTTCCTCGAAGGCCTAGGCATCAACCTGCCCACACTGCTTAAGGAGAAACTCGAGACAGAAGTAATGCGAATGGTGTGGTCTGTAGCACAGAAGGGGTTTAAAAGAAAAGGAACTCAGCAGGCAGTACCACACACCAACCTGCGCTCGGATGTAGCTGCATTCATTAAGCCGTATTCCATCATCACCGGCCTGCATGAGAATGTAGAGGAAGCAGATGGAGATGACCAGCAACCTGAAGACCAGTCTCAGAAGACGACACACAAGTAGCAAGGCACCTAAATGGGGAATGCTATTGTAGTACAAGTACTGTTTTCTTTCATTAGCTGCTGCATTTTCACCCCCCTTTAAGACCTATCCACACTCCGTGTGGTCACACACCAGTGGCCTTAAAGCTGCACCCTTCAGCCTGACTCACGTGGTGCAGCCTTTTCTTTGAGATGCAAGGAACTGCAGGGAAGCTGTCTCGAGAAGATCACGAGTCCCTTTAAAAATGATTGTGAAACAGTAATCCCATAAAAGGCTGTGTCGGGAAGAGAAGGGTGGATTGAGGGTGGGCCCAGGAAGCACGAGGAGGCAGTGATGGGCAGTGTGTCTAAAACCTCACCATTAAGCCGCACTAGGATACAGGTATTAGCAAAGACATGGCAGTTGAAAGACTGACCTTAAATGGTTTCCTCTTACACGCATGGTTGCAGGCTACACAGCCTCTTTTTTCTTTTTATTTCCTGTTCCTTAGGAGGAAATGCAACACAGTACACAGCAAGGAGGCAGGTTGGCTGGCCTCAATACCCAAGTGCTCTCTGCAGTCTCTTTTTCCCCCCGACTCTTGTCTGGCTCATACTTGCACCACTCCCAACAGGGAAATGGCAGGCCGAGTTATGTCGATCCAGATAATTCGGGAATAAGGAGCTGCAGACTTCACCACAAATGGTTAACTGACCACCTGCTAGAGGGAAGGTACAGTGGAGATACCAATTACTGGTTTTACCTTCCCTATTAAATATAGTTGAAATGTTGTATTGTGGTTAGAATATTACTGGTGTAAAAAGTTTTAAAGTTGGTTTGAAAGCCTTCGGAAAAAAATTAGGAGTTGCAAAAGACATTAACAGACAGCCCCTACATGGGCTGAGACCTCTAGGAGCCCTGAGACCCTGGACACTGCCAAGCATTTCAGAGCTGTGGAGACAGACGCTGAGATGACTAGGAGTAGACACCAGGGATTCCCGGACCTTACAGTGCAGCCCATATGGGCAAAATTAAAAAGGACAGAGCAGCAGTTGGGGGGGGCACCTCAGCTGAAACTATGATCCAGGTCTTCGCACTCCACCGGGAGGGGAAGGCTCCCGGACATATAGGGTCAACGCAGTATTTCCCCAGACCATCAGATGTCACTAGGGGTCGGCCCGGTCCATGTGAGTCAGGCACCCCCATTACTAACAGCCTTTTTTTTTTTTTTTTTTTTTAAAAACACCACTGGACGTGGATTTACCTCGAGGGCAACGCATCCCACCCTTAGAGAACATCACACACCCAGTTTAATGGCTGGGCAATAAGTGCCTAAGGAAGGCACTACGCAGGCCCAATATAGGGGTCTGACCTTGGATGCACAGCCTGACAAATCCCGATTCAAGACAACACAGGCTGTTCAATATTCTGCATAAATAGTTATATTTGAAAGCTGCATAAGATTGAGATTAAAGTTTTCTGTTAGAATACTTGAGATAGATTGAATCTGTGTACTGTTTGGCTATATTGCAGTAAAGAAGTACAGCTTTGTCCAACTTACAATACAGGTAATTCTCATTAACTGAAAACTACAAGCTGGTCTCTTTGGCCGGCAAAATGTTATCATATAATGTTAATGGTTTCAACAGCCCTATTAAGAGGAAAAGGGTCCTGGAGTTTATCAAAGAGCAACCATGTCCAATAGTATTCTTACAGGAAATGCACCTCGCCCCTCTGGAAGCAAAAAAAGCTTAAGAGTAAAATCTATCCCAGGGTCTGCCATGCCTCCTTGGTTGGAGGGAAAAAAAGAGGGGTGGTGTCCTCATGTTGGCTAATTTGCCTTTCAAGGAAGAAGGGATCATTTCTGACCCGGGGCGAGAATCGTCCTTATCATAGGAAAAGTGCAGGATACTCTGGTAACTTTAGTAAATGTCTATGCACCCCCGGGTTCCACCTTTGTGTTTTACTCAGACCCTGTCAAGCTGGTCATGGAGAAGGCTAGGGGGACTTTGCTCGTTTGGAGGGGGGGAGCCTGGAACCTTATTTTAAAATTGACTATTGGACACTACCTCTCACATCCCCTCCCTGGGGACTCGAACAGCGAAGCTGTTCAACAGACTACTCTCAGTGACAGGCCTTTTAGATATATGGAGGGAAAAAATACCCCCATGCCAGAAACTACACCTGCTACTCTCCCAGATACAAGACCTTCTGAAGAATCGACACGTTCTTGACCCAGGCTGGAGACTTATCTAAAGTTGGCCACTCCTAGGTGAGTACAGCAGTCCACTCGGACCATCAACCGCTTTTAATAGAACTAGACCTAGGACTACCACAAAAGAGAACACAGTGGCACCTGAACAGTTCCCTTTTAAAAGGGACAAAGACACAACAGCAAAACTTGAAGTCATCACCCAGACATTAACACATAATTCCCTCCCGGGTATAGCCCCCCAAATGATCTGGGATACTCTAAAAACCATGATGAGGGAAAAACTTATTTCAATAGGCTCCCATAGATTAAAAAAAAAAAAAAAAAAAAAGAAGAGGAAGACTCTCCTGATTCAGCTCAGCTATCCGCTGAAAAGCCTTTAGACACAACAACAACAAAAATGGACTAAACAAAGGGACTAGGAAATCAAAGAAACTACAAACTGATTACAAAAATTACACCAACTAGAAATTGAGAAATCCCTCAGTTATCTGAAACAATCATACTATGAGTGGGGTTCCCGAGCGCCCAGAATCCTGGAACTCAGACTCGAGCAGAGGCAGGCAAGGGCCGCTATCATAAAAATTAAACACCCCAAAACAGGGTCCACAACCTATAAGGCTGACTAGATTAGGGACGCTTTTGTCATCTACTATAAGCAACTTTACCGAACCCAGAATGAGACTTCCCCACAGGACAAAACTAACTACCTAAATGCCCTAAAGATGCCAAAGTTAACCTCAGCCCAACAAGCTGCCCCCATTCATTTATCTTAAGTTGATGAGGCTATTAGACACCTAAAAACAGGGAAATGTCCAGGCCCAGACGGGTTTACGGGGAGATTTACAAAACGCTTAAAAAAGAATTAGCCCCTCACTTATTGCAGGCTATCAATGAGATCTGGGTGGAAGGAGAGGCGGTCCCACCTTCCTGAGACTATGTCACTATTACAGTCCTACACAAACAGGGCGAAGACCCAGCAGAGTGCGGTTCATATCACCCTATCTCACTCCTTAATGTGGATTACAAGATCTTCACCACAATTATAGCCAGGGGACTACTTTCTCTCCTCCCCCAACTGATTAATAAAAACCAGATGGGCTTTATTTCAGGCTGACAGGCCCCCAATGGTGTTAGATGCATCATAAATATCGTGAACAAGATTGGCCATGACAAAACCCCCTGCCTGTTTGACGAGTCTTGATGGCAAAAAAGCATTTGATAAAGTGTCATGGCCATTCTTGTTCACGGTTTTGGGAAAATTTGGGTTTCCCAGATCCATGATAGAGGCGTTAAAAATCCTTTATTTGGCCCTCTAGGCTTATGCAAGAATTAATGGGAGTATATTAGATAGAGTTCCCTTTGGGCGGGGCACAAGACAGGGTTGTCCCCCCCCCCCTCCTATTTGCCCTGTACATAGAGCCTCTGGCTTGTGCCATCTGAGAAAACCCAGACATTGCCGGGGTCGAAGTTGGAGACACCAAACACAAAATATCTTTATATGCAGGTGATGTCCTCCTGTACGTCACTAACACTAGCCAATCTATTCCTAAAATCTGGAGTACCCTTCAGGAATTGGCTCCCACTTGGGTTACTCATTAAATAGAAATAAAACAGAAATCTTCAGATTTTTGTACAACTCTCCATCAGAGATAACCAAGCTCCTTCCACTAAACTGGAACAAACAAAAAATTAAATATCTAGGAATACAGATCACAAAAAACCTGGGGAGACTTTTCACAGCAAATTATGGGCCCTTGCTGTCACAGCTCCAGCAAGATATAGATAAATGGCAGCTTTTAAAACGCCCCCTGTACTCCAGAATCCAAACCACTAGAATGAATATTCTCCCCAGATTTCTTTCTCTTTTTCAATCCCTTCCAGTGAATGTCCCACAGAGACACTTCAAAATCTGGCAGAAGACAATCTCTAAATTCATATGGTCACCTGGCGAGCCAAAAATTAAAATTAAAACTCTACAATCTGACAAATCAAGGGGAGGAAGAGCCATCCCTAACTTAGAGGATTATTGTATGGTGGCAGACCTGAGGTATGTAAGCAATAAGACACGACAGGGTGTGTGCTGAACAGATATTACCGCACGCCCAGGGGCGTAGTAAGGCACGAGGCCATCGGCCGAGTGTCTTCAGCCCCTGGAAGTGCGGTAATATCTGTTCAACACATACTCTGGAGTGTTTTATTGCGCTTATAAAATGGTTCTCTTTTTTTTATATATATACACATTTATTTGTCACCTTAAAAAAATATTACTGAACTGAAAAAACTGAAATCACTGTGTTAATTTGAGATAAAATAGTCCTTCCGCCTACTAGGTGATGACATCATTGTCTTCTGACACATTAACATTTGTATTGCTGTGGCACCCTCCCCACCATCCCGATCGAGAGAACAAGTGTGGTTAGGAGAGGAAGTAACCGGTTCTCCCTGACAGGTTGTGCCACTTTCGCACTTTCCCTCTCATAGCATGATTGTTTCAGATAACTGAGGGATTTCTCAATTTCTAGTTGGTGTAATTTTTGTAATCGGTTTGTAGTTTCTTTGATTTCCTAGTCCCTTTGTTTAGTCCATTTTTGTTGTTGTTGTGTCTAAAGGCTTTTCAGCTGATAGCTGAGCTGACTCAGGAGAGTCTTCCTCTTTTTTTTTTTTTTTTTTTTTATCTATGGGAGCCTATTGAAATAAGTTTTTCCCTCATCATGGTTTTTAGAGTATCCCAGATCATTTGGGAGGCTATACCCGGGAGGGAATTATGTGTTAATGTCTGGGTGATGACTTCAAGTTTTGCTGTTGTGTCTTTGTCCCTTTAAAAGGGAACTGTTCAGGTGCCACTGTGTTCTCTTTTGTGGTAGTCCTAGGTCTAGTTCTATTAACAGCGGTTGATGGTCCGAGTGGACTGCTGTACTCACCTAGGAGTGGCCAACTTTAGATAAGTCTCCAGCCTGGGTCAAGAACGTGTCGATTCTTGAGAAGGTCTTGTATCTGGGAGAGTAGCAGGTGTAGTTTCTGGCATGGGGGTATTTTTTCCCTCCATATATCTAAAAGACCTGTCACTGAGAGTAGTTTGTTGAACAGCTTTGCTGTTCGAGTCCCCAGGGAAGGGATGTGAGAGGTAGTGTCCAATAGTCAATTTTAAAATAAGGTTCCAGGCCCCCCCCCCAAATGAGCAAAGTCCCCCTAGCCTTCTCCATGACCAGCTTGACAAGGTCTGAGTAAAACACAAAGGTGGAACCCGGGGGTGCAGAGACATTTACTAAAGTTACCAGAGTATCCTGCACTTTTCCTATGATAAGGACGATTCTCGCCCCGGGTCAGAAATTATCCCTTCTTCCTTGAAAGGCAAATTAGCCAACATGAGGACACCACCCCTCTTTTTTTCCCTCCAACCAAGGAGGCATGGCAGACCCTGGGATAGATTTTACTCTTAAGCTTTTTTTGCTTCCAGAGGGGTGAGGTGAGTTTCCTGTAAGAATACTACTAAAGAAAAAAAAAAGGAATAAGGGATGCACATTTGTTTTTCAGTTAAATGTAGTGGGATGGAAGCGCAGTTTGCCATGAGATGGCGTCCCATTCTGGTCTATTTCCAGTTTTGTGCGGCAGCAAGCTTCAGTCTCCCTGAACTAGAAGAATGCTTTATGCAAGATAAAACGCTGCTACTCTCAGATTTTGAGTTCTAGCGGAGACAAGGTTGGGAGCAGGATTGTCATCAAGACATTCACTCCGTTTACCAAGACTAAAAATAATGGCAGCCTTTAAAAAATGAATGTTCTACTGACACATCTTAACATTCCAATTAGGGACATTGATTTATTGACCTGTACTTTTTTTCTCTCTGTGTAAAACGTATATGACACTTCGTTTCTAGCCAATCAGAATGCTTATTTTTACAAGCCCATTTTATAAGCCTTATCATGGAGCTCCACATCATACGAAGCCCACTGGAAAGACACGGAGATGCATCTCTCAGAGTGCCTACCCCCACCCCACCCACCCCGGGCAAGAGTTGCAGACTTTTCCCTGCCTAGAGAAGGAGATCCTTTCCTTCAGACAGTGAGGAATACCCTAAACATGACACACAGGCTGTGGTCCAAGCTTAACCTGGAAAAGGCAGTCTGGCCATTCCAGTGGTTTGCCTGGTCTGAACAGTTCATTCTGGCTAAACTGGATCATGCCTTTCAGCTATGGGCCAGACTAGGTCTACAAAGGCTGGGACAGCTGGTCTCAGAGAACATAATCCTGGATTTTCAAACCATTAAGCAGGCATATAACCTGAGAAAGAGAGATCATTATTGCTACCTGCAGTTGAGAGCATATCTCCAAGCTACTCAAAGAGCCTCGAGCTCAGAATCTAATACAGACAACCTCCTCAAGGTAATCAACTCCATTATCTCAGGAACACTTGAACGGGGACATATTTTGGCCTCATATAAAGCAGTCAGAGAACTCCAAGCTGGAAGCTCACTTAGAATAAAAAACTAGATGGGAGGAGGAGTGTGGCCTGAACATAACAGAGGAGGAGTGAGGAAGGATTTTCCAACTAACCAATAAGACCACTCTCTCTCGCCTGGCTGGCGAGAATTTGTCTGGAAGGTGAGGGTGAGGTACTTTTACACACCCCAAATCCAAAGCAAATGGGGAAGGGGAACACCAGCTAGCTGGTGGAGGGGGTGTGGGACTCAGTTGGCTCACCACTCACACATATTTTGGGAGTGCAACATCTTAGAACCCTTCTGGGAACAGGTGGCCCGAGCTGTCACTAAGATAGTTCTGTGTTCTTCTCAGCTCACAATGAAGAACCTAGTTTTGGGTTTGCCTTCAGAGGAAGTGAAAGGGGTAGATGGTTTATATATGCGGAGGATTCTCTTGGCCGCAGCCCACAAATCAGTTACCGGAATATGACTCTCCCCTGACCCCCAGATATGAAACAATGGATTTCCATCATTCAGGAAATCCAAGAAACGGAGAAAATGACTCACAAAATAAATCACAGGACAACAACTTTTGTTCGTAGATGGACAAGGTGGACCATCCTGGAAGAACTGGCCCGGGGGGCCGCGGGAGGTGGAAGCCTGTGGGGAGGCGAGTTGAAAGACAGGGAGCCAGACCACTGACCAACAGCCACAATGGGTTGGAATGGGGGCCTTGCTATTGGAAGGCCTCACTCACCCCTCCTTTCCTCTATTAGTAAGGATACTTAGCAGATGGAGGATTTTGAGCAGGGAAGAACAAGTGGTTTGGGTCCAATGAATTATGTGGGAGTAGAGGCTATTTACTTAACCTGCCAGTTCCTAACTAGAGAACTAGTCCAGTATTATGCATGTATGTGATTCACTCTGTTCTTAACTCCCGAGTAACCCTACTGTTGAGAGGATGCACATATTGTATAAATTAGATGTATGGTGAAATGCTGTGCTGTATGTACACAGATTCCTGATTTTCAATAAACTTGAATTAAAAAAAAATCTACTTGCTGAATGAAGGTTTTTAATTAGTGTTTATATCCCACGTAACTAAAACCTTTAAAGAGCCACTGGAACCAAAACAGACACCTAATGAAGATGTTTAAGAGTGCTGGGCTAGCACCAACCACTGTGGTACCATACTGGTAACTGCCTTCATTTCAGAGAGCTCCCTCATTTAATCATCACTCTCTAAGTCTTCACCCCACCTCCAACCACTTTTCCATCAATGTCATTTTGTGCACCAACCCCGGGTCCCTCCTTTTTTTTTTTTTTAAACTAATCTCCTATGCTGGACTAAGTCAACTGCCTTGTTAAAAATCAAAATACAATACGTCAACTACCTGTCCTTTGGATTTTAAAAGATATGCTACATAATGACTAATTTGCAATTCATTTCATAAATACAAACTATCTTCACGTTGAAAACATATACAAGCAGCAATATAGTTATCTAACAATTTATGCGATCAGTACGTGCTGCAGCAAACAATAAAAGGTTTATTAGGGAACACTGGGGATGTATAGTGAACCCCTGCAACTTCCATGCAATTTTTGCAAAAGGTCTCTGCATTGTTTGGTAAAATTTTCCACAATTTTCCAGTGACCCTGCTAATAAAAGTTTGTTTCTTTAGTTTTCCTTCGGATTTGTTGGTATTAGTTGTGTACTTTTTGCAGAGTTGCACAAAGTCTCTGTGTGTTTTCAGTGGTTTTAATTCTTCCTCTACTTTGGCAAGTTCACTGTCTATTTCTGCCAGATGCTGTTCGTCTTTCCTTACGAGTGTGCTTATGTACACGTTAGTGCACTCAGTACTGGCAGTGGCTGCCTCCCACTCAGCTTTAAGTATCAAGTCCTCAAACCCACACGGAGGCTCTTTATCACATTTTAGTCCCCTCAGGGACCATCCCCTTTCTAAGTATTATTCCAGTGTAATGTTACTGTAATAATTGTTCAGTTCTTTAATTCTCAGCCTTTCCAGTTGTATAAACAAAGCTTTAATCTCCCCTTGCTCTGGTATGCTCGCTCCTTCCAAGTCTAGTGTGAATTACTTTTTTTTTTTTTTTTTCTTCAGCCGCCAGCTGCCCGGTACCTCAGCCAGGTCACGGACCCTTGCTTCCACCTCCATATTGGATGCGCCCCCCCCTTGATACCACCTGGCTTACCTCCCAGGGTGGGGCCACAGCACCACCCCCATATGGCGCCGCAGATGATGGGACAGGTCAAGGAGGCCATCCTGGAGGCTGACTTGAAGCCGAGGGCTGGCTTTATCTAGGCCAGCCAGCAGCTAGGTTTTCTCCCATGTAAGCAGGGACGGGAGTGTGCAATGCCGCTAGCATCTGTCCCGTCCCCAGAGTCTTGTTGGTGTCAGTCGCTGTGGTGCCCCCAGCCTCCGCCAGGGGTCCATCAAGTACCGGTCACACATTGCACCCTCCCCCTGGAGAAGGAGAGCAGTCCATGGGACACTCGATCCTTCTCCCCCAGCCAACCCTCCGATGGCCCAGGTCCGTTCCCGAACCCGGGTCGCCAGCGAAAATCCAACTGCTGCGCTGATGGACCAGCCATGAATTTGCATCCCTCTCCTCCTAAGAGTCGCAGCACAGTTTTCTAAACAATGAATGACATTCTTGTCTTCCTCCTCGAGATCAGTGGCAGTCACTGCCGCCATTTCCTCATTTTCATTTGTGCTTGAATAAAGGCTCATTCCCCCTCGTGGGGAGTTCCTTTCCATTTCGTTTGTTTGCTGCATTTACAAAATAACGAGGAATCAATGAGAAATGTGGTTTCCCTAGTGTTTTCCATTTTACACCAAGTGGTAAATTTCATAGGCAATAAATCGAACTAGCACTGATCAAACCAAAGCACAGCATAGCACAGCACGCTAAGAGAAACACTTAAATGTTTGTTTTTTGAAAGAAAGGAACATTCTGATATTTTTTTCAGTCTTAGTCCATATAGGATAGGATAGGATAGGATGCAGAATTGAATCAGAAATAACTCCATGTGGAGACCAACTGCATCTGCTACAATGCCATAGTTCAAAGTACTAACCAAAAGATTCCAGATGCAACACAGGTTTTCTAGGGTGCTATATAATGGGGGGCTCTTCCAACAATGACAGTGAACACAAGGTGACTAGCACTCCTAAATCCAAGAACATACCTTAAACCAGATTGTATGCCAAAAAGTGTTTTATTGAAAGTGAACCTTAAACGTCCTTTCCCAGTGCTTCAGCCCAGCACTAGGGCCTACATGGTGGGGGGGGGGGGTGTCCTAATCAACTCTGAGACACATCTTTATAAAAACAATCTATTTTTATTAATTTCTCCCCACCACCACCAGTCCCTTCTTTACCAATTTCTTCTTTTCTCCCCTCACCTTTATCTTATTTTACCATTTATTTGCTTTTTCATAAACCTTTGACCTTTTGACCTCCCTCTTATTTTTCTGAATTACTAACTGCATTCATGATTTTTACAACAAACAGGTTGTAGAAATAAGAATTTAAATAAGAATTGATTTTTCTTTCCAATTATAAGAATCTTTACCAAGGTGTTTTTAAGAAAAACTAAGAAAAAATTACTCACCACAGTAATCTTCTTTCTTCCAAGGGGTCCTTTAGCATCAGTAACTTTAGCAGTTAACTGGCTAGGTGTAACTGCCCCAGAGGTATGCCTTTAGGAGAAATTTAAATGAGCTTTGGGTAATAGCCAATCAAAAACGAGGAGGAATGAGCTGAGTGAGAGCTGTCTGAAGGCTTCAGAATTTTTTCGAAGGAAAATGAGGGCACATGCCCCGGAAAAAGAATCACCAGGATTAAAAAAACATGCAAATGCCCACAAAGTGGAAATAGAAACAACAACACGAGTCAAAACTCATCAATAAGAAACTCCAAATTTGGTAAGAGCCCTTCTCTGATAGGTGAATCAGGAAGGAAGGGTGGGAGCTTACTGATGCTAAAAGACACCTTGGAAGAAAGAAGACTGGCAACAGTTTTCGGAGCGAAAGTTCTTTAAATTTGATGGACTGCATCTGACTAAGGAGGAAGTCAGTGCATTGGGGAAGAAGGCTGACGTCTTTGCAGAACGTTTAAACTAGCAAATGGGGAGAGGGGTGCAGCACCCCATACGTAGAATGGGAAGAACACCCCTCCCCCCTCAGCTAATGGTCAGCATGTTTGTAGTTCATTTGCATCACCAGGTAAGGAAAAAGGTCTGGCTCCCCATATGACACACAGGGGAAACGTCAGACCTCACCCAACAACTAACACACCGAAAATCATATGCACAAATGCTCGCAGTCAGGGAAACAAGATCCCAGACCTGCAGGCAATAATGACAGAGGCTAAACTGGATATAGTAGCAATTAACGAGATGTGGTTTACCTGTAACCACACCTGGGAGACTTCAGTACCTGGCTATGTACTGTTCAGAAGAGACCAAGGAGCAAAAAGGGAGGGTGGAGTGGCCCTGTATGTCAATGAAAATACCAAAGCTACAGAAATTCAGAATACACATAAGGAGCCAGAAGAACTGTGGGTCACCCTGGAAACAGGAAATGGGACAGCCATACGAACTGGGGTTGTCTACAGGCCTCCAGATCAGGGGGAGGACACAGACACATTTCTGTTAGGAGATATACAAAACATGACAGCTAAAGGGGAGGTTCTGATAATGGGAGACTTCAACATGCCGGATACAGATTGGTCAATACCAGCAGGAACATCTGCCAGAACTAGACACATGGTGGATTCCCTACAGAGGGAGGGCCTCAAACAACTTGTACAACAACCCACAAGAGACAGGGCTATCCTAGCTCTAGTACGAACAGGGAAAGGATCACAGATCTCCAGGTAGAAGTTCACCTGGGGGCCAGTGACCATCACATGGTACGGTTCAATTTGGCCACTAGAACTAAATCATCCCATTTCAAGGCAAAACTATGGGACTTCAGAGGAGCTGACTTTGATAAGATGGCCAACAGTGTTAAGCTAGACCTGACAAAAAGAAATACAGGTGAGGGGGTACAGGCAAAGTGGGCAAGCATTAAGGATGCAATACTTGAAGCAACATCCCATTGTGTTAGAGAGAAAAGGAAATGCAAAAGAAGAAGGAAATCACTTTGGTGCTCAAAAACAGTAGCAGAAAACGTTAGAGCCACAAGACTGGCCTTCAAGAAATATAAGGGAACGTAGTGGGATGAAGATAGGGAGGCATGCCAAACTTCTCTAAGGGAAGGCAGTAAGGCAGGCAAATGCCCAAACTGAGGAAACACTGGCACAAACAGTAAAAGAAGGTGACAAGACTTTCTATAGATACATTGGTGTAAGGAGGAAGTCCAGACGGGGTATTGTTAAGATCAAACGAGATAAGGGGGCATGTGAGAAGGAGGACCATGTAAAAGCATCTATCCTAAATGGATACTTCTGCTCAGTATTTACTGACGAGAAGGCAGGGCAGAGCCCACAGCTCAGCACCATGGACACAGGGGGGAGGGCTGTGTGCACTAGTCCCTTCACAAAAGAATGGGTCCTACAAGAGCTCGATAAGCTCAGGGTGGACACAGCAATGGGACCTGATGGCATACATCCCAGCGTACTAAAGGAGCTAAGTGTGGAACTAGCAGAGCCATTATCAGAGCTCTTTAGTGAGTCTCTGAACACAGGAGATGTCCCAGAAGATTGGAGAAGGGCTTATGTGATCCCGTTCCCCGAGAGTGGTAGCAGGGAGGAGGCGGGGGACTACAGACCAGTCAGTCTTACCTCAGTAGTGGGAAATATTATGGAGGCACTCCTTAAGGAAAGGATAGTGAAACACCTGGAATCCATAGGAGCACATAATCCAAGACAGCATGGGTTTACAAAAGTAAGGTCCTGTCTAACTAATCTCATAGATTTCTTTGACTGGGTAACCAGAGTGGTGGACCAAGGGGGAGCAGCTGATGTCGCCTACCTTGACTTCAGCAAAGCTTTTGATACTGCTCCACATAGAAGATTGATTAATAAACTGGGTAGGCTCAGGGTGGGTCAGAAGTTGGTCAACTGGGTGGCAAACTGGTTGACAGGCAGAAAACAGAGAGTGGTGGTAAACGGTATACAGTTTGAAGAGATGCAAGTCACGAACATATGAACAAGCCAGCAGAAGAAGGCCATTTGGTCTATCAAGTCTGCTCGTATTGCAGAGTCCACTGCTTGAGCTAATGTCCCTGCCCTACCTCCCCACTCCTCCCATCCTCCCTACCCATGATTCTTATCCTCCCACTATACCTATCCCAGCCTCTCTTAAAGCTGCTCACTGTCTTTAACGAGATTACCTCTTCCAGCAGCGCATTCCAAGTGTCCACCACCCTTTCTGTGAAGAAGTGGTTCCCGACATCCCTCCTAAACCTCTCACCCTCCAGCTTAAGACTGTGCCCCCTCGTGATATGGTTGTCACTCAGCTTAAATAGACTTTCCTTATCAACATTATTTATCCCTTTCAATTACTTGAATGTACCAATCATGTCCCCTCTCTCTCTCTCCTGTTTTCCAGGGAGTACATGGTCAGTGCCCTGAACCTCTCCTCGTATGCCTTGCCCTGCTGACTGGCTATAATCTTTGTAGCCCTTCTCTGTACCTTCTCCAGAAGGTTAATGTCCTTTTTGAGGTCTGGGCAGCAGTACTGAACTCCATAATCTAGATGCGGCCTTACCAGTGACTAGTGGGGTACCTCAGGGATCAGTCCTGGGGCCAGCCCTCTTCAAAATCTTCATCAGTGACACTGCAGATGGACTGGAGGGTAAGGTTTGCCTGTTTGCAGATGACACGAAGATCAGCAACAGAGTAGATGATCCAGATGGGGTGGGCAGAATGAGAAAAGATCTGGATAAACTGGCAAAATGGTAGGAAGAGTGGCAACTGGGGTTTAATGCAAAGAAGTGCAAAATCATGCACATAGGGAAGAGAACCCCTGAAGCCACCCACAGGCTGGGAGGGGAGTTGCTGGCAGTCACAAGGGAAGAAAGAGACTCTGGCATCATCATCACCAATGACCTGAAATCATCCAAGCAGACGACTAATGCAGTAGGTAAGGCTAGGGGGATGTTGGGGTGTATTGGTAGGGTATCACAAGTCAGAAAAGAAAGGTAATAATCCCACTTTACAAGACACTGGTTAGGCCCCATCTGGAGTACTGTGTGCAGTACTGGAGGCCACACCTTCACAAGGACATTAACCAAACTGAGGCAGTCCAGAGAAGGGCAACCAAAATGGTTCAGGGACTGCATCAGAAAACATATGAGGACAGATTAACGGAGCTCAACATGTATACCCTACAGCAAAGGAGGGAAAGAGATGATATGATTGAAACATTCAAACACCTTATGGGTATTAACAAGGTGAAAGAGTCTAACATGTTTCAATATAAGAAAAATAGCAGGACAAGAGGACACAGCATGAGATTAGAGGGAGACCAATTAAGGGATAATGTGAAGAAGTTCTTTTTCACAGAAAGGGTGGTGGATGCATGGAACGGCCTACCTCAGGAAGTGGACATGAATACGGTGCAGGACTTCAAACAGGCATGGCATAGGCATAAGGGAGCAATACAGATGAGTATGACTAGATAGGCCATTGACAAAGCAAAGGCCGAAGGCACATTTATAAGGTAGAAAAAGAAATGGGCAGACTGGATGAGCCTTAAGGTCCTTATCTGCCGTCAACTTCTATGTTAAGATTACCGCAGTGAGTAATTTTTTCTTCTTACGCCAGGAGTCCTTTAGCATCACTAACTTTAGCAGACTACCGAGCAGTACCAAGTGGGAGGTGGGCAGAGAACCTACTTAGGAAAGAGGCTCTGCAGAACCACCCTGCCAAATTTGGCATCAGATCTGGTATGCACATCCAGACTGCAGTGTTTCACGAAGGTGTGCACAGATTTCCAGGTAGCTACTTTGCAAACATCCAAAAGGTGATGTCCCTTGCTGCTGCGAGTGAGGCTGCAGTGCCCCTGGTGGAATGGGCCATGAGCCCCACTGGAGGTTGGTGACCAGCTTTCTCATAGCAGAACCTAACACAAGAGACCAGCCATGGGAAATAGGTTCTGTTGGTAGCTGGTCTTCTTCTGCCTATATACCCGAAGGTGAGGAACAACTGAGTGGAAGAGCTTCTAGACTGCCTAGTATGCTCTTGGTAGCAAAAAGATGGCTCTTTTGACATCCAAGCAAGCTGTGGAGCTTCTGCTCGCCAGGAGTGGATTTCTCAGTAAGAAGACAGGCAGGGTAATGGACTGGTTCAAGTGTAACTCTTGGCAGAAATCTCCCATTTGTCTGAGCTCAACTTTATCGTTATGAGAGATTATGTAATTTGGCTCAGTGTACTGGGCCTGTAGCTCTGAAATCCTCCTGGCAGAGGAGACAGCTACCAGGAAGACTGTCTTCCAAGTTACAAACCTGATGTGAGCAGTGGACACAGGCTCGAAGGGTGGCTTCATAAGCCTGTCTATGCAAAGGTTCAGGCTTCAAGGAGGGACCGGTTCCCTGACTGGAGGCTGGAGGTGCAAGAGGCCTTTGAAAAACTGTTTAAATATGGTGTGGGGAAAAAACTGATTTTGTCTTTCCCACCGAACGAAGGCCAAAACTGACACCAGGTGTAGCTTGAGGAAGGATGGTTTCAAGTCAGACGCCTGTAAGTATACCAGGTAGTCTAGCAGCTGAGGGTCTGAAGCTGAATGGGGTCGACCTTTTTGCTCTTGCACCAGAGGAGAAAGCTTTTCCACTTGGCTGCATTTTTAGCCATCCTCAGTATCTTAAGGACCTGTTCAGAGTAATGTGATGATGGAAACTCGAACTCCTCAAGAACCAGGCCTTGAGATGAATAGAGTGAATATCTGGATACTGCACTCATGTCTGAGGAAGGGTCAGCAGGGAGTGATTTGCAGGCAGGCGAATGGGCCTGCTGTAGGACACTGAGAGAAGGAGAGGGTACCAGGCTTGCCTGGGCCAATCCAGAGTCACCAGGATCACTGATGCAGGCCGTTGTTTAAGTTTGAAAAATACCCTGAGATTCAGGGAAAAGGAGGGAAGCATACAGGGACCTCCCTGACCAGACCAAGATCAAGGCATCCAGGGGAAGCAATCCCAGGACTGGGGCCTGCAACAGAACTGAGGAAACTGAAAGCTGAGGGCAAAGGCAAACAGATTGAGCACTCCAGAAGTTAACCGCCTGAACACTGTGGCTAGTACATACTTGTTCAGGGTCCATCCACTCTGGCCTTGACTGATGCGACAGAGCATCTGACAGAGTATTGTGTTTGCCTGGGAGGTGAATAGCTGAAAGGATGACTCCTAGGGGAGGTCGAGAGACTGGATTTATACAGCCTGCGAACAGAGTACTCCTGATCTGGTCCACCCTGTTTGTTTGTGAAAACACTGCAGTGGTGTCTATTCGACTTTGTACAGTCTGTCCTTTTATGACCTCTATCCTCTACCAAGATATAGCCTCCCACATTAGACCATGGCATTCTACATCAGGGACGTCTCCTCCATGGTCGTGCTCCTCCTCTCACCAGGCCATAACTTCAGAACACGTGCAATTCCCAAGGATGGTGTCGGCTCTATCAGTTCTCTCTGTTTTATCCCTAGCAAATAGCAATCCTGCCCTTAACACAGCCACGGCTAAACCAATGTACACTAGAAGGAGTAACAAAAGAATGTTTAGCAGGCTAAGACACCACCTTAAAAAACTACTACTGCTTCTCCTACTCTGTTTGGGAAATGTTGAATTAAACCCAGGTCCACCTATTTCTCTTGACGCCCCTGCGGACCTCCCTCAATATAAAGGGATTAGTTTTCTCCATATCAATGTCTGTAGTTTGCTAAAGAAGATCGACTCTATACAGACCTGGGCTCTACATGCATCTCCTGATTTCTTCATGATAACTGAATCCTGGCTCACACCCTCGACCCTGGACAAATCTATCAACGTACCCAGATATATCATCTACCGCTGTGATAGACCGACTAGAGGGGGAAGGGTTGCAGTATATGTCAAAAGCAATTCACAGTCACAGTCTTTGACTGTACCTCAAAGGCTAAGGAATTTGAATGCCTTGCTCTAAAATTATCACTTTCCAGCGAGAAATCATTCCTTATGGCAGCATGCTACTGACCACCGTCTGGTGGCTGGGCACTTCTGCCACACCTTCAAAACCTTCTTGACTCTGCTAATACTGAGTGTATTCTAATAGAGGATTTTAATCTAAATTGGAATGATGACAGCTCTAAGAAATAGAAGGATCTATGCGATGTTAATGGTCTGTTACAAATGGCGACTGCTATAACCAGACCTAACAGAAAAAACCCTGAGCGCAGCACCCTCCTGGACCTTATCCTAGTAAACAAACCTCACACTATCTCACATACTGGAGTATTCTTCAACGATATAAGCGACCATTGCGCTACTGCCTGCATCAGACATCCTTCCCAAATAAAAACGGCCTCCAAATTCAAACTGAAAAGATGCCTGAAAAAGTTCTGCCAGTACACTTTCCTGAAAGATCTAAGCAACATTCATTGGCAGGATTTCTACCTAGCCCCCACCTTTAACGAGGCATTTAACATCTTTCACAGCCTCTTACTGGAGCTAATAGACAAACATGCCCCACTAAGACTGATCAAATCAAAAAATAAAACTCCTGGCTGGTTCTCTCCCATCCTGAAGAAAGCACTTAGGGATAGGGACTACTGGTGGAAAAAGACGAGAAAATCCCACCTGAAGGCTGATTGGTTGGCATTCCGTACCACTAGCAATGCTTGTACCAAGCTAATTGGGTCAGAAAAAGCTAGGTATTTCCAAAAAGAACTAGAAGACAATAAAAACAACTCTGCCAAATTCTGGAACATCCTCAAAGAAGTCGAAGGTCAGTCCACTGCAACACCCCTTCCAAACAAAACTGTGTCTGATGGTACCACCTATACGGACAAAGCTGATATACTAGAAAAGCTTAATGATCACTTTGCCACTGCAGGGCTTGCCTTTGACACCTCATCTATCAGCAAACTTAGCCCTGCAAGAGACTACACTTTTGGCTTCACTGATAATCACAACCATAACCAACCGCATCCCACCCCCTTCAGCTTCCTCACAATTACGTTCAAGCAAGTAGAGGACCTCCTCCTTTCTCTGAATACAAAAAAAAGAGTGCGGGTGCAGATAATATTGAACCTTACTTCCTAAAACTTGGCCATACATATCTGACCGCCCCTATTACAGACTTATTCAACACCTCTCTGATTCAAGGTGAGCTACCTGTCTTGTGGAAAACTGCCCACATCCTGCCATTATTCAAGACTGGAGATCCGAGTGATCCAAACAATTACCGGCCTATTTCTATACTATCCGTCCTCTCTAAATTACTTGAAAGAATTGTCAACATCCAACTTAGAGAACATTTGGATTCACAAAAAGTTGCTAAACCAGGCTCAGTCCGGCTTCAAAGCCAAACACAGTACAATATCGGCTCTTGCCAAAGTAACTACAGACTGGCAAATGGCCTTGGACTCTAAGAAGCATGTATTTGCCCTCTTCCTTGATCTAAGTAAGGCCTTCAATACTGTGGATCATACCAACATGCTTACTGCACTGAGTAACATCAGACTTGATAGTTCTGCCATTAAATGGTTCAACCAGCTACCTAACCAATAGGTTACAACAAGTCAAAGCCATAGGAGATCTGTCCCCACAAAAATCCTTGTTACGAGGAGTCCCACAAGGCTCCATCCTGGGCCCTATCCTCTTTGCAATATACATCAATAATCTGGACTTGAGCTGGGCACAGCCAATGTGCACTTATTCACAGATGATACTGTACTCTATACCACAAATTCATCCTTGGATCTGGCCCATGAGTACTTACAGAAAGACTTTGTCACCCTCCAATACAACCTTCTCACTCATAAGCTCCTTCTCAACGCCTAAAAGACTAAAGCAATGATTCTCTCACCAAAGTCTACTTCCGGATGTCCACATATCACACAGATCCGAACACTCTTAGATGAACCCCTTGAAGTAGTTAATACCTTTAAATACCTAGGGTTCTGGCTGGATAACAAGCTCAACTTTCTGTGCCATTAAATGAACCTTGAAGAAACTAAGACAGCGATTAGGTTTATTCTATCGCATTAAACACTCGTTAGAAGCCAGAATGAGACTAGTACAAACTACATTTCCTACCGATACTGGACTACGCTGACTTCCTTTACAGTCATTGCCCATCAACGATGCTAAACAAACTGGACATCCTTTACCACCGGGCTTTAAGATTTATCTTAAATCTATCCCATAGTACACATCACTGTCATCTATACCAGGTTTCGGGATGGACCTCACTCTCAACTAGGAGAAAAAGGAATGCTCTCCTCTGTTTTTTAGAGCATTATCTGATAACCTCCCTGCATACATCTCGAACATCTTCAAACAGCTAAAGGTTCCTATGGCCTGAGACGCTTCTCCTTAGTCTGCTTCCAGATTCCTAGAGTGAAAACTACCCTTGGCTCAGCAGCAATCAACTTCTCACTTCCATCACTTTGGAACACTATGCAAGGCTCATTAAAATTATCCTCACTTCCAATCATTTTCACATTCAAAGCTCTATTAACGGATTATCTGAAGGAATCATGCAACTGTTTCAGATGCCGATGACCCCTAAGCCTCGGGTGCCACTCTCAAATCCTACGTCTAAGTATCTCATCCACCCCACATTCCTAACAACAGAAACCTAGGACCTATAAGCCTAGTTCCCTTAATCCAATCCCTGCCTATTCTCTCCCTTTTACCTATTCTGGCCTCCCTTTTGGCTGCCTACTCTTTCACCCCAATTTCTACCCTATTTCTTAATACCTCCTTATTTTTTCATCATTTAGGTATGAGCTCTTACTCAGCGGAGACTATATGAGATTGTTGTCTCTTCTCATTTCAGTAAAGCTTATCACTATGTACCTTTGCATGTTAATTATGTTGACCGGTATATAAAGGCCCATATTGACCAGCACCTTCACAATGTTTTTTCTTTTTTTTTTTTCACCATTGTCCACCGTAATTGTAATCTTATGAAGTGTACTGTATTGTATTTATGCCCAGGACCACCTTGAAAATGAGCTTGCTCATTGGTGTTTATGCCTGGTTAAATGAAGTGATTGATTGATTGATTGATGACAGGAGCAAATGCTTTGAGCTAGAAAGACTGCTTTGAGTTCCAAAATAATTATTTGTATCTGTGAATCTAGTAGAGTCCAGGTGCTACTTACTGAGGCACTGTCCATATGTGCTCCCCGTCACAGGAGAAAGGTGTCTGTGCAACTGCTCTGTCCGAGGTCTCAGCTTTGAAAAATGATTGCTTTCAGAGACCAGCAAGCTAAAAGGAAGCTTGCGGGTGTTGCATCTTGTATCTGAATCCTGGGACCACTGAAGGCATTGATGCCATGTGTCAAAATAGCCTGAGAAAATGTCAAAGTTATGTGATTTGCTCAGAACCAAATCATATACTGAACCCATGAGAGTTAATGATTCAAACCCAGTCAAGCGCCTGCTGGCTGGTCTCACTGTCTCTGAATGAAGAAATTTGCCAATGAGGGACAGCTGGAATTCTCACCTGCGGAAGGGAGGCATATCCTTTCTGGATGCTGGGAGGGGTCCCAGGTGAGACTTTGTTTAGATTTACCAGGAACCCAGAGACTCCAATGAGCGCCCTGTAAGGGAAACAAAGGACTCCTTGAACCCGACAAAGAGACTTTGGCACTATGAGCCAACTGGCAAGTTAGGAGTAGTTAGAGACGCCCAGACTCCTGAGGTGTGCTGCTACCACTGCCAAGCACTCTGTAAAGACTCTTGGGGCTGAGGAAGGCCAAAGGGCCACAGAGAGCCCTCTGTGAGACCTCATTATGGGTAATGGAAAAAAAAAAAAGGGGCCCTTTAGGACCAGGGAGGCTAGCCAGTCTCCCTACTGTAAGGACTGTATGATTAGTAACAGAGTGACCATCTTGAATTTGGGATTTTAACAGCAAGATAGGTCACCACTCCCCAGTTGTCTTTGTGTGTCAGAAAATACCTAGAGTACAGGCCCTTTCTTCTTTTCGTGGGTCGGGACTCTGTCCACCATTCGTAAAGCTAGTAGGTTTTTACTTCCCACTCCAACAGCAGCACCTGTTTTGGGGATAGAGGCTTAGACACCTGGGTACACATGAGGTCTGCACACTAATGTCAGGGCCTAGACTATGAAGCTGCTGGCTGGGTAGAGGTGGCCACCTTTGGCCCCTTCTGCCCTCCCTCTGAAAGCAACCCTGTACTGAGAGAAAGGCTTAGCTGGGAAAACAACCTCTGCCCCAATGCTATCAGAAGGAATTTCTACAGGGTAGGAGGCCTTGATGCAGTCAGATGTTCTGGAATCGAACAGTATGATTTGATCACAGGGTAAAGTCCATGGCCTTAAACTGGGAGTCAGAGTGTAGACCATAAGTTCTAAGCCAGACAAAGCACCTCAGAGGGATGGCATGGACCATGGCTCTGAAGGAAGCATCCTTGTTGTCATCTGCCCTGTGGAATGTGTACTACATAGCTTCTGGGGCAGGTTTGCCATATCCAGCTGCTCCTGCACCACAGAACCAGGACAGAGTTCTGCAGTGCCTTTTTTTTTTTTTTTTTTTTAAACATTTGGCCAAAAAGCCAAGTAGGAAACAATTTTGACAAGCATCTGTGGTTAGCGATGAAGTCTATGTTCTGGAGTCCTTGTCCGGGGGTAAGGAGGACAAGTAGACCCAGCTTTCTTGCAAGCTGCCTGTTGCACTATACTCACATGACTGGGATGTACAGACAGGCACTCAGAATTGCTGTTAACAAATGATATATTTAAGTGTTTGCCTATTAACATTTCCAGACCACTAGTAAACCTTTGCCACAGAAGTGGGGGTTTGAAGCAGTTTTGTGGTATTTTGATTTACATTTTTGCATTATAGATAGGCATGATAACACTTTTAGGAGGTGGAAGACCTTTCATTGCCCTATAATCCTTTTTTATCCTCAGCCTCACCTTGGATGGGCTCCTGAGAAAAAGAGGTCCAGGGAGTCCAAAATGATTTGGATAAATGAAAGCATAGAGGGGAAATCCTCCTGGATAGCCGAGGAAGCGCCAAGAAGAGGGAGTGGATACATAAGGTTCTAGGCCCTCCAATGTCATGTCAGGGGCATCATAAAAATACTCATATCATCTGTATCACCCTCACAGTCTCTGGAGTGAGAACCGTGGAAGAACGTTAGCAACCCCTGTAAGCAGGGGCATCATAAAATTACTTATCATCAACTGTATCACCTTCACGGTCTGCGGAAAAGAGAATTGTGGCAAAGTGCATACTAGCCCTAGTAAATAAAAGGACGCATTTTTTGTAGGGTCTGAAACAGTTGCCATGCTTTTTCCAGTCTTGCATAGATGGAAATCCTGTGCAGACTTTGTAAGAATTTTATTTTTTTCTGTATGCTTTAAGCTGCCCACTGTCTCGCTACTGGCTTTCCCAGGAACAACAGGTGCATTTTTGTCTTGACACAGTTTCTTTTAGCCACTGCATAGGCAGCTTGATCAAGCTTCCTTTTTTGAATCTGTGAGGAACTGCATCTCTGGAAGCATTATTTTTTGGTTGAGATCTGGAGGGTTCCTCAGCACCTCTGCTTAAATTTTTTATTAGTAGTACTTTTAGATGGCCCCTAGTCGGAAACCTTTGATTTATTCTCAGCCATAATAATCAAAGTTTGTCTGCTACATAGCCAATTTAAGCAAAGCAAACCAGTCCTGGACCTTACCAACCAAGTGCAGGTTTCTGTGAAATGCCACCGGCCAGTACGGCCCCAGTTAATTAACTCTGTCTAATGCAAGTGCCTTTTTATTTTGGTTGTATTACTGGGATCTATACCAGTGCCAATCTTAACATAAAACTCAGTAATACTGGTCAATTGTGCACAAGTTGCTGTTGGACCCTTATGGACAGTCCTGTGACAGATGATAACTTAGGTTTCTTTATATATCTATGAGGTAAAAAAAAAACCAAGGCAATTGTCCTTAATTTGATGGTTCCTTCAAGAATTTGGTCAAAAAAGTGAGGATCCATCGAAATTAAGCACCCATGATAAAATTAGCATTTGAAATGAACAGTCACAGTAAAAATAAAGTCAAAATAGTGCAAGTGCGCTAAAAATAAAAAATTAGCATGGCGGTAACAAAAATGTAAAAGTTTCACTCAGCACACTAGTAAAAATGAAGTACAAGGAAAGCTTTACCCAGATAAGCAATAGGAGGCTGTCAACAAAGAAGTTGAGAGGCACCTCAGGGGCAATGTTGCTCAGTCCAGGGGAGAAAAAAAATTCAGAAGCCTTCAGGCAGCTCTCACTCAGCTCACTCCACCTCTTGATTTTTGATTGGCTATTGCCCAAAGCTGATTTAAATTTCTCTTAAAGGGATACCTCTGGGGCAGTTGCACCTAACCAGCTAACTGCTAAAGTTACTGATGCTAAAGGACTCCTGGAGTAAGAATGTTCTGATTCACTGCACTTAAATTGATGTGTGTATTGCTTTAATGATGGTTTTATAAAGGTGTGCCCTAGACTTGATTAGGACACACACCCTGATGAAGGCCTTAATGCAGGGTTGCGCTGGGAAATGACGTTTAATGTTCACTTTCAATAAAACACTTTTTGGCATAAATTTGGTTTAAGGTATGTTCTTGGATTTAGGAGTGCTATACACCTTGGCCTTGATATTCAGAACTGCGCCTGGCAATGGCACATGTGGTGGCACAGGTACAACTCAGGGATATATTCAAAAGAGATGAGCAATGGTGCATCCCACTAAATATATCAGGTGTCGCACTGCTGAAAATCTCTTCGCATCCCCGAACAAGGGCTGAATACCAGGAATGGGAACTGCGCCATTGCAACAGAGTTACACTGTGTGCAAATTCCTGATATTCAGCCGGTAGCATGCAAATGGGGCCAAAATGTATGCAAAGCATAAACGGGCCAATTTGCATGTCATTATGGCCCCATTTGCATGAGTTGTGCAGGGCTGGCCAGCGAAATGCACATGGTGCCCTGCACTGCATGTAGTGCTGCCAGAGGGGTCTAGTGGCACCCCCACCCCTCCCGTAGCTCCGACTGCCAGACAAGAAATGTGTAATAATTCCCTGGTAGTCTAGTGGTACCCCCCTTCCTCCCCGTAGCCCGATCACAGTAAAATAACATGTCAAATATTCCCTGCTAGTCTAGTGGTCCCCCCACCCCTCCCATAGCCCTGATTCCCAAATAACAACTAATTTCCAAATTCTCCTAGTGGCCCCCTCCTCCCTCCCTCCCTGTAGCCCAATCGCTGTAAAACAACCTTTGAAATATTCCCTGGTAGTCTAGTGGTACCCCCCTCACCATAGCCCAACTGCCGTGCAATAACATTTTCATTATTCCCTGGTAGTCTAGTGGTCCCCCAACTCGCCTGTATCTCCGACTGCCGAAAACATAATGTGTAAAACATTCCTGGTAGTCTAATGGATCCCCACCCACCCCTCCCACAGCTGCGATCCCTGTAAAATCAAATTCTAAATTCCTGGTAGTCTAGTGGCAGCCTGCACCCAGCCATATCCCCAATCACCCGTAAAGCAATGTAAATATTTCCCTAGTAGTCCAGTGGCACCCCCCCACCCACAGGACCCCTGCCCACAGCCCCCAGTCAGCCCGGTGGGCAGCAGCAATCCCACTCGCATACCTCTGCGGCTGCCCGCGAATGACAGCTTACAGTATCAGCTGTAAGCCCATTGATCCACAGTGGACCAATGGGCTTGCAGTGCATTCTGTAATAGTAATACAAAAATATGTGAATGAATGACTTCATTCATATATTTGAAACCGACTATTACAGTATGCACTGCAAGCCTATTGGTCCACAGTGTAGACCAATGAGCTTACAGCTGATACTGTAAGCTATCATTTGGCAGGCAGCCACGGAAGTATGCGGGTGGGTTGCTGCTGCCCGCCGATGATGGGGGGGGGAGCTGGGTGGGCAGGGGGTCCTGTGTGGGTGGGGTACCACTGGACCACCAGAGAAATATTTACATTGCTTTTACAGGTAATCGGTGATACCAGCAGGGTGGGGGTTACCACTGAGACTACCAGAGAATAATTAAAATGTTGTTATGCGTGATGGGACTATGGGGAGGGGGTAACTAGACTACCAGGGCTATATAGTTTACTTCAGCCATCTAGACTATGGGGGGGGAGGGAGGCCCACTAGACCACCAGGGACAATATGGGTGCTTCTGCACAGTGTACTGGATGGGAGGGTGGCCACCCACGGCTGGCGGCTGCTGTGTTGCACCTTGCAGTACAGCAGCTTGCCTGTGGGTGGCCACCATTTGATCCGTGTTTTGCAGACTCAACTTTAGGCAGCGGTATGTGGCGCATCCCAGGGTTGTGCAGGCATATGCACTGCATATCCTGGGCTGAATATCGGGATGTGCCGCATATGCATGGGTACGCCCCCTGGAGATGCGCCACATACATTATTCACAAGACTGCACATAGGAATTGTGCTGCTAATTCCCTTTTTTGAATATTGCCCCAGGGCACATTTCTGGGGTTGCGCTGGCACAACCCCTGTAAATATTTGGCCCCTTGTGTTCACTTTCAACCATGAATTGAAAGCCTTTGTGCGGAGCTCCCTCTTGCTCCCACCATCTCATATAGGCAGCACCTTTGCAAATGCTACAGAGCATACTACATGTTTAAAGACTTTTTCCCAGCCAGGTTACTTGTCCCCAGGTGGACAATCACAGCCAGCTCCCCTTGCCTTCGTACTGCCCTAGCTACCCTTAGTATGCCCTTCTCATCCCTCCTGGCGGTGACACATGGTAGGCACCTGACCTCCCTCTCCACCTCCTGTCCTATTCCCAACTCTGTCTCCCTGACAACAGAGTCACCTACTAGTAACTGCTTCCTCCTTTTACGGGGTCCCCTTTCACCCCCCTTGGTCCCTCCACTTATAAGAGCCCCCCACTTCCTCCCTGGCCACTACCATGGGTACTTCCTTTTGGCTGTCCCGCTCTGCCAGAGCAGTGTATGACTTCTGCAGTGACACCTGCAATGTTTGAGGAATGTTCCTGTGACCCCACCACTCCCTCCCTCCTCGCACCCACCTTAGTCCAACTGCTCCTCCTAGCTGGCATCCTTTGAGATAATGGTGCCAGACTAGATGGCCCCTGGGTAGGGGAAAAGATCTCAACTCTTAGCCAATGCAGCCCTGAGCCTAGTAACATTCTTCTGGCTCAAAATCAATGCAGCCTCAAGTCCAGAGACCTTTCCCGTCAGCTCATGGAGGTGTACACAGATGAAACAGCATCGCAGCTTCCAGAAGGTCTCCCTGAAGACTGCTGCTCCACAACTACTGCACTGCACCCAAGTTTTGCTTTCCTTGTACTTCCTGTCCTCCCTCCCCCAAACCCAATAAGAAGACGCTGTCTATAGTACGCGTAACTAGACTACACAACTTCTACTTCCACTTTCAAGGCTATAACGCAAGAGGATTTTTTTTATTTTTTATTCCCCCCCCTTTTTCTGATACTATTTATAATACCTACACACTAAATATTTACACACTCAAACACTGTAATTCTTTACAATATTGTGGCTTTTTTTTTTTTGGATCTCGGATTAACATCTTTGACCTCAAGCGCTTGTTCACAGAGGTTCCACGTCAGTGGTGGGAGGGTAACATACAGACACAGGAATATTACTATAAACTAAAATGACAAAAAACAGTAGTATAACTAAATTTATACATTGATAAATAAATGAGATAATTAATAAAATTTATTTAATGGTACCAGTAACAGAAATGACATAAGAAACTGTACGTGGAATTAATAACAGTGTTGGATTCTCAAGTAAAAAGTATACAATAAATAGTGGGGGAGAGAGGCTAGAGAGAGGAGATAGGATAGGGAAGTGTATAAGAGGGAGAGGTAAGGGGAGGTGCAGACCGTGTAGAGACAAACGTACATATTTTAAGGGTGGGATGGGAGGAGAGAGAGAGAGAGAAAAGTGGGGTTACTTATCTACATCCCATCAGTGAGTGCAACAGTGAAAGAAAATGGGTACTCACCTTAGCTACTGACAGGGTCCTCCACTACCCCTGCTGACAGCTTGCCGACACCTAAGACGCCAATATTTTACCTGTCCCACTCACTCGCTGGGACACGAACACGTGGAATACGTTAGAAATGATCCCTTATATATTACCCACAAGACCCGCCCACAAGCTCCTGATTGGAGTAGAGGGTCGGGGGGGGGGGCAATCTTCAAACCAGGAAGCCCTCCGATCTTCAGAGAGCTGCCAATTTCCAGGACAGATCTCCAAACTGCTCCAGCTGCTGCTCTCTGAGCCCGACTGACTCCGATCCACTCAGCTGCCACTGTATAGCTCACACGTGTGACCCCACCTGGAGTACTGTCCCCAGTTCTGGAGGCACCTCAGAAAGGACATAGGGTAGAGGCAACTAAAAGTGTGCAGGAGTTGCACCAAAAGTCGTACGAGAAGAGACTGAGGGCTCTCAACATCTACAGTTTAAATGGAGAAGCATTACCCAAAAAATCCTCAGAAAGGGACTTAGGCATAATTTTGGATAATAAATTATTGTTTAAGGAGCAATGTACTTCTGTAATTTCCGAAGCGAATAGAACCATTATCGCAAAAAAAAGAAATATTAAAAGCAGAAATGCTGAAGTGTTATTGTCTCTATATCTATTATATGCTAGACCTTTATTGAGCTATTGTAGCCAATTATGGTTCCCCTATACTAAGACTGAAATCAATAAATTAGAGAGGGTCCAATGACGTTGTACAAAAACAATACCTGTCATGAAACATCATACTTATCATGATAGATTAAATAATTTAGGATTACACAGTTTAGAATTAAGGAGGCAAAAGGAGATATGTTGCTTTATTAGGACATCTTAAATGACCCACTGCTAATAACAGAATTAAATACTGAGTTTAAAGATGACCACCTTGGTGTAAGAGGCCACCCATTACAAGATAAAACTAGCAGATTTAAAACTAGTAAAAGAAAATATTTGTATACACTGCGTGCAGATAACCTGTGGAACAGACTAGCTATGGATGTAATATCAAGTTCTAATAAAGATAATTTTAAAAACAACTTGGATAAATACATTGCCTCAAGTGGAAACCTGAACTATTACATCTTGTCCTAAAAAGAGCCAGTTTTGGGTTTCTGCCTTTTTTCCCGCCTACAAACTACGTGAAACTGGAGGACGGGAGAGTGAGAAGGCACATGATAGAGACCTACAAGTACCTCATGTGGGTGAAAAGGGTGCAGAAGGGGAGTCTCTTTCAAATTAGTGAGAGTACCATGACCAGAAGGCATGCAATGAAGCTGGTGGGGAGTTAACTGGGATGTGAGAACGTACTACTTCACTGAAAGAGTGGTGGATGCCTGGAACAGCCAGCGGAAGTGGTGGAGATGAAATCAGTAGAGGGCTTCAAGCATGTGTGGAATAGACACAGGAACATATTAGTAAATAAGGAGGGAGGAGGGTCACCAGAGACTACGTATGGTCTGCAGAGAGAGACTAGGCAGGGACCATATGGACAGACTGGGTGGGCCAAGCAGTCCATTTCGGCTATCAAATTCTATGTTTCTATGAGTTTTAATCCCTCTATTCAGGAACCACAGCTGGTAAATCGCCATTGAAATGGGATACATTACAATGAATAGCAGGTTTATCGAGCCAATGTGCAAAATTCAGTTGAAAAAGGCCACCGGCAGGATTTTGCATGGGCCAGTTCCACTCCTGTAATGCTCAGTCAGTAAATGGTACCAAAGTTGCTTTGCAACGGGGAAGAATGCAGTGTAGTGGGAACTCCCACTGCATCTCAATGGTACACCAACAATTTGAGCCCTCCCCCAATAGAAACACTTACCCCAAAATTAACATTAAACCAGAGATTTTGATTAAAACAAAGGTACCATGCCACATATCAGAAACCCACCATCCCTGAAATTACACTCCCAGTACTTACACAACCTCAGTCACAATCTTGCAATATTTCAGAGTTAGAGATCTGAACCCAGCGCCCCTTAGTGTTATAGCTGTCTTGGATATTTCAAGCTAACTTTACAGCCTCACGTGGCTTATTAAACATGGCGACCTTCCTGTTTCAGGTGACTCATAATTCTGCAGGCAAGATGAGTTGGTGCTGTATCCAGAGACTTTGCAGAGATGTCCAGACTCCACTGAAAGCCTTCCTGTGTTACCGGGTGCTTTATGCCTGGTTCTAGACAAAGTGATATTTGACTCCACAGCCGTTTGACCACTACCAGCCCACAGCTCCAGCTCGCTCCCCCACTCCAGAGCAAACTATTAAAGAACATGTGTGGTGCTGATGAGGAAGCGGTCACTCTTTGGGGGATTATTCAGTAAGCCTTTTCCAGATGGAAGGCAGGTTCATTGTTGGCTTGTCCCAAAACCCAAGCTAACCGTCACAGGGCAAAGGACAGTGGGTTGTCTCCATCAAACCTTGTTCCTGTGTGTTGGAAAGTGGCCATGAAAGAGTTCTGAGATGTATGAAGGAGTAAGACCATCACGGCATTTAAATACTTTGCAAGTTGGCGAATTTTGGCTAAGAGTAGAGAAACATGATCGAACTTCCTAGGAAAGAGAGGGTGAACTGCAGATCACCTAGAGTCTGCAATACTGTATATGCAGTAGGTAGGGAAAATGGGCGGACTAAGTGGGCCAAGCGGTCCTTATCTGTCGATAAATTCTATGTTTTAAGCCTCACATAAATGGTCAATCACCATCAGATTCCACGCCCTTACCCGAGTTTCCAGAGTTTCACGTCTTTGCCACAGTAATCAAATTTTCTTTTACAAGTTTATCTGTTGTGTCCCTTGCATGTAAAGAGAACCCCTCGATTCTCTTTACAGTCTGCTCAATTACATCCACTCTAGTTAATAATAAATGCAAATTTTATAGCATCTTTAGACACTGTTCAAACACTAAGCTTCTGGTGAGGTACATCATAATCAAAGTGTTAAAAGTTAGTCAGTAGAGGAGAGTTTTAATTTGCTTTTACACAGCATCGATGCACTCCTGGATTTCTAGTGGTAGTCCATTCCAAAGATGTGGGCCGCAGACTGACAAGTCACAATCATCAAACGAAGCCCATCTGGTGGTCGGGATACTATAAGATATGCATCACACGAACGAAGTTGATAGGTTGGAAAGTGGTGATGAAGAAGTTCCGAGATGTATGAAGGAGCAAGTCCATTAAAATACTCTATTTGACTTGAAGTTGGTGAATTTTGGCTAAGAGCAGAGAAACAAGATCAAACTTCCTAGAGCAAGTGAGGACTTCAGCTGCACCATTTTCAACAACGAGAAGGCGATGAAAGGTGTGAACTGGGAGGCCAGAAAGGTCAGATAGGAGTGAGTTATAATAATCTAGGCAAGGAAAAAAAAGCAAAGAAACAAGGTAGCAGCAACCTCAGAGCTCAAAATGGTAAAGGAACAGATCTTGCCAATGGTATGTAAGTGGTAGAAAGCAGAACTGGCACTACTCGAGATCCAAGTGAAGAAACTGACCGAAAAAGAACTCAGATTATGGACAGCTGTGGTAGGATGTACTAGCTTCAAGTGTGCTCACCTGAGGAGGGGTTAGGTTATCACATTTTCCCCACTGTTTTGCACAGTTTTTTGCATGGCATGCAGCACTTGTTTACATCTCCTGGTGGCACACCAATCCTTGGCCCAGCAGAGCCATGTGTTGCTGCTGTTACCCCTCCTGAGCTGCTAATATATATCTCTCTATACGTGTATATATTTATTTATTGAATTTTGTTGACCCGGTAAGCCCACTGAGACTAGAAGTCCCTTTTTAGGGGCAACCAGAGGGGATACAGATGGTAACCGACTAAAATTAGACCAGATTAAGCTGTTGGTGGTAATTTTTTAGTGAATGGGGGAAATTTGGCCAGGACACGGAAATCCCCTGCTCTTTTGAGAAGTGTCATGGGATCTTTAACGTCCACCCGAACAACCACCAGAACAGGCAGACGGGACCTTGGTTTAACGTCTCATCCGAAAGACGGCACCTCAGGAATGCAGCATCCCCCTCATGCTGCACTGCAGTGTCAGTATTGGAATATTAACCCAAGTGCCTATAAGTTACATTTTTGTTTAAAAAGTCTGTAGATGTGGTTGTTCCTTTCAGTCTACCCATTTTCAAATGCAGGGTAGTCTCGCTCTCAAGAGCTATATTTTTTTTTTTCCTTTTTGGAGTTGGAGAAAATAAGTTTAGCTTTAAAATTTGAATAACTCATACTGAGACTCCAACACCACATTGTCTGTTCTCACTAGTTGCTCAGCAGTCCCCAGTCTACTTAAATGGCAAAACTTTAATTTTACTGCAGTTCACCTAAACCCTAGACTTGTTAACAACATCATTCTATAACATTTTACCACAGCTAAAGCTCAGTTCTGCTGCATATACTTGCACTTGGAAAGAACAGACTGACAAGATGAGAGCTCTCCTGAGTCATCAGTTGAGGAAAGCAAAAAAAGACAAAAGCAGAAAGGAAAGATACTGACAGCTAGGTAGAAAACAAAGTGAATACGAATGTGAAACTTACTTTTATAAAACGGTCAAAAAAAATTTCAGCAACCCAATTGGCTAACAGCCTCTCAGAGCCACTTCCTTATTTATTTGTTTCTGTTAACCAGGTAAGCACACTAGACAACAAGTGCCTATTTTCAGGTGCGACCCGGGAGATTACAATACAGAAAAACATGGTACACTGTCATGGTAACATACATGCCCACATACAGGTGGGGCCAGGGAGATTACAATACAGAGAACATGGTACATTGTCATAGTAACATATACATAGATACATAGATACATAGACAGTGTCGGCAGATAAGGGCCTATGGCCCACCTAGTCTGCCCATTTGAGCTTGTAAGTTCAGTTTGTTTTCCTAGAAGTCTATTTCCCCTTACCCCTGACCTCTAGAATTCCTTTATGTCTATCCATGCATTCTTAAATCCGTGATTGTTTCAGCCCCACCACTTCCTCTGGCAGGGTGTTCCACTTGTCCACCACCCGTTCTGTGAAGAAATTCTTTCTCATGTTTCCTCTGAATCTCCTCCCTCCAACTTCATCCCATGCCCTCTAGTCCTGAAACATCTTTTTCGCTTAAAATAGTGTTTTCCTGCACCTGTTCCTCCCTGTAAGATACTTGTATATCTCTATCATATCCTCTCTCCCTCCTCTCCTCAGGGAGTACATGTTCAGTTCCTTCAACCTGTCTTCATAGGGACTTGTGATGCAACCCATGCACCATCTTTGTTGCCCTCCTCTGAACCTCTCTACCCTGTCTATGTCCTTACGTAGGTATGGTCTCCAGAACTGTACACTGTACTCCAGGTGGGGCCCTCACTAGTGTCTTGTATAGCGGAATTATGACTTCCTTTTCCTGCTGGTGATGCCCCTGCCTATACATCCCAGCATCCTATTTGCTTTACCTGATGCCTTGTCACACTGTTTCCTCACCTTGAGGTCATCAGAGATGACAACCCCAAGATCCGTTCCTGCTTGGTGCATGCTATATCCTCACCCCCAACTGATATATTGTGCCAGGGTTTTGTGCCCATATGCATTATCTTGCACTTCTTTGCATTGAATTTCAACTGCCAAACCCTTGACCATTCTTCAAGTTTCTGCAGGTCCTTCTCATTCTGTCTGCACCCTCTGGTGTGTCTACTCTGTTACAGAGCTTTGTGTCATCAGCAAACAGTGAAATTCTGCCTTCTATATCCTGTGCAATGTCACTGATGAAGATGTTGAATAGGACCCGGTCCCAGCACTGATCCCTGGAACCCACTGGTCACTCTTCCCTCTGTGGAGTGACACATTTACCACCACCCTCTGTGTCCTGCCACCCAGCCAGTTACCTACCACCACACTACTGTCCTGCCCACACCCATATTCCCCAGTTTGTGTAATAGTCTTCATGTGGCACAGTGTCAAAGGCCTTGCTGAAGTCCAGATATGCCATGTCCACTGCCCTCCCTGATCCACCTCCCTAGTCACCCAGTCAAAAATTCAATGAGGTTGGTCTGACACGGCCTCCCCTAGTGAAACCATGCTGCCTTGGGTCCTGTAGTCCATTGACAACCAGATGTTCCACCAATCTCTCCTTCAGTAGTGCTTCCATGATCTGTCCCACTACCGAGGTGAGGCTGACTGGTCTGTAGTTCCCTGCTTCCTCTTTGTTCCCACTTTTGTATAAGGGGACTACATCTGCTGTCCTCCAGTCTTTGGGTACCTCCCTGTTTCCAGTGATTGGCTGAACAGGATAGCCAGAGGTTCAGCCACCACCTCTCTTAGTTCTTTAAGGACCTGGGGTGCACCCCATCTGGCCCCATTGCTTTATCAGCTCTATTACTTCCAGTTCCTTCAGGACCCTTTCTCTTGTAAAGGGACTTGTGTCCATTTCTGCACCATTCTCACCCCTTGTACTCCCTTCAGACCCATTACCCCCCTCTTCCTTAGTAAAGACTGAGCAGAAATACCTGTTCAATATGTCAGCTTTACTGTTGTCATCCTCCACGCGGCTCCCATCCTCCCCCTTCAGTCTCACTATCCCTCCCTTTGTCCTTCTTTTACATACATACATACATGCCCACATACAGGTGGGGCCAGAGTACAATATATAGACATGGTACAGAGTCAGAAATAGCAACATGATACAACTAGAATTAAAAGGTAGAGAGGAACATTGCATCTTGTCTATACGATAAGGAAGACGTTATAACCACAGGGCAACATGGGAGCATGGGGAGGCAGGAGATTAACAGGTAACCATGGGGGGGGGGGAGTGTAAGCATAGTGCCATATTGCTGCAACCTGTACTACTTCAAAGAGACCCGCTGCTGCACAGCTGGCATGGCATATCGTTGTGCCCGTGCTGTCACTTTTTGAAAGAGTGAGCAGCCGAGCGGGTTGTCAAGGGAGATTCGCACAGCGTCTCCTCACAGCGGCGGCACCTACAGTGCCTCGGTAGTCAAAGAAACCACATATATGCCACTCTCTGTGACCAAAGCACCCCTTTCTGCACATCCCTAAACATAAATGTTTGATATATACTTTTTTTTTGTTTAATTTTTCTTTTGTTCTTGCCGTTTTACTCACTGGCTGCCCATTTCCTCGACACACTGCCGCTGCTTCGCAAAAGCACAGTGATCGGTTCTGACATCTCCGGACTCCATTTCTCCATCACCCCATGTCCTCTGCTTTAAGTATTAATATCAATGTAAAACTGTACCCCATTATTGTAATCGCAGAAATCAGGAGTTTCTCTGTCAGTGTTGCACTTTGACATCGGGGAAGCAGGAAACGATAGTCTACGGCAGCTGGTAAGAGACATACTCACTCCCACTCAAACCATCCCAACTGAAACTGATACAACTAAACAGAGGAAGATAAAAAAACAACTAAAAATGACACAGAATAAATAGTTTTTATATGTTGGGGAAGGGGGAAGAAACTTCACAGTAGATATGTTGCCCACTATGAGACACGCTTGCTCTTATACCCTCGGTCCCGATAGCTGTAACTCGAATTGAGTGGGCAAACAAAAAAAGAAAACAAAAAAAATTGGTTTTAAGTCTTTCTGTGGGTGACTATATGACAACTGGAGACACACACCACTGCTCTGTAGTGACTTTCAATGAAAGAGCCCCATTCCAAGACATGACAAGGACTTTTTTTTTTTTTTACTTTTTACTCAAATTATCACATTTGTTTACTATTTTTATGCACACTTTCTATGTGCATTTTTTTAATTAACTTCTTTACGGGGCCCCATTTTATAAGCACAATAAGACACTCTGAGGTGTGGATTATGGCCTGATAAGAGCACTTCCCAGGTGCTGAAGGGACTCGGCCTCATAACACACTGGGAGGCATGCTCTTATCAGGCACCGCGTCATGTCTTGTTGCTGGCTTATTGATCTAGGTCCGATTATGCAGGGAAAACCTTTTATTCTGGCATATTATATTTTATACACACATACAGTGGGCGGTACCATCCTACCACACACTAGCAACATGCCAGGACCACTGGATCATTAGGGACTGTTATCTGGGATTGGCTATGGTGGTGGGGGGGGAGTGCAGATTTCTGGGCATGATGCTTCTTTTAGCAACAATCTGATCAGGTCACTGCCACAGTCTAGATCATTACAGTGAACAAACCCAGCCTGCTTATTCTAACAGCTGAACTTATCATTTGCATTGTGTCTCTGTTGTGAGGATGGGAACCCCCCCCCCCACACACACACACACACACACACACACACACATGTACCCAGCTTTGTGCATAGCAGTAAAAGGATGGTGGCGGTGGTGCAATGGTGTGCCCATTTCCATCTGTTCCGAGTCAACAACCATAGCAATTGAGAATGGGGCCCAGGATGTTTTCAGCAGGGCAGAGACTGGAGTGCACTGCCCTCCTTGAAATGAGCTGCAAGCAAAATCTTGGCATGGAACCTCTGACTCCTGTAGGACCCACTCTCATTATAGGCTTTGTCAAAGAAATATCCCTTTGTTTTCAAATATACATTTCTGAAACAAAGAAATACTACAGGCAAATAGAAGCAGAAAGTGAAAGTTCAGTGCCCCCAAAAATTAAGTGTTAATATAGCCAAGATCAATGTGGCTTTTGCACGTCCATTCCCTATTACTACCAGGCTGGGCCACCACATATATTGTCAAGATAGTCATTTAATCATAAGCTATTTATGATATAAAGCATAAAGTACATCCTGATCTGTATTTCCATCACTATGCAAACTCCAAGCTGGAGTGCTTTACACTACAAGCTGCTTGTCCATAAATGCACACAGACTATATATGACACACATAAAGTAGATATTAAACACGATACGCGGTTACTGAGGTAAAGAAAAAAAGAACTGTCACTAATTTCACCTGTTTTACTCTTTGTTTCAACCTGTTGTCAACAAAATGTCCACCTTTATTTTTCATCATTTGCAGGCAGTGTCTTCCCTCAGATGTCACCAAAAGTCAGCTCGCCTTCGTTCTGAATCTACATACCGCTACGCTTAGCGTTCCCTTCCCGGATCTAAGCGTTTACTCGGCAGACAAGTACAGTAACCACGGGTCAGCCACTATTGCAGACCTAATGCTCTCCATACTGTTTCCATGTGAAACCCGAGGCCCACCGTCAAGCCCCCCGCGCTACAATCAATAGATATGCCTGAGGAATTATTGTGTCAGTCTTGGGAGGAAAGAAGGTATTAAGTCACAAAAAAAAAGTGAGCACAGGATTAGAATTTCTGCACTGACAGAAATGTTGCTTATTTCGCTGTGTGCTGCCGGTTACTGTCATAGCCATTACTTTGAACAGGCAACAGGAGTAGCCTCACGGAAACAGAAACAGCACATCTCTATGGCCTCTGCTAAGCCAATCGGCGGAGAGCGTGAGTTCGCACTGTGGATTTCGCCCTCTGTCTCTGTCGACGTTTGGGGAGCAGTTTGCCTCCGGTTTCCGGAGGTTTTCTGGGAGCGGCAGTTGAAGATGGAGGCTGCGATTTTCGTCTTCTCGCTGATTGATTGTTGCGCTTTAATATTCCTCTCCGTCTATTTTGTATCCTTTTGGAACTGAGAGCACTCGCTGTTCGGTGGTAAGGTCTTCCTGTCACGGGCTGCTGCTTCGGCGGGAGCGCGATAGAGGGGCTGAGAGCCCAAGGAGACGGTCAAGCAGGGGTAGAACAGCACCCGTAATAGTTAACTGTCCGCGTTCTCTGGGAGGGGTGATAGAAGAAGATAAAATCGTGTAGCTCAGGAGTGTCCCAAACAGAACAAATCGGTGGGTTACATTGACTGAGATTTCTCTTTTAACTGATGGCTTGCAAGAGCGAATGAATGAACGGGGTTTGAACAAATGTACAGACAGGACAGAGGTAGAGTTCTTTTTTTGTTGATATTTTATGTATTCCTCTCCTGTCAACTGCAGTGTCCCTGATTATGTATCTACAGACACTCTCAACCCTGTTCCTACCCATCTATTGCTCTTACCTCTGTCTCCAGATGCCATCCAGTGGGGTTATATCTTGCTCAGCTGCCTCCTTTGGTTCAACAGGTGTGAAGGTACAGAGTACCAGTCGGGAGGTCAGGGATCGAGAGCGCTGAGCCACCATCTTACTCACTCCTGGGATTTTCCTGGTTACCCCAATATGATGCTGCTGACTTAGGGCTCTATAGTGCACCTGCATGTGTGACACATACATTTATTTATTTAGTTTTTGTTTACTGGGTAGGGTACACTAGTCATGGCAGTGACTATTTTCAGGCACGACGCAGAAATATGCACCACAACCAGTCCCTCGCAACATCCCATATTTTCTGTACTGTTGCCTGTAGTAACCAATGTCATGTGGCAGTAGTAGGGAGCACAACCTTCCCTGGAGGAGGAGGAGGAGGAGAGGGTCAGTTGGGGTACTCTGTTCTCCTCTAGTCCGCTCATGTTTTCACAATTTTACTTACTAACCTGGATCATGAGCGGTAACTGCCGATGGGCTGGCCCTGAACAGAATGAGTTTGTGAACATTCCGATGGCTATTTCGTGAATTTGTAGACAGCTGAACATACGTCATTCGCAGAAGTTGAACTGGTGGAGGGCAGGGGAGCACTTGCCCCCTCTAGTACCCTTGGCTATGTAGGGGGTTCACCCCCCAGACTGGAGCTGATGGTCCTATTTGTAAATGGAGGGCAGATAATGTTGCTGTTGGGGTGAGGGGGTGAGTGAGTGAGTGAGTGGGGGGAAGGGGCAGGAAAATGAGTTTACATGGTGACTGCCATAAAGTGCATCCCATTAGTGCTTTTTAACCCAGGAAATGAAGGGAAGGAAATATTGCTGGCTTTGGCGTGGGTTGGAACTGGAAATTGGCTTCATGTGATGCCATAAATGCAAGTGTATTCAATAGCACAACAAGAACTGGAGAAGCAGGAGTTTTACACTGCTGAGATTCTGTCCTCTGAATGAAATAGTAAACTGAGGTCCTTCCTGACCACTTTTGATGGCTTCTCAGATGGAAGCTAAAGACCCACTGGCACATCATAAGAGTAGGAGTGTCCTGATGCCCTAGTCAATATTTCCCCAGTCAGTACACCTGGAAACAGACTGTCACAGCTCAGTATACCTTTCCTAGTCAAAACATTACTCATAAATAAAACATTCAGACATATTTGATGAAAAGCGCTGATTATGCAGTAGACCATATCACATATTTGAACTGGTGCACACTTGCTGCCATCTTGGAGCCCATGGCTCATACAATTCGTGGAGTTAAACAGTCCTAAGGAAAAAGGGTAAGAAGGGTTTTCGAGTGGGAGGTCATGCCATACAAACCTGATCCACCTTTTTGATTGATAATGAGGGTAGCAGACATGGGACAGGCAGTAGACCTGCTGTACCTGGACTTCAGTAAGGCGTTCGACTCTGTCCCCCACAGGATGCTGGTCAAGAAGCTGAGAGACCTTGATGTGGACAAAAGGGCAACCAGATGGATAGAAAACTGGCAGAGGTAAATGATGCAAAGGGTGGCCATGAACTGAGAATACCCCAAGGTTAGAGAGGTGACAAGTTACCTGACATTGGGGTCAGTCATGTGGTCAGTTAATATATTTATTTGTGACATAGGGATAGGTGTTATGGGAAATATCTGCCTCTTTTCAGGTGACACTAAGATCTGTGGTGGGGTAGACCGTGAGGAATGGGTCAGAACAATAAGGGAGTACTTGGAAAGGCTAGAAAAACTTGTCCAGGATATGACACTTGAAATTCAACACCAAAAAGTTCAAGGTAGTGCACATCAGGATTAAAAACTCGAAAACGCAGTACTGGATGGGAGGGGTTGCAGTAGAGTGTGTCTGAAGAAAGGGACCATGGGGTGATAATCTCGGAGAGCATGAAAGCAACAGTCCAGTACAGCAGAGCAGTGGGGAGGGCTAACCAGTTATTGGATTGTATAGGAAGAGAGATCAGCAGTGGACAGGGAGGTGATCTTTTTTCTGTATACTGTAGGTCCCTGGTTTACACACATCTGGAATATTTTCTGAAGCCCACACCTACAAAAGGACTATGACAGGGTAGCAGCAGTGCAGAGGAGGGCTACCATAATGGTCAAGGGGCATTGGGAGAAAACATACCAGGAATGGTTGCGAAACCTCAACATGTACACCCTGGAGACGAGGAGGGAGAGGGACACGATAGAAATGTATAACTGTTTCCATGAGATACACGGTAAACCGAAATGAATTGTGTTTCACCTGAGTGCAAATGCGGACACTTGGGGTAATCCAGTTAAAGTGGCTGGGGAAAGTTCAGGAGGGATGTCCGAAAACAAGTTTCACAGAAAATGTGTTTGACTGATGGAAAAGATTGCTGAGTGAGGTAGTATGTTCTGAAACAGTGGGGGTTCAAACAAGGGGGTGTCAGGCACAGGAGACTGATAAGAACAGGGGATGGCAGAGCAGGGGATGGAAACGAGGGAGTGAGTGGTCAGTATGGCCTTCGCATATGAATTAGGCAAGGAAGGGCAGAAAGGGATGGTCCACTGTGCATTTTTTCTGACATAATATTCTGAAGGCACCGATGCGAATGCATGATTTGCTTGAAATATATTTAAGAGGGGCTGCTCAGGAGGAATTCCTCCTCATGGGGTAGGGAGGAATTCCCCCCCCTTAAAGTCCAAGCCCCCCGCCCCTTCTGGGTGGTCCTGCCTGCCTCCCCCTGTCTACCAGGTGGCCTTGGTCAGGTCCCCAGACAAAGTCCCTGCTGCACGATGCCTTGCAGGCTCTTTCAGTTGCTTTAGACTTGAGCCCCCTCATTCCCTTCTTCATCTCCTCCTCCTTTCAGAGGGTTCTTTTCCTGTGTATGCCTGCTTGGCATATGCAGTAGGTATAATACATGAATGGAACTCTTCCCACGTAGAAGTGGTTATCAGTTATTTCCCTTTATAAACTGGGTCAAGTAAATCATGCATTCACATCGTCTGAGAACCACTCCAACCTGTGTCATTTTATTCTCCCATTACTGCTTGGGTTGCAGAGCTAGAAATAATGATTGTGCTAGTTATTTCCTCCAGAAATGTGGGTCTGTCAGTTTATATTTCCCTGATCAAAGTTACATTTCCACATTGGGATTAGATAAATGAAAGAGAGGGTGGTTCAGGAACGGAGCCTGAAGACCTAATAGCGAAAGAGGGAGGTCAGTGTTACCAGCAGTTCAAGACCCATTAGCACATCTCACGTGTATTTAATACAGACAGTGGTATGTATACCAAAGCAGCAAAAATCAGTACCTGTGGAACATACAGTAACTCTTTTCTGGCTGTTCCCCCACTGTTACAGGCACTGTGCTCCTGATAACGTGACTTTGCCAGATGGATTTAGGAGGCTGACGAGCCAATTTAAAAAAAAAAAAAAAACTGGGAGAGCCAGATTCCTGGTTGTGCTACTGAAGCACCATGCCCTAAATTCCTGAGAGACACTGTGTACCTCAGACTTGATACTGATGTGCCAGACGGATTTGGGCTTGCCTAGCCAATAAAAAAATAATGTGGTTAGTCTGGCTGAGCCAGATTCCTTACTGTATCACTGAGACTTTGCACCTTTCAAATCAGTTCCTGAGAGGCTATAGTTTGGCTGATTATGTGAGTTTTGTACTGCTTTAAAATATTTTTTTTTTTATTTATTTAGCCTAATTGTTCTAAAATAATATCCAAAGTGTGCAACTGAAAATGCACTCCAGTAATTTATTTATTTTTTATTTAGCTTCTAAAACTCACCACGCTGCATTGGAAACTCTACAACACACTCGCTACCGATTTCTGACTAAAATCAGTATCGTGCAGTCATTTCTGTCCTACCCAGTAGCCTACACTTTTGTATTCTATGGAATTAACAGCCAACTAGTCTGCAAACTGCGCTCCTTCTTGTTTATGGTGACTCCATTGAGACCCTTCTCTGCTGCACCAGCCTACTGCCTGCTTTAAGAACACTACTTCAGTTGGCCTGTACAGGTGTTTTTTGGGAGTCCCTTCTCCACTGTCTGTCATGCTGATCTTCGTCTTGTTAATTCTCAGGCTAGCCCCACTACTGCCTGCTTCTACAACTGTAAATATATTTTCTGACCAAAAAAGTGCTTTTACACTAGAAACTATTTTTCAGCCATTGGGTTGTAGTCCCTGCCACCTAGCCAGCCAAGTCACATTAAAATATCAGTTTTGCCACTCATGAGAAAAATCAACTTTCCCCAAAGTACTTCCATGTGTTAATTTTTTCAAAAATACCTATAGTTACTGTTTATTTCTGCAGACGCTCTCATTGTTTGTCACACAAAATCTCTGTGTACTGCTGCCTCATTTCTCCCCGACGCACTGTGTTTCATTCTTATTCTCCCACAAGAGTTGCAGTGTCTCCAAGTATCAGTCACAGCAGCAGCACTTGCGGTGGCTACACTGTAAAAGTTAAGTAATTTAACTACTTTGGTGTTCCCTAAAGAAGTACACAGGGAACAGTAGAGGAAGGAATGTTACGAGTACTGCAACTCTGCTTTTCGCTTTTTAGGTAGCAATCGATAGCGTCCACCTGTTGTCATCCTAAGTATTTTTTTGTGCAGATAGTATTGTTACATTTAGTTCATGTGAATTGATTATGAGGTCTGAATAGGGACATGGCTGGCAGAATGTAGTGCTTCTCTCACAAAGGATTTGCATACCCACAATGCTGTGCACTTGGTTTTCAGGTGGTATGCTATAATTACATCTGTTGTCATGCAAACAGGTAAGCAGTAGCTTCCACCTGTTGTTGACATGCGTACTGTTTTTAAGGCAACAGAGCAGCAAAAAATATTTTTACAAAAAGCTAGTTTTGGCTAAAATAATAAAAAAAAAAAAAAAAATTAAATTAGCATACCAGTCAGATCTGCTTTTCTAGGTACCTCCTATGCAGTGCACCATGATTTTTATTTCCTAGATCCTAACCATGGCCAGGTCTAAATGCTGTTTGCGAGCCAAATGTGGCGAGACTAGTGCTCCTCAAATAAAAAAATAAATAAAAACTGTTGTACAATACTCAGGTTTTTGTGGCATTAGAAAAGCATTCTGCTAAATACTGTAAAGAACAGATGGATATATACTGGAGAAATGGAAAAACGTTCTGGGAGAACATTAAGGACCTGCTTGGAAAGGACGAAAGGAAGCACCCCACAATGCTCAGCTTGAATGGTACACCTACCCTGGACCCCCACAGCATTGCAGAAACCTTTAATTCTGCATTCTCGGTCCGCTCCGTTCTCCCCCCTGACTACCTTGCTCAAGCAGACCCAGCCTCCAAAAGCTCCACTTTAAACCCCAACTTGCCCAACTTCTACTTTAAGCTTGTCACAGTCAGTGAAGTCATATCTTATGTACGGAAGATCCTAGGCAAAACAAGACTTGTTAGTGATAATATTGATGTGAAGTTGGTGGCACTTGTATTCGATGAGGTCCTACTCCCGATAACCAAAATCTTGAATAAACTGCTTGCCTTGGCTAAATTTCCTTCTGTTTGGAAGATGGCCTTAGTGACACCTGTGCACAAGAGTGGAGATCGCACCTGCACCTCCAATTACAGACCAATCTCTATACTCTCGCACTCTCTAAAGCAATAGAGACTTGTTGCTGACCAGATCACAGAGTACCTCCAAAAGTACGATCTACAATGTCGTCAGCAGCACAGCTTTCGGAAGAGTCATAGCACGACTACTGCCCTGATTGAATTCTCCAATTATGTGCACAAGGCTATGGATGGAGGCATGTTAGTGGGATCTATATAGGTCTTACTGAGGTCTTTGACACAGTTAACTATCCTATACTGCTGGGCCACTAATATCCTTGGGGCTTGCCTCTGGCCCAGTCAGTTGGTTCAGGGACTACCTGTTCCACAGGTCCCAGTGTGTCAAAATAGGGACAACAACCTCCTCTGCTAGGGATGTCGCACTGGGAGTCCTGCAAGGATCCATCCTGGGTGCTCTGTTTTTCAGCCTGTTTCTAAATAACCTCCCTGTGGCAAGCAATAGTAAAACGATCCTGTACACAGATGATGCTGTCCTCTTAAGTAGCAGCGCCCAGCCTTCACGGCTACAAAAAGAATTACAGACCACCTTCCATCAATTGTAGGACTGGTTCAGAATGCAGAAACTACTTTTCAGTTACAAAAAAAAAAAAACTATGTTGCTATCCAGCCATCAATGTAAGAAACTGCTCTCGGCCCTGTCCATCCTAAACAATAAGGGATCTATACTTGAACAGGTACAATCTTTCAAGTACCTTGGGGTTACTATTGATGATAACCCTCTCCTTCGCTTAACATATAGACTCAGTGGTCAAAGCAGTCAATGCTAAATTGGTAGTTCTGTACTGAAATAAACAATATCTGACCCTCTCTGCCCTCCGACTCTCTGTATTGAGCTCAGTATTGTCTGTCATAGACTATGGAGCAGCAACAGACACTGCACTCAAGCGTGTAGTGACAGCCCTCAATAAAGTCTGCAGGCTCACCTTAGGAACCTATAATCTGGCACAGTCTTGTTTGTTCTACAAACAAACTGGCTGGCTGAACCTGTGTAATAGGATCAAGTACCAGACGTGCCTTCTGGGCAAAAAAGCACTCCTAGGCAAAGCTCCTCCTTGCATTAAACGTATTCTGCAAGCAAGTCATTCCAGCTACCACACTAGAAGTATGGCCAAGTGCCCCAATGGTACCCTTCAGGAAAACCTCCCTAGGTCAATGGTCCTTCACATACAGGGCTCCCCTCTGGATGAATGAGGTCCCTGTACATGTACTTAACACTGGCAGGCTGCAGCCTTTCAAAACAGACATGAAGCACTTCCTTACGAATAGAGGTCCATGAGGGTGCAGGAAAGTGGGCTGATACACTACCTCCCCCCCTCTCTCTCGCTTAAGATCTGGTTCTTAGTCCACCCAGTGCTGGCCCTCTCCTTTTCTGCTTACAGCCTAACAACCTCCCAGTGGCATTTATCTCTGATTATAGCCTGATCTCCTCATCCCTATCCCTACTTCAGTCCCCTCCCCCCAGTGAGTCTCCTGCCCCTCATTGCGGCATTCCCCTTGGTTCACCCTAAATTTGGCACCACCCCACACCTTCTTGCCCTCTCATTATCTCTCTGTTATCCCTCCATGGCCTGTAGGGTTCCCTGACCCCTATCCTCACTTTCCACCTCCCCCTTAACCACTGTCTAGACAATGCCATACCAACTGGCGGCACGCCTAGACAAAACCCCAAGATACATCCCAATTCTTAAGGTTGCCTTTTAATCATATTATACAATAGATGTGTGTCATGCGGGACCGTTGTATTCTGATGTAACCCCCCTACAAATGGGGGTTCCCGAAAAGTCTTCCTCGAGCTTGCCTAAATATTCACTGCCAGGCTGGTGTCCTGCATTTTAGCAGTTTAAATGTGATTACCAGAGTGTGCCTGTATAGCCTCTGTGTACTGTCTCTTTACGAACTGCCTGGATTGCAGTCATAAGTAATCTGCAAGGGAGCTCTGTTGAAAGTTGTAACTATTTGCTGAAAATCATTTAGAGTGATAATGTAGTTTGTCTAACCTGCCTTCTTTGCAGCAAGGACTGTTTTGTTTATCTCCGCTATCTTGGTCCTGGACTGCCGAATTGGACCAATCGGTTCTGGTGGGACCTAAAATGGAGCCGGACTACAGGAGCTGTCTGGAGTAAAAATCTGTAGGAATTGTAGTTTTGGGCTTTTTGCGCCTTTTTGCAACTGAAGGGGGAGCCTTTGTTGTTACTGACAGGAGGATCAGCCAACCAAACCTTTTGGATCTTGGGGAACTTCCCAAGCTGCTTGCAGTTAGAGGCAGATCTAAGCTGAGAGCTGAAGAAGCAAGAGTTCAATACAGTCTCTGTGGAAAGGCCTGTATTTTGGCCTGCATGCCTGCCTGCTGCCCCTGAGAGGGAGACAAGAATCAGTTCGGACTGAATACGAGTTTGTGAGAACGAAGTAAACTACTGAGTTGTGACCAGGATCAACCTGAAGAAGACCGAAGATTTTGCTGAATGTGATCGACCTATCAGGATTTCCAGCTGCTTTTGAATCCCCGGTTTGTGCAGAGACTTTGCGATCATGACCGGAGAGTGGTTTGCCTGGTACAGTAGAATTTCCTTACATGTGAACGTGCTGTGAGTTGTTAGTGGGTCGTGATTTGGTTCTCCACATTGTGTGAACTGTGTTCTGCTTGCTGGAAGCTGTATCCAGCCCAAAACGGACTGTATCCGAATTTGTCTCCATTTGGCCTGGGCCTTGCCACACTGGCCTAGCCAGACTACCCGCTGCACAGAGAAACCATTGACGAGAGACCTGCCTGGGGATCAGCCCCCTGCTCTACACTTTAACAGGAATGACACCTCGGCGAATCATGTGGGTCCTGCTTTTCCTGACACTCCAGATCAACCACCTGCAGTCTCAATTTTCGTCCAGCCTGTGTCCAGTCTTGGGTATCGTAAGTAATCATTAGGATAGCTCCCTGCAGCAACAGCCTAATCTAAAAGTGTGTCATCTGCTTGTCTTGTTTTCTTTTCATGAACTGAGCCCTCCAGCTCCGGATTACAATTAGTGTGTGTGGTACATGAAAGCATTAAACCACGATGAAGGTGGTATCTAATGCTGGATTAATGCGTGGTCGGGAGGTTTGTGGCCCGAGGCCGAGGGCGAACAATGGCTCAACCATGCATTAATCGCATTAGATGCCACCGCCAGAGTGGCTTAATGTGCTTGTAACATGGGCCGCACTACAACAGAGTCGCCAGGAGCCTGTTTCGTGTGTGTTGAACAACGTAACACAGGGAGTCGGTGTTCTGAACAAACATTTTTACTGCACTTTCAAGTCTTGTAACAAACCAGCATTAAGATGCTGATGCGGTCAAAACATTCAGTACGTGTAATTAAAGCAAATAGTGTGGCTCACATGCCAGTCCGAAAAATGTGCCGATGTACGCGGGTATTTGTTTCATACCAGCCGTTGGAGGTCTCCGGTGCACTGCTGACTCGCAGCGGTGTGCGATCGCTCACAAATTTACATGCAGGCTGGGTAATTTCCTCTTGCCTCTCGCAGACTCGTCCGACATCGGCTACAACCGTGCGCCTCTTGCCTGCATACTGTGTGTGTGTGTGTGTGTGTCGGACTGCCCTATGTATCCCTCCTGTATGCACCTGCTTTCCCCCCCCCCACCCCCCATTTCCATCTGCGTCTAGCTGGTCTTGCTCTCCTTGTGCCACACTTGCCTCTCTAACACTCGATCCCCACCTGTGCCCAGTGCTGGTAACCTAGCTGTCTGGGTGACGTTAGTACTACAGTTTTGAACACGGTGGGTATCGTGGATTAACACCCGCTCCGAGTTTGCCCTCGTGATGCCATTTGCCCAATCGTGGGTCCCCATTCCGCCATTCACATTATTGCCATGTTACAAGTTGTTTTCTTCCATCACAGGGCCCCAACCAGCTGCAAGGTTCCTGGCTGACCCACCATTCTCCATCTGGGTACCCAGAGTGTGTGACTGTTTATGGGCCCTGAAGTGCATGCATAACTGTTTGATTGATGCAGCCTTTAAGCAAATTAACCTGATTACGCCCCTTCCTTGTTTAAGTCCCTTAAATCTGAGCTAACTCTTTTTTGCATTTACCCTGACTGTGGTTCCATTTTGTGCAAGAGTACTGTACTGCTGTTATTTGTGTATGACCTTGTCGAGCCAGAGGAAAGCCCTGGTGGTAAGTGCAAATAGTGTGGGTACTTGTGTAGTGGCATCAGGGGTATTGTGAAAGTGATTATTGTGTATTGTTCCGGCCACTAGTAAGGAAAGAGGGGGGTTACAGTGTCCCGGAGGGCTGTGCCCAGGTTAGCTTGACCACTACCAACCCTGACCTCCGGGTGGAGGCACCCGTTTCAGAACTCTGGCCCCTTAACCTGCTACTAGCCAAGCAGGCAGAGGTAGTAGCCCTTGGGATAGCCCCACCTAGGGGTTACACTGAGAATCTACAACTGTTTTCAAATTTCTACGTTTGATATGCTGCACCAGTTTGCATTGACTTGTGTTATTCCTCTTGTGTAACCATTAACTTAATGTTCTGTCTTGTTTCTTGACGTGGAACCTTTGGAAAAGAGCACTATGCTCAAAGGTATTGTCCGAATCAATAAATTAAATTCAAATAAAATTGTAAGATGCCTGAAATCTTTTATAGTGAAAAAGGGTAGATCAAATTTTTTGCCCAGTTTCATTGAACTGCTGCCATAAAGATTATTGTTGTGTAGAAACATAGAAGTTGACGGCAGATAAGGACCTCAAGGCCCATCCAGTCTGCCTATTTCTTTTTCTACCTTATGATTGTGCCATTGTCCTTTGCTCTGTCAATGACCTATTTATTCATACTCATCTGTATTGCTCCCTTATGCCTATCCCATGCCGGTTTGAAGCCCTGCACTGTATTCATATCCACCACTTCCTGAGGTAGGCCATTCCATGCATCCACCACCCTTTATGTGAAAAAGAACTTCCTCACATTACACCTTGATCGGCCTCCCTCTAATCTCGTGCTGTGTCCTCTTGTCCTGCTATTTTTCTTATGCTGAAACATGTTAGACTCTTTCACCTTGTTAATGCTCTTAAGGTGTTTGAATGTTTCGATCATATCACCTCTCCCTCCTTTGCTCTAGGGTATACATATTGAGTTCAGTTAATCTGCCTCATATGTTTTCTGATGCAGTCCCTGCACCATTTTGGTTGCCCTTCTCTTGACTGCCTCAATTTAGTTAATGTCCTTGTGAAGGTGTGGCCTCCAGTACTGCATGCAGTACTCCAGATGGGGCCTAACCAGCGTCTTGTAAAGAGGGATTAGTACCTCCCTCTTCCAACTTGTGATACCTCTACTAATACACCCCAACAACTCTCTAGCCTTACGTACTGCTTTAGAGGTCTGCTTGGATGATTTCAGGTTATCGGTGATGATGACACTCAAGTCTCTTTCTTCCCTTGTGACTGCCAGCAACTCCCTTCCCAGCCTATAGGTGGCTTCAGGGTTTCTCTTCCCTATGTGCATGATCTTGCACTTCTTTGCTTAAAACCCCGGTTGCCACTCTTCTGACCATTTTGCTAGTTTATCCAGATCTCTTCTCATTCTGCCCACACCATCTGGATCATCTACTCTGTTGCAGATCTTGGTGTGATCTGCAAACAGACAAACCTTACCCTCCAGTCCATCTGCAGTTTCACACAGATGAAGATACTGAAGAGGACTGGCCCCAGGACTGATCCTCGAGGTATCCCACTTGTGGCTTGCATCTCTTCTGATTGTATACCGTTTACCACCACTCTTTGTTTTCTGCCCGTCAACCAGTTTGCCACCCAGTTGACCAATGTCTGACCCACCCCGATCATACCCAGCTTATTAATCAATCTTCTGTGTGGAACAGTATCGAAAGCTTTGCTGAAGTCAATGTAGGCAACATCAACTGCTCCCCCTTGGTCCATCACTCTGGTTACCCAGTGTGTGTGTGTGTCTGTGTGTGTCTGTGTGAGATATGTGTGCAAAGGACTGAGTAATGAGATTGTAATTGGGCTGTAGTACCAAGCTCTCCGTAGTTACTTTACCCTCCCCCCCCAAACCATGCACAAATAGATTTGCATACCCATGATGCTGTGTGCTGGGTTTCAGGATTTTGATTGCATGTGTATTTATGGAAACTACATAAATTGGGAAGTATCTACCTTCTTGTATCATGTGTGCATCCTACAGTGATCTTGTGCCTCTTATGTCCCTCTTCTTCCATGGGTAGGAGGTCATGTCGAACAAATCTGATAGAGTTCTTTAACTGGGTAACAAAGGAATGAGATCAGAGTGGTGCAGTGAATATTTCATACCTAGATTTCAGTAAGGCATTCAACACAGACTATTAAACAAGATGCGGAGTTCAGGAGTGGGTCCAAGGGTGGTAAGCTGGATAAGAAATTGGATAGAGGATAGGCGACCAAGGGTGATGGTAAAAGGTGTTCACTCTGAGGTGGGGAGGGTAATTAGCAGGGTGCCTGAGGGTTCAGTGCTGGTATCAGTCCTCCTTTAATGTCTATATAAGTGACATTGCAAAGGAGCTGGAGGGTAAGGTCTGCCTCTTTGCAGATGACACCAAAATCTGCAGTAGGGTGGACACTCCAGGGGAGGATGTGGAAAAGATGAACGGACACCTGAGAGAACTTGAGTGGTCAAGGGTATGGCAGCTGGGTTTCAGTGTGAAAAAGTGCAAAATAGTGCACTTGGGGAGCAAGAAGCCCAGGGGCAGAGTACAAAATGGGAGTAGTATTGATGACCACCAAGCAGGAACGAGACCTGGGGTAATCATTTCTAGCAACTTAAAGGTGGCCAGGCAGTGCAACAGGGCAGTTGGGAAGGCTAGTGGGATGCTGGAGCGCATAGGGAGCAGGTTCACCAGCAGAAGTAAGGAGATGGTGTTGCCTCTGTACAGATTGCTAGTGAGACTTAACCTGGAATACTGTGTCCAGTTCTGGAGACCACATCTCAGGAAGGACATAAAGTTGAGGTGGTCCAGAGGAAGACAGCTAAAATGGTGCGGCGTCTACAGCAAAAGCCCTATGAGGAGAGACTAAGGGAACTCGATATGTACACCCTGGAAGAGAGGAAGAAGAGGGGGTACATGATAGAGACCTTTAAATGTCTCGAGAACCAGCTTCGTGGTGCCAAGCAATGGGATTGCTGTGGCATGCTGGCAACCCAGGTTCGTGCTCCGAGCCCGGGGCATCAGGAGCGGAGGCAGACGGGGAGGATTCTAGATCATTTCATGGACACTGTCCTCCTGAGGGAGGAGACTGTCACATCACTCTTCTGCAGCTCTTCGTGGTGCCTGGTGAAGGTGCCAGTGACAGCATGGGTGACCACTTGCTATCAGGTATTCCCGCCAGACCCCCCACCCCACCAATGAGAGCACGCAGCAATGGGGAGGTGGGTGGCAGGACCAGAAAAATGGAAAATGCTGCTGTGGCGTACCAGACGACGGCCTTTTCGCCCCTGCCGATGCCAGACCCTCTGCAGTGTGTAGTCCATAGTCACACCCTCCTGGCACGAGCAGTGTTCTTCCACTGAGCTGTGCCCCCCCCCACCCCCACCGGTGGGGATAAGCCGGCAGCTTGGAGAGGGAAGTCAGGAGCTCACAGGAGATGTTCCATGACGATAACCTGGGGAGAGCCCCAGCACAGATATGCCAGCCACCAGATGCCCAGAGGACCACGAGCACGGATGCACGAAGAGGTGAATCTAGGGATGGTATAAGGGGGTGTTATGAGGCCTGAAGGAATGGGACAACGGGTACAGCCGTGCAAAAAATCTCAAGGAGGTAAATAATGTACAAGAGGGAAGTATTTTTCAGAAAATAATGTGCTCAAGAACAAGAGAACGTGCTATGCAACTGGAGGGGGATGGATTTGGAAGGAATAGGGGAAAATGTACTTCATCACAGAAAGAGTGGTGAATTCCTGGAACAGTGTACCAGTCGAGGGGATTGGGCAAAAACTAGTGGGGTTTAAGAAAGCATGGGATAGGCATAAGGAAATATTAGTGGAAAGGAATGAGGGGAGGAAGAAAGTACCGGAGATCAAGTATGGTCTGCTGTGATGCATGCTGTAGATAGAGAAAAATGGGCAGACTGGGGTGGGCCAAGTGGTCCTTACCTGCCAACAAATTCTGTGTTTTGAGTTTCTTTCTGATCAGCATTTAAATTATTTTACCTTTTTACACCACTCACTGCGGTATTAAAAAGACCACGAGCAACAGTTAAGCAGTTGTAGCTGTCAGTCTAATGGGATTTAGGCGACGTTGACTTTGAAATTCCATTTTCTGGCTGTAGTTAGGTTGGGCTGCTATTATCGCTAGGTTTCACCCCTTTCTTCAAGCTGATGAGTAAACAACGGTGCAACTCTGTGCAGTCAGAATTATACAGTGCAGTTGGCTAGTTCAGACGGTCTGCAGACTCTCTTCATTTAAGCATGCTGCATCTTATACTTGTGGATTTTGAAGGAAAAAGTGTAGACATTTTGCTTGTTGGCTTCCCCTCACCATACACACACACTTGCGTACCCATTGTGCTTGTAAGGTTTTTGATTTAATTTGTGTTTACAGAAAGCAAAGCACACAGGTTGAAAAGTATTTGTTGGGGGAGGGAGTGGCCTGCAGATGACAAGTTCTGACACTCCTTTGTAGCGCCCATCTTACAATTTTTATAACTGATTAAATCCCACTTTTCTTTTTATTGAAGCTAACTACTTCTACAGTTCGGTAGTAGTGACCATTGGGCAACTGCAGGTGAAATTGCAGAGACTTATACCATGGGGAGATCTAAACACGATCCTTTGAAAAATCCAAGGAAGGGTAAAATACTCCAATTTCGTGTAATGACTTTACCAATTTTGTTGGCTGTTGGATTTTGCCGTGTCACAAAAGTGTGCACTTTTTTTATTTCATTTCCATCCGTTGATTTCGCTGACAGTAACTCATTTCTGTCCAGCTGTTCCACTTTAGTCATTTGTTCCCTTAGTACACTCTCCATTTATCCTTGAAATTGGAATATTTTACAAAATAATTCATCAACAGCAGAAATGTTCTCTGAGCCACTAAGAATTACGTTTACGAAAGGAAAGAATTTGAGGGATGCATTAGTACATACGGTTACAGAATTGAATTCTAAAAAGGACCATTGGCTTTTGAAGTAACCAGATGGTAATTTCAAGTGTAGGATATGTACATATTGCCAACAAACCTGTAATATGAAGAAATTTAAACACACAAATAACAGGGAATTTAGTATCACAGGTTTTATTAAGTTTTCTACCACTGCTGTAGTTTACATGTTGAGGTGCCTCTGCGGGATCAGCTACATTGGACAAACCTAGCGGATGCTGAAAGAAAGAATATGTGAGCACCTTACAGCCATTAGGACCTAGAATACAGAATACGCAGTGGTTAAACATTTAATGGAAACAGGACATGGATCGACCAAAGATGTGACATTTTTTGGTGTGAAAAAGTGGACCTTGGACTTAAGAGTGGTAACAAACAGACTGAGCTGAAACAGAGAGAGGGCTTTTGGATATTCACCCTCTGTAGGGTTCCGTTTGGGTTGAATGAGGAGTAATGCATAGGATAGATATGTGTATATTAGATGGGGTGCAGGGATATGGGAGGGTCGACGGAGACCAGATAGGGTCTGCAGAGACAGAATAGATAGGGAACAGCTGGGCAGACTAAGGCCCTGTCCACACTGCAGCCTGAAAACCCTTCTGTAACGTTACAGAGGTTGTAAACCGCATCAGTAATGGCGTGCGTTTACACTGGTAACGTTACAGGGGCGTTTTCGTAACTGTTGTGGAAACCACATGAAAGTGGTTTCCACAGCAGTTATGAAAACGAGTTCCGCCCTGGTACCGTTACCGGCGGTAGTGTGGACTGCCAAGTAACAGTCCCTGCGAGGGTTCAAAGCGCAAGCAGCGAGGCTGCAGTGTGGGATCGGGTACCTGTAACGGCGTTCAGATCCGGCTGTGTGTGGACCGGGCGGTGACGGTCCCGTAACGGACACTGCCGAGGTGTGGACGCACTGCACCGCTCCGCGGCCGTAATGGATTGCATCTGTTACCGGGCGCAAGTTGTGTAGTGTGGACGGGGCCTTAGTGAGCTCAGCTGTCCTTTTCTGCCATTGAATTCTATGTTTCAAAGGTGGGTGATGGTGCTGGGGAGACCAGAGTAGATGAGGGCTAGACTGAGAACAGGAACATCAATACAAGATGCAAAAAACGAAAGAAAAAAAAAAAAGAATCCCCTCTTACCCCAAGTTTAACATGCTGAAGAAAGAAACAGCTCTTCACAGCTGACCAGAAATGCTTTCCTGCTTTCCCTAGGGCACTTTCCACTTCCCTTAGTTCCATATTCCGCCTTATTTTTTCAAATCAGGTGTGTTGTTTGAACTTTAGCACAGCTTCCAGTGACTTGTAAAGTCAGCACATGCAGTTCAATTCCTGTTGAAAGAACTGTATTTGGGTGTATCCTGTCAGAGTGCCAGAAAGTTAATCATTATTTTATAAGTAAGTTTGATACTGTGCCAGAATTTTTTTTTTTTTTTTAACTTATTTCATTTCAGCGGTTGGTTTCCCATGGTTAGTGTGCTTAGGGCAGCATATTTAAATCTCGAGCTAACTAGTGTGCGGAGGACTGTCTGTTCAAGTGTGGTATATTAAAAATCTCACGCCAACTTGCTTGGCTGCGCAGAGAGTTTTCTAATATACCTTCTGCCAGCGCACCCTACGCAGTAGCTGTAATTCTGACCCAAGTGTAAAACAGGAGTCCTGCCTGCAATAATGCCTGGATGTAACAGTCCTTATGCTGGTCCTCGGGGACAAAACACGCTACTGTAGGAAGATCATGAACAACGTGGAGCAGATTTGGCTGGTATACCTGCCGCAGAGCGCAAAAACACAACACCCAAAAATGCATTACTTAAAGCACTTAAAATGCAAGGTGCTCAGACCAACTTACCATTTCATTATAAACACGTGAATCCTAATTAACTCAGTCAACTGCTCCACACAGCTCCCATTGGCTGTCAGTGCTGCTCTCTCCATGGTGTTTACTTTCAGCAGGTTTTCTTCCCTCGCACACTCCCAGCTTTCTCCTGACAGAATGTGCTTAGTTTGTGAAACTCCCCCTACCCACCTAATCTCCCGGTACGCTGATCTCTTGTGTCCGGCTGTTACCCCTCCATGTGATTTCTTGGTGCTTCGATCCCTGGCATCACCTTCTGCTCCTGGTGTGCATAGTGGTTCATAATCTGTGTGCTCCCCAAAGTATCTTAGGTGTCCAGTATTTTCCCTTCTTGGTCCTTGTCAGCCCCCCTAACATTTCATGATACCATGCCTGATCCCGAGACAAAAGCTGGGGACAACCCTCTGCTCACAGCCATGTCTGGCTGCCGTCTGCCACAACCAGTACTGTAGCATTACGCATTAAGGTGTATCACTCCAGTAGTTGTAAACGTGGTGATATTTTTATTGATAATCCGAAGGATATTTCTAATGTATTAAATGATTTTTTTGTTGATCTTCCTAATTGTAAGATTTCTTATAAGCAAGATTTGGAACAAATAAAAACAACATCTTCACAAGATGGACTGCCCCCATTTAGATTTAACACCTTGACTGTCACTAGTATTTATAAAGTATTACAAAAAATAAATATCCATAAAACCTTTGGAAGTGATGGCCCTGAAGGCAAGTTTTTGAAGTTAGCATCCTTTAATATAGCACCAGTCATTATTTATTTAATTGGAGCCTTCAAATTGGTTACTATCCCTTATTCTGGAAAGAAAGTAGAGTAAATCCAATCTATAAAGGGGGAGGTGTGGTAGAAGTAAATAATTATAGGCCTATAGCCTTATTACCCCATTTATCAAAAAGTCTGGAGAAACTTATTTCTGTACAGATCACGGATTATTTAGATAAATATAGTTTAACTTCAAAACAATCTGGTTTTCGAAAAAACTGTTTTACTACAACAGCCTTTTTAGAATTTAGCGATCTGTTAAACAGGTCTTTAGGAAATAATATGGAGACAGAGGTAATTTTTGTAGATCTTTCGAAGGCCTTTGACCTGGTGGACCACCCCTTATTGATCGACAGACTGCAAGACATAGGTATCAGAGATGGCCCTTTAGATTGGTTAAAATCTTATTTGGGTAATCGCTCTGAGGGTGGAGGTACAGGGCTATTCATCGGAGAGCAGAAGTGTCACCAGAGGCGTTCCTCAGGGATCGATCCTGGGACCTCTTATGTTTCTTATTTTTATAAATGATCTTCAACTGGTGGCTAAGCATACAGAAATTCGGTTATATGCCGATGATATGGTAATTACTGCATCTGATAAATCAGAAGATGAATGGATAAGCTGCAGATCCTAGTTAACCAGCAGCCTACTTCTTCCTACCCCCACCCCTTAGAATTGCCTTATGGGCAGACTGGGTGGGCCAAGCGGTGCGTATCTGCCGTCAAATTCTATGTAATTGAATCTGCAGTCTGATTTCTTAAAGATTGAGGGGTGGTTCACCAGATCAAAGTTGATTATGGACACAAAGAAAACAAAATGAATGAAATTTTCATAAAAAAAAGTGTTGATGCTACTTTTAAACTTCAAATTTATACTAAAAATCTAATTAAATTAGAACAGGTTAAGGATTACAGTTATTTGGGAGTGATATTTGATGAACAGATGTCTTTTTCTTGTCATATTACGGATTTGATAAAAAAAAGTGAATAAAAGGGTGGGGGCTTTAAGGAGAACTACAGAATGTTTAATAGATAGGAAGAAGTTGACTGAACAGTTAATTATTCTAGTGTTAAGATATAGTGAATTGATATACAGAAGAACTAATAAAACACTTTTGGCCAAGTTGGATAAAACTTATTTCGGAGTGGCCAGGTATGTATTAAAGGGGAATTATCGTACTGTATTCATCGTTTATTGTTGAATAAATTAAATTGGCTGTCTTTGGATACAAATTATATATGTCATTGGTTAATTTTAATTCATAAAATGAAGTATTCTTGTTTAAATCATCCAATTTCCTTATTGCTGCCTCTAGCAAAGCAACGTTCTAAAAGGTTATTAACTAGATCAGTTCACTTAAATAAGATTATCATAGAAAAATCACGAAACAAATATGGGGATAGGACTTTAATTCATCAAGCTGCTAGTTTTTGGAATTTTCTTTCTGCAGATGTAAGGGAAATTACAAATCATTCTACATTTGTTCATATAAAGGAATTGAATACTCACGTTTGTAATTGCTGATTATTCCTCTTAATGTACTGTAAAATTAGATAAGATTTCTGTCTTTTATGTGAAGACAAAGGAAGTATTTTTATACTTTTGTTACACTAGATGTATTTTTACTGATGTGTTTTGTGTATGTGTTAATATGAAACTTTATTGTATGTATTTAGATAGGGATTGCACAGGTCTGTCCTGTAAACTGGACTTTTGTCCAAATGACATGTATAATCTGTATAAAAATAACATTTTACATACCTACCTACCTTGTGAAATGGCTGTGAAAAAATAATAGTTCTAGGGATGTGGATATGTTGTTCTAGCCACACTTTCTGGCAGTGACCTTTCCCTTTTAAGTTTTGCTGGAAAGTCTTCAAGCTGGCTCTTCCCACCCATTCGGGTAGTATAACCCTTGGCTCCGCCCCATGATGCCAGATCTTCCTTTCCGCTGGAAGAAGCTGGTTCCCTCCTTACCGCTCCCATGTTGAGTAGGCCCTGATGTTCAAATCTTCGGATTTACTTCCAAAACTTAAACTCGTTAGAGTTCCGTCTTCAGCATGATCTTCGATCGTGACCTCAAGGCAGGAAAAGTCCTCGCCCGGATTTCACCGGTGCCCATGCGGACAGAAAATGTTGCACACCGACCCACACACTATGTGCGTTTACTGCCTGGGCCATGAGCACGATCACAAGACCTGTGACATTTGCCAGTCATTTCAGCTGTCGGTCCTTCGGGACCGCCTTGCCTGCCTGAAGTTGGGTCGCCCAGAGAAACAGGATCCGCTGGTCAAATCCAAGGACACCCATTGGGTGGTCTCCATGGCCGCAGGGTCCGCTGAGCAGTTGGAGCAACTTAAAGCCTTCAAGGAGGAGGTGGCCTGGGCCACTGCGCAGTCCTCTTCGGCTTCTGCATTTGTTCCACTCAAATTGGGCTCCACTTTTTCGGGCTCCTTCAATGAACTATGGTAGTCTCTCCTGACCAAGGGAGAGGGCCCTTCAGATTCGCACGGCTTGTGCTCTCGCAAGAAGGAATCTAGACACAAGGAGAATTTACCTGAGGCATCGAGGGGTCTGGGTGTACCCCTGCCTGGACTGGCTGATAGCAGATCCCTCCAGGCAGAAGGTGGAGCGGTCTAGGGATATGGCCCTCCAGGCCTGCATCCATCCTGGTCTTCTAGTCAACGAGGCCAAGTTGGAACTTCTGCCCTCACAGGTGATCAGCTTCATCAGGGCAGAGCTCCACACTTGCCGAGCCAGAGCCAGGCTCCCAGCAGACAAGTAGGAGGTTCTCTCCTCCTTTGCCCAATCATTTTGGCTTGGGCACTTGCACCCTGCCCAGGACTTCCTGTGCCTTCTGGGTTACGTGGCGGCCTGCACCACCGTGGTCTGATGGGCCTGTTGGCATTTGCGCTCCCTGTAGTGGGAGTGGTCTCAGCACAACAGTCACTTCGACCAGCTGGTCACTGTGACCCAGAGGATGTTGGATGTCCTCCAGTGGTGGTTTGTCCCAGAGCATCTGCAGGAAGAGATCCTGTTTGTCCGCTCCGAGCCGACAGTCATCTTGACGACCGACGCGTCTCTCACGGGCTGGAGTGCCCGTGTGGGGGAACACAGGGTTCACGGGCTCTGGACCCCTGAGGAGTCCCAATGCCACATCAACCTGCTAGAGCTCTGAACAGTTTCTGCTGGTGCTGACTGCACTTGCTCCATTTGTTCAGGGTCGGGTGGTTCAAGTCCAGACAGACAACACCACAACCATGAACATATCTCAACAAGCAGGGCGGGACGCACTCCCTGCCTTTGTGCAAGGAAGCTCTCCGCGTATGAACCCTCGTGTGCAGCCTGGAGGTAGATCTCCTAGCCATCCATGTGACAGGAGCCTCCAATCAGCTGGCGGACACCCTCTGCTGGGAGGGGGAGGTGTCTCACGAGTGGTCTGTCCATCTAGAGGTAGGACACAGTCTGTTCTCCCAGTGTGGCACCCCTCAGGTGGACCTGTTCGCCTCCAAGGAGAACACAAAGCAGAGGCTGTTTTGTGCCCACCCCCCTCAGCAAGACTCTTTGCAGGGTGGTGCCTTCTCGAGGCTGTGGACCCCAGGCCTCTTCTGTGCCTTTCATCCACTTCCCTTGATCCACAAGGTGCTACTCAAGGTCAGAAGGGACAAGGCACAAGTGATCCTAGTGGCCTCGGACTGGCCCTGCCAGTACTGGTACCCAGACCTCCTTAGCCTCAGCAACAGGATCCCGAGGCATCTTCCATTACACCCGTACCTGCTGTCCATTAGTGGGGCATGTACTCCTCCCGGACCTTCTGTCCCTGCACCTGACAGCCTGGTTCCTGAGTGGCTAGAGTTCCAGGCTTTGGGTCTCTCTGAAGATGTCCTCACTGTCATTGAGGCATCTAGAAAGGAATCGACCAGGAAGTGCTATGCCTTCAAATGGAAGAGATTCTCCATTTGGTGTCAGGGTAAGGGGTGGAACCCTTGTCCTATCCAGTGGCCAGCATTTTGGATTACCTGTGGTGCCTCTCCAAAGGGGAACTTCGGTTGGCATCTCTCAAGGTGCACCTGGCAGCCATCTCTGCTTACCAGGCGCAGGCCGGTCAGCAGTCAGTGGTGCAGGAAACAGTGGTCTGGCACGTTTTCAAAAGCTTAGATCATATTTCTCCTCCGGTGCCTGAACCACCACCACCGTGGGATCTGTTGCTGGTTTTGGCAAAGCTTATAGGCAAGCCATTCAAACTGATGCACAGGTGTCAGATGTCGCACCTATCGTGGAAGACCACCTTCCTCGTGGCTATCACGTTAGCCGAAAGGATTAGTGAGCTCCAGGTGCTCTCGGTGGAGTCTTCTTACCTGGTCTTCCACAGGGACAAGATTTTCCTGCGCCCCAACCCAAAGTTCCTCCGGAAGGTTGTGTTGGAGTTTCACCTGAATCAGGTGATGACTCTTCCAGTGTTCTTTCCGAATCACACCTTGGAGGCAAAACACAGGCTTCATACTCTGGACCTGAGGCAAGCTCGCTTACAACAAAGAGCGTATGGCCGGAGTTCGGGGAGAGGTTCGCCAGCCGTTTGTCACCTATGCTGAAGCCACACCTGGCAGACCTGCAGCCAAGCAGACGATTGGCAGGTGAATCCCTTTCTGCATTGATCTCGGCTATAGGTTGGCGGGTAGGGAGCCTCAAGGAGGGCTTAGGGCTCATTCCACCCACCATACTGCTGCGTCAGTGGTTGCTTCTATGGACGTCCCTATCCAGGAAATCTGCAGGTCTGCTATCTGGAAGTCAGCACACACCTTCATTCCCCATTACCACTTTGACTTAGAGTTACGCCGGGATGCTGGTTTTGGGGCTTCAGTTCTCCAATCCTTATTTCCTAAGTAGGGGGTGTACACCTTGCCTCCCTCCTCATGGAGAACTGCTAGGAGTCTGCCAGAAAGTGTGGCTAGAACAACATATCCACGTCCCTAGAAACACAGGTTACTCTCCTGTAACAGTAGTTCTAGGAGTGTTATATGTTGTTCATCCAGACTGACCCAACCGACCTCCACTGGCTTCGGCGCACAGTACTGTTTCCAGCTAGCAAGATCTGGTGTCATGGGGCAGAGCCGAGGGTTACACCACCCGGGTGGTTGGGAGGAGCCAGCTTGAAGACTTTCCGGCAAGAGTTAAAGGGAAAAAGACACTGCCAAAAAGTGTGGATGAACAACATATACCACTCCTAGAACTACTGTTAAAGGTGAGTAACCTGTGTGTCTTTGTGATTTTTCCATAGACATCCTGAGAGTACTGTACAGACAAGTAGTGAGGACAGAGTCACGAGCCAGTTTGAGTATAGACCATAAAACAGAGTAGAAAGCAGTACTGGTCATCAGGCTAAAACCCATGAATGAGCTGTATATTTTACCATGATATGTGCTTGGCGTACTGCTAGGATACATGCTGGGTGTACTACCATGATACATGCTGAGTGAACTACTGTGATGCATGACAGCTGTATTACTGTGACACGTGCTGGGTGTATTACAATAATAAACACCTTTGACGACCTCTCCATTGCTTACGGCTCTGAACATCCACATGTATGTCGACGATGCAGTGCTTTATGCCTGTAGTCCCACTGTCTGTCCAGTGCTGGTTGTATGCCAACACCAGCGCCCCTTCCACACACACCACCAAAGAAAAGGGTCTCCATGACCTTTGGAACCAGGCAGTTGTTGGCCAAACTCCAGTCTAGTCCATTCTTCAAGACCCTAGATTCCCACAGTTGGAGTAAGTCTCTGGGGGTCTGGCTGGACAGTCATTCCAACTTTCCCAGCCACATAAACACTATCTACATATACCTTCATAAACAAATCTTGTATTCCCCATGCCCTGCACATCTTGAGGGAATTAGTAAAGTGATCCTCCCACCACTTGATTATGAGGATTTGATGTATAGTGCTGCCTTTTAAATCTGTCCTGGCCGGTCTTGACCCTCTGTTCCATTCAGCATTCCACCCCCCTCCCCACTTTCTGTTCATGCTTCCCTCATCTCTAACTTGTCTTGCCATGGAGCCCTACAGCATTCAGCTGCCTTACCTGACCCTACGGTTATGCCTTTAACCGACTACACATGTCCCAGGTCTGTGGGAGGTAACAGGCAGAGTGTGCAGGGCCCTAGTTCCAGGTTTCCTCATCCTGCTGAGTTGGAGCAATATTAGTTTTTTCTGTTTCCCCATTCCCATGAGACATCGTGCTGTATGATAAATAGAGCTTGGCTATATACGGGAAGGTGACATCCCCCCCCCGGTGTCTCCCGACTAAACCTTTGCCTGGGGACATCCAGGTTGCATTGTTCAGTGAAGCTCACAACCCTTCCTCCATGAGAAGGAGAACAGACTTGGATGACACTCAATCCTTCTACTCCTGGGTGATCACAGATGTCCCAGGCTCGTTCTGAAACCTGGGTCACTGGCTTTGCAAGCATGAATCCTCCTGCGGCACTGACAGTGTCCCAATAATTCTTTCGCTCTGACGCTTCACTCTTGACTGTCCATCCTATACCTTCCCCACTGCTCCTTCTACATCTCCCTCAGTCTGCCATTTCTCCCACTGTAGATCCCTCGGATCCAAATTTTGGTTTGACTTCTTTCTCTGCTACTCCAATTCTCTACTTATCTGCTGCCCCACTCCCTTAGAAGTCAGGATTCTCCTTCCTCCTTTCCTCTTCTAAGACTTGAGCTGGTCAGGCGACTTCCTCTTTTAAACTTCCACATCGGTGAACTAACCACCCTTCTCCTTTAGATAATCTTACTCACTGACTGCTTAAAAAGACACTCTCTTTCTCTCTCTCTCTCTCTCTCTATACCAGGTTGCTTGTTTGTGCCTATACTGATCTCTCCCTCCTCTCCCCCCTTACCATCCTTTCTTCCTCTGTCTTCAGCTTTTTGTGGTAGTTGGCTTGTGGCATCTACTTCTTGTATACCTCTTGTCCTCCATCATTTTGTACTTTTGTACTTTTTTCTTTCACAGTTTAATCGATATCACTGTTTTTATTCTTTAGTCCTACATTTTCATCCGCCTCCGTTCCTTTCCCTTTTGCGTGTTACATGCCTCCCCACTTATTTATAATCCTTGTAATTTGCTGCTAATCCTTTATAATAACTGGTTATCCCTGTTATCAGCCCGTTTTCGAGAACTGTAAAAAGTCTTATCAACCCGCAGGTTGATACGAAAAAAGTCATATCAACCCGCAGGTAGATAAGACTTTTACAGTCTCGTGCCAAGAAGCCTGCAGCACTCGCATTCCAAAGTAAACAGTTTCAAACTCATAGCATAACTTACAGATCCAAATGAGAAAGCGTTACCATTTTACATTAATTCTTTAGCTTACCCTCTGGTTTACAAATCTGTATGCGTTCAGCATGTATTTATTTAGTAAAACCAACATGGAGACCCGCTGCCAAAACGCTCCTACTTCCTTACTAGTAGGCACGCCCCCACGCTAGCACATTATGTGATGTCAGTCTTTGAATAGCGTGGGGGCGTGCCTACTAGTAAGGAAGTATGAGCGTTTTCATCTCGCATCTCCTCGTAGTGGTAATACTTCTATTAAATTTGTTTTAGTGCCAGTTATTATAAAAAATAAAACATATGTAGGGGGTAGAAATGAAGTTTTTTCACACACCCTCGTTGTGTGATAATACTAAAACCTGTCAAGCTTCACTCTCGAGGTTTACATATTATCACACAACTTGGGTGTGTGAAAAAACTCCATATCAACTCCCTACATATGCATTATTCTCTATATAATTGCATTTTTGTACCGTTACTATTGTGATACAACTACAGTGTGCTGATTTCTTTACCACATTTACTTCTGTGTATTCCAGTGCCTTTTTGTTCTGTATTTGCATCCCTTTTTGCAGGACACACCTAGAAATGAGCTGTGGCTCAATGTGCCCCCCAATCCAATATTTTAAGTCTGTATTACAGTGGTAGGGAGGTCAAACCTAAAATATTGTCAGTACAATTACAGCTAGCTTGCATGGGTTATTTCCAGAATCTATTGTTAGAAATAAAAAATATATTAAATTAACAGTGTATGAACTATTTTGAAACTTGTGCAGAATCCAAATAAATTATCTCTGTTAATTAAAATCCTTACTGGAGTTACCACTACGAATAAAGTTGAAGTTCTTTATTTTATTAATTCCAATTTTATGTTACTAAGCATGGCAGCAGTTCTCCCAACTGCCTCCTGTTGCTACACCACAAGGATAGGGTTGCCAATACGGTGGTGTGCGCTAAGAGGGTAGGAGACAGCCGTGAGGCAGGTGATTAGGGAATCACTGACTGATGCTGTAATTTAACAGCGAGTCCAGTTGAGATAAAGTGGCAAACTGTTATCACAGGAAATATATTCATGAGTATTAGCAGACGTATGATGTGAATTATGCTAGAAACCATTGAGCTGTCGTCTGGCACAGTACAACAGGCACTGCTGATTTAATCTTCAGATTAGAAATTTAGCTGTGAACATGTACTGGAGAATGAGTCCAACAGGTTTCGTACTCCTTTCATGATACGTTAACTAATAGAGCAGAGAGGTTCTTCATGTAGTAGAAGTTCGCCATCCTCTGCCTGCATCGTGTATGTATATGTGTGTGTGTATATGTGTGTGTAATATATGTGTGTGTGTGTGTGTGTGTGTATATATATATATATCGCCTGCATCATACATACATGTGTTCATTGTTTCAAATATGTCTTATGAGGCCATCAGAATACAAGGTGAAGAACTGCACTTCGGCTATGCAGCATTGTCTGACTCTCTTGCTTATTTATGTTTCCCCTGCTTCCAGCTGCTAATGTATACACTGGTTCTGCAGAGGAACTTGAGTATGCTTGGGAATGATTCCGAAGCAGAGGAAACCACTTTGGTTCAATAAACAAGTGAGGCAGTACAGGACAGAAGAAAGGCTTTCAAACAACATGAAGTCTTGCTGTATTCGACAGTAGCAGTGAGTCCCAACCTTCGAACTGCCCCGGAGATGAAAGAGTTAACTTTCCATGCCAGGCATGGAACGCTGAGCTCGCGCTCGGTTGAGACTCTCTCTGTTGCTGTTTAAACTCAAACCGTCAGATTCTTTACTCCGCCTCACTGAAGAGTCGCTCCAGAGATTTCTCCTTCTGCTCGGTTCAGTTTGTCGGTTAAAGTACCATTTTTCTCGGTTTTCAACCGAATTTAAACTGCAACCTGTCGGTTCAGTCTCTGTCTGTGGTATTCGTGAGTACTAGATAGGTTATTTATTAATCTTATTCTGTGTGGAACTTGTAAGCAGGTTTATTGGTTCGGTTTGAACCGATCAAGTTGTTTAAAATCCTAAATTGTACTTTTAAGTGTGGTTACCGGTTCTTATCGGTTCTAAAAAGCGGATTTTATTGCGTTTTTCACGACTATGACACGGTCAGGAACCGATAAGAGGTCTTGCCTGCGGATTGCCATTAAAAGGGTAAGTTTGGTTAGGACTGGCACAATGTCTGAGAAACCCGAAGAAAAACCGGGCCCACTGGGTTTCAACACTGTAGTGTGTCTGGGGAAGTCTTTGCCAAGGCTGACCCCCACACCACCTGTGTTTATTGTCTGGGGTTTGACCACCTCAATGCAGACTGCCAGATTTGTAAAAAAATTTTCCTGCAGCTACCCTAGAAAAGAGAGTTGTTAGACTCAGGGAAAGGGAGGCCAAAAAGTCCGCTGAACCGGATGGCCAGCCCGGTTCGGTTCAAACCGAACCAGAAGGAGTGCCCTCTCACTAGGGCGAGACTTCTTTGGGCAAAAGGAGATCCGACTCTGAGGAGTCGGTTCCAGCAAAGAGGACTAGAAAACCAGCTGGTGTGGAGCCAAAACTTTCCTCTCCAACCGCTGAAGAAATAGCCAAAGCGATCAAAATTGTCCAGTCGGTTCCACCGGTTCAAGATTATGATTTAGAGGAGTATTATGAACCGGAGGAGGGGGAAGAGGAGTATGAGGAAAGTGAATATGGATTTAAAAGTCTGGATGTGCCCATTGACCCGGACAGCTCCTCAGACAGACCTTCAGGAGTGTCTCCTCCTAGGCTTTCTCAGTCCCCTTCTCATTTCATGTTTTATAAAAAAGTGGCTGAAACCCTCCAGCTTCCTATGGAAGAAGCTGTGGATGACTAAGAGGAGCCTGACTTTGTAGAAATGATGGATATCCCAGAGTCTAGGAGGCTGTCTATTCTCTTGCATAAATCTTTTGGGAAACAGACATTTAAAATTTTAAAGACTCCTAACACTATACCTCCTGTGAATAAGAGAATGGACAAGAGGTATGCATTGTCAGGCTGTGATACGGAGTTCCTTACACAACAATGTAGCCATGTTGGGGTAGTGCAGGCTGCAGCCTGTGACAAGGCAAATATTTCCTTGGCTTCACACCCCCCAGACAAGGACTCCAGGAGGACTGATGCCATGGCAAAGAAACAGTACATGGCAGCATCCTTGGGACTCAGACAGGCTAATTATATGGCTTATGTTGCTAGATATCAGAAATCCAGATGGGACACTGTCATGGCTTTAGCAAAACAGGTCCCTGGCCAGCTTGAGGAGCTGGAGCAGGTGGCTGCTGATGGTATTGAGGCATCCAAGGTACAATTCCATGCTGCAGTGGACTCAAATGATGTGTCATCAAGAGTCATGGCTACATCTGTGGCACTCGCAGAATGGCTTGGCTCAGATGTACTAGCCTGTCACAGGATACCCAGACTAAGGCCATGGATTTTCCTGTTGTTGGTAATTCTTTGTTTGGGAGCAAGCGGAGAATTACATGAAGAAAAATGGACAGTATAGGACCACCTACAGGAGTGCCCAGGCCAAGGAAAGGCAGGCCACTCCTCAGAGGCAGCTTCCAGGGGCAGGCCTTTTCACAGGCCTTTCTACCAAGCCCAGGCCTCCTCTTCTGCATATGCTCAGAGGGGGTTCTTTAGAGGGAGAGGCAGAAGGGGTACCAGCAGACCTGCTTCCACCCCTCAGCCAAAACCCCCTGCCAAGCAGGCACCCTGATGGGTTTGCCAGGGCCGATTCTCCACCACCTGTAGGGGGCAGGCTGGCTTACTTTGTCCAGGACTGGATGTCTGTAACATCAGACAAGTGGGTCCTGGAAGTAGTAAACCAGGGACTGATTCTCAGCTTCAAAGATTTCCAAAGCTGAGAACCAGATCCTTCCCTGCAAACCCCTTGGAGGCACTTGCCCTGGAAGCAGAGGTCTCTTCCGTCCTAGCTCTCAGAGCTGTGGAAAGGGTTCCACCCCTACACCAGGGCAAAGGATTGTACTCCAGGTACTTCCTTACCCCAAAAAAGACAGGAGAATGGTGGCCCATCCTGGATCTCAGATACTTAAACAAGCACCTTTTAAAACCAAAATTAAAAATGGTGACTCTGGGAATAATTCTACCCTCTCTAAGGCCAGGGGACTGGCTAGTGTCCCTGGACCTCAAGAATGCCTACTTCCGTATTCTCATCAGAAGCTCCCATCGAAAGTACCTCAGGTTCGAGCTGCCCTCAGGCCATTACCAGTTCAGAGCAATGCCCTTTGGTCTGACCTCTGCTCCAAGAGTGTTCACAAAATGCCTGGCAGTAGTAGTTGCTTCTCTAAGAAGGCAAAGGATTGCCATCTTCCCTTACCTGGACGACTGGCTTATAGTAGGCCAGTCCCCAGACCAAGTCAAGTCACACTTACAAATAACTCGGCAACTGCTCACCTCATTAGGTTTCCTTCTGAACCTTTCAAAGTCAGTTCTAGAGCCTGTCCAGCTCCTCACCTTCATAGGCGCAGAGCTAGACACAGAAAAAGCCAGAGCTTTCCTTCCCCTAGACAGGGCAAGGACCCTTATCTCTCTGGCCTCCTCATTTCACCCTGCAGGTGTCTCGACCAGCAAGGCATTTTCTACAGCTCCTGGGGCACATGGCTGCTTCCACAGTAGTGGTGCAGGGAGCAAGATTTCAGATGAGGGACATTCAGTTCCATTTGAGAGCCTTTTGATCTCAAAGGAAGGACCCTCTGACCAAATTGATCCCAGTGACTCGAACCCTGATCCAGGCCCTACAATGGTGGCAGGATCAGAACAATCTGAGACAAGGAGTCCCCTTTGTCACTCAATCTCACTCCTTAATCCTTACTACAGATGCCTCCCTCTTGGGGTGGGGGGCTCACTTGGGCGACCTGACCACCCAGGGGTTGTGGTCCCCTCAGGAATCTCTGCTTCCCATCAGTCTGTTGGAACTCAGAGCAGTGTTTCTAGCACTTCAAGCCTTTTCCAAATCTGTTTAGAACAAAGTTATCCAGGTCAGAACAGACAATACCCCCACAGTGTGGTACATCGACAAGCAGGGAGGCACTCGGTCTACAGCCTAGTGCACAGAACCAATGAAGTTGTGGTCTCTGGCTTATTCCCTGAACACCTCCCTCACAGCAGTTCACCTTCCAGGCAAGGACAATGTCCTGGCAGATGCTCTCAGCAGGATATCCCAGGGCCATCACGAATGGTCACTGGATCCCCTGGTCTTGGAAGTGATATTTTCCAGATGGGGCACCCCACAGATAGATCTTTTTGCAGCCCCAGACAATCACCAACTTCCCCTTTTTGCTGCAGGCCCCCAGTGTTGGGCTCAGTCCCCCTGGATGCCTTAGTTCTCAGTTGGAAAGGGAAGTTCCTCTATGCTTCCCCCCCTTCCCTCTCCTGTTCAAAGTGCTAGTCAAAATCAGATCTCAACCCTGCAAGATGATCCTGATTGCTCCAGACTGGGCCAGACAGCCTTGGTATCAACTCCTACTGTCCTTAGCAGTCCATCTTCCCCTGTGTCTTCCCAGGAGTCACAACCTGTTAACCTGTGCTCAGGGGAGGGTTTGATACCCGAATCTCAAATCTCTCAATCTCAAGGCCTGGCTCTTGAAGAGTTAGAGTTTGCTGATTTACACCTCTCCCAAGGCGTAATGGACATTCTGAAGGCTTCTAGGAAACCTTCCACCAGGGCTACTTATAATTCCAAGTGGAAAAGATTTTCCATATGGTGCTCTGGTAATTCCCCAGAGTCTGCTGATCTGCCCACAGTCCTTGATTATGTAGTCCATTTAAGTAGCTTGGGGCTTAGACCAGCTACACTGAAGGTGCATCTGGCAGCTGTTTCTGCTTTTATCTCAGCAGGTAAGCCCTCTTCTCTTTCAGCTCACCCTGTATTCTCCAAGTTTTTCAAGGGATTGCTTCACACCAACCCTCCTTTCAGGGACCCTGCCCCTGCTTGGGACCTTAATGTTTGCATTGCTCAGCTTATGCAAGCCCCTTTTGAGCCTTTGTCTTCAGCAGAGCTTAAGTACTTGACTTGGAAAACTGTGTTTCTGGTAGCCATCACCTCTGCCAGACACATAAGTGAGTTACAAGCTTTGTCAGTGGAGCCTGATTTTATCTCCTTTCATAGAGATAAGGTGGTCCTCAGGACTAACAGGAAATTTTTGCCTAAGGTGGTTTCAGTCTTCCACCTTAATCAATCTGTCTCTTTCTGTGTACTTCACTGACCATTCCTCCTCTGGCGAGAGGAGGCTCCACAGTTTAGATGTGAAAAGAGCCCTTAGCTACTACATAGCGTGTACCAAGGGTCACAGGTTTGACTCCCTCCAACTGTTCCTCACTTATGGTGAGGTTGGTAAAGGGAAACCTGCCACTAAAAGATCCATTGCCAGGTGGATTGTCTCTTGTATCCAATTTTGTTATGAAAAACTGGGTAAGGTTTCACCCTCAGGCCTGAGCTCACTCTACCAGAGGGTACAGCTGCTTCCTGGCTGCTGCCAGGGATATCCTATTCTAGAGATCTGTCAAGCTACCTGGAAAACAGTTCACACTTTTACCAAGCATTACTCCTGGACATCCAGGCTAGGAGTGATGCTCGGTTCTAACACAGCTGTGCTTCAGAGCCTATTTCCTAAGTAGGTTCTGTCCCTCCTCCATGGAGGTACTGCTTGGTAGTCTCTACTGTCAGAATACAGCAAGACTTCATGTTGTTTGAAGAAAAAATTACTCACCTTAGTAATGTTGTTTCTTCTAATGGAGTCTTGCTGTATTCTTCTCCTCCGCCTGCCCCTCTCAGAACCTCTGTTTTGGGATGTGGGTGGGCAGTGGCAATGTTGGCACTCAGTAGATGCCCACCTTGTTGTTTTTCACCCTTTCTTGGGTGAATTGGTGTTGTGTTTTTCATTTTTGGGGTCTCCTGACTTGAGTCTTTGTTTTGGGACCAAAAAATGTGTTTTTTATGTTTAGTAGCCAGTTGGCTAGTGTAGGTTTACACTTCCAGAAAGGACCTTAGTGAGTTTGCTCGTAAAGATCTGACGGTTTGAGTTTAAACAGCAACAGACAGAGTCTCAACCAAGCTTGAGCGCAGCGTTCCGTGCCTGGCATGGAAAGTTAACTCTTTCATCTCCGGGGCAGTTCGAAGGTTGGGACTCACTGCTACTGTCAGAATACAGCAAGACTCCATTAGACGAAACAACATTACTAAGGTGAGTAATTTTTTCTTTTAGCTGTATAACCATGACCTAAATTAGATCAACAGAGCCGCATACAAATATGAAGTAACTAGCAGTAAGGAAATCGTAGGGAGAACAAAAGGGAGCACAAAACCAAGAATAGCAGATGGAGTAAAAAACAAACAAAAAAAAAAAGCGACCAGACCTTCTACAGGTATATAAGGGGCAAACAAAAAAGTACAAAGGAAAGCACTGAAAGACTACGGGGGGATGTGCTAAGCATTGAATAAGGTTAGAAAACTGCAAACATGTTAGTTTTTGCTGACCGAGTAGGGTACACTATGCATACATTTGCCTATTTTCAGGCACGACCTGGGAGCTAACAAAGCAAGAATTACACATAATGGATGGCAACGACAAGCAGTGCAGGATTATACAGGGTTCAAAGATTATTACACCAGAACAAGGTAGATTTTGAACAGAATAATAACGGGAGCATCAGGTAAAATGGTACACGATAACAAAGTAGTCTCTGATGCATAGTAAGGATAAATAGAGAGTAGAATACAAATATTAATAGTAGTTTCATGGGGTGAGCAAGAGTCAAAGGTTGCACAAACTGTAGGTGATTTTTCTGGTGAAAGCTGAGAGGTGGAGAGGAAGTTCAGATGGTGAAGAAGTGCACGTATGGAGAAATTAACTTAGCTGTAAGTTTGATGACCATGGAGGAAGGGGTACTACTGTGGTGTGTGAGGTTATGGGCAGTTGCATTGGTAGCTTTGGAGCAGGAGGGTTTTAAACTGCAGTCTGAAGGGGCTGGCAAATAAGTTCTGCTGTACTGGTTGGGGTATACTATCCCAGAGTTTGAGAGCTACCAAGGAAAAAGCAAGTTCACCATATTTGGATCTTGCTCTGGGAATGGACAGTTGTTCGGCTCCTGAGGATCATAAGAGTGTAGCGTTTGGTATTGGGTACCAAATAAGTGACGAGGGAGTAGGGTGCTTTGTTCTGTATTATACTGTGGACAGTGCTCCCAAGGGTTAGATCCACAAGTGCTGGAGGAGTTGATTAAACTAACACATTCCCAGGTGTGCCAGCCTGCGGCAAGTGGATTGCAATCACAAGTAATGCAATACAAAAAAGGGAACTCGATATCCTATACCTCGGACCAGTCTGCTCCAGGAATGACTTGCAGACAGTAATCCTGTGGCTGAGCCTCACACCGCTGGGGTCTAAAAGGAAAGAAAAGAAAAGAATCCTCTTCTGTAACCCCACAAAGTGCCACATCAGCAGTTACAAAAGTGATGGATGAGGAGGGTGGTTGTGCTGTGATTGGGGGCAGGGCTGTCGATAGGATTTTTGTTGGGGAGTCCCGGACTTTCTTGAAAAACAAATGGGGGTCCTGAGCTAAAATCTGGGAGTTCCCATGACATTTTTGGGGGTCCCCATTGAAATGAATGAGTCCAGAAAGTGCATTTCAGCATTGTTTTTATTTTATCACCATGTATTTTTTATATTCCTGAGTCAAATTATGCAAATGTCATACGTTAGTTTTTTTTTCTCAGCAGTGTTGCAAAGTCATTTACAAAGGCACCTTAGCCCTATAGGTGATGGCTAAAAACCACAGCAGTATGATCACATTCAGAAATAAATAGAATTCACCTGACCAGCCTTTGTGTCGTAATGTGTTCAGAAATAAATAGAATTGACCTGACCAGCCTTTGTGTCATAATGTGTTCAGAAATAAATAGAATTCACCTGACCAGCCTTTGTGTCGAAATGTGTTCATTCATGTTGGTTCACAATATGAGGAAAAAAAACCTGTACTTACAGTTTTGCAGTCAATTCTGTTCTAACATTGGAAATTCTGTCTTGCTGCAGTCTGCCCCTGGCCCACCAGATTTATGTACCAGAACTCAGCCTGGCTACAAAAAAAATCTGCCATTCAGTTACAGTATAAGAAAACCTGTTAACATTTATTTTCAGGACTAACAGTCATGCTGACGGTCACTTATGTCTCCCAGTCACCTCTCCTGCCCAATACTTCTCCTTTTCTCTTCTGCACACGACATAGTTGCAGTTACTTACTATTTGACTAAAAACAGCCCTGTCCCCCCCATTCACCCATTTTGGAATAAGACAGTGCGTCACTGTGGCACAAATCAAATTTGTCACTCCCACTTTACTGCATAATAAAAGTCTTGCTAAAACGTTTTGCTGAAGCCTCCCCACCCATTTTCTGACTCGGGCTAGCCAGTGGCACAATCTACATCTGGTGATTGCTGGTGGTCTGACTAGTACAATACATACTGCGTGTCTTTTTCATGTTTAACCTGACATAATCCAGTCTTCTTACACCCGCCTGTCAAAAATGTCTCCTAACGCCCTCCTGTGGCACAAAGTACAAGCTGTTTGGTGCCATGGCTTAGTAGTGGCAGTTGCTAGGTTGTCTTCTTTTTCATGTCATGACTGACCTCACATAATCCTGTGCATCTCCTCCTACACCCTCCTGCCCATAACTTTTCCTGAAACACCCTCCTGCCCATAACTTCTCCTTCCTGTTCTCTTGCACATTTCTTAAATTGTGTATGTGGCAGCTAAAGAACTTGCCAGTGTTCCAGAGACTGGAGAGCACAGTGGGGTGACTAAAACCCCCTACCCCCCACCCACACCCTTAGGCTATCCCAAATCTGTCAGGTTTAAGACAGTGGCACAGTCAGCATCTGGTTGATGGCATGGAACTGCATGTCTTTTCTTCGTACTTCTTTTTTCGTGGTATTGGCATTCTGTGCCAGTAATCTTCTCTGAACTCCCTCCTGCCCATAACTTCTCCACCAAATTCTTCTGCACATTTCTTAACTGTTCTGTGTGGTAAACCTGTTGATGAGAAAGAAGCCACTGTTGCAGACAGACTGTGGAAAGAGTAGAGAGTTAGGGTTACATTACACAATTTAACCTCCCAAAACCAGATAAGTCACAGTGGGGGCCATTACTTATTTTACGGCACCCCCACAACCTTACTGAACTTGTTAGACTATGATGCTCCCCCACCAATAAAAAACAAAAAAACAAAAAACAATTTGGTAATTATAAGCAGAATGGGGTTATTTATAATTGTTACTGGCCAGCCCCGGAGTAGTGTGTAAATGTTATACCATTGAATCTTGATGATCCTCCCCATTCCCCCACCAAACAGAAGCAGAACTGGACTTGGGGCTATAATTATTACTTTGCCCCCCCCCAAAAAAAAATACCCCTTTTAATTGGAACAAACTGCATTTTAATACTTATGTCCTCCTGTGCCCAAGTTGCCATGTAGTCACCTGACTCTGGGTCGCGTCAGTCTGCTATGTCTCTGAAACTTAAAAAACTTAAGCACAATTTAATACAATTTTAAAACATAATTATTTTCTGTGAAGTCTAATGGCCTTAAATTTCTTAAGTGCTGGAAGAGGGTCATAGTCTTCAAGTTCAGCTCTTTTGTGGGCTATCCCCATGAGTTTGCTTACAGTGTCAGCCTTTAGGGTACATCTACCTTTTCTTTTTTATTTTGTTTTATACAGAAATTTCTTTTACGTGCCACTGATGTAACAGGTGACACAAGTAAAGAAGAAAAAGAATCAGCATTTGTGTAGCCCTTTTCATACACAGTGTATCCCAAAGCACTTTACAAGCAGTGCTAGACTGGTAGAGAAGTGACTGAATGTGTGGTGGTGGCCATATTGCACATCACCCACACAGCTTGGATAATTGCATGAACAGGTTTATGGGAAGGGGAACATTGGCCAGGACACCGGGAATGTCCCATACTCTTTGCGAAGAGTGCCCTGGGTTCTTTTACTTCCACCTGAACACCCACCAGGACAACACCAGGGCAGGCAAAAGGGACCTTGGTTTAACGTCTCATCCAGAGGACGGCACACCCCAGCAGTACAGCACCCCCCAATACTGCACTTGGATGCCAGTGATTTTTAGGTGCTAGTCCAATCCCAGTGTGGGACGAGAACCCACAACCTTCTGGTCCAGAGGTGGATGTGTTACCAACTGAGCCACACTTTGGCCATTGTGACAAAATCTGGGAATACATCTGAGTAGTTCTCAATTAAGTCTTGGCAGACACTGCTGAGGGAAGTCGTTCCTTTTTTTAGATTTCAGAACAAGTTTGAATTGTCCGTAATCTTTCTCAGCCCTGTCTTGGCCAATAAGTGCTGGCAGTGTTTATTCTTGGAAGGTTGTATCTTGGAAATAAGTGCAAACATCCTTGAGTTCCTGCAGTCCATGGTCCATTATCATGGAGTCATCCGGGAAACACTTTGGATTTAGAAGAACATTTAAGTTATGCAGCAGCTCCACTGAAGTTGACTCAAATCTTGTGTGAATGTTTTCAGTGAGTTGCATCAGGTATTCCTGAGATGCCATCTGGAACTGCATTCACAGTGCTGGCTTGTCATTCACTTTTTGATCCTGCCACGTGCCAGGACTTTGGTCAAGTTCCTGAAATGTTTTCTGTAGCTCTATCCCATTCTGCTTTTTAAACTGTTGCAGTCTAGTAACTGTGGCCTCTGTCATGCTGCTGGCCACCGAAATATCAACACTGTCTCGTTGCATGACTAAAGACAGTTTATTCACCACGTCTGAGAGATTAATGAAAAAGAAGTGCATAAGATAAATCACTGAGTTTAGCTTTGTGTGAAGGCCCTTTGCTTCTTGGGCACCTTTTGCTGCAGCATCATGCTCTAGGGCTTGTAAAAGTGCAGGGTATGATCTGTGAATTGCTTGAATTGCAGTATGCAATGACAGCCACCAAAAACTTGCAAGTTGTTTTAGAGACAGATATCTGATATTGTCACTATTGAGTGTTTCCTGGATGAAACGCAAGGCATTGTACTGTACTGCAGAGTTGCTGTAGTATCTGTACGCATTTTTGATGGTTACTTGATATTCATTGAATACAGGGTTGTTCCGACATGCTTGTCCTGCTGCCAGTGCCAATCTGTGGGAACACAATGGATCTGAATCAGCCTTGGGTTTACTTGCTGTCTTAACTTTGCACCCACCCCAATGTGCACTACAGTCATGACACTGGCATCGTCAATTGCTAGTGTGATGATGTTGCTAAGGTCAACTGCATTAATAGATCACTCATTTAACAGTTCTGCCAGAATTGTCTCTGCCCTCCTATCAGGTATTGCAGTATAGTCCATGAAATGAATTTTGGCCTGTGCATTGTATATGCGCTTCATATATATGTTCAGCTGTTTGTGAATGGTTACATCAGTGGTTTCATCCACTGTTACCCCAAGGAACTGAGAAACTGCTAAGTGAGCTTTGATTTCTTCCTTTAATACTTCAGTTATGCAGTCCAGCATGTCATAAGTTGCATCCCAACCAGAGTAGACTGTGCAACTCTCTTGTAACACTGGACAGCCATTTCATTTCTGTGGATGTAAAACACCACCATCAGTGTCATTTCACAAGCACAGCCCAGCCTGAGCGCCCTGGCCTGAAAGATTCCATTCCTCACCTGTAGAGCTATCAGTGTTTCAAACCAGTTCAGTGAGTACCTTTGTTTGGTAAGGTAGTACATTGTCACAAAGACTGAGATACTCCCTCACCTCAGTATTTCTCTCTCCACAGCTCTGCCTGTTATTCCACAGGGCATTCTGCCCTCAGAGCTGCGTGGGGTCCAAGTCGCCTTCTCTAAAAGGTATTGAACATAGCCACGGACTGAGAAAACACCCAGCTTTGCCCAAGATTCAAACTTGGCACCTTTTCTAATGCCTCTCTGGCTTCACTCTCAGTTGTGTTCAGACTTGCAGTACTCAAATTAATTTGCTAAAAGAGCCCACAGCAGTATTTAATTGCTTGTCCTAGTTTAAGTTGAAAAAGGAAACTACGGCAATGTTTAGTATTTAGTGCAAAATGAAGCTGCAGTGCCATCTTTTTAATTTAGAACTGCTCGGATCATGCACTGATCCTATAGTGCTTAACAAGTAAGTGGAGTTTGCCTCGTGCACCCCACAGCTGCAGCCCCTGTTTAAAACATAAAATATACCAGTTTTACTTGCCTGTGCCTGAAGCTGCTAGCGCCCGGTTAAAAGAAAGTAAACTAAAAACTTTTAATCTTGCACTCTCTGGCTAAAGCAAAATGTGAAGCCCTTATAGAAGGCTGATTTACACCTTACAGCGACGTAAGGAATTCCCACAGCAACTGATGGCTGCTCCCTGCCCGCCCCATACCCTCCCACCCTTAGCTGGCTTTATTATATAGGTCTCATATTCCTTGTGGGCTTGTGGCATTTTTTTTTTTCTTCTATCTACAGATTATTTTATTTCACCACTAGATGTCTCGGCAAGTTTAACCTGCCGTACTCTCTTTCTGTCTGTACATACCAAGTCTCCTGATTCACTCTACTCCTCCTAGCTAGTTCCTCTTCATTTGCTAACATGCTGCACCGAGGGCACTGCCTACTTATTCTGCCAGTTCCTCATCCCTAATTCCCTCTAGGGAGATATCTTTAATGCAACCCCTTTATTCCCTACCCATGTGCTCAAATTGCCAGACTTTGCTGTGACTCTCCTTAAAGATGTCTGGATGGACTTCTTGTATTGCACCATGCGTACTTGTTTCTCCACTTACACTTGACTTCCTTTCTTTAGCTATATGCACTCCCAACTTACGTAGCTGAAGGGCTCCTCAGCAACTTCGCCTGCTCCAACATACTTGTGAAGTGTTACTCCACACCATTTCCCCCAGTATACCTTAGCTATAAGCTAGTAGGGTCCCTCCTAAGGTTCATGGTGTGCAGGAAGATCACCTCCCACAAGAACATGCCTTGTTCCTTTGCGCTTGCCACGTTATGGGTTATCATTATATCTCTTAGCTGGGGCATTCAATCCAACCCTGGACCGGTGGTGAAACCCAACCTAACTGATTCTTGCTCAGCTAATTTTCAGCCACATGCCCTGGGCTTGCCCTTTGCCCATCTCAGTATTAGAAGTCTTATTGCCAGTCTTGCAGAGCTTGAAGCCTGGGTTCAGGTCAATAATCCAGATATACTCGTCCTGTCTGAAACCTGGTTGAGACCAGTTGTCTCTGACCTAAGCTGCACACTACCTGGCTAGAACATGTACCAGGCCGACAGTCCCTCCTCAAAAAGAAGTGGTTGACTTGCACTGTACTATGTCTCATGTTAATGTTTCTCTTCTGCCTACGCCACCTCTAAATAATAATGAGGTATTACACTGTCTCGTGACACTTGGCGGTGCCAAGAAACTACACGTCTTTGGCATATATTTGCCACCTCGTAATAGCAAACTTGGTCTTGAGGAGTTGGCTGAACTAATCCCTGTGCTGTCAAATAAAAATGAAATGCTCTGCCTGGGTGATTTTAACCTTGACTGGTTTGGTCCCAACTTCTCTCTTCTGGCATCCACTATCAGTAAGGCCAACCTTTTTCAACTCTTCTCATGGCATACTAGGATCTCGATGAACAGTACCAGCCGTACTCTGATAGACTGGATCCTCACTAACTGGAAGGATTGTTACTCCTCGGCTGGGGTTTTACCTGACTCTATCAGTGATCACTGCCCAGTCTGCACTGTGAGGAGTACATCTACCTTCTTGTATACTCCCAAAGTGCTAAACTTTGTTGACTTTTCCAAACTGAACACGTCAGCATTCTTTTATGACCTAAAACGGGTAGACTGGTCACCCCTCTTTACTACCTCTGACATCAGCAAGGCCACGGATTATTTCAACACAACTTTACTGACCTTGCAAAACCAGCACATTCCATTCTTGACACTTAGGGTCTGAGGGAAAGTGACCAAGTGGCTTAAACGTCCACCCCTGCAACAGCTCAAGAGAGGGGACAAACTTTGGTCCAAATGGAAATCCACCTCTCTTCAAACTGACATTGAGTAGTATCTGGTCTTGCACAATACCTGTAGGGAGGAGGTTCGGACTGCTAAGAGTGCCTACTATCAGGAACTCCTTAACTACTCTGTCTCTAACCCTAAGACTTACTGGACCCAGATCAATGCTATCCTAGGGAATACCAAGCCACAGGCACTGAATAATATGCTAATTAATGACATCCTCTGCAATAATCCTTGCACTATTGCCGATGCCTTTAACACCCTCTTTACCACGGTTCCTCATATCCTCCCTCCCACATCCTGTGGCTACAACTCAGGATGCATCTCCTTCCCTGGAATTTTCCCAAGTCACGTATCTGGATGTTCTGAACCCTTAGGCTGCCGCCGACAAGATATCTTGTCCTAAAAACCTATGCGTTCTAAATCTTCCGGCAGCCTAAGGATTACGAACCATCCCCTCTCATGGTAGTGCTGGTCTAGATGGTCTGGAACCCAAAAGCCTCAAACTCACTGCCCCAGTTCTAGCCACTCCTGTCACTCAACTCTTTAATCTGTCCTTCAGTACCTCCACAGTGCCTTCAGCATGGAAACACGTTAGGACCATTCCTGTGTTTAAGAAAGGAGACCCCAAATTCCTATCTAACTGTCGTCCAATTGCACTTCTGCTTACAGGGTTTTAAATAATTGATTAGCAGTTTTTTTTTTTTTTCTTGGGACTATACTAACTGTACAGAAAGTATTTGTATAGATTTTCTAGAAGTGCTGTGTTTGTTAAACACAATGAGGCGAGAGCTATGCATTTTCACAAAGATTTAGCAATTTTATGAGCAAAACGCTAATCAATTTTTAGAGTTAAATAAATCCCTGGCTTACTCTCTGCAAGTTACTGGAGAAACGTATCCACTGTCAGATAGCTGCCCACTTACTTAATTTCAACCTTCAGTCCCCTGTTCAGCATGGACTTGGCTAGTCATAGCACCACTACTGCTCTCACCCTACTATCCAGTGACATTAAGTCCAACATGGATAAAAGGTTTCCTTATAGGCTCAGTGTTCATTGACCTAACCAAGACATTCGTCCTGGTTAATCACCCCCTGCTCTTGGATAAGCTGCATTCTCTTAGTGCCACTAAATCGACCGTATCTTGGATCCGCAGTTACCTTGACAACCGTTCCCAGTCAGTCTCCTTCTGCAGAGTTTTTCATCTGCCCCTATCACCTGTGGCGTTCCACAAGGGTCTATTCTTGGGCCCTTGCTCTTCTCCATCTTTGTCAATGATATTCCTACTTCTGTACCCCACCATCACTCCAGTATGTATGCAGACGACTTGGTGCTCTATTCGGCCTCCCAGTCCATCTCAGAACTTAATGACCATCTATCTTCTGCTTTCCAACAATTTCAGTCCTGGTTCTCCTCTAACTTACTAATCCTCAACCTTTCCAAAACTCAGGCAATGCTCCTTGGGTCCCCTAGAAAAGTCCAGGTTGAGTCCACCAAGCTTCAAGTGCTGTGTCATGATGGGTCAGCTGTCCTGTCCACGGATGCCTTCAAATACTTAGGGGTGATTCTGGATACTTCACTTGACTTCCCCTCTCACATAAATGATATCTGCAGATCTGTTAACATGAGGATTGGAGCGACCTACCGTGTGCGTCCCTCCCTAGCTCCTGCAGCCAGGATCTCTGTGGCTAGAGGTGTCTTGCTGCCCAGGTTACTTTATGCCCTCCCCTCTCCTCTCCCACGCTAATCAGAGTATTCTGCAGAAGTGGGACACCACTCACAACGATATTTATAGGTTTGCCTTATCGGCCCCTCGCCTCACTCACCATTGCCTTCTCTACTGGACCCTTCAATGGCTTTCTCCTAATTCACGTCGCCATTACTCTTTGGGGTGTTTCATTGATTCCATGACGAGATGGCCCCGCCCGAATTCTCTGGCTAACATGTTTAAACCTGAAATTCTCTCCCGTACTCTTAGGTCCCCAAACGCTCCACAGTTTTCAGTGCCTCACTGCTCTACAAAAATGGGTGAACAAGCATTCTCTCATTTCACCCCCAAATTCTGGAATCCCCTTCCCCCAAGTTTAAAGTGTCCCTTATCTCACTCCGCCTTCAAGTCTGCACTTTTCTCTCACCTCTATGCACTTGACATATGTAACTGACTAACTTGTCCTGAACTTGGTTTCTCTGAACTCCAATCACGCTTGCTAAATTGTTTGTCTACCTTGTTTCATCCCTGCATAGATGGTCCTTCCTGTATGCATTAGTCTTGGCTATCCCTGTGTGGATGACTGTTATATAATGTATGGTAGAACGTTGTTACAGTTGGAAATCTACCTTTTTATAACAACGTTTTACCATATATGTGACGTCACGATGTTGTTAACCCATCGATGGCACGTCACATCGATGGGTTAAAAACCAGGAACAGTCTGGGCATGCTCGCAGCTGGATCGGACGGCCTTGAAATGGCCGAGGCGGCGAGGACAGAGCAGTGGGGACAGAAAAAAAAAAAACAGCAGTAAGGAACTGCTTTCTTTAAAAAAAAAAAAAAAAAAGAAATACCATACGCTATAAAAGCTAATCTATGGTACATCGATAGATAACCGTTTTGTTAGCCAGTCTCGAGGTTGCCATGGTTTACATGGTCGCCCTGGCAACCTCTCGATGGTTAACAAACCGGTTAACCATTGATGACCATACATTATCCTCTGTGTATTGTTATGATTGTATTTATGTACTGTACCTGCATTTGTTATGACTGTTTACTGTACTCTCCCGGGTCATGTCTGAAAATAGACAGGACTAAAGCCTAATGCACTTACCCGGTTATCAAAAGCAAATAAATAAATGAGTTAACTGAGCTACTTTACTGTCATCCTTTGTCTCAGGACCTGAGATCTGCTTCTTAAATGTCACTGGTAGGGCAGTTTTTCTGCTGTTTTCTTTTCTGTGTGCACCAGCAAATGTTCTCTGTTTCATGTCTGTGGAAAGCAGACACTTGCAGATTGGTTGTGCCAGTTGTGGCAAATGGATTACTTTTGCCACCTTTTCTACACCAGCTGCATTTTCCAACAATATTTCCCTCCACTTCTTCCTTTACAAGCCATGGAAATAACTTTGTCCAGCTGTCCCTCCACAACTTTAATTTCTTGCTGCTTTTAGCAGATGCAGTCTGTTCAAACTGCTTATCATTTTCGGCTTCAGCATTCACAATCTCATTCTCCTGAGATGTGCTTGTCACACTCTGAGGATGATGTTGCTGTTTCCCTGTCCTGTGCTGCTGAAGATTCTCCTCCAGCAAAATAATCAGTAAGGCTTTGTTGAGACATTGCTGTGTACCGCTCACGAGGCAGTCTTGCTTTTCCCCCCACCCAGTTGTTCAGTCCTCCTGGCTACAATTTGCTGCTGCACCCACAGCATGAGCCTTAGAAGACACAAGCCATAAAACACACTGTAAATCCTAAGCTCACTAAAACAGTCGGCCAAATGGTCGCATAATACCCTTAACTGCCTAAAATAATTACAAGTTTAAAATATACTTTCCATGTCCACAAAAAAGTAACTGGTGCCTCCTGTTGGCCACACAGTATGCCTCTTTCTCCTTTTCCTCGAGCGAGCGGAGCAGATTTTACTTGCTATTTCTTTATTTTTAATTGTAAAAAATTTTTTTTTTCCTGACTTCCCTGCTTTCTCTCCTGAGCCGTTGGCACCTACAAAATGGCAGTCTTTCTCCTCTTCCCAGTCGCCCTCGGACAAAACCACTGACTGTGCCATGGGGGAACTGATCTCACTTCCCCACCCACCTGATGATCCTCTTCGTGGATGCTTTCCATCACGCCCCACACACACACACTTCACTGGTGATCCACGCTGCTCTGAATGGCGCCAAAACCACCTGGTGATAAAGAGGGAGGGAAGGGCGGGGAAAGTCACGCATTTCACACATGTGCTGTACAGCGGCAGCTCAGGACTCCTGGGCCTGCTGCTGCTGAGCATCTCTAGGACTCTCAGGGCTAAACACGCATCCGAAGCACAAATGTGCGTGAAGGAGGTGGGTACCTGCTATTCCCTGAGAGCCCTGGGGGTGGGGGGATTCGCTATAGAGTGACATAGTGGCCAGTTGAAGAGGTGGAGCGGAGGGTTTGTGCTAGGTGCCATCAGGGTTCAGGGTGGTGGGGTTGTGGTGCTTTGTGGGGGGGCGTGGTGCAGTTGGACATCAGGGAGAACTTATGGAGAAGGGGAGAGGCAGGGGGTGCTACTGGATATCAGGAATAATTTATGGGGAAAGAATGAGGGAGGGAGTGCCACTGGGTACTAGGGACGGACTGTGGGAAAAGGGGGAAGGGGAGCCACTGGGCATCAGGGATAACTTACGGGGAAAGGGAGAGAGCGCCACTAAACACACCAGAGCAAACCTATGGGAGAGGAAAGCGGTGCCTTTGGACAGCAGGGAGAACTTACAGGGAGAGAAAAGTGTGCCACTGGACACCAGAAGAAACTTACAGAGAGGGAGGGAGTGCCACTGGGCACCAGGGAGGGCTTATGGGGAAGGGGAGGGGGTGCCACTGGGCACCAGGAAGCATGTATGGGGAGATGAATGGGTGCCACTAGACACCACACCAGACTTATGAAGATGAGAGGAAAGGGGTGCCTCTGGACACCAGGGAGAACTTAAGAAGGAGAGAGGGAGGGAGGGAGTGCCACTGGGCACCAGAAAAAAACTTATGTGGATGGGGAGAAGGAATGGATGCCACTAGACACCAGGGAAAATAAAGGGAATTGGAGGAGGGTGCAACTGGAATTCAGGAAGTCATTAGGGCAAGGACGAGGGAGCCCCCCAAGAAAAAAAAAAACATTAATCCCCATTATAGCTTGGGGCCAGTGCAGATTGGTACCACTTTCCTGGCTAGACCAGTGCAAAACAAAAAAGTCAAGCATGAGACCCTCATTTATCTGGTAAAATTTATTCTCACTGACTTAAACATAATTAAAAAATAAAAACAGAAATAGAGTATGAAGAATATGTTAAATATAAACTACTATAACAGGTCTCATCTTCCTTTCTCTGTCTGCCTTGAAATCATCTGTAAGGTAATTGTTTGACTATGCAGATGTGGTCTACAGTACTACCCAAATCCTCTCAGACCAGACTGGACCTCCCCTCTTAAACTGCCTTTGCTGGTTTGTAATCACCCTGTGTATGTGTATGTATATGTGTGTGTGTGTGTGTGTGTGTGTGTGTGTATATATATATATATATATATATATATATATATATATATATATATATCTATATATATATATATCTATATCTATATACATACACACACATATACACACACACACACACACACACACACACACTAACCTCCTTCCACTTCTTTGGAAGGCAGGTGCCTCTCCCACTGCACCTTTTCCATCTCACAGTTCTGGTTCCGTTTCCTCCACTGCTGCCTGTGTGACTTTCTCTTTCCAGACCTTCCCTCCAACTCAAAGATCATCTGACACCTGCTCCTTCCTTAAACCTTTTTTGTCACTGCTCTGTGTGATTTTGACTTCTGTATCTATACAAAAAATTGTAAGTACTTTTTCAGATCACTGCAGGTCAATGCACAAATTTATTCTCTTGATGACTCTTAGTCCAGCTCTAGTTGGGCTGCTTGGTGGCACCACATTTTGTCACTGTGGCATACTCATGGTTTCTTTCCTTCCTTACTCCCCTCTGTAAGTCCCTAGCAGAGGAGACTGCTTTTTCCTACTGACTCACTCACCTGTGGGACAACCCCAGCACCTCCACCTTTCATCTAGCCTCTTCAAACTTAAATCTCAACACCATGTGGTCTCATCCAAACCTGATCTCTGAGGTATGCCATGGCATGCCCATCTCCATTGGGGGGGGGGACTGATCACTGAGGTATGCTATGGCGAGCCCATCTCTGAGTGCTCATCCAGACCTGATCTCTGAGGTATGCTGCAGAGTGCCCCTCTCCATAGAAATATAGACTTTGGCAGAAGATAAGGACTGCTTGGCTCACCCAGTCTGCCCGGTTCCCTACCTATTGGATAAGCTGCAGCTCCTAGTTAACCAACAGCCTACTTCCTCCTGCCTCCCAATAGAACTGCCTTATGTCTGTCCTGTGCATTCTTGAATTCTCCCACTACCTCCTCAGGAAGGCTGTTTCATGTGTCCACCACCCTCTCTGTGAAAAAATACTTCCTCACATTGCACCTGAGTCGTCCCCCCTCTATCTTCAAATTGTGCCCCTGTGTTCTTGCACATTGCTTTTTCTGAAAGATGGTACCCTCTTGAGGTACTTGAAAGTTTCTATCATGTGTCTTCTTTCCTCGAGGGTATACATATTAAGCTCCTTTAGTCTCTCTTCATATGGCTTCTGGTGCAGACCCTGCACCATTTTAGTTGCCGCCCTCTGGACTGCCTCCATCCTGTCTGTGTCCTTGCGGAGACGGGGTCTCCAGAACTGCACGCAGTACTCCAGATGGAGTCTCACCAACTCTCTGTACAGAGGGATAACAACTTCCTTTTTCTACTGATGATGCCTCTTTCTGTGCATCCCAGTATCCCCCCAGATGCATTACTTTGCACTTCTTTGCATTAAATCTAAGCTGCCATGCATTTGTCCATTCCTCCAACCTTGCCAAGTCCCTTCTCATCCTTTCCACCGTTCCCCCCCCCCCATCAACCCTGTTACAGATCTTTGTGCCGTCTGCAAAGGGGAATACTTTTCCTTCCAGCTCCTTCGCAATGTCACCTATAAAGACATTATTTTATTTTTATTTTTATTGTAGTCTTTGGTAACTGGGTAAGACCCACTAGGCACAAGTGCCTGTTTTCAGGGGTGACCTGGGAGCACTGGGCAGTTAAGTGACTTGCTCAGAGTCACACAGTATGCAAGTGGAGGCTGTGAGAATCAAACTCTAGTCTGGTCTGCTGGATGTATCAAGCTCGTTCACACCTCGTTCCTCTAACCTCTAGGCTATACTGCCAGCCCACAGGGCCCAGTACTGAACCCTGCGATACCCTGCTAGTAACCCCCTTTCTTCAGAGTGGACTCCGTTTACTATTACCCTCTGCTTCCTGTTATCCAGCCAATTATTTTTACCCAGGGTACCACCCTAGGCCCACTCCCAGGCTGGCTAACTTGTTTATTAATCTTTTATGTGAGACTGTGTCAAATGACTTGCTAAAGTCTAGGTAGGCCATATCTACAACCCCTCCCTGGTCTACTACTTTGGTCACCCAGTCAAAGAAATCTGTTAGATTTGTCTGACATGACCTTCCCATTGTGAATCCATGCTGTCTGGGGTCCACTCGGACGAGTGCTCATCCAGACCTGATCTCTGAGGTATACTGTGGAGTACCCCTTTCCATTCGGAGGGGTGCTCATCCAGACCTGATCTTCGAGGCATGCTGCAGAGTACCCTTCTCCGCTTGGAGAAGGGCTCATCCAGACATGATCTCTAAAGTATACTGTGGAGTACTCCTTTCCACTCGGAGGAGTGCTCATCCAGACCTAATCTCTGAGGTATGCTGAGGAGTACCCCTTACCACTCGGAGGAGTACTTGTCCAGGCCTGATCTGTGAGGTATACTACGGAGTACCTCTCTCCACTCAGAGGAGTGCTCAGCCACCATAATCCTTTTCTCCCCCCTGCCAGCCAGTTTACTGTCCTCCATGTGCATGCCTGGTGTATACTGTACTAATATACTTTGCCAAGAAGCCTGTCATGCTTCAAACATAGACATTTGCAGGCAGAAAATGACTAAATGTCCACTGTATCTGCACTGTTCTACCTAAACCCACTTCAGCCTACCGCTGTGTCATTGGACTGAGCCCCTGATGTGAGCTCAGTCTGCAGTGTGTTGTGGTCTCCCCCCCGTTCCCACAGCCACCAGTCCTCTATACCTGTCTAATCCCACTTTAAGCCCACGGACAGTCTTGGATCATACCTTTGATGCTTCACATTGTCAGTGACCTTGCTGAAGCCAGACTGACTATGTCTACAGCCTTGCCCATGTCCCTAATCATCCCCTTAAAGAAGGTGATTAAGTTGGTTTGCCAAAATCTGCCCCTTACAAAGAGAGAGGGTGAGAACCTTGGCCTCAACGTAGTACTCCATAATTTTATTCTTGATAAAAACTTAAAGGACCCCTGATGCCATGGACTCTCCCAATGAGATCTTCCTACTCTTTGATAAACACCGAAGCAAAGTATTTGTTGTTCATCATCTCCACCATCTCCCCTGGTTTTCTCATAGTTTCTTCTCCCTTTCCCTGTTTTTAGGGACACAGTCCCCTCCTTCGTCTTCCACCTTGCATTTCTGTACGGAAAGAAGGTTTTGCTGTTGCCTGCATGCTGGGGGTGGGCACTGGACTGTCTTTCCCACATTTTGCTTTCTGTTGAGAGCACAGGTTAGTCTTGCAGTGCTGCATAGCTTGGCATACAGGTATGCATATTCTCCCCCCCCCCCATGCATGCCGTAGGCTGTACCTCCACTTGTGGACACTCAAGTGGCAGCGCAGTGAAGAGCTTGTCCCTCCATCAGAGAGGTGGAGAAGCAGAACATCCTGTGGGAACACTTGATCCTGCAGACGCCCTGGGTTTGGCATGCGAACCCTGGTTGCCGTTTGTTATCTGCACAGGTCATGAAGCATAGGAAAACCTGGAGCAGTTGTAAAATTTGCAACAAGAGTTTTATTATTAATAACTGTAAAATAAAAATAAAATTGTTCAGTAAAACTATTTACAAAGGCATTGTAAACAGAGAAAGTCCATCTGGGTGTCTTCTCAATTTCCAATCTTAGTCTCTTTGTCTCTTTTGTAAGAAATTGCAGCTCTGTTTTTCTAAGTCTTTGCAACCCTCGCTCATTAAGAAAACAGCATGCTTCTCACACAGTGTTCTTGTAAGTTTCAGCAAGTGCAGCAAAAAGAACATTGTGACCCAGAACTGACCTCTTGTTTACATCTTCTGCAAAAGGCTTAAAAATTGCATCTCAGGTTAACCCCTTGAGTTCCAAATAGCTTTGCAATCATTTAAACTGTAACTATGTACAGTTTTAGCTTTGCAGTCATTTCAACAGTAAACTGTATACGTTTCTAAACAAAGGGATCCCAGTATCAGTTACATTTCCACGTAGTGATTCACATATATTTTTATACCAGCAGATATGCAAGGGGGGAAAAAAAGACAGAACAGCAAGAGAAGGTAGAGAGCTAGCGAGAGGCAGAGAATTGCAAGACCATCGGGGTGATCAAGTCCTAGGTCTCACAAGAAAATTTGGTTGCGCAACCAGAAAGACAAAAGACAGAAAAGGAAAGAATAGAACAGATCCTTGCATTTGAACTCTTTCTCAAGAACAACTGGGACGGGGCCCTACTCAACCCTGTCACACCGGTGTCATGAGAGAAGAGGCTAGCCAAATAGTCCCACTGTAACATGCTAGAGCACCTCCTAAACTTAGATATTCTCTCACCAAAGAGCATTGAGGCTGGAAATTAAGAGAAGTGTAAGAATTCCTTAACTTCCATGTGGACAAGATCATGAAGGTTTGGACTGATGGCCTCCATGTGTTTTTTTTTTTTTTTTTTTTTTTTTTATGTTTGCCTGCACAAAGCAAACATATTGCTATGATGGTGGATTTGAGAGGTGTATCACTGTTGGTTCAGTGCAGGGTAGTCTGCAGTGGGCTTAACAGTGTGAGACCAGTGGTTAGTCAAGCTGATTATGAAATTTTTCTGTGCTTGCTGGGCAGAAGCTTTGTGAAGTTCGAAGAAAAGAGCCACTCGCGTCACAGGGCACCTTTGCTTTGATCTGCATGATGCTGCCCAACAAGCAGCTGATCGGTGTCATGATCATCGTGTGCCTCATTCTTCAGTGCCCACAACACAATTGACGCTTCCTTGCTAAAATTTGTGTTTGTGTTTTACTTGCATTTACTCTTACTTAAAACATTGTAAAAAGATCCCACCCTCTACCAAGTAACCCTCCCACCTCCCCCATCGTTTCCTGTGCCCTTAAATATGAACCCAACAGTGGGGTGCCCGATCCCAGTGTTGGTACCTGAAATAAAGAAAACTGTCCCTCAATGTTGTTTTTTTTTTTGTTTTTTTTTGTTACACCTTGTTAACAAAAAAAAAAAAAAGGTCCATCAATGTCTGTCTGCCTGCCGCTGCCATTACCCCCCCAACTCAGCACCCACCACCCCACACACACACACACACACACAACACCTCTTCTTACTTACCTACCAGGGCTCTAATGCTGTAATCTTCAAACAACATGAAGTCTTGCTGTATTCTGACTATATGCAGTTAGCCCCAGCACTTGAACTGCTCCGGAGAGGAAAGAGTTAACTCTATGCCAAGGCATAGACCGTTGAGCTCGTTTTTCAAACCTCTGTCCCAGGTACTTCTCAGTGTAACTGTCAGATTTTTTACTCTGTCTAACTGTGAAGTCTCTCTCAGATCCTCTCCTTCATTTCAGTTCAGTTGTAGTAAAATTTGTCTGTTTAGTAAAAACGTTTCTTTATTTTTCGGTCTTTACATCTCTGTCCCGGTACAGTAAGTGTATTAGTAGGTAGTAGTGTGGTTTGTAAAGAAATTGCTTTTTCTTTTCGGTTTCTTTCCAGTCGGTCCGGTTGGGAACCAAAGCAATTTGTTCATTAAATTTCTATTTTTAAGTTTAGTGTGGTTTCTGGTATCTATCGGTTCCTGAAAAAAACGTAGATTTCTCTGTTTTTTTTTTTCATCCGACCCATGACACGGTTGGAACGGAAAGGTTTTGGTAGTTGCCTGGCTTAAACATTGGTAAGGGTAACTTTGTTTATTGAGGCATGACTAAGAAACCCAAAAAGAAAACCGGGCCCACTGGGTTTCAACACTGCACTGAGTGTGGAGAGACCTTTGCCAAGGCTGATCCCCACCTCATCTGTGTTTATTGTCTGGGGTTTGACCACCTCAAAGAAGACTGCCAAAGCTGCAAAAACTTTCCTAAAGCCACTGTAGATAAACGCTTAAGTAGGCTGAAGGAAAGGGAGGCCGAAAAATTCGCTGAGCCAGATGGCCATCCCGGTTCGGTTCCGACCGAACCTGAGGGGGTGCCCACTGACCAGGGCGATGCCCCCTTGGGCAAGAGGAGAGCTGATTCTGCGGAATTGGTTCCCGCAAAGAGAAAACGCAAGTCAGCCGGTTTGGATCCCGTTTCCCATGGTCCAACTGCTGATGAGATAGCCAAAGCGATCGCTGTTGTGCAGTCGCTTCACCCGGTTCCGACCAAACCAACACCAACGCAGAGACGGACGGTTCGGTCGGACTTGTCCGCTTCTGAATATGACCCTGAAGCATTTTATGAGGGCGGTTGGGAAGGAGATGAAGATGATGAAGATGAAGATTACGAAGACCTAGATGAGCCTATTGAGCCTGACATCTCCCCAGATAGGCCTTCTAATGTGTCTCCTCCCAGGCTTTCTGAGTCCCCCTCCCACCTTTTGTTTTACAGAAAGGTGGCTGAGACTCTTCAGCTTCCAGTGGAAGAAGTTGAACAGGATCAGGAGGAGCCTGACCATGTTGAGATGATGGATGTTCCAGAGTCCAAAAGGGTGTCTAGCCCTCTGCACAAGTCCCTGGGGAAACAGACCCCAAAATATTGCAGTTTCCAACATCCATACCCCCTGTGGATAAGAAAATGGACAGGAGGTATGCCCTGTCGGGTTCTGGTATGGATTTCCTTACCAGTCATTGCAGCCATGTTGGGGTAGTGCAAGCTACAGCCTGTGACGAGACAATTATTCCCCTGGCATCTCACCCCCCAGATAGCAATTCCAGGAAAGCGGATGCCATGGCAAAGAAACAGTACTTGGCATCCTCTTTGGGACTCAGGCAATCCAGCTATATGGCATATATAGCCAGATACCAGAAGTCTAGGTGGGATATGGTTCTGGAGCTGGCTAAGAATGCCTTTCCCCAGCTGAGCACGGAGCTGGAGCAGGTGGCTGTGGATGGCATTGATGCTTCAAAGGTCCAGTTTCATGCTGCTGTGGATTCAAATGATGTTCATTCTAGGGTCATGGCTACATATGTTTCCATGAGGAGATTTGCCTGGCTCAGGTGTACCAGTTTGTCTCTGGATACCCAGACCCAGACCAAGGCCATGGATTTTCCTGTCATTTGTAACTCTCTGTTTGGGGAACAAACAGACGTACATGAAAAGGTTGGACGAGTACAGGACCACATATGGGAGTGCTACAGCCAAAGAAAAGCAGACCACTTCTCAGAGGCAGCAATCCAGTTCTGGCAGGGACAGGTCTTTTTACCAGGCCTCCTCCTCTTTTCAGCAGAGGGGGTTCTCTAGGGGAAGAGGCAGAAGTGGGATGACAAGGGCTGCATCCTCCTCTCAGTCTAAGCCCCCTGCCAAACAGACACCCTGATGTGTCAGTCAGGGTCGCCTCCCCAGTTCCAGTAGGGGGCAGACTGGCTCACTTTTTCCAGGCCTGGAAGTCTGTCACTTCAGACAAGTGGGTCCTGGAAGTAGTGAGCCAGGGTCTTGCTCTCAGCTTCAGCAGGTTCCCAAAGTTGAGAGCAAAGGCTTTCTGTCCTTCCTCGACAGAGGAAACACAGGCCTTAGAACAAGAGGTCTCCTCTCTGCTTCTGCAAGCAGTGGAGAGGGTACCCCTCATTCACAGGGGAAAAGGATTGTACTCCAGGTACTTCCTTACCCTAAAAAAAGACGGGAGTGGCGACCCATCCTGGATCTACGATACCTAAACAAACACTTACTAAAGCTAAAGTTCAAAATGGTGAGTCTGGGAATAATTCTTCCCTCTCTGAGACCAGGAGACTGGCTAGCCTCTCTGGATCTCAATGATGCCTATTTCCACATACCTATCAGGCAGTCCCACAGAAAGTACCTCCGGTTCGAACTGCCCTCAGGCCATTACCAATTCAGAGCAATGCCTTTCGGCCTAACATCTGCTGCAAGGGTATTCACAGAGTGTCTAGCAGTAGTGGTGGCCTTCCTCAGGAGATGAGGCATCTTATTGTTCCTTTACCTGGATGACTTGCTCATAGTAGATCAGTCCCCAAACCAAGTCAGGTCAGCTCGGGGGTCACTCAAAACCTTCTAGACCCCCTAGGATTCATTCTAAATCTGGAAATGTCTGTTCTGGAACCAGTCCAGCTTCTCACATTTATAGAAGTGGAGCTGGATACTGTTCACGCCAAGGCCTTCCTTCCTCTCTCAAGGGTTCAATCCCTCATCACTCTGGCTTCCTCTTTTCGTCCAGTTGTGTCTCGGCCAGCCAGATATTACTTGCAGTTGCTAGGCCACATGTCAGCCTGCACTGCAGTAGTGCAAGGAGCAAGGTTTCAGATGAGGAACATTCAGTTTCATCTAAGAACCTTTTGGTCTCAGAAAAAAGATCCCCTCTCCAAGTTGGTTCCTGTGTCTCTAACTCTTGTTCAGGCTCTCCAGTGGTGGTTGGAAGAAGACAGTGTGAGGCAAGGGGTGCCCTTCCTCAATCAGGTTCCCACAGTGATTCTCACCACAGACGCTTCCCTGCTGGGATGGGGAGCCCATCTGGATCAGTTTACTCCTCAGGGAACGTGGTTTCATCGGGAGTCTCTTCTACACATAAACCATCTCGAACTCAGGGCTGTCTTGTTAGCACTCCAAACATTCTCAAGCATAATTCAGGGGAAAGTGGTACAGATCAGGACAGACAACACCACAACCATGTGATACATCAACAAGCAAGGGGACACTCGGCCCTCGGCCTTGTGCACCGAAGCCATGAAAATACGGTCACTAGCTTATTCCCTGCAAGTTTCTCTGATTGCTGTGCACCTCCCAGGGAAGGACAATGTACTTGCAGATGCTCTCAGCAGGATTTCCCAAGGTCATAACGAATGGGCCCTGAATCCTCTTATTCTTCAGATCATTTTCAAGAGATGGGGCACTCCAGAGATGGATCTCTTTGCAGCCTCGGACAGTCATCAGCTCCCTCTATTCTGCTGCAGACCCCCTCTCATGGGGTCTGTACCTCTGGATGCCCTCCTGCTGGATTGGACCAACAGGTTTCTATATGCTTTTTCTCTAATGTTCAGAGTTCTGGTCAAGATCAGATCCCAACCTTGCACTGTGATTCTGATAGCCCCGTATTGGGCCAGACAGCATTGGTATCCTCTACTATTGTCACTATCAATGACAATCCCCCTGTGCCTTCCCAGACAGTTCAACCTCCTCACCTCTTCTCAGGGGAGGATATTGTACCCCAGTCTTCACACAGTCAGGCTCAAGGCCTGGCTCTTGAGAAGGTAGAATATGCAGGCCTGCATCTCTCTCAATCAGCTCTGGATATCCTTGAGGCCAGTAGAAAAACTTCCACTAGAAGGACCTGTAATTCTGAATGGAAGAGGTTTGGGTTCTGGTGTTCCTAGAGGCACATTCAACCGGGTTCAGTTGATATTGCCCCTGCTTTAGATTATTTGGTGTATCTTAACAGTTTAGGCCTTTCGGCCTACCACTCTCAAGGTGCATTTGGCAGCTATCTCTGCTTTTCTTTCAGCTGGGAAGGTCTCCTCTCTTGCCTCCCATCCAGTTTTCAAGAAATTCTTCGAGGATTTGGTCCATATCAATCCTCCCTTCAGGGATCCTACTCCTTTATGGGACCTGAATATCTGTATTGCACAGCTGATGCAGCCTTCCTTTGAACCACTTTGCTCAGCTGAGCTCAAATACCTGACATGGAAAACTGTGTTCCTGGTTGCTATCACCTCTGCCAGGAGAATCAGTGAGTTACAGTCTTTATCAGTGGAACCTGATTTCATTTCATTTCACAGAGATAAGGTGGCCCTTCATACAAATAGGAAATTCCTTCCTAAAGTGGAATCAAACTTTCATCTGAACCAGGCTATGACACTGACCACTCCTCTTCTGGAGAGAGGAGATTACACAGTCTCGATGTAAAGAGGGTTCTGAGTTACTACATAGGATCCACTAAGCCCCATAGAAACGACTGCTCCCAGCTGTTTCTCACTTATGGAGAGGTGGATAAAGGTAAGCTTGCCACTAAGAGAACTATTGCTAGGTGGATTGTCTCCTGCGTACAGTTCTGCTATACAAAATTGGGGAAAGAGCTTCCATCAGGCCTGAGGGCTCACTCCACCAGAGGTACAGCTGCTGCCAGGGATATACCCTTAGTGAAATCTGTAAAGCAGTCACCTGGAAGACTGTTCACACATTTACCAAGCATTACTCCCTTGACATTCAGTCAAGAAGTAATGCTAGGAGGTTTGGCACAGTAGTACTGCAGAGCTTGTTCCCAGAATAGGTTCTGTAATCCCCTCCTCCTTGGGGTACTGCTTGGTAGTCTGCATATAGTCAGAATACAGCAAGACTTCATGTTGTTTAAAGAAAAAATTACTCACCTTAGTAACTGTGTTTTCTTCTAATGGAGTCTTGCTGTATTCTGCCCTGCCACCCCTCCTAGAACCTAGTTGTTTTGGGATGTGGGTGGGCAGGCATAGTGTTGCACCTCAGGGGTGTACCTGGTTGCTTCTCTTTATTGAGGGTTTCTTGTTCCTATGTTTTATGGTGTATGCTTATAACCTACTTGGATTCTTTTTGGGGGTCTCGACTTGAGTCTTTGGACCCTAAATTTATGTTTATTGCCTTATGGCATGAAAACTCTAAAAACAATTTCTGGGTTGTTAGTTAAGTAATATAGGGCTCGTAAGACTCTAACGGTTAGGAGTACCTGGGACAGAGGTTTGAAAACTAAGCTCGAGCTCAACGTTCTATACCTTGGCATAGAGTTATTAACTCTTTCCTCTCCAGAGCAGTTCAAGTGGTGGGGCTAACTGCATATAGTCAGAATACAGCAAGACTCCGTTAGAAGAAACATAATTAAGATGAGTAGTTTTTTCTTCTCTGAACAGGAGAGACATCATCCCTCTTCAGTGGTAGAGCGGGAAGTGAGGAAATCTGGCAAGTGCAGTCAATGTATTTCAGTGCCTTTTGAACTTGTACTCATAACTTTGTCATTTTTTTTATTCTTCTCCCAGTTTTCAACATGGCCTTGTAGGACCCCGCCTCATGAACCTGGTGGTAGTGGTGGTGGTGGTGGTGGTGGTATTTATTTATTTATTTATTTATTTATTTATTTATTTGTTTGTTTGTAGTGTCCTTCCCCAGAGACTCAGGGTGCCATTACATAACATAAGGCCTAAACTATAATCAGATATACAAATACAAAGTAAATAACTTGTTAGACAATAAATAACTGAAAGGGATTACAGATGTTACTAATCTACCCCAAATGCCTGCTGAAATAAATAAGTGTTCAGGCCCCTTTTAAAGCAGCAGTACTACGAAATCAGGAAGTGATAGATCAAAATTCTGTTTTTTGGCTGTAAGCATATGGCAGACGTTCCATTTTCCATACCTGTAAGTGTTTTTTTCCAGTCATTTTTAGTTTTTTTAGATTTTTGCAATTTATTTGAAATGTTGTAGCGCTACAACAAATATGGCGGCTGGCTAATTTTCTACGCGCTTTTTCTACAGGTCACATCACGTCTTTTGACAACAGCAGAGGGACCCTCTGCTGACCATTCCCAGTGTCCCTGCAAGTCATTCATATGTGCAGTTGGCAGCAGAGGTGGTTCCAGTGCAGCATGGTTAGTGGCAGAAATGTAAACAAAAGCAGAGAATAACTGAGCAAATTACTCCGCGATAGTACAATGCCGGCGAGAAAGATCACCAGGTACTGTATATGTTTAGCAGGGAACAGGGAATAAACTATCAAAAAAGCGCAGGGTTTTTTTTCATAGTACTGCTGCTTTAAGGGCCTCCACGGAGGATGCCAACCTCAAAGCACTGGGAAGGGCGGTCCAAAGGACTGGACTCGCCACTTCAGATATTCAGTCCCTGATGTCTTTAGCTTCAACTTCGGCAGTACTAGGAGGCAGGTGAAAAAACCTTTCCGGACTACTGCTGACACTTGAGCCTCCATTGTCAAGCCCCCGTCCAGAAAGATTCCCAGATTTTTCACCTTGGTGGTGCCTACAAGCCCAGAGGGACCAAGCTAAAGTCTGATCTCTCTTTCAGCAGTCACCACCGCCCACACACACATAGACGGCCTAGCTCAGTCACTAGCACTTCCATTTTCTCTGGGTTAAGCCGCAGTCAGCTCGATGACATCCAGTCTTGGATTTCGGCCAGGCATCTGTTAAACGCATCCACCGCACCAGACATCCTGGGTGCAAAGGACATATAGAGCTGGGTATCATCTGCGTAGCAGTGAAACCCTAGCACATATTGCCTAATGACCTTACTCGGGGGCAGCATATAGACTGTGAACAACCTGGGCGACAGGACTGAGCTCTGGGGTGCGCCACAGGACAGAGCCACTGGGTGCAAGGAAAATCTTCCTAACGCTAAGACTCAAAATATTCCCTAAGCCGGTCCAAAAGCAGCCTATGGTTCACGGTATCAGATGATGATCAGAGATCTAGGAGGATTGGTAGGTGAACATTTTTCAAATTTGGCCCGGAAGGTGGATTCACTAGTCACTCCTAGAAATCACTTTCCAGTGGGATTTGGAAGCTTTTACCTACCATGTTCGTGAGGTGGGGTCATAAGAAGACTTATGTTGAACATTTTAGGGTCAAAATATTTAAAGAACAACAAAGTTATGAAAGTATGTTAATATTTTTCATTGCTCACTCATAACTTTGGTAATTTTCAATATTTTGACCCAGATTTTTAACATAGCCATTTTTTACACTACCTCATGAACATGGCAGGTGTCGTTTTTCAGATCCTGGTCAAAAGGTGTTTTCGCACTTGTGACATGAAATGTTGTTTCGTCCAGTATTTTAAATATTTCAGAAATGCCACATGTCATGTTTAGAAGGAGGGTCATAAAAAGACTGTGTATTGAAAATGTATAGTTAAAATGTCACAAAACGACAAAGATATGAAGAAACATTGAATGTTTTCAATGTGTACTCATAACATTGTTATGTGTGCAGATTTGGCCCCTTAAGTTTCAATAGCCCTTTTGTTACCCCACGGTATGAACATGGCAGGTGTTATTTTTCCAATCTTCTTCAAAACATGTCTTCACATTTGCTCTGAGAACTCACCTTTCGGACAGTATCCACCTGCTGTGATCAAAGCTGGGTTCATGAAAAAGACAGTTTTGAAAATTTGGGGCCAAAATGTCAAAAGGCAACAACATTATGAAGAAACATACTTTTTTTTCTACAGTCTATTCTCCCAGACGCGAGGGCATGTTTCAGAGGTGCACTCTCAACCCTACTTCCTCTACTCCCCATCTGTGACCCTCCCTTCTCTAGCTCTCCCCACCAGGACTTCCCAGGCCCCGGAGCCCCCTGCCTGGTTGGCCTGTCTGCAGATTAGAGGGTCCGTCCGTGGAGAGCCTGGGAAGCCGCCAGGGAAAGGTCTGGCATTGGGGATGTGGGCGTGGTCCCTGGTTCCCTTGTTCATGACAGCTCCAAAATGCAGTGGCGACAGTTGAAAGGGGAGCTACGCTTCAGTGAGCAGCGATCAGATATCGCCTGCTCATGCGCAGCTCCCCCTACACACACACACACACACACGCGCGCATACTGCGTGCTGCCCCCCACGCACACATGTATAGCCGACGGGGTGCCCAATCCTGCCGGCCAGCGCGCCCTCCAAAGCTCTTTCTGATGATGCCACGCTGGGTGCCCACCCCAGCGTGGCAACCTGCGAGCAGCCTCACGGGGTGACCAATCCCCGTCAGCTCCACTGTCTCTTCCCCCAGAGTACAGGGTGCCACGCTGGGAGCCCACCCCAGCGTGGCAAGTTGCTATGGCGCCGGGGCGCCCAGTCCCCCGCCAGCTTCATGCCCACCTCAACCAGTTGCCTTTTGTGCCACGCTGGGAGCCCACCCAGCGTGGCAATGTCCCCCGTCATTTAAAAAAAAAAAACTGTAGAAGAAAAACGGTCCCACGCAGTCTCCCTGCCCCCCACAACCCGCACCCACCCACTGCGCACCCTGCCTCCCCACACCCCCTCACCCCATACTTGCCTCCGGAGTCCAGCGCGACGATCTTCGGTGGACCGGGAACACGTCTGCACTCTTCAAAGCCGACCGCGAACTGAGGAAATGCCGGTAAGCTGTATAATGGGATAGATAGGGTTTTTTCAACTTTGTTGCATATCTCGGGCATTTTTTGGAATTTTTGCACCAAATTTTCAACATGGAGTTTTGGGACCCTTCTCATGATGCTGTCACTGTCATGGCGTTGTCGGACCCGAAGGTGATTTATGATCACTCACTGCAAAATCGCCTTCGGGACGATAAGAATGACACTGCCAGTGTTCATAAGGTGGGCTCTCAAGCAGCTTCTATTTTGAAAATTTGTGAAAATTCCAAAACACTGTTTTACGAGTGTGCGTTGCGCTGTTCCTACACACGCTCGTAAGTTCGTGAATTTTCCATATTTTCACTCCAGATTTTCAACATTGCCATTTTACCACACCTTCTTATGAAGCTGTCATTTTTCACATCTCACCCAAAACGTGTTTCCGCCCATGTAGCGCACATTGGCACAGTCGGTGTGCGAAATCAATGTACGGGACAAATTAAGAAAATCGCAGTGACACTGCTCATGAGCAGAGGTCTTAAAATGGCTATGTTGAAAAAATTCTAAAAGTGACTGTTCTATGGCGTCGTTCGCAGTTCCCTCGCTTGCGCTTCGTAAGTGTCAATTTTCAATATTTTCACTCCAGATTTTCAACATTGCCATTTTACCACACCTCTTTATGAGCAGTACAGCTGTCATTTTTCACATCTTGCCCAAAATGTGTTTCCTACCATGTAGCGCACAATGGCGCAGTCGATGCTGAAATCAATGTATGGGACACATTAAGAAAATCACAGTGACACTGTTCATGAGCAGAGGTCTTAAATGGCTATGTTGAAAATTTGTGAAAAAATTCCTAAAAATGACTGTTTTACAAGCGTGCGTTGCGCAGTTCCTATGCATGCTCGTAAGTTTCTGAATTTAATATTTTCACTCCAGATTTTCAACATTGCCATTTTATTACACTTCCTTATGAACAGTACAGCTGCCATTTTTATATGTCACCCAAAATGTGTTTTCGCACATGTAGCGCACAATGGTGCTGTTGGTGTGCGAAAGCAATGTTTGGGACAGATTAAGAAAATCACAGCTACACTGTTCATGAGCAGAGGTCTTAAAATGGCTATGTTGAAAATTTGGTGACAAAAGTCCATAAAATGACTGTGTTACGAGTGAGCATTGCGCAGTTTCCACGCACCCTCGTAAGTTCATGACTTTGTAATATTTCAGTCAGATTTTCACCAGTGGCATTTTCACACTTCCTTATGAACAGTACAGCTGCCATTTTCCTAGCGTAGCTGAAGTGTGTTTTCATACTTTCAGCGCAGAGATGCGTGGTCACTGTGGGAAATCATTGTTCGGGACAGATAAAGAAAATCACAGTGACACTGTTCATGATCGGAGGCACCAAAATGCCTGAGTTGACAATCTGCTGTAAAAAATCCCCAACCTAATTATATTACAGGTGTGCGTTGCAGTTTCTATGTACGCTTGTGACTTCACCATTTTTTTAAATATTTTTACTGCAGATTTGCAACATTTCCATTTTGTACACCTCCCCATGAACAGTACAGCTGTCATTTTTTACATCCTGTTCGGAATGTTTTTGCACCTGTGGTGCTAAATGCCGTAGTCGCTGTGCATAAGCAGCTTTTGGCTACGAAACTGATATTCCCCTGTTCATGAGGTGGGGTCACAAAAAAACATGTAAAATTGGTGAGAAAATACAGCGAATGCCTGAGGTATTAGGGTTTCCAACCATAACGCCCAACCCTGTAGAGAATGACAGGCATCAGGGGTGTGACTTGGGATTCTTGCCTGTAATGCTCATACCATTCCACACCCTGCAGCCAGTGAGAGGCATCGAGGTATGCCTTGGACTCTTCAGCCCCAAAGTTCACTTCATTCTCGTATATCGCACCTATCTCACCGTATTTCCTAATGGAATGGGGTGCGCATAAGGGCCAAAGACCCCAAGGAACACCGTGACACTTGTCAGTGTCTGCAGGGTGGGGTGTGGTGAAATGGCGTGGTCGTTATGCCTGACGAACCAAAGGCACGCCCCAATGCCTGTCACTCTCTGCAGGGTGGTGGTGGGGTTGGCTTCAGTTCAATACTTCACTGCCATTCCTATTACGCAGCTCTGTAACTTCTACACTACCACTGCCAATGCCAGCAAGCAAACATTCGGCATTGACAAATGCTTGTTTGAAATCCTTTTTAAAACATGTTTTCACAGTCCTTCTGTGAAACCACTTTTCTGACAGGATTGTAAAAAATCCACCTGTCTTGATCACGGCTATAATCTGCCTTGGGAATTCAGTATATCTGAACTGTTGCTCTTGCTTCTGCTGCCAATTATCAGCTTCAAGTACATAACATTCTGAGCTTGTCATTATGTTTACAACCTTTATTTGAAATGGGCAGACTGGATGGGCCTTGTGGTCCTCATCTGCCATCGACTATGTTTCTGTGTTTGAAATTGTGTTGTACTGATGTTTTTACTGTCCTATACCCTGGACTTTGTCTCCCATTTCTTATGTTTTGTACATTGTTCCTTTGGGTATTTCTATGCTTACAGATATGCAGTTGCATATGTCACCTGATATCCTGTATAACGTTTCTGTTTGTCACCTGTTTTGTGATTTTCTCAGGTTATCCCTGAAAATAGGCAAATGTCTAGTGCACTTGCCTGGTTAAAAATAAATAAATCAGATGGGATCATAAGAATACCATGTTTAAAATTTGGGATCGAAATGTGAAAAAGCAACTAAGTTTTGAAGAAACTTGGAATTGTTCCAACATGTACTCATAACTTTATTTTTGCAGACTTTGGTCCCTAATGTTCAACATATGCCTTGTATTACCCCACCCCATAAATATAGGTATCACTTTTTTCAAATCCCTTCTGAAACATGTTTTCACAGTTGCGCTGCAAAATCACCTTCCGGATGGAATTTTCAAAAGTTCCACCTGTCTTGATTATAATTTCAGGTCATAAAAAGTCTGAATTTGAAATTTGGGGTCAAAATGTGGGAGCCCACTGAAAATTGGATATTCCCTCTCAGTTGGTCTATCCTGGGTAAAGACGATCTGTAAATGTGTAAAAGCAGGACACTACTGAAAATGAGATATCGCATCTCATCTGGTCTGTCCTGAGTAAACTGTGAAGTAAAACTGTGTAAAAGTAGGACCCCAGTACAGCCGAGTACCACTGAACTGGGCATCTATGCTGCTGTGTCCTTGGAAAAATACATTGTGAAATCTGGACCCCACTGAAAATGTAACTTGCCTTTCGGCTGGGATACCCTGGGCTAATACATGATAAAAAAGGATAAAAGCAGGGCCCATGGAAAATGAGATATTGCATCTTGGCTCTGCTGTCCTGTGTAAATGCATAATAAAAACTGGGAAAAGCAGGATTCCACTGAAAAGAAGATAACATTTGAGCTGTGCTATCCTGGTAAATATGGTAAAAAAAAGTGTGCCAAAGCACTACCCATTGAAAATGAGATATTACATTGCAGCTGGGTTATCCTGGGTAAATATATTGCAAAACTGTGTGTAAACAGGACCCTACAGCAGAACCCCATTGAAAAGGAGATGTTGCATCTAAGATGATCTGTCCTAGAAAAATACATTGTAAAAGCAGGAGCACACTTAAAATCGAGATTTGCATCTCACCTGTAACTACCCTGGGTAAATGCTATGTAAAACTGTAAAATAAGGACCCCATTGCAAATGACATACATAATCTCATCTGGTTTGTCTTGGCTAAATATATTGTAAAAATGTGTACAATTAGCAGGACCCAGCACAACGGCAAGTGAACATTCGGCATTGACAAATGCTTGTTTTTCTTTCTTGATGTAACTAAAACTCCAGCAAGCTAGGTAGAATTTCAGAAGATTACAGTGCTGGGGGTTGGGTTTGGTGTCTCTGCTATGGCACTGTATCACATAAACCTCCTCACTTTGGACTGGTATCACAGATGGCACTAGCAGACAGCTTCTGTGATTACAGACAAGTCAGTGATTTAACATGAGAGGAGTTTCTGAGATTTGTTGAACAAGACCTCTCTTTCACCGATGGGAAGTCACTACAGATGAAGTTTCCTTAACCTGAGAGTCAGATAATCACACTTTCCGATTTAGAATGTGACTACATTAATGCCAGATCCTGCTGCTCCAAATTAAACAAGGTAAGCAGTTTGTAACAATATGACTTTAAAGAGTACAAGACCCTAATATTGTTTTTTTTTTAAATTAAAAAAAAGTTCTGTAGGCCTTTATAGTGAATGCTATTGTTTACATAAATGCTAAAGCTGCATTGATTTAATGAAAATCAGTGCAGTTTTGTAGCATTTAAAAATGTAAAATAAAACAAAAAAGCTTCTATCCTGAAAACCCACTCTTAAGAAGTCCCTAAAATGACTGCAATGTGACATTACTGAAGTAAGAACACTCCATCAGCCCTGTGGTAAGCATTGATAACTGTACTATGCTATAAGTTACTTTATTTTTATATTGTGCAAATAAATGGAAACCTCTCTGAGAGCTTTATAAAAGTCAAAATAGGCATACACATTTTATCGCAATGCAACGCAATTCAAAAGCAGCAGACATAGTGATGTAGAAACTCTGATTACAACGGCCAAATAACTACTCACAGGACTGGATTAATGAGTGGGAAACAAGAGTCAATACATCCGGGGCATTGAGCCTCCAGGGGGGCCCAGAACACGACATTTCAGTTAAAAACATACCGCAAGTTCCTAGCCCATTCAGTGTGATGATATGCTGCCTGGAAACAGTATGTGTTGCTGCTTTAGGACTGTCTGTAGACTGTGAGCCAGATTATTGTCTGACTCGAACAATGAGGACCAAGGGTTGAACAACTCCTTCTTTACTTTATTGGGGCAGTGAATCCAAAGGTGTGTTAAGCTGTTAAATTTATTTCAAAAGTTTTACCAGGAAAAACTGAGCTGGTAACGGCTCGTTTCCAGATATTGCCCTGGGGGAAGGGGTATTGGGAACACACAGTACATGAATGTCTGAAGATAACAGTCATAAAAGATCAATAGTAAAATACAATGCAATAAAAATACATTGCAATAAAAAATAATAGGTAAAATAAAATAATGGAGAATACATGACAGTTGTGCAGCCACAACATTCAGGCAGATAGCGCAAAAATAACAATGTTTTATTTATTGAATTTTGTTAAAGGTGACCCAAAAATTAAATTGTGCAGCCCGCCCCCGTCCCACATACCTTTGTAAACTGCGGCAGGAGTCCGAGGCTGCTGTCAGTACCATTTTTTGAATAATCTGCACATTTTGAAATACTGCCGAAACTTTTCAACGAATACGAAAATGGCGGCCGGGTCTCGATCAAACAGGCGCAAGTTTACCTGAGTATTCCACCCAGTTTTGTGATGTTGCAAACACCATTGCTCTCAATGGAGCAGCATGGGAAGGGGGCTTAATATGCTTATTTTATTACTTTTGCAGGGGGGTCTTGATGCCTAAATTAATATCTACGGCAATACTGGAACGGGTCATTGCTGTAGTTATTAATTTAGGCATCAAGACCCCCGCGAAAGTAATAAGCATATTAAGCCCCCCCTCCCCTGCTGCTCCATTGAGAGCAATGGTGTTTGCAACGTCACAAAACTGGGTGGAATACCCAGGTAAACCTGCGCCCATTTGATCGGGACCCGGCTGCCACTTACATATTTGCCGTAAAGTTTTGGCAGTATTTTAAAATCTGCAGATTATTCAAAAAATGATACCAACGGCAGCGTCAGACTCCCACCTCAGCTTACAAAGGTATGTGGGACAGGAGCGGGCTGCACGATTTAATTTGCGGGTCACCTTTAACAAGATAGGCTCATTGTGACAGATGTCCCTTTTTCAGGAGCGACCCCAAGTTAGTTACATTTAACATGAGAATACAGTTCAGCAGATATGAACAGAAATGACAAGTAACACGACAGTAATATTATAGTTACTGAATCACATACAGACGAAAATCACACCAAGCGAAGTCCATTGTGACATAATGATGTGTCTTTAATATATTAGACACTCTCCTAAGGCTCCTGATTAGAGGAGGACGATGACAACAAAGTGGGAAGTAGCTACCACACGTTGTTCAGCAGGTGCAGGCACGAGTGCTCTTTGATCAGGCCTTTGAAAGACATGAGGCACTCTCCTGGAAAGTGAGGAGTAGTTCATTCCAGAGCTGAGAGGCTTTATGTGGGAAAGATCGCTGGCCAGTAGATGTCTTTGCTCTGGTGACTTCCAGGAGAGGTTGGGTGGAGGAGTGCTGGAGTCTCCTATGGGGTCTGTGTACCACTGTGTCCTTGAGGCTAGGGAGGTAGTCACACAGGATTTTGTATGTGAGACAGAGCAGAGGATAGCTGAGTCTGTCTTCAAGAGTGGGCCAATTGAGGGAAACAAGGACAGCACAGTGGTGTTTCGTGTTGCAAACCTGCCTATCCTATGATAGAGTTGTTTGACTTAGCTCAGTTTCCTTCAGCGAGGAGAGAATAAGGGCACCATAGAGAACTGCCAGGACTAGTGTAGAGCAAGCACTGGATAGGCAGGCCTTGTTTGTTAGGTAAGCACGAAGTCTGTAAAATAAGCTGAGCTTTTGAGAGAGTAGTGTGGTAGTGCCTTCCACACGTGGCCTGAAGGGAGAGCTCCTGGTCTGGTTGGACACCTAGGCATTTTATGTTGTCGGTTACCTCTAGTCTTGTTCCCCTAGAGGTGACAGAACTGCTCACAGCAGGGGAGGGAGCGGGAACGTGGAGGGGAGACCAACAGTGAGGAGGGAAAAATAAGGGATATGGTCGGGTACAGTTGCAGGAGGGGTAGTAAAGGCATGGAGAAGGGACCTGAAGGAGGAGAAGGATGTGGCTGAACTGAGAGATATGGTAAGGGAGGACCAGAGCTTAGGGAAAACAATACTAGAAGATAGATTGGTCCTGCTGAAGTTTTGTTTATTAAACAAAGCAGTGAAAAACATTTCTAGTATCTAAGAACTTACTTAAAGTCAGAGAAGTTATCTTTTTATACCCTGTAAATATTTTGTTTTAAAATTAGAGCTGTGCCAGAAAATTTATCTTTTTGTACCCTTGAGCATCCCACAGGACGCTCTCCTCCTCCAGAGAGGGAGGGTTGCTGTTCCTGCTGCTATACTGCCACCTGGGTGGCCACAGGTGGTGGTGCAGATTGGGGGACACCAGGGGATGGAGGGACGGATGGTATCTGGATCTGGGCGTGACACCACGCCTCTGCACGTACACAATCCTTTGGATACATTTGTGTGCTGACATCAATAGAGTGAGTGAAACACCAAGAAAATCGTCCCTACGCACCAGAATAATGGAGTGCCCAGCACTATCCCTGATCTTTCCCTGCCTGTCCCACAGCTATGGCTTTCCAATGAAGTAAGGAAGTTCAAGGGGGGAAGCTCCCATGTTACCGCTTGGAGGGAAAACCATGGCTACGTGGAGGAAGGCCCTGAACACCAGATCACAGGCACGGGGTGGACAATAACCAGCAGGACTCCTTGTTCACTCCCGATGAGTTGGTACGTAGGTGTAAGGGGCATACAACATCGAAATATACCCTGTAAACATTTTGTTCTAAAATTAGTGCTGTGTAAAGTTTCTGCACTCTGTGGAGTTGCTGAATTGTGGAAAATATTTTTGAGAAATGTCTACAATTTGTAAATTAATGAAACTAACAGGAAAAGTGATTAGTGAAAAAAAGGTCCTTCACTTTGACAGTATGTTGTTTGTGGATTTAATTTCTTAAAAATGTTTCTGATCATAATTGCAAAAAAACTTCTGCAAAGTTTTATATGATAACCGTACTGCAGGGTTTTGCCTATGACATATTCTGCATAAATGGAGCTTTGGCATAATAGTGAACCTTAGGACTGAGAGATGCGCATTAAGCTGGGGCTTGTTTCCCAGTGCAAACTTTGGGGGGGTTGGGGTTACACAGGAATTGGAGAAAAAATGAACAAAATGGCAAAAAGCAACAAGTGGTAATAAGATTTGACTACTTTACAAGAACTCTGAGGAACAGACAGTTAAAATGAACTAGGCAGATAAAGTGTGAGCTGGTTCATCAGCCCAGCAGTAGGGCTGCTGCTCACAATGCCAGTGACCCAGACTCCAGAACGAGCCAGGGTTGTTGGCGACTGGTCAGGAGGAGTATTGAGCATTCTAGAGGATGCCCTTCACTCTTACAGGGAGGAGGAGTAATGTCCTCCACAACAACACTGACACCTTTTTGACCACAGATGGTAGTGTGTTGGAGGACCTGTGGGGTGGCTGGTACATAGCTGTCTATGTGCTAGCATGCACAGCATGTGCACGCCCATGGCATCCTCGACAGCGATGCCCCAAGTGGTCAGAAGCAACCAAGAACCATACCACAACGGCTTGTGTGCCTAGGTATACTTGAGCTCTGTATCCCTTCCTCACCATCTCATACCTGGCCAGGGATATCTGGATAATTACCAAGCTTGCTGGGCCAAAGGCTTCAAGGTAAGGAGAGCGGTATGTGGAGATGACAGGGCTGGTTGGTTGCTAGCGGATAATAAGGGAGAAGGCAGTAAGGGAGGTCATGATTCAAAGGGAGGAAGTAGTGGTGTTGGGTGATCTGAGCATGCCAGACATCGACTGGGATGTTCCAGTGGCAGGGAGCGACAGAAGTCAGGGCTTCCTGGAGACCAGTCTTCTGGTACAGAACTGTCTACTGGTACAGCTAGTTAAGGCACCCACCAGTCAGTCTGCAGTCCTCGATGTGGTGCTCCCCAACTGAGAGATAGTAGGAGCTGTGAGAATAAAGGAGCCACTGAGAACAGTGACCATAATTCCAGTTGGTTCAAACTGGTCCTTGGGTCTGTAAAACGCCAGTCGAGAGCTGAAGTCCTTGATTTTATAAAGGCAGACTTCAGCAGGCTGAGGGAGCTGGTCAAGGAAAAGCGGAGGTGCGGGGGCAAAAATGGTAGTGGGATTCAAGAATGAATGGAGTAGGCATAAGGGAACCATAGTGATAAAGAAAGGGGGGGAAGGTTAAGCCGGAGAGAAGTAGAGTCTGTAGCGTTACAGTAGGCAGAGAAAATGGGTAGACTAGATGGGCCAAGTGGTCCTTATCTGCCATCAAATTCAGAGACTGTTACATTTCTAGGCAAGACTCAGGAAAATGGTAAAGGCAAAGAAAAAAGCCTTCTACAAGTATAAAGAAAGGCAGGGGGAGGAAGACTGGGGAGAATATATACTGAAAAATAGGCAGAGGGCGCTTAGGTAGACAAAAGCACATACAGAGCTGCCTGTTGTGATGGAGGTCAAGTATGGAGAAAAAAATTCTCTTCCGATATGTTAGGGGGAAAAAGGAAGTACGTAGGGAGTATCATAAGGCTAGCTATGGGGGCGGTAGGGTTATAGAGGAGGATGAGCACAAGGTCGCCATCCTTAATGATTACTTTTGCTCAGTTTTTACTAGGGAGGACAGTGGGCCTTTGCCAGGGAGTGGCATCAAAGCAGCCACTAAGGGGGTCCTGGAGATGAGGCAGCCAATATTTATAAGCGAAAAGGTCCAGAAAGGACTGGCAGCCCTAAAAAATAGATAAGGCCCTGGACAGATGGGTTGCATCCAAGATTACTCTGGGTGCTGGCAGTGGTACAGGCTGAACCCCTGCTGGGGTTTTTTAACAACTCACTAAGGATGGGGGTAGTTCTGGAGGGTGGCAGACATAGTTTACTCCATAGCGGGGAGAGACAGGGAACAAGTGGGGAACTGCAGACCTGTCAGTCTTGCCTCTGTAAGGAAGCTGATGGAGTCACTGGTCAAAGAGGACTACATGGACTACTTGGAGAGCAGCTATCTCCAGGATGGTAAACAGCACGGATTTGTGGCAGGGAGGTCCTTTCAGGCTAATCTGATAGTTTTCTTTGATTGAACGACAAGTTAATTGGATAGGGGCCATGCTGTGGATTTGCTGTACTTTGACTTCAACAAGGCTTTCAACTCAGTGCCTCACAGACACTTGCTGAAGACAATGGAGGATCTGGGTGTGGCTAAGGTCTCAGTAAACTGGGTGGGTAACTAGCTAAAGGGGTGCAGCAGAGGGGTGTGGTTGGCAGGGTCAGATCAAAAGAGAGGGAGGTCACTAGTGGGATACCATAGGGTTCTGTCCTGGGTCCAGTGTTTTTCAGTATGTTCATCAGCAACATTGGCGAGGGAATCTGGGGCAGGTTGTGTCTCTTCTCAGATGATACTAAGCTCTGTGGGAGGGTGGACAGTGACGAGGGAATCGGGGGGGGGGGGATGCAGCGTGACTTACAAAAGCTAGAGTGGTGATCTAAGGTTTAGCAGTTGAAATTCAAGAAATTCAACACCAAAAAGTGCAAGGTAATCTACTTAGGAGCAAGAACCCCAGGACAGAGTACTGGATGAGTGAGGTGAGACTTAGTACTACGGCTAAGGATAGGACCTTGGAGTTATTATCAATGACAAGACCTATAGCAATGCGAGTAGGATGCTGGGATGCATCGGGAGGCATATTGATAGCAGAAGAGAAGAGGCAGTACTTCCCCTGTATAGATCCTGGGTGGGGCCACACCTGGAGTACTACGCCCAGTTCTGGATCCCTTGACTCAGGAAGAATACAGATAGTCTGGAGGCGGTGCAGGGTAACAAAAATGATTCAGTGCCAGCTGGGCGGGTCCTATGAGGAGTGCCTCAAGGCACTGAACGTGTACTCGCTGGAGACAAGAGAGGAGAGAAAAGATATGATAGGGACTTTCAAGTTTTTATGAGGAATTAAAGTGAACTGTAGCTAACTAGCTTGAATACTAGTTTGTGGTAATGTGGATGTGAATGGAAACTGGCAGGAGGGAGGATCAGGATGGATATGAGAAAGTATTATTTTACACACAGGGTGGTAGAGCCATGGAACGGTCTTTCAGCTGAAGTGGTGGATGCTAAACTGTTTGGGTTCAAGCACAGTTGGGACAGAATGAAGGATATAGGGCGTGTGCTCTGGGTGACAGAAATGGAGAATAAGGGGAAAGATTTGGAGGGCTAGGACCCTGTAGGAACAGTAAGTCCCAGGGCTAAATAGGGAACTGGGGCAGACTGGATGGACCATTGGTCTTTTTCTGTCATCATTGTCTGTTTCCGTGCGATTGCGATAGGGACAGAGACGGAAAGTAAGAAAAAATTCAAGAGAAAAATGCACTTAACATAGGATGTAGCAACACTGCACAAAGGTTGACTGATAATATTGTCTTATAAAATGGGGATAGAAAATCCTGCGTTTTGATTGGTTTTTACCTGTGCATCAGATCCATTCGATGCACAAGTAATGAGTACTCAGAAACAGGACTACATTGCCAAACAAAATATCAGTGTGCCGTTAGAACTTTTGCTTTCAAATGCCATTTTTTATATATATATATATATATATATATATATATATATTAATTAGAGGCAAAAACTCCGTTTAATGCATTAGTTAGGTTGTTCCACAGCGACAAAAGTGAGAAATGCTGTTAGGGTTGAAAACCTAACTCCGATCACCCAGCACCACACACACATTCAAGTATGGGGAGGACCAAGTCAACACAACCAATGACAGACATCCAGCAGCAGGTGACAGAAATAACAAACAATTGTCTAAATGTACTACGAGACATCCCCACCCACCTGACCAGGTACTGCATGCTCAGTGGAGATCAACAGCAAAACTGAGGCCATGTACACCAAACGACACATCCCTGATTGCAGCTGCACACAATGTACCACACTTAGTAGTTGCATGGCCTTACCTACCGATGCCCCACACCAGACCACACCACTTGTGGTGGGCCACCTGAGCAATAGAGTTCAGCAAAACCAAGGAGTTGTTCAGGTATAATATCTCTGATTATAACACTGGAAGAAGCCAGAAGGTGAAGGAAGGAAACATATTCAATTCAGTGCTTCAGAGTAACTGGTAACTGGTATTTTTCTTTTAAACTTAAATTGTAGGCTTGTAGTGACACTATACTTTCTTTCTGTGTTGTCTTTACTTATAATTGTTTTTGGGCTGTTGAAAATTTAAAAAATAGTGGTGGTGTAATTCTGTGCTGTCTTTAATTGCTGCAAATTTTATTTTGGCTTGTCTGACTGTCCTGTAGCTGGGTGAAGGGTGTTAATTGTCTGGCCTCTAACCTCAGCTACGTGATAACTGGAGGTGGGGCTTAGTCACACTTAAAGCAGCAAACAGAAGTTCATCTTCTCAGAAGAAGCCAGAAGGTGAAGGAAGGAAACATATTCAATTCAGTGCTTCAGAGTAACTGGTAACTGGTATTTTTCTTTTAAACTTAGATTGTAGGCTTGTAGTGACACTATACTTTCTTTCTGTGTTGTCTTTACTTATAATTGTTTTTGGGCTGTTGAAAATTTAAAAAATAGTGGTGGTGTAATTCTGTGCTGTCTTTAATTGCTGCAAATTTTCGCCCCCCCTTCCCCCAACTCTTAATTATATGCCCTGATAAATCTGATTGACAGGAGCTAAACACAGGGTATAGTAAGAGGTGTGAAGTAGGAGGGGCATAAGGGGGAAGAAGACCACCCTCAGCACGACAAGTTTTTGACTCATTTATTTATTTATTGGTTTCTTTTTCTTAAAAAATATATATCTGAGGATCAGTTACAGGATTTTAGTACTGTAAATAAATAAAAAGAGAACTAAGAGAGCTTCAGTAGCAGATAAGTAGTGGAATTGCAGTATAATGTGGGGAGTGGTGCAATGCAGTGGCTGTGGGGCAGCCATATTCAGGCAGACCTTCTGGACACTGAGGTGCTGCCCTATCTGCATGCATCTCTGGTACTGCGGGATGAGGTAGCCAGACTCAGGCGGAGTAAACTGGGTCAGAGTACCATCACCTGTCCAGGAACCACCCAGTCCAATGCAGCTGCCTCAAAGGATGCCGAGACGAGGAGCACTTGGATGACAGTGGGCTCAGGGAGGTTAGAGCAGTCAGGCAGAGGCACATCCCAGATCCTATTCCTCTCAAGAACTCATATGCCACACTGGCAAATGAGGACAACCAAATAGAGGTACCCAGGGAAGTGGAAGGAAAGGATGTGGAGGTTAGGCAAGGAGGTGACCTCAGTGGGAAAGCAGTGGACCCCAGAGGAGGAGAGCGAATCCTGGTGGGGACTCCATCATAGAGGATCCAGCTAGGAACACAGGAGGGAGGACAGGGAGGTGAGGTGCCTACCAGGTGCCCACGGCATGGAGGATGGAAGGAAGATACTGGGGATCACTGGGAAGGCAAGACAGGAGGGTGAGCTGGATGTCATTATCCACCTAGGTACTAATGACTTGGCAAATGGGGAGCCAAGGAAGTTCAGGAAGAGTTTAGGAAACTGGGGAGGGTCTCAAGCAAGTAGCTACTTCTGTCACTTTCTCGAAGTACTACCTGTGAGAGGCAAGGAGAGCATAGAGTGCATGCACCAGGAACTTTAACTCATGGTTGAAGAACTGGTGCTGTGAGGAAGGGTTTGGATTCATTGGTGACTGGGGACCCATCTGGAGGATGGAGGTTTGTTCAAGCCTGGCGGACTGCATCCATCCTGGAGGGAATCAAGCACTCAATGATAAGTTTAAATGCTACATTGACAAGCATTTAAACTAGCAAAGGGGGAGCAGGCCAGCAAGGATGATACCTACTTGCTCACCCCCACAGCTAGTAATGGAACCAGTGAACCAGAGGAGTGGCTATCTCTGCAAAGCAGTGTGCAAAAGATGGAGATTAGTGTCCAAAAGGTGGATAAGCAGAAAGGGGCAAAATTCAGCAGAAGGGCAGACAGCAAGGAGAACCAGGGATAAATGACAACCAAGGAAGGGCTGGAGTAGAACAGTGAAGCAGTCTAGGGAGGTCAAATCATGGAAAGCCATGTGTGCAAATGCCAGAGCCTTAGCAACAAGATGGAAGATCTGGAGGCTGTCATGGTACAGTCAGACCTGGACATTGTGGCCATCACTGAAACCTGGTGTAATGATAACCATGACTGGAGATGGCCATACCTGGCTACAACATATTCAGAAGAGACAGAGCAGGCAGGAAGGAGGAGGAGTGGCACTGTATGTGAAAAATGACATAAGGGCCACACAGATCCAGGAGGAACAAAATGGGGGAGAGATACTGTGGGTTAAGCTGGAAAGGAAAATGGGGCCAGCCATCCGCACAGGTGTGGTCTATAGACCACCAGCCCAGGAGGAAGAAACAGATAGAGAGCTGATGCTAGCCATCCAAAGGATGGCAGACAAGGGTGAGGTAGTACTGGTTGGAGACTTCAATATTCCAGACGTGGACTGGAGCATCCCAGCAGCAGCATCAACTAGGAGCAGATTTATCCTGGACTCCCTTCAGGGTGCCTTCCTCAAACAACTGGTCATGGAACCAACTCGACAGAAGGCAATACTGGACCTTGTGCTCACAAACAGGGACAGTGTGATGGGGTAACAGTGGGGAGCACCTGGGTAACAGTGACCACCGTCATTGTGGTTTGAAATCACAGAAAGAGCAGAACCAAACCACACAAAAACACGATCCTGGATTTTAGGGGGCAGACTTTGGGAAAATGGGGAGATGCTTGAAAGAGGCATTAAGGGAATGGGACAGGAATCAGGGATTGAGGAACAGTGGCAGTATTTAAAATGGGGATTATAAGAACAACAGAATTATGCATTAAGCAGGTTAGCAAGAGGAAAAGAAAGAGGAGACCATTATGGTTTTCCAAAGAGGTAGCAAAGAAAGTGAAAGCCAAAAGATTGCATTCAGGCAATACAAAAGACACAGGCAGAAGGGATAGGGAGAAGTACCAGGAGAAACAAGGAGGCAGGAAGTCAGTAAGGAAGCCAAAGCTCAGACAGAAGAACACATTGCAAAATCAGTGGTTAAAGGGGACAAAACCTTTACAGGTACATAAGAAAAAAGAAGGACAAAGGGAGGATAGTGAGACTGAAGGGGAGGATGGGAGCAGCGTGGAGGATGACAACAGTAAAGCTGACATATTGAACAGGTATTTCGCTCAGTCTTTACTAAGGAAGAGGGGGTAATGGGTCTGAAGGAGTACAAGGGGTGAGAATGGTGCAGAAATGGACACAAGTCCCTTTACACGAGAAAGGGTCCTGAAGGAACTGGAAGTAATAAGAGCTGATAAAGCAATGGGGCCAGATGGGTGCACCCCAGGGTCCTTAAAGAACTAAGAGAGGTGGTGGCTGAACTCTGGCTATCCTGTTCAGCCAATCACTGGAAACAGGGAGGTACCCAAAGACTGAGGACAGAGATGTAGTCCCTTATACAAAAGTGGGAACAAAGAGGAAGCAGGGAACTACAGACCAGTCAGCCTCACCTCGGTAGTGGGAAAGATCATGGAAGCACTACTGAAGGAGAGATTGGTGGAACATCTGGTTGTCAATGGACTACAGGACCCAAGCAGCATGGTTTCACCAGGGAGGTCATGTCAGACCAACCTCATTGAATTTTTTGACTGGGTGACTAGGAGGTGGATCAGGGAGGGCAGTGGACATGGCCTATCTGGACTTCAGCAAGGCCTTTGACACTGTGCCACATAGAAGACTATTACACAAACTGGGGAATATGGGTGTGGGCAGGACAGTAGTGTGGTGGGTAGGTAACTGGCTGGGTGGCAGGACACAGAGGGTGGTGGTAAATGGTTGTCACGCACAGAGGGAAGAGTGACCAGTGGGGTACCACAGGGATCAGTGCTGGGACCGGTCCTATTCAACATCTTCATCAGTGACATTGCACAGGATATAGAAGGCAGAATTTCACTGTTCGCTGATGACACAAAGCTCTGTAACAGAGTAGACACACCAGAGGGTGTAGACAGAATGAGAAGGACCTGCAGAAACTTGAAGAATGGTCAAGGGTTTGGCAGTTGAAATTCAATGCAAAGAAGTGCAAGATAATGCATATGGGGCACAAAACCCTGGCACAATATATCAGTTGGGGGTGAGGATATAGCATGCACCAAGCAGGAAAGGGATCTTGGGGTTGTCATCTCTGATGACCTCAAGGTAGGAAACAGTGTCACAAGGCATCAGGTAAAGCAAATAGGATGCTGGGATGTATAGGCAGGGGCATCACCAGCAGGAAAGGGAGGCCATAATTCCGCATACAAGACACTAGTGAGGCCCCACCTGGAGTACAGTGTACAGTTCTGGAGACCATACCTACGTAAGGACATAGACAGGGTAGAGAAGGTTCAGAGGAGGGCAACAAAGATGGTGCATGGGTTGCATCACAAGTCCTATGAAGACAGGTTGAAGGAACTGAACATGTACTCCTGGAGGAGAGGAGGGAGAGGGATATGATAGAGACATACAAGTATCTTACAGGGAGGAACAGGGTGCAGGAAAACACTATTTTTAGCGAAAAAGATGTTTCAGGACTAGAGGGCATGGGATGAAGTTGGAGGAGGACGATTCAGAGGAAACATGAAAAGAATTTCTTCACAGAACGGGTGGTGGACAAGTGGAACACCCTGCCAGAGGAAGTGGTGGGGGCTGAAACAATCACGGGATTTAAGAATGCATGGGATAGACATAAAGGAATTCTAGAGGTCAGGGGTAAGGGGAAATAGACTTCTAGGAAAACAAACTGAACTTACAAGCTCAAATGGGCAGACTAGGTGGGCCATAGGCCCTTATCTGCCGACACTGTCTATGTATCTATGTAACAAGGGTTTGAGAAATGCAGCTTTCTAATTGACTGTAAACATTGTAACAGCCTTATGTTTAGTTTTTATTAACATACATGTAGAGCCTAACCATATGATGAACATGGTTTAATGTTTAAAAAACAGTTTTATTATGATAGCAATAAGCCATTCCCAGGTATTATGTTAATGGTCAGTTTATCACTGTCTAGTGACATGTGACACTCGGCTATGCCTTATTCAACATTAAACCCCTACAGGGTGATTAACAGACCATTTTACATAACTGTTGGTCATGCCTTATTGCTTAATTGTCTTTATGAGTAGATACTCTCCCTCTGCTAAGCACTGCAGCAGCTTTGCAACACAGTGTCACCCAGTTACACCATACACTGTCTAGTTACTGGAGAATGGCTGTGAATATGAACTCATGAAGATGAACAGTGTAACTTGATCATTACAGTCATCGAAACCCTAGTGTGATTATAACTGACAGAGTCAGTGATAGAGGATAACCCCTGCTGTCCTAGTACACTTACCCCATTGTGAGTTAAATCATTACTAAAAGACATTGTTTATATCTACACCATACCTACTTGATTCCTGTTGTACCACAATTAACATAGTTATCACTTTGATAGCATCAGTGACAGAAGTGTGGCAAACCCAAACAGTAGGCATACAGCCTGAGTATGAAACAACTGTTAAAAAAAATCACACTGTGTCCATAAGTGGCATAGATCACTCATTGCAACAATTGTAAATATATTACTATTTGAATAAGTTAGTCATCACAGATGCAGTGAGATTGTCTTTATCAGGTACAACATACTCAGTAAGTGCCTACAGGAAAATCTATCCTATATACATCTCCGATACAGGTACATCATTGTTGGCTCAGTAGTGCTATGATATTTAGAAGTTGCTTGGCCTGATCCATGCAATTACAATGCTTCTTACAAAGAATACTTACTGCATCTTTAGTATTGAAACACACTGAAGATCTATATATGTACATCAGCAGTACACCTTCATCAGTAAGAATGCATGTGATACTGGCAGTCATGCAATTTCACAGCGTTGAACAGGCAATGCTTTCCATACGCTTACATCAGCCTCTCTATGTTAAGTAAACCATTGCAGTAAATGTACTACTATGTAAATCACCTGCTAAATGTATCACTACTTTTATCTTGAGCATGCTAGTGTCTTGTAGTTAATTTATGTGCTTCTCTTAATTAATGTATACTCACTAGTGTTAAAACCTTTCTACAACTGTCATCATGCACCTTCAGCATTTATATTGAATAACGGCACAGTACCAGTTGTGGTGTGGTGTGGGCATCGTGGTAAGGCCATGCAACTACTAAGTGTGGTACGTTGTGTGCAGCTGCAATCAGGGATGTGTCGTTGGTGTACATGGCCTCAGTTTTGCTGTTGATCTCCACTGAGCATGCAGTACCTGGTCAGGTGGGTGGGGATGTCTCGTGAGTACATTTAGACAATTGTTTATTTCTGTCACCTGCTGCTGGATGTCTGTCATTGGTTGTGTTGACTTGGTCCTCCCATACTTGAATGTGTGTGTGTGTGTGTGTGTGTGTGTGGTGCTGGGTGGGGGGGTGAGGTCGGAGTTAGGGTTTTCAACCCTAACAGCTAATTTCCCACTTTTGTCGCGGAACAACCCTAACTAATGCATTGCGGAGTTTGCCCTAATTTCCCTTCTTTTGAGAATGATAACGAAATAGTGAATGTAATGTGCGGCCCAGCGCTCCGCCACATGATGTCTTGTGGCATAGTAACAGGAGCAACAACGCAAACAGAAATACTAACAGTGGCACACATGGTAACACAAGCGCGAATGAGAACAGAAAGATACTTGCAGTGGCGTGACGGAACAGTGTGCCACGTGATGTCTTGTCACATAGTAACATGGTGCCTGTAAATGGAAATGTCAATGGGCATGGTGACTAAAGTGAAACAGAAAGAGAAACAATACATTACACAAATGGCAAAAAAGTAACAGAAATGCAAGCAAATGAAACGCATAAGATAACGCAATAGGGCCCGGCCCCAGCACGAACAGATGCTGGGCCCAAAGGCCTGCACTCCCACCACACATGATGTCTTGTGGCATAGTAACAGGAAGAGTAACGCAAACAGAAGCGCTAACAGTAGCGACAAGGTAACGCAAGCAAATGAGAACAGAAAGGGTAACGAACACGGTGCATAGACGGGAACGGTGTGCCACGTGATGTCTTGTCACATAGTAACATGGTGCCTGTAAATGGAAATGTTAATGGGCATGGTGACGAAAGTGAAACAGAAAGAGAAACAGTACAGTAGACACAAATGGCAAAAAGTAACAGAAACACAAGCAAATGAAAACGCAGGATGACGACGCAGAGCATTAGTGTATTGATTGGTCAGCCCTAACTCTCACCCCATGACATGTGTAAAGCAGCAGAAGTATAGGAGAATGGGGTGAGAGTTAGGACCCATGATCCCAATGCACACCCAGTGCGGTTGGGGGTGGGCGGGGGATTCAAGGGGTTTCAACCTAACAGCGAATTTCCTCACTTTTGTCGGCTGTGGAACAACCCTAACTAATGCATTAAACGGAGTTTTTGCTTCAATTTCCCTTCTTTTGGGAATGATAACGAGAAATAGTGAATAATGCAGCGGCGGGGCCCCACGGCCCCGCCACATGATGTCTTGTGGCATACTAACAGGACAGCAATGCAAACAGAAATGCTAACAGTGGCGCACATGGTAACACAAGAGCGAATGAGAACAGAAAGGGTAACGCACATGGTGGCGTAGACGGGAACGGTCTGCTACGTGATGTGTTGTCACATAGTAACATGGTGCCTGCAAACAGAAATGTCAATGGGCATGGTGACGTAAAGTGAAACAGAAAGATGAACAGTACTGTAGACAGAAATGGCAAAAAATAACAGAAACACAAGCGCAAATGAAAACGCAAAGGATAACGCACATGGCGGCGCAGACGTCAACGGTAAGTGAAACGGGTACGGAACCGCAAGCGGAAAGGGCAACAGTAACAGTAATGTAAGCGCACAGGCTGGTTTTCCCCAAAACCTGCATAAAGAAAGACAGTGAGTACAAATAATGTATGCATAATAATGAGTATCGGCGGAGAAAATGAGATCTTGGAATACTAAATACATTATATCTCAGGAACCGTACGACGTAGAAAAAAAATTTAAGTCATATTATTTACAACTGTCCTGGCTAATTTGAATCTTAGCCCCATAAGGGAGCTAAGAAATTTTCCGACGAAAAGTCTGTATCGCACCGTTTCCGAGATACAGGCCTTGAAAGGCGCAGCGAACGCCGTAATGTTATCCTATGGGAAAAAAATAAAAGTTCGGAGTGCCGTAACTTGGCCGCCGTGTGATATTTTCACCAAACTACTGAAAGGCACATCTGTGGGCTGTTGGCTGTCTTCCTCCAAATTTCAGGAAAAAAGACCAAACCGTTATTTTGCAGCAGGTGCCAAGGATTTCTGTAATGCGTCGAGCCATAATGTTATCCTATGGGAAAACCGTCAACTTTGAGTGCCATAACTTTGCCGCCGTGTAATATTTTTTCAATACAACACTGAAAGGCACATCTGTGAGATGTCGCTCCGTTCCTCCAAATTTCAGCCCAAAACTCCCAACGGTTCTTTTGCAGCGCATTGCCAAAGAATCGCTGTCACTATCCCACAGATGGAAAATTACTGTCATAATTTGCAGCTTTACATTAAAAGTTCGACACTTCGTGGAGCATGAAAGTAATTTACAGTACTTTTCCAGAAATTGAAAACATATTTCTGGGTGTTTTACCACAAAATAAAGACATGGCAAGCATCCTCAGGGTCCGACTAAGTGAATACAAAAAATTAGGTTGCTAGAGGGTCCCAAATTTAAATGCCAACCATTTTCTGATCACCAACTGAAAACAAAATGGCCGATTGCGAAAGTAACAGGCCCATTTGCAAAAGTAAAAATGCATTGCGAAAGTGTTGAACTTTTGTTAACTTTTCCCATTGACTTATAATGGGAAACTGTTTTTGAATAACTTTTGAACCGTTTAATATTTTTCACGAAATCTTGAAGGCACATGGGGACCCGGCTGCACGTTCCCTGAAGATTTTGGACCAGTCGCGCAAACCGTACGACCTGTAGGTGCGACCATAGAATTCCAGAAAAAGCGTAAACGCGTGCACAGATCACACTTAATAACTCCGCAGCCGTATATCCGACCACTACAAAACTTGGCAGATCCCAAGGCCTATGGTTCTTGATCGTGTATTCCAAATTTCAGCCATATCTGTCATACGGTTGCAAAGTTATTAAGGTGCAAAGTTTTGGGGTTTAACATAGAAATGGCTCTCAACCTCAACTATAGTGGTAACGTTATATGTGTGTGTGTGTGTGTGTATATATATATATATATATATATATATATATATATATATATATATATATATATATATATATATATATATATATATATATATATATATATATATATATATATATATATATGTATATATGTATGTATGTATGTATGTATATATGTATATATATATATATATATATATATATATATATATATATATATATATATATATATATATATATATATATATATATATATATATATATATATATATATATATGTATATGTGTGTGTGTGTGTATATAGGGGATATGACATGGCCTGACTGAAGATATCATATTTATCTTCACGAGAGGTCAATGATATCTCACGAGTGGCGAAGCCACAAGTGAGATATCATGATGTCATTGGCCTCGAGTGAGGATAAATATGATATCTTCAGTCAGGCCATGTCATGTTCTGTTTATATAATGTATGTTTTGGGCTGCACTCAACAAAAGGTCCAGATGTCCACTTAATACAATCCCCTACATAGAGGTGATGGCTATTTCAACACAAAACTGCAGTTTCTCTACCAACACAACAGATACCATATGTTGTTGAAAAACTAAATATGTGGTTGATCCTGCTACTTTAAAATTATTGTTAAAAAAATTGTTTGGTATTAAGTTTATGTAGTCGTGGCTACACCCAACAACTCTCTATACCCCCTGCTCCAAAACAGCAGAGTACATATATTATGAAAAGAAATCTGCTGTTGCCACTTTAAAATTATTTTCATAATACATATCTGGTTGATCCTGCCTGCATCTTTAAACAAATTAATTATTGAAAAACAAAGTTTATCTGGTTGATCCTGCAACTTTTTTTTATCCACCTGTAACTGTAATGTAGCGTGGCCGAGTGCTATGCCCTGAAATGTAGCGTGACCGAGCGCTAGGCAGATTCAAAAGTGAAGCACTGTAACATATTTTTCATTAGGGAGCCTGTGCTGTAAAACTTGCAAAATGCTTCCTTTTCTGAATGCTGCCTGTATTTTGTGAAAAGAAGCTGCCGACAGTATTGAGGGAAGAGCGAGTGAGACGGCAGCTTCACAACACCAGACAGAAATGCACGCGTGTCTGTTGCATAGCAATGCATGCTCGCGCTTCTGTCTGGTGTTGTGAAGCTGCCATCTCACTCGCTCTTCCCTCAATACTGCCGCAGCTTCTTTTCGCAAAATACAGGCAGCATTCAGAAAAGGAAGCATTTTGTAAGTTTTACAGCACAGGCTCCCTAATGAAAAATATGTTACAGTGCTTCACTTTTGAATCTGGCTAACGCTCGGTCACGCTACATTTCAGGGCATAGCGCTCAGCCACGCTACATTACAGTTACAGGTGGATAAAAAAAGTTGCAGGATCAACCAGATAAACTTTGTTTTTCAATAATTCATTTGTTAGAAGATGCAAACAGGATCACAGAGATGTTTGTGTTGTGGGTGGGGCAAGCTCATAAAGGGACACAGCAAAGATAGCTGGATGATGGAAAGTGAAACACTTTCACTTTCATTACGATGACATATAGGAGTGTAAGATATCAGTGATATCTTCACATGTGAGATATCATTGATATCTCCATGACCTGACAGAGATATTACTTTTTATCCTGCTATTTATCCCAAAACATACATTGTATAAATATATATATATATATGTATATGTGTATATATATATATATATATATGTGTGTGTGTATATAGATATATATATATATATATATATATATATATATGTGTGTGTGTATATATAATAAATTAGCGAGGAAAACAGAACCCAGAAAAGCCCCCATTAATCAGCTTTCCCCACAGTCCTTTGTAACATGCCCTGGCTTACCCCCCCACTGGGGGTTGGGCAGAACCCCGGCAGACACTGTTGGCAGCGGGCATGGCAGCAGAACAGGGCATCATGCTCTGGGGCTGGAATTTTGTGACTTGCGGCAGTACCTGATGGCAGGGCGTGCAATGAAGACCAGTGTCTGCCCCACCCACCCCCTCAGATGCGGTGCTGGCACAAGGGATCCCCATCCTCCTCCAGAGGTCCATGATGTGCTGGACACTCTACCCCCCACCCCCAGAGAAGGAGAGCAGTCTCTAGGACGCTCAATCCTTCTCCCTCCGACGTGCCCTCCAACATCCTAGGTCCATTTCCGAACCCAGGTGATCTGCCTCTGCGCTGGCGGGCTGGGCTTTTTATTTATTTATTTTTTTAAAGTTTTATATTGGCAGCCACAGTTCCTGAACGTTGTAGTGGAACAAATTTAAATACAAAACAAAATAATACAAATCTTGTTATCTTTTCTCACTTAATGCTAACGGCTTACGCTATGTCTTTTCACGAGTCATTGTAGCGGTCCAGTATCACACTGTCTCCCTATGTCAACCTTATCAGTAGCGCTCCCACAGGTTTCAACAAAACGAACAAAAAAATGTTCTTTTTGTTATGCTAATACTGAGAAAGGAAATTTTGAATGGCAAGGCTTTGGATAGAAACTTCTGCTCTTCAGCTCGACGCAACAAGGTCGCTCTCTCCATAACGAGGAATGAGAGGAGCCACTCCATCCTACAGTTGTGCTTAAATCGTGCTTTAAAAAAACAAAAAAAAAAACACATGCTCTCCATTCACCTTCAACAGCTGTTGTTCCAACCATGGTCACAGAAATGCCTTTTTCTCACTGTGGTTTCTCCTGGAGCCTGATAACAGTGGGAAGGGGGCTCAACATGATGTCATTTTTGTAGCTGGCGGAAGGACTCTTTTCTCATAACTACTAACCAAAATACCCTTTTTTTTTTTTTTTTTTATAATTATTAACTTTTTTAAAAAGTAGCCCATTCTATAAGCACAATAAGAGACTCCGGGCTGTGCATTGAACAGATATTACAACACTTCCAGGGACTGAAGGCACTCGGCCTGTGGCCTTGTGCCTCAGTACGCTCCTGGGCATGTGGTAATATCTGTTCCGTGCACACCCTGCCATGTCTTATTGCTTACATAAGGCAGGAACAGGCAAGTCCACTGAAGTCTGGGTGAATAAGGAGGGGGAGGCAGGCAACAGGAATAGTGGAGTGGGGACCAGAAAAGAGGAGGGGTAGGGAGAAGTGGTGGAAACAAGAAGGTTACAGAGGGAGGTGGGTTAACCTTACCCTGCCGTTTCAAAAGGGGGAGTTAGGGTGAGGAGTTCACTTCTACACCAAAGCTCTCCATTTTGTGTAGAATTTCCTCAGGCAAAATCCAATAATTTGATTACACATAAAATTGTGCAGAATCTTCCAACAGGCTTTCTAAACATCTGTGAGGCAATTTCTGCATCTTTAATTAGTAGCAAAAAAATAAATCCACAAAATCACACATTTAATTTGAAATGATTTGCCCCCCCCCATATTTCACTGTTCCTGACATTGTCACAGAGTTCACAAATTGTGGATATTTTAAGATATTTTCCACAAATTAGAATCTTTTTGAAAGTGAAGTACAGAAATTTCACATGGCTGTAGTTTTAAAATAAAACTGTTTGCAGGGTAAAAAGAGAAATTCTCTTGCGTTCAAGTAAGTTCTCAGATGCTGACATTTTTTAATTACCTTGTTTAATAAAATTAACAATGTAATGGCTCTCCTTTTTTTTTTTTTTTTTTTATTTACTGCCCTAATAAAGTGAATGAAGGACAGTTCCTCATTTACCCCGTTTACATGCACAGTTTAGCTTGATTACTGAGTAATCAGTTACTCATTACTCGAGTATTCAGTGCTCATAAACTTCACTATTGAGGATCCAGGAACCAAACTGTAATCTAGTTGGAAGTTCATCAGTACAAATGCAACTGTTTTTGGTAGTTGGTAACTTGTTTGGTGCTAGAGATGTGACGAAGTTTTATTTTGCCAGCGAAGTTGTCGCAAAGTGGCAAAAATTCGCATTCACAGAGCTTCGCGAAGTTTTCCCAGACCTCAGCAACTTCAGCTTCACCCGAATCGCAAAGTTGTCACCGCGAAGTGCAAAACTCAGTCTCGGATATGTCAGTAATGGTTTTAAAAGGGCATTTCAAAAGTACACAACAGAGACAGGCTTCTGAGATCAGACTTATTTTACTTCTCAATATGGTGGAAGATGGCATGAACATTGATTTGGGGTTTATGTCACATTATTCTACTTAAACTTACACAGACCTTTGCTTCTGAGGATGGACATATACTAGGACTTCAGTGTGTTTTTGTTTTAATATTTATAGAGTCCCTTTTGACTGGTTATCAACATGTTGGTTTCTCACCAAAGAACTGTGTGTGGCGGGGGAGGCTGGGAGGGATTTTTTTTTTTGGGGAGAGGAGTGTTATATGTAAGCAATAAGACGCAACAGGGTGTGTGTTAGACACTTTAACACACGGCTAGGAGGCGTAGTGAGGCACAAGGCCACCGGCCGAGTGCGTCCAGCCTCCTAGCCGTGTGTTAGTGTCTAACACACACCCTGGAGTGGCTTATTGCGCTTATGAAATGGTCAGTGAATTTTTAAAACATAAATAATGAGTCTACAACTTTTATATTTAAATAAATTAAAGTTTATTTGAGGAAAATCACTGCGCTGGAAGAAATAATTCCATTTGTAGTTGAGTAAATTTAACATTTCATTTAAATTGTAAAAGACTGTGAAGTTTATTTAGAACAGTACTTGTAAAAGTAAACCTGAACACTGTGCAGACTGTTCGTGTTGGTGTACTTTGATATTTATGGTGGCGGCTTTTTTATTTATATTTATGCTTTTGGCAGCAGGAGGCAGTGTAAGGGAGGCGACGCCAGTACTGTTTCCGTGACATAGGGAAACAGCCTTCGCAGAGAAGAGCCAGTGAGCCAAGTGAGGATAAATAAAGGAACTAGCGAGCTGCTGGCAGGGGAATCGCAGAGCTGTTGGGTGACAATGTGGGCTGCATGTTTGGAAAAAAAAAAAAAAAGAGAGATGATAATTAGTATAGCTGAACAGCTAAGGCAGGGAAAGTAGTGATCGGACATTGAGGAGGAGAGCGAGCTAGCCGTTGAAGAGAGTCAATGAGCGAGTGGGCAGGAAGCGGGGGAGAGATTATGGCTGGCTGGCATTTTTAAAAGGTATGCTTTATTTAGTAATAAATAAAAAGTGAGGATAAACACAGGAACTAGCGAGCGGATGGCAGACCGGCCGTTGAGGAGAGCGAGAGAGCGGACAGATAGGGGAGAGATTTGAATACGTAGCAGTTTTGTTGGCATTTGTCTGTCGTGTGCAGCAGGAATTAAAGGATATATTTCTGTGTGAAAACAGAGGTTGCGTCTCTCGCATTTTCATTTTGCCTACTGTGGCTAGCACAAAAAAAGATGGCAGCTTTTTTTTTTGGAAACATTCAAATTTGGAACACTGGAGTGGGAAGATCAGTGCCCGCCTGGCATAGCACAGCCTGATCTTTTTTCCCATGGTGTTAGACATATTAGCACACTCGTAGCAGCCAATCAGAATGCTGCTTTGCTACAAGCCATTTCATAATTGGGTATGGCTTATATTCAGGTACTTGACATAATGATGTTGTAGTGTGTTTGGACTCTTAGTTTGCATACATAGTGTATATTTACTCCTCTAACTAGTTATCTTCCGGGGTATTTCATTGGTTTTATTCAGATTCTTTAGTCTGTTACTGTACATAAACGGTTTGACACATTTCTGAACTCTGGACATATCAGGATGCATGATCTCATCTACTTGCGGGTCCCTCACAGGTTAAATTCCATTGGGTATATATTTTATTATTTCAGACTTTGGTAACCGGGTAAGGCCCACTAGGCACAATTGCCTGATCTTATGTGTGTCAGTCTTCACCATTCATCACCTTTGGGTATAGTGGCCGGAGGTCATGACCCCGCGGGAGCTTGCTTTTTTTTTTTGGATGGGCGGAGTTGACGCACGATCCGCGCCGCCCTCAAGGCCGACGCACTACGTGGTGCTCACAGGTTGGCTGTTGGGTGTCGTCTACCCCACCCTCCTGCCTGTTCTTTATCTCCCGCCATAGAGGTCTCACCTCGTGGAAGCTGTGCTGCGCAAGAGGCCTGCTGTTTGCATCGAAGCCTTCGGCTCCATTCTTACTCGATGCCGAGTCCATCGACTCTGTATTATTTACATACTAATATTTTCCTGCCAGTTCCGCTGTCCGCCACCACTCGAAGTCTCTTGGTAAGACTGTTCCTTTTCTTTTATTTAGCGACGTCAAGTTTTGGTTTTGGTTGTTTTGTCTGTAGGTCATGTCTCGGTTGGGGGGGGGGCAAGAAAACTTCTAAGACGAGGCAGCCCCCTATGCGTCAGTTCCCGTGCAGCCTAAGTACTCCGTCACCAGCCAGCATGACCATCGCCTCGTGTGTCTTGGCCCACTGTACGACATGGATTCGTGCGACGCCTGTTTCTCCATGGTCCGTCGTGTCATCGAACAACGAGCGTGGAAAGTTGAACAACCTCCGCTGACTTTCAGGGGACGGGCACACACTCGTCGGGCCAAGCCACGGTCACTCGGCCTTTTCTCCGGTTCCCCTCCCGGTTCTATACGGACCGCGGAGGAGGGTGCTTCTGCTTCTAGTAGCCTCGCCAGTCCGTCGCTTGGCGCCGTCTCTATCAGCGCTGTTTGCGGCGCCGATGGTGTTGATGGTGCCGTGGGAGGCTCTATGGTGCCGTCCTTCACTGTTTCTCACCTTGGTGCCGTTCGTGGCACCATAGTTGAGCATGGTGCCGTGTCCAGCTCTGGTCCCACTTGTGGTGCCGAGCGAGGACACTGCAGCTGTGAGGGATTCGATCTCGGCACCAAGAGCACAGTTGGAGCCGTTGTCAGTGCCGTCCCTGGCCTCTGGGTCAGGACGGCACTGTGACAGGCCCCAGCCCCGATACTGCTGCCGTCCTCAGCGCCGTGTCTTCTTCACGCACCGTTTGCAGTGTGGTTGAGGTCCTCGGTGCCGTCTCTGGTGCAGTCTCTCGATCTGGTGCCCCATTCAGTCGGGATGGCAGCGGGTATCCACGTACCATCTGGCACAGGACTTCAGTCTCCACTGCCTCGGAGACGGAATCGCACTCTGGGTCAGATAGGCAGTCTAACTCTTTGGAGTTGGTTGCTCATGTGAACATCTTGGTAGTGTCCTTGACAGACCGGAGCCAGCCCCACTCTGAGAAGCGGACAGTTGCTCCTGGGTCCAAGGTCAGGGGTGCTGACCAGCAGGCAGTGGTGCAGGCCACCATTGCTCTGCAGTCTGGCCTCGGAGGGTTTTCTGACCCCTCAGTGGTGGTACTCCCTCATGTGGTGTGCCTGGATCGCCCAACTTTTGGGCCGATTGGAGCACCCACAGGAGGGGAAGGTGCTACTCCCTAGATAGACCCTTTGGAGGCTGACCAGGGTTGCCAGCTGCCTAGACTGGCTCTTTTGAGGAGAAGGGCTCTTTCAAGGGGTTGAGGGGTAGGGGTTCGATGTGGTGACCCTTTTCTGGGACCCATCTGGGTTCCGGAAGGAGTCCTAGTGCGGATCTCCGCCCTTCCTTTTCGGTTTCCTCGAGAGGGCCCCATTCTTTGGAGGTAGGGGACCGTCCTTTTGGACTTTCACAGCCCCAGTCACCTCACAGTGGGGAATTCTTCAGGGCGCAGCTTAAGCAGTTCCAGTATGGTTGACCAGCTGTTGGCTGTTGAGTTTTCAGGAGCTCCCTCTTCCCTTGGGGCTCCAGGTGCACTTTCTAGCTCAGGCGGAGGACAGCTGATTCCTGTAGTTGGCTCTGTCCCCTCTTCTCTGCCACCTTCTCCTGCTCTCCCAGGTATTCTTGGTCCGAGCGGTCCTCTCTCCTGGGAGCAGTTCAGAGCTGTGGCTACTCAAGTTCCCTCTTATGTGAGGGCCATGGACAGACCATTTTTTCAACCTCCCTCTGAGCAGCCAACCTCTGAACCATTGAGGTCCTCCGACTCCTCACCCTCCTCTTCAGGAGCTAAGGAACCGTCTGTCCACATCTCCCCAGCTGCTGATCTCACTGAGTATCAGCGTTTTCTTGTGAGGATGTTGGAGGACCTGCATATCACCCCACCCACTCAGAACAATCCAAAGCATCTGACGTGCCTTTTTGGGCAATTTCAGTGCAGACACTCTTGTAGTGTAGCCCTGGCCTACTCCCTTTCAGGAGGCGTCGATGCACTTCTGGCAGAGACCCTTTTCCGGAGTCCCAGCCCCTAGGGATCTCCGCCAGAGGTATTGTGCCCCCCCGGAGTCTCCAGGTAGTCTGCCTCATCCTAGCTCAGGACTGACGCAACTGGATACTCCTGATGAGCTTTGCGCCCTTCACTATGACCGGCCCCCAGAAGCAGACTCCTTGGATTTTGACTTCTGGGGTAGGAGGACATTCTACTCAGCACGGTTGCTTCTCTCTTTATCTGCTCATCAGGCCCACTACGCTACCTATGACAGGTTCCTGTGGTCCAGGCTAGGTCAACTCCTAGCCTCGATGCCTGACATGGAGGAAACCAGACAAGCCATTGCACACTCTGCATGTGGCCTGGAGCTGGCAAGGCACCAAGCAAGAGCATCTTACGATGCCAATTAGGTAGCTTTCTGGGTCGTAGGGACAGTGATCTGTACTAGGCGGACGGCATGACCACGTCTCTCCTGGTGATTTACCTCCTCTTACCAGAGAACCCACCTTTTCTCCCGTAGGGTCAGACAACGTCTCTTGGGGCAACTTCCTACCCCCTCTGGGGAGTTCCCATCTCATTCTTCCCACTCTCAGGCCTCTCCAGACCCGTAAAGGTTCTCTCTCTTGGTGTGCCACCCACTGAGAGCTAAGGGACTTAATCCCTTAGGGTTAAGGCCCCCTTCGGGGGGGGGCTCGGCACTCACCCAAAGGTGATGAATGGTGAAGATTGACACAGATAAGATATGAAAATTACGTACCTACCGTAATTCTGATCTTTCTGTGTATCTTCACCATTCATCACAGTCCCACCCTCCATCCCCCTGGGGCCTCAGTCTCTGGGTCCCCCTCCCTCTCTGTGCCCTCTTCTCCATCCCCTCCTTTCTGTTGGTCAGGAATGGGGTGATCTTGGGCACATAAGGGGATGTTTTTCTTTAGGGGGAGAGTAGTCAGGATGGGAGGCCGCTCCGCTCCGCTCAGTGCCTCAGCTCCACCCCCGTGGGGTGGGGGTTGGTAGTTGCCCTCTTTTCTGTTCTCTCTCCCCTTCTCCCTGTCAGTTTTCCTTGTCCTTTGGACACAACCTCAATTTAATTTAAGAAATTAATTTTGTTATACCAAAAATTTGATTGTGGGGGGGGGTATTCCCTGTATCCTGTCTTTTCTTCCAGAATAGCCGATTCTGCTTATGTTGGAGTTATCGCCAGTGATTCTGTGCCTTGAATTCTGGCAGTTTAACCTTCTGGCTGCTCCTTCGCAGTTCCTATGCAATCTGGAGACAGGTCAAAGTTCCAGGGTATGTTTCTCTTCCCCCCCCCCCCCCAATCCTTCCTTCTAAATTCTTTTAACCCTTTCTCCCTCCTCCTCTTCTACTTTCAGAGGTTGGGGCCCCTTCCCAATCCCCTTAGTTTTCCAACTTATTCTGTCCTCTCAGTCGTTTATTTCTCCTTTTAGTTTATATATCTTTTCCTTTATCTGTCTCTTGGATTCCCTTGTCTCCTCTCCCCCACCACCCACACACACCTTCTCACTCTACGGTGACTCAGAACTGGCAGGAGGGTTGGGTCGACGACACCTAACGGCCAACCCGCGAGCACCACGCAGTGTGTCAGCCTCGAGGGCAGCGCCGATGGTGTCAACTCCGCCCATCCAAAAAAAAAAAAAAAAGGTTCCTGCGGGGTCGTGACCTACGCCCACTATACCCAAAGGTGACGAATGGTGAAGATATACAGAAAGATCAGAATTACGGTAAGTACGTAATTTTCATTTTTCTGGGGCAACCTGGGAGAACAGGGGGGTTAAGTGACTTGCTCAGAGTCGCACAGTATGCAAGTGGAGGTTGTGGGAATCAAACCCAGGTCTGCTGGATGTTCCAAGCTCATTCACAGCTCGTTACACTAACCTCTAGGCCATTGGTGGGCAACATGCAGCCCTCGGCAGGTTGAGCTGCGGCCTCCGAGAACATTTCTGCCACCACAGGGACTGCACTGCAAAGAAATAAACTGAGTTTAACTGTATTTAATACTATTTATACAGTTTTTAAACTTTTAATGATGTTACCAGTCCATTAAATAACGTTTTTTTTGCATTCAGATCTGTCACTTTTGATTAATTTTGTGGTGAAATGGGTCTGGTCCAGGTCATGCGGCCCTCAAGGGGGTTTGAGGGCTGCATATGTGGCCCTCGGGTTATCTTAGGTTGCCTGCCACTGCTCTAGGCTATACTGCCAACCCTGTATATTGTAGTGATATTGTAGTGATTGGTGTAAATGATGGTGTGTTAGGACCCTTGGCTCTCATACATAGTGAATATACTGTATACTTCCTTCTAACTAGTTATCTTTCCCCCGGGGGGGGGGCAGTAATTCCATTGTGTCTTTATTCAGATTCCTTATAATGTTTCTGTACATATAGCAGTTTGAATATATTGTGACACATTTTTGAACACTGAACATATCAGGCTGCATGGTCTTAATTACTTGGGGGTTCTTGACAGGTTTGTTACGAACATATGAAATTGCCGGCAGAAAAAGGCTCACAGGTGTATCAAGTATGCCCTATTGTGCAGCTCTCAGTTTCATACCACTGCAGCTGCCCACCCAAACCCCTCCCTTCATCACCTTTCCCAGTCCTTCTCTTCCCTCCCCCACTCCCATTGTGTTCTTGTCTGTACTAACCCTGTTTATAGAAAAATTTCACCAGGAAAGGCACACTGAGCAAATACAATTGCTTGTCTCCCAGTGCATCCTGGGGGGAGAGGGGGTGCAGGAGGAACAACAAAGCAGTGCAATACAACAATTACAGTATGAAATTATACAACAGTATATGGATATGAGTACAATGGCAACAGTATGGAAAAAAGTAAAAAGAATAATGTACAATGTAGAAAGTGCTGGCAAAAATGAAGTGCAGAGAAGGATACATAGTCAAGATAAATAATGAGGAAGGGGGAAGGGTGGAACCAGTAGTGCCGAAGGTAAACTGGAACGAGAGGAACTAATGGATAGAATATGCTAGAAGCAGGAGCAGTTGGGAGAAAGGAAGTTTGTGCAGGGAAGAAGAAAGGGAGTGGGGGCTGGAGGAGTGTCTAATTTGAGAAGGTAGTTGGTTCCAGAGTTTAGGGAATCGGTACCAAAATGCAGATTGTCCTGCTGAAGTTGTGTGGTGTGGGATGGCCAGGATACGAGTGTCCTGAGCTCTGAGCGAGTGGGTGGGGGATGCTAATAGAGGATGAGAGGTAGGGTGGGAGAGAGCCGAACCAATATTTGGAAATAAATTTAGCGCAGTATGAGAGGTGCCGGTTGTCAAGAGATGGTAAGGCTAGAGAATTATATAAGGCACAGTGGTGAGTGTGGAGGGAAGAATCCAGGGCAGTGTGACAGAAGGAGTTCAAGAGGGTATCCAGTCTGGTTAGGGAGGTCAGATCCCAACTCCGCTTAAAACTATCCACTGTCCTCAGTTCGATTAACTCGTCCAGCAGTGTGTTCCATCCCACCACCACTCTGTCTGTGAAGTAGTGCGTCCTCATCTCCCTCCTGAACTTCCCCCTTCAGACTGTGCCCCCTAGTGACCCTGCCCCTCTTTATGCCGAACAATCCTCACTCTCTGACTTTGTTTATGCCTTTCAAGTACTTAAAGATCTTACTTCGAGAGGGTTTCTGCAGTAGGTCTTCACATATAGGACTGCACCACCTAGCGTCAGGACCACACGGCAAACTTCTAGCTAGTAATACATAGCGTGGCACCCCCTCCCCCGGCATCACATGATGGGACGTCAGCGTGACTGTATATAGGGGGGCGGTCCCTACGCCCGCCCTTCAGTTCGCCCGCTGGAAGACCCCGGAAGGGGAAAACTGGAGAAAACTCTTTGAGCCCGGAGCCACTAATAACAAAGCCCTGGGAAAAGAAAGGAGAAAAGTACCGGAGCTGGGGGAAGGTGGGAGGGAAAAGGTGACCTACTACAGGAACCTCTCTCACAGATCTACTGTTACAGTAAGTTGTTACGTCACTGTAATATCTTACTTCGAGATGGTTCCTACTGCAGGAACCCTCTTACTTTGAGAGGGTTCCTGCAGTAGGTCTTCACATGTAGAACTGAATACCAGGCAGTCAAGAAAAGAAGTCTGATACTTAGATTCGTGAGTAGGAACCGTCTGCCAACTAGTGAGCGGATTAGGACAAGAGGCCTTGCAGAACCGCAAGGCCAAAACCAGCCCTGCACCTAGAGGTAATGTCCAGACTGTAATGCTTGGTGAAAGTATAGACTGAAGACCAAGTGGCTGCAGCATAAATATCTGAAGTGGACACATTCCGTAAGAATGCCGTTGAAGCAGGCATGCCACGGGTCAACTGGCCTTTCACTTCCCCTGGAAGCGGCTTTTCGTACTTTTGATAAATGTACAAAATGCAATTAGTCAACTCTGTTTAGAAATGGCCGTATCCTGACGTCTGGATGTAAAAGCCACAAACAACTGGTCAGATTTACGCACCTCCTTGGTGCTAGAGATATAGTATCTGAATATCCTGTGCATGTCTAATGTGTGCAAAAGGTATCCCCCAATTGGAATACTCTGGATAATAAACTGACAGTTGAACATCTTGGTTCAATGTAAATTCCGAGACCACTTTCGGAAGAAAGAAAGGGTTAGTCCGCAGAGCCACCTGGTCTCTGTGGAAAATCAAATAAGGCTCCTTGCAACGAGGGCCTGAAGCTCTGAAATCCATCGAGCTGAGGTAATAGCAACTAAAAAGAGCGCCTTCCAAGATAAATAGCACGTGTCGCAACCTGCTGCCGGCTCAAAAGGGGGCAAAGTAAGTTTCTCTAAAATAAAGTTTAAGTCCCGGGGGGAACCGGATTATGGACCGGAGGTTTAAGATGAAGTATCCCCTTAAGAAAAGTTTTGGAGACCTCCAACTGCGTGAGGGTTTTGCTCTCCACCGGAAGGTGATACCCAGAAACTACAGAAAGGTGGACCTTCAGAGCATAGTAACTGAGGCCCGAATCAGACAGGTGCAAGAGGTACTCAGGGACCTGGAGCGCCGAGCAAGAGAATGGATCCAGGCCCTTGGCCGTGGCCCAGATAGCATACGTACACCTGGTAGAGGGTTTCCTGGTCTCCACTAGAACTTGGGCGACTCGAGAGGAGATGCCGAAACGTGAGACTATGTACAAAGGAGTCACGCATGCAGGTGGAGAGACCAGAGGCTTGAGACAGAAGGTTGTGGGAGAGAGGAAGCGGTACCGGGGGTTCCAGTGCCAGCTGTTGCAGCAGAGGGAACCAAATCTGCTGAGGCCAGAGAGGAGCTATAAGAATCATGCCAGCTCCCTCTGCCTGAAGCTTCAGCAGAACCTTGTGAAGAATTGGAGAGGGAGGAAAAGCGTACAGAAATCTCCCTGTCCAAGACAGAGAGCGCTTTTCTCGCAAAAACCTGCCTGGGAACAAGCGAGCAGAAGCTGTGTATTTTTGCATTGGATGGGGAGGCCAAGAGGTCCCTCTCTGGCTGTCCCCACTTATCAAAAAGATCTACTGCTGCTTCCTGCTTTAGCTCCCACTCGTGGGCCTGCACGACAGTGTGCCTGAGACTGCCCTCCAGGACGTTGTGAAGTTCCAGAACATGGACTGCTGTCAGAGACCGGCTGTGCTGGACTGCCCAGTACAACACCTGCATCGCCTCCCTGCAGAGGGGGTACGATTGAGTGCCTCCCTGTTTGTTGATGTACCAGACCGTGGCAGTGTTGTCGGTCTAGATTAGAAGTGTTCCCAGTAATAAGAGGGACTGAAATGCTTGGAGAGCATAGGGCAGAGCTTTCATCTCCAGAATGTTTATATGCAGGTGCTCCTCTTGCAGAGACCATCTCCCTTGAGTCCGATGGTCTCCTAGGTGGGCTCCCTATCCTTGACCCGAGGCATCCGTCGTGAGGGTCTGGGAAAGGGACGGGGGATGATAGGGAATCCCCAAGGAGAGGTTGGATAGTTCCTGCCGCCAGAGGAGGTCCCTCTTCATGCCGCCGGAGACTAGGACCCTGTGGTCCATGTCGTCCGAATGCTGGTCCCATTGGACCCCTAGGGTCCACTGGGTCACCCGCATATGCAGTCTGGCCAATGGAACTGTGGAGATGACAGCTGCCATGAGACCTAACAGGCGAAGGATGGATCACGCTGTAGTCCAACGGGAGCTGGACACAAGCGCAGCTTGTTGAATCTGAGTTTCTGCCCTGTCTGTAAGCAAAAAGGCCCTGCCCTGGACCGTATCCTGCACCACTCCAATGAAATTGGAGGCGGTGAGAGTTGAGACTTGGGATAATTCACAGTGATGTCAAGTCTGGAAAAGAGGTCCAGGGTGCTGGAAAGAGAATCCATCAGGCTGTCCTGAGACGGTGCTGACAACAGCCAGTGTCCAGGTAAGGGAACATGTAAATCCCCTTGCGGTGCAAGGCCACAGCTACCACCACCAGGCACTTGGTAAACACCCGAGCTGCCGAAGAGAGGCCAGAAGGAAAGGCCTTAAACCCGATAGTGGGTCTCCTGAAAAGTGAACCTCAGGCAACGGCGGTGGGCCTGGACGATAAGTATGTGCAGGTAAGTGTCTTGCATGTCCAGCGAGCACAGCCATTGGTTCAGTTGGAACAGGGATAGGAGTCCCTGGAGAGTTAGTATGCTGAACCTCTTGTATTCCACAAAGAAGTTGAGCAAGGTGAGGTCTAGGATGGACCTCAGTTGGACCTCAGATTTCCCATCTTTTTGGGCACTAGGAAGAAGTGGGAGTACTATACCCTTCCTATCTGCCCAAGAGGAACCCGCTCTATTGCTGACTTTTCCAATAGAACCTGGATTTCAAACAACATGAAGTCTTGCTATATTATGACAAGTGCAGTATGACCGCAGGTTAGAACTGCTCCGAGGTGAAATAGTTAACTTTTCCATGCAGGCATGGAACTTAGAGCGCGAGTTCGGTTGAAAACTCTGTCTGTTGTGCTTCAAAGGTAAACTGTCAGATTCTTTACTCCGCCTCAATGAACAGTCGCTCTGGAGATTTCTCCTTCTGCTCAGTTCATTTTGTCGGTTTAAAAGTATTATTTTTCGGTTTTTAGCCGGAATTAAACCGTAACCGGTCGGTTCAAGCTCTGTTTGTGGTAATGTAAGTAATAGATAGGTTTTACATTAGTTTCTCTGTGTGGAACTTGTAATTTGTTATCGGTTCGGTTTGAACCGATCAGGTTGTATTTAAATCTACTAGCCCTTTTTTAGAGTGCGGTTCCCAGTTCTTATCGGTTCTAAAAAAAAAAACGGATTTCATTACGGTTTTCTCCGACCCATGACACGGTTGGGAACCGATAAGGGTGTCTTGCTTGGTGGATTGCCGTAAACGGGCAAGTTGGTTAGGCTGGCATTATGTCTGAGAAACCCAAAAGAAAAACCGGACCACTGGGTTTCACATCAGTAAGTCTGTGGGGAAGCTTTGCTAAGGCTGACCCACACCACATGTGTCTATTGTCTGGGGTTTGACCACCTCAATTCAGACTGCCAGATTTGTCACAATTTCCCTGCTGCCACCATAGATAAGAGAGTTGGTAGGCTCAGGGAAAGGGAGGCCAAAAAGTCCGCTGACCCGGATGGCCAGCCCAGTTTGATACCAACCGAACTGGAGGGAGTGCCCTCTGACCAGGGCGATACTTCCTCGGGCAAACGAAGAGCCGGTTCTGAGAAGCCGGTTCCATCAAAAAGGGCTAGAAAGTCAGCTAGTTTAGAGCCAAAAGTTCTCTCCCCAACTGCTGAGGAAATAGCTAAAGCAATTAAAATTGAACAATGTCTCTCTCTCCGGTTCCGACCAAACCGACACCTTCTGGTAAGCGTTCGGTTCGGTCAGTTCCACCGGTTCAAGATTATGATTTTGAGGATTTTTATGAACCGGGGGAGGGGGAAGAGGAATATGAGGAGAGTGAATATGGTTTTGAAGATCTGGATGTGCCCATTGATCCAGACATCTCTCCAGATAGACCCCTAGGGGTTTCTCCTCCAAGACTTTGAGTCCCTTCTCATTTCATGTTTTATAAAAAGTTGCTGAAACTCTCAGCTCCCTGTTGAGGAAGCTGTTGATGACCAGGAGGAGCCAGACTATGTAGAAATGATGGATATTCCAGAGTCTAGGAGACTGTCTATTCCTTTGCATAAGTCTTTTCGAGAACAGACAGTAAAGTTTTAAAACTCCTCACACTATACCTCCTGTGGATAAAAAGGATGGACAAGAGGTATACCTTATCAGGCTCGACACTGATTTCCTCACTCAGCAGTGCAGCCATGTGGGGGTAGTGCAGGCTGCAGCCTGTGACAAGGCTAATATTCCCCTAGCTTCACACCCCCTGAGAAGGACTCCAGGAAGATTGATGCTATGGCAAAGAAACAGTACATGGCAGCTTCTTTGGGGCTCAGACAAGCAAATTATATGGCTTATGCTGCTAGGTACCAGAAATCCAGATGGGATACTGTGCTGGCCCTAGCAAAACAAGTCCCTGACCAGCTTGCCAGGGAGCTGGAGCAGGTGGCTATGGATGGTATTGAGGCATCCAAGGTGCAATTTCATGCTGCAGTGGACTCTAATGATGTTTCATCAAGAGCCATGGCTACATCTGTGGCACTTCGCAGGATGGCTTGGCTCAGATGTACTACCCTGTCTCAGGACACCCAGTCCAAGGCCATGGATTTTCCTGTTGTGGAAATTCTCTGTTTGGGAGCAAAACAAAGAATTACATGAAGAAAATGGATGAATATAGGACCACCTATAGGAGTGCACAGGCCATAGAAAGGCAGGCCACTCCTCAAAAGCAGCTTCCTAGAGGCAGGGGCAGGCCTTTTCATAGGCCTTTTTTACCAAGCCCAAGCTTCCTCCTCCTCCTCCTATGCTCAGAGGGGGTTCTTTAGAGGAAGAGGCAGACTGGGTACAAGCAGGTCTGCTTCCACCCCAAAGCCCTGCCAAACAGGCACCCTGATGGGATTGCCAGGGCCGATTCTCCTCTACCTGTAGGGGCAGGCTGCCTTACTTTGTCCAGGACTGGAAGTCTTTAACGTCAGACAAGTGGGTCCTGGAAGTAGTAAGCCAGGGACTGGTTCTCAGTTTCAAAAATTTCCAAAGCTGAGAACCAGATCTTTCCACCTGCAACTCCATCAGAGTCTCTTGCCTTAGAGGCAGAGGTATCTACCCTCCTGGCTCTCAGAGCTGTGGAAAGAGTTCCTCCCTCACACCAGGGCAAAGGTTTGTACTCCAGGTACTTCCTTACCCCAAAAAGACAGGAGAATGAGCGGCCCATCCTGGATCTCAGATATTTAAACAAGCACCTTTTAAAGCCAAAGTTCAAATGGTGACTGGAATTATCCTACCTTCTCTAAGGCCAGGGACTGGCTAGCTTCCCTGGACCTCAAGGATGCCTACTTCCATATTCCCATCAGAGGCTCCCATCGAAAGTACCTCAGGTTCGAGCTGCCCTCAGGCCACTACCAGTTCAGAGCAATGCCCTTCGGCCTCACTTCTGCCCCAAGGGTATTTACCAAATGTCTGGCAGTAGCAGTTGCCTACCTAAGAAGGCAAAAGAATGCCATCTTTCCTTACCTGGACGATTGGCTCATAGTAAGCCAGTCCCCAGACCAGGTCAAATTACATCTCCAGATAACGCAGCAACTGCTTACCTCTCTAGGTTTCCTCTGAATCTCTCAAAGTCAGTTCTAGAGCCTGTCCAGCTTCTACCTTCATAGGCGCAGAGCTGAACACACAGGAAGACAGGGCTTTCCTTCCCTAGACAGGGCAAAGACCCTGGTCTCCCTAGCCTCCTCATTTACCCTGCAGGTCTCCCGGCCATAAGGCATTTTCTGCAGCTCCTAGGGCACATGGCTGCTTCCACAGTGGTTGTGCAGGGAGCAAGATTTCAGATGAGGGACATCCAGTTCCATTTGAGAGCCTTTTGGTCTCAAAGAAAGGATCCTCTTACCAAGTTGATCCCAGTAACTCGAACCCTGATCCAAGCCCTTCAGTGGTGGCAGGATCAGACCAACCTGAGACAAGGGGTTCCTTTTGTCACTCAGTCTCATTCTCTAATCCTTACTACGGATGCGTCCCTCTTGGGCTGGGGAGCTCACATGGGCGATCTCACCACCCAGGGTCTGTGGTCTCCCCAGGAATCCCTGCTCCACATCAACCTGTTGGAGCTCAGAGCAGTTTTTCTAGCACTTCAGGTTTTTTCCAAATCTGTTCAGAACAAGAGTATTCAGGTCAGAACAGACAACACCACTACAATGTGGTACATCAACAAGCAAGGGGGCACTCGGTCTACGGCCTTGTGCACCGAAGCAATGAGATTGTGGTCTCTGGCTTCCTCCCTGAACACCTCTCTTATGGCAGTTCACCTTCCAGGCAAGGACAATGTCCTGGCAGATGCTCTCAGCAGGATTTCCCAGGGCCACCACGAATGGTCACTGGATCCCCTGGTCTTGGGAGTAGTATTTGCTAGATGGGGCACCCCGCAGATAGATCTTTTTGCAGCCCCAGACAATCACCAACTTCCTCTTTTTTGCTGCAGGCCCCCAGTGTTGGGCTCCCGCTGGATGCCTTAGCCCTCAATTGGGAGGGGAAGTTTCTCTATGCCTTTTCCCCCCTTTCCTCTCCTGTTCAAAGTGCTAGTCAAAATCAGATCCCAATCCTGCAAAGTCATTCTAATAGCTCTGGATTGGGCCAGGCAGCCCTGGTATCCACTCCTGCTGTCCTTAGCAGTCCATCCTCCCCTGTGCCTTCCCAAGAATCACAATCTGTTAACCTGTGCCCAGGGAAGGGTCTGGTACCCGAATCTCACATCTCTCAATCTCAAGGCTTGGTTCTTGAAGAGTTAGAGTTTGCTGATTTACACCTTTCCCAAGGTGTAATGGATATATTGAAGGCCGAAGGAAGCCTTCCACCAGGGCTACTTACAATTCCAAATGGAAAAGGTTTTCCATATGGTGCTCGGAAAGCATATTTCCCAGTCTCTGCTGATCTACCTCAGTCCTGGATTATATGGTCCACCTGATTCTTTGGGGCTGAGACCAGCTACCCTCAAGGTGCACTTGGCAGCTGTGTCTGTTTTTATTTCAGCAGGTAAATCCTCTTCTCTTTCAGCTCATCCCGTATTTTCCAAGTTTTAAGGGGTTGTTGGCACCAACCCTCCATTCAGAGATCCTGCCCTGCCTGGGATCTTAATGTTTGTATTGCTCAGCTATGCAACCCCGTTCGAGCCCTTGTCTTCAGCTGAGCTCAAGTACTTGACTTGGAAAACTGTGTTTCTGGTAGCCATCACCTCTGCCAGACGCATAAGTGAATTACAAGCGTTGTCAGTGGAGCAGGAGTTTATCTCTTTTCACAGAGATAAGGTGGTCCTCTGGACTAACAGAAAGTTCCTGCCTAAGGTGGTTTCAGATTTCCACCTTAAGCAATCTGTTTCTCTTCCAGTGTACTTCACTGACCACTCCTCCTCTGGGGAGAGGAGGCTGCACAGCCTAGATGTGAGAGAGCCCTTAGTTACTACATAGAGCATACATAGAGCATACCAAGGGTCATAGGTTTGACTCTCTCCAACTGTTCCTTACCTTGGCGAAGTTGGGAAAGGGAAGCCAGCCACTAAAAGATCCATTGCCAGGTGGAGTGTCTCTTGTATCCAATTCTGCTATGAGAAGTTGGGTAAAGTTCCTCCCTCAGGCCTGAGGGCTCACTCTACCAGAGGTACAGCTGCTTCTCTGGCTGCTGCCAGAGAGATCCCTATTCTAGAAATATGTCAAGCAGCTACCTGGAAAACAGTTCACACTTTTACCAAGCATTACTCCTTGGACATCCAGGATAGGAGTGATGCTCGGTTTAACAACAGCTGCTTCAGAGCCTATTTCCTAAGTAGGTTCTGTCCCTCCTCCTGGGGTACTGCTGTGAAGTCTTGTATCATCATAATATAGCAAGACTTCATGTTGTTTGAAGAAAAATTACTCACCTTAGTAATGTTGTTTTCTAATGGAGTCTTGCTATATTATGACCTCCTCCCTGCCTGCCCCTCTCAGAACCTCTGTTTTGGGATGTGGGTGGGCAGTACAGGGTTGGCACTTTTTTGATGCCCACCTTGTTGTTTTCACCTTCCTTTTTGGGTGAATAGGTGTTGTTTTTGCATTTTTTGTGCCTCCTGACTTGTCTTTATTTTAGACCAAAAAATGAGTGTTTATGTTAGTAGCCAGTTGGCTAGTGTAGGTTTACAGCTTCCACACAGAACCTTAGTGAGTTTTAGCTCGTAAAGATCTGACAGTTTACCTTTGAAGCACAACAGACAGAGTTTTCAACCGAGCTCGCGCTCTAAGTTCCATGCCTGCATGGAAAAGTTAACTATTTCACCTCCGGAGCAGTTCTAACCTGCGGTCATATTGCAATTGTCATAATATAGCAAGACTCCATTAGAAGAAACAACATTACTAAGGTGAGTAATTTTTTCTTCCTGCTGAATGAAACTTTGATGGCCTAACGGGTAGTGAGACCTGCCTGGTGGATTGGCGGGGGTCTGTCCAGGAACTTGATTGAGTGCCCTCTTGCAATGTTCTGGGTACCCAAGCGTCTGCGGTTATCGCCTTCTGTCTTTCTAGGTGAAGGAACCTTCCCCACCGGTTCCTCGAAAACATGGGAGGAGGTGGAGGATCCCCTCGAGTCAGGATGCGGAGGAGAGGACCGCTTTACTACCTCCCACAGCCTTTTGGGCTTTTGCTTGGGGAGTCTGGGCACCAGAACTAGTGGCACGGCACTTGCCCTGGTGTCTGCCCTGGTTCTACTTATCCCACCTCTTCTGGGGGGCGACAAAAAGGCAGCTTGGGTTTTTGGCCCAAGCAATACATGGAGCGGACGTCCCTGAGTGATCTGCCGCTCTCTTGTAGCTCCGTTATGATATCTTTTGCGTTGCCACCAAATAGGACAGAGCCCCTGAAGGGGGCATCCAGAAGAGTGGTTTGGGCATCTTGCACCAGTGCCGCAAGCTGAGCCAAGTCAGGCGTCTCAAGCAAACGCCCAAAGCTATGCATTGGGCCACTGAATCAACAGAATTATAGGTGGCATGCAATGCATGGCAGCAGGAAGACTTGTTAAGTCTTACTCTTACCTTTCCAAAAGCCTATTTCTAAGATCCTCATCCGGAATAGCTTGAGCTCCTTCCAAGTCAGATAAAGCCGACTTTTTTTTTTCGATTGTTTAACCAGGTGAGGCACACTAGCTGAAAGCTTGTTTACAGGTGCAACCTGGGAGCACAGGGAAGTTAAGGACTTGCTTAGGGTCACACAGTATGCAAGTGGGGGCTATGGGATTCAGACTCGGGTCTCCAGATTTGCAGCTCAGAGCCTTAAACCACTGCGCTATACTGCCTCCCTAAAAGGACACCATGTGGGCTACGTAATTAAGAGACCGAATGGCACAGGTGGAGGAAGCGTAGACCTTGTGGCCATATTGGTCCATCTGTTTGGAGACTCTGTCCGGAGGGAGGCGCACATGCTTGGTTGAGCCGACCTATCATGGGCCACAGTGATAACGATGGAGTCGGCCTTGAAGTTGACTTGTTAGGGTGGCATGCTCTTCCGAGGTTGTATGAGTCCTGGGTCGGCCTTTTGAGACCGCAGGTATAGAGGATGGTTGTTGCTATATTGCAGACGTTGAGTCCTCATGTGGCCCTGTCCATAGTGGGATGGGATGGGGGTCCGCATTAGTTAGGGTCTAGGTGCTCTGAGCCTCTTCCTTTTGGGTCCATCTCCTGAGATGCCCATCCACAGGCCTGCTGGATGGATCTGAGGAGTTCCACAAAATATGGGTCCTCCGGTGGAGACTTGGAGACCCCTTTGGTTGCGGTTCTATAGGGGGATGAGACTCCAATGACTGGCAGAGTTGGAGTCGGAGTCCGAATCTGAGGACTCTGGTCTGCTGGGTAAAGAAGTCACGTCAGGTACCACCTCTGTGACCTTGACTCCAGAAAAAAACCCTATTGGGCGTCTGCCAGAGTCTCTGTCCGACAACCGGTGGTCAACTGGGGATGGGCTCCTAGTAACTGCCCTGTGGGTCAGGGTGGCAACCACAACCAGATGGGGTTGTCCCAGCTCCTGCAGTAGTTGAGATTTGGCATCTTTACACCAGGGCGGGATTGTCCCTTGTGGTTCCGGCTGAGAAGGAGGAGGCAGCAGAGGTGGTGAAGGCTGGTAGCCTGGGTACCCCAGGGGAGAGTATGGGGAGTAGCCAGGGGTAAGGCTGTCATGATCTTGCAGAAACTCAGTAAAATATAAGTTTAAAAAAAACATAGAAAGTTGCCAGCAGAAGATCCATGGTCTGTCAAGTCTGCCCATTTCCTACCTGAATCATAACAACTACTGTTGGTCGGGCCTAGGCTGTGGGTCTTAGTAGCAGCTCAGCCCGGCTACCCCATCCCATGCCCCTCTCCCCTGTTTTCGCCATCACCAACTCCTTATAGCCACACACACACTTAAAACCTGTCACAGACTCAGCATTTGCCACCTCTCTCAGCAGGTCATTTCATCCATCCATCACTCTCTCCGTGAAGTTTTTCCTCACATGTTTCCTGAATCCCCCCCCCCAAAATCAGCTTACAGTTGTGACCTATGGTTGTTGATCCCTTACATCACTTAACAGGTCTTGACACTCTTCCCTATTCATTCCTTCAGGAATTTGAATGTTTCTGTCATGTTACCTCTCCCCTTATTTATTTATTTATACATTTATACTTTCGGAGAGACCGTTGGAGTGAGCTCTTTACAAAGGTTCCACGCATGGTGACAAATAGGACAATACATATATACAGTTTTTTTTTTACAGAAAGCCTGCTCAATTGGCATTCAGGAGCAATTACATCATAGTTGGACAAATTATGTACAAGAATTATAACAGAACTTGAAAGGTTTTAGTAACAGGATTAAATGCACCAATTTTAAACCCCCCTGCCCCCTACCCGCAATTTTCTCCAGGATGAGCTGTTGGACTGAAGTTGATTCTACTGATAAGCGGTACGAGATTACTCCGAAGGTGGCGGGCTAGTTGTAAAGAAACCAGACAGTGGGTTTAAAATCACTCCCGGAGGGTAGTGGGATGGGGGTGCAATGGGGTGGGGTGGTGGTAGTAGCACAAAATGCCTTGTCTGTTTGGGGGTGGGGAAGGGAGAATGTGGAGAGGCCTAACGAATACAGATAAGAACTGAATCGAGTAGCTTACTTACACACTTGGCTGGGCTGGGGAAGGGAGGGTTCTTTAGGTAGCCCCACTTGGGTGGGACCTAGGTTGGAAGCCTAGATTATCAAGGGACACCTGAGCTGCAGGTGCACTTTGCACATGACAGGAGACGCTGCTTGAGGCCCAACCTTGAATTGAGGTACTCTGTTTGTAAAGTCTTAGGGAGTTCATTTAGCCAGCAAGGGGCCCGTAGGCGGGTGCGCGCTGCCCTAGTGAGGTGCGGCAGAATGGACAGTCAGTGCTCCATTCTTCTTTCCTCTGGTGAGGTGAGATACAAGAGGCCTTATGGCCTTCAAAGAGTACTGTACATGTTCAGACTAGCTAGATGCTCCTCGTGCATTTTCCCTGCTATCCCTGTATCATCTTTATAGGTAGCCTCTGAGCCGACTTCAAACAATCCCTATTGTTTTTCCAAGTGATGGCTTCAGAATTAGACACAGTACTTAAGATGGGGCCTCCCCTAGGATACATAGAGGTGCAACAGTATATTTTTCCTCCTACTAGAAAGACTTCTTTCTGTGCAGCCTGGCATCCTGTTGGCTGTCCTGAATGTCTTGATGCACTGGGCTGTCATTTTGTAGACCATCGCTTAATGGCCCCACGCCCCTTTCCTCTTGGTTTGGCTAATTTTATTCTAACCCCAGGAATCCACTAATATTATTATTCTTGCAGTGCTCCTTTAAGTCAGTAGTGGAGGGATAGTGAGGCTTAATAAAGGGGAGGGGGTGGGCAGAGGGTGACTGTGAAAAGGCAGAGATACTAAACAAATATTTTTGCTCAGTATTTACAAATGAAGAGGGGGAGGTACCTAAAACAAACAATAGAAACACTCTGGATACAGAAGTTGATACCAGCCCATTTACAGAAAAAAGGGTTCTGAAAGAACTCTTAAAACTGAAGGTGGACAAAGCAATGGGGCCTGATGGGATTCATCCCAGAATTCTAAAAGAACTAAGGGTAGAACTAGTGACACCACTGACTACCCTCTTTAACAAATCATGGGAGGATGGAGGTACCCGAGGACTGGAGGAGGGCAGATGTGATTCCCCTTCACAAAAGTGGGAGCAGGGCAGAAGCAGGAAACTACAGATCTGTTAGTTTAACCTCAGTGATAGGGAAAATGATGGAATCACTTGAAGGAAAGAATTGTCGCGCACTAGAGGCCAGAGAGGGCACAGGACCCAAGGCAGCATGGATTCACAGCGGGAAGGTCATGCCAGACAAATCTAATAGATTTCTTTGACTGGGTGACCAAAGTAGTAGATCAGGGAGGGGCTGTGGACATGGCCTACCTAGACTTTAGCAAGGCATTTGACTCAGTTCCACACAAAAGATTAATATACAAGTTAGCCAGCCTAGGAGTGGGACCCAAGATGATAGCCTGGGTAAAGAATTGGCTGGAGAATCGGACACAGAGGGTAATAGTAAATGGAGTCCACTCTGAAGAAAGGGGTGTTCTAGTGGGGTACCGCGAGGTTCAGATTAGGACCGTCCTCTTCAATGTCTTCATGTTTACATTGCAGAGGGACCGAAGGAAAGTGATGTCTGTTTGCAGATGACACAAAGATCTGCAACAGAGTTGATGCACAAGGTGGGGTGGAAAGGATGAGAAGGGACTTGGCAAAGTTAGAGGAATGGTCAAATGTATGGCAGCTTAGATTCAGTGCTAAGAAGTGCAAGGTAATGCACCTGGGAAACAAAAACCCAGGGAAGAGTACACAATGGGGGGTGAGATACTAACAACAACAAAAATGGAAAGGGACCTGGGGGTAGTCATATCAGATGACTTAAAGGTGGGCAAGCAATGTGAGAGGGCAGTAAGGAGGGCTGGGGAGGATACTGGGATGCATAGGGAGAGGCATCACCAGTAGAAAACAGGAAGTTGTTATCCCTCTGTACAGACAGCTGGTGAGACCCCATCTGGAGTACTGTGTGCAGTTCTGGAGACCCAGTCTCCGCAAGGACATAGACAAGATGGAAGCTATCCAGAGGAGGGCAACTAAAATGGTGCAGGGTCTGCACCAGAAGACATATGAAGAGAGACTAAAGGAGCTTAATATGTATAGCCTCGAGGAAAGGAGGGAGAGGGGGGATACGATAGAAACTTTCAAGTACCTCAAGGGAATCAACAAAGTCCAAGAGGGTAGCATCTTTCAAAAAAAAAAAAAGAGGTGTGCAAGAACAAGGGGCACAATTTGAAGATAGAGGGGGCGGGCTCAGAGGTAATGTAAGGAAGTATTTTTTCACAGAGAGGGTTGTGGATGCATGGAACGGCCTTCCGAGGAGGTTGTGGAGTCAAAAACAGTGGTTGAATTCAAGCATGCATGGGACAGTCATAAGGCAAGGTCCTCTCTGGCTGTCCCCACTTATCAAAAAGATCTACTGCTGCTTCCTGCTTTAGCCTCCCACTCGTGGGCCTGCACGACAGTGTGCCTGAGACTGCCCTCCAGGGCGTTGTGAAGTTCCAGAACATGGACTGCTGTCAGAGAGCCGGCTGTGCTGGACTGCCCAGTACAACACCTGCCATCGCCTCCCTGCAGAGGAGTGCGGTTTGGGTGCCTCCCTGTTTGTTGATGTACCAGACCGTGCAGTGTTGTCGGTCTAGATTAGAAGTGTTCCCAGTAATAAGAGGGACTGAAATGCTTGGAGAGCATAGGGCAGAGCTTTCATCTCCAGAATGTTTATATGCAGGTGCTCCTCTTGCAGAGACCATCTCCCTTGAGTCCGATGGTCTCCTAGGTGGGCTCCCTATCCTTGACCCGAGGCATCCGTCGTGAGGGTCTGGGAAAGGGACGGGGGATGATAGGGAATCCCCAAGGAGAGGTTGGATAGTTCCTGCCGCCAGAGGAGGTCCCTCTTCATGCCGCCGGAGACTAGGACCCTGTGGTCCATGTCGTCCGAATGCTGGTCCCATTGGACCCCTAGGGTCCACTGGGTCACCCATATGCAGGTCTGGCCAATGGAACTGTGGAGATGACAGCTGCCATGAGACCCAACAGGCGAAGGATGGATCACGCTGTAGTCCAACGGGAGCTGGACACAAGCGCAGCTTGTTGAATCTGAGTTTCTGCCCTGTCTGTAAGCAAAAAGGCCCTGCCCTGGACCGTATCCTGCACCACTCCAATGAAATTGGAGGCGGTGAGGAGTTGAGACTTAGGATAATTCACAGTGATGTCAAGTCTGGAAAAGAGGTCCAGGGTGCTGGAAAGAGAATCCATCAGGCTGTCCTGAGACGGTGCTGACAACAGCCAGTGTCCAGGTAAGGGAACATGTAAATCCCCTTGCGGTGCAAGGCCACAGCTACCACCACCAGGCACTTGGTAAACACCCGAGCTGCCGAAGAGAGGCCAGAAGGAAAGGCCTTAAACCCGATAGTGGGTCTCCTGAAAAGTGAACCTCAGGCAACGGCGGTGGGCCTGGACGATAAGTATGTGCAGGTAAGTGTCTTGCATGTCCAGCGAGCACAGCCATTGGTTCAGTTGGAACAGGGATAGGAGTCCCTGGAGAGTTAGTATGCGGAACCTCTTGTATTCCACAAAGAAGTTGAGCAAGGTGAGGTCTAGGATGGACCTCAGTTGGACCTCAGATTTCCCATCTTTTTGGGCACTAGGAAGAAGTGGGAGTACTATACCCTTCCTATCTGCCCAAGAGGAACCCGCTCTATTGCTGACTTTTCCAATAGAACCTGGATTTCAAACAACATGAAGTCTTGCTATATTATGACAAGTGCAGTATGACCGCAGGTTAGAACTGCTCCGGAGGTGAAATAGTTAACTTTTCCATGCAGGCATGGAACTTAGAGCGCGAGTTCGGTTGAAAACTCTGTCTGTTGTGCTTCAAAGGTAAACTGTCAGATTCTTTACTCCGCCTCAATGAACAGTCGCTCTGGAGATTTCTCCTTCTGCTCAGTTCATTTTGTCGGTTTAAAAGTATTATTTTTGGGTTTTTAGCCGAAATTAAACCAGCACCGGTCGGTTCAAGCTCTGTTTGTGGTAATGTAAGTAATAGATAGGTTTTACATTAGTTTCTCTGTGTGGAACTTGTAATTTGTTATCGGTTGGTTTGAACCGATCAGGTTATGTTAAATCTACTAGCCCTTTTTGAAATGCGGTTCCCAGTTCTTATCGGTTCTAAAAAAAAAAAAAGCAGTTCATTCACGGTTTTTCATCGACCCATGACACGGTTAGGAACCGATAAGGGTGTCTTGCTTGGTGGATTGCATTAAGCAGGCAAGTTGGTTAGGCTGGCATTATGTCTGAGAAACCCAAAAGAAAACCGGACCCACTGGGTTTCAACACTGTAGTGTCTGTGGGGAAGCTTTTGCTAAGGCTGACCCACACACCATGTGTCTATTGTCTGGGGTTTGACCACCTCAATTCAGACTGCCAGATTTGTCACAATTTCCCTGCTGCCACCATAGATAAGAGGTTGGTAGGCTCAGGAAAGGAGGCCAAAAGTCCGCTGACCGGATGGCCAGCCCAGTTTGATACCAACCCGAACTGGAGGGGTGCCTCTGACCAGGCGATACTTCCTCGGGCAAGCGAAGAGCCGGTTCTGAGAAGCGGTTCCATCAAAAGGGCTAGAAAGTCAGCTAGTTTAGAGCCAAAAGTTCTCTCCCCAACTGCTGAGGAAATAGCTAAAGCAATTAAAATTGAACAATGTCTCTCTCTCCGGTTCCGACCAAACCGACACCTTCTGGTAAGCGTTCGGTTCGGTCAGTTCCACCGGTTCAAGATTATGATTTTGAGGATTTTTATGAACCGGGGGAGGGGGAAGAGGAATATGAGGAGAGTGAATATGGTTTTGAAGATCTGGATGTGCCCATTGATCCAGACATCTCTCCAGATAGACCCCTAGGGGTTTCTCCTCCAAGACTTTGAGTCCCTTCTCATTTCATGTTTTATAAAAAGTTGCTGAAACTCTCCAGCTCCCTGTTGAGGAAGCTGTTGATGACCAGGAGGAGCCAGACTATGTAGAAATGATGGATATTCAGAGTCTAGGAGACTGTCTATTCCTTTGCATAAGTCTTTTCGAAACAGACAGTAAAAGTTTTAAAAACTCCTCACACTATACCTCCTGTGGATAAAAGGATGGACAAGAGGTATACCTTATCAGGCTCCGACACTGATTTCCTCACTCAGCAGTGCAGCCATGTGGGGGTAGTGCAGGCTGCAGCCTGTGACAAGGCTAATATTCCCCTAGCTTCACACCCCCTGAGAAGGACTCCAGGAAGATTGATGCTATGGCAAAGAAACAGTACATGGCAGCTTCTTTGGGGCTCAGACAAGCAAATTATATGACTTATGCTGCTAGGTACCAGAAATCCAGATGGGATACTGTGCTGGCCCTAGCAAAACAAGTCCCTGACCAGCTTGCCAGGGAGCTGGAGCAGGTGGCTATGGATGGTATTGAGGCATCCAAGGTGCAATTTCATGCTGCAGTGGACTCTAATGATGTTTCATCAAGAGCCATGGCTACATCTGTGGCACTTAGCAGGATGGCTTGGCTCAGATGTACTACCCTGTCTCAGGACACCCAGTCCAAGGCCATGGATTTTCCTGTTGTGGAAATTCTCTGTTTGGGAGCAAACAAAGAATTACATGAAGAAAATGGATGAATATAGGACCACCTATAGGAGTGCACAGGCCAAGGAAAGGCAGGCCACTCCTCAAAAGCAGCTTCCTAGAGGCAGGGGCAGGCCTTTTCATAGGCCTTTTTACCAAGCCCAAGCTTCCTCCTCCTCCGCCTATGCTCAGAGGGGGTTCTTTAGAGGAAGAGGCAGACGGGGTACAAGCAGGTCTGCTTCCACCCCAAAGCCCCTGCCAAACAGGCACCCTGATGGGATTGCCAGGGCCGATTCTCCTCTACCTGTAGGGGGCAGGCTGCCTTACTTTGTCCAGGACTGGAAGTCTTTAACGTCAGACAAGTGGGTCCTGGAAGTAGTAAGCCAGGGACTGGTTCTCAGTTTCAAAAAATTTCCAAAGCTGAGAACCAGATCTTTTCCACCTGCAACTCCATCAGAGTCTCTTGCCTTAGAGGCAGAGGTATCTACCCTCCTGGCTCTCAGAGCTGTGGAAAGAGTTCCTCCCCTACACCAGGGCAAAGGTTTGTACTCCAGGTACTTCCTTACCCCAAAAAAGACAGGAGAATGGCGGCCCATCCTGGATCTCAGATATTTAAACAAGCACCTTTTAAAGCCAAAGTTCAAAATGGTGACTCGGAATTATCCTACCCTCTCTAAGGCCAGGGGACTGGCTAGCTTCCCTGGACCTCAAGGATGCCTACTTCCATATTCCCATCAGAGGCTCCCATCGAAAGTACCTCAGGTTCGAGCTGCCCTCAGGCCACTACCAGTTCAGAGCAATGCCCTTCGGCCTCACTTCTGCCCCAAGGGTATTTACCAAATGTCTGGCAGTAGCAGTTGCCTACCTAAGAAGGCAAAAGAATGCCATCTTTCCTTACCTGGACGATTGGCTCATAGTAAGCCAGTCCCCAGACCAGGTCAAATTACATCTCCAGATAACGCAGCAACTGCTTACCTCTCTAGGTTTCCTTCTGAATCTCTCAAAGTCAGTTCTAGAGCCTGTCCAGCTTCTTACCTTCATAGGCGCAGAGCTGAACACACAGGAAGACAGGGCTTTCCTTCCCCTAGACAGGGCAAAGACCCTGGTCTCCCTGGCCTCCTCATTTACCCTGCAGGTCTCCCGGCCCGCAAGGCATTTTCTGCAGCTCCTAGGGCACATGGCTGCTTCCACAGTGGTTGTGCAGGGAGCAAGATTTCAGATGAGGGACATCCAGTTCCATTTGAGAGCCTTTTGGTCTCAAAGAAAGGATCCTCTTACCAAGTTGATCCCAGTAACTCGAACCCTGATCCAAGCCCTTCAGTGGTGGCAGGATCAGACCAACCTGAGACAAGGGGTTCCTTTTGTCACTCAGTCTCATTCTCTAATCCTTACTACGGATGCGTCCCTCTTGGGCTGGGGAGCTCACATGGGCGATCTCACCACCCAGGGTCTGTGGTCTCCCCAGGAATCCCTGCTCCACATCAACCTGTTGGAGCTCAGAGCAGTTTTCTAGCACTTCAGGTTTTTCCAAATCTGTTCAGAACAAGAGTATTCAGGTCAGAACAGACAACACCACTACAATGTGGTACATCAACAAGCAGGGGCACTCGGTTCTCTGACCTTGTGCACGAGCAATGAGTTGTGGTCTCTGGCTTCCTCCTGAACACCTCTCTTATGGCAGTTCACCTCCAGGCAAGGACAATGTCCTGGCAGATGCTCTCAGCAGGATTTCCCAGGGCCACCACGAATGGTCACTGGATCCCTGGTCTTGGGAGTAGTATTTGCTAGATGGGGCACCCGCAGATAGATCTTTTTGCAGCCCCAGACAATCACCAACTTCCTCTTTTTTGCTGCAGGCCCCCAGTGTTGGGCTCCCGCTGGATGCCTTAGCCCTCAATTGGAAGGGGAAGTTTCTCTATGCCTTTTCCCCCCTTTCCTCTCCTGTTCAAAGTGCTAGTCAAAATCAGATCCCAATCCTGCAAAGTCATTCTAATAGCTCTGGATTGGGCCAGGCAGCCCTGGTATCCACTCCTGCTGTCCTTAGCAGTCCATCCTCCCCTGTGCCTTCCCAAGAATCACAATCTGTTAACCTGTGCCCAGGGAAGGGTCTGGTACCCGAATCTCACATCTCTCAATCTCAAGGCTTGGTTCTTGAAGAGTTAGAGTTTGCTGATTTACACCTTTCCCAAGGTGTAATGGATATATTGAAGGCCGTAGGAAGCCTTCCACCAGGGCTACTACAATTCCAAATGGAAAGGTTTTCCATATGGTGCTCGGAAAGCATATTTCCCAGTCTCTGCTGATCTACCCTCAGTCCTGGATTATATGGTCCACCTGAATTCTTTGGGGCTGAGACCAGCTACCCTCAAGGTGCACTTGGCAGCTGTGTCTGTTTTTATTTCAGCAGGTAAATCCTCTTCTCTTTCAGCTCATCCCGTATTTTCCAAGTTTTTTAAGGGGTTGTTGCACACCAACCCTCCATTCAGAGATCCTGCCCCTGCCTGGGATCTTAATGTTTGTATTGCTCAGCTTATGCAACCCCGTTTCGAGCCCTTGTCTTCAGCTGAGCTCAAGTACTTGACTTGGAAAACTGTGTTTCTGGTAGCCATCACCTCTGCCAGACGCATAAGTGAATTAGAAGCGTTGTCAGTGGAGCAGGAGTTTATCTCTTTTCACAGAGATAAGGTGGTCCTTCGGACTAACAGAAAGTTCCTGCCTAAGGTGGTTTCAGATTTCCACCTTAAGCAATCTGTTTCTCTTCCAGTGTACTTCACTGACCACTCCTCCTCTGGGGAGAGGAGGCTGCACAGCCTAGATGTGAAGAGAGCCCTTAGTTACTACATAGAGCATACATAGAGCATACCAAGGGTCATAGGTTTGACTCTCTCCAACTGTTCCTTACCTATGGCGAAGTTGGGAAAGGGAAGCCAGCCACTAAAAGATCCATTGCCAGGTGGAGTGTCTCTTGTATCCAATTCTGCTATGAGAAGTTGGGTAAAGTTCCTCCCTCAGGCCTGAGGGCTCACTCTACCAGAGGTACAGCTGCTTCTCTGGCTGCTGCCAGAGAGATCCCTATTCTAGAAATATGTCAAGCAGCTACCTGGAAAACAGTTCACACTTTTACCAAGCATTACTCCTTGGACATCCAGGATAGGAGTGATGCTCGGTTTAGCACAGCCGTGCTTCAGAGCCTATTTCCTAAGTAGGTTCTGTCCCTCCTCCGTGGGGTACTGCTGTGTAAGTTTGTATCATATAATATAGCAAGACTTCATGTTGTTTGAAGAAAAATTACTCACCTTAGTAATGTTGTTTCTTCAATGGAGTCTTGCTATTATGACCTCCTCCCTGCCTGCCCCTCTCAGAACCTCTGTTTTGGGATGTGGGTGGGCAGTACAGGGTTGGCACTTTTTTGATGCCCACCTTGTTGTTTTCACCTTCCTTTTTGGGTGAATAGGTGTTGTTTTTGCATTTTTTGTGCCTCCTGACTTGTCTTTATTTTAGACCAAAAAATGAGTGTTTATGTTAGTAGCCAGTTGGCTAGTGTAGGTTTACAGCTTCCACACAGAACCTTGTGAGTTTTAGCTCAGAAGATCTGACAGTTTACCTTTGAAGCACAACAGACAGAGTTTTCAACCGAGCTCGCGCTCTAAGTTCCATGCCTGCATGGAAAAGTTAACTATTTCACCTCCGGAGCAGTTCTAACCTGCGGTCATATTGCAATTGTCATAATATAGCAAGACTCCATTAGAAGAAACAACATTACTAAGGTGAGTAATTTTTTCTTCCTGCTGAATGAAACTTTGATGGCCTAACGGGTAGTGAGACCTGCCTGGTGGATTGGCCGGGGGTCTGTCCAGGAACTTGATTGAGTGCCCTCTTGCAATGTTCTGGAGTACCCAAGCGTCTGCGGTTATCGCCTTCTGTCTTTCTAGGTGAAGGGCGAACCTTCCCCCCACCGGTTCCTCGCAAAACATGGGAGGAGGTGGAGGGGATCCCCTCGAGTCAGGATGCGGAGGAGAGGACCGCTTTACTACCTCCCACAGCCTTTTGGGCTTTTGCTTGGGGAGTCTGGGCACCAGAACTAGTGGCACGGCACTTGCCCTGGTGTCTGCCCTGGTTCTACTTATCCCACCTCTTCTGGGGGCGACAAAAAGGCAGCTTGGGTTTTGGCCCAAGCAATACATGGAGCGGACGTCCCTGAGTGATCTGCCGCTCTCTTGTAGCTCCGTTATGATATCTTTTGCGTTGCCACCAAATAGGACAGAGCCCCTGAAGGGGGCATCCAGAAGAGTGGTTTGGGCATCTTGCACCAGTGCCGCAAGCTGAGCCAAGTCAGGCGTCTCAAGCAAACGCCCAAAGCTATGCATTGGGCCACTGAATCAACAGAATTATAGGTGGCATGCAATGCATGGCAGCAGGAAGACTTGTTAAGTCTTACTCTTACCTTTTCCAAAAGCCTATTTCTAAGATCCTCATCCGGAATAGCTTGGAGCTCCTTCTCCAAGTCAGATAAAGCCGACTTCTTTTTTTTTTCGCAATTGTTTAACCAGGTGAGGCACACTAAGCTGAAAGCTTGTTTACAGGTGCAACCTGGGAGCACAGGGAAGTTAAGTGACTTGCTTAGGGTCACACAGTATGCAAGTGGGGGCTATGGGATTCAGACTCGGGTCTCCAGATTTGCAGCTCAGAGCCTTAAACCACTGCGCTATACTGCCTCCCTAAAAGGACACCATGTGGGCTACGTAATTAAGAGACCGAATGGCACAGGTGGAGGAAGCGTAGACCTTGTGGCCATATTGGTCCATCTGTTTGGAGACTCTGTCCGGAGGGGAGGCGCTCACATGCTTTGGTTGAGCCGACCTATCATGGGCCACAGTGATAACGATGGAGTCGGCCTTAGGTTGACTTGTTAGGTGGCATGCCCCTTCCGGGAGGCGATGAGTCCTGTCGGCCTTTTTTGAGACCGCAGGTATAGAGGATGGTTGTTGCTATATTGCAGACGTTAAGTCCTCATGTGGCCCTGTCCATAGTGGGATGGGATGGGGGGGTCCGCATTAGTTAGGTCTAGGTGCTCTGCGAGCCTCTTCCTTTTTGGGTCCATCTCCTGAGATGCCCATCCACAGGCCTGCTGGATGGATCTGAGGAGTTCCACAAAATATGGGTCCTCCGGTGGAGACTTGGAGACCCCTTTGGTTGCGGTTCTATAGGGGGATGAGACTCCAATGACTGGCAGAGTTGGAGTCGGAGTCCGAATCTGAGGACTCTGGTCTGCTGGGTAAAGAAGTCACGTCAGGTACCACCTCTGTGACCTTGACTCCAGAAAAAACCCATTGGGCGCCTGCCAGAGTCTCTGTCCGACAAACCGTGGTCAACTGGGATGGGCTCTAGTAACTGCCCTGTGGGTCAGGGTGGCAACCACAACCAGATGGGGTTGTCCCAGCTCCTGCAGTAGTTGAGATTTGGCATCTTTACACCAGGGGGATTGTCCCTTGTGGTTCCGGCTGAGAAGGAGGAGGCAGCAGAGGTGGTGAAGGCTGGTAGCCTGGGTACCCCAGGGGAGAGTATGGGGAGTAGCCAGGGGTAAGGCTGTCATGATCTTGCAGAAACTCAGTAAAATATAAGTTTAAAAAAAACATAGAAAGTTGCCAGCAGAAGATCCATGGTCTGTCAAGTCTGCCCATTTCCTACCTGAATCATAACAACTACTGTTGGTCGGGCCTAGGCTGTGGGTCTTAGTAGCAGCTCAGCCCGGCTACCCCATCCCATGCCCCTCTCCCTGTTTTCGCATCACCAACTCCTTATAGCCACACACACACTTAAAACCTGTCACAGACTCAGCATTTGCCACCTCTCTCAGCAGGTCATTTCATCCATCCATCACTCTCTCCGTGAAGTTTTTCCTCGTGATGTTTCTGAATCTCTAAAAATCAGCTTACAGTTGTGACTTATGGTTGTTGATCCCTTTACATCACTTAACAGGTCTTGACACTCTTCCCTATTCATTCCCTTCAGGAATTTGAATGTTTCTGTCATGTTACCTCTCCCCCTTATTTATTTATTTATACATTTATACTTTCGGAGAGACCGTTGAGTGTGAGCTCTTTTACAAAGGTTCCACGTCATGGTGGACAAATAGGACAATACACATATACAGTTTTTTTTTTACAGAAAGCCTGCTCAATTGGCATTCAGGAGCAATTACATCATAGTTGGACAAATTATGTACAAGAATTATAACAGAACTTGAAAGGTTTTAGTAACAGGATTAAATGCACCAATTTTAAACCCCCCTGCCCCCAACCCGCAATTTTCTCCAGGATGAGCTGTTGGACTGAAGTTGATTCTACTGATAAGCGGTACGAGATTACTCCGAAGGTGGCGGGCTAGTTGTAAAGAAACCAGACAGTGGTTTAAAATCACTCCTGGAGGGTAGTGGATGGGGTGCAATGGGGGGGTGGTGGTAGTAGCACAAAATGCCTTGTCTGTTTGGGGGTGGGGAGGGAGAATGTGAGAGGCCTAACTAATACAGATAAGAACTGAATCGAGTAGCTTACTTACACACTTGGCTGGGCTGGGAAGGGGAGGGTTCTTTAGGTAGCCCCACTTGGGTGGGACCTAGGTTGGAAGCCTAGATTATCAAGGGACACCTGAGCTGCAGGTGCACTTTGCACATGACAGGAGACGCTGCTTGAGGCCCACCTTGAATTGAGGTACTCTGTTTGTAAAGTCTTAGGGAGTTCATTTAGCCAGCAAGGGGCCCGGTAGGCGAAGGTGCGCTGCCCTAGTGAGGTGCGGCAGAATGGGACAGTCAGTGCTCCATTCTTCTTTCCTCTGGTGAGGTGAGATACAAGAGGCCTTATGGCCTTCAAAGAGTACTGTACATGTTCAGACTAGCTAGATGCTCCTCGTGCATTTTCCCTGCTATCCCTGTATCATCTTTATAGGTAGCCTCTGAGCCGACTTCAAACAATCCCTATTGTTTTTCCAAGTGATGGCTTCAGAATTAGACACAGTACTTAAGATGGGGCTTCCCCTAGGATACATAGAGGTGCAACAGTATATTTTTCCTCCTACTAGAAAGACTTCTTTCTGTGCAGCCTGGCATCCTGTTGGCTGTCCTGAATGTCTTGATGCACTGGGCTGTCATTTTGTGACCATCGCTTTTAATGGCCCCACGGCCCCTTTCCTCTTTGGTTTGGCTAATTTTTTATTCTAACCCCAGGAATCCACTAATATTATTATTCTTGCAGTGCTCCTTTAAGTCAGTAGTGGGAGGGATAGTGAGGCTTAATAAATGGGAGGGGTGGGCAGAGGGTGACTGTGAAAAGGCAGAGATACTAAACAAATATTTTGCTCAGTATTTACAAATGAAGAGGGGAGGTACCTAAACAAACAATAGAAACACTCTGATACAGAAGTTGATACCAGCCCATTTACAGAAAAAAGGGTTCTGAAAGAACTCTTAAACTGAAGGTGGACAAAGCAATGGGGCCTGATGGGATTCATCCCAGAATTCTAAAAGAACTAAGGGTAGAACTAGTGACACCACTGACTACCCTCTTTAACAAATCATGGGAGGATGGAGTGGTACCCGAGGACTGGAGGAGGGCAGATGTGATTCCCCTTCACAAAAGTGGGAGCAGGGCAGAAGCAGGAAACTACAGATCTGTTAGTTTAACCTCAGTGATAGGGAAAATGATGGAATCACTTCTGAAGGAAAGAATTGTCGCGTACCTAGAGGCCAGAGGGGCACAGGACCCAAGGCAGCATGGATTCACAGCGGGAAGGTCATGCCAGACAAATCTAATAGATTTCTTTGACTGGGTGACCAAAGTAGTAGATCAGGGAGGGGCTGTGGACATGGCCTACCTAGACTTTAGCAAGGCATTTGACTCAGTTCCACACAAAAGATTAATATACAAGTTAGCCAGCCTAGGAGTGGGACCCAAGATGATAGCCTGGGTAAAGAATTGGCTGGAGAATCGGACACAGAGGGTAATAGTAAATGGAGTCCACTCTGAAGAAAGGGGTGTTACTAGTGGGGTACCGCAGGGTTCAGTATTAGGACCGGTCCTCTTCAATGTCTTTACAAGCGACATTGCAGAGGGACCGGAAGGAAAAGTATGTCTGTTTGCAGATGACACAAAGATCTGCAACAGAGTTGATGCACAAGGTGGGGTGGAAAGGATGAGAAGGGACTTGGCAAAGTTAGAGGAATGTCAAATGTATGGCAGCTTAGATTCAGTGCTAAGAAGTGCAAGGTAATGCACCTGGGAAACAAAAACCCAGGGGAAGAGTACACAATGGGGGGTGAGATACTAACAACAACAAAAATGGAAAGGGACCTGGGGGTAGTCATATCAGATGACTTAAAGGTGGGCAAGCAATGTGAGAGGGCAGTAAGGAGGGCTGGGGAGGATACTGGGATGCATAGGGAGAGGCATCACCAGTAGAAAACAGGAAGTTGTTATCCCTCTGTACAGACAGCTGGTGCGACCCCATCTGGAGTACTGTGTGCAGTTCTGGAGACCCAGTCTCCGCAAGGACATAGACAAGATGGAAGCTATCCAGAGGAGGGCAACTAAAATGGTGCAGGGTCTGCACCAGAAGACATATGAAGAGAGACTAAAGGAGCTTAATATGTATAGCCTCGAGGAAAGGAGGGAGGGGGGATACGATAGAAACTTTAAAGTACCTCAAGGGAATCAACAAAGTCCAAGAGGGTAGTATCTTTCAAAAAAAAAAAAGAGTGTGCAAGAACAAGGGGGCACAATTTGAAGATAGAGGGGCGGCTCAGAGGTAATGTAAGGAAGTATTTTTTCACAGAGAGGGTTGTGGATGCATGGAACGGCCTTCCGGAGGAGGTTGTGGAGTCAAAAACAGTGGTTGAATTCAAGCATGCATGGGACAGTCATAAGGCAATTCTAGGGGTTGGGGGTAGAAAGAAGTAGGCTGCTGGTTAATTAGGATCTGCAGCTTATCCATTAGGTAGGGAAATGGGCAGACTGGGTGGGCCAAGTGGTCCTTATCTGCTGTCAGATTCTATGTTTCTGTGTACTGCCCTGGAGCCAAATGGAATGCTATGCTAATTATGGAATCTTTATCTCATGCATCCAATTTCAAAACTGCCCAGTGTAACTGCCTGCAGTCTGACTTCAGATTTCTTCTCTCCACCGCAAAGTTCAAATGCCCTGGAGATCTTCTGTCAATCAAGAGCGAACCCTGAAGTGCACTGAACAAAAAACCTTGAGTATTTTGTTTAATTCTTTCATTACTGCCTTGTGTAATTATTTTTTAGTGTTTTTACCTCATAGTTTTAATTTTTAGGCTTGTTTACCCATCCGTCGCAGTTCCTGTGAACCGAGGGGTAACCAATCCTTTTTTCTCTTGAATCGGAACCCTTTTTTTAAGGGTTCCAGTCACTTTTTCTTTATTTTTGTTAAATTTTACCGCATTTGAACGGAAGTTTATCGGTTCCCTCAGCGGCTTCTCGGTTCCGGATCCTATCAGAACCGTTGGGTTTTGAACTTTATCGATTTCTGATCCGACCGCAAATACTAAAGTGTTTCCTATTTTTGTCAGTTCCCAGTTCTTGTTTTCTTACAATGTCAGATAAACCTAAAAAGAAAACAGGACCTCCTGGTTTTAAAAATTACATGAAGTGTTCAGAGGTGTTTGCCAAAGGCAGACAAACATGACTTATGTTTGCTCTGCCTTGGTCAACAACATTTTTCTGATAATTGTGAAATTTGTAAGTCTTTCCCTGAGAAAATAGTAGAAAAACATAGGGAGAGGCTTAAAAGAAAGTTGGAAGAGGGGTCCATGGGCTGTAACCAGTCCACCTCCTCTAAAACTGTGTCTATTCCTTCCAGAGCCTCCAAATCTACCCCTGGTACGGGTGAGGGCTCTGGCAAGAGAGGCAGTGAACCTGCTGACTCCCTGGTGCCTGCCAAAAAAATAAAGAAAACAAAGCATAGTGAAACCCCAGCTGAAACGCCTCAAGGGGTCCCTCAGGTACCTGTACCTGCTCCTTCACCTGCCAACCTAACTCAGGCTTTAGCCTTATTACAAGTGCTGCAAGGCTTACAACCCCCTAAGCAGCCTGTGGTCCCTCCTGCTGAAAAAAAACTCTGGTTTTGGTTCCTCTTTTACCCACTGACACAGTGGAGTGTGAGGAAGATGATATGGATGAGGAGGGTCTTGAACCCGAGATCTCACCAGAACAAGACTTTGGCTCCCCTCCCAGACCCACAGAGGACTTTTCATCCCATTTTTCTTTTGTTAGGAAAATGGTAGAGACCCTGGATCTGCAAACAGCAGAAGAGATCCAGGATGAAGAAGCAGCACAATATATGAAGCTTATGGGGCTGACACTCACCAAGAGGCTCCTCCTGCCTGTATACAAGTTTTTTAAGAAGGATGGCCTGGAAATTCTCAAGTTTCCCAACACTTTCACACCCACTGATAAAAAGTGTGACAAGAAATAACAGCTTGAGAGGTCAGGAGCCGAGTTCCTGCTTACTCATCCTGACCACCAGGGTATTGTTCAGCAGGCTGCCTGTGAAAAGGCTAAAACTCCCTTGTCCTCTCATCCCCCAGAGAAGGACTCGAGAATAAATAGCATGGCAAAATAAGGGTACCTTTCGGCATCCCTGGCAGTTCATCAAGCCAGCTATCAGGCTTATGCAGGCCTCAACCAGAAGGCTCTTTGGCAGTCCATTGTGGATAATGCTGAGGCTAACCCCTCTCTAACAGTTTCAGAGCTGCTGGATACTGCAAGGCTGGGCTTGGAGGCTTCCAAGTACCAGTTTCAAATGGCAGCTGACACAAATGACACAGCTGCTAAATGCAGGGCAGGTACCATAGCACTAAGGAGGTTTGCCTGGCTGAGAGCCACTAATCTCACCCAGGATACCCAGAGTAAGGCTATGGATTTCCCAATCTTGGGCCATTCTCATTTTGGTGCCCAGACTGAGGCATACATGAAGAAAGTAGATGAGTACAAGGCTACTGTCATTCTACTAGAGAGAGAGCCTCTCCTTCCATTTCGTCTTATGCTAGGGGAGGCAGGGGTAGTTCCTCTTTTAGGATGCCTTTCTTTCAAGTGCAGGCTGTTCCCCAACAGCAGTACCAGTCACAGCAGGATGGCTTTTATAGAGCCTGGGGTTCCAGGAGAGGATCCCAATCTGCACAGCCACAGCAGCAAGCAATGCAAAATCCCTGACTTTTCCCCTCAGGCTGCCTCTCCTTCTCCTGTAGGGGGCAGACTGACTCATTATTTTCAGGATTGGATGAAAATAACCACAGACAAGTGGGTTCTGGAAACAGTGAGTCGGGGTCTGTCCCTTTGTTTCAAGTCCCTTCTTCCCCCAAGATCAAAGCTGTTCGCACCAGCTCCTTTCTCAGAAAGAAAACTATTGGAGCAGGAGGTGCAGGCTTTACTGCTAGCAAAAGCAGTGGAGCCTGTTTCCCCCCCCCCCCCACACACACACACACCACCACCACCACCAAAGAGGACGAGGGTTCTATTCAAGATACTTCCTAACAACAAAAAAGAATGGGGAGTGGCGGCCTGTATTGGACCTCAGACTGCTAAACAAGTACCTGGTAAAACCAAGGTTCAAGATGGTCACATTGGCCATGATTCTGCCAACAGTGCAAAAAGGAGACTAGGTAGCCTCCTTAGACCTAAAGAACGCATATTTCCATATTCCCATAATGGAGTTACACAGAAGATATCCGAGATTCAGATTCCCCTCAGGCCACTGTCAGTTCTCAACTTTTCCCTTCAGCCTCACCACTGCACCAAGGGTTTTTACCAAGTGCATGGCAGTAGTGGTGGTGCACCTAAGAAGGCTAGGTGTCAGTTTTTCCCCTATCTGGACGATTGGCTAATCGTGGGAAAATCTCACCAACAGGTGACAGAACACCTTCAGGTAACCCAGGATCTGTTTGCACTCCCCAGGATTCCTTCTCAGCATCAAAAAGTCAGTCCCGACCCCTGTGCAGGTTCTGCAGTTCATAGGTGCAGAACTAAACACCATACTGGGAAGGGCTTTCCTCCCTCAGGAGAAGGCAGAACGCATTCAGCTTTTGGCAGGCTCATTTGTCCTGGGCAGGCCAAAGCCAGCAAGATCTTTTCTACAACTGTTAGGGCACCTGGCTTCAGCAACAAGCACACTTATAAGTGCCAGGTTTCAAATGAGAGATGTTCAGTTCCATCTCAGAGCACACGTGCCAAAGGCAGGACTCCCTATCAAAGCCAGTACCAGTAACAAAGGTGTTACTACAGGCACTCCAATGGTGGATGGAGCTAGAAAACTTGAGAGAAGGGGTCCCATTCCTGCAGGAGCCCCTTCACTGGTTCTCACAACAGATGCTTTCCTGTTAGGGTGGGGTGCTCATTTGGGGGAACACACCATTCACGGTACCTGGGAGAGTGCAGACTCATTCCTGCACATAAACCTGCTGGAGTTAAGGGCTGTTTATCTGGCCCTTCAGGCTTTCTCCCATCTAGTACAGGGAAAGGTGGTACAAGTCAGAACAGACAATACCATAACAATGTACTACATCAACAAGCAAGGAGGGACAAGGTCCACTCCACTCTGTACAGAGGCAATGAAGATATGGAGCCTTGCTTACTCCCTAAACGCCTCCCTACAGTCGATCCATCTGCCTGGCAAGGACAACACCCTGGCAGATGCCTTGAGCAGGATAAACCAGGCCCATCACGAATAGGCACTGAACAAGCAAGTGGTGAATGCTCTATTCAGGAGGTGGGGAACCCCAGAAATTTATCTTTTTGCATCCCACCAAAATCACCACTTACCTCAGTATTGTTGCAGGGCCCCTGTAAAGGGTACAGTTCCCCTGGATGCCTTGATTCTGGATTGGACAGGGAGGCATCTTTATGCCTTTCTCCCTTTTCCCCTGATACTCAGGGTGCTCATCAAGCTCAGGTTGCAGCCAGCTTCAGTGATTCTGGTAGCCCCAGACTGGGCAAGACAGCCTTGGTACTCCCTTCTGCTCTCTATGTCGGTGACCAAACTGATTCACCTTCCACAAAGGTACAACCTACTGACCTCCTTTCAGGGGAGAGTCATGTACCCCAATCTCAGGTCTTTCAAGCTCAAGGCATGGCTCTTGAGGACTTAGAATATGCAGACTGGTGATTCTCTGAAGGGGTATTGCAGGTCCTCAGAGGGTATAGGAAACCTTCTACTGAAAAAACCTATGCCTCAAAATGGAAAAGATTCTCTATATGGTGTAGCGATAAGGGTATAGTCCCAGCTCAAGCTGGCATCCCAACCTTGCTGGACTATTTAACTCACCTGCATTCCCAGGCATTGCAACTCTCAACCCTAAAGGTGCATCTGGCTTCAGTGTCAGCATGCATTTCATCTGGAAAGGACACCTCCCTAGCATCAAATCCTATCTTCAAGGGACTCTCTCATTTGTTTCCCCCTCACAGGGAACTAGTGCCAGCCTGGGACCTTAACATTTGCATTGCCCAGCTTATGCTTCTGCCCTTTGAGCCTATGGCCTCTGCAGAGCTTAAATTTGTTACTTGGAAGGTAGTCTTTTTGGTAGCAGTCACTTCTGCCAGAAGGATAAGTGAGCTCCAGGCCCTCTGTGTGGAAAAGGACTGTTTCCTTTCACAGGGACAAGGTAGTGTTAAGAACTAATAGGAAGTTCCTGCCCAAAGTGGTCTCGGACTTCCACCTGAACCAGTCTATCACCTTGCCAGCTTTCTTCACTGAGCACAGTAGCTCAGGGGAATGTAGACTCCACAGTCTTGATGTAAAAAGGGCTTTAAGTTATTACATTATTCATGCCAAGGACCATAGGCAGGACAGACCAACAGCTTTTCCTCACCTATGGAAAGGTAGGTAAGGGGACACCTGCTTCAAAATGAACTATCGATGGATAGTTCAGTGTATCCAGTTTTGCTACTCAAAAGCAGGTAGGGTACCCCTTGTTGGACTCAGGACGCTTTCTACAAGGGGCACAGCTGCCACTATTGCAGCTACCAGAGAGGTGCCATTGGTGGAAATCTGTAAAGCAGCTACCTGGAGGTCAGTCCACACCTTCACTAAGCATTATAGCCTGGACACCCAGTCCAGGAGTGATGCCAGGTTTGGTACAGAAGTCCTGCAGAGTCTTTTTCTTAAGTAAATTCTTTACCCACCTCCGTAAGGTACTGCTGCATAGTCTGCAAGAAGTAATAATATTAGTGGATTCCTGGGGTTAGAAGAAAAAATGACTCACCTGTAGTAATCTTGTTTCTTCCAATGGGATCCACTAGTATTACTTCCCCACTCTTGCCTTCCCTGACAGAATCAGTACAGTTCTCTTCATGCTGATTGTATAAATACTTGGAGTGGTATGCCATCTGCTGGCACTTCTTAGTAATGCTTTATAGCTTAGTAGGTCTTTTTCTCCTTCTTAGGTGACTCTGACATTTAGAAAAAAGGAACTTTTCTTTTTTCCCCTGTGGTTTAATGATTACCAGTTGCCCCAGCTAGGGCCTTTTTTCTATTGTTTATTCTAATTAGATGTTAGTATGGCCTCTTTGCAGGTTCCTAAGAAATCTGCGGTTAGAATGTAGGCAGTTGGCCAGCCCAGTTGCGCTGAGGCGCTGGAGGCATTACATCGCGCTACACCGGCGATCTGTGTTCAAGAATGAGCATGAGCTGCCAGAAGGTCGGCAGGGAGGAGGAAAGTTAGTGTCTGTTGGACTGCTCTCCTTCTCCGGGGAGGGAGGTCCACAGAAGTCGGCGTCTACTCGCCACCTGGCGGAGGCTGGGGGACTAGGCGCTGCGCTGTACCTTGGGGAGGGGTTTGGGGCAGACACCTGGAGGGAGCGCTTGCGGACATGTGCGCGCTCCCCTCCGCTGGCATCATTGCATGCCCCCAGCTCCGGGGAGAAAAACTAGAAAACGTGTGGAGTGTGCATCCTGGGTGAGCGGCTTGGTGGCAGTCCACAAACACTGGCTCTGGGGGGGCGCCTGATCTGGATCTGTTAGTGCAGGTGAGTTGGGGGCTCCCTGCCACCCTGCTGCAGGGGACTAAGGTGTGACCCCGATGGAGTGCGGATGCTCGGATGGCGGCCGGATTCCCGAGGATGCTGCCAGAATACATGAGCAGACCAGGTATGCCAGGAGGCAAAAAAGAATGTAGGCAGTTACACTGGGCAGTTTTTGAATTGAATGCACGAGCTAAAGATTCCATCATTAACATGACATTCCATGTGGCTCCGGGGCAGTGCTGGCTTAAAGGAGCACTGCAAGAAGTAATAATATTAGTGGATCCCGTTGGAAGAAACAAGATTACTACAGGTGAGTAATTTTTTCTTCTTTCCCGCCATCTACCTGTGCACGTCAGACATCGCGGAGATAGTTGCTGAAGTTCGACTGCCTTTTTTCGGATGAGTATCCTTCCTTTCTTTCCTTTATTGTTCCAAGCCAGTTTTGTGCATGTCTTCTCCGTCTTCCATCGAGTCGCATAAAAATAAGTGCAATTCTATCAGTATGCAGCTCCCGCACAAGGATTCCCACTTATCTGCCTTTTCTGCTTGGGCCCAGAGCAGGAGGCTGAGGATTGTGAGGCCTGCCTGAGCTTCAACCAGGCCACACGGAAGCACCTCCAGTAGGCCCTCGAGGCCCATCTGCTAAAAAAAGATGGCCACGATGGAAAAAGAGCTGCAGAAGCTGAGGAGTGCTTCATCCTCCCCCATGGACTCCCACAAGAAGAAGTGGGACAAGGAGAAGCACAGGGACCAGGATAGGTCCCTGGGGTGATCAGCGATCCTCTTCCTTGGGGAAGACCATTGCTGCTGCCAAGTCTGTCCCACCTTCCCTTGAGCAGCCCTTGGTTCCCCCACTGCCACTGGTCATGGTGGTTGCGGGCACCTCGACAGAGTCTGAGGCCTCCACCACTCTTAGACCAATCTCCACCATGGGGTCTAAGCAGTTAGGTAGGGCCAATAAGCCACTTGTCCAATTCCCTCCCCCCCCCCTCCCCCCTCCCCAGCCGAATGCCGGCCCGGGCTGATAAGTGTTCAACCAAGGTAGAAAAGCCGGTCATCGGACCCTCCAACAACCTTCCGACCGACACGCTCACATCCGGTTCCAGCGTGGGACCCAGTGTTGTCCAGCCAGACGAGAGCCAGCTGCCAGTCTTAAAGAAGCCTTTACCGGTTGGGTCTCCCCTCCAGAATACCCTCTCCTCTCCCTTTGTGGAGCTTCCTCCGCCCTCCCCAGATCAGCAGGGGATGGGGGTTGTCCGTCAGGTGGCATTCTTGCTGGGTCACCTTTGGATCTCACATCAGACGTCCTGGGCAACTTTCCAGACCCCTTCCAACCGGTTCTCTTAGCAGGGCCGTCGGCGGTGACGCCGGGTTTGCCCCCCGTTGGTCCCACACCTGATCCAACTCTTCCAGGTCCTTCTGGGCCAAGTTTCAGGCCCCCTCAATGTCCCCCATCAGGTCCCATGGCACCACCATCGGGGCCTCCATCGGGGTACCTTCCACCAGGTTACCCGGCACCACATTATACACCGGATTACCCTCCATCAGGCTACCCGATGTCAGGCGTTACAACGCTGGGGTATGCGCCTACCTACTCCTTGCCAGGTTTCCCGACGCGCAGGTACCATACATCAGGGTACCCGACACCAGGGTTCTCTTCGGGGTTTCAGCCTATCGGGGGCCCCCCCCAACTGCAGGCAGATTTCCGGCCCATCCTCTGGTCCTGGTGGTCAGAGACCAAATCACAGCTCATCTCAGAGCTGGACAGACTGCACATGGTGAGAGCCTTTACCCTGGTTTACCTGGATCAGACTCCCAGGTCCTCCTCTCTGCTGGACCCGCACCAGTGTACGTCAGGCCTGACGAAAGGTCCTTCGACTGGACCGGCATCAGACAGTATCCCTCCGAGGTCTCGGGAGGTTTTTTGTCCCATCGTTAGGTCTTCAGATTTCTCTGATTCAGAATCCAAGTCTGGGTCCTCCTCCTCAGTTTTGAGACTTCCTCTCCCGAGGTTTCTTATGCTGACTGTCCCGGGTCTGCCACTCCTCCTGCACAAGGGACAGTGGCTCTGCACCCTGGACATGCAGATGCCTACCTGCATATCCGGTTTTTTTTTGTTTTTTTTTCCTCAGGCTCATCGCCACTACCTCAGGTTCTCCTATCTGGGGGAACATTATCAGTTCAAGGCCCTCCCCTTCGGCCTGTCCTCGGCACCCCAGGTTTTTACCAACTGCCTCGCTGTAGTGACAGTGGCCCTGAGACATCAGGGTCACTGTGTGTTCCCCTATCTCAACGAGTGGCTTCTGTCAGCTCCATCGAGGGAGTAGCTGGAACTTTCCTTTCCGCTACCATGGCCCTTTTCACACAAGTGGGGATTACAGTTAGCTACCCCAAGTCCCAACTTGTGCCCTCCCAGCAACTCCAGTTTATTGGAGCGGTGCTGGATACTGCCCAGGGTATGGCCTTCCTCCCTCAGGACAGGGCGGAAACCTTACAGAAGCAGGCTCGCCTGATGGCCTCCAGCAGGTGGGTTTCGGCCAGGTCGGTTCTCCGCTCCGTGGCCTTATGGCAGCAGCCATCCCCACTGTCCCTCTGGCTAGGCTTCACATCCGTGCTTCCCAGTGGACGCTCAGAGTGCAATGGGATCAGAGGTCGGACGACCTAGACCACATGGTCATGGTCTCCAATTTGATGCAACAGGATCTCAGCAACTTTACCAGCGGGTCCTTTTCAGTCCCCGTCCAGACTCTGGCTACAGATGCTTCAGGGATGGGTTGGGGGCTAATTCGGAGACCCACTGGACTCAAGGGCTGTGGTCTCAGCCAGAACTCTCCCTACACATAAATGTATTGTAGATGAGGGTAGTGTGGTATGCTCTTCAAGCCTTCCAGCACTTGCTGTGCCAGGGCCCACTATTAGCCCAGTCGGACAATATGTGTGTAGTCTGGTACCTCAACAAGCAGGGGGGCACTCGCTCTTATCCCCTCTGCAAGGAAGTGATGCAGGGTTGAAATTAATAATTCTGCATCGAATTCACCTCCACAGTGGTTCATGTTCCAGGTGTGCAAAACGTCCTAGCAGATGGTCTCAGCCGCACCAGAGTATGAGCCCACAAATGGGAGCTCAAGCAAGTGGTTGTCGAAGATATATTCGACCTATGGGGTCATCAAAATCTGGATCTGTTTGCATCCCCTTACAACGCAAAACTACCCAGAGTTTGCTCGCTCGCTCCCAAGCATGGTGTTTTCTGGCAAGACGCACTATCTCTTTGCTGGACAGGGACGTTTGTGCACACCTTCCCTCCCTTTCCAGTTCTGCAGAGGGGGCTGCTCAAGCTTCAAGCAGAGGGGGCTCACATGATTCTGATTGCCCCATATTGGCTTCACCAGATGTGGTTTCCGCTTCTCCAGCAGCTTGCAGTGGAGCCTTCTGTTCCTCTGCCCTTCTGCCACAATCTCCTGACTCAGGAGAGAGGCTCACTGGTCCATCCAGGGCTGAAGTCCCTTTATCTTCACGTGTGGCACCTTATGACATAGCTGCTTCATGCTTTGGAGTCTCCTCCAGAGTGGCTTAAGTCCTTGTGGAGGCTAGAAAGTCTTCCACGAGGATGACCTATGCTGTGAAATGGAAGCATTTCTCCATTTGGGCCACTTTGGAGAGTGGGACCCTTTCTTGCGCCCGTTCCTCAGGTCATGGAGTACCTGCTGCATCTCTCTGACCTGGCTTGAGTTGCTCTTCACTAAAGGTTCACCTGTCTGCTGTCTCTGCCTACCACACCTTGGTGGAGGGCAAATCTGTGGCTCAGCTGGAAGTCTCCAAAACCTTTCTCAAAGGCATCCTCCACTTGAACCCCGCAGTGCGCAGTCCAGCGTCACTTTGGGATCTAAACTTTATTTAAAAAAAAATTACCCTGCCTCCTTTTAAACCAACTGGCAGTTGTGATATGCACTGTTTATCTTGGAAAGTGCTCTTTTTGGTGGCAGTAACTTCCACTCGAAGGATTTCCGAGCTTCAGGTCCTGTGGTGTAAGGAGCCTTATTTGAAATTTCACAGAGACAGGGTGGCTCTGCGCACCAGTCCTCATTTTTTTTTTTTGGTACCAAAAGTGGTTTCTGAGTTCACATTGAATCGGTCTATTCAACTGCCGTTGTACTACCCTGAGTATTCCAGTTGGGGGAGGCAATTCTGCATACCTTGGATGTTCACAGAATTTTGCGTTACTACAGTAACCGTACTAAGTCTGTCTGAAAATCGGATCAGCTTTTTGTTTCTTTTGCACCCAAAAGAGAGGGTGCAGCTGTTTCCAAACAGTGTTTATCCAAGTGATTGGCAAACTATATTGTGTTTTGTTACCAGAAGTATGGTAAAACCCTCCCAGGGGAGGTTAAGGGGCATTCTACCAGAGGCATGGCTGCTTCTACTGCTTGTTTCAGAAATGTGTCCGTCACAGACATCTGTGCGGCAGCCACTTGGAGCTCTGTCCACACTTTCACCAAGCATTACAGTCTGGACATTGCCTCCAGGCTCAGGGCTGGCTTTGGTCTAGTTATCCTTCAAGGCATCTTTCAGAAAAAGAGATGTGCAAGAACAAGGGGACACAATTTAAAGATGGGGGGGGGCGGTTCAGGGGCAGTGTGAGGAAGTATTATTTCACAGAGAGGGTAGTGGATGCATGGAACAGCCTTCCTGAGGAGGTTGTGGGGTCTAAAACTGTGGGAGAATTCAAGAATGCATGGGACAGACATAAGGCAATGCTTGTGGGGGGGTAGGAAGAAATAGGCTGTTGGTTAACTAGGATCTGCGGCCTATCCTGTAGGTAGGGGAAATTGGCAGACTAGATGGGCCAAGTGGTCCTTATCTGCCGTCAAATTCTATGTTTCTAAGGCATTCCGTCCTAAATTATCTGCCTTTGTGCAGACCTTTCCTACCTCCCCTGTTGCAGTTCCTTCTGATTCCCACTGCGTGGGACTCAGTCCTCAAGGTTATTACCTACTGCAGGAGCCCTCTCGAAGTAAGACAGTACAGTTACGTAAGAACTTGACGTAACAGTAGATCTTTGAGAGAGGCTGTTGCAGTAGGTAACCTTCCTCCTCCCTCCCTCCTTCCCCCAACTTCTGCTGCTCTTCCTCTGTGAGCTTATTTTGGCTCCAGGAGCCTCTTTTCCATTCTCCTGTTACTCTGTAGGTCTCTGGCGAGAGAACTGGAAGGCAGACGGGACTGCCCACTATATAGTGTCACGCTGACGTCGGTCACGTGACATCGGGTGGGCGGTCCCCCACCAGATACTGCTAGCTAAAGTTTCCGTGTGGTCCTGACACCAGGGGGCGCAGTCCTCAAGGTCATTACCTACTGCAAGAGCCTCTCTAGCAAAAGAACATTAAACAGTGATCAACAACAAAAATATGAGGAGCAGAGTAGTAACTGATGAACTTGTGGAGAGGGGCAGTGCTGTTGTCAGGGTGGGGTGGGAGGCAAGTGACAGAAGTTCACCACAATACCAGAAGCAACTGCATGAGTGACTAGAGGAATCATGGAGGAGAGATTTCAGACCGAGATGGGAAGGAGTAGGGTGTGTGGAAGGCAGGAGAGAGAGAGAGACCCATAGTTTAGGGCGGCGTAATGAGAAGGCAGCTTGGCTAGCAGTAGATTTTATTGGTGGGAGAGCAAGAGAGTGAAAGCAACAAGAGTTGCGAAGGGGAAAGGGAGAGGAGAGAAACAAGACAGGGAAGGGAGCCAACCCAAAATTTAGAAATAAAGGAGGCATAGTGAGTAAGGCAGCTGGCATCAAGAGAGGGGAGTATAGCTAATACTATAGATCTCTCTCTCTCTCTCTCTCTCTAATAGCTAACCCACTCTTAGGTGTGCAGTCGTGTATACAAATTCACACACACCTTGTGGTATCAACCACCCAAGGTGTGCAGATATCAGAGCATGACAGCACAATCAGAGTGGGTTATCTATCTTATAAAATGGCAAAATTGTTTTGGGGGTTAAAAGTGCAGGTGTGCAGTCTCGCTCTGATATATGCATGGTCATGTGATGTGTTATACAATCGGAAGTTTGGATTTGGAGCTACTAGATTTATCCATTTTATAAATATAAATATAGATAGGTATAGATAGATTTTACTCTAGCCTAGAGGTTAGGGTAATGAGCTTGATACATCCAGCAGACCAGGGTTTGATTCCCACAACCTCTACTTACATACTTTTATTTTATTTATTTATTTATTTATTTATTTTTTAAACAATTTTCGGCCAGGAAAGAGACGCTAAGCCAATGCTTATTTCCAGGTACATTCTGGGAGCACAGGGAAGCTAAGCAACTCACTAGTGGTCACAACATACGTGACCCTGAGCAAGTCACATAATCTCCCCAGTGCTTCCGGGTCACCCTTGAAAACAGGCCTTGTGCCTAGAGGGTTTAACCTGGTTACCAAAGAATTAAAACATGGCAACTGGAAAGGCTTCTCACGTGTTAGAATGATCCAAAACATTATCCTTGTTTTCCAGCAAAGTCTGAGATCTTGCCTGATAATGTTTCTGGCATGATCACCTACTGTATATTATGGAAGCATACTGCCCTTATCCCAGATTTACAGTTTTTTGTGTAAGTAAAAGACATACACAGCACAATTTGTGAACTAATGAAGTCTTATTTTCTTGCAGTGGGTACTCCCAGAGGTGGTCAGCCATGCCATTGTCACAGTTTTAATGCTTGTTTCTTTGCACTGGTTTATCTTCATACTTAACTTGCCAGTAGCAACCTGGAATATTTACAGGTGAGTGTGTGGGCACCTTCATGTTCTGTTTTCTGAGTCTGTGCCTTAGCATACATGCTATATCTGTTTCATTTCTTGTGCTTGGTTACATTTTTATGAGGTCAGAAGTGTTTACATTGAGTTTGTAATGTATAGAATTTCTTCCTGCAGTGTAATTTCAAGGTTCTGTGTACATGTGGAATAGTTTATCTTTTTTCAAGGATATCTCTTTCATCAGGCCACACCTATGAAACTTTAGCCACCAGGCACTAAGACCACATGGAAACATTTTTGCTAGCAGTCTTCTAGGGGCCACCCATGACGTCGTTGTATGTCAGCGTCCTCACCGTGTAAACATGGGCGGCCCCGCGCCCTCCTCAGTTCTTTTCTCACCATCAACCATAACACATCAGACTCCATGGAGACACCGCCGCTTCAGACGACCTCCAAATCTTCAATTTTCCAGCTTTATTATTTTTTCTCACCCTAGTTAGTTATCACTTTATTTTTTAAAGTGATCCTCGTCATCGTGTATGGCGACCAACTCAGCGAAACTCTTCTTATTTTGCGAGTGCGGTGGAAAAATCTACGACCATGACACCTGCGTCCGCTGTCTCAGCGAGGCCCACAACGTTAAGGCCTGTGAGATCTGCTGCGGCTTCAACCAGGCTACCCGGTGGTGCTGTCCAAAAGCCCTGCAGTCCTTCTTCTGCCAACGTCCAGACCATATTCTCCTTTTCAATGGAGATCATTCAGTGCCCTGCTATTCCTCCAGGCCCAACAACGCCTACCAGACCAGCCCCCACATCAGCACCTACCACATCAACGTGCCCTGCCCACTCTAGGGCGTTGACATCCTGGTTGCCTTCTCTGCACTACTCAGAGCCTATCACCGAGGATCAGGAGTACAGTTCTGACCTCCTCCCACAAGAGGAGGAGGAAGATGGAGACAGGAGCCTGCCTATTCAGGTCTACCTCCACTGTTTCCTCAGGAGGTGAGGACACCACTTGGTATACCCCGAAGTTCCCTCTGGATGACCCCGCCTTCATCTCAGTAATGAAGCAGCTTCAGACAGCTGTGAGGTTTGCTGAGGAGCAAGACATTACCGGGAGAAACCTGGTCGAATCTCTGGAACTACCAGATTCTCCCTCTCTGATTATTCCTCTTCTGCTGGCTGTATTGGAGGATTCCACCATGGCTGTATGGTAGAGACCAAGTATGATCCGTGTCATGCTCAGGAAGGCAGACATATTATACCAGGCTACCTCAGAGAAGCCTTTTTTCGTAGAGCAACCACAGGCTGATTCAGTGGTGATAAATGCAGTCCATGATAGGTCTAAGAGGCCTCCGCACCTTGGTTCTCTTCCCCAGATAAGGAGTGGAGGAAACTGGATCTTATCGGTAAGAGGACATTTGCCTCTGCCACTCTGGCCCTCAGAATTGTCAGTTACCAGGCCCATGTAGTCAAATTCCAGAACACTCCGGAAAAAGACAAAAGTGGCTGCTCAGGGCCCTTCCAGAGGGTCCCCAAAAGCAGGAGATGCTTAAAGTTCTCCAGACTGGGGCAGATGTGGGTAAGCACCTCTTGAAGTCTACCCATGATGTCTCAAATGCCTCAGCCAGTGTGGCTGCAGCTGGCATCTGCTTAGACACCATTCTTGGCTCAGGGTGTCTGGCTTTGCTAGTGATGTTCAACAATCCATCCTGAATGCCCCCTTCAGAGGTTACAGGATGTTAGGGGCAGATGTGCAGGATATTCTTTCTGACCTACAGGCCTCAGGAAAGACTCAGCGGTAGGTCCACTCACTTTACCAGGCCCAGTCAAAAGAAGGCACAGGGTGCCCTTTCGTCATGCCACCCACAGACCAAAGTCGGGGAACACAACAGCAGGGCAAGTGAAGAACAGGTGCATCCTTGCCTGCCCCTACCTCCATCACTGGAAAAAACCCTAGAGGTGGAGGTGTGGCCCTGGCCGCCAGTTCTGCTTCAGCATGACTCCTTCCTAGACCCCACCCCAGTACTCCAGGAGGTGACGGTAGGGGGTCGCTTCTCCTTCCACCCGGACTGATGTAGGGAGAGCACAACAGATGCTTGGTTCCTGCAGCTCATAGAGCAAAACCACAGTCTAGAACTTCTGGCGTGACCTCCAGAACTACCTCCAGTTCATTCAAGCTACCCTCCAAACCACATACAAGTGTTACTGGAGGAAGTTCGCACATTGCTCTAGAAGAAGGCTACAGAGTCAGTTCCCGAGAATCAGAGGAACAGAGGGTTCTGTTCCCACTTTTTTCTGGTCCCCTATCCTGGACCTGAGAAGTCTGAACTTCTGTGTTCAGTACAAGAAGTTCAGGATGGTAACCCATGCAAGGCCTGCTCCCCCTACTGCAACAGGGAAACTGGATATGCTCCTTAGATATGCAGGAGGCATACCTGCATATAAAGGTTGCGCTCCCCACAGGAAGTACCTCAGGTCCCTGTTTCAGGGGAAGCACTACCAGTTCAGGGTATTCCCCTTTGTCTTGTCATCTGCACCATGGGTCTTTACCAGATGCTTAGCTGTGGTGGCAGCAGCCCTAAGGAGGGAGGGAGGGACTTGTACGTTTTCCCCTATCTGGATGACTGGTTGCTCAAAGCTTGGTCCAAGGAGCAACTCTCTCTCACCCTAACGCGTACCAGACAGCAGTTCAGTGCTCTGGAGATCTCAGTCAATCTGCCCAAGTCGGTCTTGACTCCTGCCCAGCTCCTCCAGTACATCAGAGCTATACTAGACACTTCTCAGGGAGCAGTCTGTCTGCCCCAAGACAGGGCAGACCGTCTGATTTGCACAGGCCCAACTCCTTTACAGCAACCAGTATGTCACAGCCATGACATTCCTGCAGCTACTGAACCCGATGGCAGCAGCCATTGTCACAGTTTCCCTGGCAAGGCTGCACATGCACATCCCCCAGTGTACATTAAGAGTTCAATAGGATCAGCGCACCGACAATCTAGAACAGAAAGTTTTAGTCACTTTGCCTGTAAAGAAGGTGCTTCAGTGGTGGATGGACCCCAGCAATTTGCTCAAAGGGGTTCCCTTCCTGATCCCTTCCACTCATCAGATCCTGAGCACAGATGCTTCGGGGATGGGCTGGGGGCACATCTGTGGCTTCACCAGCCCCAAGGTACATGGACCACAGTGGAGAGTTCCCGCCACATAAACATCCTAGAGATGAGGGCCATTCTGTATGGCCTGCAAGCCTTCCAGAATTGCTTGTCCCCAGGGCCTCTACTGGTGCAGGCGGACAACCTCAATGTAGTGCGCTACATAAATGAGCAAAGGGGCACTCGTTTATACCCCCTGTGCAGGGTAGTGATGAAGGTTTGGTACTGGGCTCTAGAACACAATCTAGAACTGTCGGCATTCCATGTTCCAGGCACCCAAAACGTCTTGGCTGACAGACTAAGCAGGTCACAGTCCAGAATGCATGAGTGGGAGCTAGACTTCAACAGGTGGAGTTTTCCAGAGTTGGACTTTTTTATGTCCCCATTCAACGCAAAACTGCTGCTTTTGTGCTCGCTCTCTCCTGGACCTGGAGATCTTCATGGAGGGTATCTCTTGCATCAGGCCACACTTATGGCAGGGCTTGAAATTCACCGTTATTTGGTGTTCGTGCACACCAAAAATCATGCACAGAACACCAAATACTGTTAGCTGGTAACCCGCTTGGTATACTGATTTTTACAGCCTGTTTCGAGCGACTGCCACCATTTAGCAGTATGGCCGAGTCCTCCTGACATTCTGTAAGCTGTATTTTTTTCCCCGCTATTTTCATTGCTGCATTGATTTGTTACACTGACTTCCGCCCGTAGCTGATGAAGATTAAGATATCACAAGAAACTACGCAAGGCCACGGTCTCAGGCTCAGCTGTCATGTAAGTGCGTCCCTTCAAGTCCAGCGGGTGCCAACCTCGTTGCAGGCAGCTCATTCAGGGCAGAACTCCATGCAGCGTTGGTGATCTCAAATGCTTTGGTCATCACAGCTACCCTTGCTTCCATAAATGCCTACACGGGGAAGCAACTTTGCTAAGCTCCTGGTCGGACTTGATGTGCACTACATGAACCTGCTGCCAGACTGAGATGACATATATGTGAGTTAGACCAGCCTGAAAAAGCACTGAAAATAGAACCAGGTTTAAACTTTTATATGAGCCAAGAAATGTAACGCCTAAAGTTTGGAACTACTGCTAGAAACGGCGGGCAGCCAGCTATGCAGAAATCCTGTCACAGAGCTCAGGATTCTAGTCGTTTTTTTCTACTTGCCACATCAAAGCACTTTGTTTTAGAATATTGCTGCCTCCATTTGTAGTAATTGCTTTGAGTGCAGATGTTTGTGACATGATTAAACTGCCCCAGTCTGCAAGGTATCAGTTTTGACTATAAAAACGTTCCCTGCTCTTGAAATGTGGTTGTGCACTTTGGGCCTACAGGCGAGGGAGAAATAACATTTCTATACAGTACTAGAAACATTTGATGTGAAAACAGGGATAAAAGCTTAACTGTGTTGCCTAGTGTCCTATGCTGTATAGCGAGAGCAATTTTAGTTAAGTCTTTCAATTGTCTTGATGTGCTGCCCTGATTTACATACTTGTGTGAAAGGGGAACATAACCAGTTGGTTTAAATTGCAGCTTCTGTGTTGATTTCCCTGTATTGGCTACACATAAGGCATTGTAGTTGTTAAGCTGTTTAAGCCACCCCTCTACTTGAGAAAAATAATTTCTTCTGGGTAACAGGTGTGCATGTTGTTTTAATGGTTCACACTGTGTTAAAAAAGGGGTATTGATGAAAACCAGATACAACTGCATATAGGCATTTTGCTGAACTATACTGTGCCACATAAAATATCAGGCTGCTTTTTACTTTCTGATTTAATTACAGTTGTCACTTTGCAAAGAGTACTAGGCTATTAGGTAACACTCACTGTAATCCCTATTGGAAGCAGGTGATGAGCTAAAAAAAAAAGACATTTTTGAAGTGGGGGGGGGTTACAGTCTCTGTCTTCACCTAGTGCAGGGCTCTGCAACCTTTCCGGGCCTGGGAGCCGCATGGCCAATGACAAAAAATGGCCAACCGCAAAAGAGCCATTCAAAAATGTGGTCCTGACTAACATGCACATATACATGCCAGACATTCTCAAAACATGTCATTTTATGCAAAAATGTATGTTACTTTGTTAAAAGAACAACACAGACTGCTATATTAAGAGGAATTTAGTTTTATTGAATACATTTCTGTGCAAATGAATTTACTGTTTCTTGAGCAATAAATAAATTCTGTGCAAACGAATGTGCTGTGTTTATTGAATACATACATTTGCTGTGCAAATGAATTATCGGTTTCTGTTGAATAAATACATTCTGTGCAAATCAATTCACTGTTTCTTGAGCAATAAATAAATTCTGTGCCAACTAATGTGCTGTGTTTATTGAATAAATTTGCTGTGCAAATGAATTAGCGGTTTCTATTGAATAAATACATTCTGTGCAAATGTAGCAACCTCTTGTTTCAAATCCCATGTAAATACAGTAAGGTTCATGCCCCACTATCTGTGCCAGAGCCTAAACTGCAGGTTATTCAGCATCCCTGTTTCCAAAACGGACAGTACTGCTTAGGCACCATGTTTCTGTGGCAATGCATGAACTGCTGAACCCTCTTCCCATGATCAGACCAGTACTGTTCAGGTACCAGACTTTGGTAAGATGGATGTTGAATAACCAGCAGCTTGTGCATGGGCACAGAGGTCGATTCTGGTTATTCAAAGTACAACCAGCATTGCTCAGCCACTAGTTCTCTGTACCAATGCATGAACTGCTGTCTACAAGAAAAATCCCTCTCTGCAGTACTTGTCAAGTCACCTCTTTTCTGTTCCATTGCACAAACTGCTTGCTATTACAAAAGCATCTTCTCAAGATACAACCAGTACTGCTCTGACACCACTTTTCTGTGCCAATTAATGAAAGGCAAGCTTCCCAAACAAAACAAAAAAAACAAACCAACCAAAAAAACAAACACACACCTTTTCCCCAAAATACAGACATTACTGTTCAATTCAGTACTTTTTATTAGTGCGATTTCTGGCCTTGCATCCCTTTGCTCAGCTTTTCTATATTTGGCTCATAGCTGGTTAGTTTTAATCGAGTACAGACATCTAATGATCCATCAGTGAGCTGAGAGCGGAATTTGTTTTTAATACAGTTCATGTGAGAGAACACTTGTTCGCACAGATAAGAGGAGCCAAAAACAGATAGCATGTCAAAAGCAAGGCACTTCATTGTCTTGAAATTATCAGGGAGTGTCATCCAAACTTGGAAGATGAGCCCATCTGTCTTTGGCAGCCTTTCCATCTCAGCCCACTTGTGTGCTGCCGCTAGCTCTGCCCTTCGTCTTTCCAGATGTTCTAGCTCTGCATTTAGCTGTCTAAATTTATCTGTCCAAATGTGTGACTCTTCGAATTCAACCACTTCCATCTCCAAGTCAGCAATGGGGATGTTAAAATGGTCCAACCGCATTTCTTCAGATTTGATACTATCTGGCTGGGTCATAAACCGGAAGGTTGGTACATATTTTCTGAAGTCATTAAATCTGTGACCGAGTTTTGATCAGCCATTGATGGCTTCCTCAAGCACTGCAGTGTTCATAGTGAAGCTGGGTTCTCGTGTCTCATTGTCCATTTTAAATTTATGAAGGTATTCAAAGTGATAGTGTTCCTCTTTTTAAGTCATTCTGGAACACTTTCAGTTTTGACGAGAATGTCAGGACCTGTTCGCACAGGGAGAACACAGTATTGCCGTTTCCTTGCAGACCAATATTCAGTTTGTTCAAGTGTCCAGTCAGATCAACCAAGAACTAAAACTTTTGGAGCCAAAAGCTGTTTGACATTTCTTCTTGCACAATGCCTTTCTCATGTAAAAACTGCTTTATTTCAGTCAAGCAGTCTGCAAACCGTTTCAGGACCTTACCCCGGGAAAGCCAATGAACATTGTTGTATATCAGTAGGTCAGAATATTGTGAATCCAGCTCTTCCAGAAGGTGTCTGAACTGACGATGGTTCAGAGCCCTGGCAAAAATAGTGTTTACAATTTTCACAACCAGTGCCATAACATCTGCCATCTCCTTTCCAAGGGACTGGGCACACAGTGACTCCTGGTGAAGAATGCAATGAAAAATAATAATTGACCGTTGCAGTTTCTCCTCGAGCAGCTTTACAAGTCCTTTGTGACATCCAGTCGTGCTGGGGGCTCCATCAGTACAAATACTCACTGTTTTGTCAAGGGGCAGGTTCTCCTTCTGGAAATACTCACAGAGAGCACTGAAGAGGTCCTCTCCTCTGGTTTGTTGCTTCAGGGGGCAAATGCTCACTAGTTCCTCTTTCACTCCGGACCCGCAAACAAAACAAACCATTATTGCCAGTTGTGCTGTGTCCTTGACGTCTGTGGATCCATCAAGTGCTAAAGAAAAATATGAAGATAGGATATCTTTCACTACCTGAGAATCCACATCCTGCATCATTTTGTGTGCACGATCCTTCACGGTCTTGGCAGACATTGGCAAATCTTGAATCTGGCGAACAATTTTGTCTTTTTCCCGGAATTCTGCAAACAAATACGGAGCCATTTCAAAAGACGTGTCTTTCAGAAATTCTCCATCCGTAAAAGGCTTCCTTGCGCGAACCACCTGCAGAGCTCCAATGAAGCTGGCTGTTGTGAGATGATTTGCAGATGACGACCACGATGTCAGCACAGTTTGCTCCTTCCCCAGTTTCTTTTCCAGCTCCTCAAAGACCTTCCTTCGCGTTTGTCTTTCAGGGTATTTAGTGGCAAATGCTGCATGTTTTGTCATGAAGTGACGCTGTACATTCGATTTCTTGTTTCCGGCAAGAGACTCTCGACAAATCACACAGAACGGCAGTCCCTTCCTACCGATGAAGCCATAATCAAACCAATCATCTTGAAATGTCCGGTTCTCATCAGCAATCTTTCTTTTTTTAGCCAGATGCGCCATGTTTCTTTGCAGTGTACACCAACCGAGATACTTTCTGAATAGTGGCCACAAAAAAAACAGAAAGAAGTCAAAAGAAAAATCTAGAAATGTGATTAGCAGCAATAAGATCATTAAAATGGCACACCACAGCTTTGAGACACTTGAGGGAACAAGAAAAACAGAATGAAAAAGTTCTGTTGCACGAAGTATGTGAACAGAAAAAATAAGAGCGCCACAACCGGAAACACATTATGAGGAACGGGAACAACATAATACTCGATCTCTAAGAAATCCATGTGGCAGAAGTGCGCACAAAAGGAGTTCCACAACTTGCTAATATGCAGTCCAGATGAAGGAAAAGATCATGCCACGGACACAAGTGGGATCCAGAATTATATGTAATCACAGGCATTGGATGATTGCAAGATGCAGAAACGGAATGTTTATTCTTATGCAAGACGGTACTAAAGGGCACAACAATCAATATCAGCAGAGAAGCACTGTTTTAGGATGCAGAACCAATGGATGCAGCACAACAGAAGCCCCCCCAATTTACAGTCACTCCAAACAAGGCAGCACAGCACATCATCTTATTTATTAAACACAGAGAAGTGACAATGCAGTGACCAGAAGCCAGAGATAGGCCCAACTGTAAACACACAGTGTCACGTCACCGCAGCCTACCCCACCAATAAAGACAGTTTACAAGAAAAATGATATTAACACAAATAAAGCAACACAACAATCCAAACAACTTCCCACCCCTCCGACACAACAAACAGGCAAAGTGAAGTCTTTTGGTTTGGGTGTTTTGGGGGGTGTGGATATAGGCTTGCTGTATATATATGTGTGTGTGTGTATGTATGTGTGTGTATGTGTGTGTGTGTATATATATATATATATATAATATCGCTGACGTTTGTATTGATACGAGTGGTGTTTCACACAAACTGTGCCATAATCAGGTACGTCAGGGGTTGAAACTAACTCTTTCAGCCACCAGCCCACAGGGCTAGTGGTGGAAAAAATCCACTGGCTCACCATGATTTTCACTAGCCCATCACCCAAAAAAAAAAAATTAATAAAGCGCACACACACACACACACAAACTCTGGTTTAAAAAATAAATGTTTTATTGCCGGGGAGTCCCACAATGGGACTCCCATCCCCTCTTGAAGCCCTCCATGGTATTCATTTCCACCACCTCCATGGGCGAGCCATTCCACCCACCCCCCACTCTTTTCATGAAGAAAAGTGTTCACGTCCTTTCTGACCCCCACCCCCATCAGCTTTGTACCATCATGTGCTCTTGTGGTGGACCCCTTGCAACACCTGAAGAGCTACTGGCAGTCACACCCTGTTCATCTCTGAGAAACTTGAATGTTTTCATAATGTTACCCTGCTCCCTCTTGGTCTTTATTTATTTTATTTAGTTTTTGTTGACCGGGTAAGTGCACTAGACAAATCCTGCCTATTTTCAGGCACGACCCGGGGGAGGGGGATACAGATAAATGGCAACTGACCTTGAACCAGATTAAGCTGTTGGTGGTATTCTTAGTGAATGAGGGAAATTTGGCCAGGACACCAGGGAAATTCCCCTACTTCCTGCTTCCTGTGAGCAGGGGGGACCCATTTTCTGGTGGGACCAAGATGGCGGAGGAGGAGGACAGTGGAGGAGCTGCACATGGGGCTGCGATAGCCCAGAGTAATTCCTTACCTGTTGATTTCACCGAGTCCGGAAACGCTGAAATGGTGGCTGGGATGCACCTGCGAGGTGGCCAGCAAAACGCCAACTCAAGTGGTCCTTCAGTTTCTGTTGCTACGTTGGGGCTTAGTTTGTCGGAGAAACAACGCTGTTTGGAAGAGGAACTTCTTCATGTGAGTGCATTATTGGTACAGGAACGTAGGAACCTCGCTGTGGAGGACGACAGGAAGCGGAAGAGATCGGAGGGTTCCCTGAGCACTGCAGCAGCAGCGGGGCCCAGCAAGTTGCATCCGGTTACTGAAAGGCCGAAAGTCAGTGAAGTTTCGACTTCTAAAGATTGGGGAGATCTGGTAGATGAATCCTGGTCTCCGGAGCATGCGCTGTGTGGAGCTGGCTAGATTCCGATTTCGGGTGATTTATGGAAGCCGGCTGATGGAGCTTCAGCACTACCGGAGTCTGCAGAGATAAGTACTGTGGCTTTAACAGTCCCTTCTCCTGTTGTTTTAGTCTCTGCACTTCCAGTCTCCCCTTTTCCTAAATCTACTACTGATTCTGGACTACCCTTGGACAGCCTGTCAGTGGAAATGGCTGCAGATGTGGCTACTTCCTCTGTCATACAGGGGCCAGCTTTGGAACCTGTGGAAAAACCTTCCTATGCCAGTCATTTTAGGCAACCTCTAGAATTAGCAAGCGATGAAATGCCATTCTTTACGATATGTTGGCCCAAGGGATAATCCCCTGATAGGTTTTATGTTGGAAAAACTTTATTGAAGAAAAGTATGGGTTTTTCCCTTCTGAAGTCTACGCTTGATCCATGTTCCTGGAGAGTTCACATTTGATGTCAGTTTAGCCCCAGCTCTTTTGGAACTATTCTGGAGTCGCTATTTAAATCTAAAAACTAATCCCTGTGGTCGGACTTTATTGTACTGCCTTTTTCAAAACAGGCCTTTAGGGTCATTACGATCATGTTCAGAAATGAAGGGGTTAATGTCGTAGATATTGTTAACTGGTTATCTAAAAGATGTGAAATACAGGGGAATCCTGTTCCTATCCTGGATGCAGAGGGATTTTGGAATGGGGGTTGGAAATTTAGGATTAAACTCCACTCTACTGATTCTGATTTGGTGCATCTCCCCAACTGTTTTTTTTTTTTTTTTTTTTTGAGGAGGGATAAGAGGTTCCTTTTTTATCCAGGTCAGCCAAGGGTTTGCTTCAAGTGTGGGTCTCGGACTCACATAAGCACCTCTTGTGATGTGCTAAAATGTTCTTATTGTGGGGAGTCTGGTCATCCTAGTGCTCACTGTTTCCAAACCTCTAAATGCAATCTTTGTGATGTGGTGGGTCACACATTTGAACTTTGCCCTTTGGCAGCTAAAAAATACACCGGAAGCTGATTTTGGGGTACAGTACCATTATATTAGGGAGGCAGTTCGACTTGGCATTCCTAGTGGAGGAAGGTTGGATCCCAGTACCTCTGGGGCTAGTCTCCCTTTACCCGTGTCAGGTTTGATTGCAAACTCTACCTCAAACACAGACTCTATAGATATACCTGAAGTGGTGACTCATGAGGTACCAGAGATAGGACAAGGGGAGGTTATTTGCCAGGATTCGGTGTTGTCTAGTTTGGACCCCTTGGTAGACGGTTTTACTATGGTTAGTGGCAAGAAAGGGAAATCTGTTAAAGGAAAGGGGAAGGTGGGTAGGAAAACAGCTTTACCTTCCATACATGGTTCTATTGCTGACCCTAATACCTTTGCAGTATTGGTAGAGGCTCCAGAGGCAGTTTCCGACATGTCTCTGCCTTCTGCATCCCCCCCTAAGGCCTGAGTCCTTGGAACCTGCTGAAGGACAGATTGGCCCTAAGCCATTAGATGGGAAAAGTGGAAGGGTAACAAGAGCATCTAGCAAAGTAAAGTGACTTTACCCTTTCATTAACTCATGGTTCCCTTTTACTTTAGAGTGGCAACTTTAAATGCAAATAGCATTAAATCTCCTGTTAAATGTCAGAGCACTTATTCTCATTTTTTATATGAAAATCTGGACTGTGTTTTCCTGCAGGATGTTTGTTTGCATTCTCCTACGGAGATAGAGGCTGCCACTACTGGTTGGGTGTGGGGAGATTGTTTTTGGTCTTTGGGAAGTGATTTGTGTAGTGGGGTGGGGATTTGTTTTTTTCATTCACATATAAAAGTAATTCATCAGATAGAGATTTTAGCCGGTAGGGCCTTGGTTTTGGATGTTAAGTGGGGTTCCTTACCCTTACGGTTACTTAATGTTTATGCACCTCAATCTAAATTTGATCGAGTAACCCTTTTTAATTCATTATATCCTTTTCTATGCACCTCTTATGTTACTGTCCTTGGGGGGACTTTAACTGCTCCTTGCCTTCCAGTGTTTCTTCTGGAACAAGGAAGAAAGTGTATAGTGATATGGCAAGCTTGTCAAAACTTCTTGCAGATACTGGTTTGAATGATGCTTTTGGGCCTACCTCTAATGGGTTTGGAAATACTTATTTTTGCAGAACTAGAGCTTCCAGAATTGACTATTTTTTTCTTTCACCAGGGGTTGTAGTGCAATCACAGTCCTTGCAGGAGGTGGCCACATCAGATCATAAAATGCTTAGATTAGTGTTATGTGACGTGCCTGAAGTTCGGAGGGCCAGGTTTTTGGAAATTAAATGTTATCTTATTAGATATCTCTGGTGTGCTGATGGTCTACATTCCTTTTTTAGCATGTCAGTCTGTTTTCTTTCTATATGAAGATTTAAATACTTGGTGGGAGGACACGCAATGTGAAGTCAGACTCTATTTTCAAACCATAGGTCGTTTAAATGGGAGATTCGGCATGATGGACTTCAATATCTTAGAGAACGACTTCATTTTTGTCTACTTTCCGCCAGTCTTTGGGATCTGCAGGTTTGGATCAAATTAAAAAGGTAAAGGAAGAGTTGGCTAATTTACAATCTCAGGTTTTACAGGATGTGGAGAGAGAGCATAAATATGGGATTAGTGGTACAAAGAAGGATACTTTACCTTTTGAAAATCTGAAACTTCTTAAACACTCCCGAGCTATGATGTATTTAAACACCTCAACTGGGGGGCGTGTTACAGCACACTGGTATTTTAGATACGATACATGACTATGTTACTGCATCCTTTAAGAGTAGATTGCTCCCTGAGACCCTCATTAATGATTGGTTTCTTAGTAGACCAGTCCCTGTTTTGTCTATAGATGAGCAGTCTACTTTGGTCCAACCCATTACGTTAGATGAACTAAAGACTGCAATTTGGTCTCTGAAGTCGGGAATTACTCCAGGTGCTGATGGATTGTCCCATGAAATCTATAAAAGTTTGTGGGAAGTTTTGGGTACTGACCTATGTCAGGTATTGAATGCTGGGTTACAGGCAGGGTCTCTACCTAAAAGCATGTTACCGGGTGTGTTGCTTTTACTGTATAAAATAAAGGGAGTGTGGGATTTAGATAATTGGAGGCCTTTGTCTCTTTTGAACACTGACTATAAGATCTTGATGAAAATCTTTTGTATTAGATTACGGGGTGTATTGGGTTCCTTATTACATCCATCACAATTTAGTGGGGTGCCACATCGAAGGGTTCAGGGTGTACTGATCCTACTCAGGGAGCTTATAGCTAAAGGAGCATCTGGAGACATGTTTGGGCATCTGGTTTGTCTTGACCAGGCTAAAGCTTTTGATCAAGTAGAATATAGTTATCTGTGGGAGAGTTTGAGACGGTATAGGTTTCCCTCACAATTTATAAACTGGCTACGTACCTGCTATACAGACATCACTCTGATACCTAGCATAAATGGATGGTTGGGAAGAGATATTGAGGTACATAGGGAGTACGGCAGGGTGTCCACTAAGTCCCTACTCTGTCTTATCCTTGGACCCCTTTTGCATGCTTTAAATAATACAGATGATATTGTTGGATTATCAGTTGGTTATATGGACCCACAGATGGTGACAATAGCATATGCAGATGATTTGGTTTAGTTCTGTCAGATAAAATTCTGCTGTTGCTGCACGGACATTATTGTACACCTTTTCAGCTATGTCTGGTTCCTCTATTAATAGGTTTAAAAGTGGGATATTGCCTTTGGGGTATGGGGCCACTGATGTGGCATTGATTTGGGACATGCCTAATAAAACTGGCTATAGGAAGATTCTTGGTGTTTATTTTGAGGTGTGGATGATCATCGGTACAATTGGGAGAGCCAATTATTGGAGGCACGTAATAGGGTGTTACTCTGGAATAAGGGCCGAATGTCTAAAGCGAAGCAAATTTATTTGATTAAAACTTTTTTGTTGCCATATTTTTTGTTTATAGCTGCAGTTTTTCCCCTTCCCCCTTCTTTAGAAACCTCTCTTTATGATGTATTTTTTCTTTGTTTATGGGGTAATAGATTAAATCCGGTGAAGAGGGGTATCACTTATTTACCTATTGGCGAAGGAGGTTTGGGTATGGTGAATCCGGTTGTATTCTTGCATAGTATATTTATCTTTTATAATTTAGTTCCTTTGCTCAAGGGGGTTGTTAAGATCTGGTCCCCGTGGGTGGCTGATAGTATAGATCCCCTTCTTAGGCATTGGGTTCAGGATTCCTTTTTGGCCCGGCAGGTACAGCTATGTGCATTGACTAGTCACTTTCATACGATGTTTCAAAAGTTGAAATCCTGGCATGTTGTCAGAAAATCCTTTCTTCTTCAAACACGTCAGCAATTCCATAATACTGTATTGCAGGATTACTTTTTTATGGATCCTTGGTTTCATGATTTACCAGTTTCTGAGCAACATTCCAAATTACAGTTTAGTAAGCAAGAGGGTACCCCGCTATATGTGGGATTTTTTATGGCTATGTCGCCACAAGAGATTAGGGGTAAAAGGCAATATGAGGCATAAAGAACTCTTGGAGGTTTTGTCCCAGGGAGGAAACCTGCTTAGGGGTGGTTGAAACTATGGAACATTTTTTGTGGATTGTCCTTTGTAGTTTCCTTTTGGTCTCACTTTCAGGATGTGTGGCCTTTAAATCCTTTTCAGGATCCTACATCACAGATCTGGGTGGAAGGGGTTCTGCCGGGCTCCTGGGTGACTTATGATGTAATCACTATGCGCCTGTTAATGGGTCATATAGGCTTTCAGCTGTGGCAAGCACGGTGTAATTTGACACTTCGGCAGAAATTACTCTCTGTATCCCAGATTATTTATAACATTAAGAAGGTAGTACTTAGCTGGAGACTTCAGGAAAGGGAAAAAGTGCATCCTGAACTGTTTCGATTGTGGTGGAGGAAATGAACTGGCTTGACACAGGGTAAAGTTATGATGCTATGTCCAGGCTTTCTTGAAAGTGCTGGGTATCCCTGCTTGCAAGGCTAGAACCTCCTTTTGGAGTAATTTTGGTGGGGACTACTATTTTCTGCATACGTGTTAGTTTTGTTTTAGACCCACTTCCTCGCTCTAAGGGGGGGCATTTGTATCTTCTGGTACTATTTGTTTTTTTAATTTTCCAATCATTTTATGATGCTGTTTTGTTGTGCATACTTGGTTTCTATGCTTCCTGTACATCCCGTTTGTATGCTAGTATACTTGTTTTGTTTTCATTTGTTGTGCATTATGATTTCTACTGTATATATTATTGTTTGATTGTTGCTTTTTAGTTGCAAATACTCCCCTAATCTTTTTAGTAGGGTGGGGGGGATGTTTTCATATTATTTCTTTTACATTGCTCTGACATGGTATGTTGACAATACTCATTTGTTTTGTTTTCCATATGATTTGTTTATTATTTTATGTGATATACCACAGTTTATATTTCACTTTTGGTCTACTGTTATGATAATAAACAAGTCCCTACTATTTTAGTTTGGGGGGAGTTGGCACTGGTAAGTTTTTTGAGTCGCTAATCTGCTGCTGATTTTTGAATGTATGATGTAATACTTATTTCTGTTAATCCTTGTTTTATATTATGATTTTGTGTGCTGTAAACACTATTTTGTACATGTTTTGCTTTCTGGTTGTAATAAAAAATTCCCCTACTCTTTTCGATAAGTGCCATGGGATCTTTAACATCCACCTGAACTACCACCAATCCAGGCAGATGGGACCTCGGTTTAACATCTCATCCGAAAGACGGCACCTCAGAAGTGCAGCACCCCAGTGTCAGTACTGGGATATTAACCCAAGTGCCAGATGTGGGAACTGAACCCACAGCCCTCTGATCTCCCGGCCTCAGAGGCGAGTGTGCTACCTACTGAGCCACTGACGCTGACAAGTTATCTTTAGCGAGTGGGTCAGACGGAATCGGAACCGGATTGGCATGGCTCTCTTATGGCTTTTTTTTTTTTTTTTGGTACATGCGCCATGTCACAACAGTCCTGTTCACACTGCCTGCAACAACGTTGTTGTCCCTGCTAGCTAGACTGGCGACCCCAAGTTACTGATAAGAAGGGATCACATACCTTACTTAGCGCTAGCGATCCCCTTCGATTTGTCAGCCGAGTGACAGAAGTTTTGGCTGATCGAAGCTTCGGTGTACTGCCAGGCTCTGTGCACTTAATTGGACCGCTGTCTCCCTTTGAACCATCCGACGGCAAGGCTGGACAGAGGGGCTCTTCAGCAGATGTGGCACAACAACAGCTTCTCCTTCTTCCGATCGCTGCAGGGCTGGCGTTCCAGGGTCTCGGGATAAAAAGAACTTCACCCGCGGACAGTACGGCAGGATGATCCCGAGACTCTGAGGCTCTCTGCTGCTGTTCGTTACGGACTCAGTGATAGACAGTTCTTCTGTGAATGGACAGCAGTTGAGGGAATAGTAAAAAATGTGCTGGTATTTAAATGCAGTGCAGAAATGAAGCAACGCCCCCATCCTGACGTCACATCCTATCGTGAGCGTTATTTAGCTGGCAGACCCAGGGATTTCTGAACTGCACACCAAGTGTGGAGTCACTGCTACCCCCGTTAGGTGAGCTACCCTCCCCATCCATACCCCCTCACCCAATGCGTTATTTTCTGTATTATATACCAGCACACCACTAGCCACACCACCAAAAGGTGTAGCAGACTGGCTTTTGGTTACAATATTTTACTGTGACCATTCTATACCTCATCATCAAGGTAGCCAGTCTCACAGAGGTCCATTCCCACCACACCAGACATGCCACACCAACAGGTTTCAGACAAACAGATTGGCTTTTGGTTACAATATTGCATTGTGACAAGCCTCTGTACCACATCAAGGTAGCCAGTCCCACAGAGGTCACCTTTCTAACTGGATTAAAACAATTCTCTCTGCTGCAATAGTATGATGGTGTCATAGAGACAGTTTTGGAAATTTAGGGTCACGCATCAAAAGACAAAGTTAAGAGGAAATACTACATTTCTTGACTTCAGTGTTCACTTACAACTTTGTGATTTTTGCACTTTTTGGCCTCAAATGTGCACATAGCCCTTTTGTTAACACTTACCCCACCTGCTGAACATAAGTGGAATTTTTCAAATCACCTTTCAGACGGGATTTTAAAAACTCCACATATCTTAATCATAACGTGGGGTCATGAAGATGTAAAAAAATTTGGGGTCACAATGTGAAAGACAACTAAGTAATGAATAAACATTGGATTGTTTCAATGTTTACTCAGCTTTATTTTTGCAGATTTTGGCCCCTAATGTTCAGCATATTCCTTGTGTTATACTACCTCATGAAGGTGAACTTGATAGAAGTCGTTTAATTTCTAATGCCTTCCAAAACGTGTTTTTACACTCAGCAGTGTGAAATCACTTTTTGGGTGAGATTTTAAGAATTCCACCTGTCTTGTTGATCATAACATCAGGTCAAAAAAGACCATGTTTAAACTTTGGGGGTCAAAATGTGGGAGCTCAGCTGGCCTATCTGGGTAAATACTAACTAAAAATGTATAAAAGCAGGACACCACTGAGAATGAGATATTGCAACTACTCATCTGCTCTGTCCTGAGTAAGTATGTAGTAAACATGTAAAAGCAGGACCCCAGTACAGCAAATCACCCATTTGACTGTGTGTCTATGCTGCTCTATACTGGGAAAACCACATTATGAAAACTAGACCCCACTGAACATGTAACTTGCCTTTCAGCTGAGATATCCTGGATAAATGTAAAAAAAAAATGGGTAAAAGCAGGGCTGCAAACAGGCATGGGATAGGCATGAGGGAGCAATACAGATGAGTATGAATAGATAGGCCACTGACAGCAAAGGCCGATGGCACATTCATAAGGTAGAAAAAGAAGTGGGCAGACTGGATGGGCCTTGCTGTCCTTATCTGCTGTCAACTTCTATATTTATGTTTCTATGTATATTTGGTAAGCAGATCCTCTGAAAACAAGATGCATCCAAGCTGCCTTGGGAAATGCAACTAAAAAAATGTTTCATTGAAGGGCCCCATTGAAAATGATATATATTTTATCCCAACTGGATTTTCCTGGATAACTACATTGCAAAACTAAAAACAGGACCCTACAGTAGAACTCCACAAACAAGGAGATGTTGCATTTAGCCTTGAAAAAAATTACAAAATCAGAACAGTGTCACAAAATAATTACCACTGATCCAAGTGTGCTTAAAATCCTTCCACTCAAGGTACTGATTCATAAACCAAAGGTAAAACAAATGCTGGATCAGGATGCAATTAAATAATTAGAGGTAACACACCTTAGGCAGCAGGCTGCATAGCCTCAAATACCCTGGCGCTTTGCAGCGCGGGTATCCGATGATCAGTGCAGTGGTGACTGGTGGTGAAGGATTTGTTGCCACTTGCCAAGTCATTAAAGTTTCTGTTGCAGGCACTTGACAGTAGACAGCATACAAGCTTTTATTTAATTAAAAAAAAAAAACAACACTTCACAGATGTTATCATGCTAGCCTAGAAATACCCAGCCCTGATCTGTTTAATTCCAGTTCTGATTCTCTGTCTAACACTCAGCAGTCTGCAGTGGCCCACCCTGATCAGAAAAATGAAAAAATAAGTTACATACCGATTTGTCAGCTTTCCAGCTCAGCTCCTTTGATTAAATCCCCAAATCTGACTGCAGCGCTAGGCTCCTCTTACAGTCAACGGACACACCCAGTAGTCAGTAAAGTAAATAAAAATAAAATACACCGTTCAACAGCCCAGGACTGCAGTAACGTTGCAGAGACTGAGACAGACAGTTGCAGGGCAGGCAGCGGTTCAGTCTCCACTCGCTCTCCGCTCTGGCTCGTCCAGCAGTCCGTGACCCGACCAGAGTAGTCCCAGTCCCACTCTTCTCCTCGGCAGCTCGTCCTTGTCCTCTGCTCCTTGTCTTGACCTCCTCAGGTGGCGGCAGCAGCACTCAATCCATCCAAACTCAAGCAGTCTCTGACCCGCCGGACTCATCCACGTCTCCAATGCAGCAGCAAGCAAGTAGACTGCATACACAGATTTTCTCGGCATTTAAGGAGCCCGCCCGACCCCGCTCCGCCCCTTACTAGCCAATGTGTGGCATGTGACACGCCTTCTTTCTCTTATGCGGACCTGATTGAGATAGGCAACATATTCCTCAATCAGACCCGATGGCTGGGTCACGTCACACCCCATCCCCCCCACCTTAAAACTTCACAAAGGCCTCAGAGTGGCCAGGAAAAGCCTGCAAAGAAAAAAAAAAAGGGTGCCAACATTTGAAAACAGCCATAATAGCCATGCGGTTTTTAGTTTTTTCCTGCAACGGACGCCTTTTCACCTGGGCAAGCAGGGGAGCCGCAGCTTAGGCCAGGGAGAGCCGCATGCGGCTCGCGAGCCACGGGTTGCTGACCTTTGACCTAGTGCTATTAAATGCTTATACTGAACCTACTATGTTGTGAATTGTGTGAACGCCTTACCCATTTTTGTATGTAACAATTTCTCACTATGTATTGTTGTTTCTTCTATACTACTGTACTACTGTCTGTAATAATCTTCACACTATGTATGAACTGTTTTGTCTTATTACTGCACCCATGTAACCCCCTACCCCCAGGGCGCATCTGGAATCGAGCGGTACTCCGCTCAGCATGCCTTCCTGGTAAATGTCATAAATAAATAAACAGTAATTTTATTTAAAACAGTATCTCTGAAGCATGGTGGATCTGAATATAGTCACCACTTGCCTGGCTGAATTTCTGTTGGTAAAACAGAACTGGACATAGAAACATAGAATTTATTTAAGTTTGTGACCGGGAGAGGCACACTAAGCCGCGGCTTATTTTTAGGTGTGACCCAGAGGCAAAGTAATGGGAATTTGTGAACAGATGTAGACTGACTTGGCCTATCTAGTCTGCCCATGTGAAACTGATGGGTCCAAAATGTGACACTGTCAGAGATGCAAGCACTCAAAAATTAAATAGTAAATTAGACGGTGTTACCTAATACAACAGCTGCATTAAGCTTCCCATTCTAGTTTTCAGTAGACATTTCCCATTTTTATTTTATTCTGGGCAGAACTTCACTGACAGAGATGCACTCAAAACTTGTAGTTGCTTTTAATTAAGAAAACTGTGATATTTTCTCATTTAATGAGTAAAACAGTGGTATACAAAAAATAGGCTCGGCATACCAGTTTTCAACATGGATTACCAAATCTTTGGAAATGGTATTCCGTGTCGCACACCACTTTTTTCCACAAATTTATAGCCCTATATGGAACTATAACCACCAGGCAGCAGGACCACACAGAAACTCTCCAGCTAGCAATGTACTAGGGTTCGCCCACGATGACGTCAGCTAACATCCTTCCCATATAAATGGGGGTGGCCCTGCACCCTCCTCAGTTCTTTTCCCGCCATCGCACATCGGACTCCACGAATACAACGCTGCTTCAGTTGACCGCCAAATCTCTGCTTTCTACTTTTATTTTCTCATCCTAGTTTGTTAATCACTTATTTTTTTTAAATGATTTCCTTTGCCATTTACATCAACAGACTCCAAGAAACTCTTCAGATACTGCGGGTGCGGTCAGAAGATCTGTGATAAAGATGACCACAATGCCTGCGTCTGCTGTCTCGGCACCAACCATGACGTTAAGGCCTGCGAGGTCTGCCATGGCTTCAACCAGGCTACCCAGCGATGCCATCAGAAGGCCCTAGAGAGCTTCCTTTTGAATCAGAAGGTCTCCAGAATGGAGAAGGAGCTCCAGACAAGAAGCTTCTCCACATTGCCAGCTCTGTCCACAGGCTCCCACTCCTCCAAGGCCTGGGACAAATCTTCAGGCATGCACAAGCAGCAGGAGAGAATTAGGAGTTAGGAGACATCCTCCCAGCTCACTGTTGGTTGCCACTTTGAGCACTGGTCACTGTGGGGTCGTCGGCCACCTCGCTGGTGACCCTCTACTGCTGCCGCCCACACTGTCTCCACGGGGTCAACTCTGGCAGTGCTGCCTATCAGTCCTTCCTTGGCCGTCGCTGGCTTATGTATGTCGGGCCTCCTGACATCCATGCCAATACTCCAACCCCTGCCATTCAGACACCTTCTTGCTCAGGGGCAACACTCATGGAGTTCTGCCCAACCTGCTTCAGCCGGCAATGGCCTGTCGACATCTGGCTTTTTACCTCCCCCGTCGAAGCCTTTGGCCATTTTCTTGACACAGGATCCAGCCTCCCAGTCAGTGCCTCGGGCTGTCGCATCAACACCTGAGCCTGTCTTGTTGACACTTCAGGCCATACTACCGATGCCAGAAAACCAGCTAACCCCCGCGCCGCAAGATGCTGAGGTGACGCCGATCACCGTTGATGTCCAGGCCATGCTCTCCTCCTTTTGGGAGTTCATGCACCATGTTATTCCTCCACTTGGTGTGTCGATGTGAGGGCCTACCAGGCCAGCTCCTGCACCAACACCCTCCACGTTGACACGACCTGCTCGCTCTTGGTCGTTGACATCTTTGGTGCCCTATTCAGAGCCAATTGATGAGGATGAGTACAATCCTGACTTCCTTCCACATGAGGAGGAGGACAAGGAAGAGGGAGCTAGGAGCCCATCTCACTCTACCTCCACTGTTTCTTCACAGGGTGAGGACTGTAGCAAATATACCCCAAGGTCCCCAACAATGACCCTTCCTTCATCTCGGTCATGAAGCAGCTGTAGACAGCTATGGGGTTTGATGCTGAGCAGCAGGATGTCACTAAGAGAAATCTGGTCAAATATTTAGAATTGCCAAGTCCCCCGATTATTTCTCCTTTGCTGGCTGCATTGGAGGATGCCACCATGGCTGTCTGGTACAGGCCAAATATGATTCCTGCGATGCCCAGAAAGGCAGACAGATTGTACCAGGCTCACTCTGGGAAGCCTGTTTAGGCACAGCAACCACAGGCAGATTCACTGGTGATAAATGCCACCCATGATAGGTCCAAGAAAGCTCAGCAGCTCAGCTGGCTTCCCCTGGATAAGGAGTCCAGAAAGCTGCATCTTATGGGCAAGTGGGCCGATGCTTCTTCCATGCTGGCCTTCAGAATTATCAATTACATTGCCCATATGGTCAGATTCCAGGACACTCTCTGAAAAAAGGCCAAAGCTGCAGCTCGGCCCCAGCAGGAGCTGTTTAAAGTTATCCAGTCTGGGACAGATGTGGGCAAGCACCTTTTGAGGCTTTCCTATGACGTTTTAGATGGCTCTGCTAGAGCAGCTGCAGTTGGCATTTGCCTTAGAAGGCATTCTTGGGTCAGGGTGTCCAGCTTTGCTACTGATGTACAACAGTCCTTCTTGAATCCCCACTTCAGAGGCTACAGGCTCTTTGGGGTGGATGTGCAAGACTTCCTGTCTGACCTGCAGGCCTCAGGGAGGACCCTGAAGTTGGTCCACTCGCTTTACCATACCCAGCCAAGAAGTGGGCAGAAGGTTCCTTTCATTGGGCCGCTCACAGACCCAAGTCGAGTACCTGACAGCTACGGCAAGTGCAGAGCAGGCATAGTCCTGCCTGTCCCTACCTCCACCACCGGGAAGGTCCCTAGAGGTGGAAATGTGGTCCACCTGCTGGTTCTGCCTCAGCATGACTCCTTGTCAGACCCCCACCCTCCAGTACGGCAGGAGATGGTGGTAGGGGGTTGCTTCTCCCTTCACCTGGACAGGTGGCAGGAGATCACAACAGATGCTTGAGTCCTGCAGCTCATAGAGGAAGGCCAGACTTTAGAACTTCTGGAGTGGCCTCCAGCTCTCTCTCCAGTTCCTTAAAGTCACCCTCCCGGCCACATTCCAATGCTGCTGGAGGAAATTCACATGCTGCTGCAGAAAAGGACTATAGAGCCAGTTCCCGAAGCTCAGAGGAACAGAGGGTTCTATTCCCACTGCTTTCTAGTTCCCAGATACACAGAGGATTTGTGGCCCATCCTGGACATGAGAAACCTGAACTTCTACATCCAGTACAAGCAGTTCCAGATGGTAACCCAACAAGGCCTGCTGCCTCTACTGCACAAAGGAGACTGGATATGCTCCCTGGACATGCAGGATGCATACCTTCACATAAAGATTTGGGCTTCCCACAGGAAGCACCTCAGGCTCTTTTTCAAGGGGAGCACTACCAGTTCAGGGCATTGCCCTTTGACTTATCTTCTGCACCATGGGTCTTTACCAAATGCTTGCCGGTAGTGGCCGCAGCCCTTAAGAGGGAGGGACTGTACATCTTCCCTTACCTGGACAACTGGTTGCACAAAGCTCAGTCCGAGAGCAACTACTCTGCACCCTAGCATGTACCAGACAGCTGTTCCACGCATTAGGGATCATGGTCAACCTGCCCAAGTCGGTCTTGACTCCCTGTCAGTGTCTTTAGTACATAGCAATACTGGACATTGCCCAGGGTGCGGCCTTCCTACCCCGAGACAGGGAGGAACGCCTGATGGCACAGGCCCAGTTGCTTTACAGCCACCGGTATGTCATGGCCAGGACATTCCTGTGGCTGCTGGGCTTGATGGCAGTCACGGTTCCCCTGGTGAGGCTGTACATGCGGATCCCCCAATGAACTTTAAGAGTCCAATGGGATCAGTGCACCAGTGAGCTGGAACAGAAGGTTCTAGTAACCTCGGCAGTCAAGAAGGTGCTCCAGCGGTGGATGGAACCCAGCAATTTACTCAAAGGAGTTCCCTTTCTGATTGCCTCTGCTCATCAGATCTTCACCATAGACTATTCGGGGTGAGTTGGGGAGCATACCTGGGCCCTCACCAGACCCAGGGTACTTGTACCGCATTGGAGAACTCCCTCTACATAAACTATGTCCTGCCAGCCTTTCAGGACTACCTCTCGCGGGGGCCTCTGCTAGTGCAGACAGACATCATCAATGTAGTGCACTATATGAACAAGCGGAAGCACCAAGTATTCCCGTCAGCGAGAATGTCGACCTCCCCCACAGCGATTGTGCCGTCTCTTGATTGGGTGTTTTCTGTGAGGGGCTCTGCCCCCCTGCACCCCCCAGACTCTAGGATTCCAACTCCAGGTCAGAGTTGGTCAAGGGAGGGGGCGGATCACTAGGGGAAGGTGAAACACGGATTAAGGACCATTACCGCGAATGCCGCCATAATGGTCTTTTTCCGTGTTTTGCCGTTGGGGTGTCGACGAAAGGGGGTGATGCGTGAACAAGCATGGGGGAACCCATTCATAGCCCCTCTGCAGAGAAGCGATGAGGGTCTGGTACTGGGATCTAGATCATGGTGTAGAACTGTCGGCAGTCCATGTTCCGGTCTCCCAAAATGTCTTGGCAGACGGGCTAAGCAGGTCACAGTCCAGAATGCCCAAGTGGGAACTGCTGATCTCGGTTGTGGAAGACCTGTTCACAGGCGGGGTTGTCCAGAGTTGGACCTTATTGTTTCCCCACTCAATGCAAAACTGCCGCTTTTCTGCTCACTCGCTCATGGGCCTGGAGTTTTCTGGTGAGACACCTTGTCCCTCCCTTTTAAAAGGAGGTTCCTCTATGCCTTTCCTCACTTCCCACTAATTCAGAGGGTGCTGATCAAACATTAGATGGAAGGAGCAACTATGATCCTCGTTGCTCCCTTCTGACCTCGTCAGATTTGGTTCCTCTTACTGCAGCAGTTGGTGGAATCCCCGGTACCCCTGCCCCTGTACAGAGGCTTGCTCTCACAGGAGCAGGGGCACCATGGTTCATCTGGACCTCAAATCACTACACCTCCATGCCTGGCTCCTGAGGCTATTGTCATGGCTAGATTTGGGGTATCCCAAAAAGGTAGCTGATGTCCTGATGACTGCTAGGAAGCCTTCCACCAGGGCCACCTATCCCATGAAGTGGAAGCGCTTTATTCTTTGGGCAGCTTCCCATCATTTGGATCCTTTTACTTGTCCAGTGAATCCGATTCTGGCATACTTACTCTCCCTTTTAGACTCTGGACTGCAATACTCTTCCATTAAGGTGCACCTGACAGCCATTTCAGCTTTCCATGTGCCTGTAGATGGCCATACAGTGGTACAACTTGAAATGGCCCGTACATTCTGGAGAGGCATTCTTCATTTAAAGCCTCCCATCTGCAGTTCAGACCCAGCCTGGGACCTGAATTTTGTTTTGGAGAAACTTACATTGGCTCCGTTTGAGCCAGCCGCAAGTTGCGAACTACTTTTTTTGTCATGGAAAGCATTACTTGTAGTTGCTGTTACTGCTACTCAAAGGATTTCTGAGCTTCAGGCTCCTATGTGTTAGCCTCCTTATTTGATTTTCTCCAGAGCCAGGGTGTCTGTGTACCAACCTATTCTAAAGGTGGTGTCTAAGTTTACTTTAAATCAAACCATCCACCTGCCAGTGTATTTTCCAGAGCATGCCAATCTGGGGGAAGCATTACTCCATGCTTTAGATGTACATAGTATACTCTGATATTATGATCATCACACGATGAACTGCAGGAAGTCCTCGCAACTGTTGGTTTCTTTCACCTCTGGGAAAGAGGGCGTACCAGTTTCTAAACAGTACCTGTCCAAATGGCTGGCCAATTATATTAACTTTTGTTATAGGAAGTACTGTAAGGAACTTCCTAGGGTTGTGTGTGGTCATTCAGCCAGAGGCATGGCCACCTCTGTTGCCTGTTTCAGGAATGTGTCAGCTGCAGAGATTTGTTCTGCTGCCATCTGGAGTACTGTCCACACTTTCACTAAACACTACATTCTGAACATTCCCTCTAGAAGAAGGGCAGCCTTCAGCCTGACTGTGCTTCAAGGCCTCCTGTCCTAGGCCTATAGCCTGCAGTCCCCTAGACTCTCTTTGTCAGTACTGCTTGGGACTCATTCCACTGATGTGGCCTGGCGAAAGAGATATTCTTGAAGAAGATAGTACAGTTGTACATGAACTTACTGTAACAGTAGATCTTCGAGAGAATCTCTTTTCATCAGGCCATGCCATCCCATCCTCTGTTCCTCTTGACCTCAGGGCTTCTCGGCTCCTGTCTCTCTCTCTCTCTCTCCAGGACATTCTACCTTCTGTTTCACCTTGCTTAGTGGTGGGAACCTCTGGCTGTCCCTCGGTTCTCCAGGAGGAGGTGGTCCTCTGTATATCATCTGAGGTGGGGGAACTGAGGAGGGCACGGGGCTGCCCACGTTTGTATGGTGAGGACGTCGACATATGACATCATCGTGGGAGACTCCTGGAAGACTGCTAGCAAAACAGTTTCCATGTGGTCCTAGTGCCTGGTGGCTATAGTTCCATAGGTATGGCCTGATGAGAGATTCTCGCAAAGATTTTCTGTTATGGTAAGTTTTTGAGTAACTGTACTTGTTGCATGGTTGAGTTAGTGGCCAACATCATGAGTGGGCCAATAATTATTCTGTTGCCTCCCATCGTAGGTTTTATGTATACCAAAGTCTCAGTTTTTCATTTAATTTTTATTAGACTATGCAGTGCGGTTTACAGTGGATTGGGATTATATGTCCTGATCACCAAAGTGGAGTGGCATCAATTATGTCATAAAGTCACCAGTCCATTTTGTCTTTCAGCATCTTAAAGTGATTTTCCAAGTTTTCGGATCACTTACTTTATTAGGTACCTTAAAGTAGCGATAGTATGTTCCTGCCATTTTGGTTTTTAAATTATACTGCACCTGTATTTAGATGGAAGGGATCGTAATTTTGCCCCGGCGAGGTGGCCAGCAGTCCTTCCTACTTCCCCGATTCCTCTGCCCCCTTGCTCAAGATGCAGTGAACGTGAAGCAAGGGAGAGTACAGGGGCGAGCCCAACTGAAGCTTGTGGGGACTGATTTTCATTACTGTTTAATGCATAATGATGGCCAGTTGGAGATTAAAGAATGTCACCTGCATCAGTGAGGCAGAGTTACTGAACAATTACTTCTGTTCAGTTTTTACAGAGGAGGGGGAAGGGAATGATCCGGTGTTACATAACAAGGGCACAAAGGGTCAGGAAGTGGACTCCAGTCCGTTCACAGAGGACAGTGTTCTTAAGTCCCAGTTAAGAGTGGACAAGTCAATGGATCCAGATGCTGTTCACCCTTGGGTGCCAAGGGAGCTCAGGGAAGTACTGGCTGCACCGTTGGCATCACTGTTCAGCCTGTTGTTAGACACAGGGGAGGTTTCAGGGGACTGGAGTAGGGCGGATGTGGTGCCTCTCCACAAGTGGTAGTAGAGAAGAGCAGGTAATTACCGACCAGTCAGCCTCACCTTGGTGGCAGGTAAGGTAATGGAGACGCTCCTTAAGGAGAGAATTGGGGAATACCTTACAGCCAGCGGTCTCCAAGACCAGAGCTGACATGGATTCACAAAGGGGAGGTCCTGCCAGATGAACCTAATAGAGTTTTTTGACTGGGTGCCAAAGGTGGTGGACCAGGGAGGGCAGTGGACATGGTCTGTCTAGACTTCTGCAAGTCTTTCGACACTATCTCATACAGAAGGCTCATGAACAAACTAAGCAGTCTTGGGGTGGGTCCTAAAATAGTATAATGGGTGGAAAGTTGGCTCAGCGACAGAAGTCAAAGAGTAGTAGTAAATGGGATTCACACAAGGGCGAGCAGAGTGGCAAGTGGGGTGCCACAGGGGTCAGTACTGGGCCTGGTGCTCTTTAATATCTACATTGGGGACATAGGAGTGAAAGGGAAGGTGTGCCTATTTGCGGACGATACAAAAATCTGCAGTAGAGTAGATATACCGGGGGGAGGGGGGGTGGAAAGGATGAGGGAGGACCTGGGAAAATTGGAGGAGTGGTCTAGAACTTAGCAATTGAGATTCAGTGCCAAGAAGTGCAGAATCATGCACTTAGGACATAAAAACCCACTGGCCAGATATGAACTGGGAGGAGAAATCACAGTAACAGGGCAGGAGAGTGATCTGGGGATTATAATATCGGATGACCTAAAGGTGGCAAAACAATGTTATAAGGCAATGAGAAAGGCAAATCGTGTGCTGGGCTGTATAGGGAGGGGTATAACCAGTAGACGGAGAGAGGCGATACTGCCCCTATATAAATCACTGGTGAGACCTCCTCGAGTACGGGGTACAGTTCTGGAGGCCCCATTTCTGTAAGGATATAGGTAGGATGGAGAGGCTACAAAGGAGGTGACCAAAATGGTGCAGGGCCTGCATCATAAGCCCTACAAGGAAAGGCTAAGTGATATAGATCTGTACTCCCTGGAAATCAGGAGAGAGAGGAGACATGACTGAGACATACAAATGCCCAAAGGAAATAAACAAGGTACAGGAAGAGAACATGTTTCAAAGTAAAAATATCCAGAGACTAGAGCTCACAATATGAAGTTGGGGGAAGGGGTCAGATGGAACAGGAGAAAGTACTTCTTCACAGAAAGGGAGTTAGACCCCTGAAACAGCCTCCCAATGGAAGTGGTGGGGGCTAAAACGGTTGCTGGATTTAAGAAAACATGGGACAGACACATGGGTATCACAAAACCTCTGAGTCCAAACAAGGTCTGGAGACACCATTGGTAGGGGAAGGGGCGGGAGGGCAGAGGCTGGAGACCATGTAGCAGGGTTTTAAATAGCTGGTATAGCAAAATGCTACACAAAACGGGGTATTGCTAATCATTTCCAAAAATGCATAGCAGTAAACTGCTAACCTTTTTTTCCAGTGAGTCTATGGCACAGTAGACAAAATTAAGAAAATGATCTTTTTTATAAAATTTTACTAACCGTTCTGTGCCACGTGCTATGCATTTTTTTATAGCTGATTAGCACCTTCATGTGTAAAACTACTAATCAATTTTTTTGCCTTTTTTAATACCCTGATGTAGGATCTGCAGTTTTAAATTAGGCAGGGTAAAAAAATGGCCAGACTGGATGGGCCAGGTGGTCCTTTTCTGCTGTCAACCTCTATGAATAAGATCACTTTAATTAAATATATCTTCCGTTTGGTTCTTTTGAAGTCTGAATTGTAAAGGACTGGCCAGTTGGCACAACAGTAGTGTTGGCGCTTGTGATGCCAGTGACCTGAGTTCGGAAACATGCCTCAGATGCTGGAAGGCCGGAGGGAAAGGAGACTAGAACATCCCAGTGGATGCTTGCCTCCTCGGTGCGTGGTTATCCAGTCCCTAACACACTGGTGTCACTTGGGGGCCCACAGTTAGCGAAGGCAAAGAGAGGATGTCAGAAAGAGGAAAGATGCACAGCTTGGTATCGGGCATGCCTGTTGTGCCCCTTGTGACACATGTTCACACCAGTGTCACAGGCGAGGAAGAACAAGGAAATTGTGCCCAGCCAGCAAGATGGTGCCTAAGCATTCTTGAACCCTACACTACCTGTCCACCTAAAACAGAGGAGTCCCTTGCCACCAGAATTTGGCCATCCGGAGGGGAGTGCCACCCTAAAGGCCCTACATTGGGGAGTGGGGAGCAAACTCTGGGGCAAGTTAGGGGACCTTTGGGTGCAGGTTAGGTGACTGGGTTGTACAGTGGCCAGAAGAGGGACCATTTGTGAGATAGAAGAAAAACAGTAACTTTAAAGGATACCTAAACCATCTTTTTTTACACGTTTTGTTTTTTTTAAAAACGTCTTTATAGGCTTGTAAAGGAGAGGCTGTTTATATTTATACTGAAACTGCATTTATTAAAGCAGAATAATTGCAGTTTCATGGAATCTGAAAATTGTAAACACAGCCTCTCCTGATTCGAAAATCCTGCTCTAAGAATCCTAAAATGGCTGCCTTGATGATATCATTGAAGAGAGAGAGATGCCCAGCTATGCAGATGTATTCTAGCTGTGCTAACCATATTCAAATGCGAATAACTTTAAAATAAAAAAATGATAGCATGGTACTGTGAGCACAAAAGTTGCTCAGCACAAAAATGTCTACGAAATAATTGGTGTTTCATTTATAGAGACAGTTTAGTTTTTTACCAATTAGTAAAAAAGCAGCAGAAAATTCTATTTTTTACTTTTTCAACAAATGCAAATAATATTAAAACAAAAATGATAGTAGTATGGTACTGTGAGCAAGACATTTGTTCAGCACAAAAATATCTACAAAATTTGTATTGTTTCATTTATATGTGCCTTTTAGTGATTTTTATAATTAGCAAAAAACAGCAGAAAGTTCATTTATTTTTCACTTTTTACAACAAAGAAGTGCACGTAGCTTTAAACTGAAAAATGATAGTATGGTACTTTGAGTGCAAAGGTTTTTCAGCAAAAAAATATCTACCAAATTAGTGGTATTTTATTTATAGATAACTTATAGATTTTTATAATCAGCAAAATATGGCAGGAAATTCAATTTTTTTTCACTTTTTTGGAGGTACGGCATGTAAGTAATAACACATGACTGGGTGTGGGGCAGTGCTAAATTACTGCACCCCCAAGGTGGGTTGTGAGGCATGAGGCACAGCTGAATGCATTCGACCACCTGGGAAGTGCGGTATATGATTGCTGTAGGATTGTATTGTAAATTGTAGTAAAGGTAGTCTGAGAGCCACAGCCGTGGTTCTCTGATGAACCTGACCTGCCAGACTGCCACTCGCAGTCCAGGTGTGAAGCCACCAGCCCCTCACAGAAACGCAGGTAGTCTGAGAGCCACAGCCGTGGTTCTCTGATGAACCCGACCTGCCAGACTGCCACCCGCAGTCCAGGTGTGAAGCCACCAGCCCCTCACAGAAATGCAGGTACGGACTTTCCCTCAGGGACTGATTATCTCCAGGAAGGGAGCCCTAGCTGCCAATTTTTTCGCCCCCCCACCCCTTCCCGGTCCTGATTAAATACACATAAACCCCGCCCTGGCTTTCTAGCTCACTCCTAATGGCTATTGCAAGCCACACCTCATTGGTTATCTAGGCCTTAATTTTCACTGGTCCCACATTAGACCATGGCCATCCTCCCACAGGAACCACTCATTTACCTGGCCCTCTCAAGGAACTGTTGCAAATTCTGTATTTATTACTGGTAAAAGGAAATATCTCCACGTTAAGAATGCCATCTGTGCCTATCCTTCTCTATAGTTGCCTTATATTACTAAGTTATGCTCTACCCAAAATTTCGGTTTGCAACTCGGACAAAGGCCAGTTTCCCTTCTCTATCATCTACCAAGATATAGCCTCCCACATTAGACCATGGCATCCTACATCAGGGACGTCTCCTCTGTGGTCATGCCCCTCCTCCCACCAGGCCATAACTATAGAACACATGCATTTCCCAAGGATGGTATCGGCCCTATCAGTTCTCTATGTTTTATTCCCAGCAAATAGCAATCCTGCCCTTAACACAGCCACCGCTAAACCAATGTACGCTAGAAGGAGTAACAAAAGACTATTTAGCAAGCTAAGACACCACTTTAAAAAACTGCTGCTGTTTCTCCTACTCTGTTCAGGAAATGTTGAATTAAACCCAGGCCCACCTATTTCTCTGGACGCCCCTGCAGACCTCCCTCGATATAAAGGGGTTAGCTTTCTCCATAGCAATGTCTGTAGCTTGCTAAAGAAGATTGACTCTATACAGACCTGGGCTCTACATGCATCTCCTGATTTCTTCATGATAACTGAATCCTGGCTGACACACTCGACCCCCGACAAATCTATCAACGTACCCCGATATATCATCTACCGCTGTGATAGACCGACTAGAGGGGGAGGGGTTGCAATATATGTCAAAAGCAAATTCACAGTCAGTCTTTGACTGTACCTCAAAGGCTAATGAATTTGAATGCCTGGCTCTAAAGTTATCACTTTCCAGCGAGAAATCACTCCTTATGGCAGCATGCTACCGACCGCTATCTGGTGGCTAGGCACTTCTGCCACACCTTCAAAACCTTCTTGACTATGCTAATACTGAGTGTATTCTAATGGGGGATTTCAGTCTAAATTGGAATGATGACAGCTCTAAGAAATTGAAGGATCTATGCGATGTTAATGGTCTGTTACAAATGGCGACTGCTATAACCAGACCTAACAGAAAAAACCCTGAGCGCAGCACCCTCCTGGATCTTATGCTGGTAAACAAACCTCACAATGTCTCGCATACTGGAGTATTCTTCAACGATATAAGCGACCATTGCGCTACTACCTGCATCAGACATCCTTCCCAAATAAAAACGGCTTCAAATTCAAACTGAAAAGATGCCTGAAAAAGTTCTGCCAGTACACTTTCTTGAAAGACCTAAGCAACATTCGTTGGCAGGATTTCTATCTAGCCACCACCTTTAACGAGGCATTTAACATCTTTCACAGCCTCTTACTGGGGCTAATAGACAAAAATGCCCCACTAAGACTGATCAAATCAAAAAATAAAACTCCTGGCTGGTTCTGTCCCATCCTGAAGAAAGCACTTAGGGATAGGGACTACTGGTGGAAAAAAGTGAGGAAATCCCACCTGGAGGCCGACTGGTTAGCATTCCGTACCACTAGGAATGCTTGTACCAAGCTAATGAGGTGAGAAAAAGCTAGGTACTTCCAAAAAGAACTAGAAGACAATAAAAACAACTCTGCCAAATTTTGGAACATCCTCGAAGAAGTCGTATGTCAGTCCACTGCAACACCCCTTCCAAACAAAATTGTGTCTGATGGTACCACCTATACGGACAAAGCTGATATACTAGAGAAGTTTAATGATCACTTTGCCACTGCAGGGCTCGCCTTTGACACCTCACCTATCCGCAAACTTAGCCCTGCAAGAGACTACACTGTTGGCTTCACTGTTAATCACAACCATAACCAACCGCATCCCACCCCCTTCAGCTTCCTCACAATTACGTTCAAGCAAGTGGAGGACCTCCTCCTTTCTCTGGATACAAAAAAGAGTGTGGGTACAGATAATATTGAACCTTATTTCCTAAAACTTGGCCATACCTATTTGACCGCCCCATTACACATTTATTCAACACCTCTCTGATTCAAGGTGAGCTACCTGTCTTGTGGAAAACTGCCCACATCCTACCATTATTCAAGACTGGGGATCCACGTGATCTGAACAATTACTGGCCTATTTCTATACCGTCCGTCCTCTCTAAATTATTTGAAAAAATTGTCAACATCCAACTTAGAGAACATTTGGATTCACAAAAGTTGCTAAACCAGGCTCAGTCTGGCTTCAGAGCCAAACACAGTACAGTATCAGCTCTTGCCAAAGTAACTACAGACTGGCAAATGGCCTTGGACTCTAAGAAGCATGTATTTGCCCTCTTCCTTGATCTAAGTAAGGCCTTCAATATTGTGGATCATACCATCATGCTTACTGCACTGAGTAACATCAGACTTGATAGTTCTGTCATTAAATGGTTCACCAGCTACCTAACCAATAGGTTACAACAAGTCAAAGCCATAGGAGATCTGTCCCCACAAAAATCCTTGTTACGAGGAGTCCCACAAGGCTCCATCCTGGGCCCTATCCTCTTTGCAATATACATCAATAATCTCGACTCGCAGCTGGGCACAGCCAATGTGCACTTATTCGCAGATGATACTGTACTCTATACCACAAATTCATCCTTGGATTTGGCCCATAAGTACTTACAGAAAGACTTTGTCACCCTCCAATACAATCTTATCAGTCATAAGCTCCTCCTCAATGCCAAAAAGACTAAAGCAATGATTCTCTCACCAAACTCTACTTCCGGATGTCCACATATCACACAGATCCAAACACTCTTAGATTAACCCCTTGAAGTAGTTGATACGTTTAAATACCTAGGGTTCTGTCTGGAGAACAAGCTCAACTTTCTGTGCCACTTAAATGAAGCCTCAAAGAAACTAAGACAGCGATTGTTTATTCTATCGCATTAAACACTTACGTTAGAAGCCAGAATGAGGCTGGTACAAACTACATTCCTACCTATACTGGACTACGCTGACTTCCTTTACAGTCATTGCCCATCAACGATGCTAAACAAACTGGACATCCTTTACCACTGGGCTTTAAGATTTATCCTAAATCTACCCCGTGGTACACATCACTGTTGTCTATACCAGGTTTTGGGATGGACCTCACTCTCAACTAGGAGAACAAGGAATGCTGTCCTCTGTTTTTTTTTTAGAGCATTATCTGATGACCTCCCTGCATACATCTCGAACCTCTCCAAACGGGCTAAAGGTTCCTGTGGCCTGAGACGCTTCTCCATAATTTGCTTCCAGATTCCTAGAGTGAAAACTTCCCTTGGCTCGGCAGCAATCAGCTTCTCACTTCCATCACTTTGGAACACTATGCAAGATTCATTAAAATGATCCTCACTTCCAAGCATTTTCACATTCAAAGCTCTATTAACAGATTATCTGAAGGAATCATGCAACTGTTTCAGATGCCTATGACCCCTAAGTCCCGGGTGCCATTCTCAAATCCTACGCCCAAGTATCTTATCCACCCCACATTCCTAACAACAGAAACCTAGGACCTACAGGCCTAGTTCCCGTAATCCAAGATGGCCCTGCCTATTCTCTATCTTTTACCTATTCTGGCCTCCCTCTTGGCTGCCTACTTTTTCACCCCAGTTTCTACCGTATTCCTTAATACCTCCTTATTTTTTATCATTTAGGTATGAGCTCTTACTTAGCGGAGAGTATATGGGACTGTTGTCTCTTCTCATTCCAGTAAAGCTTATCATTATGTACCTTTGCATGTTAACTATGTTGACCGGTATGTATAGGCCTATATTGACCGGCACCTTCACAATGTTGGGGTTTTTTTGCACCGCTGTCTACCGTAATTGTAATCTTATGAAGTGTACTGTATTGTATTAATGCCCAGGACCGCCTTGAACATTAGCTTGCTCAATGGTGTCTATGCCTGGTTAAATAAAGTGATTGATTGATTGATTGATTGAAATTGTAAGTAAGCAATTAACACATGGCAGTGTGTGAGATAATGTTAAATTGCTGTATGGCCTAGGTGAGTTGGAAGGCATGAGGTACAGTCGAGTGCCTTCAACTTCCTGGGAAGTGTGGTGTATAATTCCCATAGGATCACATTGTAAATTGTAAGTAAGCAATATCATATGACAGGGTGTGCAGCAAGCCTAAATTGCTGCACGCCCCAGGTGAGTTATAAGGCATCAGGCACAGCTGGGTGCCTTCAACCACCTGGGAAGTGCAGTATATAATTTGAATAAGATTACATTATAAATTTTAAGAGATTAGTACCACACGTCAGGGTATGCAGCAAGGCTAAATTGCTGCATGCCCCAAGTAGGTTATAAGGCACAAGGCACAGCTGAGTGTCTTCAACCACCTGGGAAGTACAATATAACGTTCCCATAGGATCACATTATAAGCTGTAAGTAAGCAATAACACACAACAGGGTGTGTGGTAATGCTAAATTACCGCAGGCCCCAGGTGGGTTGTAAGGGGGAACATGATAGAGGTCTTCAGGTACATGAAGAGGGTAAATAGGGGAGGAACAGTCAGGGTGCTTCGAAGGAAGGAGGAAGGGGCCACTAGAGGGCATGGGTGGAAGCTGGAGGGGGGAAGATTCAGGGGAGAAAGGAGGAGGTGCTACTTCACTGAGAGGGTGGTGGAGCCATGGAATGCACTACCTAGGGGTTGGTGGAGGCAGAGACAGTGGAGGGGTTCAAGAGGGGTGGGACAGGTACAGGGGAAGGGTTCAGGAAGCAAAATCCAATGCAGCAAGAATATCCGGAACTGGGAAGGGAGAAGCCAGAGAAGGCGAGGGGGACAGCAAGGTCAGCACCCAGGGTGGGGGCTGACCAAACGAGCAGACACGAAAGACCGTTAGGCCTATTCTGCTGGCATTTTAGTATGTTAGGTGGGTTCTGAGGCACGAGGTGCAGCTGAGTGCCATCAACCACTTGAGATGTGTGGATGTCTTCACTCAGGTGCCAAAGGCACGTATGCTGCCATTGAAATGCATGCTAAGGATCTGGGAGAGTAAGCAGGTGGTTGCTCTGAGGAGGACCAGGCTCCTGGCTTCTTTGACTGGAAAAAGAGATAACATTCCAACTTAAATGGCACACAGTTGAATGACACAAAATGAAACCAAAAAATGGGAAATGGCATCAGAGCGAGATGTAGCTCTAGGTAGTATGGCAAAGGCAGTTTTCATGTGCACTGATTAAATGCAAGGAAGACAAGGAAGTGTTGATGGGTGGCTGCATGAGAAATGCAGCGTACCCTAGATCAGTTTGCCTGATAATGTAAAGTGGGAATAAGAGAATCAGTGGCTCAACCTGTCACAGCGAGGCTGATAGAGGAGGGGAAAATAGAAATGGAAACATTAAGCATACAACAGTTTTGTACCCCCTCCTCCGTTTTGGAAGGCAAGAAGTGGGTGCTATTTGAAAATCAAATTGCAGCATGGTTAACTGGAGGAGGGCATGAGAAAAAAACATTTTAACAATATTTCCAGTAGGGAAGTAGCGTATTCCATTTATGCCATACCCTCAATAAAAGTGGAAAAATGGAATTTCCTGCCATTTTGTGCTGATTATAAAATATCTAAAACATATCTGTAAATGAAACACCACTCATTTGATAGATATTTTTGTGCTGAACAACGTTTTTGTGTACCTCAGTCTTCACTTACAAGCCTTTACATTCCAGTGCTCGAGGTTCAGCTACGCTCTCTCCTTTTGGATTTTGCAGTATATACCAGAGAAAGGGCTTGAAGCCCTAAAGGTAGATAACGTACCAGGGCTGGATGGGAAGTACCCAAGGGTGCTCAAGAAATTGACTGCGGAACTGGCGGAACCCCTAGTAGGGCTATTCAGTAGCTCAGTGTAAACAGGAATAGTACCGGAAGACTACAGTATAGCAGACATAGTCCCACTACACCGGGAGAAGGAATCGGGAATTATATACCTGTCAGCCTTACCGCTGTAGTGGGTAAACTTATGGAGTCACTGATCAAAGAGAACCTTGTGAACTACGTAGAGAGCAGCAGTCTACAGGATAGTAAACAGCATGGGTTTGTGGCAGGGAGGTCTTGTCAGACCAACCTGATAGTTTTCTTTGACTGGGTAACAAACATAGTACATAAGGCCCACACTGTGGATTTAGTCTACTTCAATTTCAGCAGGGTTCTACTCAGTGCCACACCAAAGATTGCCAAAGAAGCTGGGCATGGCTAGGGACACAGATTGGTAAGGAACTGGTTGAAGGAGAGGCAGCAGAGGAAGTTGGTAAACGGGTCAGATCAGAAGAGAGGGCGGTCACGAATGGGGTGCTGCAGGGATCTGACCTGGGTACTGCTGTCTTAAATGTGTTCATCAGCGATATTGGAAAGGGCATCCAGAACAAGCTATGTCTCTTCGCAGATGACACAAAGCTCTGTGGTAGGGTAGATGGCGATTATGTACAAATTACATACAAAGGCTACAGAGGTGGTCAAAGGTTTCACAGTTAAAATTTAGTGCTAAAAAATTCAATATTATGCACCTGGTGGAAAACCCCAGGACAGAGTACTGGATGGCAGGAGTTAAACGGAGCTCTACGGCAAAGAAAAGGGACCTGGGAGTCATCATTAATAACTCCCTTATATAATCAAGCCAGTGCAACAAGGCCTATGGCAAGGCTAAAAGGATGTTGGGGTGTATCGGATAGGGTACTGACAGAAGGAAAAAAGGCGCTACTACCTCTTTATAGGTCACTTCGAGGCCGCACCATTAATACTGTGCTCGGTTCTGGAGTCCTCACCTAAGAAAGGACAGGGACAGCTGGAGACGGTGCAACACAGGGTGTCCAAGATGATTCAAAGCCAACAAGGCAGATCTTAGGAGAATTGTCTTAAGCCACCGAGCATGTGCTCACTGGAGACCACACCGGGGATAAACAGTATGAACTGTGAGAACTATTTAGCAGGAGTACAGAGTCAAGAACCAGAGGACACAAGTGGAAACTGGCACGCGGGAGAAAAAGTTTGAGGTATGCAAGGAAATTCTGTTTTATGGAAAGGGTGGTGGAGCAGTGGAACATTCTACGAGTGGCGATGGTGGGTGCCAAGACAATGGTTTCAAGCATGACTAGGACAGAGTGATGGGTTTGATGGGTGCACAGGTCAGTTGCAGTAGGGAGGGGAGCAGAGGGATGGACCAGGAGGAGTAAAGCCCTGTTTGGACAATAGGTCCTAGGACAGATGGGGAACTCTGGGGAGACTCAATGGACCTTTGGTCTTTTTCTGCCATCATTGTCTAGGTTTCTGTAAGTACAGATTTACTTAGATGGAATGGCTTGCAGAAAATTATATATTTTTGTTTAAATCTCTGAAGCCATTCAGAGAATGGGCTGATCAAATCTTAAAATGGAAAGAGTTCCAGAATGCAGGAGCAGCCACCACAAAAGGCTGATCTCATTGAACCTTAATCAGGAGGTGGCACTCAAGGCTGCAGATAAGGTGAGTACCACATATTTTACTCAACTTATTTTAGAAAATACTCTTCAGAAATGAGTACCAATACTCACCCAACATTTGTAAATACCACACTGCATAGAACAGTGCTTCATAACATAACTAGGTATTCAAAGGGAGCCAGTTTTTTTCAGATTTAACGCCGTACACATCTTAATTTTATTTTACTCACTTATTTTAAAACTGGTGAGTAGCTGGAGCATTGTTGGCATCTGATCAGTTCTTACCTAGAAAAAAAACTACATTGTTTTCAAAAATGTACTCCTCACTCCATCCAGATATTTGTGCACATCTGAATTTTGCTTTACTCTCCTCACTTTCAAAATGAGGCGTACAGTATCCATCCCCAAAAATCTTATCTGGAGCCCTGGTGGCAGTTGAAAAAGACCCTGCTCCCTGGATCTTGGTACCCTACGAGGGGCATAGGAGGTTAGGAAACTGCTGACATACCGGGGGGGGCGGGGCGGCAATTTGTTCAGAGCTTTATAAAATAAAAGAACCCTATATTCAATTTGCCACTTGAATGGCAGATAGCCAAGACGTAGAGTGATGATATTCTATGATCGGACTTCTGAAAAGAAAAGGACAGTGCTGACAAATGGCAATAGCGCTGACAGGATGTTTTTATTTATCAGAGCTGACACAAGTTTCAAGGCAGTCTAAACAACAATCGTAAAGCTAATGGTCACAAAAAAAAACAGAATAAGCTGTTTTTTAACTTTTGCTTGAAAAACATCAGTGATTCAGCAGACATTATATCTCTAGGCAGACCATTTGAGATTGAGCCCAAAGAAGGAGGGGGTTGCTCACATGATCAAACTTCAATATCACCTTTAAAAATCCTCTTTATTTTCTTTGTATCACTATGGCCCCAGTGTTTTACCCTTTTTAAATATAGGCTTCTTCAGAGGAGCGCTTTTATTTTCTGTATTTAAAAAAAAAAAAAAAATTGTAACTAGTTTTCTCCTAAATAAACATATACATACACAGATTTTGGTTTTTTGAAGTTCTCTTTATTTTATAAGATCGCCTTACAAAATTAATTCACAGTGGGCTTAATACCCATTCACTGACATTCTTGACAGGACTATTCCTGGGGTTGCCTTCCTGGTGGCTGAGGTTATCTTGGGACAGGCTCTGCAGCTTTGCAGCACCCAGATGGTCCGCAAGTACACAGTGCCGAAGGACACCCTTTTGGGTTCTCGGACCACCTCCCATGGAGGCTTGGTTTCTGATTTTTGTTTTCGGAAGTTGAAAGCACATGGGAAGCAGATAAGCCACCTGACAAGAAATTAGATTACACAGAATCCTCGCTTGGTCTCAGGCAGGCCAGTTATGCCATCATGATGGCTTACTTTGGCTGCTTACTGTTTGGTATGGTTGGGAACCTCCTCACTCTGCTTCTGGCTGAGAAGCAGACTGTTTAATAAATCTAAGACCATGTCTACATGCTGACTAAACACCAGCACCAAACAGACATGGGCTGTTGTTGCACCCATTCTGTGACCACGGCCATGTCAGTGCCCTGTAGTAGGGCCTAGGTGTCCACCTCTACACTGGTCACCCAGCACAAGCTGCCCAATGTTCCATTCCTGGGCACCGACCTCTTCAGTCCCTCAGAGTGGAAGATCATCTCACACGCATTCAAAGTCCAATGCCACCCTCGATTGTGTGGCTTCATCCCAGAAAGACCCAAAGCTGCCTAAGAAAAGGGCCTTTCAGCTCCGGGTTGTTCATCTGCAGCAACCTCAGCAGCAGCTCCAGCAGGGACAGTTTCAGCACTGTGTTGAAACATTGCTTTAGCACCAGGGCCAGAAAAGGAGGAGGGCCTCTGGTGCCCAACCTATTAGAACACCCTCAAGGCTGCAAAGACATGGGTTGAAGGGGTCATTTCCTCGTTCCTCCAGTCCCTGTCCCAGCTTTTGGTTGGAGGTCAGTTGCATCACTTCTTCCCACAGTGATCCACTATTACTTTGAACAAGTGGGTGTTGGAAGTGGTGGGCAGGGGGTTGCGTCTGGACTTCAAGGCTCTCTAGCCATATCGCCCCCTCGGGGGTCCAGGGTGCCAGAGGGCTGACCTTGCTCAGCTCCTGGAGTGCAAGGCAGTAGAGTGGGTCTTAGACACTCTGGCCACTCAGGGCTATGTGTCCAGTACTTCCTTGTACCAAAGCAGACATGGGGCTGGTGCCCATACTGGATTTACACAACCTAAACAGGTTTGTCCAGAAGCGCAAGTTACAGATGGTCACTTTGAACCAGATTATACCATTTCTGTAGCAGGGGACATGGTTCTGCTTCCTAGACCTCCAAGATGCATTCTTGTACATCCCAGTTCATTTGTCCCACTGCCAGTACCTTCAGTTCCTGGCAGAAGGGGTGCTTTACCAGTTCAGGGTTATGCCGTTCGCCTCTCATCCACACCGATGGTCTTCACCAAATGCCTGTCAGTGGTGGCAGCCTTCGTTCAGCACAGTGGTGTTAAGGTGTGCCTGTACCTGGATGACTGTCTGCTGGCCAGTCAGTCTGAGGAGGCAGTGGAGTGGGCCAGGGATCTGGCCCTTCAGACCTTTCAGGATTTGGGTATTCTGGTCAACCCGGCCAAGTCAGAGCGGGTTCCACTGTAGGTGATAAAATTTATCGGGGTGGGAGGGACTGGTCTCCTTTTGAGCCAGGAGCTGCCTCCCAGCGCAACAGCCCACCATGCAGAGGGTTGCGGGAAAACAGTTTTTTACAGGAGGAAGGCCTCAGCTCCCGGTTACTAGGTTTTGGTAGGCGCAGATGGAGCCCTCAGACTGCAGGAACAAAGTTGTGCTCACAATTCAAAGCTGCAGTTAGTCCCAGTATGTCTGATTTACCCCATACTAGTTCCAAATCTGCTCATTCGCGTTAGTCCAGTCACGGCAGATCTCAACTGGTGATTGATCTCCCAGAGCAGTAGTATGTTTGTTCATTTTGAGTTGTATTTATTTTTAAGGGGAAGGCCGAGGCCTATTGTTCACTGATATCCCAGTTGTAATGGATGTGTTCAGTTTGTGATGTATTCATTTATTTAATTCCCACCCCACCGCAGAGGTTTTATCCTCCTAGCAGACCTGGGTGACTGTTCCCACGCTTGGTATTTGACCTACCTTCTGTGATCTATGCCCCACCCCATCCACCCGGCAGACATTTCCAGATCCACTCTGGGACCGGAGTACCAGGGCAGACCGCAGAAACACGGGCAGGGTTCCTCACAAGCCAAGGTCCCTAAATGTTTTGCTTTACTGTTCCCCTCCTTGTGCTGCAGCGCCAGGACTTGTGCGTGGAGGCGCACCTATCCTGTGCCACCTCAACTCCCTCCTTTCGAGTGGTTTGTGCCTGCACTGTGACTGGGGCAGTTGTGGGCCAATACAGCTTGGCTTCTCCCCTACCCTGGGAGAGAACAGTTCTTGGGACGCTCAGTCCTCTCCCACCCTGCCAACCTCCAACAACCTGTGTTCGTTCCTGAACACGTATAGCCATCATGGCAGGAAGTAAGGTGTGTGACTCCTCATCCTCCACGCCACCAGGCCAGCTGTGATGCAGGCCTTCTTTTCAAGGTTGTCTCACTTACTAGCGTGTCAACACTGAGCCCCCAAGATAACTTTTGAGGAGCTGTCTAGGTTCCAGTTTTCATTTTCAAAGATTGACTCTTTCCCATGTGCCTTTTGTTTTCAGTGGAAGGAGTGAAATCTGTATTGTTCCTCATGGTGGATGGAGGGGATTGGTTTAACTCTGTTATTGTCTGATGAAGCTGCAGAGAAACAGCCTCGAGTCTGGCACCAAGGACCACCCACTATGAGACCCTAAGAAACTGCACATAGTGCAAGTGGTGGAAACTTCTTATTCTTACCCGAGGAGTCCTTTAGCATCAGAAAGTATAGCAGTTTAGCTGGCTAGGTGCAACTGCCCTGGAGTATGCCTTTAAGAGAATTATAATGAGCTAGGGCATCAGCCAGTCAAAACACAGGAGGGGAGTGTGCTGCGTGAGAGAGTCTAAAGGGCTTCTGAATTTTTTTCTCCGCTGACTGAGCAACATTACCCCAGAGGTGCCTCTCGACTTTCCTTGTTCACTTATCTTGATAAAGTTTTCCTCACAAACTTAAATTTCTAGTGTGCCGAGTGTAATTTAATGTTTTTTGTTAGCAGTTGTTTTTTCATGCATCTGCGTTATTTTTACTGGAACTATATTGTTTTCATGTTATTTTTACGCATCTGCTTATTTTATACTTTGTTTTTTCATGAATGCTTATTGTAACAAGTTCTTCACTTTTTTATCGTAATTCGTGAAGGAACCATCGAGTTTTTGTGTTTTGCTTATTTTTTTACCTCAGACCTCGCGGGTCCCTACCGCAAGATAACCAGTTGATTTTCAACTTTGACAGTTGTGGTTGGGTTCTCTGTGGATTGGTTGGCAGAGATTCCCAGAACTAAACAGGTCACAGGACTGGCGTAACAGCATTTTCGGCAACCTGTGCATCTGTTGTGTTTAGTACAGACTATTGGTTCTCTTTCAGATTTGGTCAGAAGCGGACCTAAAAAAATATATATATATATATATATATATATATATATATATATGACTGAGGAAAAATCAAAGGCTACCGATGAGGAGCTATCTAAATCTAATCAGAATAGAAGTTCAAGCAGGAGTGCTGATGAAGCCTCAAGTCCCAGCCAAAGATAAAGCTTCAAGGAGCTGATGAGTTCCTCATAAATTTAAAAATAATAAGAGCACTGACAAAGTGTCTGTACAAAAAGCAAGCATGATCAAGCTGCTGGCAGAAGTGGCTAAAAAGTTGGCCTGTAAAAGAAAAAACGCTACTATTGCCTAGAAACCTATTAGTGAGACAATGGGGCATAAACGCCTGAAAAAAAAAGCGATATACAGCCACATCCTACACAGGAGTTCCTGTCTGTGCAGGACATGGCAAAAGCTTGCACGTCTTTCTAACCCCAGTAATGCTCAGTATATTCTTAACTTTATGCAGTAAGCCATGTAGGATTGGGTTGTCCAGAGAGATGGAACACATGCAAATGATGGAACACTTTACACGTGAGCATCTTTCAAACAGTGCTTCTACTAACTGCCTGTGTTTAACCTCTTCAGATTTTTCTCTCCACCTGAAAAGTCTGGTCGCTCGGAGTCCCGTTCGTCCACTTTCTCCTGCGTGAAGAAACCGTCAGATACTGTATAAGTATACATTTTTGTTTTCATGTACTGCCTCTACTATCTGTTTGTCTAGATAATCTTATTTACGTTAAAATTGTTGTTTTTCTCGGTTCCTGTCAGTTCGGTATAACCGTGGGGGAACCGGGATAGTTTTACATTAAAATCGGGATTCTCTGACTAAAGAACCACCTATATTTTCTTTAATTTCACTAAATTGTTCTAATTCTTTAACCGATAAATCTCGGTTACTGAACCGCTATCTCGGTTTTCGTTTTAAGCGAATGGTCCAGTTCCATCGGTTCTTCTTTGGTTCCTGAACCGATGGGGGGACATTTAGGTTTTCTTAGCAGTTGCAAATTTTTGAATATGTCAGAAAAACCCAAAAGAAAACTAGTAAGCCGGTTTCAAAACTGTACCCAATGTGGAGAGTTCTTTGCAACGGCAGACACACACACACACACACACACACACACACACACTGTGTAGTTTGTCTGGGCTTTGACCATTTAAATGAGGAATGTGAAGTATGTAAGACATTCCCTGAGAAAACTGTTGAGAAACACCTTGAAATGCTAAGGAAGAAAATTCCAAGGGGTCCCTCTGGCTCTGACCAGCCGACATTCCCAGACATTGTGGCAGAACCCACACATTCTTCAGTTCCTGCTCCTGAGATGGGCACAAAGGGAACTAAAAGAGCGATTGAACCAGCTGGCTCCCCGGTTCCTGCAAAAAAAGGAAAGAAATTAAAACACACAGAACCCCTGCCTGTCGAACCGGGGACTTCTGTGACTGCTTTGCCTGTACCTACAGCCCAAGAGATTGCTCAGGCTTTAAAAATCATCCAGTCTTTACAGGCAATAGTCCCTCCTCAGCAGCCACCTGCCCCCCTCCAGGGTCCCCAGGTTGGCAGCAATGTGCATCCTCTTCCCTAGAAAGTGGGGAAACCTTTGATGATGAGGGGGAGGGAGGAGGAGGAGGAATTTTTCATCCCACTTCACTTTTGTTAGAAGGATGGCAGATGCCCTTGACATCTCCACCACTGAGCAAATTGAAGATGAGGTGGAGTAAGAAATGATGGGGTTAACACCCACAAAGGCTCTCTTCCTCCTCCTCCTCCTTCCTGTCTATAAATTCATTAAAAAGGATGCACTAAAGATTTTACAGGCACCAAATTCCACCCCTCCTATAGACAGGAGGAAGGACAAGAAGTACAAGCTGGAAAGGGAGGGAGCTGATTTTCTCTTCTCCCACCTGACCACCAGGGGCTCATACAGCAGGCTGCCTGTGACAAGGCTAGGGTCCCTCTGTCCTCGCATCCTCCGGACAAGGATTCTAGGAAAATAGAGAGTATGGCCAAAAAAGGGTACCTGTCAGCCTCTCTGGCTATGTGACAGGCTACCTTCTAGGCATATGCTGCCCAGTACTAAAAATCCCTGTGGCAGTCAGTCCTGGCCATGTCGTAGAAAGCTCCCTCGCCCTTGTCAGACCATCTGGCTGAAACTGCCAGGTTTGGGTTGGAGGCAGCTAAGTACCAGTTCAAATGGCCACTGACACTAATGATACTGCAGTCAGATGGATGGCAAACACAGTGGCACAGAGGAGGCTTGCTGCTTAGGGCCTCAAACCTTACTCAGGATACACAACTAAAGGCCCTGGATTTTCCCCTAGAAGGAAATTCTCTTTGGGGAGTCAACTGTAGCATACATGAAGAAGGTGGATGAGTATAAGGCCACTTACAGAAGCAACTCTGCTAAAGAGAACTTCTACATCCACCAGGCCTTACGGAAGGGAGGCTGGGGCAGGTCATTTACACAGGCCCTTCTTCCAACCTGTGGCACTACCCAGTACCAGCAGTAACCTACTACAGTTAAAAGCAGTGGAACCAGTTCCAAAATCTCAAAGGGAAAGGCTTCTATTCCAGATACTTCCTGACCACAAAGAAAAGTGGGGAGTGGCGGCCTATTCTGGATTGAAGAGCTTTAAACAAGTTTATGTATTTATTTAGCTTTTGTTGACCGGGTAAGTGCACTAGACAAATCCTGCCTATTTTCAGGCACGACCCGGGGGAGTTCTTAAGAAAACCAAAGTTCAAGATGGTAACTTTGGCTTTGATCCTGCCAATGCTTCAGAAAGCAGACTGGTTGGCATCATTGGACTTTCACATCCCCATAAGAGTCTTACAGAAAATACCTCAGATTCAGACTCGCTTCAGGTCACTACCAGTTTTCAACCTGCCTTTTGACCTTTCTTCGGTATTCACAAAGTGCCTGGCAGCTGTAGTGGCACATCTTCGCAGACAGGAAATGTCTGTTTTTCCTTACCTGGACGACTGGTTGGTTATAGAAAATCTCCCCGGCAGGTGCAGCAAGACCTGAAGGTCACTCAGGACCTCCTGGAGTCCTTCGGATTCCTAATCGATCCCAAAAAGTCAGTCTTCACTCATACACAAGTGTTGCAGTTCATAGGAGCAGAAATCAGTACTCTACAGGCCAGGGCATATCTGCCTCTGGAAAGTGTAAAAAAAAACAAAAAAAAAAAAAAACATTCATATGATAGCAAACTCTTTCAAGCTCCACAAGTCAAAAACTGCAAGACAGTTTCTCAAGCTATTAGGCCACATGGCTGCATCCACGAGCACAGTTCTAGGTGCAAGGTTTCACATGAGGGGCACTCCGTTCCATCTCGGGTCCCGTTGGTGTCAAAGAAAAGATTCCTTCTCAGAGCTCATCCCAGTAACAAGGTCACTGCTATGGTCCCTTTTGTGATGTAAGAAGGAATCCAACTTAAAACAAGGAGTTCCCTTTCAAAAGAGAATCCTTCAGTGATCTCACAACAGATGCATCCCTCTTGGGCTGGGGCACCCATATAGGGGATCACACAACTCAGGGCACTTGGTCAGCCTCAGAGTCCCTTCAGCACATAAATCTTCTGGAACTCAGAGCACTGCTGCTGGCTCTAAAAAACTTTGCTCACCTAGTCCAAGGCAGGGTGGTACAGGTCAGAACAGACAATACCACCACAATGTATTACATAAACAAGCAGGGAGGCACAAGGTCAAGCCCCCTCTGCTCAGAGGCCATAAGAATTTGGACTCTGGCCTATTCATTAAAAGTGTCTCTGCAAGCAATTCACTTGCCAGGGAAGGACAACACCCTGGCAGATGCATCGAGTTGAATAAACCAGGCCCATCATGAGTGGACCCTAAACAGGCAGGTGGTACAAGTTATTTTCAAAAGGTGGGGAACTCCAGAGGTGGACTTGTTTGCATCCCACCAGAACCACCAACTGCCACAGTATTGTTGCAGACCTCCAGATCAGGGAACTTTCCCTCTGGATGCCCTCAGTCTGGACTGGTCAGGGAGGTTCCGCTATGCTTTCCCTCTCATTTACAGAGTACTGACCAAGCTCAGATCCCATACAGCATTACTGATCTTGATAGCCCCAGACTGGCCGAGGCAGCCATGGTACTTTCTTTTGCTCTCAATGTCTGTTGCAAATCCAATACATCTTCCTCGGAGGCAAAACCTATCAACCTCCAATCAGTGAACCTTATTGTACACGAACCTCAAGTCTCTCAATCTCAAAGCTTAGCTCTTGGACACTTAGAATCGCTGATTTTAAACTTTTGAACCTGTCTTAAGTTTCTAAGAGGTTACAGAAAACCCTCTATTACAAAAATTATTCTTCCAAATGGAAGCAATTTTCTCTCTGGTGTTGGGCAAGACTCTGATTCCAGCTCAAGCTGGTTTGTCAGAGGTGTTGGAGTATCTCACCCACTTACACCTCTGGCCATACTACCCAGTTCTTTGAGGGTTCACCTTGCAGCAGTGTCTGCTTACCTCTCTGCTGGAAAAAGGTGACACTGGCTTCTAACATTATTTTCAAAAGGTTCTTTAAGGGCCTGGATCATCTGCATCCTCCTCACAGGCCACCAGTCCCAGTTGGGATCTGAATGTGTATAAGCTAAGCTGATGGCTACCCCCTTCAAATACCAATACAGCTCACCCTTAAATATGTCACTTGGAAAATAGTTTTCCTAGTGGCAATGACTTCTGCAAGAAGAATTGGTGACTTCAAGTTCTCTGTATTGATCAGGACTATATATCCTTTCATAGGGATAAAGTAGTCCTCAGAATGAACAAAATTTCTCCCCAAAGTGGTTTCGATTTTCATTTAAATCAATCTATCACCCTACCTGTCTTCTTCACTGGGCACTCCACTTCTGGTGAAGGAGACTGCACAGTTTAGATGTGAAGAGGGCCCTTAGTTATTGCATGACAGCCACTAAGGACTTTAGACAGGATAGAAAGCAATTGTTTCTGACCTATGGGTATGTGGGAAAAGGTAGTCCAGCCTCAAACAGATCTGTTTCTCATTGGATAGTCCAGTGTATCAATTCTGCTACACTAGTGCTGGCAGAGAGCCCCCATCAGGATTGAGGGCTCACTCTACAGGAGGGACTGCTGCCACCCTTGCAGCTGCCAGGGAGGTCCCTTGGTGGACATTTGCAAAGCAGCTACCTGGAAAACAGTACACACCTTTACAAAGCACTACAACCTTGATATTTTATCCAGGCGTGATGTTAGGTTTGGCACAGCAGTCCTGCACAGTCTGTTTCCAAAATAGAGTTCTGTGCCCACCTCCAGGGGTACTGCTTGGTAGTCTGCATAAAGTTAAGAATATACTGAGCATTACTGGGGTTAGAAGAAACAATTACTTACCATAGTAATTGTGTTTCTTCCCAGTGATGCTCAGATATTCTTAACTTCCCTCCCTACCTACCTCCCCTTCCAGAACTTCAGCCTCTGCACTCCGCATGCTGGTGCCACTTATCTATGTTTCTACGTTATCATTTTACACCCTTGGGGAACATTTTCCTCTGCACCTGTACAAGTTAGGTGAACAGAGTTCATTGTGTTTATTTTTGGTATTTTTTTCTGACGTGTTGTTCTAACTTATTTAAACATTTATCCTCCAGGTAGAGGACTATTTTAGTAAAATCCACATTGTTGGGTAACCCCAATTTTAATGATAAGAATTTTGTTAGTAGTATTACATTATCCTGAACCATCTTTTCAGGCTCCTTTATTAAATCTGAAGAGGTTAGAACACAGGCAGTTAGTAGAGGCAGTGTTTGAAAGATGCTCACTCACAAAGTGTTCCATCATTTGCATGTGTTCCATCTCTCTGGGCAACCCAACCCTACAGGCTTACTGCATAAAGTTAAGAATATCTGAGCATCACTGGGAAGAAACACAATTATTATGGTAAGTCATTTTTTCTTCAGACCCTACAAAATATGGGATCTATGTTTTCAGGGGCCAGTAAACACTATTCCACACTTCTTGCTTCCAGAGACTGTGAGGGTGATGCAGACGATGACAAATGTTTTTATGATGCCCCTGACATGAATTTGGAGGATCTAGAACCCAATGTGTCCCCTGACTCTCCTTTTGGACCTCATCTGGCTGACCAGGAGGATCCCTCCTCTATGCTTACATTTGTCCAAAACATGTTAGACACCCTGGAACTCCCTACCAGGAGTCCATCCAGGATAGCGAGGATAAAGATTATAGGAAATGAAGGTCTCCACCTCCTGAGAGACTAGTGCGTGCCTTTTATAATGCCTTCAGGAAAAATACCATGAAGCTGCTTCCAAAACTCCACTTCTGTGGCAGAGGTTGACAAGCGAGCTGAAAGAAAATACCAACTGGCTAAAAACAACACTGAGTTCCTGTTTGTACACCCCAGTCACGCGAGCATAGTACAACAGGCAGCTTGTGAGAAAGCTGGGGCCCCCTTGTCCTCCTCACCCCCCGAACAAGGACTCCCGAAAAATAGACCTTATAGCAAAGAAAATGTACACCACAGCTTCCCTACTAGTCAGATATTCTTCTTACATGGCTTTCACTGCCAGATATCAGAAAGCACTGTGGAACTCTATCCTGGCCATTGCTTGCAATGAGTTAGATAAAATGATACAGGAACTGGTGGATACAGCAGAAAACTGCCCTGGAAGCCACTAAGTACCAATTCCACATGGCGGCGACAACAATGCGCCTCAAAGCCATAGTCACGCCATCTTTCTGAGGTGCTTTGCCTAGCTTAGAACTACCAGTCTAATCCCAGACACCCAGTTTAAGGCCATGGACCTTCCTTGTGATCAAAACGTGTTGTTTGATTCCAGAACTGACTACATGAAAAAGGTCGACGAGTACAAGGCCTCTTGGCAGAGTCACTCCTCTAAACCTAAGCCTACTGCCCGGCAGAAATCCCACCAAGGGGCAATAGGGGAAGAGGGTATTTTCCCAGGCCTTACATTCGCTATCCCCAGTCTGATTTCTCTCAGTACAGGGGTGCTTTCAGAGGAAGGGGCAGAAGGGGCCAAAGAAGGGCCACCTCTACCCAGCCAGCAGTCTCGGAGTCTAAGCCCTGATGTAAGTGTCCAGGTCACCTCCCCTCTACCAGTAAGAGGCAGGCTATCCCACTGTGTTCGGAACTGGTCCCTCATTACCTCAGACAAGTGGGTTCTGGAGATAGTGGAAAAGGGTCTGCCACTACAGTTCAGGCAGATGCCAGACCTCAAGCGTCCCCAAGTGTCAAAGCCTCTAACCTCAACACAGGTGTCGCTGTTGGAGGTAAAAAATCTTCTAGCTCTGCGAGTGGTGAAGTGGGTCCCAGCCAACGAAAAGGGCAAAGGTCTCTACTCCAGGTATTTTCTGACACAAAAGAAAACTGGGGAGTGGCAACCTATCTTGGATCCCAGATAGTTAAACAAACATCTGCTAAAACCCAAATTCAAGATGGTCACTCTGTCATTAGTCATACAGTCCTTAAAGCAGGGAGATTGGGTAGCCTCCCTGGACCTAAAGGCAGCCTACTTCCATATACCCATAAGGAGGTCTCACAGGAAGTTTTCAGATTCAAACTCCCTTGGGCCACTATCAGTTCACTGCAATGTCTTGCGGCCTTTTCCTCGGCCCCAAGAGTCTTTACCAAGTGCCTGGCAGTGGTAGCAGCTCACTTCAGGAATCTGGGTGTCGCTATCTACCCCTGTTTATTTTTTATTTTAGTCTTTGGTAACCGGGTAAGCCCCACTAGGCACAAGTGCCTGTTTTCAGGGGCGACCTGGGAGTATTGGACAGTTAAGTGACTTGCTCAGAGTCACACAGTATGCAAGTGGAGGTTGTGAGAATCAAACTCGGGTCTGGTCTGCTGGACGTATCAAGCTCGTTCACACCTCGTTCCTCTAACCTCTAGGCTATACTGCCAGCCCATAATTTAGATGATTGGTTCATAGTGGCAGTCTCCTTGTCAGGTCAAGGAGTCCCTTTCCCTGACGGAGTACACTTTAGAGTCTGTGGGATTCCTGGTAAATATAAAAAAGTCTCACCTGGATCCCTCCCAGCTAGTCACCTTCATAGGAGTTCAACTGAACATACAGAAAGGGTATGCCTTCCTCCCACAGGAGAGAATTCAGAGTTTCCTCTCAGTGGCAGATTCTTTCATCTGGGGACAGCCAAGACCAGTCAGACATTTCCTCAGGCTCTTGGGACACGTGGCTTCAATGACCACAGTGGTCCCAGGTGTCGGGTACAGGATGCAACACCTGCAAGCCTACCTCAGAGCTCGCTGGTCTCAGAGAAGCAACAATTTTTCAAAGCCGATACCTGTAATGGAGCAGTTCCTTCAGACTTTGCTTTGATGGAAAAACCCTGCCAATCTGGCAGCAGGGTACCTTCCAGGCTCTGCTTCCCACAGAGGTGATCTACCACAGACACCTCCCTCCTGGGTGGGGAGCACATCTGGACAGTGCCTCAGTAAGTGGCACCTGGACTCTCAGAGAGTCAGTTACATATAAACCTTTTGGAACTCAGAGCAATCTTTCCTAGCTCTCAAAGCATTTGCTTCCATCATAACAGGACAGGCTGTACAAATTCGAACAGACAACACCACTACAATGTTTTACATAAACAAGCAGGGTGGTGCCTGATCAGGAATTCTCTGTTCAGAGGCTCTGAAGATCTGGTCTCTCGCCTTCTCCCTGGGAGTCAGCCATTCAGCTATTCACCTTCCAGGCAAACACAACACCCTGGCAGATGCTCCAAGTCATATCAGGAGGTTCCAATACGCATTCCCTCCCTTTCCCTGATACTCAGGGTATTGCTGAATCTCTGACTACAGCCTACCTCAATGATCCTGGTGGCTCCGGATTGGCCCAGGCAAGCCTGGTACCCTCTTCTTCTCTCATTATCCTGCAGCAGGCCCATTTGCCTGCCGCCAGCTCACTCTCTGCTGACCCTGCCTCAGACAGGAGTACATTATATGACATACTCTCTTCACCTCAAGGCCTGGTTCTTGAGGAGGAGTTTCCATCCTCTCAGTACTCAGAACAGGTCCTTAAGATCCTGAGAATGGCTAAACAACCTAGCACAAAAAAGACTTCTGCAGCCAAATGGAAAAGATTCTCCCTCTGGTGCAACAGCAGAAAGGTCAATCCCCTTACAGCTTCAGACCCTCAGCTGCTGGATTACCTGGTACACCTGCAGCCGTCAGGCTTTAAACCCTCTTCTCTCAAGCTATACCTGTCTGCAATTTCAACCCATCTCTCAGTGGGAAAGAAAAGGTCAGTTTTTTTTCCCATACCATATTCAAACAGTTTTTCAAAGGCCTCTTGCACCTCCAGCCTCCAGTCAGGGGGCCGGTTCCCCCTTGAGCCTGAACCTTTGCATAGACAGGCTAATGTGAGCACCTTTTGAGCCTATGGCCACTGCACATATTAAGTTTGTGACCTGGAACTCTGTCTTCCTAGTAACTATTACCTCTGCCAGGAGGATTTCAGAGCTACAGGCCCTGTGCACTGAGCCTAATTACATCATTCCGCACAATAATAAAATTGAACTCTGGACAAATAGAAGTTCCTGCCTAAGGTGGTTTGAGTTTCACCTAAACCAGTCCATTACCCTACCTGTCTTCTTTAATGATTAATCCACTCCTGGTGAGCAAACGCTTCACAGCTTGGATGTTAGAAGAGCTCTCGTGTACTACCTAGAGCATACTAGGCAGTCCAGAGGCTCTTCCACTCAGTTGTTCCACACCTACTGGGATGTAGGCAGAGGAAGACCAGCTACCAAGTGAAATATTTCCCGCTGGTTGGTCTCTTGTATCAGATTCTGCTATGAAAAGGCTGGTCTTCTACCTCCAGTGGGGCTCAGGGCCCACTCCACCAGGGGCACTGCAGCCTCTGTGGCAGCAGCAAGGGACGTAGCCCTTCTGGATGTCTGCAAAGCAGCTACCTGGAAATCCATGCACACATTCATGAGGCACTACAGTTTAGATGTACACTCCAGATCTGATGCCAAATTTGGCAGGGGGGGTTCTGCAGAGCCTCTTTCCTAAGTAGGTTCTCTGCCCGCCTCCCACCTGGCACTGCTCGGTAGTCTGCTATAGTTACTGATGCTAAAGGACTCATGGGGTAAGAAGAAAAAATTACTCACCGCAGTAGTCTTCTTTCTTCCGAGGGGTCCTTTAGCATCAGTAAGCTCCCACCTTTCCTCCCCTGGTTCACCTGTCAGGAGAAGGGCTCTGTTCTCAGCTTTCTTACCAGATTTGTTTTTTTATTAAATCGCTCTCGTGTTCAGGTTGGTATTTGTTTCCAGTTTTCAGACATTTGCATGTGTTTTGAATCCTGTTGGTTCACTTTTGGGCATGTGCCCATTTTCTTGAAAAATTCAGAAGCCCTTTAGGCTCTCTCACGCATCACACCCCTCCTGTGTTTGATTGTCTCATGCTCTAGCTCATTATAATTCTCTTAAAGGCATACCCAGGGCAGTTGCACCTAGCCAGCTAACTGCTATAGTTAACTGATGCTAAAGGACCCCTTGGAAGAAAGATTACTGCGGTGAGTAATTTTTCTTTCAACTGAAAGGGCCAGTTGTCTGTTGTTAACAAATGCATTATACTGAGATGCCAGTCACTGAAATCAAACTCGGTAAAAACAAAGCAGGTGACTGTGAGAGTATTATATTCCCCATTGTACCAGTTTTGAAAGTCAGGCAGATTTGTGGTGCATTTTTGTAAGTGCAGTTCCTTTTCTCTAAAATGCATATGCCTCAAATGTTTTTTTTTCTTGTCCTGCAGGTACATAATGGTGCCAAGTGGGAATTTGGGGGTGTTTGATCCGACAGAGATTCACAATCGAGGCCAGCTGAAATCACACATGAAGGAGGCTATGATAAAACTGGGCTTCCATCTACTCTGTTTCTTTATTTATCTCTACAGGTGAGTTGAGGTTGTTCTCCATGCTGGAGTTTTATGGAGTTGTACCATGGTTAGAAAACATGATCCTTGGAGAAACTAGAAACAGCCAAGTGCCTTGTTTACTGGCTGTTTCATCAGTGGAAGAATTGCAGGATTTTTCCTTGCTGGCATACCTCTCAAGTGTCCCTCATTACAAGGGACATCCTTCATTTTGACCCTTAAAATTGCTCTGTCCCTCATTCGTCCCTCATGGAAAGGTGATGCCCACACAGAGAATGTGCTGTAAATTCAGATTTTAAAGCAGAAACTCTTAATATTCTAAAATACTAAATCCAAAATAAACTTTGTACAAGTAAACGGTGTGGTTTTCAGTATTCTGAGCTTGAATCTCCATGCTTGAAGATGTGTCTCTCATTCTGAGGTATGTGTCCTCATTGTCCCTCATTCTAAGTGTCCAAAAATGTCCATGTCCCTCATTTCAGTGACAAAAGGTTGAGAGGTATGCTTGTTGGAGGTGGATGAAGTTCAAGGCAGTTCTCTAAACTTCACACTGTTCAAAATTCTGCTGCTTCACGTTTCACTAGCTCTTGAATACGGAATCATATCACTCCCATCTTGCCAGTTCCACTGGTTCCCTATATAATACTGCATCCATTATAAAACTGTATCACTTACTTTCAGGATTTTTCACTCTTATAATAATAATAATAATAAATAATAGTAATAAACTTTATTTCTTTTGCGTCTTTCTAAAATCAAGGAGCATTACAATAAAATGACAGTCATAAAAACGTCATAAAACAAATTAAAATCCAGGTTAAAATGCACAGCATTAGTTAATATCTATATCACCACCAAAACCTTTTTTAAAACCCTCCACCGTCATGCACTCTCTAATCCAACGGGCTAGAGAATTCCAGAGGGTCTGCGCCACAAAACTAAATGCTCGAGCTCCAGAAGATTTTAAGACTACGCTCGGAATCTCTAGCAACCCCTCGTTGGCTGAGCGGAGTGGTCGCATCGGAAGGTAAGGCACCAGAAGATCTTTCAGGTAGTCAGGGCCTGCCGGTAGGGCTTTATATGTCAGTAATCCGACTTTAAAGGTGATCCGCCACTGAACCGCAGCCAGTGCAGATCCCACAGCACCAGTGTAATATGGGAAGACCGTGGAAGTCCTCTATTAACAAATCGAGCCGCTGAGTTCTGCACCAGCTGCAAGCGCGGATATCAACCCCAGGAAGCCCAAAGTAAAGGAATTGCAGTAGTCCAAATGAGAGGTCACAAAGGCGTGATCAGTGTAGGCAGGTCGCCAGATGGAACAAAAGGTGCTTGATCCTAGCGATGTTCCTAAGATGGTAAAGAATACCTTAACAACCGCCGACACTTGCGCATAATGTCAACTGATCAATCAAGGATCACCCCAGATCTCTAACCTGTTCAGAGGCAGGGAGCTCCACATCCCCCAGAAATAAACCTGAGGTATGATTTGCCCCCAGCCCCTCAGTCCGGCGGCCAGGATCCACAACCATCACCTCCATCTTCCTAGAATTCAGCTTCAACCAGCTGGACCTCATCCAACCCTGGATCTCACTGAGACCATTGTTGAACACTGAGAGTGCTCTATTCTGGTCAGGTGCAAAAGACAGATAGAGCTGGGTATCATCGGCATAACAATGAAACTCCAGCCCATATCATCTTACAATGTCTCCGAGGAGAAGCATGTACACCGCAAACAACATGGGGGACAGCACAGAGCCCTGAGGCACCCCACAGGTCAGAGCGGTAGGATCAGAGGAAAATATCCCTGATACCACCCTCTGGGTTCTACCTGTGAGGAAGGAGGTAAACCATCTGTGTACCAAACCCGACAACCCACAGATGCATCTCAGGCGCTCAAGCAACACCCGTGGTCTACAGTGTCAAATGCTGCTGACAAATCCAGAAGGACCAAAATGGACCGTTTTTCTGGTTCCTCGCCATCAGGAGATCATTGAGCACCGAACCAGCGTAGTCTCAGTGCTGTGCCTCTTCAAAACCTGATTGAAGAGGGTCGAGATGTTATGGATGGATAAATGGTTGCCCAGCTGGGCTGCCACCACTTTCTCGATTACCTTCCCATAGGGAGGTTTGAGATAGGTCTGTAGTTGGCTAGGAGTCTGGGTCCAGAGAAGCCTTTTTTCAACACTGGTGTCACCACGCTTCCTTCAGGAGGCGGGATATTCACCAGAGTCTAAGGAGCACCAGACTATCCTAGCTAGAACTGGGATGATAACCTCACCACAGCCCATAATCAGGCCAGTGGGGCCTGGGTCTAAACTACAGCCAGGTACGCATTCCGGACAATCTTGCCCCTTCTAAGCTTTCTGACCTCATCACTGCCTATTCTCTGCCCATGCTGTCCTGTCCTCTAGTTCTTGACGCCTTTCTGTTCCTCACATCTTCCTATTAACCTGTTGGTGAGTGGTCCTTCAGCATCTCTGTCTTCCATCTGGATAACTCACTCTCTCTGTTTTGCTGTGTTGTTTACTGAACAGCCCTGCTGAATACTTTTTCTAGAGGCGTGAACGTAGTTCACTATCCACTCACAGGCAGTTCCACTGGAACTGCCGATTCATTGAAACATCTTAAAACTAAGCACCTCCCACCATCCTGGCAGTATATCATCTGGCTCCGCCCCGTGATAGCTTATCTTCCTTTCTGCTGGGAGAGTCCGGTCTCCACAGTTCTGCAGCATTGTAGGCTACCAACTGCACCATTTGCAATTTCAATTTCTTTCAAACATATGGTTGTTCTAGACTGTTTCTTCTTTCCTTCACGCTGGCTCTGCCTTGCCAACAGAAGATGGACTCTGAGGAAGTGAAGCCAATTCGTGACTTCAAGTTCTGTATCACGTGCCAACAGAAGATGTTGAAAATGGACCATACTTTTCCTGCTTCTGCTGCTTAGGAGCAGTGCAGAACATCTCTGGCTGTGTACTATGTCAGTCGAAGTCTTCTTCACTTGAAGATCATGTGGCCTGGCTTCTTCTCAGCTGGCTGGCCAATAGGGATCCAAAGCTCTGCTCGAAAGGTCACAAGTCCGCCTCCACTGTGGCAGGGTCAGCTGCTCAGCTTGCGGCCATGGAAGAAGCTGTGACAGGCACTTCGTTGGCCTCAGCATTGCTTCTGGCTGGTGCCAGCATCAGAGGGTCATTCACAGAGGACTTCTGTGAAATGTATTGGGTCTTCCGGGCCTACAGAGGGAGCCCGGATTGCCACAGTAAGAAGCTTAAGCGCAGCTGGTGCCAGTCATGGGATCAGGAGAAATCGAGGTCCTCTCATACCCTTGACTCTAGTCGAGCTAAATAAGATGGGGGGCTCTGTCAACAATTCAGTGGTGCCCCGTCGATCTCAACACCAACCAGTCAGGTGGTTGAGGAAGTTCTCTGCCAGCAGTGGACCTTGCAGGGCGAGGTAGGTCTCTACCTCCAACACTTGTGGTTGGCTGGCAGGCACCAGTCCTGCCCATGTGGTCCACGGTTGAGAGTATCTCCCACATCTGCATGTCCACCCCTGCGGGTGGAGCCGCCTCCACCACAATCTTTGGTGGGAGCACCGACTAAGGACTCCTTGCTGCTCCTGGCTTACCAGGTCAGCTGTTGGTGGAAATTACGCAGTTGAAAGATACTCAGGTGGTCCACAGCGGCAAACGGACTTGAGCCATTTTTGAAGAGTCCTCAAACAACTCGGACAGGTCATCCACATTGTCTCCAAGGATGCAACCCTTCGACTGGGCTTCGGTCAAGGAGCTGAGTACCGACCATGGGCTGGTGTCATTTGAGGCTATTCTCTGACTGATGTCTGTGTCCATGAATTTGTCCTTGGAGCCAGTCTAGAAGCGGGCTAAATGCCAGCCCATGGCTACAGTGGTAGTGCTGCTGCTCGCGGCCACAGCAACCCAAGTTCGGGAACAATCATGGGTTGTCGCAGGGGTCAGCCGAGGAGAGGAGGATTAAGCACCCCAGATGACACGCTCCTCCTGTGGAGAGGGAGGGCTGCTTCATTTGCTGTGATACTGCCACATGGAGATCACAGGTGGTAGTGCATTTGAAGAAAGATACAGGGAGGGACATCGTGGATGCCAGCGTCTGGACGTGCACATAATATACACAGTTGTGCCTTGACTTCATAGCACACAATGTCCCTGAGGAAGTAAACAAGGGGAGAAAACTACTGTGGCCACCAGCACCTCCGCCACGATGATAGTCCTCAGTATATCCGGTTTCCCCTGCCTCCTGCAGCACACGAAGCTGTCCGGGCGACCTCCTTGACCCTACCTAAAGGGTAGAAGCCAAGGCTACATGGAGGAAGACACCTGGGGCTGGAAGACAGGAGGGATTGGGAGGTGTTTAGAGCCCCAAGGCAGCGGGGGCAAGTAAAAAGGCAATGTAGCCCAGAGGTTAGAGTAATGAGCTGAGAATCAGCTTGGTACATCCAGCAGACCTGGGTTTGATTCCCCAACCTTCAGTTGTATACTGTGGCTCTGAGCAAAGTCACTTAACCTCCCAGTGATCACGAATCACCCCTGAAAACAGGCACTTATGCCTAGTGGACCTTACCAGTTGTCAAAGAATGAGGGGAAAAAAGGGTCAGCAGCAAGATAAACCCTTTACTACTGTCCTGGACAAGGACGGTTTCCCAGAGGTCTCCTTCCCTATGGCTGAGGCCATTTGGGACCAACCCTAGAGCTTTGGCATCCTTCATCATCCTGTCCAGCACCCTCCACCTGCATGATCTGCAAGTATGCGGTTTCTACTAGGTCCCTGTCAGGGTTCTGAAGCCATCCCTCGGCCGAGGGACTGGTCTTGGAATTGGCCTTCTGGAATTCCAGAGGCCAAGGGGGCATGGACAAGCCCCCCGATAAGAAGTCTAGGAAACTTGACTGCATGGCTAAAAAGGTCGATGCCGCTTCCTTTCTCAGTCTCCCGTCAGGTGAGCTGTGCCATGATGGTGGCCAGCTTTGGTCACTCCCTGATGGGAGTGCTTGATGAAGTCCTCCCTCACTTTCCTGCTGACAAGCAGCTGCCAGTGAAGTTGGTCAGAGACCAGGGTCAAATGCTGGCTGAATACCAACTCCAGATGACCTTGGACATGAGTGACTTAGGTGCCCGTGCCATGACAGCAGTCATCACAGTGCATCACAGGGTCTGGCTGAGATTGTCCACCTTCACTGTGGACACTCAGCACAGGCTTGCTGATGTCCCCTTCCTGGGCAACGACCTCTTTGGCCGCGGTAGAGGGACATCTTACCAGGACTGAGAAGTACATTACCACCCTGGACTCAGTGGCTTCATCCCAAAAGGACCCAAAGACCCAGAAACCTAAGAAAAGGCCTTCCAGTTTGATCCTTTCAGCCACATAATTCAGCAGGGCAGTACCAAGCCTGGCATCTGAAGGCCAAGTTCTCTGGCCAGGGACCACAGAGAGGCAGGGAGGTGGTGTCCCGCCAGTCCCAGTGGCTGGTGCCTCCTCCAGAGCTGCCCAGTGATGGATCGGGGTGTCAACCTCCGCCGGGCCAGTCTCTGATGCATCTCCTGTGAGGGGTCAACTTCACCTCTTCTGGCCACATTGGTCCATCATTACCATAGGCAGATGGGTCCTGGAGGTGATAAGCAGAAAGTCCTGGTGTCAGGAAGCGCTGTTCACCCTAAGGGAGGACATCACTCAGCTTCTTTTGAAACTGCTACAGCCCATGTCCCAGCTGTCCTGGCAAGTCAGGAGTACGTGTCCAGGTACTTCCTGGTCCCAAAGCGGACCGGGGGAGTTGGTGCCCCTACTGGATCTGTATGTTCTCAACCAGTATATTCTGAAGCTCAAGTTCAGGGATGGTGACCCTGAATCAAGAGCATACCATCCCTGGAGCAAGGCGTGTGGTTCTGCTTCCTGGATCTACAGGATGCATTCTTCTACATTCCAGTCTGTCCGTCTCATTGGTGTACCTTCAGTTCTGCACAGAAGGGGTTTTCTCTCAGTTTCAGGTTTTGCCCTTCGTCCTCTTGTCCACACCCAGGGTCTTCATCAAGTGCATGGCAGTGAGTCACAAGGGTGTAAGGATATATCCCTACCTGGACGATCCAGTGAGGCCGTGGAGCGATCTAGGAATCTGGCCCTCCAACCTGCAGATACTTGGGCCTGTTGGTCAACCCGGCCAAGTCCGAACTTATCCCATTGCAGGTAATTCAGTTAATTGGGACAGAACTAGACTCCCTGCAGTCCAGGCATTGGATCTTACCCCCTTTGTCCAGTTATTTCAGACTGGACTCTCGCACCCTGTCCCAGATTTCCTGTGGCTGATAGAGTGCGTGATGTTCTGCACTAGTGTGGTCTGTTAGGTCCACTGGCAGATGTACCACTTGCAGTTGGAGTTTGGTCGTCAGTGGTCCCAGCACCTAGGCTACTTGTACCAGCTGGTCGTAGTGACCCAGCCAATGTGGGATGACATTCAGTCGTGGCTGATCCCAGGCATCTGGAGGAAGGACCCCAATTGTCTTCCCAGAAGCAACCATCACGCTCATGACCCGATGCTCTGGTGGGATGGGGAGTGCACCTGGGAGACCCGCAGATCCCACATGTTGTGGTCACTCAGGGACCCCCATCACCACATCAGCCTGCTGGAGCTCTGTGCAGTGTTTGTAGTTCTGATGGAATTTTCTTCTCTCATCAGGGGTCAGGTTGTACAGATCCAGGCGGATAACACCACCACCATGTTCTGCCTGAACAGGCATGGGGAACTCTCTCCCTTCCCTTATGTTTGAGGCCTTCCGCTCCTGGACCCTGTCGCAGCCTGCATGCAGATCTCCAAGTTATCCATGTCGCCAGAGTGAACAGCCAACTAGCAGATGCTCTCAGCTAGGTGGGAAAGATGTTGCAAGAGTGGTCCCTGCATCAAGAGGTGATAAGCCACCTGTTCTCCCAGTGGGGAACCCCTCTGGTGGATCAGCATGACTCCTGGGAGAATGCATAGCTGACACTGTTTTATGCCTGCCCCTCACACTCCAGGACACTGATGGGGGAATTCCCTTGCGAGGCCCAGGACCCCGGACCTCATGTATGCCTTTCCTCCCTTCTCCTTGATCCACAAGGTGATGGTCAAGGCCTGGAAGGACAAGGCATGGATGATTCTGATAGCTCCAGACTGGCCACAGCAGTTCTGGTACCCAGATCTCCACAGCTTCAGCAGCAGACCTCCGTGGCGCTTGCCTCTTCATCCAGACCTGCTAACCAGACAACAGCTAGCAGTCCTGCACCCAGACCTCCAGTCCCTGCACTTCACTGCCTGGTTCCTGAGTAGCTGGGTTCCAGGCTTTGGGTCTTTGGAAAGCTGTGCTCTGCATTGTGGAGGCCTCCTGGAAAGAGTTGATTTGCCAGTGGTATGCCTTTAAATGGAAAAGATTTCCCATTTGGTGTCAGGGCAAAGTGCTAGATCCCTTTGCCTGCCCAGAGGCTAGTATCCTTGAGTACCATTGGTCCCTCTCCCAGCTGGGACTGCAAACGACAACCCTCGAAGCGCATCTGGCAGCCATCTCTGGATACCGAGCATGAGCTGGTCTACCAACAGTGGCCTAGGAGAAGGTGGTTGGGTGCTTTTTTTAAGGGCTAGACCACCTGTCCCCTGCAGTGAATGAACCACCACCACTATGGGACCTACTGCTGGTGCTGGCTGTGCTCATGGGCAAGCCATTTGGGCCTATGCACAGGTGTGAAATGTCACACCTGTCATGGAAGATGGCCTTCTTGATGCCCATCATGACAGCCAAAAGGATCATTGAGCTCTAGGCACTGTCTGTGAAGACTGTATCTGGTCTTCCACAGGGACAAAGTCTTCCTTGGCCCCCACCCGAAGTTCCTTCCGAAGGTAGTATTGTACTTTCACCTTAACCAGGTGATTAAACCTCCTGGACCTGTGGAGGGCACTCTCCTATTACAGGGAGTGCACAACTGGAGTTCGGGGTGAGGCTTGCCAGCCGTTTGCAACATATGCTGAAGCCACACCTGGCAGACTGGCAGCAAAGCAGATGATTGGAACGTGGCTAACGTCCTGCATTGCTATAGGTTGGCTGTTAGGGAGTCTTCCAAGGGTCTTTGGGTTCATACCACCAGACATACTGATTCCTCGGTGGCTGCTTCCTGCAAGTCAGCATGCACACCTTCATCTCCCATTACAGCATCGACCTTGAGTCTCATCGGGATGCTGTTTTGGGGACCTCAGTTCTCCAATCTCTGTTTGTCACATAGGGGTGCACGCCTTGCCCCCTGCTCCTAGAGAACTGGTGGAAGTCTGCCTATGTATGGATAGTGAACTATATCCACGCCCCTAGAAAGACAGGTTACTCACCTGTAACCATAGTTCTAAGAGTTGTATATGGTTAACATCCGCACCACCCACCCAGCCTCCCCTGTCAAGTAGCACACAGATCCCTGCTTCCAGCATACAGTGATCTGATGTCACGGGGCGGAACTAGAGGATATACCACCTGGGTGGTGGGAGGAGCTTAGCTTGAAGATGTTCCAGCGAATCAGCACTTCCAATGGAACTGCTTGTGTGTGAATGTGAACTGTATACTACTCCTAGAACTAGGAGTAACCTATTTGCCTTTCCATCAAGATTTTTTATCCTCCTTGTCAGGTGTCCCCTCTTCAGACCTGTTCACAACAGTCTCCCAACACCAGCAACTCCCTTCTCTGTTTAGTCCTCCATGGCTTCTGTCTCCCTCCCAAGTGTGTCCGGTTTGCTGATGCCTCCCACCATTCCTGATGTCCTGTGTAGCCTGTTGACAGCCTGCACACACAGCAATGTCCCAGGTTACGACAGCAAGCTCCTTGCCCGTCACGGGGTGTCACAATGGCAGCAGACCAAGGATACCCTCTGCAGCACTTTCCCAGCCCAGGCTGCCTGATCCCAGTATTCCGTGTCTGCTACCAGATGCAGATTACTGCCAAGAAAGCTTATTGCCTTTAACTTGGCCAGCAGGTGGCCTTTTATTCAATTCTCAGTTACCCTAAATTGGTTTGCAGTACTGATATTGCTGCTTATTCTAATTTACTCTTTATTCTCCTTTTACTGGGGAGGAAATTCGGTTTTATATAGCCTCTTTCATACACTATATCCAAAAGCACTTTACAGTCTATAAACAGTTGGCAGCTAGGGCAGTGCAGGGCCTGCAGGCGAAGCCTAGTGGCTGGGGCGTTTTCCTCCAGATTTCTGCCCTGTGGACGTTATAAATCTGCTCCAGCATGTGCTGCCACCAGACTTCCACCAGATGGCAGTCAGGTTGCAGGACACAAGTCCCATCCCTCCCTCACCCAGCCAACCCCCAGCAATGTGAGTCCATTCCTGAGCCTGGGTCCTTGGCATTGCAGGAGGTAAGGCATCCAGTCCCTCAACGCTTCATGCCACCGGACCTGCCTACATTTTTTGTTTTTAATAAATAGAGATACAGGTTGGTTGTTTCCCCATAGGGAAACCCGGTTATAATTCACCGCTATAACCCGCAGGTTATAACGGCGAACATGCTCCAGGTTTCCATCGCTCCACGCATGCACCAGCCATTGTTCTTCAGTGCCAGACCACGAGTAGCACTCTGCCGTCTTCTGTTTCTTTTAGTGAGGCTGGGAGAGTGAGGAGACTGTGACAGGAAGAGACCAGTATGGGAAAATCACGGATGGTAGTGTTTTTTATTGTTTGTTTTTTTTTCCAGTCAGGGAAGCAGTGTTTTCCTTATGCAGGAGGGCGCAGGTGGTGGGGACATGAGCAAGCTGGTGGGGGGTGGGAGAAAAAAAGACGGAATGGTTTCGGCAGCTACTTGGCCACAGTCCGTACTATGTCCTTGTGCCAGTATTTTATGTAATTGCTGTGGCGAGAAAATACTGCCCAACAATTTAATAAAATAGAGGCTCGGTAGAGGTGTAAAACTTGAATCTCACACACACCCTCGATGTGGGATGCCTTTATAAACCCCTCAAGCTTCATCCTCAGGGTTTATGTGGCATCCCACACCTGGGGGGGGTAACATTCTCGTTATAACCCCCTACTCAGCCATTATTCTATATATAATATCAAACAGTATATAAAACATATATGTACAAACTGTGTGCATATATAAACAACAACAGGCTTTTGGAAGCTTAGCAACATCAACAAACCAGGATCTTATGGCATTCCAAGATAATACATTTTTATGCAACCTCAGGTGACCCGGCAAGCTATTCCATAACCTGGGACCCAAATGTACAAAACTAGCATTTCCCCTTGCAGTTTTCATGAATGGCACTATATACTCTATTACCCCTGTTATCATGAAACCTTCCTAACACTCCATTCCTCTATTAGTTCAAGCATGTAATCCAACATTTTTTTAAGTTGACAAAGGTAGATCAAATGCAACATATATAAATTTCATCATTCTGTCAGTTCTATCCAGTCTAAGGCTCTATAAAGAGAACAGTGATGTGTGTCCCGAGGTGCGCCAAGGACATACTGTGCAAACCTATTTTATAATACCTCAAGCTTGCTCAGTACTCCCCCAGCAGCACCCCTGAACACATCACCATAATCAAATAGTGGGATAATCATAGAATTAACTATTTTTAACCTAATGTCCGGTGATATACAGCTATTGTGCTTATACAGGACCCTCAATTTCTTATTTAATTTCTTAGTCAGCAAATCAATATGAGTATCCCATTTACAACGGGAGTCTATCCAGACTCACAGATATTTATAGGAATCGACAACAATTAAAGTACAGTCATCATGTGTTTTTATATTCAAAGTTGTTTGGTTTTGTATTAGTTTATTGGAGAGCAACATGACTTGTGATTTGGAAGATTTTAAAACCAGACCATGTTCCCGAAAATAGTTTTGCAACTTATTGAAACCTTTTTGTAACTTTTCTTGTATCTGGCTTACAGACTTGCCTTCTAGATATAGATATGTATATCACTGTATCATCTGCATACAAATGGTGCTTTGGACCTCATACAGTAGATGTCCCCCATTTGTATCTAACGCTGGACAGCAAGGCCCTAACAATGAAACTTGGGGTACCCCCAGATTTGATATTCAAATATTTAGACATATAGTTACCGTTCAGTCTAACTCACTGTTTTCTCCCTGTCAGGTAGCCAGTCTTAATTTATGATTTACTACACTATGTGTTACTTTGCACGGTTTACCTTGCAATAAATCAGAGTTTATAAAAAAATTAGTTGTGTTGTCGCAAGAGGATTATGATGGCTTTAGCAGAGGGAAAAGCAGAAGGCACAGTGGATGTCGTGGGGACAGAAATGCAGTTATGATGCAGATGTCATCAGTAGTATAGAGGAGCGAGAAATCAGAAAATAAATGAAGTACAAACTGAATTGTGTCAGAATTTTGTGTTTTAAAATGTTTCCTGGATACAGATAAATTGCTTTGATGTCTTTTCCGAAGGATATGGCCTCTAACAGTAAATGGACAGGGCTGTGTAGGAACTCTCCACTTACGCACACTGTGCCTGGCTTGTGGGTAGAAAGATTCAGTACTCCATTCATTAGAGGCATTATTTTTTTTCGTATAAAACAGAGTGAGACGGTCCAAAAATAGGTTTCAGGTCAGTGTTTGGCACACTGCTGCTTTTCCCTTGCCTGAAGTTAAGAAAGTATTTTGGTTTGTGTTTGATATATAGTGAAGGGGGAATCTGAATTGCCACATCAGGATGGCCTGGACAGATTTGTCTCATACCTACATCGATAACTGCAAATACTGGAGGCAGTTTGTAGCTATGGTCATCGTTTTAGAAGAAGCACACACAAAACCTGTTTAGAAAGGTTTATACGTCACTCATGTTTTATTGTCTTGCGCATCCTGTGTTGCCAGGGCTGGACAAGAAAGGCACTGTCCTACTTTATGATGAATCCGTGGTAGAGCTAGAGGGGGGACTGGGGGGGTCGGTCGCCCCTCCTGGCTGCCCCAGTGTGAGTAGTGGTGCCCCACCACCATCTTTAAATAGTTAGCAGGGTGTAGATGATCAGGTTTGTTACCAAAGAAATACTTCTGACTTCTACACTCTTAAGTCCATCTGTATAGAAAACTTTGAATAACCTCTGCCGCCTCCTCAACCTTCTGGCACCAGTGCAGCTGCACCATTGTTCCTTGGTCAGCTGGCAGAAGGTGTACTAACGCATGGTGGCCTGTTCCCTCCCTCCCTCAGAATTGAGCATCTACCCTCTGCAACACATCCTGGCCCTAACAAGCCCCAAATTGAGACATCTAAGCATTTTTTTGTATGCTGCTTGATATTTTTATTCTACTTCTGATGATTTTTCTACAGTGAGTGTATACAAATGCATGGAGACGTAAGCAGTGTAACACAAAATGGCAATATTACTGACTGTACAGTATGACAGTTTGTTCTGCCATTTTGGATTATTTCAAAGTCACAGCAGTGCTGCAAGCCTATTTGGTTCATGAGAGAAAACTTCTCCTTCTGTCTGCCTCTGAATTTTCCTTTTTTCTCTTTCCACAGTATGATTCTGGCTTTAATAAATGACTGAGATTTACTCAAGTTTCTGAGGCTGCCAAAATCTGAAGGAGCACTCCAGTATCAAGCGAAGTCGGCTATGGCCATATCGGACAGACAAGAAGAGGACAGTGCCATTTTGCAGTATATTTTTTTGATGTAAAACGAGATTGAAACTGTATTTTTAACAAAATAAAATGTTTAAAAGTATGTTTGTCGCTCAGTGTGTTCTGCACGTGTGGTTTGCAGCTCCTAGCTTTCCCTAGTGACAGATTATGAATCCATGCCTGCTGCCTGCATCTGGCAGTCTGTGACAGGCTTCGCTAATAGAGTTACAAGCAAGTTTGCCTTTAGGGGCGGGTAATGCAGTGTTTTTCTCCATTTTGTATATATCCGACCTAGAGTGCTGGCACTGGAGTTTGTTTTTTCTAAGCATCTTCCCATCGCTTTTCAGTGCCCTAATGAGATTCTACTTTCTGCATAGCTTGCCTGGATGATGCCTTGAAATTTAGAGACTTTAAAGGATGACCTCTGCACTGTTCGGTAATTGCAAGGTCCTCATCAGCACAGTGGTAAATCTTTACACTCCACTGTATGAAGTATTTTCCCCAGATTGTCACTTCATAACTAGGCACAGTCTAATAAAGTCAAGCATTATAATTTATGTAGTAGTAGTAAAATGTTTATTCATAAATCACTTTATGAATCGGATAGACTCAGTTGAGCATTGCTCATTTACAATGAGATCCTTAGAACACAACAGTATACAATAAGTTCACGGTACAAATTACAGAACAAATATAATATACATTTTAAAAAATCACAACAGGTATAATAATACCCTATCTATGATCGTGTCTTCGATTCTGTTATTTTCTAATTCAGCAGTCAGTTCCAATTAATCGTTAATTTAGTAAGGGGTACAACAGTGCCTGATATTTTCCATAGTTACCCTTAACCAGTGTTTTATATCCCCCCACCGTGTATTGTTTCCCATAATTCTTAATATTTTCGGCAAACCGTTCCACAACTCTGGTCCTCTAAAAAATACTGATTGTCTCCCTATTTCCTTACTATATCTAGTTAAAACAAGATCCAGAATACCTATGGATCTTAAAGAGTCAGTTTTATCCCTAGGAATCCATTTTTCCATAATATAGTTAGGCAATTTACCCAACAACCCCTTGTGGACAGAAGGCAGGAGATGTTCACTGCGACTGTCATGTAGATGCATCCACCCAAGTTGTCTGTATAGCAAGCATTTATGCATTAAACGGGGAACTCCCAATATAAAAGTGAGCCAGCCTGCCAAGACAGACATCCAACTTGTGTGGTCTTTTTGATCCTGCAGAATATAAAATATCCCCATAATTAAGCGGAAGGATCATATGATCCACTACCTGCTTTCTTACCTCTAAACTCATACACTCTTTTACCCTGTAAAGGGCACCTAACCTTTTCCCTGTATTTACAGCCAAAGTGTTTATATGAGTGGTCCAGCTCAAGGAGGCATCCAGCCACAATCCCAGGTATTTATATACCTGGACCTGCTGGATCGGGGGGCCCTCACGAGCGACTAGGTCTAACTTTACTTTCCCCAAGAACTTCTCCCAATCTATTAAATAAAATGGTCTGCGTTTTCTTCACATTTAACACCAATTTACTACTGTGAAGAAAGGTCTGCAGTTCATCAAATTCCACCTGCAGCCCATCTTGTACAGCAGTCATGTCACTGTCAGCAGTGTAAATCACCATGTCATCTGCGTACAAATAATGCTCCTACTAACATCCTCCTTTCCAGGGCCTTTTGAACATCCCCACCACCTTCACCAGGGCTGTAGTTGCTCCATGACAGCTCCGAAAGCCTGCTTGCATGTCATTTAGAAGACACTAGGAATCAAGATGATCTTTTATTTGCTCTGCAATTAGTCTGAAAAATTTTCGAGAGCTGGGGCAACAATGAAATTGGCGATAATTGCCCAGTTCCATTTTTGTTTCCCCCCTTAAATATTGGAATAACTTTTGCTTGTTTCCAAGCTACAGGAAAAACACCTGTACTCAAAGATAAATTGTAAATGTATGTCAAAGGATACGCTGTAACAGGGGATGCATATTTTAACAACCTAGTCGGCAGTTTATAATATTTTATATAGGGGTTCTTGCTTCTCACACTGAATTTTTTCTCTCTTTTTTTTTATTTTTCTTCGTTTCCGGATTCTGAACCATGTTTTTTGCTTCTTTTTACATTTGACTCAAAACTGTGATCATATTGTGGTATTTGAAGCCACTGAGGCAAGGGTTGTCCTTTAAGGGCAATAGTTCTTAGACTTTGTCAGTGAGCCTCCCAAATCCATGGAAAGATTTTGAGCCTCCCCAAAACTGAAATAATCTTGGGCCTCCCGAAGAAAAATAACATAACGTACTGCTTACAGTACACCATGAATAAATTGAAACCCCTTTGAGTACTTGGCTCACGTTCAGTTCTTTCATTCAGTTCTTTGTCTTATCCTGAGGTGGAACCTTTGAAAAGAGCTCCTGTGCTCAAAGGTGCTATCTGAATAACAAATAAATAAAATAAACAAATATTATGCAGCTTATGGTAACCCCCACCCACCCACAGACCAGCCTACTTGCTCCACTATTTTCATTCTTGAACAATTGTTACCCCTTGTTGCAGTACCTTCATGGGTCAGACTACTTGCTCTGTTTCATCTCTATATGAAATAACCTTCCTACAATCTTTGCCTCTCCCCCTCCTTCCCTGCTCCTAAGCAACTTCTCTGGGATTACTTTGCTCCTTCCTGCTATTGCTCTTAGCACTTCTATACTCAACCCTTGTATTTGGGCTGTTCTGCCATCAGTCTACAAATTGATCAGTTACCAGCACTCATTATTAGTTTATTGTTCATATTTGTTTGCACTATTGTTCATTGTGCATTTCTTGATTGTTTTGCAGTTACCTTTTGAAATGTGTTCCTACCTACCCTTCCCGGGTACACCTGAAATGAGCCTTGGCTCATTCACCTTCCTGTCACCTATTAGTAAATACATACATAAAATTCACCTACTATTGTCCTCTTTCAGTTTGCTTCATCTCTTCACACAAAATACATAAAACTCAAAATTTAAATATAATACTTTTCAGAGTTGATGGAGCCTCCCTGAAACAGGTTGGGGCCTCCCGAGGAGGCTGGCCTCACTCATTTGAGAACCCCTGTTTTGGGTAACCCTTGCCTTGTGCTTTTGTGCTCAGGTTCTTTGTGTTTTAGCTTGATTTCTTATTTTGGGCCCACCATAACCCAAACCCATAAGACCACATTAGAGCTGGTTCCATTTCCGCTTGTGTCAAATACAGACGAGGCACTCTGAGCCTTGTGTAGGATAAAACATGTGTCTATGTCTTCTGTTCTCGCCCTATGCAGATAGTGCGAGAGGCCCTTTGGCACCATGCATCCGTGCTTAAAGCATCAGCATAAATTGTTGTGGTGATTTGCATATATATCTCATGATGCATTGCGTTATCAGGTTATGTGTGATTTTGTGTATATCTGAAGCCTGCTATCAGATCCCAATAACTAGGACTGAAACATATTACAAAAGGTTGTTGTTAAATCACTCAATGACTGAGGTTGATAAATTTAAGCGTTACAGCTGCCCTAAATGGAAGCAAAGCTAACTGAAAAAATGTTTTTGGTTTTCAAACCTGAGCCCAAATGAAACTTGAAATTTAAAAGAGAGCAGGTCCCACAGGCTTTAAAACAGTTCCAGTCTTTGGGCAAGATGTCTGACAGCAGGAGGCTGCGGCTGTGAGAAGCTCCACAGTACATTAGAGTAATTAACTTTAAAGACTCTCTGTGCTAAAAGAAACTTGTGAACCTTTGACAAAAAGGACCTGTCTTCTCTTGATCTTTCTGAATTATCCAAAAAAGAGAGTAAAGGGATCCTAGGGTGAGAGAGAAAGGAAAAGAGGAAGGAGCAGAGTGTTTTGCCCTCTAAACAACAACCAGAAAAACGTGAACATACCATCCTTATAGACAAATTCTTAGGTGCTGTGTGCTAAGGTAGCCCCGGGAGAGGATTTATCAGCTGAGGCTGTAACCGCTGGTGCCGGCCGCTTTCAGAATCCAATAATGTCTGCAACGACTACTAAACCAAAACAAACATCTGAAACAACGCAAGTCCCTCTGCCAGGCTTGACTCCTTTGATGCAATTAGCAAGTCATACAACACCTTATACACTGCTGTCCCTGAGCTTGGCACTGAATGGGAGTTGGTAGCCACAAGGTGTGAATTGGCTAACAGAACATAGTGTTGGAACAAGTCTGCGACTGCGGCAAAGATGAATTGAACATTGCACTGCTATTAGCTGTTCTCAGAGAGAATATACAGCAAGCCAGGAAAATCAGGAATCTCAAAAATGCAGCCAGAAGAAACAACCTGCATGTGGTGGGTCTCCCGAATCTTGAAACAACTGAAGTAATTACTTGGGACTTAGTCCAACACCTTTTTGTGGAAGCATTAGGTTGTACAAAAGATCATTTACCACCATTGGTTAGATTGTTTCATTTACTGACAATGTCTAAGAGAAGCATGCATCTGTTACTGCGGCTTCATTTGACCCTAAACCCAAGTTCTGCAAAGCCAGCCACTATATTAATACAGTTTGCCCTTGAAAAGGACCATGACTTTGTAATTAAAAAGCCAGCATGAAAGGAGCACTGATTTTTCAGGCAAAATGAAGTTATATATATATAGATATACACACACACACATGAGCCTGCAGACTCAGGCAAGAAGATAATGTTTTCTACAATTTCATGCTGACATTATGGACCTCGGTGGGGAGTTTTCTTTGCTATACTCCTGCAAGGGTAAGGGTCATACTGAACTTGTTCAGATACATATATTTTTTTTTTATCCTGACCAATTGGCAGCTTTTGTTAAAGACCATTCAGCTACTGTTAACAAATCTGAATCTTCTTCGGGAAAGATAAAAATGCTGACTTTGATGTACAGTACATAGGTCATCTGGAGATCTTCCTTGTCAATCTTCACCATTCATTACTTCCTGGGTGTAAGCGGAGGCGCACCCATCACGAAACTTTGGGGTGCCTGCGGCCCGCCCTCGGGCGGCGTCGCCTGCGCAAGGCGGCCCGTTAACGCGACCGACTCCTCCTCCAACTCAGTTCTGTTTCTCCGCCGTCGAGGCAGCACCTGTTCGGGCGTCCATATTTTGACTGCGTCTCGACTCCTCTCCCGCCGCTCGGCCAATCGGTAAGACCGTTCTTTTTATTTCTAAAGCGGCGCGGGTGTGCTTTCCTACTGTTTTTTCTTGTTGATTTGGCGTTATGTCCGGTTCCGGAGCTAGCGTGTTCGAAACAGTCGCGCCCTATCGTCGGTGTTACTGTGGCGGCATTTCTCCATCTCGGACCGGCATAGCGTTTGTCTTCGTTGCCTGGGACCCAACCATGACATGGATTAGGTGTGGCGCCTGTTTCTCCATGGACCGCCGTGTCCTCCAGTCCAGGCGTTCAAGCTCGGCAAAGCCCGCCGACCTTCGGGGGCGGCGTCGCTCAAGGATTCTCAGGTAAGGTCTACAGAGCCCTTCCCGGGTCCCCTCCCGGGCCTATACGGTCTGAGGAGGAGGGGGTCTCCTCGTCTTTTCTTGCCGAGGAGGAGGCCCCTTCCGCGGTGTCGGGGGAGCGTCGTAGTCCCTCCCGGGGCTGCGGCGCCGACACCGCCTCGGCAGTCACCTCTTCGGAGGTGCAGGCTCCCCCCGTGGCGAGGCCCTCGACTTTTGGGCCTGGCTCGGGTGGACCCTCGACGCCGCCCTTCGGCGCCGTTTCGGATCCTGGCGCCGTTCGCGGTGCCGGTGATCGATGCGGCGCCGTTTCAGCGCCGTTTTGAGTCCAGCGCCGTTCGCGGCGCCCGGTGATCAAGCGGCGCCCGTTAGCGCTGCCGCTCGGGATCCAGTGCGTTCGCGGCGCCGGTGATCGGGGCGGCGCCGTTGGTGGTGCCGCTTTGGGCCTCGGTGCCGTTCGCGGCGCCGATGGACAAGGCGGCGCCGTCGGCGGTGCCGCCTCGCTTTCCGACGCGCCCGGCGCCATGGGCCTTGTCCTTTCTCCAGGCGGTGCCGGCCTTGCCGGTGCCGTTGGGGGTGTGGAGCTAGGCCTGGCTGCTACCGGCGTGAAGGAGGCGAGCGGCGCCTCCCTTGGTACCGGGGCCGTTCGCGGCCCCGTGGCCTCAGGGACCCCTGGGGTGGCCAGCATTGAGGTCCTGCTGATCTCGTCCTCCTCGGAGGGCGATGATTCAGACGTGGACCCATCCTGGCACCCCCACTCCTCGGAGTCTGGGTCCCCGGTGGCTAGAGGTGCCAGGCGGCGCAGCGGGCCCCTCCCTCTGTCCCCCCTTCCGTCGTCTCCTGAGGGTTCCCCGGCTGGGGGTGGCCGGGAGCCCCGGGGGGCAGGCGTGGGGGTGACGCAGGGGGAGGCTCCCCTCTCTGGAGGCCGGTGACAGCTACCTTCACGGAGTGCTGTTGCCCTCTCTAGGGACAGGGGCGTGTGGTGGGAGGAGGGCCCTCTCGAGTCCGAGGGTTGAGGGGCAGGGGTCTGCTGCTCGGTCTTCTTTGGCCACTCCAGGGGGTGGCCAGGGCAGTGCAGAGCCTCGCCCCTCCCTCCAGGGTTCTAGGGTGTCCTCGGCGGTGTTTGTGCGGACTGCCTTCTGGATCCATACAGTCCAGGCGTCGTCATAGAGGAGGTTCTCCCCAGGGCTCTTCAGGCTCCGCTTCCCCAGAGTTCCGTTCTGCGGCCTGGTCTGATATCCGGGATCCCTCTTTCCAGGGCCCCTTTCCCGGATTCAGAGCCCTCGAAGCAGTTACCTCCGAGGTGCCCCTCTCCCATCTCTCTGCCTTCACCACCCCGCTCCCAGGCCATGTCGGTCCCTCGGGTCCGTTATCCTGGGGGCAGTTCAGGGTTCTCTTGGCCTTCCCCTCATATTTAGATACATGCATGGGCGGGTCTTTCGACTCTCCCCACCGCCGCGAGGAATCCTCTGGGCATTCCAGTTCCCCATCATCCTCGTCTCCCTCCTCCGGAGAGGAACCCCTGCTCATCTGTCCTCCGATGCTGATTTCACAGAATATCAGCGTTTCCTCGAGGATGGTGGGGATCTCCAGTTTCCTCGTTCGAGAAGAGACAATGCCGAGCGGAGGCGAATTCCTTGGTGAATTCAGTGCCCAGCATCTGGTGGTACCTTCCTGGCCTATCCCCTTCCAGGAGGCGTCTATCCGGTCATGGCAGTCCCCTGCCGCTTCTTCCCCAGCCCCGGCGGACTGCCAGCGTAGGTATTGTGCCCCCTCTGAGTCTCTAGGTTCCCTTCCCAACCCATCCTCAGGTTTGGTATACCTGGATACTCCTTCTGGGCGCCGTTGCCTGGCGCACGACCGCCCACCGGATTCGGACTCTCTCCAGTTCGACCATTGGGGGCGAAGAGTGTTCTCTTCTTCTCGTGCGAGTGCATGTATTGCATCACATCAGGCTCACCACGCTGCCTACAACCGGCATCTGTGGTCGATGATGTCCCAGCTGCTGGCATCTATGCCTGATCTGAACAAACCAGACAAGCCGTTGCCCTCTCCAGTGGGCCTGGAGCTGGCAAGACACCAAGCAAGGGCATCTTATGACGCCAATGAGGTGGCTTCCAGGCTTGCGGGGACAGCGATCTGCATCAGGCGGACGGCATGGCTTCGTCTTTCCAGGTTGTCACCCCTGGCCCGGCGTAGGGTGATTCGCTCCGCCTTCCGGGGGACCCGTCTTTTCTCTTCTAGAGCTAGGAGACTTTTACAGGGGCTCCCTCCGTCTTCTCGTCCTCGGGAGGCACCTCCTAGCTCTTCTCCCACTTAGGCTTTCTGAATAAGCCAGGGTCTTCTCCTTCTGTTTCTCACCAACAGAAGGCTGGGGGTCTTGTTCCCTCAGGGTATGGCCTCTTCCCCTCCAGGGAAGAGGGCTTAATACTCACCAGGAAGTAATGAATGGTGAAGATTGACAAGGAAGATAGGAAAATTACGTACCTACCGTAATTCTTGATCTTCTCTTGTATCTTCACCATTCATTCTACCATCTCCTCCCTCGTTGGCCTCTTCCTGTGGCTTCTCCACCTCCCGTCTCCTTCCTCTCTCTGCATTTATATAAAATATAGGAAAATTGCTTCATTTTCCAAAAAAAAAAAAAATAATAATAACAAAAGTAAAAAAAAAAAAAAAAAAACATCTTCTTGGGGGTTTAAAATCCAGAAAATTATTTACTCTAAGATTCATGGGCCATCTCAGTGGATTGCATTGGCGATCAGACTGCACAACTATTCTCTTGCTATTCTTATGGCAAGATACCTCTGGGGTTGTTTGGCCTGGCTCAGGCTATTCAGTTTTGATCCTGCAATCCCGTGTTCAGATAGTTGCCCTGAAATCTAATCCCCCATTCTTGCCTTGCAGAGCAGAGGAGCAATACGTCTGTTCCTTTCTCTTCTAAAAAAAAAATAAAAAAAAATGCTGAGGGAACTCTCTCCGACTGCTATAGGCATCTTGGTATCTGGGTCATGCATCTAGTTAAAAAAAAAAAAATTTTTTATCTGTAAAAAAAAAAAAAAAAAAAAGGAAAAGGAGAAATCAAACAAGAAGGCAAATGAGAAGGTAGGCTATCCTTCTCGCTGTTTTGCTAAGTGGTTTCTCCTTTAAGTGTCCTCCTGGACAATTTTACAGTGGAGCTCTGCTGACCATATCCAATCTTGCCAGCCTAAGCCTTGGCGGCCTTAGCCAGTCAGTCTGGGTCCGTTTCTTTCTTCAGAGCGCCTGAAAGGCTTACATTTCCATTTCTAAACCCTGAGCAGCGCTCTCATGTCTGCGGGGTTTATTCTTCCCTCCTCGGCTGTCCTCCAGTTAAAGGCCTTCCACGGCCAGGAGCCGAGGTGGGTGTAAAAGGCTAATGGCATGTTGAAGATGAGGACTATGCCCTTCTGAGTCTTGTCTAGCGGGTTCGGTGAACCTTCTCTTCAGCTCTATCTCCGGGGATTCTTGCTTCCCCTTTAGTCGAGCCTTCAGCTACAAGCTAACTATGCTCGTTGGGCATTCTGGTCCCTTCAATATCCCATCTCTCTCTTCTCTTTCTTCTTCTTCTTCTATTTTCTCATTTCCTTACTCATCTCTCCTCCTAGAGTCGCCCAGGTAAGGAGGCCCTGCACTCCCTAGGCTAGGGATGTTCTTATCTCCTCTGTCCTTCCTCCATCGGCTTATTCCTTTTTCAGTTCATTCTTCCTTTGCTATCCCTCGGCTATCTTGCCTGCTTCATCTATATTTTCTGCTTTCATTTTGCCTCTCGGCTCACAGAACTGAGTTGGAGGAGAGTGGTCGCTTCTGCTTGGCCGCCCCCTCGCGCCTTAATGGCGTCGCTCTCGTGAGGCCGTTAAACAACCTTTTTAAAAAAAAAAAAAAAAAAAAAAAGCTCCCGTGACGGGTGCGCGCCTCCGGCTTACACCCAGGAAGTAATGAATGGTGAAGATACAAGAGAAGATCAAGAATTACGGTAGGTACGTAATTTTCCTTTGTAGTCAATAACTCCATGGCATAATTAACTTTTTATATGACCAGAAATACACGCTTGATAATAGTGTCTTTAAAATGAACTGTTTTGCATTTTGAATGAGATCTAAGTTAAACTTACTTACTGATATATTGCACTCGATAGGGCTTTTTATTTCAGTTCCATTTTTTCACAGGTTCCAAAGAAAATGTCATAGGTGTTTACAGATTACTTTCTTATTTCATGTGTTCTCCCCCCAGGTGTCCTTTAGCATAAGTAACCATAGCAGTAAGCTGGCTAGGTTGAGCTGCCTCGGAGGTGGAGTTTTGTAATGAGTAAAATGAATTAGCCAATCAGAAGAGTTAGAGGGTGTGCGGAGTGGAGCTTGCCCAGAGGGCACCAGAATGTTTTCTCCGCCTGACTGAGCAACACTGCCTCTGAGGTGCTCTCTCACTCTTGCCTGAAGAGAATTTCTATAGAAGTTTTCTCTCTCTGTATTCCATATTTTTGAGCTGTGTTAGTGAGTATTTTTATATTTTCTTGTTTTGTTTTTTTTCGCGGTTCCAGGGAACCATGTTTCTTTCTCTTTTTCCGCAGTTCCCGCTTTATTTTCTGAAGTAGTTTTCTTACTGCGTCTAAGTCAAAATGGCAGTTCTTTATATTTTAAAAGCTTAACGGTTCCCATTTTTACTGGGAACCACGGTTTCTTACTTTAAAACAGTTTTTGTGGGGCCGGCGCGGCGCAGCGATCTGGGTTTCCGCTTGCGGCGTAGCGAGCGGGTTGAGGCGAGCCTGGGTCACTGGAGGACTGGCGGTGGGGAGAAAGATTGGCGCCCCAGGACAGCTCTCTGCTACGGGGAGGCAGGGACTGGTCCGGCGACTGCTGGCTCCCAGCGGAGGCTGGGAGTATGCAAGGCATGCACGACCCAATACTAACTGGGGAAGGAGCGGACGTCGGCGTATGCTGTGACGTCACTACGCTACCCCCAACAGAAAGCCAGGAAAATCGCTCGCTGGCCCTCCGGATGACAGCTCTCTGTTCCCGAGGGCCTCCAGCGCCTTCCCAGTGCCTCCTGCTCCCCAGCAGCACCCACGGGCCCTAGAAGAATATGCTGGGGCTACCCCCCCGATGCCTTCCCCCTCGAACGAGAGGACCCGCCAGTGAAGGATACACCCGGGATATCGAGAGTCGACTGCGATCTGGGGACTAGAGGAGGCCGGGCAAGGACAGAAGAGGTCAGGGGGGAACTTGTCAGAGCCTGAAGGAGTGGAGGACCAGCAAGCACGGGGGCGGAAAAATAGATAATAAAAGATACAAAAAACTTTTTTTTTTCTTTATTTGCGATTCTTTACCTCGAGGGAACCAACTGCTAGTCTTTATTTTTCCCTACTGGGGAATAATTTTTTCAGGTTTTCTGACAAATTGGCATGTCAGAAAAGCCAAAGAAAAGGACTGGACCTATAGGTTTTAAAAACTGTCGTGCTTTAAAATAGTGGCTAAAACAGGCGGCCACAATTTCAGTTTTAAGTGTTTGGGTCCAGATCATTATTGTGAACTTTGCTCCAAATTGTGTTCCAAAACTGTAAAAAGAGGCCAAAGATAAAAATGTCCTCTCAGTCTGCTTCCCCTCTACAAAGCCCGTGTTGAGAGGGATCCTCTTCTCAGTCAAACCTAAAGACAGGTCCCCTAGGGACCCCAGAAAACAAGTCTGATAGTTCTAATAATAATAATGGTGACCAAAAAGAGACATGGTGACCAGGTTACTGATTCAGTGCCTGCAAAAAAGAAGTCTAAAGAAAAACGTAGCACTGCCCCTCCCGCATTGAGGCACATGAAGACACCAGTGGCTAATAAAAAGAGAAACAAATAAATATTGGAAAAGATTTGCCCTCTGCCAAGGAAATGGCTAAGGCTTTGCACCTTTATCAGACTGTACAAAGCATGGGCAACATATTTAATGCCCCTTCTACTTCTCACAGTCCAGCCCCCCTTTTGGGCCAGACTGTTATTATGAGTGAGAGGATGATGAGTCAGAGGGCCACCCTCTAGAACCAGATGTATCCCTGATCCAGAGTGGTACTTCCCAATGGTCTGGAGGGTTTTCTCCGTTTACTTTTTGCAACATATGGTGGACACCCTGGACCTTCCTAACAGGACACCACCAAAGTGGAGGATGAAGACTATAGAGAATGATGGTTCTTCCTCCCCAAAAAGATAGATCTTCCTGGACATAAGTCTCCACCACTCATTCACACTAGTGGGATTAGCGCCCGGAGGCACTAGGACCCATCCAGAACAAACTTTGCTGGAGGGTGTAGCGAGGCGGCGCCTGAGAGACGCGGCGCCGCGAGCAGCGGCTCTGAGCTAACGACTATCTCGACGACCCTCCAACCGCCTCAGTTCCTTTTTCCGCCGTCGAGTGCGCTTCAGTGACGACGTCGCTCGCCTGTCGGGAGTCAAACTTCAAACTAGCTCATAGTTTTCAGTTTATTTTTTTGTAACATTATCTCGATAGTAGTATCGCTTAATTTTATTCTATTTTTAGTTAAAATTTAAATTAACTTACTTGAAGAAGTCTTGGCCTACTGGGCCAGTCGACCATGAGCAGGTCAGGTGCGTGGGGAGACTTCGTATGAAAGCTGTTCAGTCAGCGGGCTGAGTCGGTCAACCTCCTTCTCAAGAAACTCAGCGGGGTTCCGACAGCGGTCATTCCGATGCCCGGGGATGGCGGTCCCCGTCGGCATAAAAATAAGCGGTCGCATTCTCTGCACCGTTCGGCCTCAAGCTCTTCTTGACCCACAGGTCAAAAGAAGAAGCATCACTAAGTGTCGCCCTCTGGTATGTCTCTGCGTCGGACGGTCGGTTATCGTAGCTAGTTGCCTATCTCCTTCTTCGGAGTCGCCAACTGCCAGTGACTGTCGTCCTCGACATCGGAGCCCTTCCCCGCCTACAGGTAGGGCTCCAGATGAGCAGTTTCATCAGTGGGCCGCTCTTATGGAGTGTTGGGCTCGGAGGTTGGTTCTTCTGCCTGGCTCGGCTGCCACGGAGCCCCCGGGCTCCTCCGGCGATCAGGTAGGGCGGTTGGACCTTCCTAGTCGCGCGGCGCCTTCTTCGGTGCCGGTGACTCCGCACTGAGGTGTCCCCTTCCCCCACATGGCTGCGGCGCAGGGGGCCACACCGATGCCCTTATCTCCTGGTTTTCCTTCCTAGCTTTCCAGGTTCCTGGGCGCCTCCAGCGCCTTCACGAGGTCTGTTGGCTTGTCGGCGCCGTTTCCGGACCGTTAGGCCTACAGGCGCTATCCGTGGTGCGCGTGGTCTCGCGGCGCCGTTGGAGTCTAGCTGGCGCCTCTTGGTTGTGGCGCCACTTTTCGGCGGCGCCCGTCTGCAGCGCCGCTTGGTGGGCGGCGCCGTTGGCGATGCCGCTTAGCGATTGCCCGCATGCCTCTTCGACACGTGCCCTCTGCGGTGCCGTTTTCGACCGTTTGCCTCCTCGGCTGGGGCCCTCGGGGACTCTCCTTGTTTCTCTGCTGTTTCCTCTCTCCTAATTTTCCTCCTTTCCTGTCCATACAGTCCTTCCTGGACCATCAGGAGATGATATTGAGCCTGACCCAGACCTTCAGTTGGGTGATGAAGTGGAGGAAACAGGATCTTCTTTGCTACAGAGCCTGTGGTGAAGACCTGTCCTTTAAGTCTCTGTTGAAGAACCTGAGATCACTCTTTCTCTCCAGACTACAGACATCGATCCTGGGAAGATATTAAGACTCCAGTACCTTCATGCTTCGGAGAGCCCTACAGTTTGACTCCTCCGATCCAGCCTTCCTTCGAGGCGCTGTCTCAAATGGTATGGAATAATCCTGCTCTTATTCCCTCAGTGGCTAAATCCATTGATAAGAAGTATTCAGCTCCCAAGGATCGTCCCATTTTGGCATCCCAAGCCTTTGCGGATCCTATTGTAGTCCTGGCAGAGAATGATAAGGTCGTTCTTCCTCAAACTACTACAGCTCGACCTATTAACAAAGAGTCTCGTAAGATTGATACATTAGGTAAGAGAGTCTTTGCTGCCTCCACTCTAAGTATGCGTATTGCCAGTTATCAAGGCTATTTTTCTCAGTATGAGTATATCCTGTGGCACTCTTTGAAAAGAATGGTTGAAGCTCTTCCGGATTCGGACTCCAAGTCAGAGCTTCTTCTCACCGTTACTAGAGGTATTGAGTCCAATAACCAACAGGTCAAAGCCGCTATGGACGCTTTCGACACTGCTTCTCGCTCAGCAGCCGCAGGTGTTTGTACTCGCGCCATTCCTGGCTGCGTACTTCTGGCTTCACGAATGATGCTCAGCAGCAGGTAATGGCGCTGCCCTTTGATGGCTCCTTTCTTTTCGGCCCTCAGGTGGAACAAGCCTAGAGGCCACTCAGAAGACAGGTCGGCCATTAAGTTGGCCAGACCTCCGCCTGCTCCTCTCGGGGGCATGTCAACAGGCGTCAGTTTCATAGTCGTCAGTCCTTTCGAGGCAGAGGAAGCTTCCATAAAAGCCAACCTGCCCAACCTCAAAGAAAAGCGCAGCAGAAAGCGCGAGGGCCTAAAGCGCGCCAGCTCCATATAATTGCTGGCCCAAGTTCCATCCACATTGCCCGAGGTGGAACTTTCTCCTCCGGTGGGAGGTTGTCTGATGTACTTCTACAACCAGTGGAAGTCCATAACTTCGGACAAATGGGTCCTTTGGATAATTCGCGAGGGTTATTCTCTCAATTTTTTGGAAACCCCCCCCGAATTGTCCTCCCAGACGACAACCCAGGTTGTCGGCCTCTCAGACCTCCTCGCCGCTGAGATCCAGGGCCTTCTAAGCAACAGGGCAATAGAACTAGTGCCCCCGCATCTGCGAAGCACAGGGTTCTACTCCCATTACTTCCTGGTTCCAAAGAAATCTGGGGGAATGCGCCCCATTCTAGACCTCAGAAAGTTAAACAAATTTCTCCCCAGGGAAAATTCAAAATGATTTCCCTAGGTACCCTGTTACCTCTGCTGCATCAGCACGACTGGCTGGCCTCCCTGGATATGCAGGACGCTTACCAGCATATCCCCATCCACCCGACCCACCTCAAGTTCCTCAGGTTTGTAGCTCTGGGTCGGCTTTATCAGTTCAGAGTCCTGCCTTTTGGGCTATCCTCGGCGCCGCAAGTTTTTACAAAGTGTTGTGCAGTTCTCGCAGCGCATCTCAGGAAGATAGGACTCCAAGTGTTTCCCTACCTGGACGACTGGCTTCTAGCTAGCCCTTCCAGCCAAGTTGACTTTGGCATCTGAAAGCGACTTCGTCTTCTTATGTCAATGGGAATTCTGCTGAATTTGAAAAATCACAACTGCAGCCTCCCAGAGGCTCCTTTTCATAGGGCCTTCTAGACACCTCTTCCGTGAAGGCTTTCCTTCCAGAGGACAGAAGACTCGACATCCTTCGGATGGCCCGTTACATCAGGGAACCAATCGGTTACAGCTCTCTCGATGCAACGCATGTTGGGTCTCATGGCATCCTCGGTGTTCACTGTACCCCTGGCCCGGTTGCACATGAGAACCACCCAATGGATGCTCTCCACTCAGTGGTCTCCGACCTCTCATCCCCAGTCTTATCCCATCAAGGTGACGGAGCCCCTTCGAAGGTCTCTCATCTGGTGGACTCAAGAGAGCAATCTCCTGGAAGGATTCCCCTTTGCTCCCCCGGATCATCAGATCTCCATCACCACAGGCGCATCGCTAATGGGATGGGAGCTCACTGTTACTCCCTCCACACTCAAGGTGTATGGACTCAGTTGAAACTCATCTCCACATAAATGTCCTGGAGATGAGGCGGTCCTCTACGATCCGAGCTCTGAAGGATATCCTTTGTCACAAGAACATTCTCCTTCAAGCGGACAACAAAGCTGTGATGTATTACATCAACAAGCAAGCGGTGCTCATTCTTATCCCCTTTGCAGGGAAGCAATGAGGTGTGGGAGTGGTGCTTGGAGCAAAGTCTCTGATTCAGGCGGTTCATCTGCCAAGTATACAAAACGATCTAGCAGATCACCTCAGCAGAATGGAGGCAGACCCTCACAGTGGTCTCTCGATCCAGCCGTAGCTCGGTCACTATTCAAGAGTGGGGACTCCAGACCTGGACCTTTTGCATCCCACTCAGCATAAAACTGCCTCTCTTCTGCTCCAGAAATCCAGGGCCTGGCATTTTCTGTCAGGATGCGTTCAGGCTGCGGTGGACAAAGCGCTTTCTTCGCCTTTCCACGCTTCCTCTAATCCAGAGAGTTCTCCTCAAGTTCGAGTCTCAGGGGACCAAAATGATTCTCATTGCTCCTCCTGGCCTCGGCAACTATAGTTTCCTCTACTCAACAGTATGTTGGCAGCCTCTCGAGATCACTTCCCTTGCAAATCAATCTTTTGACTCAGGGTTCGTTGGTCCACCCAACCTGAAATCACTTCACCTTCATGCTTGGCTCCTGAAGAGGTAGAAGTGATCGGTTCAACGTTCTCGTAGAGTCTCAGACATCGTTCTGGCTGCTTGGGAGCCAGCCACCAAAACGTCGCTTCAAATGGAGCAGCTTTTCTCTCTGGTGTGCAAAGTCCTCTTGGAATCCCTTTTCCTGTCCTCCTGACAAGGTTCTGGAGTATCTTTTGGACCTATCAAACTCAGGTCTCCAGTACTCCACAGTTAAAGTTCACTTAGTGCCATCTCAGCGTTCTATGAGCGGTTTCTTCCTTGACTCTGGCTCAGCTCCCTATGGTGAAGAGATTTCTTAAAGGGATTCTTCATACCAGACCCCCTGTTAAGCGTCCAGTTGCAGCCTGGGACATTAACCTGGTGCTGGACATGCTCACTCGGAAGCCTTCGAGCCCTTAGCTACCTGTGAGCTAAAATTTCTTACCTGGAAGACTGCCTTCCTGGTGGCCATTACCTCAGCCTGCAGGGTCTCGGAGATTCGTGCCTTGGTGACGGACCCTCCGTATACTGTATTCCATAAAGACAAGGTAGTTCTCCGTACTCATCCTAAATTTCTTCCCAAGGTTGTGTCAGAATTCCATCTAAACCAAACTCTGGTGCTTCCCTCTTACTTTGCTAATTTCCAAAATGAAGGGGAACATTCTCTTCATTCCTTGGATGTTAAGAGAGCCTTGCAGTTCTATTTAGATAGAACCAAGAATTTTCGCAAGACTCAGCAACTGTTTGTTTCTTTCAGCGACACCCGGCTGGGTCAACCTGTACGCTATCAGATGCATCTCATCATGGTTAGTGGCATGCCTTGACATTGCTACTCCATGGCTCAAGTCAAGTTGGAGGGTAGAGTGCGCTCTCACTCTACTAGAGCGATGGCGGCATCTTTAGCGGAGATTCGCAATGTTCCAATTGCAGATATCTGCAATGCGCCACCTGGAGCTCAGTGCATACCGTTTAAGCATTATGCACTAGATGTTCATGCAAGCGACATTCCGCTTTCGGCAGAACTATCATAATGGGCTTCTATCTTGAGCGCGTGAGCTCTGGCTCTCCTGCTGCCCTTTTGGGGATTATCAGCTTGGTACTCTCCACTAGTGTGAATGAGTGGTGGAGACTTATGTCCAGGAAGATATGAAAATTACGTACCTACGTAATTCTTGATCTTCTTTTTGAGTCTCACCACTCATTCCTACCCTCTCCCTCCATCCCGAGCTCTCCGCTGTGTTGGTCTTCACTCCCTCAAATCTTTAGGCCGTGAAGACTTCTTTGTTAACCCCTTCTTACGGGTCGTGCGGACTATCTTATGTCCGTTTTTTTAAAGGGTAGATTTACTCTTTATGTTAGTTGCGCTGCACCTCCTTGGTAAAAGGTACTGGGAGGCGGTTGGAGGGTCATCGCCCGAGATAGTCGTTACCGCTCGAGCCGCTGCCATGGCGCATGCCTGTGCTCCCGTGCGTCTCAGGCGACCCTCCAGCAAAAAGTTTGCTCCCGATGGGTCCTAGTGCCTCCGGCGCTAATCCCACTAGTGTGAATGAGTGGTGGAGACTCGTCCAAGAAGATCAAGAATTATGGTAGGTACGTAATTTTCATTTTTGCCCATTTGAAAATCTCTCAAGAAAGTGACAGTGAAGCTACTTTAGACCCTTACTTCTGTTCCTGGAGTAGACAAAAAGATAGACAGGAAATACCAGCTAGCCAGAAATGATGCTGAATTCCTGTTTGTGCATCCTAGCCATGAAGGAGATGTGCAAGCTGTAGCTGAGACAAAGCCAAAGTCTCACTTTCCCTCAGCCTCCTGACAAAGTCCAGAAAACTGGACTCCATGGCAAAAACATTCTATACAAAAGATTCCTTGCTCCTCCGCCTGTCCACTTACATGGCATATGCTGCCAAATATGAAAAAAGCTTTGTGGAACTCCGTCCTGGCCATTCTACACCAGAGAACCCAAGACAAGATGGTACAGGATATAACTGAAACTATAAAAAACTGCCCTCGAGGCAGACCAAGTATCAGTTTCACATGACTGTGGACAACAGTGATGCTGCTTCCAGAGCCATGGCTCAGGCAATTTCTTTGAGGCGTTTTACGTGGTTAAGAACCACAAATCTTTCACAGGACACACAAACCAAAGCAATAGATCTTCCTGTGAAGATAACTCTCTTTGGTGACAGGACTGAAGCTTACATGAAAAGGTGGAGGAATACAAGACTACCTATCAAAGTAATACTACCAAAGGCAGGCCCCTCTACTTCCAAGAAGTCTCCGTACAGGGAAAGCAGAGGCAGGGGATACTGTCCAAGGGTATTTTTCCTTATGTCTATGCCCGTAGACTATTCCCAAATGAGAGGCTTCTACAGAGGAAGAGGCAGGAGAGGACAGAAGAGAGCTGTTTCCACTCCTTCCCCGCCACACAATCCAAGCCCTGACTCCAGCAACCAGGTCGCCTCCCTTCTTCCAGTAGGGGGCAGGCTCTCCCATTACCTCCAACACTGGGCTGAGATCACCACAGACAAGTGGGTTCTGGAGGTAGTGGGCGAGGGCCTATCCTTACAATTCAAGACCTTCCCTGCTCTTCGGGGTCCAATAATGTTGGAAGCCCCTAACTCCAACAGAAAAGTTACTGTTGGAGCTGGAGGTCAAGGCATTGCTATCAGCAAAGGTAGTGGAGAGACCTCCCTTTTCACAGTGGGGAAAAGGCCTGTACTCCAGATACTTTCTGACAACAAAGAAAACGGGGGAGTGGCGACCTATTCTCAACCTCAGGTACTTAAACAGGCACTTACTGAAACCAAAATTCAAATGCTGACTCTCAACCGTGATTCACTCCCTGCAACAGGGAGACTGACTAGTCTCCCTGGACCTAAAGGACGCCTACTGTCATATACAGCCCCACAGAATGTTCCTGAGATTCAAACTGCCCTCAGGACACTACCAGTTTGCAGCCATGTCATTTGGCCTAACATCAGCCCCAAGGGTATTCACCAAGTGCCTAGCTGTAGTGGCAGCTCATCTAAGAAAGCAGGGCATCTCAGTCTACCCATACCTGGGCGACTGGTTCCTAGTGGGCAAGACCCTCATCAGGTCAGAGAGGCTCTCAACTGTACAAAACAAGTCTTGCACAATCTGAGTTTTCTTATCAACAAAAAGAAATCCCAGTTTAAAGCCCACACAGTTCGTAAACTTCATAGAAGCACAACTGGATACCCAGCAGGGCAGAGCCTTTCTTTCAGCAGACAGGATTCAGACTTTTCTGTCGGTGGTAAATTCCTTTGTCCTAGGTCAGCCCAGGCCTGCTAGACATTTTCTCAAGCTCCTGGGGCATATGGCCACTATGACAGCCATGGTGCTAAGCGTCAGGTTTCAAATGAGGGACATTCAGTATCATATGAGGGCACATTGGTGCCAGAAAGACATTCCCTGTCCAAGCTGGTACCAGTGACCAAATCACTGCTGCAAGCTCTAGACTGGTGGAAGAAGCGGACAATCTTTCAGTGGGAGTTCGCTCCAGCTCTCATATCCCACAAAAATCATTACTACAGATGCTTCCTTTCTGGGTTGGGGAGCTCATCTGGACAACAGTTCCATAAGTGGCATTTGGACTCCCAAGGAATCCACAAGCCACATCAACCTACTGGCGCTCAGGGCTGTGCATTTGGCGCTAAAGACCTTTGCTTCACAGGTCAAAGGACACACTGCACAGATCAGAACAGACAACACCACTATGTTTGGCATGAACAAGCAGGGTAGCACAAGGTCGACTGTGCTTTGCACAGAAGCCATGAAAATGTGGTCTTTGGCCTACTCCTGAATGTGAGCCTCTCAGCTATTCATCTCCCAGGCAAGGACAACACCCTGGGAGATGCTTTGTTACCGCATCAGTCAAGGGCTGAACGAAGGAACCCTGAACAAACAAATTGTTGCCACAGTGTTTGGGAGGTGGGGCACTCAGAGATAGATCTGTTTGCATCCCATCTCAGCTTCCAACTTCCTGTATACTGCTGCAGGCCCTCAGCACTGGGCACTCTTCCAGCAGATGTTTTAACTCTAGAATGGGCAGGGAAGTTCCTCTCACGCTTTTCCTTCCTTCCTCCAATCCACAGAGTGCTCCTGAAACCTCAGAGACCACTCAGCCACCATGATCTTGATAGCCCCAGATTGGCCAAGGCAACCATTGTACCCTCTTCTGCTAGCTCTGTCTCACCAGAAGCCTATTCGACTTTTCCTCTGAGTCACATTCTCCTGACTCTACCTCAAACAGGGGTACCTTACTCAGATCTGAAATCTCTTCACCTCAAAGCCTGGTTCTTGAGGAGTTAAGAGTTCCCAGACACACAGTATTCAGAACAAGTTCTGAAGATCCTTTGTATGGCAAAAAAAGTACTAAGAAAACTTACACAGCTAAGTGGGGGAGGTTTTCAAACAACATGAAGTCTTGCTATATTATGACAAGTTGCAGTTTGTCCCACCACTAGAACTGCTCCGGAGGTGAAATAGTTAAATCCATTCCATGAATGGAACTTTGAGCACGAGCTCTAAGATAGAAGCTCTGTCTGTGTAGTTTCAAACCTGAACTGTCAGATTCTTTACTCCGCCTCACTGAACAGTCGCTCCAGAGATTTCTCCTACTGCTCGGTTCATTTCTCGGTTTAAACAGTGTTTTCTCGGTTCAATTCAACCGAGAATAGTTTTATTTTAACCGCAAAACCGTTCGGTTCAAGCTCTGTCTGTGGTATCGTAAGTAATTTAAAATTGTATTTTCTGTGTGGAACTTGTAAGTTTATCGTTCGGTTTGAACCGATCAGCTAGGGTTAAAAGCTTAAAAATTTTAAAGCTTGTCATTTTAGAGTGCGGTTCCCGGTTCTTATCGGTTCTAAAAAAAACGGATTTATTACGTTTTTTTCCAATACCCGTGACACGGTTAGGAACCGATAAGGGTGTCTTGCCTGGCACTGCCATTCAAAGGGCAAGTTTTTCTGGTTAGGCTGGCATTATGTCTGAGAAACCCAAAAGAAAAACTGGGCTCATGGGTTTCAACACTGTGAATGTCTGTGGGAAGTCTTTGCCAAGGCTGACCCACACACCACATGTGTTTATTGTCTGGGGTTGACCACCCAGTCAGACTGCCAGATTTGTAAGAATTTCCTGCAGCCACCCTGGAAAAGAGATTGGGCAGGCTCAGGGAACAGGAGGCCAAAGTCCGCTGACCCGATGGCCAGCCCGGTTCGGTGCCAACCGAATCGGGAGGGAGTGCCTCTGACCAGGGGCGAGACTTCCTGAGCAAAAGAAAAGCTGGTTCGAGGAACCAGTTCCAGTAAAGAGAACAAGAAGTCAGCAGGTTTTGGGAGTCCAAAATCCTTCTCCAACTGCTGCAGAGATAGCAAGAGCTATTCAAATTGTCCAGTCACTGTCTGGTCCCGTCCAAACCGCCACTATCTGGTAAAGGTCGGTTCGTCCGGGTTCCATCGGTTCAAGAATATGAGGTTGAGGAGTTTTATGAACCAGAGGAGGGGAGAGATGATTATGAACAGTTTGAATGTGGCTGGAGGTCTGGGTGTGCCCATTGAACCGATATTTCCCCAGACAGACCTTTAGAATCTCCCCTGTGCTTTCTGAGTCCCCTCTCATTTTATGTTTTACAAGAAAGTTGTTGAAACCCTCCAGCTCCTTTGGAAGAAGCTGTGGATGAGCAAGAGGAGCCTGATTTTGTAGAAATGATGGATATTCCAGAGTCTAGGAGATTGTCTATTCCTTTGCATAAGTCTTTTAGGAAACAAACAATAAAAATCTTAAAACTCCTAATTCTGTGCCTCCTGGAGATAAAAGATGGACAGAAGGTACACATTGTCAGGTCCTGATACAGAATTCATTTCTCAGCAATGCAGTCATGTTAGGGTAGTTCAGGCTGCAGCCTGTGATAAAGCTAATATTCCCTGGCTTCACATCCTCTGGCAAAGTTCCAGGAAGATTGATGCCATGGCAAAAACAGTACATGGCAGGCGTCCTTGGGACTCAGGCAAGCAAATTATATAAGCTTATGTAGCAAGGTATCAGAAATCTAGATGGGATACTGTTATGGAATTAGCATAAACAAGCCCATGGCCAGCTTGCTGCGAGCTGGAACAGGTGGCTGCCGATGGCATTGAGGCTTCTAGGTGCATTTCATGCTGCTGTGGATGATGATGTCTCCTCAGAGTCATGGCCACATCTGTAGCTTCGAGAGTTGGCCTGGCTCAGGTGTACTAGCCTCACAGGATACCCAGACTAAGGCTATGGATTTTCCTGTGGTGGGAAATTCTCTGTTTGGGAGCAGACAGAAATTATATGAAAAGATGGATGAATATAGGACTACTTACAAAGTGCCCAGGCTAAGGAGCTGCAAGCCACTCCCCAGAGGCACACCCCCAGGGTAGGGGTAGGCCTTCCACAGGCCTTTCTACCAAACTCAGGCCTCCTCTGCTTATGCTCAGAGGGGTTCTTCAGAGGCAGAGGCAGACGGGTGTGGGCAGGCCCGCTCCCACCCCTCAGCCTAAAGCTCCTGCCAAGCAGGCACCCTGATGGGTGCCCAGGGCCATTCTCCTTTACCCAGTAGGGGGCAGGTTGGCTTACTTCAGTCAGAACTAGGTGTCTTTAACCTCAGACAAGTGGGTTCTGAAGTAGTAGCCAGGGTCTGGTTCTCGGCTTCAAAAAGTTCCCAAGATGAGAGCCAGGCCTTTCTACCTGCAAGTTCTTTAGAGACCCTGCTCTAGAAGCAGAGGTCTCAACCCTGTTGGCTCTCAGAGCAGTAGAAGGGTTCCTCCCTCACACCAGGGCAGGGTCTGTATTCCAGATACTTCTACCCCAAAAAGATAGGAGAATGGCGGCCTATCTGAAGTACCTCAGATATCTGAACAAGCATCTTTTGAAACCAATGTTCAGAATGGTAACTCTGGCAATGATTTTACCTTCTCTAAGGCCAGGGGACTGGCTAGCTTCCCTGGACCTCAAGGATGCCTATTTTCACATCCTAATCAGAAGCTCCCACCGAAAGTACCTCAGATTCGAACTGCCCTCAGGTCATTACCAGTTCAGAGCAATGCCCTTCGGCTTGACCTCTGTCCCAAGGGTATTCACAAAATGTCTGGCAGTAGCAGTGACTCACTTCAGGAGGCAAAGGATTGCTGTTTTTCCCTATCTAGATGACTGACTCATTATAGGCCAGTCCCCAGCACAGGTAAAATCTCACCGGCAAGTCACCCAGCAGCTTCTCACCTCCCTGGGCTTCCTGCTAAATCTACCAAAGTCGGTTCTGGAACCAGTCCAGGTACTCACCTTTATAGGTGCAGAATTGGACACAAACCGGGCCAGAGCTTTTCTTCCCTTAGAAAGGGTAAGGAACTTGGTGGCTCTGGCCTCCTCCTTCACTCTGCAGGTCTCTCGACCAGCAAGACACTTTTTGCAGCTCCTGGGTCACATGGCTGCATCCACAGCTGTAGTGCAGGGAGCAAGATTTCAGATGAGAGACATTGTTTCACTTGAGAACCTATTGGTCTCAGAGAAGAGACCCCCTTTCCAAGTTGGTCCCAGTGACTCGAACCTTGATCCAGGCCCTCCAGTGGTGGCAGGATCAGAGCAATTTAAGATTGGGGGTCCCCTTCATTCCCCCTGCTCACACGTTGACTCTCACTACAGATGCTTCCCTCCTGGGGTGGGGAGCCCACATGGGCGACCTCTCCACTCAGGGAGTGTGGTCTCCCCAGGAATCTCTGTTCCACATCAATTTGCTGGAACTCAGAGCTGTCTTTTTAGCACTTCAAGTGTTTTCTGCATCTGTTCAGAACAAAGTGGTACAAGTCAGAACAGACAACACCACAACAATGTGGTACATCAACAAGCAGGGGGGCACTCGGTCTTCGGCCTTGTGCACCGAGGCAATGAAGTTGTGGTCTCTGGCCTATTCCCTGAACACTTCCCTCATAGCAGTTCACCTTCCAGGAAAGGACAATGTTCTAGCAAATGTTCTCAGCAGGATTTTTCAGGGCCATCACGAATGGTCCCTGGATCCTCAAGTACTGGGATAGTCTTTGCCAGATGGGGCACCCCTCAGATAGATCTTTTGCAGCTCCAGACAATCACCAACTTCCACTGTTCTGCTGCAGGCTCTCCAGTGTTGGGCTCAGTCCCCTGGACGCCTCCTTCTGGATTGGGAAGGGAAGTCTTTATGCTTTTCCCTTCCTCTCCTATTCAAAGTGTTAGTCAAAATCAGATCCCAGCCTTGCAGGGTGATTCTGATTGCCCCAGATTGGGCCAGGCAGCCCTGGTACCCACTCCTTCTGTCCCTGACAGTCAGTCTTCCCTGTGTCTCCCCAGGAATCACAACCTATTATCCTGTGCCCAGGGAGAGTTTGGTATCAAACCTCATCCCTCAACCTCAAGGCGTGGCTCTTGAGGGAGTTAGAATTACTGACTTACACCTCTCTCAGGGTGTTCTTGGAAATTCTAATGGCTTCTAGGAAGCCTTCCACTAGGGCTACTTATAATTCTAAATGGAAAAGGTTTTCCATTTGGTGTTCTGGGAAGCATATTTCCCCAGAATCTGCTGATTTGCCCATTGTGTTAGATTACATGGTCCATCTTAATTCCTTGAGCCTCAGACCAGCTACCCTGAGAGTTCATTTGGCAGCTGTCTCTGCTTTTGTTTCAGCAGGAAAGTCATCCTCTCTTTCCGCTCACCCTGTGTTTTCCAAGTTTTTTAAGGGATTACTCCATACTGATCCAGCCCCTGCCTGGGACCTTAATGTTTGCATTGCCCAGTTAATGCAACCCCCTTTTGAACCTCTGTTTTCTGCAGAGCTGAAGTATCTAACTTGGAAAACTGTTTTCCTAGTGGCTATCATTTCTGCTAGACGCATAAGTGAGTTGCAACCCTTGTCAGTAGAAACTGACTTTATTTCTTTCCACAGGGATAAGGTAGTCCTCAGGACTAACAGGAAGTTTTTGCCTAAGGTGGTTTCAGATTTCCATCTTAACCAATCTATCTCCCTTCCAGTATTCTTCACTGAACACTCCTCTTCTGGTGAGAGGAGATTGCACAGTTGGATGTTAGAGGGCCCTTAGTTACTATTTAGAACGTACCAAGGGTCACAGGTCTCGAATCCTCCAACCTTTCCTCACTTATGGTGAGGTTGGGAAAGGAAACCTGCCACTAAGAGATCAATTGCCAGGTGGATTGTCTCTTGTATCCAATTTGTTATCAGAAACTGAGCAGAGATCCCCTCTGGCTTGAGGGCTCATTCTACCAGAGGTACAGCCCCGCGTCTCTAGCTGCTGCCAGAGACATCCCTATATTGGAGATATGCCAGGCTGCTACTTGGAAAGCAGTACACACTTTCACCAAGCATTACTCCCTGGATGTCCAGGCTGGAGAGATGCTCGGTTTGGCACAGTTGTGCTTCAGAGCCTATTCCTAAGTAGGTTCTGTCCCTCCTCCATGGAGGTACTGCTGTGTAGTCTGCAACTTGTCATAATATAGCAAGACTTCATGTTGTTTGAAGAAAAAATTACTCACCTTAGTAATCTTGTTTCTTCTAATGGAGTCTTGCTATATTATGACCTCCCCCCCAGCCTGCCCCTCTCAGAACTTCTACTTGGGTATGGTGTGGGCAACCTAGTGTGGGAACTATTTTATGCCCTTTTTAGGTGTTTCACCCCTTTTTGGGGTTTGGGGTGTGGTGTTTATTATTCTCTTGTGTTATTTCTCATATTGTTAAATTGTATTATTAATTCTGGTCCCCTGACTTGAGTCTTTGGTGTTGGGACCAGCAATGGGTGTTATATTTAGGTAGTCAGTTGGCTAGTGTAGGTTACAGCTTCCACACAGACCTTAGTGAGTTTTTGCTCGTAAAGATCTGACAGTTCAGGTTTGAAACTACACAGACAGAGCTTCTATCTTAGAGCTCGTGCTCAAAGTTCCATTCATGGAATGGATTTAACTATTTCACCTCCGGAGCAGTTCTAGTGGTGGGACAAACTGCAACTTGTCATAATATAGCAAGACTCCATTAGAAGAAACAACATTACTAAGGTGAGTAATTTTTTCTTCTCTTTGGTGCACAGGGAAACAGACCCTCTCAGGGCTACAGTTTCCAACCTTTTGAATTACTTGGTACACTTAAAGGCCTCATCCTTGAAGGTACATTTGGCTGCAGTCTCAGCATATCTTTTCACAGGGCAAGACAGGTCTATCATTTCTCTGCCTAGTTCCAAAAAGTTTTTCAAAGGCCTGCTTCACCTTCAACCCCCAATTCGGGAGGTTGTTCCTCCTTGGGACCTCAACCTGTGTATTGCCAAGCTCATGGAGCCTCCTTTCGAGCCCATGGCAATGGCCCACTTAAAATGTATCACCTGGAAAACTGTTTTCCTAGTAACCATCACTTCAGCTAGAAGGATTTCAGAACTTCAGGCCCTTTGTGCTGAACCAAACTACATTATCCCATATAAGGATAAGGTAGAGCTCAGAACAAACAGAAAATTCCTATCCAAAGTGATTTCTGAATTTCACTTTAATAAATCCATTACCCTTCCTGTCATTTTCACTGACAAATCCACCCCAAGGGAATGGAAACTACACAGTTTGGGTGTTAAGAGCCCTATCCTACTGTCTGGAGCACACCAATCCGTTCAGGGGCTCTTATTACCCAGCTTTTCCTCACCTATGGTGAGGTAAGCAGAGGGAAACCAGCCACTAAGAGGACTATCTCTCATTGGATAGTTTCCTGCATTCACTTCTGTTATGATAAGGCTGGTAAACAGCCCTCTCGAGGCCCACTCCACTAGGAGCACTGCTGCCACAGTAGTAACTCCTAGGGACATTCCACTTCTTGATGTCTGCAAAGCAGCCACCTGGAAAACTGTAAACACATTCACAAAGCATTACTGTCTAGATGTGCAGTCCAGATCTGATGCCAAATTTGGCAGGGCGGTCCTGCAGAGCCTCTTTCCTAAGTAGGTTCTGTACCCGCCTCCCAGCTGCACTGCTTTGTAGTCTGCTATTGTTTCTGATGCTAAAGGACCCCTGGGGTGAGAACAAAAAATTATTCACCCTAGTAATATTGTTTCTTCCAAGGTGTCCTTTAGCATCAGTAACCTCCCACCCATCCTCCCCTGGTAAACTAGCTGAAGAGGACTCTGTCTTCTGGGGGTTCTTGCCAAATTTGTTCTGATGTTTTGGAGTATAGTTTAAACAACGTTTATCTTTTTTGCAGTCTAGTTACTGTTTTGTCATATTGTTATGTGATTTTTAAAGCCTGTTAGGACAGACTTTTATGGGCATGTTCCCATCATAGCTTTGAAATAATTGTGGTGCCCTCTGGGCAAGCTCCACTCAGCACACCCTCTAACTCTCTTCTGACTGGCTAATTCATTTTACTCATTACCATAATTTCCACCTCCAAGGCAGTTCAACCTAGCCAGCTTACTGCTATTGTTACTGATGCTAAAGGACACCTTGGAAGAAACAATATTACTACGGTAATTATTTTCTTTTATACTCTGATGTGTGTGTATTTATACTTGGTTTGTGTTCTTATTTGCTGCTTTCTCCTTGGATATTCTGCGGCTGAATACAGTATTATTAATAATGGTCCTTGTGCAAATGTATGTATGAATGAATGAATGCAGACTTATTTCATCTAAATGATTGATGGCAGACATATGTGTGTGTGTGTGGCCAAGATAGCTTATCTTTAGAAAAGCAAATAATAATGGGTACTGAATAGTCTATCACAGATTTGTTTTCAAAAACAGATTATTATTTATGTGACTTGTGATTGTATTCGGGTTGGGGGGGGACAGCCAGTCTAAAAGGGACAGATTTTTTTCTATTATTTATTTATTTATTTAATTTATTTTGTTTATTCATCTTAAATAGCTACTTACAACAAGTAAAAGTAAACAAGAAAAGGCCAAACACTGATGACAGTTGATCATACACAATTGTAATTAAATTAGGTAGTACCGTGACTCTTTTCTGTTGTAACCTCATTTGGGAGATACACCTCATATAATTCGTTTTTGTACACATTAATGGACACATTGCAGCCAATGCATATTAGGGCGAAACACTATGAGGTAGTAACAATTTTAAAACTTGCAGTGGCCTGTAGGCTTAAAGTAACAGAGTCCTTTTTTCTTGTACAATTCGCAAATATATTTTTTCTTTTAATAAGATGATCTATTGTCCAGTCATCAATCAGATAAATTAGCAGTTTGATGCAGAGGTTTACATACATTCAATCTAGAGATCACTGTTTTGTCAGCCTCCTAATGTAATATGCTACAGAAAATGTTTCTTTTTTTAATCTCCCCCCCCCAACATCTTTAAAGGGGAACTGTCAGGATTCCCCGGGCAAAAACACGTGACATACATCCCGATTAGGTAAAATGCACTAGCTGCAATGTTTTTAAATCACAGAGCTGCAATTTCTGTTTTATCTGGTTGATCCTGCAACCCTCTTCCTGCCATTACCATGCCAGACTCCCCCATGGCAAGCCATTTGATGACATGACTGAAGGGCTACGCTCCGGGGGGAGACTCCTATATACCAGTACAGTTGTCAAAAAGTAAAAGATATTCTGTCCATGTTTGTGCTTCTAACTCCAGTACTGATCGACTGAGGTAAGCGCTTCCCTCAGTCAGTCAGTACCAGTGTTAGAAGCACAAACATGCATTGTATATCTTTTAATATTTTTGACAATTGTACTGGTATATAGGAGACCCTACAACCTATCTCTTATTAGTCGTCATCAAAGGGCTTGGGTTAGGGACTCTATGGAAGGTGTAAGGTCACAAGATCAACCAGATAAAACATAAATTGCAGCTCTGTAAGTGATTTAAAAACATTATAGCTAGTGCATTTTACCTAATAGGGACCTGTAGACCCCGTGTTTTTGGCTGGGAAATGCTGACCGGTCCCCTTTAAGGACTTGGATAGAAATCGTATATCTGATGTTAGAATTTATTTTGGAAATGTCTATGGACATATAATGTAAGTGCCCTGTTCTCAGTGCAGTTATTTGAAAATCTGATAAAAAGTTGAAAAAAAAGTGCCAGTCTTTTGGGCAATGCACACATATGGCACATAAGTATACATCCTGTTATAAATGTCTTGTCTCTGACCCCAATTTTGAAAATTATGAGTCTTGTAAAGGTTTTTTGATTAAAAGCTCAAGAAAGAAAAATTAAAAGGTTTTCTATGTCTGCTAAGCCTAAAGCGAGAGCTTAACTTCGAGAGGGCTCTTGCACGAGACAATAACCATTAGGACTGAGCCGCCAGGCACTAGGACCCCACAGAAAACTTAGCTAGCAGTGTCTGGTGGGGGACCACCCACCCGGCATCACGTGACCAATGTCGGCCTGGTGTTATGTAGTGGGCAGTTTCCATGCCCACCCTCCAGTTCTTTCCCACTATTGACTTTCGCACGTTGGACCTCACAGAACACTGCTACTGTTGACTGCCATTTTCAATAAGTAAACACTTTTAAAATTTTCTTAATTTCTTCAAAAAAACTCATAATTTGTCATCTGATTGCATGTCTTCTCCAACTCCTTCCAAATCATACAAGAACAAGTACGACTGCGGCAAGCAGATTCCTGAGAAGGACAGCCATACCTTGTGTCTCCTGTGCCTTGGGCCTGACTACAACACTGAGGACTGTGAAGCCTGCCAGAAGTTCAACCAGGCCACATGGAAACGTCATCAGAAAGCCTTGGAAGCCCACTTTCTCAAGCAAAAACTGGCTTCCATGGAGGAGCTGCAGCAGGTGTGGAGTTCTTCATCTTCACTGGGAGGATCTTCTGGCTCCCACAAGCAGAAGAAAAAGAACATGGAAAAGTACCGGGACCAGGATCAGTCTCCCTCCAGGCCGCGGCTCCCTCTGAGGACTAAGGCTGACAAGCAGCTTTCCTCCAGCAAGGATACCGCTCCTCCAACCAAGCCTGCTCCTCCCTCATTGGGACAGCCCTTGGTCCCCCTTCCTGCGCTAGTTACAGTTCAGGCAGGGATCTCTGGGGATTCAGAGGCTTCCACCACTCTTTGGCACTTCAAGCCTTCCAGGTCTGAGCCAAGTGGTTCAGCTGGTAAGTCAGTTGCTGGTTCTACCGATGACTACACAGCTCTAGCGCTCACATCAGATTCCACCTTGGGGTCCGGCATCAGTCCTCTGGACCCGCCCGCTGCCACCTCAGCCACAGCCATCATGGGAGGAATCCCCCTCTCGAGACAGTCCTTCATCAGCTCTGGTGAGCCCTTCTACCTCTCCATCCCACCCAGAGCTGGAGGACCTGCCGCCCACTGACCTGATCAACTGGCCAGTGCCAGACAGCACATCCCCGGATCCCCCCAGGGACATTCAGGTCAGTTCTCCTCCATCTGGCCAGAACTCGGATGCACATGTTGGCCCAGGAGGGCCAATGCCGGATGCCCCCGTGGGTCTGTCTCCACCTCCCCCTTGCGGGGCCGCAGCTCCACTGCTGCATACTCCTCTGCAGCCTGGGCCATCTGGCACCCCCTCAGGGCTGCCGTTTGGTCCTTCACCCGGCTACCCAACGCCGGGCTACCCTGTGCCCGGTTACCCAACACCAGGATACCCGTCACCGGGGTATCCAACACCTGGTTATCACACACACGGGATCTTCCCTTGTCAATCTTCACCATTCATTACTTCCTGGGTGTAAGCCGGAGGCGCGCACCCGTCATGGGAGTTTTTTTAAACTTTGGCTAACGGCACCGCCCTCGAGTGGCGTCATGCGCGGCGGCCGTTAGTAGCGACCGACTCCTCCTCCAACTCAGTTCTGTTTCTCCGCCCGTCGAGGCAGCACCTGTTCGGGCGTCCATGCTGCTTCGTCAGCGACTCCTCTTTCCGCACACTTGGCGCCAATCGGTAGACTGTTCCTTTTCTATCTCCACGGCGCGGTGTGTTTCCTACTGTGTTTTAGCCTTGTTAATTTGGCGTTATGTCCGGTTCGGGAGCTAAGCGCTTTTTCAAAGCGGGCGCGCCCTTATCGTCGCTGCTCCTTTGGCGGCATTTCTCCATCTCGGACCGGCTAGCGTTTGCCTCCGTTGCCTGGGACCCAACCATGATATGGATTCGTGCGACGCCTGTTTCTCGATGGACGGCCGCGTCCTCGAAATCCGCGCGTTTAAGCTCGGCAAGGCCCCGCCGACCTTCGGGGGACGGCGTCGCTCTCGGGATTCTCGGGCAAGGTCGTTAGGCCCTTCCCCCGGGTCCCTTCCCGGGCCTATACGGTCCGAGGAGGAGGGGGTCTCCTCGTCTATTCTTGCCGAGGAGGAGGCCCTTCTGCGGTGTTGGGGAGCATTGTGTCCTTCCGGGGCGCGGCGCCGACACCACCTCGGCAGTCACCTCCTGGATGCAGGCTCCCCGTGTCGAGGCCCTCGGCTTTTGGGCCTGGCTCGGGTGGACCCTCGACGCCACCTTTCGGCGCCGTTTCGGATCCCGGCACCGTGTGATCGATGCGGCGCCATTCCCGGTCCTGTTTTGGATCCCGGCGCCGTTCGCGGCGCTGGTGATCAGGGCGGCGCCATTGGCGGTGCCGCTTTGGGCCTCGGCACCATTTGCGGCGCCGATGGACCTGGCGGCGCTGTCGGCAGTGCCGCCTCGCCTCCCGGCGGCGCCGTGGGCCTAGTCCATCCTCCAGGCAGTGCCGAGCCTGCCAGCGCCGTGGGGGGTTTGGAGTCGGGCCTGGCTGCTACCGGCCTGGGGGGGCGAGCGGCGTCACCCTTGGTACCGGTGCCGTTCACGGCACCGTGGCCTCAGGGACCCCTGGGGTGGCCAGCATCGAGGTCCAGCTGGTCTCGTCCTCCTCAGAGGGCGATGACTTGGACGTGGACCCATCCTGGCACCCCCACTCTTCGGGGTCTGGGTCCCCTGTGGCTAGAGGTACCAGGCGGCGCAGTGGGCCCTCCTCCCTCTGTCCCCCTTCCGTTGTCTCCTGGGGTTCCCGGCTGGGGGTGGCCAGGAGCCCGGGGCAGGCGTGGGGGTGACGGAGGGCTCCCTCTCTGGAGGGCCAGTGACAGCTACCCCCAGGTGCTGTTGCCCCTCTAGGGACAGGGGCGCTGTGGTCGGGGAGGAGGCCCTCTCGGGTCCAAGGGGTTGAGGGGCAGGGGGTCTGCCACTCGGTCTTCTTTGGCCACCTCAGGGGGGGTGGCCAGGAGCCGTAGTGCAGAACCTCGCCCCTCCCCCCAGGGTTCTAGGGTGCCCTCTTGTGGCGTTTGTGCGGACTGCCCTTCTGGATCCATGCAGTCCCGGCGTCGTCACAGGGGAGGTTCTCCCCCAGGGCTCTTCCAGGCTCCGCTTCCCCAGAGTTCCGTTCTGCGGCCTGGTCTGATATCCGGGATCCCTCCTACTAGGGCTCCTTTCCCCGGATTCCAGAGCCCTCGCAGAGAGCAATTGCCTCCTCGGAGGTGCCCCTCTCCCATCTCTCTGCCTTACCACCCCTGCTCCCAGGCCATGTCGGTCCTCACAGTCCGTTATCCTGGGAGCAGTTCAGAAATTCTCTGGTGACCTTCCCTCATATATTAGATACATGCATGGCGGGTCTTTCGACTCTCCCACCGCCGCAGGAATCCTCTGGACATTCAGCTCCCCATCATCCTCGTTTCCCTCCTCGGAGAGAGGAACCCCTGCTCATCTTTCCTCCGATGCTGATTTCACAGAATATCAGCGTTTCTCTCGAGGATGGTGAGGGATCTTGGTTCCTATGTTCGGAGAACAATACCGAGCAGGAGGCGAGAATTCCTTGGTGAATTCAGTGCCCAGCATTTGGTGGTACCTTCCTGGCCTATCCCTTCCAGGAGGCGTCTATCCGATCCTGGCAGTCCCCAGCCACTTCTTCTCCAGCCCGGCTGACTGTCAGCGTGGGTATTGTGCCCCTCAGAGTCTCTAGGTTCCCTTCCCAACCCGCCCTCTGGTTTGGTTTACCTAGATACTCCTTCTGGGCGCCCCGCTGCCCTGGCGCCGCGACCGCCCACGGATCCGGACTCTCCCAGTTCGAGCCGTTGGGGGCGAAAGTGTTCTCTTCTTCTCGTCTGAGTGCCTGTATTGCATCTCATCAGGCTCACCTACGCTGCCTACAACCGGCATTTGTGGTCGATGATGTCCCAGCTGTTGGCATCAATGCCTGACGGAGCAAACCAGACAAGCCGTTGCCCTCTCAGCGGTAGGCCTGGAGCTGGCAAGACGCAAGCAAGGGCATCTTACGGCCAATGAGGTGGCTTCCAGGCTTGCGGGGACAGCGATCTGCATCAGGCGGACGGCATGGCTTCGTCTTTCCAGGTTGTCACCCCTGGCCCGGCGTAGGGTGATTCGCTCCGCCTTCCGGGGGACCCGTCTTTTCTCCTCCAGAGCTAGAAGACTTTTACAGGGGCTCCCTCCATCTCCTCGTCCTCGGGAGGCACCTCCTAGCTCTTCCCCCACTTAGGCTTTCTGAATAAGCCAGGGTCTTCTCCTTCTGTTTCTCACCAGCAGAAGGCTGGGGGTCTTGTTCCCTCAGGGTATGGCCTCTTTCCCCTCCCCAGGGGAAGAGGAGCTTGGTACTCACCAGGAAGTAATGAATGGTGAAGATTGACAAGGAAGATATGAAAATTACGTACCTACTGTAATTCTTGATCTTCTCTTGTATCTTCACCATTCATTACTCACCTCCCACCATCCCCTCAGTGGCCTCTTCCTGTAGGCTTCTCCACCTCCCGTCTCCTTCCTCTCTCTGCAATATATAAAAAAAAATATATATATAAAAGATAGGAAGAATTGCTCAATTTTAAAAACAAAAACAAAATCTATATCTTTGGGGGAGGTTCTTTTTTCTTCAGAAAAAATTATTTACTCTAAGATTCTTGGGCCATCTAGTGGATTTGCATTGGCGATCAAACTGCACAACTATCTCTTGCCATCCCTTGGGCGAGATACCTCTGGGGTTTTAGCCTGGCTCAGGCTATTCAGTTTTGATCCTGCAATCCCGTGCTTCCAGCTGTTAAGCCCTAGAATCGCAACCCCTTCTCTAATTCTTGCCTTGCAGAGCGGAGGAATGGGTACGACTATTTTTTTCTTGAAAAAAAAAAAAAAAAAGGGAAAAAAGCTGAGGGAACTCTCTTCGACTGCTATAGGCATTCTTGGTATTGAGGTCATGCTCCTAGCCTGCAAGTGATTATCTGTAAAAAAAAAAACAAACAAGAAGGAAGATGAGAGGGCAGACAACCCTTCTCGTGAGATTTTGATGATTGCTTTTTCCTTTCAAGTGTCCTTCTGGACAGTTTACAGACAAGCAGTGCTGACCATGACCAATCCCAGCCAGCCTAAGCCTCTGGCCTGCCTTGGCGAGTCCGTCTGAGTCCACTTCTATACTTATAACGCCTGAAAGGCTTACATTTTCCATTTCTAAACCCCTGAGCAGCGCTCTCATGCTGCCTGGGTTTTATTCTTCCCTCCTCGGGTGTCCTCCAGTTAAAGGCCTTCCGCGGCCAGGAGCCCGAAGTGGGTATCAAGAACAATGGCATGTCGAAGATGAGGACTATGCCCTCCTGAGTCTGTCTAGCGGGTTTGGTGAACCTTCTCTTCAGCTCTATCTCCGGGGATTCTTGCTTCCCTGTTAGTCGAGCCTTCAGCTATAAGCTAACTATGCTCGTTGGGCATTCTGGTCCCTTCAACATCCCATCTCTCTCTTCTCTTCTTCTTCTTCTTCTTTCTCATTTCCTTCCTTCTCTCTCCTCTTAGTCGCCCAGGTAAGGAGGCCCTGCAGTCCCTAGGTTAGGGATACTCTTATCTCCTCTGTCCTTCCTCCATCGGCTTATTCCTTTTTCAGTTCATTCTTCCTTGCTTTTGCTATCCCTTGGCTATCTTGCCTCGCTATCTCTATTCTCTGCTTCGCTTTTTGCCTCTCCGGCTCACAGAACTGAGTTGGAGGAGGTCAGTCACTTCCTGCTGCCGCCCCTCGCGCATGGCGCATGGCGTCACTCTCGAGAGCGGTGCGGTCTTAAAGTTTAAAAAAAAGCTCCCGTGGCCAGTGCAGCCTCCGGCTTACACCCAGTAAGTAATGAATGGTGAAGATACAAGAGAAGATCAAGAATTACGGTAGGTACGTAATTTTCATTTACCGACACTGGGTTACCTACCGGTGGGCTACCCACCAACCTTCTAGCTTCCTCCCCCTGCTCCTCCCCAGCTGCAAGTGGATTATGAAGCCCTTTTTCAGTCCTGATGGAACAGGGCCAAGGTTCAGCTCACCTCTAGAGTTGGACCAACGTCAGCTGGTTGCAGCCTCTACGCCGGCCCGTCTGACTCCTATTCCTCGCTCTCTCCTGTTGAGACTCATCCCTACACTTCTGGCTACATGCTGGGTGTTTCAACAGGGGAATGGGGCTACAGAACCACAAATGGAGGTTCCCTGCCATCTGTCTCTGGACAGGAGCCCTTCATTGGACTCTGATTCGTCCTCAGCCTCAGGCTATGAATCCCCTCTGTCGGAGGACCCTTCCTTTATGGAAATCCTCAGGAAAATACAAGAGGCCAACGGATGGAAGACCAAGGACCAAAATCTTCAGCGTAATACCCAAAGTTACAAAAAGAACCAGCACTGCAATCAAGTCCAGGGGGGTGCCACAAAAGTTGCTAGCCTTTTTAGAAACACACAGTTAGAAGGTAGTAGCACACTCCCAACAAACAAGGCAAACTGTTTCAATTTGCAAATAAAAAGTATTTTATTGTAGACAGCAGAGACTGGCAATTTTTGGCAAAATAAAAGACAATTTGTTTTTATTTGCAAATTGAAGCTGTTTGCCTTGTTTGTTGGAGTGTGCTACTATGTTCTAACTGTGTGATCCTCAGCGTAGTAGACTGGCGAAGCACCTTGACTTGCCAGAGCTGACTCCGCTCCTCTTTCCCCCGTGGACAGGGCCAGATAATGATTTACCCACCACCATTTGGCAACAGCCGTCATCTGTTGGAGCCATTGCTAAGAAGACAGACAAATTATGCCATGCCCTGGAGGGTAAAGACCACCTCAGCGCCCACCCTAAAGCTGATTCGCTGGTCATTAATGCAGCTCACAACTGCTCTACTAAGCTGGAACACGAGTACCTCCTCTCCAGATAAGGAATCAAGGCAACTGGACCAGTATGGACATAAAGTTTATTCGTCCTCCACTTTGGCACTGAGGGCTATGAATTACGTAGCCCACACACTATGCCACCAGAAGGCTGTCCTGGCCCAGCTCAGATCTGCATTCGAGGCCTTACCAGATTCTGAGTCCAAGATCAAGCAGACTGTTAGGAAGGCGGAGATTACCTGCCATCATACCTTACGTGCGATTTACAATGCCGGTGAAGCTTCTGCTCAGAGCATTGCGATGGCTGTCTGTTTACACAGACACTCCTGGCTGCGGGTGTCTGGATTCGGCCAGGATGTTCAAGCCTCCATCCTGGACACTCCCTTTTAAGGCTCGGTTCTCTTTGGAGGGGACGTCAAGGATATACTGACTGAATTGCAAGAGAGTGGGAAAGCACTCCGCTCTGTGCAGTCACTGTACCATCTCAACACCAAGCCCTGGCAGCCTTTTCATCACCAGCAAAGGTGTCAGATAAGACAGCAGCCCGCCAAGCATCAGGGCAGATGTCAGGCTCCCTCAGTAAGTCTCAGAGGGCCTCTTGGGGGGGCTCTTCCAAGCCTTCCCTCCACATCTTGACTCGCGGACCACCCCCCTCCTCCACCCCTAGTTCTGGAGGAGCCAGTAGGGGGGCAGATTCGCCAGTCACTACCCGGATGGAAGGAGATCACGGCAGACTTGTGGGTCCTTCAGCTCATAGCTCAAGGTCACACATTGGAATTTGTAGAGAGAGACCATTGGAAAATCCCACAGGTCACGCACTACCCAAAAGGTCACATTTCATTCATCAGAAAAGAGATCGAGGCTGTGCTGGACAAGTCAGCCATAGAGCCTGATCTTACTTCGAGTTGGAGCTCTGGCAGCAGGCAGTAACCATGAGGACTAAGACGCTAGGCATCAGGATCCCACAGAAACCTAGCTAGCAGTCTTCAGTGGGGGACCACCCCCGATGTCGGACCACCCTGATGTCAGCCAATAGTATAAAGGGGCGGTCCCCAGCCCCACCTCAGTTTAATTCCCGCCGTCAACACATTCGCATCAGCTCTTTGCATGCCTCCTGCTACCAGTCTACCGCCTTAACGCTTTATTGCATTTTTTCTTTATTTTCTTAAAAAACAAGTGATTTATTTCTGCATGTCTTCATCCCCGGTCTCTTCAGTTTCATCTGGCAAATGAAGAAAATCTAAGTGTGCGTGTAGCAAGCAGCTCCTGTCGGAAGACTGCCACGAGATCTGCCTCTTTTGCCTGGGCCCAGACCTCAGCCTGCGAACACTGCCAGTGGTTCAACCAGAGGACGCGGATCTGCCGCTAGAAGACCCTTAAGGCATATTTTCTAGAACAGCAGCTTGCTGCCAAGCAAAAACAACCTTCGGGGAAAAGCCCTTCTTCCTACCCTTCGGTCTCAACCTCTTTGTCATCGAAGATCCATAAGGAGGAGAAGAAGAAGGCCTTGGAAGCATAAGTCCCGGGACAAGGAGAGGGCCCAACTCACTCCCATTCACGGTCTCCGAGTAGAAAGAAGATCTCTTCGGGTTCCTTCTCCCATGGGGTGGTTGGACCATTCCTCTCAGTCTACCCTCACTGCTTCCGGGCAGCCGGTTGTTAACCTCCCACCCTGGTGCTGGTGACGGGGAAGGGGGGGGTTTGTCAGGGTTCAGGCCCTGCAGGTGAAGGCCATACCTAAAGTGTCCACCTCTTCTTCCTCAGATGGTGGAGCCGGTTCTAAGTCAGGTGGTGGGTCATCACGTGTTGTCCGTCCAGCCTGACAGGCTCTGCCTCCAAGTCTTTGGACAAGGCACCCCATCGTCAAGAGCAAGCCTCCTCCTCTAAACACTCTGGGATGCCTCGGCCCCGCTCCCCACCAACTATTCCGCAGGCATCGGCCAAGCCGATGACAGCCTCTCCTACGGACCATTGCCAGCCGCTGCTACCGAGAGACGCTGGGTACCCCAACGTCGAACCCAAGAACAGCCCTGCTGTCACTGGACCATTCAACATTGCTGATAGATACCACTACTCCCTCAAGGGAGGACCTGACGCCAGCCAGTCCTAGGCTTGACGAGGCGCTGGAATGTCTGACCTGGCACCTCCGCAGCCAACTCCTCCAACGCCGGTTACATGGACGCCAGCTTGTCCGCAGCCTCCGGCGTCAGCCGGCTCTTCGGGTCCCCAAATTCCACTAAGCAAGGTCAAGGATCTTTTTCAGTTTTGGTGGAATGAGATAAAAGGGAACCTCCTTCCACATAAACCCTTGGAACCAGTTATTATAGAGCCAGAGCCTGAACCAGAGCCAGATCTGCAGCCGGTACCTAAGCAACCTACCCAGGACCCGAGAAGTCCTTTCCAGAGCTCGGATGATAGGTGCAGGGGATGACCCAAACACAAAGGGTGGAGGTGCAGACACACATCCTCCCAGTCGTCAGGCCGACACTGGCATCTGTCCTATAGCGGACACCAGCATAGCTCCTCCTCTTCCACCTCGGTGGACTCTGGCCACAGCTCAGCCTCGGATGAGTTGGAACCCAGGGGTCATCCTCCCTCTGCTGACAACAAGGACACCCCTAGATCACCTTCTGATGATCCATTGTTTATGGACATCATGAGGCATGTCCAGGCCATCAACAGTTGGGAAATGGAGGCCCTGGATCCGGAGAGGCGTAGGCTTGTGAAATACCTGAGGTAGAAAGAGCTTAAGCCTCTTGTGGGCCCTCCACTGGCCGACACCTTCCAGGACCTCACTAGGCTTACCTGGAAGCACCCATCATTGACCTCAGCTGTTTCTAAAAATCAGACCGGCTATACAGGGCTCCCTGGGACGAGTCCTTCTTGGTTGAGCACCCTGTAGCGGACTCATTGGTCATAACAGCAGCTCACCATAAGTCCAAGATGCCAAAGCATTTGAGCAACCATCCGCCAGACCAGAAGTCCAAGATTATTGACCAAATGGGCAAGAAGGTCTTTTCTTCCTCTACCTGCTCCATTAGATCCCTTAACTTCCTCACCCATGTGGTGCAATACCAGAATGCCCTATGGGAGATGGGGTTGGAGTGAACTCAGGCTTTGCCAGACTCTGCCCAAAAGACTGAGCTCATGGACCTGCTTAAGTCTGGGTTGAACGTGGGAACCCATATTCTCAGGGCCTCGTTCGACATGGCATCCAGGGCAGCCATCACGGGCATCTACCCTGGACACCACGTACAGCTCTGGGTCTCAGGTTTCACTCAGGACTTGCAGTCTGGCATTTTGGATCTTCCCTTCAAAGAGTTAGTCCTGTTTGGGAATGAGGCAGAAAAGCTGATTACTCATCTTCAGGACACTGGGAAGGCCATTTGGTCCGTTCAAAAGATGTATAAATTGAAACAAAGGCCTTACAGAAAACAGCCATTTCATAAGCCCTCGGGCCAGCTGCCCAGAAATGAGTCACAGCAGTAGGGTGGTTTCAAGCACAAAACCACTTCCCATTCACCTGGGGGTTCTACTTGTAGAGCTGCAAAGTCATGCCAGGCCGCTCTCCCCACCCCGGAAGCATCGGCCTGACTCCTTACCAAACCCCTCCTCCAGCGGAATCCCTTGGGGAGGCGGTTGGGGGGGTCACTTCTCTCTATACCCGGAGGGGTGTAGACAGATAACGACCAACCTTTGGGTCCTCCAACTCATAGAGAGGGGACATACTCTGGAGTTCCTGGAGAGGCCACCAGAAAATCCACCAGTACCCTCCCATTACCCTGCTTCTCACATTGCCCTAATCAAGGGGGAAATTCAGGCTCTGCTTCAGAAATGGGCTATCGACCAGCACCAGAGAGAAAGTGGATTTTATTCCCACTTCTTCCTCATCCCCAAAAAGACCGGGGACCTCTGGCCCATCTTGGACCTCAGTCACCTGAACAAATACATCAAGTACTCGCTGGAGGAGAGGAGGGACGGGGGACATGATTGAAACCTTTAAGTACATGAAAGGAATAAATAAGACAGGTACAGAGGGGCTGTTCAAAGTAAGGGAGGGGAGGGACACCAGGGGCCATGATATGAGACTGGAGGGAGGGAGGAAGGTTCAGGAGGGAGATGAGACACTTTTTTACAGAGAGGGTGGTGGCTGGGTGGAATGCGTTACCTGCAGAAGTGGTATCCAGTAGAACAGTGGACTGCTTCAAAAGGGGATGGGACGGGACAAGGGGGAGGGTCAATGAAGGGGAAGGGTGGAAGGGAGGGGCAGCTGCAGAATAAGGGGTGCAAGCTGCACATTCAAGCAGACTTGATCGACCTCTAGGCCTTTATTTGCTGGCAAATTTCGTATGTTCGTACAAGAGGTTCAGGATGGTTACACTTCCGGGTTTAATCCCCCTACTGCAATAAGGGGACTGGCTCTGCTCCCTGAATATGCAGGATGCCTACCTGCATATCCTGGTGTTTCAGCCTCGCAGTAAGTACCTGCGCTTCCTCTTCCGAGGCAGTCATTACCAGTTTCGGGCTCTGCCGTTTGGCGTATCCTCGGCTCCAAGAGTCTTCACCAGGTGCCTAGCGGCTGTAGCTGCAGCCCGCAGGAGACGGGGCCATTATGTCTTTCCCTACTTAGATGACAGGCTCCTGACAGATACATCAGAGGATCAGCTGCTTCGCACTCTCGGAGATACCTTTACACTCTTCTGAGAGTTGGGGATCACCCTGAATTTGCCAAAGTTATCCCCATAGCCCAGCCAGAGACTCCAGTTCACTGGAGCAGTCCTCGACACAGTTCAGGGCAAGGCCTCCTCCCCACAGACAGAGCAGATCGCCTGCGGGATCAGGCTTGGACGGTGACCTCATCCCACCACATTTCAGCCCAAACTTACATGAGGTTACTCAGCCGCATGGCAGCCGCCATTCTGACTGTCCCATGGGCCCGTTTCCACATGAGGGTTCCTCAGTGGACACTCAAAGTGCAGTTGGACCAGCGGTCCGACGACCTGGATGTCCCGTCTCTGTCTCGGACCCAGTTCGTCGCACTCTGTCCACTTGGATGGATTCCGACGAGCTTGTCAAAGGAACTCCTTTCAGGCAAGACCCTCCAAAGAGGATTCTGACTACAGACGCCTTGGGGCTAGATTGGGGTGCCCACATGGTGGACAGACAGACTCAGACAACCTGGTCTCCACTGGAGAAGTCCCTTTACATCAACGTACTGGAGATGCAGGTGGTCCTTTACGCCTTGCAAGCATTTCAGATGGACCTCCGTCCAGGACCTCTCCTCATTCAGACGGACAGTATGTCCACAGTATTTTACATCAACAAGCAAGGGGGGGGACTCATTTTTATCCCCTCTGCAGAGAAGCCATGAGAGTCTGGTTTTGGGCCCTTGAACACCTAGAACTCACAGCTGTGCATGTTCCAGATGACCTAAACACCTTGGCCTGCCTTAGCAGGTCTTGGTCAAAAGCCCACGACTGGGAGTTACTCCAGTCAGTGGCAGACCAGCTGTTCAACACTTGGGTCGACCAGAGTTGACCAGAGTCTATGAGTTGGTGACATCAGCACTTGACGGGTAGAACAGTGGATGTACTGTTCCTGGACTTCAGCAAGGCATTTGATTTGGTCCCTCACATTGGCGTAAGGGAGAAGCTGGGGTAGGCCCATTGACGGTTAGGTGGATAGGAAATTGGCTTTCAGGTCACACTCAGCGGGTAGTGGTCAGAGGGGAGGTCTCGTCTCCTAGGGAGGTCATAGGTGGGGTCCCACAGAGATTAGTCCTGGAGCCACTCCTGTTCAATGCCTACATCTGTATTAGTAGAAGGTAGATTATTGTGTTTGTAGTTACCTTTTGATGGTAAGGATAAGGAGGTGAGATAGAAGTGTATGTATTTTCAAATATTATAGAGGAACAGTGGCAGGATTTTTAGGACAGTAAATTAATAAAAAGGGAACTAGGAGAGCTTCAGTAGCAGACAAGTAGTGGAATAGCAGTATAATTGCAGTATAATGTGGGGAGTGGTGCAATGCAGTGGCTGTGGGGCAGCCATATTCAGGCAGATCTTCTGGACATTGAGGTGCTGCCCTATCTGCATGCATCTTTCTGGACTGCGAGATGAGGTAGCCAGACTCAGAGCAGAAGTAAACTGGGTCAGTACCATCACCCTATCCAGAGACCACTCAGTCCAATGCAGCTGCCTCAAAGGATGCAGAGAACGAGGAGTACTTGGATGACAGTGGGCTCAGGGAGGGTTAGACCAGTCAGGCAGAGGCACATCCCAGATCCTATTCCACTCAAGAACTCATATGCCACACTGCCAAACAGGGACAACAAATAGAGGTACCCAGAGAAATGGAAGGAAAGGATGTGGAGGTTAGCCAAGTGCAAAAGATGGAGATTAGTGCCCAGGAGGTGGATAGGCAGAATAGGGGCAAAATTCAGCAGAAGGGCAGACAGCAAGGTGAACCAGAGATAAAGGACAACCAAGGAAGGGGCTGGAGTAGAACAGCGAAACAGTCTAGGGAGGTCAAATCATGGAAAGTCATGTGTGCAAATGCCAGGAGCCTTAGCAACAAGATGGAAGATCTGGAGGCTGTCATGGTGCAGTCAGACCTGGACATTGTGGCCATCACTGAAACCTGGTGTAATGATAACCATGACTGGGAGTTGGCCATACCCGGCTACAACATATTCAGAAGAGACAGGGCAGGCAGGAAGGGAGGAGGAGTGGCACTGTATGTGAAAAATGACATAAGGGCCACAGAGATCCAGGAGGAACAAAATGGGGGAGAGATACTGTGGGTTAAGCTGGAAAGGAAAATGGGGCCAGCCATCCGCACAGGTGTGGTCTATAGACCACCAGCCCAGGAGGAAGAAACAGATAGGGAGCTGATGCTAGCCATCCAGAGGATGGCAGACAAGGGTGAGGTAGTACTGGTTGGAGACTTCAATATTCCAGACGTGGACTGGAGCATCCCAGCAGCAGCATCAACTAGGAGCAGATTTATCCTGGACTCCCTTCAGGGTGCCTTCCTCAAGCAACTGGTCATGGAACCAACTCGGCAGAAGGCAATACTGGACCTTGTGCTCACAAACAGGGACAGTGTGATGGGGGTAAGAGTGGAGGAGCACCTGGGGAACAGTGACCACCAGTCACTGTGGTTTGAAATCACAGAAAGAGCAGAACCAAACCACACAAAAACACGTATCCTGGATTTTAGGGGGGCAAACTTTGAGAAAATGTGGAGATACTTGAAAGAGGCATTAAGGGGAATGGGGCAGGAATCAGGGGTTGAGGAACAGTGGGAAGTATTTAAAATGGGGATTACAAGAGCAACAGAATTATGTATTAAGCAGGTTAGCAAGAGGAAAAGGAAGAGGAGACCATTATGGTTTCCAAAGAGGTAGCAAAGAAAGTGAAAGCCAAAAGATTGCATTCAGGCAATACAAAAGACACAGGCAGAAGGGGATAGGGAGAAGTACCAGGAGAAGCAAAGGGAGGCAGGGAGGTCAGTAAGGGAAGCCAAAGCTCAGACAGAAGAACACATTGCAAAATCAGTGGGTAGAGGGACAAAACCTTTACAGGTACATAAGTGAAAAAGAAAGGCAAAGGGAGGATAGTGAGACTGAAGGGGGAGGATGGGGGCTGTGGAGGATGACAACAGTAAAGCTGACATATTGAACAGGTATTTCTGCTCAGTCTTTACTGAGGAAGAGGAGGGTAATGGGTCTGAATGGAGTACAAGGGGTGAGAATGGTGCAGAAATGGACACAAGTCCCTTTACACGAGAAAGGGTCCTGAAGGAACTGGAAGTAATAAGAGTTGATAAAGCAATGGGGCCAGATGGGGAAACCCCAGGGTCCTTAAAGAACTAAGAGAGGTGGTGGCTGAACCTCTTGCTATCCTGTTTAGCCGATCACTAGAAACAGGGGAGGTACCCAAAGACTGAAGGATAGCAGATGTAGTCCCTTTATACAAAAGTGGGAACAAAGAGAAGCGGGGAACTACAGACCAGTCGGCCTCACCTCGGTAGTGGGAAGATCATGGAAGCACTACCGAAGGAGAGATTGGTGGAACATCTGGTTGTCAATGGACTACAGGACCCAAGGCAGCATGGTTTCACCAGGGAAGGTCATCAGACCAACCTCATTGAATTTTTGACTGGGTGACTAGGGAGGTGGATCAGGGAGGGCAGTGGACATGGCCTATCTGGACTTCAGCAAGGCCTTTGACACTGTGCCACATAGAGACTATGCACAAACTGGGAATATGGGTGTGGGCAGGACAGTAGTGCGGTGGGTAGGTAACTGGCTGGGCAGCAGGACACAGAGGGTGGTGGTAAATGGCTGTCACTCCACAGAGGGAAGAGTGACCAGTGGGGTACCACAGGGATCAGTGCTGGGACCGGTACTATTCAATATCTTCATCAGTGACATTGCGCAGGGACCTAGAAGGCAGAATTTCACTGTTCGCTGATGACACAAAGCTCTGTAACAGAGTAGACACACCAGAGGGTGTAGACAGAATGAGAAGGACCTGCAGAAACTTGAAGAATGGTCAGGGTTTGGCAGTTGAAATTCAATGCAAGGAAGTGCAAGATAATGCATATGGGGCACAAAACCCTGGCACAATATATCAGTTGGGGGTGAGGATATAGCATGCACCAAGCAGGAAAGGGATCTTGGAGTTATCATCTCTGATGACCTCAAGGCAGGAAACAGTGTGACAAGGCAGCAGGTAAAGCAAATAGGATGCTGGGATGCATAGGCAGGGGCATCACCAGCAGGAAAAGGAGGTCATAATTCCACTATACAAGACACTAGTGAGGCCGCACCTGGAGTACACTGTGCAGTTCTGGAGACCTTACCTACGTAAGGACATAGACAGGGTAGAAGAGGTTCAGAGGAGGGCAACAAAGATGGTGCATGGATTGCATCACAAGTCCTATGAGGACAGGTTGAAGGCACTGAACATGTACTCCCTGGAGGAGAGGAGGAGAGAGGATATGATAGAGACATACAAGTATCTTAGGGAGGAACAGGGTGCAGGAATGCACTATTTTAAGCGAAAAAGATGTTCCAGGACTAGAGGGCATGGGATGAAGTTGGAGGAGGATGATTCAGAGGAAGCGTGAGGAAGAATTTCTTCACAGAACGGGTGGTGGACAAGTGGAACACCCTGCCAGAGGAAGTGGTGGGGGCTGAAACAATCACGGGATTTAAGAATGCATGGGATAGACATAAAGGAATTCTGGAGGTCAGGTGAGGGCAACAGACTTCTGGAAAACATAAACTGAACTTACAAACTTAAATGGGCAGACTGGGTGGGCCATAGGCCCTTATCTGCTGACACTGTCTATGTATCTATGTATCATGTCTGATATGAAGATGAAAGAGTCTTTCTCGGACGACTCTTAAGCTGGGGGCGGGGGAGGAGGGGAGATTGGCCCTGCAAGAGGACCTGGATAATCTGGATAGGTGGTCCTGCACCTGGAAATTGAAATTGAACTCCTCCAAGTGCAAGATGCTACACCTAGGGCAGGAAAACCCCAACTATGTGTACATCCGGGGGAGGGGGATGAGTTGAAGGCCACGGCAGGGGAAAGAGACATAGAAGTCTTGGTGGATGTTAACATGAATAATTCAGAGCAGTGCAGGAGGGCTGCGGTCAGGGCAAATAGGATGCTGGGATGCATTGCTAGGGGGATTACCTCAAGGAACAGTGAGGTGATTTTGCAACTGTACAACAGCCTGGTTAGACCACATCTTGAGTACTGTATGCAGTTCTGGAGGCCGCACCTAAGGAGGGACATCCAACTCCTGGAGAGGGTTCAGAAGAGAACAACCAGAATGATCCGGGGCCTGGGGCATATGACATATGAGGAATAACTAGGGGAGCTCAACCTGTCTCATTGGAGGAGAGGAGGGGCTTGGGGGACATGATTGAGGTCTTCAGATACCTCTTAGGAGTAAATAAGGTAGGCCGAGATAGGATCTTTCGACTGAAGGAGGGTGGAATCACCAGAGGACACAGTTGAAGGATTGAGGGTGGTAGGATTTGGGGGGAGGAGGAGGAGGTACTTCACCGAGAGAGTGGTGGAACTGTGGAATGTGCTGCCCGGGGAGCTGGTACAGGCAGCTACGGTGGAGGGATTCAAGAGAGGGTGGGACAGGTATAGTCAGGGGGTGAAGCAGAGGCTGGTTTGCCCGGGGGGAGCAGGACTGGTGGATGGAGTAACAGTGGAAGGAGACAGATCGAGGGCTATGGTACCCAGTCAGGGTGCTGAAGCACGAGCAGACTTGAAAGACCAGTAGGCCTACTCTGCTGGCATCTAGCATGTATGTTAGACCTCTTCATGTCCCCATCCAATGCCAAACTGCCCAATTTTTGCTCACTAGATCCAGGACCTGGAGTTTTCTGGTGAGATGCATTGTCCCTCTGATGTACAGGGAGGTTGCTCTACGCCTTTCCTCTTCTGCAGGGGGTGCTGCATTGCCCCCTTCCGGCTTTCAGCAGATCTGATTCCCTCTGCTTCAGCTGCTAGTGATGGAACCCCCCGGTCCCTCAGCCCCTGAGCTCCCACTTGCTCTCCCAGGATCAGGGTACCTTAGTCCATCTAGACCTCAAGTCTCTACACCTACATGCATGGCACCTGCAGACTTAGCAGTTGCAAGGTTCGGGGTCTCGCCTGGCGTAGCAGAGGTCCTAGCAGCCGCTAAGAAGCCCTCCACTTGGACCACCTACGCTATGAAGTGGAAGAGGTTTTGTCTTTGGGCCTCTGCCCGAAGCCTCAATCCTTTCTCCTCTCTAGTGAACTCCATGCTTGAGTATCTCCTCTCTCTGTTCCAGACTGGTCTGAGCTACTCCTCCATTAAGGTGCACCTTTCTGCTATCTTTGTATACCACACACCTTTGGAGGGTAAACCCCTTACCCAATCAGACTTGTCCCGCACCTTTTTGCGGAGCATTTTACATCAAAAGCCTCTCATTTGGGACCCTCTCCCACCATGGGATCTCCTCTTTATGTTACAGAAACTCACGCCCACCCCCTCTTCGAGCCAGCCGTGGAATGCGAGCTACGCTTTCTGTCATGGAAAGCGTTATTTTTGATGCCGTTACTTCTGCTCAGAGGATTTCTGAGCTCAAGGCTCTGGTGTGTAAAAAGCCTTATTTAGTTTTTCACAAGGACAGGGTGTCCTTAAGAACCAGTTCTAAGTTCTTACCCAAGGTGGTGTCTGAATTCACCCTAAATCAAGACATCTACATTCCAGTTTCTTATCCAGAGTACTCCAGTCGGGGGGGGGGGAGCTTTATTACATACTCTGGACATCTACCTGACACTTTGGTTCCACCTCAACCACACTGCCTCCTTTCGGAAGACAGACCAGCTCTTTTTTTCGTTTCCTCCAAAAATCTCAGGAAGCACCAATTTCTAAACAAATCTTGTCAAAGTGGTTAGTTAACTGCATTGTTTTCTGTTACCAGACATATGACAAGCCTTTACCAGTTTTGGTAAAAGGCCATTCCACCAGGGGAGTTAATACTTCCTTTGCCTCACTGAGGAATGTCTCTGCAGCAGCTAACTGTGCAGCTGCAACCTGGAGTTCTGTTCACACCTTAGTCAAGCACTATAACTTGGACGTTGCCTCCAGGCATAGGACTGGGTTCAGCCTTGCAGTACTTCAAGGCCTGTTTTCCTGTTTCTGTTGGCTGTCTTGAGTCTCCACCCATGCCTTTCTGTTCCTTCTCCTTCAACTGCTTGGAACTCAGTCCTTACGGCTAGTGCCTGCTGCAAAAGCTCCAACTCGAAGTAAGATACTACAGTTACATAAGAACTTACTGTAACAGTAGATCTTCAAGTGGAGCTCTTGCAGCAGGTGCTGCTTTCCTTCCCTCCTCCCCCCTATAGTTTCATTTTGCCTTTCCTTTGTTTTTGGGCATGAACCTGCCTGGTTCTCCATCCATCGTAAACTCCATGTCTCCAGCGGGAGAACTGAGATGGATCTGGAGACATCCACCTTTATACCATTGGCTGTCAGGGTGAGACGACGTTGGGGATGTGTGACAGGGTTGAATATGGCTCTGTCCCAGTATTATGGAGAAAGTTTAAATGCAAGGATCTGTTCTGTTCTCTCCTTTTTTGTCTCTTCTCTGTCTGGTTGTGCAACGAAATTTCCTCGTGAGACCTAGGACTTGATCACCCCAACAGTCTTGCAGTTCTCTGCCTCGCGCTATCTCTCTACCTTCTCTTGCTGTTCTGTCTTTTCTCCTCCTTGCATATCTGCTGGTATAACAATATATGTGAATCATTACATGGAAATGTAACTGATATTGGAATCCCTTTGTTTAGAAATGTATACAGTTTTACTGTTGAAATGTATATAGTTATACTGTTGAAGTTATTGCAGAAAAGCTGTTTGGAACTCAAGGGGTTAACCTGTTTACATACTCTCTGAGAAGCTGTAAGCAAGAGATCAGTTCTGGGTCCCAATGTTCTTTTCAAACAACATGAAGTCTTGCTGTATTCTGACTTATTGCAGTTAGCCCCTGCACTCGAACTGCTCCGGAAAGGAAAGAGTTAAATTCTATGCAGAGCATAGAACGTTGAGCTCGAGCTTGGTTCAAACCTCTGTCTGCTGCGCTTCAAAGTGTAACCATCAGATTCTTTACTCCGCCTAACTGAACAGTCGCTCCGGAGATTTCTCCTTTGCTCACGGTTCGTTAGTCGGTTAAAGTCGTCAGTTTTACCTATCCTTTCGTTTATAATTCGGTTCAGATCTCTATCTGTGATAATGTTGTCAGGCTCAGGTACGGAGTACTTGTACCAGCAATGCAGCCATGTTGGGGTTGTGCAGGCTGCAGCCTGTGATAAGGTTAACATACCCTTGGCATCACACCCCCGGGATAAAGACTCCAGGAAGCTGGATGCCATGGCTAAGAAACAGTACATGGCATCCTCCTTGGGACTCGAGCAGGCTAATTACATGGCCTATACAGCTAGGCACCAGGAGTCCAGGTGGGACACTGTACTGGCACTGATTAAGCAGGCCTCCCCCCAGCTGGCCAGGATGCTGGAGGAGGTGGCTGCTGATGGGATTGAGGCATCAAAGATCCAATTTCATGCAACTGTGGACTCCAATGATGTGTCATCATGAGTCATGGCTACATCTGTGGCTCTTTGGAGAGTGGCTTGGCTCAGATGTACTAGCCTTTCACAGGACATCCAGGCTAAGGCCATGGATTTCCCTGTAGTGGGTAATTCTTTGTTTGGGGGGCCGAACCAGAAGGAGTGCCCTCTGACCAGGGCGATACTTCTTCGGGCAAAAGGAGAGCGATTCCGAGGGATCGGTTCCATCAAAAAGAAAAGATAAAGCGGCGGTTCAGATCCATAATCGCGCTGTTCCGACCGCCCGAGGAGATTCTTGGCGGTAGGATTGTTGAATCGCTTTGTACGGTTCCGACCGAACTGGCACCTTCTGGCAGGCGTTCCATTCGGTTGGTTCCTCCGGTTCAGGATTATGCCCCTGAAGATTTTTATGAACCGGATTTGGAGGGGGACGATGATTATGAAGCAGAGGGAGAGGCAGAAGGGAGATGAGCAGGGCTGCATCCACTCCTCAGCCTAAGGCTCCTGCCAAGCAGACACCCTGATGTGTCAGCCCCGGTCGACTCCCCAATTCCTTTAGGAGGCAGGCTGGCTTACTATTTTCAGGACTGAAAGTCTGTTACCTCAGACAAGTGGGTCCTGGAGGTAGTAAGCTAGGGACTGGTTCTCAGCTTCAAAAAGTTCCCAAAGCTGAAAGCCAGATCCTTTCCACCTGCAAGCATCTCTGAAACTGTTGTCCTAGAGGCAGAAGTTTCTTCTCTGCTGGCCTTAAGGGCCATAGAGAGAGTTCCTACAATACACAGGGGCAAAGGTCTGTACTCCAGGTACTTCTTTACCCCAAAAAAGACAGGGCAGTGGCGACCCATCCTAGACTTAAGATACCTGAACAAACATCTTTCAAAACCAAAATTCAAAATGGTGACTCTGGGAATAATCCTTCCCTCTCTAAGGCCAGGGGACTGGCTAGCCTCCCTGGACCTAAAAGATGCCTACTTTCACATTCCCATCAGGTGCTCCCACAGAAAGTACCTCAGGTTCGAATTGCCTTCAGTCCATTATCAGTTCAAAGCAATGCCCTTCAGCCTAACATCAGCTCCAAGGGTGTTTACAAAATGCCTAGCAGTAGTAGTGGCCTTTCTGAGGAATAAAAATATCTCCATATTTCCATACCTGGATGACTGGCTCATTGTGGGTCAGTCTCCAGACCAAGTCAAGTCAGATCTGCAGGTGACCCAGCAAGTGCTCACTTCTCTAGTATTTCTTCTCAATCTTCCCAACTCAGTTCTCGAGCCAGTACAGCTTCTGACTTTCATACGGGTAGAGCTGGATACTATCAAAGCAAGAGCTTTTCTTCCCCTGGAAAGAGTAAGAGCCATCATAGAGTTGGCTTCCTCCTTCCACCTTCTGGTTTCTCAACCAGAAAGGCACTTCCTTCAGCTTCTGGGCCACATGGCAGCTTCCAATGCAGTGGTCCTGGAGGCCAGATTTCAGATGAGAGACATTCAGTTTCATCTCGGGTCTTTTTGGTCTCAGAAAAAAGATTCTCTATCCAAACTTGTTCCAGTAACTCAGACCCTGATCCAGGCCCTTCAATGGTGGCAGGATCAGGACAACCTCAGGCAAGGAGTCCCATTCATCACTCAGACTCATTCTGTGGTTCTAACCACAGATGCTTGTCTCCTGGGGTGGGGAGCCCACCTGGGGACTCTCATAGCCCAGGGAGTTTGGCCCACTCAGGAGTCTCTTCTCCACATAAACCTTCTGGAGCTCAGGGCGGTTTATCTGGCCCTACAAGCCTTTTCTCAGTCAGTACAAAACAAGGTGGTTCAGGTCAGGACAGACAACACTACCACCATTTGGTATATCAACAAGCAGGGAGGCACTTGGTCTATGGCCTTATGCACGGAAGCCATGAAGTTATGGTCCCTGGCTTATTCTCTACAGACCTCTCTGGTAGCAGTTCACCTTCCAGGAAAGGACAATGTGCTAGCAGATGCATTGAGCAGGATTTCCCAGGGCCATCACGAATGGTCTCTGGATCCCCTAGTGTTGAAAGTGATTTTTTCAAGGTAGGGCACTCCAGAGATAGATCTCTTTGCAGCCCAAGACAATCACCAACTTCCTCTTTTTTGTTGCAGATCCCCAGTCTTGGGCTCAGTCCCTCTGGATGCTCTGATTCCAGATTGGGAAGGGAAATTTCTATATGCCTTTCCTCCTTTTCCTAGATTGTTCAAGGTCCTGGTCAAGATACGGTCACAATCCTGCAAAGTGATCCTGATTGCTCCAGATTGGGCCAGGCAGCCTTGGTACCCCCTGTTGCTGTCCCTAGCAGTCCATCTTCCCCCGTCTCTTCACAGGAATTACAATCTATTAACCTTCTCTCAGGGGAGGATTTGGTATCCCAACCTTCGGTCTCTCAATTTCATGGCATGGCTCTTGAAGAGTTAAGAGTATGCAAATTTGCACCTGTCTCAAGGGGTTCTGGAGATTCTCAAAGCCTCTCGAAAACCTGCCACCAGAAAAACTTACAACTCCAAATGGAAGAGATTTAGTATTTGATGTTCCAAGAAGCACGTACCCCCAGATACTGCTGAATTGTCTGCAGTTCTGGATTACATGGTTCATCTTAATGGCCTAGGCCTTAGACCAGCTACCCTCAAGGTACACTTGTCAGCTGTTTCTGCTTTTCTGTCAGTGGGAAAGCTCTCCTCACTGGCATCCCATCCTGTTTTCTGTAAATTTTTCGAGGGGTTGCTTCATACCAATCCCCCACTTTAGAGACCCTATGCCTGCTTGGAACCTTAATGTTTGCATTGTTCAGCTTATGCAACCCCCCTTTGAGCCTCTGTCTTCAGCAGAGCTCAAGTACTTGACTTGGAAAACTGTGTTTCTGGTAGCTATTACCTCTGCCAGATGTATCGGTGAATTACAAGCCCTGTCATTGGAGCCTGATTTCATTTCATTTCATAGAGATAAGGTGGTCCTTAGAACCAGTAGGAGGTTTTTACCTAAAGTGGTTTCAGATTTTCATCTGAACCAATCCATGTCTCTTCCTGTGTTTTTCACTGACCATTCTTCTTCAGGAGAGAGAAGATTACACAGTTTAGATGTTAAAAGAGCCCTTAGCTACTACATTAAGCGTACTAAGGCACACAGGTTTGATTCCCTCCAGTTGTTCCTCACTTATGGGGAAGTGGGAAAGGGCAAACCTGACTCTAAGAGAACGATTGCCAGGTGGATTGTCTCTTGTATACAATTCTGCTATGAAAAGCTGGGTCAAGTACCACTCTCAGGTCTGAGGGCTCATTCGACTAGAGGTACAGCTGCTTCCCTGGCTGCTGCCAGGGATATTCCTTTGCTAGAGATTTGTAAAGCAGCCACCTGGAAAACAGTTCATACATTCACCAAGCATTACTCTCTGGATATCCAGGCTAGGAGTGATGCTCGGTTTGATACAGCAGTACTTCAGAGCCTATTCCCAAAGTAGGTTCGATTCCTTCCTCCATGGAGGTGCTGCTTGGTAGTCTGCAATAAGTCAGAATACAGCAAGACTTCATGTTGTTTGAAGAAAAAAAATTACTCACCTTAGTAATTGTGTTTCTTCTAATGGAGTCTTGCTGTATTCTGACCTCCCTCCCTGCCTCCCCTCTCAGAACCTGGTTTTTGGGAAGTGGGCTGTCAGGTGCAGTGTTGCGCCCCAGGAGTGCATTTGGGCACTCCTTCCTTTTAGAGAGGAGTTGGTTATGTTTGGTTATTTTATTAGTCATAAGTGTTTACCTGGTTTTTCATTTTGGATTTCTCGACTTGAGCCTTTTGGGGGATCCAAAATATTTGGTTGCCATTTGGCTAGTAAAATTTTTTACAATTTCCACATAGTGGGTTTAGTTAGTATTAGCTCATAAGAAACTGACGGTTACACTTTGAAGTGCAGCAGACAGAGGTTTGAACCGAGCTCGAGCTCAACGTTCTATGCTCTGCATAGAATTTAACTCTTTCCTCTCCAGAGCAGTTCAAGTGCTGGGGCTAACTGCAATGAGTCAGAATACAGCAAGACTCCACTAGAAGAAACGCAATTACTAAGGTGAGTAATTTTTTCTTTGCTGCACCTGCTGAAACTGACAAGAGCATTGGAACCTTGCAAGAACACTGTGTAAGAAGCATGATATTTTCTTAACAAGCTCCTGCACAGACTTATAAAAAGGAGCTGCAATGTTTTGCAAAAGAGAGAGAGACAGAGACTGAGAGAGATTGAGACTGGAAATTGAGAAGAAACCCAGATGGACATTCTCTGTTTATATTGCCATTGTAAATAGTTATTCTGAACAATTTTTTTATTTTACCGTTGTTAATAGTAAAACTCTTGTTGCAAATTTTACAACTGCTTCTGGTTTTCCTATGCTTCCTGACCTGTGCCTCAACAACAGGGTGGTCTCTCGCTGAAGTCTGATAGCTAGAAGGTTTTCATTGGGTCCAGTGGCTTGGTCCTTATGGTTATTGCCTGCTGCAAGAGCTCCTCTCGAAGATCTACTGTGACGGTAAGTTCTTACATAACTGTAATTTCTTCAGGGCCAAGCCAGAAGGGGGTATTACTCCCACTTCTTCCTGGTGCCCAAAAAGATGGGAGACCTTCAACCAATACTGGACTTCAGCGCGCTCAATCTGTAAGTAGAGTACAAGAGATTCTGCATGCTAACTGCCAGGTCTACTGCCACTGCTTCAACAAGGACACTGGTTCTGTGCTCTAGATATGCAGGATGTGTATCTGCATATACCTGTCTTCCCAGCCCACCACCGCTTCCTCAGGTTTTCCTTCCTGGGGGAGCATTTTCAATTCAAAGCCCTCCCCTTTGGCCTTTCCTCAGCACCCAGGGTGTTTACCAAGTGCCTAGTAGTGGGGGCAATGGCTTTGCGACACCGGGGTCATTATGTGTTCCCGTACCTCGATGACTGGCTCCTGTCTGCTCCATCGAGGGACAGCCTGGAAGCCTCTCTGTCAGCTACCCTGGCTTTGTTGCACCAAGTGGGAGTTATGGTGAACTCCCTCATGTCTCGCCTAACACCCTCTCAGCGCCTCCAATTCATTGGGGTGGTGCTGGACACAGCCCAGGGTCAAGCCTTTCTTCTCTTGGACAGGATGGAAATGCTGCAGACGCAGGCCAGGCAGGTGGCTTCCAGCAGCTGGTCCAAGGCCAGGTCCATCTTATGCCTCCTAGGCCTTATGACAGCGGCTATTCCCATTGTTCCTCTAGCCAGACTCCACATGCATGTCATCCAGTGGATGCTTCGAGTGCAGTGGAACTAGAGGTCGGACAACCTGGACCAGAGGGTCCTGGTTTCAAACCCCATGCAACAGGATCTCCTCTAGTGGCAGGATCTGAACAATCTCTGCCATTGGGTCCCTTTCTAGTCTCCCTCTCCAGACCAGACCATGACAATGGATGCCTCTGGTCAGGGCTGGGGTGCTCATGTTGAGAATTGCAGGTCCCAGGGATCTTGGTTCCAGCGGGCGCTCTCCTTTTACATCAACGTGCTGGAGATGCATGCGGTGTTATATGCCCTTCAGGCCTTTCAGACCCTTCTCCTTCCAGGCTCAATGCTCGTCCAGTCAGACAACATTTGTGTTGTCTAGTACATCAACAAGCAAGGAGGCACGTGGTCGTACCCTCTATGCAGGGAGGCGATGCGTGTTTGGAATTGGGCAGCTCAGCACGGCCTTCCGCTCATGGCAGTGTATGTCCTGGGTATCCAGAACATCTTAGCAGACACTCTCAGCCACACTCAGGCAAAGGCACATGAGTGGGGACTGAGACAGTCAGTGGCGGAAGACATCTTCAACCTTTGGGGTCGCCCAGATCTGTTTGCCTCCCATACAACACAAAACTACCCAGTTTATGCTTGCTTGTTCCAGGGCCCCATGTTTTTTGGTGAGACGTGCTCTCCCTCTTTGCTGAATAGGGAGGTTCTTGCATGCCTTCCCTCCCTTCCTGCTTCTGCAGAGGGTGCTGCTCAAGCTGCAGGCGGAAGGGGCTCACATGGTCTTGATAGTCTCATATTGGCTGCACCAGATTTGGTTCCCTCTGCTCCAGCAGTTGGCGGTGGAGCCTCCAGTTCATCTTCCCCTCTGCCATGACCTCCTGACCCAGGAGCAGGGCACCCTGGTTCACCCAAGCATCAGATCCCTTCACCTTCATGCGTGGCATCTCCTGACATAGTAACCTCGCGCTTTGGTGTCTCTTCTAGAGTCGCTCAGGTTCTTGTGGAGGCCAGAATGCCATCCACAAGGACCAAGTATGCTATGAAGTGGAAGAGATTCTCTATCTGGGCAAACTCTAAAGGTTGGGACCCCTTTGCGTGCCCTGTCCCTCATGTCATGGAGTACCTCTTGCATCTCTTTGACCTGGGACTCAGCTGTTCCTCATTGAAGGTTCACTCGTCTGCCATTTCTGCCTTCTGTCCTCCAATAGACGGCAAGACCTTGGCGTAGTTGGAGGTTTCCCGTACTTTCCTAAATGGTATCCTCCATATGAAACACCTGGTCAGGAACCCTGTTCCTCCATGGGATCTGAAATTCATACATGAAAAACTCACTTTGCCTCATTTTGAACCGGCCACGAGTTGCGACCTACGCTATCATGGAAAGCGCTGTTTTTAGTTGCCATTACTTCTGCTCGAAGGATTTCCGTGCTTCAGGCCCTTATGTGTATGGAGCCTTATTTAATTTTTCACAGAGAGCAGGTGGCTCTGCGTACAAATACAACATTTTTACCAAAGGTGGTTTCTCAGTTTACCTTGACTCGGACCATACACTTGTTGGTGTATTACCCTGAGCATTTGAATTAAGGGGAGGCTATTATGCACACATTGGATGTGCACAGAATTTTACATTATTACACAAATTGGACAAAGTCAGTCCACAAAACGGATCAACTTTTCGTTTCCTTTGCACCCAAAAGAGAGGGTGCAGCAGTTTCAAAACAACGTTTATCCAAATGGTTGGCAAACTGCATTCTGTTTTGTTATCAGAAGTATAACAAATTCAACCAGAGGCATGACTGCATCTACTGCTTGTTTCAGAAATGCCTCTGCCGCAGACATCTGTGCGGCAGCCACTTGGAGCGCTGTCCACACCTTCACTAAGCATTACAGTTTGGACATTGCTTCTAGGCGCAGGGCTGATTTTGGACTAGCTGTCCTTCAAGGCCTTCTGTCTTAGACTCTGCCTACTGTAGACCTTTCCTGCCTCCCGTGTTCAGTCTTTGCCTGACTTACACTGCTTGGGACTTTGCCCTAATGGTTATTGTCTACTGCAAGAGCCCTCTTGAAGTAAGACAGTACAGTTATGTAAGAACTTACCATAACAGTAGATCTTTGAGAGAGGCTCTTGCAGTAGGCAAGGTTTTCCCTCCCTCCTTCCCCCTGCTGCTGCTGCTTCTTTCAGCCTTTTTCTTGGCTCTAGGAACACACTCCTTTCTCCTGTCACAGTTTCTTAGGTCTCTGGTGGGAGATCTGGAGGATGGGCATGGGGACCGCCCACTATATAGCACCATGACGATGACAGTCTTGTGATGCCGGGTGGGCGGTCCCCTGCCAGACACTGCTAGCTAAGTTTTCTGTGTGGTCCTAGTGCCTGGCGGGTCAATCCCAATGGATCTTACTTCGAGATATAGCTCTTGCAGCAGGTTACACCATTAGGACTGAAGCCGGCAGGCGTCAGGATGCCAAGGAAATTTTCTAGCTAGCAGTCTTCAGCGGGGACTGCCTCCAACGTCGGTCCGGCCCCCGACATCAGGCGTAGTACCTAAGGAGGCGGTCCCCACATAATCCTCATTTCTTTTCCCGCCGTTGACATCACAAGTATCGGCCTCTCAGTCTCTTTTCTAGCGTGCGATGACCTTTAGAGCTACAACGATTTCATCTTCCTTCACAACTCTGGATTCAACTGATGTCCTCTCCAAATACTTCTCTGGAGGGTCACCAATCGATGTGTGCCTGTGGCAAACAGATCCCCTTCAAGGATCCACACTCGGCCTGCGTGCGCTGCTTAGGCCCTGAACACGGCACCAAGGCCTGCTCCTTCTGCCAGGACTTCAACAGTCACACCAGGATCCGCTGCCAGAAGGCCCTTAAAGTGTTTCTCTTAGAGGAGAAACTGAAAACCATGGACAAGGAACCTTCCTCCAGTGGGGAGTCATCGGGTAAAACCCACAAGCACAGGGATAAACACCGGGAAAAGGAAAGGCCCAGGTCCCCTGCAAGGGCCTTGGACTCCCGAAGCTCCAGCTCGCAATCAGACTGCTCTCCTTCCAGGGCTCAATCGCAACCTCCCCCAGTTCAGGTTAGATCCTCCAGCGGCTCCTCTTCTTTGCAGCCCCTGAAGACTTCCAGGCCGTCGGCATCTTCCACTCCATCTAAGGCCTCGTGGAAGTCTGGGGAGCGCCTTCAGTCTTCTTCCAACCAGCGGGACTCCGACGCCAGGTCGGTTTCCCAGCCTCCGCGTGGGTCGGATCCAGTTCCTCACAAGACCAAGGACCTGACATCCCTCAAACAGACGTCAGACCCGACGTCGGCCAAGCATCACCGGCGCTCCCAGGGGCCGGCGACACCAAAACACCCGTCACCAGCCAGGCATTCGCCTCCGAGAGCATCGGCCAGGGGACCGACGTTGGCTACCCCAGAGAAGATGACTGCACCACCATCGCCGGCTGACGCCGGTCGGAAGGACTCGTCAGAGGAGGATATCACACAGCCCGAGGACCAGGCGGGAGATGCCGGGCTCCCACGGGAACCTTCCCCAGAGCGGGAGACCCCTGGGGACCCAACATCCAACCCCAGTGACAGGCCACTGTCATCGGGCATGAACTTGGCAGAGGTAAAGGAGCTCTTTACCTTCTGGTGGGACACCATCAGAAAAGATGTGGTCGCCACACATCCTCCTCCTACTCCTCCACCTCCTACTCCTTCACCGCCTACGCCCCCTCCTCCACCTAAGGGGCCCGTAGGATGGTCGCCAACCCCCAAGGAGCAGACACCACCTCCTCGGGGCAGATCCTCAGACAGGAGAAGACCTCCCTCCAGATCCACCTCAGGGTCACCCAGTCTCAAGAGACCCAGACGACGCCGGTACACCCCGTCTGGGGAGGATTCTAGATCTGACACCTCAGGGTGCTCCAGATCCCCTTCTCCCATCAGCATTCCCTCTCCGGACCCACACGACCTACCTAGGTCTCCTCTGGATGACCCCTCTTTCGTGGAGATCATGAGGCACATCCAGGAGAATATGGGGTGGGATGCTGAAGAGCTTGACCCCGAGAGACAACGCCTTGCCCGCTACCTTCAGTAGAAAGACCCGAAGCCTGTGGTTGTGCATCCCTTGGTGGATACCTTTGCGGACGTCACCAAGGCTGCCTGGAAACATCCGCATTCCACCCCAGCAGTGCCGAAGAATGCTGACCGCCTATACAAGGCCCCTAGTGAGGACCAGTATCTGGCAAACCATCCTCTGGCTGACTCCCTGGTCATCACTGCTTCACATGACCGGTTGCAAAGACTTCAGCATTTAAGCACACAGCCACCGGACCAGGAATCCAAGCAATTGGATGTCCTGGGTAGGTGCATGTACGCGGCGGTGACTTGCGCCATCAGGTCACTTAATTACTTCACCCACATGGTTCAATTCCAGAATGCACTGTGGGAACAGGGACAGGACCTGGTTGAGAAGATGCCTGATGGCAACCAAAAGGAGGAGCTTTTGAACCTCCTCCGCACAGGTTCGGATGTGGGGACCCAGGTGCTCAGAGCCGCATATGATTCCGCGGACTCTTCAGCCAGAGCTGCAGCCTCAGGCATGTGCCTCCGGAGACACTCTTGGCTCCATGTCTCCGGTTTTACCCCAGACTTATAGAAGAAGATCTTAGACGTCCCTTATAACGGCGAAGTCCTATTTGGTGAAGCCTCTGAGAAAGTAATCACCAAACTTCAGGACGCAAGGAAGGCAGTCCGATCTGTACAGGCCATGTACAGGTCTCGGCCCAGTTCCTTTCGTAGGAACCAGAGCTGCTTCCGTGGCCGGCTACAAAGGCAACAGCCATGTTCCGGCCAACAGCAGAGGGGCACTTTCACCCTCAAAGCCCAGGCCAAGTCATCCCCAGGCAGAGGTCAACGATTTGCAAAGTTGGCACAGCCTGCTGGATCGAATGCTGCCACAGCATGACTCCTTCCTGGCCCCGGCCCCTCCTCAGGATCAACGGGAAAAGAAAGTCGGGGGTCACATCGCATGCCACTTGCCAGGGTGGCAGTCGATCACCACAGATAGGTGGGTTCTGCAATTGGTCAAAAAAGGCCACTATATAGAATTTGTAGGCAGTCCACCCACAAGACCTCCCCTGCTTTCCTGATACTCAGGTCAGCATGCCTTGCTCATACAGCAGGAGGTGCTCACGCTTCTGGAAAAAGAAGCCTTAGAGCATGTTCCAGAGAACAAGAGAGGACTAGGGTACTATTCTCACTTCTTCCTGGTTCCAAAGAAAACAGGGGACCTCCATCCAATACTGGACCTCAGCGACCTCAACCTGTCGGTCGTTTACATACGCTTCCGGATGGTGACCCTTCCAGGCCTAATTCCCATGCTTAAGCAAGACGCCTTCCTGGCATCTTTGGACATGCAGGACGCCTACCTGCATATTCCGATTGCTCAAGCGCACCGGAAGTTCCTGCACTTCGAGTTTCAGAGCCACCATTATCAGTTTCGAGCTCTTCCCTTTGGGCTGTCATCGGCACCTCACGTATTTTCGAACTGCATGGCGGTCGTAGCGGCGTCTCTGAGGAGACAAGGCCACTACATGTTCCCATACCTGGATGACTGGCTTCTCATGGCACCCTCCAGGGAGGCACTGATGATGGCCATTCACTGCACCCAGTCTCTTTTTCAATCACTGGGTATTCTCATCAACCATGAAAAGTCACTCCTGGTGCCGTCCCAGAAACTGCAGTTTATAGCAGCAGTTCTGATCACCACCAGCGGGAAAGCTTTTCTTCCCTCAGACAGAGCGGAACACATCAGATCCCTCATCAGGGACCTGTCGGTGAAGAAGACCATCCCAGCCAGATCAGTCCTTCGCCTGCTCGGACACATGGCTGCGGCCATTGCAACAGTCTCACTGGCACGTCTCCACATGTGGGTAACCCAGTGGATGCTAAGAGTGCAATGGGACCAAAGGCAAGACCATCTGCAGCAGCTTCGGGATTGGCAATGGTGGCTAAATCGGGAACCTCTCCACGGAGGTCCCCTTCATAGCGCCGTCTCTGACTGTGACACTCTCCACAGATGCCTCAGGGCTTGGGTGGGGGGGCACACCTGGACAGTGTTCGGTCTCAGGGCCTTTGGACAGCCCAGGAGTCTCATCTCCACATCAACATTTTGGAAATGAGGGCAGTCCTTTACGCTCTGCAAGCCTTCCAGTCGGAGATTCCACCGGGTACACTCCTGTTACAGACAGACAATACCGCGGTGATGTATTACCTCAACAAACAACCCGCTTTGCAGGGAGGCCATGAGAGTGTGGGAGTGGATATTGCAACACGGCACAAACCTAATTGCAGTACACATCCCGGGAGTGGACAACGCTGTCGCAGACGGTCTGAGCCATTCTCAGGCAAGAGTCCACGAGTAGAAACTTCTACAGGAGGTGGCAGAGGATCTGTTTCACAGATGGGGCACTCCAGAGTTAGACCTTTTCGCGTCCCCATCCAACGCAAAAATGCCCAATTTTTGCTCGCTAGATCCAGGGCCTGGTGTTTTCTGGTGAGACACGTTGTCCCTCTCCTGGGCGGGCAGATTCCTCTATGCCTTCCCTCCTTTCCCGTTGATCCAGAGGGTTCTCTTAAAACTGCGCAGGGAGCAAGTGACTCTCATTTTGATTGCGCCTTTCTGGCCCAGACAAATTTGGTTCCCTCTTCTGCACTAGCTATGCCGGGAACCTCCAGTTCCGTTGTCAATCAGCTCCCATCAATTGTCTCAGGAGGCGGGTTCATTGGTCCACCCAGACTTACGTTCATTGAACCTGCACACTTGGCTCCTAGAGACATAGCCATGATGCAATACGGGGTCTCGCAGGAAGTGGCAGATGTACTCTCTGCTGCCAGAAAACCGGCAACCCACGCAACGTACGCCATGAAATGGTGTAGATTCTGTTTGTGGGCTCAAGCGCGTGGTTTTTCACCACTAGACTGTCCTGAATAGCTGGTTCTGGACTACCTGCTTTCCCTTTTTCACTCCGGACTGGCTTACTCCTCAATTAAAGTGCACCTTTGTGCAATTTCTGCTTACCATGCCCAGTAGGCCATCGGATGGTGGCCCAGCTAGACGCTGTTCGTGCCTTCTTAAGGGGAGTCCTCCACCTTAGGCCGCCCATCAAGGATCCAGTTCCTCCTTGGGACTTACCCTTCATCCTGGAGCAGCTTACGCTGCCACCTTTTGAACCAGCCGCGGATTGCGAGCTACAATTTCTCTCTTGGAAAATGTTATTTTTAGTTGCTGTTACTTTGGCGAGAAGGATCTCGGAATTACATGCTCTTATGTGCAAAGAGCCTTATTTGGTTTTCCATCAGGACAGGGTATCCCTGAGGACAAACCCAAAGTTTTTGCCTAAGGTGGTTTCAGCCCTCATCCTTAACCAGGATATTGATTTACCAGTGTATTTCCCAAGGTACACTAATCGAGGAGAAGCCCTTCTGCACTCCCTCGACGTGCATCGGTGCCTCAGATACTATCTGACCAGAACCAAACAGTTTCGAAAGGCGGACCAACTTTTCATCTCCTTTGCTCACAGGATGAAAGGAGCTCCTGTCTCCAAACAGTCAGTCTCGAGGTGGCTCATCCAGTGCATCACTTTCTGTTATGACAAGCACAATAAACCCTTACCGGGCGCAGTCAAGGGTCATTCCACAAGAGGGGTGGCTACTTCTTTTGCAGCGTTAAAGAACGTCTCCACCTCAGCTATTTACGCTGCAGCTACTTGGAGCTCTGTGCATACCTTTATCAGGCATTACAGTCTGGATATTGCATTGAGGCGAAGAGCAGGGTTCGGTCTAGCCGTCCTTCAGGGACTTCTGTCCTAGGCTCGAGTAATATTGGGATCTCTGCCTTTCCTCCTCCCAGTGGCATATGATTGCCACTATTGCTTGGAAATCAGTCTAATGGTGTAACCTGCAGAGCTGTATCTGGAGTAGATGGTACAATTCGTAAGAACTTACCGTAACAGTAGATCTTGAGAACAGCTCTTGCAGCATACTCCCATCCACCATTCCCCTTCTTCTGGAGGTAGGTCATAGTCAAGCATCCATCTTAAGGGATGGGACGTTTCTCTTCTATAGTCTTGGCCATCTGGTGGCGGATCCTCGGTCTCCTCTTCTGATGTCATCCAGCGGCCGGGAGTCTCCGGCAGGAGAACTGAGGATTATGGGGGGACCGCCTCCTTATGTACTATGCCGGACGTTGAGGGTGGGACCGACGTCGGAGGCGGTCTCCGCTGAAGACTGCTAGCTAGAAAATTTCCGTGGGGTCCTGACGCCTGCCGGCTTCAGTCCTAATGGTGTAACCTGCTGCAAGAGCTGTTCTCGAAGATCTACTGTTACGGTAAGTTCTTACGTAACTGTACTTTTCTAATATAAAACGAGCTGGAAATCTCTTTCAAACAACGTCAAATTCAAACAACATGAAGTCTTGCTGTATTCTGACTATGTGCAGTTAGCCCCAGCGCTTGAACTGCCCTGGAGAGTAAAGAGTTAACTCTGTGCAGAAGTATAGAACGTTGAGCTCGAGCTTGGTTTTCAAACCTCTGTTTCTAGCACTCTGAAGTGTAACCATCAGATTTTTTTACTCTGCCTAACTGTGAAGTCGCTGGTTCTTTATTTTCGGTCTTCTTACCTCTGTCTCGGTGACAGTAAGTGGTAGTAGTAGGTAGTTTGTTGTAATTCTGGTATTTCTTGTGGAATATGTTTTGCCTTCGGTTCTTCTCCGGTCGGTCAAGTTTAGAACCAAATCCCATTCTGTTTGAGTTTTGTTCAAAAATATTGCTGTGGTTTCCGGTACTCATCGGTTCCTAAAAAAAAATCCGATTTTCTGGATTTTTTTTACCGACCCGTGACACGGTTGGAACCGATCAGTTTTTAGTTGCCTGGCGTAAAAGCTGGTAAGGGTAACTGTATTAGTTTTTCGGCATGTCAGACAAACCCAAAGAAAACCGGTCCCTGGGTTTCAGCACTGTACCGAGTGTAGGAGGCCTTTGCTAAAACCGACCACACCTCGTCTGTGTTTACTGTCTGGGGTTTGACCACCTAAAGAAGACTGCCAGATTTGTAAAACTTTCCCAAAGCCACTCTGGAAAAATGTTTGAGTAGGCTGAGAGAGAGGGAGGCAGAGAAGTCCACTGACCCATATGGCCAGCCCGGTTTGGTTGCGACCGAACCTGAGGAGGTGCCCACTGACCTGGGTGTTACCTCCTTGGGCAAAAGGAGAGCCGATTCTGCGGAATCGGTTCCTAGTAAAAGCAAACGTAAATCAGCCGGTTCGGATCCAACTTCCCATAGTCCGACCACTGAGGAGATTGCAAAAGCGATCACTATTATACAGTCGCTTTGCCCGGTTCCGCCCGAACCAGCAACGGTTCACAGAGGTTCGTTTCAGTCGGACATAGTCGCTTCTGACATTGATCCAGAAGCTTTCTACGAGGGCGATTGGGATGGAGAAGAAGAGTATGATGAAGAGGAAGATGAAGACCTAGATGAGCCAGTAGAGCCTGACATCTCCCCAGACAGGCCTTCCAGTGTATCTCCTCCCAGACTTTCTGAGTCCCTCTCCCATTTCTTGTTTTACAAGAAAGTGGCTTATACTGTTCAGCAACCTGTTGAGGAAGCTGAACAGGATTAGGAGGAACCTGACTTCATGGAAATGATGGATGTCCCAGAGTCGAAGAGAGTATCTATCCCTCTGCATAAATCCCTGGGGAAACAGACGCAAAAAATCTTGCAGTTTCCAACTTCTGTACCTCCTGTGGATAAAAAGATGGACAGGAGATATATGTTGTCAGGTCCTGGAACATAATTTCTTACTACTCATTGCAGCCATGTTGGGGTAGTGCAGGCTGCAGCCTGTGACAAGGGTAATATTCCCCTGGCATCCCACCCCCCAGATAAGGATTCTAGGAAAGTGGATGCCATGGCCAAGAAGCAGTACTTGGCATTCTCTTTGGGACTCAGACAAGCTAATTATATGGCATATACAGCCAGGTACCAGAAATCGAGGTGGGATACGGTTCTGGAACTGGCTAAGAGTGCCCCTCCCTAGGTAGCCAAGGAGCTGGAGAAGGTGGCTGCAGATAGTATTGAGGCATCCAAGGTCCAATTTCACGCTGCTGTTGACTCGAATTATGTACATTCCAGAGTCATGGCTACATTTGTCTCCATGAGGAGATTAGCTTGGCTAAGATGTACCAGTTTGTCATGGGATACCCAGACTAAGGCTATGGATTTTCCTGTTGCTGGTAACTCTCTCTTTGGTGAACAGACAGAGGCTTACATGAAGAAGATGGATGAGTACAGGACAACTTACAGGAGTGCTGCAGCAAAAGAGAAGCAGGCCACTCTTCAGAAGCAGCAGTTTAGGGCTGGCAGGGGCAGGCCTTTTCACAGGCCTTTTTACCAAGCCCAGGCTTCCTCTTCATTCCAGCAGAGGGGGTTCTTCAGGGGAAGAGGCAGACGAGGGATGACCAGGATCCCAGCATCCACTCAGTCCATGCCCCCTGCCAAACAAACACCCTGAGGTGTCAGTCAGGGTCGCCTCCCCAATTCTTGTAGGGGGCAGACTGGCTCACTACTCCGAGGCCTGGAATCCATTACTTCAGACAAATGGGTCCTGGAAGTAGTGAGCCAGGGACTTGTTCTCAGTTTCAAAAGGTTCCCAAGAATGAGAGCAAAATCTTTCAGCCCCCTCTCCCCCTTGGAGAAAAAGAGAGAGAGAAAGGCCTTAGAGGCAGAAGTCTCCTCTCTCCTGCTCATGCGAGCAGTAGAGAAGTTACCTCTTTGTCACAGGGGAAAAGGACTTTATTCTAGATACTTCCTTACCCCAAAAAAGACAGGGGAGTTGCAACCCATCCTAGAGTTAAGGTACCTCAACAAACACTAAACAAACCCAAAGTTCAAAATGGTGACTCTGGGAGTAATTCTTCCCTCTCTGAGACCAGGAGACTGGCTAGCCTCCCTGGATCTCAAGGATGCCTATTTCCACACACTCATCAGAAATTCCCACAGAAAGTACCTCAGGTTCGAGTTACCCTCAGGCCATTATCAGTTTAGAGCCATGCCTTCCGGCCTAACATCTGCTCCAGGGATGTTCACAAGTGCCTGTCAGTAGTGGTGGCATTTCTCAGGAGACAAGGTATCCTTCTGTTTCCATATCTGGACGACTGGCTCCTAGCAGGTCAGTCCTCAGACTAAGTCAAGTCAGTCTTAGAGGTCACCCAAAGGCTCCTGGAGTCCTTGGGTTTCATTCTAAACCTAGAAAAGTCAGTTCTGGAACCAACTCAGCTGCTCACTTCCATAGGTGTGGACATAGACACTACCCAGGCAAGAGCATTCCTTCCTCTTTCAGTAGTCCAGTCTCTAGTCACTCTGGCTTCCTCTTTTCGTCCTCTTGTTTCTCGTCCAGCTAGACATTTTTTACAGTTACTGGGCCACATGGCAGCCTCCACAGCTGTGGTCCAGGGAGCAAGGTTTCAGATGAGAAATATTCAATTTCATCTCAGATCTTACTGGTCTCAGAAAAAGGACCCTCTCTCCAAATTGGTTCCAGTGTCTCAAACTCTAGTTCAGGCACTCCAGTGGTGGCTGGAGGAGGACAACCTTCAGCAAGGTGTTCCATTCATCAGTCAGACTCCATCAGTGATTCTCACCACAGACGCCTCTCTCTCCTAGGCTGGGGGGGGCTCACCTGGACCAGCTTACAGCTCAGGGAACCTGGTCTCACCAGGAGTCTCTCCTTCACATAAATCTTGTAGAGTTGCGAGCTGTCTTTCTAGCTCTGCAGACATTCTCAGCTGTGGTTCAGGGGAAAGTAGTACAAATCAGGACAGACAATACCACAACCATGTGGTACATCAACAAGCAGGAAGACACTCGGTCCTCAGCCTTGTGCACAGAGGCCCTGAAGATATGGTCTCTGGCTTATTCCCTTCAGGCTTCCCTGGTGGCTGTGCACCTCCCAGGAAAGGACAGCATTTTAACAGATGCTCTCAGCAGAATTTCTCAGGGTCATCACGAATGGACCCTGAATCCCCTGATCCTTCAGGTTATCTTCAAGAGGTGGGGTACTCCAGAGATAGATCTCTTTGCAGCCCCAGACAATCATCAACTCCCTCTCTTTTGTTGCAGACCTCCTGTCCTGGGCTCTGTTCACCAGGATGCTCTACTATTGGATTGGACAAGCAGGCTCCTGTATGCATTTCCTCCTTTCCCATTGATATTCAGGGTCCTGATCAAAATCAGATCTCAGCCTTGCAGGGTGATTCTAGTGGCACCAGACTGGGCCAGACAGCCATGGTATCCTCCAATACTGTCACTGACAGTGACAATGTCTCTGTGTCTTCCCAGACAGTTCAATCTTCTGACATCCTCCCGGGGGAGGATCCTCTACCCCAATCTTCAGGCTCAAGGCCTGGCTCTTGAAGAGTTAGAATATGCAAATCTAAACATTTCTTAATCAGTCTTGGATATTCTAAAGGTTAGCAGGAAATCTGCTACCAGAAAGACTTACAATTCCAAGTGGAAAAGATTTGGTTTTTGGTGTTCCCAGAAACCTGTTCAGCCAGAGTTGGCTGACATTGCTACTGTATTGGACTATCTGGTGCATCTTAATAGCTTAGGCCTCCAGCCTACTACTCTCAAGGTACATTTGGCAGCTGTGTCTGCCTTCCTTTCCACTGGTAAGGGCTCTTCCCTAGCCTCTCATCCAGTTTTCAAGAAGTTTTTCAAAGGTCTGCTACATGTTAATCCTCCCTTTCGAGACCGTTTCCCTTCTTGGGATTTGAACATCTGTATAGCACAGCTTATGCAGCCTCCTTTTGAGCCTCTATCTTCAGCAGAGCTGAAATACTTGACATGGAAAACTGTATTCCTGGTAGCTGTTACCTCTGCCAGGAGGATCAGTGAGTTACAGGCTTTATCAGTGGAACCAGATTTCATTTCATTTCACAAGGATAAGGTGGCCCTTCGAACTAACAGAAAGTTTCTTCCCAAAGTAGTGTCAGACTTTCATCTGAACCAATCTATGTCATTGCCGGTGTTTTTCACTGACTATTCTTCCTCTGGGGAGAGAAGATTACACAGTCTTGATGTAAAAAGGTCCCTTAGTTACTATCTGGAGCATACTAAGGCCTATAGGAATGGCTGTGCTCAGTTACTTCTCACCTATGGAGAGGTGGGAAAGGGCAAATCAGCCACCAAGAGAACTATTGCCAGGTGAATTGTCTCCTGTATCCAGTTCTGCTATTCAAAGCTTGGGAAGGAACCTCCCTCAGGCCTGAGGGCTCATTCTACCAGAGGTACAGCTGCTTCGCTCGCAGAAGCTAGGGATATACCTTTAGTGGAAATCTGTAAAGCAGCCACCTGGAAAACTGTTCACACATTTATCAAACATTACTCTCTGGACATTCAGTCTAGAAGTGATGCTAGGTTTGGCACAGCTGTGCTGCAGAGCCCCTTCCCAAAATAGGTTCTGTGACTCCCTCCTCCTGGGGGGTATTGCTTGGTAGTACGCATATAGTCAGAATACAGCAGGACTTCATGTTGTTTGAAGAAAAAATTACTCACCTTAGTAATGTTGTTTCTTCTAATGGAGTCTTGCTGTATTCTGACCTCCCTCCTTCCCTGCCTCCCCTCCTGGAACCTAGTAGTTTTAGGATGTGGGTGGGCAGGCACAGTCCTTCACCTCAGAGGTGTACTTGTCATGCCCTATCTTAAGGGTTTATTAATGTTTTAATTTCACTACCTACTTTGTCTTTGTCTTATCTTTAGCCTTCTTTTTGGAGTTCTCGACTTGAGTCTTTTGACCCTAAAAATAATTTGTGGTGGCCATTTGGCTTACAAAAGTTGAAACAATTTCTACCTGTTAATTTGATTAGTTAGTGCTCATAATAATCTGACAGTTACACTTCAGAGTGCTAGAGACAGACATTTGAAAACCGAGCTCGAGCTCAACGTTCTATGCTTCTGCATAGAGTTAACTCTTTACTCTCCGGGGCAGTTCAAGTGCTGGGGCTAGCTGCATATAGTCAGAATACAGCAAGACTTCATTAAAAGAAACAACATTACTAAGGTAAGTAATTTTTTCTTATGCCCCTATCCAAAAAAGTTTGAAAACTGGAAACTTCCAGGAACGTTGGCAGAGAGGATAAATCCATGGTAGAAGGTATACTCTGGAAAGAAAGGAGGCCACAAATCAGACATCCTGAGAAACCCAGTCAGCATTCTGGGTATAGGAAGCAAGAAAGGAAAAGCCTCAGGACACATACAAATCCTCTGAGTCTTAACCCATTTTACAACCTAGCCCTGACAAGCAAATGCCATCCGTGGAGGATTATGTACAAATGTGATCATTCTTCCAGGCTAAGAAAGATCTGGTAACAAAAAGTCCTGTTGAACCCTCGTTTCAAAGTGTAGCATATGAGGTGGATGTTTTTGAACGTGAGGGGGAGCCTGTCACTCCTGAGGTCAATGAGGATGAGGAAATAGGCTTCCTATCCAGAGCTTTAGCTTATTTATCACATTCTAGTTTCCTTAAAGGAATGGCTACTATAATGACAATCCTAACAACATAATCAGAAATAGATGCTGAGGAATCTTGCTTCTTAAAAATGGTAGAACTAATGTCTACAAAGGGAGTAAGTATTCCATACATGATACTGTACTTTGAAAAAGATTAGGAAGAAAATATGGCATTTACTAGCCCCTGCCACTGCCAATGATAAAACATTTAAAACAAAAAAAGGGGGTTATGTGGTTGCTAGACAAGGGACAGAGTATTTTAAAGTGCACCCTAACCCTAAAGGTCTGATGCAAGCTACTACCTGTGAGAAGGCAAAAACAAACTTCACTACAGCACCATCAGATAAAGATTCTAGAAAGATTGATGCTCTAGGGAAAAAAAATCCTATACATCTACTCTTAATGAGAGAAGCTGCATTTCTAGGGACATGGATATGTTGTTCATCCACACTCATTGGCAGGTATCCTTGCCGCTTTAAATCTTGCCGGAAGGTCTTCAAGCTTGCTCCTCCCACCCACCCGGGTGGTATAACTCTCGGCTCCGCCCCATGACACCAGATCTTCCTTACCGCTTGGAAGCTCAGGTTCCCTCCTTAACGCTCTGCGTTTGAGACTGGTTCCTATTTCTCCGTTTGCGGTTTAAAAATAAATTTGCAAAAAGACTTGAGTCTTCTATCCCTCGCGGCTGCGATGGACAAATCGACTCCAGTTTCGGAGATGCCCATGCGAAAGAAGATGTCTCGGACGGATCCACACTCCGTGTGTCTACTGCTTAGGCCTTGAGCGACCCGCGGGCTTGACCTGTGCTCATCTTTCCGGCCCTCGTCCTCGAAGACCGTGCTGCCCGATTGCAACTGGGCTGTCCGAAGCGTTCCCTCGGTGAAGTCCAAGGAGGCCCGGTTGGCGGTGTCGCGGTAATTTCAGCGGATCAGCTCGGCGGATGGTAAGCCCTCGAAGAGGAGCGGCGCGGTGATATCTTCCTCGGCGCGGCATTTATCCCGCTCTCCTTGGGCTCTTTCACACGGCTTCTTTTAAGGAGCTTTGTCTGTCCCTCTCCACTAAAGGAGAAGGACCTACTGCGGGACCTTATTCTCGGTCCAAAAGAGGGACAGGGGTAAGTCCCTCCGTCGGCGCTCTTGGGGCGGAAGGTCCCTCTCCCGGGCAATGGAAGCCGTCGGCTTGATCGACTTCGCTCGGCTTGACCACCTGGCCTCCGGTGTCCCGTCAGGTCAGTTGACGAGACTCCACCGATGAAGTCGAGATTTTTCTCGACCCATTGGATGGGCTGTCGCCTTTAGCAGCTGAGATTCCCTCTCCCCGGTTCCCCCGGGAGGAGTTGAGGATCCCGTGGGCTCGCCTGTGCCTCCGGTTCCGGAGCCCTCGGATGGACCATCCGAGCCGAAGGGAGTGCCGGTTCCGGCCGACACCTCCCCGCACCGACCTCGGAAATTCCGGGACTCTCGGTCTCGGTCTCGGACCTCTTCGCGGTCCAGCCGATCCCACCGTCATAGGCGGTCTCGGTCTCGGCACCGCGGTAAGCGGCATCGCCGCTCGTCCTCGTCCTCCTCCTCGGATGAGGGGAGGCTTCGGCGTAAATGACGTCGACGGTACGAGGACCTTATGTTGCAACAGCTCCTCCTGGCCGGGAATAAGCCGACCCCGTCGCCTTCCCCGGCCATTAAGTGGCTGTCACCGGAACGGCCGACACAACCCCTCGACTTATCCGAGGAGCCTATACCCAGGCCGGTTGTTCGGCCAAAACCAGCTGCTCCACCGATTCCGGTGGAACCTCCGCCTCCACAGCCACCATTGGGGCTCCGACCAAGATTCTCGGTCGGCTAAGGGTCTACCCCATCGGCTGTCAGTTACCCTCACTCCCGACCCGACCTCGGCAGGTGAAGGGTGGCTCAGGCCAGAGGCAGCTCTTCGAGGACTCTTCCGAGGTCCGAAGATGATTCCTCCTTTTCTCCAGCGACTGGACTTGGAGTCTTCGGAGTCAGTCAATGGACGATAGCCCATCGTCCTTCCTAGGACTGCTTGGCTCATCTCGAGTCCACGGGATGGAGCTCGAACCCGTTCCAAACGGGCCAGGTATCCCCTCACGGAGATTCTGGACCGAGGTTCTCCGACGGAGGCCTTTCGGTGGCGAGGCCATAGTGGGTCGGCACTGGAGCTTTGGCAGCGCCCTGCTTCCTGCCCTGCCCGGCCAGGATGGCCAGGAAGTATGCGGTCCTACGGTTCCTTGTCCGGTTTTGAACACCCCTCTACTGAGGGTTGGTTACCGACAGCGTTTTCCGGGCGCCCGGCGGCGCCAGGGATGTGGACAAACCTCCTGACAAGGTCAAGAAATTGGACTATGTCGGGCGAAAAGTCTCGCTCGTCCTCTCGACGCCGATCGACAGGCCAGTTCGGCCGTCCTCATGGCACATTTTCTCATGCCCTGTTGGGCTCCTGGATGAGGTCATCCTCATCTTCCGCCCGATCTGCAGACTACGGTTAAGCAGGTGCGGGACCAGGGCAAGGCAGTGGCCAAACAGCAGCTCAGACTGCTTTGGATATAGGGACTCATGTGCCAGATCGGTGGCGGCCGCAGTGGCTATCGCGTCGGCGGCTTGGCTGAGGATATCCACCTTTACTTCGGATACCCAGCACAAGTTGGCGGATGTTCCCTTTTGGGACTGACCTCTCGGCCCTGGGTGGAAGGTCACCTGCAGAGGATCGAGAAGTCCAATGCCACCTTGGACTCGGTCTCTTCCACTCAGAAGGACAAAGCAAACCACAGCCTAAGCCCTTTCGTCTTTCTGTGCCCCGGCGGCGCGCCCAGCAGCGTCCAGGGCCAGCAGGCTCGACCTTGGCATCCCAAACCCAAGCCGCCCGGCTTCCTCTAACAGGAGGCAGGGAGGAAGGGCCCAGGAGGTCCCTCGGCCGGTCCCTCCTCCAAGCCTGCCCAGTGACGGGCTGAGGGGTGTTGCCCCCATTCCGTCACCTCCCTGGGTCCCCATTAGAGGCGGCTCCAGCACTTCCGTTCCACCTGGTCGCTGTTACCACGGACAGGTGGGTCTTGAAGGTGGTGGAAGAGGCCTGCCTCTGGAATTCGAGCAGGCACCACCTTCAGAGCCGCCGCCTCGGGGCTCTCGGGATCCCCAGCTCACTGGCGGCTGGTCGAGCCGACATCGCTCTCCTCCTCCAGAAGGAGGTGGTAAGAGGTGGTGGACCCTCCTTCAGACCCAGGGTTTGTGTCCAGGTACTTCCTGGTTCCAAAGCAGACGGGGCTGGCGCCCCATTCTCGACCTACGACCTAAACAAGTTCCTAAGGTCTTGAACCTTCAGGATGGTCACTCTGGCTCAGATAATACCATCCTTGGAGCGACATGGTTCTGCTCTCTGGACTTGCAGGTCGCGTTTTTCACGTCTCATCCGTCCGTCTCACCAGAGATTCCTTCGCTTCGGAGCGGAAGGATCCCTCTTCGAGTTCCAAGCCATGCCCTTCGGCTTGTCTCCAGCTCCCAGGGTCTTCACCAAATGCATGGCAGTGGTGACAGCATTCCTGCGGCGCCGAGGGGTCCGGGTGTACCCTTACCTAGACGACTGGCTGATAGCAGCTCCCTCCAGGAAGGAGGCGGAGTGGTCCAGAGATCTGGCCCTCCAGGTCTGCTCTCAACTGGGCCTCCTTATCAACGAGGCCAAGTCGAACTTCGAGCCGAAGCAGGTGATTCTATTCATCGGGCGCAGCTCGACTCTCTTGAGCCAGGCTGGCTCCCGCGGACAGGGCCGAGTTCTTTCCTCCTTTGCCCGATCATTTCTGGTTGGTCACATGCGCCCTGCCGGGACTTCCCTGCGCCTCCTGGGTCTCATGGTGGCCTGCACCAGCGTGGTCCGTTGGGCCCGCTGGAACATCGTCCCCTTCAGTGGGACTGGCCAGCCAGTGGTCACAATGCTGCGATCCCTTGGACCAGCTTGTAGCCGGTGACACGGGGATGTGGAGCAGCTCTCCAGTGGTGGACCGTTCCAGATCATTTGCAGGAGGGCATCCCATTCGTCGCCCGAGCCGGCGGTCTCTCTATCGACCGATGCCTCTCTGATGGGTTGGGGTGCATCTGGGGGAACACCGGGCTCATGGCCTCTGGTCCCCGTGGGAGTCCCGATGCCACATCAACCTGCTGGAGCTCCGAGCGGTCCGCCTAGCTCTCACCGCCTTTGCTCCGTTCCTCCGGGGTCAAGTGGTCCGAGTCAGACGGACAATACCCGCGACCATGTACTATCTAAACACGCCAGGCGGGACACGCTCCATGCTTCTATGCAAGGCTCTCTGCATTTGGTCACTCGTGCGCAGCCTGGAGGCGGATCTCCTAGCCATTCACGTGGCAGGAGCCTCCAACACCCTGGCCGATGCCCTGAGCCGGATAGGGGCTGCATCCCACGAGTGGTCTCTCCTGCCGGAGGTAGTACAGCATCTGTTCTCCCTTTGGGGCACACCTCAGGTGGACCTGTTTGCCTCCAGGGAGAACTCGAAGCTGAGTCTGTTCCATGCCCGCCCCCCTCAGCAGGGCTCGCTGCAGGGGGATGCCTTCTCGAGGCAATGGACCCCGGGCCTCTTTTACGCCTTTCCCCCATTTCCCTTGATCCACAAGGTGCTTCTCAAGGCGAGGATGGACAAGGCGCAGGTGATTCTGATAGCCCCAGACTGGCCTCGCCAGTTCTGGTACCCAGATCTCCTCAGTCTCAGCTCCAGGACTCCGCGGCAGCTTCCAGCTCGCCCGGACCTGCTCTCAGTCAATCAGGGGAAGGTGTTCCATCCGGACCTTCAATCCCTGCACCTGACGGCCTGGTTCCTGAGTGGCTAGAGTTCCAGGCCTTGGGTCTTTCCGACAAGGTCCTCAATGTAGTTGAGGCATCCCGTAAGGAGTCGACCAGAAAATGCTATGCCTTCAAATGGAAAAGGTTTTCCATTTGGTGTCAGAACAAGGGCTTGGACCCTTTCTCCTGTTCCTTGGCAAGCATCTTGGACTATTTATGGTCCTTTCTAGTCAAGGGCTTAGGTCGGCGACCCTAAGGGTGCACCTGGCAGCCATCTCTGCTACCGTGCTGGCCGAAGCAGTCGAGGCACAGGAGAAGGTGGTCTCATGCCAAAGGCCTTGATCACATTTCCTCTCAGTGCGGGAACCCCACCTCCGTGGATCTACTGCTGGTACTGGCAAAGCTCATGGGCAAGCCATTCGAACCTATGCACAGGTGTGCTCTCTCTCACCTGTCGTGGAAGACGCCTTCTTGGTGGCTATCACGTCAGCCAGAAGGATGGGAGAGCTCCAGGCGCTTTCCATCGAGTCTCCTTACCTGGTCTTCCACAGGGACAAGGTTGTCCCGCCCCACCCGAAATTCCTTCCGAAGGTGGTGTCGGAGTTTCACCTTAACCAGGTGTTGACTCTGCCAGTGTTCTACCCCAATCACCTCGGAGGCGAGATATAGGCTCACCACTCTGGACCCTAGAGGGGCTCGCTTATTATAAGGAGCGCGGCTGAAGAAGTCGAGGAGAGGTTCGCCAGCTGTTTGTCACCTACGCTGAAGCAGCATCTGGCAGACCTGCAGCCGTGGACGATAAGCAGGTGGTAACCTCCTGCATAGATCTCTGCTATAAGTTGGCGGGCATGGAGCCTCCCAGAGGATAAGAGCTCATTCTACCCGCCATACTGCTGCAATGGTGGCTGCTTCCAGGGCGTCCCTATCCAGGAAATCTGCAGGGCTGCTACCTGAAGTCAGCAAACACCTTCATTACCCACTACCACATCGACCTTGAGTCACGCCCGGGATGCTGGTTTTGGGGCCTCGGTTCTCCAGTCTCTCTTTCCCAAGTAAGTATTGGGGTGTCGTCTTGCCTCCCTCCTCCTGGAGAACTGCTAGAGTCTGCCAATGAGTGTGGATGAACAACATATCCATGTCCCTAGAAATACAGGTTACTCACCTGTAACAGGAGTTCTAGGAATGGTATATGTTGTTCATCCTACATTCCTGCCCTCTCCCGGCTTCGACGCACAACCTGAGCTTCCAGCGGGCCAGATCTGGCGTCATGGGGCGGAGCCGAGAGTTATACCACCCGGGTGGGTGGGAGGAGCAAGCTTGAAGACCTTCCGGCAAGATTTAAAGCGGCAAGGATACCTGCCAATGAGTGTGGATGAACAACATATACCATTCCTAGAACTCCTGTTACAGGTGAGTAACCTGTATTTCTCAGCTACACAGCCCATTACCCAGAGGCACTTGTGAAGGCTGTGATGCCTTTTTGGACAGACTGTAAGATGACATAGTAATATAGAATCTGGCATGCAAATGAAGGGTCCCCACTTGAGACCTTTCCACAGTTTTCTGGTTTCTCTCACCATTTTTTATTTAGCCTCAGGGGAAGGAAGGCATGCCCTCTTACTACACCTGCCCTTTATTCAATAAATGTTTTGCCCTGCCTGATGTGGGTTCCCCTGGCCTTACCCTCCTGCTTGGCAAGAAACGCATTAGAGGGCTGCAACATATTGGATGGCCTTCGTATGATCTTCTTCAAGGATATTTTTTGCAGCAGGTCACACCTTAGGAATTATTGCCGCCAGGCACCAGGACCACACAAACACATTTTTGCTAGCAGTCTAACTGGGGCAGCCCATGGCGACTTCACCACATCTACGTCCCCCTATATAGCCGTTGGCGACCCCACGCCCTCCTCAGTTCTTTTCCCGCTGTTGACCATCGCATCGGACTCTGCAGAGCATCATCACTTCAGTTGACCGCTATTTTTTCTGGAATATTCAGTTTTTTATTTTCTCACCCTAGTTCTTCAGTCACTTTATTTCCTAAAGTGATTCCCCTATTTCTTTTAATTTATGCTGGGTCTGATAATCTTTTCCATTGCTGCAGACAGAAAATCTACGATAAAGATGACCATGGGGCCTGCATCCGCTGCCTCGGCAGTTACCACGACATTAACGCCTGTGAGATCTGCCATGGCTTCAATCAATCTACCTTGCAGCAGCACCAGAAAGAACTAAAATCCTTCCTAATGGAGCAGAAGGTTGCCGCCTTGGAAAAGCAGCTTCAGGCTGAGAGCTTCTCCACTTCCCCGGCCCCGTCCTCAAGCTCTCATGCCCCAAGGCCCAGGACAAGTCGTCGGGGATGGATCACCACCGGGAGACAGGTCCTCCTGAGATCGTTCTTGGTCACTGCTTCCTGCACCAGCTGTAATGCACCATCAACCAGGCTGGCAGTGACCCCCACTGCCGCCCACACCCTCTCTGCTACAGAGTCAGTCTTGGTGCTTTTCCTGCCAGAGCTCCTCCACCCGGTATTGGTTCATTGGCGGGCCTTCCCCTATTACCAACGACGATTCCCACTGCCTCCCTCACCCTTTCTTCCGTGGTGGTGGTGGGGCTCTGGCAGTGTGACCCATCAGTTTCTCCTCTACTGACACTGGCCCATCATCATCAGGGTTTTCTGTGCCCCCGCAAACGCGTCCGCTCCTGCTGAATGCCTCCAATGCCTTCTCGGGGGCCACAATCAGGGAGCTACACCAGCCTGGTTGTGGCCAGCAATGGCTGTGCATTGTCTGGCTTCAGGCCTCTTCAGCCAACACCACTGACCGTTCCTGCAACATCAAGGATGCAGGTTCCTCAGTTGGTACCTCTACCTGCCCCCATTCTGTCGCTGCTTCAGCCCTCCCTGCCATCGCTGGGGCCTCAATGCCCCCTGTCGCTACCACAGGGCTCCCTATTGACACCGGTGACCATTGATGTCCAGGCTCCACTTTCCTGTGTCTGGGACTTCATGCAGAGAGTTGCTCCACATCCTGGCCCATTGCCAGTGGGGCCCTCTCAGCCAGCATTGGTGGTGTCACACCAAGCATTGTCACAATCAGCCCCTTCTCGGTCATCAGTGTCTTCGGTGCCTGTTTCTTAGCCAGGGGATGATGATGATTATCACCCTGACTTTCTGCTGTCTGATGATGAACGTGAGGAGGATAAGGATGCCGGAGCTCGGACTATCTCTAGCACCTCTACTGTTTCCTCAGTGGGGGAGGACCCCTCAAAATATATCCCCCCGGTCCTTCCACAGATTACTCCTCCTTCATAGCAGTGATGCAGCAGCTGCAGTCCGCTACGGGGTTTGATGCTGCAGAGCAGGATTTTACTCAGCAGAACCTGGCTGATTACCTGGACCTGCCAGATTCCCCTCCCCTCACCATTCCTTCTATGATTAATGCATATGAGGATGCCACTATGGCCGCTTGGTACAGACCCAACTTGATTCGTCCTATGCCCAGAAAAGCGGACAAGCTGTATCAGGCCCCGTCAGGGAAGCCCTTTTTTGCAGGGCCCCCACAGGTGGATTCCATGGTGATCTATGTGGCCCATGATCGGTCCACGAGGCTGTAGCACCTCAGCTCTCTCCTTCCGGACGAGGAATCCAGAACGTTGGACCTTATGGGCAAGAGGGTATTTGCCTCTTCGACTTTGGCTATCAGGATCATTTATTACATTGGCCATATGCTTCAATTTCAGAATGATCTCTAGAAAGCAGCTAGGTCTGCAGCCTAGTCATTTCCAGGTGGGCACCCCAGAACAGGAGATGCTCAAGACCCTCCAGACGGGTGCAGATATGGGCAAGCACCTCATGCAGGCCACCTATGATGCTCTAGATGCCTCCAACAGAGTCTCCACAGTGGGAGTTTGCTTGAGGAGGTACTCCTGACTCAGGATGTCCGGTGTTGCTTCATACGTCCAACAGTCCATCCTGAATGCTCCCTTCAGGGGCTGCAAGCTCTTTGGGGTGGACATGCAGGATATCTTCAATGACCTGCAGGCCTTGGGGAGAACTCTGCAGTCTGTTCACACCCTCTACCACATCCACCAGAAGAGTGGGCAGAGGGTGCCCTTTCAGCATGCCACCCATCAATCTTGGTCTGGCACCAGACAGCCCAGCAAGTGTAGAGTGGGAACGGCCCTGCCTACCTCCCTCCTCCACCACAGGGAAATCCTCAAGAGGTTAAGGAGCGTCTCTGTCCATGGGCTCAGCCTGACTCCTTTCCCGACCCCCTTATCTGGTTGCCCAGAATGTGGTGGTGGGGAGTCTTTTCTCCCTCCATCTGGATGAGTGACAAGAGATCACAACTGGCGCATGGGTGCTGCAACTCATAAAACAAGGACATGCTCTAGAATTTGTGGAGATGCCTCCAGATCTCCCTGCAAGGCCTTCCACTTACTCTCCAGGCCATGTGCTCATGTTACTGGAGGAGATCCCTATGTTGCTGCAAAAGAGGGCCATAGAACCTGTCCCTGAGCATCAATGGAACATGGGGTTCTACCTCCACTTCTTCCTCATTCCCAAGTCCACAGGGGACTTGTGGTCCATCCTGGACCTGCAAAACCTGTACTAGTACATCCAGTACAAAAAGTTCAGGATGGTCACCATCCCAGTCCTGTTGCCCTTGCTCTGGAAGGGAGACTATATCTGTTCCCTAGGTGTGTAGGACACATACCTACACACCAGGATCTGCATACCCACAGGAAATACCTCAGGTTCCTGTTTCAATGGGAGCACTACCAGTTCAGAGTCCTCCCTTTTTGCTTTTCTTAGGCACCTCGAGTCTTCACCGAATGCCTAGCTGTAGTGGCAGCGGCCCTCAGGAGGAAGGAACTTTACTTCTTCCCCTACGTGGAAACAACTGGTACAACAACCCACTAGAGACAGGACTATCCTAGATCTAGTACTAACTAACAGGGAAAGGATCACAGATCTCCAGGTAGAAGGTCACCTGGGGGCCAGTGACCATCACATGGTATGGTTCAGTTTGGCCACTAGAACAACATCATCACATTCAAAGGCAAAAATATAGGACTTCAGAGGAGCTGTCTTTGATAAAATGGCCAACAGAGTTAAGCTAGCCCTGGCAAAAAGAAATACAGGTGAGGGGGGAAAGGCAAAGTGGGCAAGCATTAAAGATGCAATACTTCAAGCAACATCCCATTGTGTTAGTGAGAAAAGAAAGTGCAAAAGTAGAAGGAAACTACTTTGGTTCTCAAACATAGTAGCAGAAAAGGTCAGAGCCAAAAGGCTGGCCTTCAGGAAATATAAGGGAACGCAACAGGATGAAGATAGGGAGGCATACTAAACTTCCCTAAGGGATGCAGGGAAGGCAGTAAGGCAGGCAAAGGCCCAAACTGAAGAAACACTAGCACGAACAGTAAAAGAAGGTGACAAGACTTTCTATAGATACATTAGTGAAAGGAGAAAGTCCAGAGGGGATAAGGGGGCATGTGAGGAGGAGGACCATGTAAAAGCATCTTTCCTAAATAGATACTTCTGCTCAGTATTTACTGAAGAGAAGGTAGGGCAGGGCCCACAACTCTGCACCATGGAGACAGGGGGGAGGGAGGTGTGCACTAGTCCCTTCACAAAAGAAAGGGTCCTACAAGAGCTCGATAAGCTCAGGGTGGATAAGGCAATGGACCTGATGGCATACATCCCAGGGTACTAAAGGAGCTAAGGGTGGAACTAGCAGAGCCATTAGCAGAACTATTTAGTGAGTCTCTGAGCACAGGAGAGGTCCCAGAAGACTGGAGAAGGGCTCGTGTGATCCCACTCCACAAGACTGATAGCAGGGAGGAGGCAGGGAACTACAGACCAGTCAGTCTTACCTCAGTAGAGGGCAAGATTATGGAGACACTCCTTAAGGAAAGGATAGTGCAACACCTGGAATCCATAGAAGCACAGGATCCAAGACAGCATGGGTTTACAAAAGGAAGGTCCTGTCAAACTAATCTCATAGATTTCTTTGACTGGATAACCAGAGTGGTGGACCAAGGGGGAGCAGTTGATGTTGCCTACCTGGACTTCAGCAAAGCTTTCGATGCTGTTCCACATAGAAGATTGATTAATAAGCTGGGTAGGCTCAGAGTGGGTCAGATGTTGGTCAACTGGGTGGCAAACTGGTTGTCGGGCAGAAAACAGAGAGTGGTTGTAAATGGTATACAGTTAGAAGAGATGCAAGTCACAAGTGGGGTACCTCAGGGATCAGTCCTGGGGCCAGTCCTCTTCGATATCTTCATCAGTGACATTGCAGATGGACTGGAGGGTAAGGTTTGTCTGTTTGCAGATGACACCAAGATCTGCACAGAGTAGATGATCCAGATGGTGTGGGCAGAATGAGAAGAGATCTGGATAAACTAGCAAAATGGTCAGAAGAGTGGCAACTGGGGTTTAATGCCAAGAAGTGCAAGATCATGCACTTAGGGAAGAGAAACCCTGAAGCCACCTATAGGCTGGGAGGGGAGTTGCTGGCAGTCACAAGGGAAGAAAGAGACTTGGGCGTCATCATCACCAATGACCTGAAATCATCCAAGCAGACCTCTAAAGCAGTAGGTAAGGCTAGAGGGATGTTGGGGTGTATTAATAGGGGTATCACAAGTTGGAAGAGGGAGGTAATAATCCCTCTTTACAAGACACTGGTTAGGCCCCATCTGGAGTACTGCGTGTAGTACTGAAGGCCACACCTTCACAAGGACATTAACCAAATTGAGGCAGTCTAGAGAAGGGCAACCAAAATGGAGTAGGGACTGCATCAGAAAACATATGAGGATAGATTAACTGAACTCAATATGTATACCCTAGAGCTAAGGAGGGAGAGAGGTGATATGATTGAAACATTCAAACACCTTAAGGGCATTAACAAGGTGAAAGAGTCTAACATGTTTCAGTATAAGAAAAATAGCAGGACAAGAGGACACACAGCATGAGATTAGAGGGATGCTGATTAAGGGGTAATGTGAGGAAGTTCTTTTTCACAGAAAGAGTGGTGGATGCATGGAACGGCCTACCTCAGGAAGTGGTGGGTATGAATACAGTGCAGGGCTTCAAACAGGCATAAGATAGGCATAAGGGAGCAATACAGATGAGTATGAATAGATAGGCCATTGACAGAGCAAAGGCCTATGGCACATTCATAAGGTAGAAAAAGAAATGGGCAGGCTGGAAGGGCCCTACGGTCCTTATCTGCCGTCAACTTCTGTGTTTCTATGGATGACTGCTTGCTCAAAGCTCAGTCCAAAGAGCAGCTGTCTTTGACCCTGGTGCATACCATGCAGCTGTTCAGCCATTTGGGGGTTACAGTCAACCTGTCCAAGTCGGTGTTGACTCTCGGCCAGCGTCTTCAGTACATAGGAGCTGCACTGGACACAGCCCAAGGCTCCGCCTTTCTGGCCCCAGACAGGGTGGAGCACCTGATGGCGCAGACTCAGGAGCTCTATCACAGCCAGTTTGTCACAGCCAGGACATATCTCAGGCTGCTGGGTCTGATGGCCATGGCCATTGCCACAGTTCCTCTGGTGAGGCTGCATATGCGAATCCCTCAGTAGTCTTTGAGGGTACAGTGGGATCAGCAAACTTATGATCTGGAGCAGATTGTCCTTGTCTTTTCGCCGGTAAAGAAGGTTCTCCTGTGGTGGATGGAACCCAACCATTTGCTAAAGGGGGGGGGTTCCTTTCCTCATACCTTCCCCTCATCAGATTATCACAATGGATACCTCAGGGATGGGCTGGGATACACATCTGGGTCCTTACCAGATTCAGAGAACATGGACTCAACTCAAGGTATTGCTCCAAGTCCATGTTCTCGAGATGAGAGCTGTCCAGTACGGCCTATCCCCGGGCCATCAGCTAGTGCAGAAGGACAGTATCAGTGTGGTGCACTACATCAACAAGCAAGAGGGCACCCACTCTTACCCCCTGTGCAGGGAGGCAATGAGAGTTTGGTACTGGACTCTGGAACACGGCCTCTAGCTGTCAGTTGTCCATGTTGCAGGTGTCCAAAACGTTCTGGCATACAAGCTAAACAGGTCATAATCCAGAATGCACGAATGGGAACTGCTCACCCCTGTGGTAGAAGACCTGTTCGACAGGTGGTGTCGCCCAGAGTTACAAATATACAAAAATTGCCATCAGAAATTAGACCTCTAGGTCTATCTAGTCTGCTCGAGTGTGCAGTGAACCCCTACTTTACAGCTGCCCCTCCCCCACCTTCACAAATGCCCCCCCCCTCTTTCCCTGTCTCAACCCCTCTTGAAACTACCCACCATCCTACAGGATACCAACTCCTCTGGCAAAGTGTTCCAAACTGCCACTATTCTCTCTGTGAAAAAGTGCCTCATTTCCCTCTTATACTTACCTACTCCCAATCTAAGTCTATGCCCTCTCATGTCCGTCCCCTTCCAGAGCTTGAATATCTCTTCAGTACCAGAATTATATATTCCGTTTAAGTACTTAAAGGTCTCAATCATATCCCCCCGATCCCTTCTCTCCTCCAGGGAATACATGTTCAATTCCCTTAATCTCTTCTCGTAGGGCATATCCTATAATCCATGAATCAACTTTGTCGCCCTTCGTTGTACCCCCTCCACCAATTTCACATCTCTCTTCAGATAAGGGCACCAGAATTGCAAACAGTATTCCAGGTGCGGTCTGACTAGTGACTTTTAGAGTGGCAGAATGACATCCCTGCTTCTGGAGGAGATGCCCCTCGCTAAAAAACCCAGCATCCTGTTGGCCTTCTCTGCCACCCTCCTGCACTGCTCTGAATTGTTCATATTTGCCATTATCACCACCTCTAAATCCTTTTCCTCTTCAGTGGTACATAACTGCACCCCCCCCCCAGTTAGTAACCCTTTCTAGGATTGTTTGCACCAAAGTGTAATACTTTGCACTTTTTCACATCAAACCCCAACTGCCATACTTTTGGACCTTTTTGTGTCCCCACACAATGCAAAACTGCTGCTTTTCTGCTCGCTCGAACCAGGGCCTGGAGTTTTCAGAAATGCATTTTCTCTTTCTTGGAAAGGAGGGTTCCTTTATGCCTTCCCGCCCTTTCCTCTGATTCAGAGAGTGCTAATCAAGCTCCAAATGGAGGGCACCACCCTGAGTCTGGTGGCTCCCTTTTGGCCTTGTTAGATTTGGTTTCCACTGTTGCAGCAGTTAGCAGTGGAGCCTCTATTGCCCCTTCCTTTGTGCCCAGGCTTGCTGTCACAAGAACGGAGAACCCTTATTCATCCGAACCTCCAGTCTCTTCACCTGCATAACTGGCTTCTGAAGATGTAGCCATTGCCAGGTTTTGTGTCTCCTCTAAAGTGGCTGACGTCCTGGTGGCTGCCAGAAAGCCTTCCACCAGGGTGACTTATTCCATGAAATGGAAGTGCTTTGCTTTATGGGTGGCTTCCCATCACCTGGATCCCTTCACCTGCCCAGTGAACCATATCCTAAAGTATTTACTGTCCTTGTCAGATGCAGGACTAAAATACTCTTCACTAAAAGTGCACTTGTCTGTCATATCAGCCTTCCATGTGCCCATTGAGGGCCATATGGTAGCCCAGTTGGACGTGGCCCGTACCTTTCTGAGAGGCATCGTGCACTTTAAGCTTCCCATCCATAACCTAGTCCTGGCCTGGGATTTTAATTTTATTTTAAGGAAGCTTACTTTGGCTCCTTTTGAGTCTGCTGCGACTTGCAAGCTACGCTTTCTTTCATGGAAAGTGTTATTTTAGTTGCTATTTTGATGAGATAGCCCATACACATTTGTACTGTTCAGATATGATATAGATACATGGACTGTGGTTCAGAATTAAGCCACTGAACCTTTAAGCATTCTATGATAAAATCACAAAGTGCTTTACTTACTCTCAGGCCTGGTTATATATCAAAGGCTAGGATACAGGAACTAGTAAATGAAAACATTTACTACCTTCATTTGTATCTGAATGATCAGACCTCAAGACCAGGAGAAGGAGAGACTGGAAGTCTGAGACTCTTTTGTAAGTCTTGTTGTGTGTCCCCTGACACCAAGGGAGGCTATTGTCTATTTCAGGTAAGTGTCACAGCAGGGGGCTGGCCAGGGAACAAATACAAAATATATTGAAGGAAGTAAAGGTATTCTAACCCCAGGAAATCTTACTGTATTCTGACATATGCGGTATGGTTCCACCATAATACTGCCCGGGGGCTGAAAAGGTTAATAGAACCTATGTAAATGATAGAATGCTAGGTTCGAGCTGAGTATTCAAACCACTCTCTCTGGTAAACAACCTTCTAACCATCAGATTCTTCACTCCGCTTGCCTAGTCAGACGCCTCAGAGAATCCTCTGCATCTTTACTCAAGATCGTTTAATTTTCTTGGTTTTTATCATTTAAAAATTATTTTTGAACTGCAGTCTCTGGTTTACAGGTAGACTAGTTTAGATTAGCAGATATTTGGTACGTTCTCGGGTTCCGTCTGTTTTCACCAGTTGGGAACCGAGATTTTCTTTCTTCCTATTTCCTAGGTAAAATTGATAAATATTTTCATTCCTTCTGTCAGAACGTTACCGGGCTAAACCTCGGTTCGTTCTTGAGTCATTAAACCGACCAAAAAAAAAATACATATATATATATATGTGTGTGTGTGTAATAGATAACCCACTCTTAGGTGTGCAGTCACGCTCTGATATACGCACGCCTTGGTGCGCATTGTTACGCACAAGGCCGCAGGCAGAGTGCATCAACCACCCAAGGCGTGCGTATATCAGAGCACGACTGCACACCTAAGAGTGGGTTATCTATCTTATAAAATGGTAAACTTGTTTTGGAGGGGGTAAAAGTGCAGGTGTGCGGTCACGCTCTGATATACTCACGGTCATGTGATGTGTTTTATACAATCAGAACACTGGATTTGGATGATCCCTCAAGTTTATTTATATATATATATATATATATATATATATATATATATATATATGTTCCACTTTTCTGTTGGCTATGTCTCAGACTCCTTAGAAAAGAACCGGTTCAACAGGTTTCCAGCACTATATTGAGTGCAGGGAAATGTTTGCTAAATCTGATCCCCATCTTATGTATATGTTCTGTCTTGAGTTTGACCACTTAAAGACAGATTGCGAGATATGTAAGAACTTTCCTCAGTCGACGCTGGACAGGTATATAAACTGACTGAAGGAAAAGATATCTGAAAAAACCGCGGACCCAGTTACAGACAAATCTCCTGCCTCAACAGTAACTGACAAATCAGATGAAACACCCTCTGACCAGGGTGCTGGTTCGCAGGGAAAAAAACGTACCGCTGAACAGGCCACTGAACTGGCAACCGCAGATAAGAAAAAGAGGAAGGAGAAACGTGGGACAAAAGAACCGCGACCGTCAAGCCCAACAGTTCGGACCGCAGAGAAGATACCTAATGTGATCCGGATTATTCAATCCCTTCAGTCTCCTGCTGGTTTGGTTCTGCGGTCCTCAGTTCAGAGTCCCACGGTTAAGCCCCCAGGTTCTACCTCAGTTCTCAGTCCCCATGATTTTGAAACTGAGGTCATTGGGGATGATGAGGATGAGGACCTAGGGGAGACTCTGAAACCAGATGTTTCCCCTGATCCCCAGCACCCTGACTCCCCTGATAAAGGGGTTAGAGGACTTCACTACCCTGTTTGCTTTTATGCAGCAGGTAGCTCAAACCCTGGACCTCCCCACTCAGGAAGCAACTGAGGAGGAGGAAGAGGCCAACTGTGTAGAGATGATGGATGTGGCTCCAGCTTAGAAGCTTTTATTCCCCATCCATAAATCTCTTAGAAAGCATATGCTCAAAATCTTACAGACACCAACTTCCATTCCTCCAGTAGACAGGAAGCTGGATAAAAAGTATTGGCTAGACAAACCTGGTGCGGAATTCCTTTTTGGGGCACCCTAGCCATGAAGGGGTGGTGCAGGCTGCTGCCCGTGATAAGGCTGGTATACCCCTGGCATCCCATCCTCCTGATAAAGATTCCAGGAAGATGGATTCAATGGCCAGAAAGATTAATCTGGGTTCTTCCCTGGCCATTAGACAGGCCACCTACATGGCTTATGTAGCCAGGTTTCAAAAGAGCCTGTGGAGTACAATAGCAGGGATTTCTAAGGCCTGTCCAGCACCTATGGCATCTGACCTAGCAGAAGCTGCCAAAAGGGGCACTGAGGCATCCAAATTCCAATTCAGAATGGCTGTGGATGCCAGTGATACTGCAGCCAGGTTTATGGCTACTTCTGTATCCATGAGGCGAGTTGCATGGCTTAGGACTATTAATCTCTCTCTCAGGACACACAGACGAAATCTCTGTATTTCCCCTGCGACCCTACATCCCTCTTTGTCCAGTAGACCGAGGCCTATATGAAGAAGATGGATGAACACAAGGTGGCTTACAGAAGTGCAGCTGCCAAGGAGAGAGCAGCTACCTTCCAGAAACAGCAGAACAGAGGTAGGAGAGCAAGGCCTCACTACAGGCCTTTCTTCCAAACCAAAGCCCTTCCAGCCTATCAACCCCAGAGGAGCTTTTTCAGGGGCAGGGGTAGAAGGGGTACTGGTATGGCTGGACCCAGTTCTCAGTCGACCCGAGAAGTGAAGCAGACCCCCAGTAGGGAGCAGCCTCGCCTACTACCTCAAGGTCTGGCAATCAATAACTACAGACAACTGGGTTCTGGAGGTAGTGGGCCAGGGCCTTACCCTCAGCTTCAAATCTCTGCCCAAGCTGTGGACAAGAGCCTTCAGTCCTCCCTCCCTTCCCATCAGAAGCCCAACTACTGGAGGAGGTAAGAAAGCTGTTGCAGGACAAGGCAGTAGAACCTGTACCTCTGCTTCAAGGGGGAAGGAGATTCTACTCAAGATACTTCCTCACAGTAAAGAAAACAGGGGAGAAGCAACCCATTCTGGATCTCAGACAACGAAACAAGTACCTGACAAAACCAAAATTCAAGATGGTCACTATGTCAACCATCCTACCCACACTCAGACAAGGGGATTGGCTGGCATCAATAGATCTGAAGGATGCCTATTTCCATATCCCCATCAGACCATCACACCGAATATTTCTCAGATTCAGGCTCACGTCAGGCCACTACCAGTTCAGGGCAATGCCTTTCGGCCCTTCCTCAGCACCAAGAGTGTTCACAAAGTACCTAGCAGTGATAGTAGCATACCTCAGAAGGCAGGGTGTTACAGTCTTCCCCTATCTGGACTGTCTGGTAGTAGGTCAGTTTCCTTAGCAGGTTTCAGATTCCCTAACCTTGGTTCAAAGGGTTCCTACTAAACCCCAAAAAGTCAGTGCTGACCCCAGTCCATTTACTGGATTTCATTGGGGCAGAGCTAGACATGAGGGTAGGAAAGGCTTTTCTTCCCCAAGGACAGGTAGAAACATTAATTCAGCTGGCCAATTCTTTCCAGTTGTCCATTCCCAGACCAGCAAGGCACTTCCTCCAGCTATTAGACCACATGGCGGCCACAACAGCAACAGTCTCAGGATCCAGGTTTCAAATGAGGGACATTCAGTTCCACCTCAGGTCTTATTGGTCACAGAAAAAGGACCATTTGTCCAAACTGGTACCAGTCACAATATCTCTACTCTTAGCACTCCAGTGGTGGCAGGACAGAGAAAACCTAAGGCAAGGTGTACCTTTCCTGCAACAGATTCCTTCAGTGGTATTGACCACAGATGCCTCCCTCCCTCCTAGGGTGGGGAGCACACATAGGAGACCAGACAGCTCATGGGACTTGGCTCAGGAAGGAGAGTCTTCTCCATATAAACTTGCTGGAGCTCAGGGCAGTGCATCTAGGGATCCTTTCCTTTGCCTTAGTACTCTGAGGCAAGGTTGTACAAGTCAGGACAGACAACATAACCACAATATACTACATAAACAAGCAAGGGGGCACAAGGTCCTCCCTTCTGTGCACAGAAGCCACACTGATATGAAAATTGGCTTACTCTCTGAATCTCTCTCTAATAGCTGTTTATCTTCCAGGGAAGAACAATGTCCTAGCAGATGCCCTGAGCAGAATCAGTCAGAACCACCACGAATAGTCATTGAACAAACAGGTTCTCCGAACAGTGTTCAGATGGTGGGGCACCCCAGAGGTGGACCTGTTCACAGCCCCAGACAATCACCAACTACCACAGTTCTGTTGCAGGTCTCCTACAATGGGTAGAGTGCCACTGGACGCACTACTGATGGACTGGACAAGGACGTTTTTGTATGCATTCCCTCCCTTCTCTCTACTTCTCAGAGTTCTAAACAAACTCAGGACACAGCCAACAACCATGATCCTCACAGCCCCAGAGTGGGCCAGAAAACCATGGTACTCACTACTCCTGGACCTGTCAGTGAGCAGACCAATATCCATACCCAGGAGGCACAACCTCCTAATATCCTCTCAGGGCAGAATCCTTTACTCCAACCTGCAGTCCCTCAGACTCAAGGCCTAGCTCTTGAAGACATAGAATATGCTGACCTTACGTTGTCAGGGAGAGTTCTTCAGATGCTCAGAGGCCCCAGAAAACCTTCCACAAAACAAATTTACCCTTCAGAATGGAAGAGATTTTCACTCTGGTGCCAGCAGCAGGAGGTGGTCAGTAATCAAGCCAGCTTTTCAGTAATACCAGACTACCTGGTGTGCCTTCATTCCCTTGGCCTCAAGCCCTCTACCCTAAAGGTGCATCTAGCGGCTGTCTCAGCTTAGCTTTCAGCCGGGAAGAAATCTTCTCTAGCTTCAAATCAGGTGTTCAAGAAATGTTTTAAGGGACTTTTGCACTTGCACCCTCCATACAGGGAGCCAACTCCTGCATAGGATACGAACATCTGTATTGGACAATGATGCAGCCACCCTTTGAACCCATGTCTTCAGCAGAGCTGAAGTACGTCACGTGGAAAACTGTTCTTAATAGCCATCACCTCAGCCAGAAGGATCAGTGAGTTACAGGCTCTGTGTATAGAACTGAATTACATCTCTTTGCACAGAGACAAGGTAGTCCTAAGGACAAACAGAAAGTTTCTTCCAAAAGTGTCTGATCTTCATCTAAATCAGTCTATCACCTTGCCAGTCTTTTTCACTGACCATTCCAGTGCAGGGGAAATAGCAGTTACGTAAGAACTTACTGTAACAGTGGATCTTCGAGAGAGGTTCCTGCAGTAGGTCTTCACATATAGGACTGAATACCAAGCAGTCTAACATAAGAAAAGGAGTTGGAGACGAGGTTCCGGGAAGAGGAAGATGTCTGCCAACTAAGGGTCTGTTCAAAACAGAAGACCTTGCAAAACTGCAAGGTCGAAGCCAGCTTGATGCCTAGAGGCGATGTCCAGATTTTAGTGCTTAGTGAAGGTGTGGACGGAAGACCAAGTGGCCGCTGCACAGATGTCCACAGTGGACACATTCCTGAAAAAGGAGATAGAAGTAGCCACACTCCTGGTGGAGTGGCCTTTGACTGCCCCTGGAAGGGGGTTTTCGTACTTCTGGTAAGTGTAATGAATACAGTTGGCCAGCCACCTAGACAGAGTCTGTTTTGTGATCACCTTTCTCTGACACTGGGAGGCAAAGGTGACAAAAAGCTAGTTTGATTTTCGAACCTCTTTAGTCCAAGAAGTCTAGTACCTCAAGATCCAGTGCACGTCAAGGGTGTGCAGCAGATATTACCCCCTGTTGGAGTGCTCTGGGAAAAACACTGTCAATTCAACACTGGTTTAGAGTCATTTCTGAAACCACTTTCGGAAGGAATGAAGGATTAGTATGCAGGACCACCTGGTCCCTATGGACAATTAAAAAAGGCTCTCTGCAAACTAGAGCCTGAAGCTCTGAAGCGCTTCGAGCTGAAGTAATAGCAACTAAAAAGAGCATTTTGCATGCTAAAAAATGCATATCACTGCTTGCTGCTGGTTCAAAAGGGGGCAAAGGAAGCTTTTCCAACATAAAATTGAGATCCCAGGGAGGAACAGGATTCCAGACTGGAGGTTTTATATGAAAGATCCCCTTCAGAAACATTTTAGAAACCTCTAGCTGAGCTAGGATCTTGCCCTCCACCAGAAGGTGGTAGGCTGACACCACAGAAGAGATGGACCTTCAGTGAGGAGTAACTGAGGCCCAACTCTGAAAGATGTAAGAGGTACTCTAACACCTGGGAGGCTGAGCAAGAAAAAAGGTCTAAGCCTTTTGCAGAGGCCCAGATAGAAAATCTCTTCCATTTCATTGCATAGGTGGATCTAGTGGAAAGTTTTCTAGCTTCCACTAAGACCTGAGCTACCCCTGCAGAGACTCCATAATGAGAAATTGCTATGTCCACAGGTACCACACATGAAGATGGAGAGACTTGAGGCTCGGATGTACCAGGGTGCTCTGCTCCTGAGACAGAAGGTCGTGAGAGAGAGGCAGAGGTACTGGAGGTTCCGAGCCAGTTGTAACAGCAGGAACCATATCTGCCAAGGCCACAGAGGGGCAATGAGGATCATATGAGCCCCCTCTGCTTGGAACTTCAGCAGAACCTTCTGCAGTAGTGGAAAGGGAGGGAAAGCATATAGAAACTTCCCTATACAGGATAGAGACAGTGCGTCCTGCCAAAAAGCACCATGCCCCAGAATGAGCAAGCAAAAGTTGGCTAGTTCTGTGTTGGACGGGGAGGTGAACAGATCTAAGTTTGGTCGACTCAATGAAGAAACAGATCTTCTGCTACCTCCTGCTTTAGTTCCCACTCGTGAGCCCTGGTGACTGATTGGCTGAGACTGTCCACCAGAATATTGTGAACACCCGGCATGTGGACTGCTGTCAATGATAGGCCATGCTGAATTGCCCAGTACCACACCCGCATCAGCTCCCTGCAGAGAGGGTACGATTGGGTGCCTCCTTGTTTGTTTAGATACTAGACAATGGGCATGTTGTCTGTCTGGATGAGGAGTGTTCCCGGAGTCAGAAGTGACTGGAATGCCTGGAGAGCATACAGCACCACTCTCATCTCCAGAATATTGATGTGCAGGTTCTCCTCCTTGGGAGACCAGGAGCCTTCAGTTCTGTGGTCCCCCAGATGTGCTCCCCATCCCGCGTTCGAGGCATCTGAAGTGAGGATTTGAGAGGGAGATGGAGGGTGAAATGAGGCCCCCACCGATAGATTGGCGGGGTCCTTCCACCAGAGGAGATCCCTTTGAAGACTGCTGGAGACAAGGACTTCCTGGTCCATGTTATCCAGGCGCTGATCCCATTGGACTCGGAGAGACCATTGGGTGACTCTCATGTGCAGCCTGGCCAAAGGAACTGTGGGTATGGCAGCTGCCATCAGACCCAAAAGTCGAAGGACTGACCGAGCTGTGGTCCACCGAGAGGAAGCCACAAGTGTGGCTTGTGAGATTAAAGTCTCCACTCGGTCGGCTGGAAAAAAGGCCTTGCTCTGGACTATGTCCAGCACCGCTCCAATGAATTGAAGGCGCTGGGAGGGTACTAGCTGGGATTTGGGGAGATTGATAGAAATTCCCACACTGAAAAAGAGGCCCAGAGTGAATGAGAAGGATTCCTTCAGGCTGTCTGGTGAGGGGGCTGAAAAGAGCTTGTCGTCCAGGTACGGGAACACATAGATGCCTCTGCGGCATAGAAACACCGCAACCACTGCTAAGCACTTAGTGAAAACCTGAGGTGCTGAGGAGAGGTCAAACGGGAGGGCTCTGAACTGGAAATGATCCTCCAGAAAGGAGAATCTGGGGAAGCGGCAGTGGGCTGGTAGAATGGGGATATGGAGGTAAGCATCCTGTATATCCAGGGAGCATAGCCAAGTGTTTGGTAGGAGCAGAGGTAACAGTCCCTGGAAAGTCAGCATGCAAAGTCTCTTGTACTCCACGAAGAGATTGAGCATGCTGAGATCTAAGATGGGTCTTAGATCCCCCATCTTATTTGGAACCAGGAAGAAGTGGGAGTAGAATCCCCTTCCTGTCTGTTCCAGAGGAACAGGCTCTATAGCTGCCTTTTGAAGCAGAGCCTGTATTTCCTGCCTGACCAGTTGAAGTTGGAATAATGGGTAAAAGGTTGGGAGGAGGTCTCTGCAGGAACTCTATCGAGTGACCTCTTTCTATGAGTTGAAGAACCCATGCATCTGCGATGATGGCTTTCCACCTGTCCAGGTGGAGGCTGAACCTTCCCCTACCGGTTCCTCCGAGGGAGTCAGAGGGAGCAGAAGGAGGGGAAGAGAGTCAGGACATGGAGGGGAGTGGTGCCTTTCCTTCTGAAGCGGCTTTTGAAAACTTGGCCTGAGGAGTCTGGGCACCAGAACCTGGGGCACGTCGTTTAGTTTGTCGTTTGCCCTGGTTCTTGTTCTGCTTCCATTTGTGGCAAGGCTGCTGCCGTTGTCTCTGACCAGAATGGTACAGGGAGCGGAAGTCCCGAAGGGACTTGATGCTCTCCTGCAGCTCAGTTATAATGTCTTTGGCGTTGCCGCCAAACAGAACTGGACCCCTGACAGGAGCATCCAGAAGAAATGACTGAAAGTCTTGTGCCAACCCTGCAAGACGAAGCCAGGCTAAGCATCTGAGACAAATCCCAGTGGCCGCTCCCCGAGCCACAGAATTGTACGTGGTGTGGAGGGCATAGCAATAGGATGACTTGTTCATCCTGACTTTTTCCAGGAATTTATTCCTGAACTGTTGGTCAGGAATCTCCTGAAGGTCTTTCTCCAACTCTACTAAGGAGGACTTCTGAAAGGCCACCATGTGTGCAACATAGTTCAGGGACCTGATGGCACAGGTGGATGAGGCGTAGATTTTTCTACCGTACTGGTCCAGCTGTTTGGAGTCCTTATCCGGCAGAGAGGCACTAAGGTGTTTAGGTTAGGCCGATCTGTCATGGGCAGCTGTAATGACTATGGAGTCGGCCTTGGATTAAGCAGTCAAATGAGAGACCCCTTCCGGGGGAAAATAAGTTTGATCCACTTTACGCGACACAGCTGGAGTGGAAGAAGGCTGTTGCCAACTAGTGGATGCGAGGTCCTCATGTGGTCCCATCCAGGGGGAATGGGAATGGGATCCACACTGACCAGGTCTTGCTCTGCAAAGTCTCTTGCATTGGGGGTCCAGCTCCTTGGAGGTCCATCTGCAAGATTTTTGTATTGTTCTAAGTAGTTCCGCAGAGGAGGGATCCTCAGGGGGAGACTTCGCAGACTCCTTAGGTTGAGGCTGTACCGGGAAGTGAGGCTCGGACTGGCCTATATCCGAGTCCTCATCCGACTCCGAAGACTCCGGCCTGCTGGACAAATCAAGAACTTGGTCCTGGGGTCTGAGACCATTTGGGGGCAGAGCACCCGAGTCCCTATCAGAAACCTGGCTAGAAGGTAGAGGACTAGGAGGGGGCACCCTGGCAGGAGAGGTGGCCCCGACCGTGACCGGAGGCTGACCCAGCTTTAAAAGGAGCCAAGTTTTCATGTCCTTCCACCATGCAGGGATGGATTCATGATCGGGCTGCGGTGGTGGAGGAGGCAGAGGTGGGGGATGGTAATCCGGGTACCCCGTGAAGGGGTAGCAGGGGGTCTGGTACCAATAAGGATATTGGTAGACGGTCTGATCCTGGTAGCCTGGTGTAGGGTATCCTGGTGTCGGATATCCCAGCATCGGGTAGCCCGGCATTGAGCATCCCAGTGTTGGGTAGCCTGGCTTGGGACAATCTGGCGTCGGCAGGATGTAACCTGGTGACGGACCTCCTGGCGGTGGGTATTGGGGGACATGAACATTCCCCAGAAGATCACCCACTGGGCCTGCAGGAGGAGCAGAGGAGCCTGCAGAGGAAGTGCCAAGGGCCCACCGGGAAGTGGGACTGATGAAGGGGTAGGCAGAGGGCCTGAAGGTCCCGTGAGAGGAGGGTCCATGAATTGTCCATAAAGGTCCAACAAGAGATCCGCAGTAAGGAGGGGATCCAGCAGCGGAAAAGAACCTTTTCAAAGGGGGGAGGTCAGGCAAGTCCCCCAACAACAGGTCAGGTAGGGTATCCAACTGGAGAGAAAGATCGGCTACCGATGGTGAATCCCTGGGGGAAAGAACCCACGGGGATGAAGGTGTACCTGCAAGCACACTCGACCCGGCATCGGGAGCCACAAGGGAGCCCGACTGGAGAGTAGAGGCATCCACGTGGTTGTCGGAGAAGCCGTCGACTGGCTTACTGGATGCCACCGGGCTGACCAGAGTACAAGTACCCAGGTCAAGTTGATCGGCCTGGGCGGGGCGCCCAGTGGCGGAGCCAGAAGGTGACTTATCAGTGGTGCTCAGAGCAGGAGACCTAATAGAAACCTCCAAAGAGGCAACCCCCAACTGCCCGCTCACCTCGGCGGAGGGAGGCATCCGGTCCGCCAGAGCGGACGAAGGCCCTACAGGTGGGGTACTCACTGAGGTGGAGGGCCCACCCTGGTCAGCATAGGTTGTCTGGCTGGTCTTCCCCTGAGGAGAACAGCTCCGCTCCCGGCATCGCTCCTTGTCCTTTTCCTTCTCTGGGGCCAACAACGACGATCGTTCTCTAAGCTCCTGGAACTTCTTTTCCATGGAAGCCAGCCTCTGAGTTAACAGATGGGCATCAAGTGTCCTCTTGCGAGGGGTGTCCGTGGCCTGGTTGAAGCCCTGGCAGGTGGTACACTCAGCCAAGTTGTGCCTAGGCCCCAGGCAAATGACGCACCGAGAGTGATCATCCCCGTGCGGGATCTGTGCGCCTCACTTGAAGAACTTCTTTTTGGGCCAACTAGACGACATACACCATAACGGGCGATGGATAGAAATATCTGAGAACTTAGAAGAAATCGCTGAATATACGCTTAAAATGACGGGCAACTGAATGCTGTTCTACCGCGTTTGTTGAATGAACTGAGCGATGGCGGGAAAGAACTGGTGGGCAGGCGAGGGACCGCTCTTTTATAGCCACACTGACGTCGCGTCACCTGACGATGGGGGGGGCAGGTTGCTAGCTACAAGTTTGCCATGCTGTCCTGACGCCAGGGGTGCAGTCCTATATGTGAAGACCTACTGCAGGAACCCTCTCGAAGCAAGATCGTAGGTTACACAGTTTGGATGTCAAGAGAGCTATTAGCTATTACCTTGAGCATACATAGAAATGTAGAAGTTGACGGCAGATAAGGACTGCAAGGCTCATCCAGTCTGCCCATTTTGTCTACCTTATGAATGTGTCATAGGCCTGTACCCTATCAATGGCCTATCTATTCATACTCATCTTTATTGCTCCCTTATGCCTGTCCCATGCCTGTTTGAAGCCCTGCACTGTATTCATATCCACCACTTCCTGAGATAGGCCGCTCCATGCATCCATCACCCTTTCTGTGAAAAAGAACTTCCTGACATCCCCCCTTAATCGGCCTTCCTCTAATCTCATGCTGTGTCCTCTTATCCTGATATTTTTCTTATATTGAAACATGTTAGACTCTTTCACCTTGTTAATGCCCTTAAGGTGTTTGGATGTTTCGATCATATCATCGCTCTCCCTCCTTTGCTCTAGGGTATACATACATATTGAGCTCCATTAATTTGTCCTCATAAGTTTTCTGATGCAGTCCCTGCACCATTTTGGTTGCCCTTCTCTGCACTGCCTCCATTTTGTTAATGTCCTTGTGCAGGTGCGACCTCCAGTACTGCACACAGTACTCCAGATGGGGCCTAACCAGTGTCTTGTAAAGAGGGATTATTACGTTCCTCTTACGACTTGCGATATCCCTTCTAATACATCCCAACATCCCTCTAGCCTTACCCACTACTTTAGTGGTTCGCTTGAACGATTTCAGGTCATCTGTGATGATGATGCCCAAGTTTCTTTCTTCCCTTGTGATTGCCAGCAATCCCCTCCCAACCTATAAATGGCTTCAGGTTTTCTCTTCCCTATGTGCATGATCTTGCACTTCTTTGCGTTAAACCCCATTTTCCACTCTTCCGACCATTTTGCCAGTTTATCCAGATCTCTTCTCATTCTGCCCACCCCATCTGGATCATCTACTGTGTTGCAGATCTTGGTGTCATCTGCAAACAGACAAACCTTACCCTCCAGTCCATCTGCAATGTCACTGATGAAGATATTGAAGAGGACTGGCCCCCAGACCAATCCCTGAGGTACCCCACTTATGACTTGCATCTCTTCTGTCTACCATTTACCACCACTCTGTTTTCTGCCCGCCAACCAGTTTGCCACCCAGTTGACCAACTTCTGACCCACCCCGAGCCTACCCAGCTTATTAATCTTCTATGTGGAACAGTATCGAAAGCTTTGCTGAAGTCCAGGTAGGCGACCATCAACTGCTCCCCCTTGGTCCAGCACTCTGGTTAAACAGTCAAAGAAATCTATGAGATTAGTTTGACAGGACCTTCCTGTTGTAAACCCATGCTGTCTTGGATCCTGTGCTCCTATGGATTCCAGGTGTTGCACTCTCCTTTCCTTGATTAGTGCCTCCATAATCTTGCCCACTACTGAGGTAAGATTGACTGGTCTGTAGTTCCCTGCCTCCTCCCTGCTACTAGTCTTGTGGAGTGGGATCACATAAGCCCTTCTCCAGTCTTCTGGGACCTCTTCTGTGCTCAGAGACTCACTAAACAGTTCTGCTAATGGCTCTGCTAGTTCCACCCTTAGCTCCTTCAGTGCCCTGGGATGTATACCATCCGGTCCCATTGTCTTGTCCACCCTGAGCTTAGCGAGCTCTTGTAGGACCCTTTCTTTTGTGAAGGGACTAGTGCACACCTCCCTCCTCCACCCCAACCCCGTGTCCATGGTGCTGAGCTGTGGGCCCTGACTTCTCCTCAGTAAATACTGAGCAGAAGTATCTATTTAAGATAGATGCTTTTCCTTGGTCCTCCTCACACTCCCCCTTATCCCCTTTGATCTTAGCAATTCCCTCCGGACTTTCTTCTTTCACTAATATATCTATAGAAAGTCTTGTCACCTTCTTTTACTGTTCGTGCTAGTGTTTCCTCAGTTTGCACCTTTGCCTGCCTTACTGCCTTCCCTGCTTCCCTAAGGGAAGTTTGGTATCCCTCCCTATCTTCGTCCCTCTGCGTTCCCTTATATTTCCTGAAGGCCAGCCTTTTGGCTCTGACCTTTTTCTGCTACTGTTTTTGAGAACCAAAGTGGTTTCCTTCTTCTTTTGCTCTTGCTTTCTTGCTTTTCTCTCTAACACAGTGGGATGTTGCTTCAAGTATTGCATCCTTAATGCTTGCCCACTTTGCCTGTACCCCCACACCTGTATTTCTTCTTGCCAGGGCTAGCGTAACTCTGTTGGCCATTTTATCAAAGTCAGCACCTCTGAAGTCCCATATTTTTGCCTTGGAATGGGAAGATTTAGTTCTAGTGGTCAAACTGAACCATACCATGTGATGGTCACTGGCTCCCAGGTGACCTTCTACCTGGAGATCTGTGATCCTTTTCCCGTTAGTCAGTACTAGATCTAGGATAGCCCTATCTCTTGTGGGTTGTTGTACCAGTTGTTTGAGGCCCTCCCCCTGCAGGGAATCCACTATATGTCTAGTTCTGGCAGATGTTCCTGCTGGTATTGACCAATCTATATCTGGCATGTTGAAGTCTCCCATTATCAGAACCTCCCTTTTAACTGTCATGTTTTGTATATCTTCTAACAGTAATGTGTCTATGTCCTCCCCCTGGTCTGGAGGTCTGTAGACAACCCCAGTTCGTATGGCTGTCCCATTTCTGTTTCCAGGGTGACCCACAATTCTTCTGGCTCCTTATGTTGTATTCTGAATTTCTGTATCTTTGATATTCACATTGACATAAAGGGCCACGCCACCCCCCCCCCCCCCTTTTTGCACCTCGGTCTCTTCTGAACATTACATAGCCAGGTACTGAAGTCTCCCAAGTGTGGTTACTGGTGAACCATGTCTCATTAGTGGCTACTATGTCCAGTTTTGCCTCTGTCATTGTTGCTTGCAGGTCTGGGATCTTGTTTCCCAGACTGCAAGCATTTGTGTACATGATTTTCATTGGCCAGATTTCAGTGTGTTAGTTGTTGGCCAAGGTCCAGCATTTCCCCTGTGTGTCATATGGGAAACTGGACCTTTTTCCTTACCTGGTGGTGCAAATGAACTACAAACATGCTGAACTCCTGTTTGATCACTAGCTGAGGGGGGAGGGGTGTTCTTCCCATTCAACGTATCGGGTGCTACACCCCTAAGGGTCATAGACAGGAAAAGACTCAGTTGTTCCTGGCTTACAGAGAGGTAGGAAAAGGAAAACCTGCCTCAAAAAGAACCATTGCCCATTGGATTGTTGCCTATATTCAGTGTTGTTACAGCAAGGTGGGCAAGGGGCCCCCCCCCCATTGGCCTCAGAGCCCATTCCACAAGGGGCACAGCTGCTTCCATAGCAGCTGCAAGGGACATACCTTTACTGGAAATATGTAAAGCAGCTACCTGGAAAACTATTCACACATTTATCAAGCATTATAGCCTGGATATACAGGCCAGGAGTGATGCAAGATTTGGCACAGCAGTACTGCACAGCCTGTTCCCTAAATAGGTACTGTACCTACCTCCAAAGTCACTGCTTTGGTAGTCTGCATATGTCAGAATACAGTAAGATTTCATGGGGTTAGAAGAAGACATTACTTACCATAGTAATCTTGTTTCTTCCAAGGGACTCTTACTGTATTCTGAGCTCCCACCCTTCCTCCCCTACTAGAACCTGGAGGCACTGCACTGCAGCTCTATAGCTGTGGTGGACTCCTGGGCTGTTTTTTTTCCTTAGGCCATCTTTGACCCGAGTCTTTGAGATGAATGCCTATTGCTTTTCAGATAAGGGGATGTTTATAGGAGGGGTGAATCGTTGTTTTTCTTATTAGTGTTAGTATTAGATGGCATAGATAGCTTCCTATGCAAGCTTCATTAGAATCTGACAGTTAGAAGGTTGTTTACCAGAGACAGTGGTTTGAAAACCGAGCTCAAGCCTAGCATTCTATCATTTACATAGGTTCTATTAACCTTTTCAGATCCGGGGCATTACTACGGTGGGACCATATTGTATATGTTAGAATACAGTAAGATTCCCTTGGAAAAAACAAGATTACTATGGTAAGTAATGTCTTCTTTGATACTCTAGAAGGCTAGGCTGGAGCAAGAGAGATACCTTCAGGAGAAAAAGATGAGCTACTGAAGCTGGTATTTTATATCCAGGAAAAAAAGGTGAACTACAGAATCTGGTATAAAACCAAAAATGTAACTGCTGAATCTTATAAAATAAATATGTCCTCCAATCAGAAGGGTAGACTGAAGTGACATCACTGGCTGTATAAAAGAAAACACACAATTAAAAGCCTTGCTTTTTGGTATAATTTTGCCAAGTGTTAGCTTTGGGTAGTTTTGCTGGAAAAGAACTACTGATAATGAGAGAACTTTGCCTTACTGAAGAAGAAAGAAAACTTTTGGAAAAGGAACTTTAATCTGAAAAACCCTGAATTTTGCTGGAGAAGGAATTTCAGAGACTGACATCATCTTGCTGAACCTTTTGAGAACTCTTTTCAGAAAACTTGAAGTTTTCTGGCAGATGGGACTTTTCATAGCATGGACTCTAAACATCAATAAGGTAGAACATTTTAGCATTCATAGTGTGTAGGTTTATTGTTTAAGTCCACATTTTTTAACATTGTTGTCTGTAACCCAATACCCTAAACTGTGTAGAATGTTTTAATGTGTTTTCTTTCTTAAATAAACTTTTTATGATTTTCTTAACTCTGCCTGGGTCTAATTTGTGTGGTTTAACATTTTAAGGGAAAAGGTTTTGTCAGACTGATGCCTCATTTTAGTAGGACCACTCGACTACTAGCTACCACATTTTAGAAATAAAGGTTCCTTTGATAGAAGGAAAATAAGCTCTCCTTCTTGACAGTCAAAGTCACAGGGTTCATCAAGGGTGGGGGGGTCCTTATAGGAGCAGGGAATACGGCTGTGCCTAGGGGTGAGCTTGTGATAGATTTGGTGCCATCTACTGGGATTTCTGAATTGTCTGTACAAAACCACCACACAATAGAAAACACAATTTGGAAAAGGGGAAAAAATTGCTTGCAGACAATACCCTACCCTGTTTAAAAAATTTTTTGAGAAACAATAATTAGTGTTAGTATGGGGCAGAACATGGCTTCCAAGTACAACACTTTAAATATGGAACAGTAAGGCAGCTGCGTCATGAAAAGGGAATTTCATGTGAGAGCTGAAATAAAAAGCAGCTCACCGAAGTCCTTGCAGTGGCTGATGCAGAGGCAGCCACAAGGAACATGGAGTCACAGTCAGTGACTCAAGGTGACCAGACCTCAAATGTGGAGAGACCAGAGAGGAACCAGAAGCCACGGGTCCAGAGGGAGGCATCTGAAGAAAAGGAGCTGGAGAGGCTGAGGTTCCGGGTGGAGCTGCAGAAAGCACAGCTTGCCCAGCAAACCAAATAGCAGAAGATGGAGCTGGTAGGAAAACAGTGCCAAAGGGAGGTGGAGGAAAGCTCCAGGCAGAGCTGCAGAAAGCACAGCTTGCCCATCAATCCCAACAGCGGAAGATGGTATTGGAGGAAAAGAACATGCCAAAGGGAGGTGGAGGAAAAGTGGTGCCAAAGAGAGGCCGAGATGGCAGAAAAGTCACACCAGAGAGTGATTGGACTGGAGAAACTGAAAATCCAACCAACCACACCTGAGAAGGTAAGTGGTGGGGGGGTAAACCTGAGACTCTAGGGCTGGTTTATAAATTAAATTCAAAACTGATTGCTGAATTTAAAGGGGGAGGATATGAATACATTTTTAAATTCATTTGAAAAAATCTGTATCCAGGCTAATATACCCAAGGAGGCCTGGAGCTTGTGTGTTGAAGTTTTTATTAACTTGTTCAGCGCCTTGATACAGTGAAAGGCGCTATATAAATAAAATTATTATTATTATTTATTATTATGTAGCCCCTCTGCTTACTGACAAGGAACGTGAAACACTGGGACAGATGGACTGTGTGGATAGCCAAGATTATCAAAAGCTAACAACTGCACTGTTAAAAAAATATGATTTAATTCATTACTTCCAGGAAACACCTGCAGTTGGCAGCCAAATCATCCCCTTTGTCTCCCACAACGACTTCAGTCGGCAGCTGAAGACTTCCTGTTTGCCCAGGACACTTCTCAGGTCCTCAGTGTCATCGGGGCACAGGTCAGGAAGCATAGCAAAACCAGGAGCAGCTGTAAAATTTGCAACAAGTGATATATTAATAACAGTAGAATAAAAAAAATTCAGAATAACTATTTACAATGGCAGTACAAACATAGAAACATAAAATTTGACAGCAGATAAGGACCGCTTGGCCCACCCAGTCTTCCCATTTCCCTACCTAATGGATAAGCTGCAGATCCTAGTTAACAAACAGCCTACTTCTTCCTACTCCCACCCCCTAGAATTGCCTTATGTCTGCCCCATTCATTCTTGAATTCCCCCGCTGTTTTTGACTCCACAACCACCTCAGGAAGGCTGTTCCATGCATCCACAACCATCTCCATGGAAAAATACTTCCTCACATTACCTCTAAGCCGTCCCCCTTCTATTTTCAAATTGTGCCCCCTTGTTCTTGCACACCTCTTTTTCTGAAAGATTATTTATTTATTTTAGTCTTTGGTAACTGGGTAAGGCCCACTAGGCACAAGTGCCTGTTTTCAGGGGTGACCTGGGAGCACTGGGCTGCTATCCTCTTGGACTTTGTTGATTCCCTTGAGATACTTGAAAGTTTCTGTCACGTCCCCCTGTCCCTCCTTTCCTCGAGGGTATACATATTAAGCGCCTTAAGTCTCTCTTCATATGTCTTCTGGTGCAGACCCTGCACCATTTTAGTTGCCCTCCTCTGGACTGCCTCCATCCTGTCTATGTCCTTGTGGAGATTGGGTCTCCAGAAATGCACACAGTACTCTAGATGGGGTCTCACCAGCTGTCTGTACAGAAGGATATCAACTTCCTGTTTTCTATTGGTGATGCCTCTCCTGATGCATCCCAGTACCCCCCCAGCCCTCCTTACTGCCCTTCCACATTGCTTTCCCACCTTTAGGTCATCTGATATGACTACTCCCAGCTCCCTTTCCATTTTTGTTGTTGACAGCCAAAAACCACGCTAGCAGTAATGTCGCTGACAGGGCAAAATTTTGGAAACTTAGAAAGGGGCCCAGGAATGAGCTTTGAAGGACTCGCCACCAAACAGCATCAGTGGCTGAAATGGTGGGAGGGGGTGAAAGCTAATTCAGTTTTCAATTTCAATTTATTTTACCAGGAAAAAAGCTCAGTTGAGCAAGTTCATTTACAAGGAGGTCCTGGGTAGGACAGTTGAAGTTACATCACAACAGTAATATAGTTACAAATATAGGAAAATGTCACAGGTATCAATCATAAAGCATCACATATAATGAAATACAGTGAACCCCTAAATACAGAGTTAGCAAAAGGTACTTAAGATCTGGCTCAGTTAATAAGTGCATAATTGGTGTTAGCAGTAATGTCGTTACACTGGTGTTAATATTTCAGTTGAAGCGACTGAAGAGGTGGTACTGTTAGAAAAGTTATTTTGGGCATGTTCAACAGAGCTGAAAACCTGGCTGGAGGATCGAGATCCTCAGACAGCCAATCAGGCTGCTGAGCTGGCAGACCACTATGCTCAGAGCAGGCCTGCTCTCAAGGGAAAAGAGGGAGTAGGGAATACAGGGGTAAAAGGGAAAGGTGTGTCTTTTGGACAGCCAAAAACCATGTTGCCTAGAAAAGAAGGAACCACACTGTACCTAAAAGGACTGGGGTGGGGGTGGGAGAACAAATAATGAGAGTTGGTAACTTGTGCAAAAAGCCAGGCCATATTTCTAGGCAGTGTTCTAAAAAGACACAAAATGTAAAGCGGCCTGTGCAAACTGAGCTGATTGCAAACTGTATTACTAAAGCTTTTCCTGAAAATATGAGAAAGTTCATTCACCCAGTCACAGTGAATGGGGTACAGACTCAAGGGTTAAGGGATACTGGAGTATCTCTTACCCTAGTAAAAGGAGATTTGGTGGGACCTGACAAAATCCTGTCTAATCTGATTGCATCCATAAGGAATTTCACTGGGGCAGAGACCATCTACCCCTTATTTATTTATTTGAATTCTGATGAGGCCCACTGAGACAGAGTTGTCCCTTTTCAGGGGCGACCCAGGGAACAAAAACATTCCATACTTAAATACATGAATACAATTGCATTACAGAGGTAGTTGACCATTAAGATTTATATATACAGTAGTACAATTAAAAGAAATCAATCCAGGTGAGAACTTTGTTAGAGAACAGAGAAGTAATCACACATAGCAATAATTATACATACAGTATGTGCAAAACAGAGGTAAATTCATATATAGCATTGATATTGCATGTGGGGTGGGGAGAGAGTACCAGAGATGTTAATAGAGATTATATACAGTTACAGTTGGGAGGGGGGAAAGAATATTTCTTTGAAATGTTTTTTTTTTTTAACTGAGGAAGATATGTACAGGAAAGTAAACTTTGCTGTAATTTATTCAATTTCTTGGGGGGGGCTGCAAATATGAAGGATCTCTTGCCAATAACTAAGCAAGCACCGGATATTTGGAGGATCTAACTGGTCCTGGTGAAGGGATTCAATGAGAGCAAATTGGCGAGGCTTGGGGGGAGGGGAGGTGGATGAGTTTATAAGTGGAACATAGTAGAGGGAAGTCCATTTTAACTTTGAAGGAAGGCCAGCCCAGGATGTTAGCACAACACAGTGGTGGGTGCAAGCTTGGGCAGATGCAGCAAATTAGGCTATTCTATGATAAGTTTGTCTGTTAATGATGATAGGCTTTACCGTGCTGGTCAGTGGGGCTCGATAAAGGAGGTGCAGTAGTAGATTTGCAGAGGCTATGATTCTTCTGGAATGTGGCGTAAGGTAAGGGGAGGTGCAGTATAGTAGTCCTAATTTCTGATGGGTGGATTTTATTACTTTGTTTACATGCATTTCAAAAGAGAGTTACTTATCAAGGGTTACACCAAGATATTTGAAGGAGTTTACCCCTTTGAGTGCCTCACCAGTTGAGGTCTTAATTACCAGTGGGGGATGAGTGGATAGGTAAAAGGAGGTGTGGTGGAACAGCATGGTTTTGATTTTACTTTTATTGAGCACCAGTAAATTATCTTTGAACCATGCCTCTAAACACCGGAAGTCCATTTCCAGGTTGGAGTTAAGGGAGGAAATATCCTTAGAGGATGTGTAGAGTATTGTGTCATCCACATTAAGCTATATTGACGCCCCTCTGCAATTTAAAGGAAGCTCATTTATAAAGACGGAGAATAATAGAGTACCAAATATGACTCCTTGGGGGACACCATCTGTGATGGGAGATAGGGATGATGTAACTTTAGATCACTTGGCGCACTGTAACCTGTTCATCAGGTAGTTGGTTAGTCAAGCATGGGAGAGGTTGTCAAGACCTAACATGTGGAGTTTTGCAAGGAGTAATTGATGATTAATGAGGTCAAAGGCTTTCGTTAGGTCCATGAAAGTCACCCCAGTTACAAGACCCTGGTCCATAGCCTGAAAAATGTGAGCTGTGACCTTCAGAAGAGCAGATTCAGTGCCACATAGTTTCCAGAAGCCATGCTGGTGGATGGTTAGCGCATTGGACTGCTCTAGGAATGAGTAAAGTTGGCTGTAAAGGATTCTTTCTTGTACTTTTGTGAGAGGACATAAAATAGAGATACATAGATACATAGACAGTGTCGGCAGATAAGGGCCTATGGCCCACCCAGTCTGCCCATTTGAGCTTGTAAGTTCAGTTTGTTTTCCTAGAAGTCTGTTGCACCTTACCCCTGACCTCCAAAATTCCTTTATGTCTATCCCATGCATTCTTAAATCCCGTGATTGTTTCAGCCCCCCCCACTTCCTCTGGCAGGGTGTTCCACTTGTCCACCACCCGTTCTTTGAAGAAATTCTTCTCATGTTTCCTCTGAATCGTTCTCCCTCCAACTTCATCCCATGCCCTCTAGTTCTGGAACATCTTTTCGCTAAAATAGTGTTTTCCTGCACCCTGTTCCTCCCTGTAAGATACTTGTATGTCTCTATCATATCACCTCTCTCCCTCCTCTCCTCCAGGGAGTACATGTTCAGTTCCTTCAACCTGTCTTCATAGGACTTGTGATGCAATCCATGCACCATCTTTGTTGCCCTCCTCTGAACCTTCTCTACCCTGTCTATGAGATTGACCTATAGTTTTTGACTAGATTAGTAGGGCCTCTTTTGTGTATGGAGACAGCTATCGCAGTCTTCCACTTGTTCAGTAGACTCTGTATGAGGAAGGATTTGTTAATTAGAAGCATTACTGGGTGAGCAATAGCAGGTGCTCCTAGCTTGAGGAATTTTGGCTGAAGGGAGTTGAAACCTGGAAAGCTTTCTGTGTCCAAACTATTTAACGATTTTACAACCTCTACCCTTGTGGCAAGTTTTAGATGGGAGGATGGGAGTTGTCGCCATCAACAGTCATTGGTTCTCAGGGGGTGATTGGCAGACCAGATATGTACTTGGTCAGGACCGTGAAGACATGATTTATGCCTGAGGTCAGTGTTACCCTGGATTGGGGAGATGCAGGGAAGGGATACGGAAAGTGGCTGTTGCCGACACCCTCATTATAGACATTATTGTAGGAAATGATGTTCCATAGGGGTTGGTATGTTCTGTCACCCAGAGCCAGATGGCTAGGGGTACCTATGACCTTCAGGACCCCACAGAGATTCCTACAGGAGAGGTTAGGGGACAGGCCAGCCAGCCTGTGGCTCTTGAAAGAGAGGGTGCTAACAGGGGGATGGAACTTCCGCTAGTAGCAGTTCACCAAACTGCTACTAAGGTTTGCTCTAAAGAGAGAGGGGATGATTGTGATAATGAGTCCCCTACTGCTATAGCTATGAATCTCAGTCTGGGAACTGATGGGGGCATACCCCATGCTTTGGGCAAGTGTGAGGAGTTAGCAGCAGCACAGCGAACTGACCCTAGCTTGGAGAAGCTGAGGGCCTGTGCAGAGTCTGATGGGACATAGGAAGGTGATGGAAAACATTGAGTATTTTGGGACAATGTGTTGTTTATACCCAGGACATAAATACAGAGGGAGGGATGATGGACAGGCAGCTTGTCATTCCCCAGGGGTATCATCTGTCATTGTTCAAGGTGGCTCATGACGTTCCCATGCCCAGACATGTGGGCACTGCTCATACCATGAAGCACTTGCCCATAATTTCTATTGGCCAAATTTCACCAAGCAGGTGAAGAAGTACTGCCAATCCTGTCACCGGTGTCAGGAAATGGGAAAGGCCGGGAGCAAAGCCATGGCTGCCCTGATTCCTTTGCCAATTGTGAAGAAACCATTCCAAAGGGCGAGAATGGATATTGTCCTTTGAATACCCCAAGCTCCTCCAGAAAAAGGTACACATTGATGGTAGTCAGTTATGCTACCTGCTATGCAGAAGCCGTCGCCCTGTCCTCCATTAAGGCGGACAGAGTGGTGGATGCATTGTTAAGGGGTTTTCTCCCATGTAGAGTTCCTGCTGGAGGTTATCTCTGATCAAGGGGGTAACTCCATGTTGGACCTTATGAAGTGTTTGTGGGAGAAGTGTGGGGTCGTACAGAGGTGCACAAAGCCTTACCACCCACAAGCTAATGGTCTCATAGAGAGATTTAATGGGACCCTAAAGGCTATGCTTATGGCATTTGCAGAACAAGATGGGCAGGACTGGGAGAGGTACCTCCCCTACCTGCTGTTTGCCTACAGAGAAGTGCCTGAAGTATTGACAGGGTTTACACCCTTTGAGCTCTTGTATGGACACTGGGTGAGGGGGGGCCCTAGATTTGATACAAGAAGACTGGGAAGGTAAGCATGCAACCCAGGGGACCCCAGAGTTCAGTACGTTTTAAAATTAAGGGAGAAGCTGAAGGAGCTTATGGGTATGGCCTAGAGCAATCTGTCAGCTGCCCAGCAAAAACAAAAGACCAGAGCTCGCTCTTACAGGGTAGAACAGGAGGTAATGGTTCTGATTACAGTCCATAAGAACAAGCTTCAGGCAGAGTGGGTGGGACCATACAAGGTAGTCCAGCAGGTAAACAATGTGAACTACACTGTAGAGTTACCTGACCGAAAACATACCCACAGGATGTACCATGTAAATATGATGAAGCCCTATTTCAACCCTATTTCAACCCATCCACCTATCTGTTTATTATCCAGAGTATGCCAATCTAGGGGAAGCATTGCTGCATACTTTAGATGTACGTAGAATTCTCAGATATTATGTTCATCGCACAAAGGACTGCAGGAAGTCCTCACAGCTTTTTGTTTCTTTCGCTCCGGGAAAGGGGGCGTACCAGTTTCTTAACTGTGTCTGCCCAAATGTTGGCCATCTGTATTATTTCTGTTACAGGAAGTAATATAAGGAACTTGCTGGGGCTGTTAAAGGCCACTTTATCAGAGGCATGGCCACTTCTGCTGCCTGTTCCAGAGGGGTTTCTGCAGCTGAGAATTGTGCTGCTGCCATTTGGAGTACTATCCACACTTTCACAAGGCACTACAGTCTGGACATCACCTCTAGAAGGAGGGTAAGTTTTGGCCTAGCAGTGTTACAGGACCTCCTTTCATAAACTGCTGCCTTCCAACTGCATGGACTGTTCTCCTCTGCAGTACTGCTTGGGACTTGTTCCTATGGTGTTACCTGCTGCAGATGATCTCCTGGAAGAAGACAGAACAATTACATAAGAACTTACCATAACAGTAGATCTTCGGGTGATCTCTTGCAGCAGGTTATGCAGTCCCACCCCCATCCCCCTTGCTTCTGAGTTCGTTCTCTCCTGTCCTGTCTATTCCAGGATGGTAAAACTTCTGCCTTCCATGCTCCTTCTGGAGGGTCTCTCTGACTCACTCGATTCCCTTGGGAGAATGTCTTCAGTGGATGGTCTCTGGTGGGGAACTGAGGAGAGCGTGGGGCCACCCACAGCTGTATAGGGAAGACATCGACGTGATGACATCACTGTGGGCGGCCCCAGTTAGACTGCTAGCAAAAATGTTTCCTTGTGGTCCTGGTGCCTCACGGCTATAGTTCCTAAGGTGTGGCCTGCTGCAAGAGATTCTTTTGAAGATCTAGTGTTACGGTAAGTTCTTACATGACTATTCTTTCTCTGCACACCCCTCACATTTCTACCAAAAGTGCTGTTGGAGCTTCACCTTAATCAGCCTCTAGTGCTGCCTACCTACTTTGCCAACTTTCACAATGAAGGAGAGCACACGCTCCATTTTCTAGATGTTAAGAGGGCCCTTAGGTTTTACATGGACAGAACTAAGGACTTCAGGTAATCCAAACAGCCTTTTGTCTCCTTCGATCCTGAATGGAACAGCCTGTTATAGTCAAGTGCATTTCAACCTGAATTGTGAGCTGTCTTTGCCACATTCGTGGCAGAGGTATACTGTGTGCCTGTCTGTGATAGTTCCAGAGCTGCAATTTGGAACACACTGCACAGGTTTACTTGACACTATGCCATGGATGTCACCTCTCGCTCTCTGTATACGTGTTGAGAGCTCTCACTTTCTGCTTATAAGACTTCCCTTGGAACCCCTGCACCATTTTTGTTTCCCTCCTCTGGACTGCCTCAGTCCTGTCTACATCCTTTGAGTTGTGGTCTCCTGCACTGAACACAGTACTCTAGGTGGGGAACCAGAGGGCAATACAGCAGTAGCACCACTTTCTTCCTCCTGCGGGGGATGCCCTTCCCTATGCACCCCAGCATCCCACTAGCCCTGCCTATGGCCTTGTCACACTGCACTGCCACCCAGAGGTTCTCTGATGTAATAACCCCAAGGTCCCTTTCTTGTCTAGTGACTTCCGATACTCCCCAAATCCTATGCTCAGCATTAGGGTAGTGCCCTAGGTGCATGATTCTGCATTTATTGGCGAACTTCAACTGACATGTCTTTGATCACTCCTCAGGTTTCCCAAGATCTCTGTCCATTTTCTCCACCCCCTCCTGAGTGTCCACCCAATTGCATCTGCAAAAAATCAGAATTTCTCCCCCCCCCCTCGAGTGTCCCCTATGTAGACATTGAAGAGGACTGGTCCAAGGATTGAGCCCTGTGGCATCCCACTGGCTGCTGTCCCATGTTTAGAGTGTCTGCCATTAACCACCACCCTTTGTCTTCTTTCCATTAACCAATTTGAACCCCACTCCTGATATTAAAGTGTTTGAAGGTAAATCTGGATGCAGCCAGAAACCTGTTACACATGTCTGTGGATATAAATGGCACAGAAACAAGGTTTCTCACTAATGCTGTCTATAAGAGGATATGCATGGTTAATAACCACTGGGCTTTCAGTAGATCTGTAAAACAAAGCAGATTTTTCACTTGGAGATACCTACTGTTTTGGTGCTCAGACACAGTCATATATGAAAGGCAGATAAAAAATCACTCATGAAAATTAGTAGAAAAAGGAAAAATCCAAGGCAGTCTGCTGGTGCAGCAGTGGAGCTACCACTTGCGATGCCGACAACCCAGGTTTGGAAGCAAACCTGGCCAGGGGGAAGAGGTTTGAGCATTCTACAGACTGTTGTCCTCAAGGGGGGGAGAGTGGGAAGCACCTGGTGCTCGACTGGCCCCTAGTAGAAGCTGGGGATCTGACAGCCAGAGCTCAAAAGTTCGGGAGGCATATCAGACTTTCAGTCAAGCACCACAACATCATTGCACACCACGCCTCCCTGGGGAACAGAAAAATGATGGAAAACGATCCAACCATGGCATGAGGACATTTGCCCATGCTGACTGTGGCACTCACTCTGACGTACTGACCAAGTCTCCTTTGGGAGAAAGGGTCTCTCCCAGTGGCCCTGCCCTGGGGCAAGCCAGGGAGCCATGGTATGTCACAGGGAGGCAGATGACAGGGCTGGGCATAGGGGCTTGGACCAATGGGGACCAGTCAGACAGGCCAAAAGAAGAAAAATCCAGAGAGTACTGTATGATTTTCCCACTTGGACCACTTCATAATACGTCCTGGTATCATTCTGGTTCCCATTTCTATTTTGAGCAGCATGGGAAAGAAGGCATTTTGGGTATTGTAGTTACTACAAATGGGAAAACAAAATGAATCGTGGGATACAGACAGCCTTCCAGATTCAGCTGCAAACATGAATGTCTGTCCCAGAACAGTTTGGTTTGCTTCTGGAGTGGTTCCTATGGAAACAGAAACCAGAAGCAGACTGGTGCATTTCTCAAAGCAAACCACTCAAAATGGAAAACAAGTACCATGGGCCCAATGGGAAGGGGGTTCTGTAAGTATGGAATAATCCACGGTCAAGTGTGTGGCAAAATTGTAATAACCGAACAACCTAGGTAGGTTGTGGTGCACCTAAGGCTTTCCACCTAGGTAGGTTTTGGTGCACCTAGGGCCTTTAAAGACCCAGGAAATGAGGTTATTACAGCATTAACAGACACCGAGAATGGATTATAACACTTATCATAAAAATGGTCAGAAATTTTACAACAGACAATAACATCAAAAGACGTCAAAGCTATAATGCCACAAGAGGTTCCCACAGAGGCAGGAGAAGAGACAGGCATCAATTAGCTTTAGCGCCCCACCCCCACCCCGCCAAAATGAAATCTCTGATAAGCAAGCCATCAGCTGGGAAATAGTTCTTTCATTATGTCCAGGAATGGGAGGATGTCACAACAGACAAGTAGATTCTTAAAAGGACTCTCTTTCCAAATTTTACAAAAATGCCAAATCAGAAAACTTTCAAAACTCTTCCCTGAGAAAAACAGCATTTAAAATTAAACTGTAAAACTGCTACTGATGTGGGAGATGTACAGGTTCCAGCCACTCAACTAGAGAGGGGGTTCTTCTCCACATATGTCCTAAACTTAAAGAAAACTGGAGAGCGGTGACTAATTCTAGATCTTAGAAGCCTGAACACACACATCAAATACAGAATAGAGTCCCTGCAAACAGTAATCCCCTCACTACAGCAAGGCTCAGTCAGCTACAAATCAGACTATGGCACTGATGAAAAAGCTGGGCTTCCTCCTCAGCTTGGACAAATCCCATCTAGAATCCATGCAGCTACTGAGGTTTGCAATGGCAGAACCCAATACTGTGGAGGGAAGAGCTTACCTGCCTCAAGAGAGAGCTCAAACCCTAATATGCAGACACTTTCCAAGTAGGATTCCAAGGAACATCACAATAATTTTTAAGACTACAAGGTCTCCTGTCTTCAACTACCTCAGTGGCACCAGGGGCCAAGCTTCACATAAGAGATGTCCAGTGGTACCTCATTATGTTTTTACTGTCTGACAACTGACCCACTAACTCAGATGGTCCAAGTGCAGTTCAAACATATGAAGTCCATAGTGGTAGCAGTACAATCAACACTTGCGGAGAGTCAGGCTTTTTTTTAAACTTTATTATGGATTATGATGTTATGTACAGACCAGGTATAGGAAAAAACTTTCAACATTTGACAGTTATAAAAAACTTCCATGCATCACCTACTATGGATATATTAATACAATAGCAGTACTTAATATGTGTATCATATATAATGCATAACACAGTAAGCAATGGCACTTGTCCTAGGTATGTAAGGCTATTAAAAATGCAAAAAAATATAACAACAAATTATAAACCTTAAGCAAGCTGCTGTTACCCTCTGGTAGCATATCAAACTATGACTATTCTAAATATTAACCATGCCAAACTGCATCTGTCTATTTAGCCAAAATGTGTTAATCATTGTAGATCTTACTTAGCTATTTGGGGTAGAGAGAAGCATAGATGCTTTCTTGCATTTTAAAGGCCATCCAACCCAATGTACTAGGGTCCCACCGTGCTATTTTTTAATCCCAGTGTTATGCGCCAAAAAAAATTCACCCCAAGAAGAAAACTGCATTTGATAGAGCTCCCATCTTGTCCATCTGTTAATATACGCACTTTGTCTCTGTTGTACTGAATATGTAATATGTTCCATGTCTCTAATCTGCTGCACAATCTGCACCCACTATGCCACAGTGGGGGGAGCCACTTGCAACCAGTTTTTTTTTTCTTCAATTGTTCAACCAGGATTGGCACACTAAGCTGAAAGCTTGTTTACAGGTGTGACCTGGGAGCACAGGGAAGTTAAGTGACTTGCTCAGGGTCACACAGTATGCAAGTGGGAGCTGTGGGATTCAAACCTAGGTCTCCAGATTTGCAGCTCAGAGCCTTAAACCACTGCGAACCAGTGCCTGATAATAGCTTTCAGAGCAGCAATTGTGGGAATACTACACAGATACTTGGTTTCCTTCCCTTGTACAGACCTCGGAGTGATTCCTAATACAATATATTCTGGGCTCACTGTCTCTGGTAGAGTAAATAGCCCTTTTAAATGATCCATTACTGAAGCCCAATATTTGGCAAGGGATGGGCATTGCCAGAAAATATGAGCATGAGTGGCGGTGGACTCACTACAAAGCCTCCAACATGCAGAGGCCCAGCGGGAGCCCCATTTTGCCTGCACCACTGGTACCAGAAAGTACTGTATCCACAGCCTCCAGCCAAATTCTCACCATCCAGGGGAAGAGGATGTGAGCCACATTGTAATCCATACTTTCTCCCACCCTCTTAGTTCCAATTGAGCACTGAATTCCTTTTCCCATTTATTTTTGACATGTTCGGTAGTTGTTCCATTATCTCTAAGATAATTAGCATATAACAATGAAATTGGCCCTTTACCATGCAAAGAAAGCTAGATCACCTCAAACGGCGGGGTAGATGAATTTTGTATGGCACTGAGTTTATTAATATATGACTGGACCAGATTCCGTATTTGACAAGAACTGAATCTGTCCGTGGGGGTTAAATTATACTTTGTAGCTAGTATTTCAAAGGATAGAACGACAGAACCCTGCATAAGTTGCCAAGTGGAATGAAATCCCATCCATGCATTCTGTCGGAACCAGGGATCTAAGCTGGCTGGTTGGAGATGAACATCCCAGGCCCACCATCTATAATGCCACAATGAAGGAGCAGTGAAACCTTTAATTACACACCACCTTCAGCCCTCCAGGGCCACTGCAACCCCTCAGAATGTATTCACCTCCTCCCTAGGCACCTGATTCAAAGAGAAGGTTACAGCCTACAGTGGTGGATTCTGTACTGCTGCCAACTCTATTCTCTTCCAGTGAGAAAAATATTGTGGGTTATTCCAGAGTAACACTATTTTCATCTGGGCAGTGACCCAGTATCCAGGTAAAGATGGGAGAGCCAGTCCCCCCTGTATTTTTGATAAATGTAAGACCCGTTGTTGTACCCAAGGTCTTTTTGAGCACCACAAAAAGGAAAGCATTTGTTTTTGCCATGTTAAAAGTTCATGTTGAGGAATGACACACAGAACACTGAAACAAATAAAATCTTGGTAGAACGTTAATTTTTACTGCTTGCTTTCCGTCATGAAGTGGAAGGTAAAGCAGTACCCAGCATCTATAATCCCTTTGTATGTCTTTTACCAAGGTCAGTTAATTATCTTGAAAAAGGAAGGAGGTAGACAGCCCAAGATAAATTCCCAAATATTTCATTTTGGGAAGATCCAACACATTGGGTATTTGAGCTGTAGCTCCCTGGTGAAAGGAAAAGAAAAAAACAGGATCTTGGTTTTAGTCGTACTTAAAGTATACCCAGAAAAACTGGAAAATGTATGAATTAAATCAAAAACTTCTGGTAAGGAATGGTTTGGATTCCCTATAAAAAGTAGAACATCATCAGCGTATAACCCTAAATTGTGTTCTGTCCCTCCCATCATTATCCCCTCAATTTTGGGATGTAAACATATACTCTGAGCCAATGGCTCAATGTACAGGTCAAAGAGAAGGGGAAAAAGGGGACAACCCTGCTGGGTTCCCCTCTCAAGTTTGAAAGGTGCCGCAACATGGCTATTAACTCAACAAAGCCCAAAAGTTTGGAAATTAATCCAAGAAACAGGGCTGCAAACCTAAAACCAGCCAAGACCGCCGAAGATAAGGCCAAAGGTCCTTATCAAAGGCCTTCTCTGCATCAAGACTGATCAACAGGGCAGGCTGCTTAGTTCACAAGAGTTGGTCAATTATATGCACTGCCCTTCGGATATTATCGTGAGCCTGGCGGCCCAGCACAAAGCTGCTCTGATCCATATGTAGGAGTTTGAGTATTATTTTTTCCAACCTTCTAGTCAGGATACCAGCTAACAATTCATAATCGGTATTTAAAATTGAAATAGGCCAATGGGAAGAACAATTTGTTGGGTCCTTGGCCAGCTTAGGGAGCACCGCCACCATCGCCTGGGTCCACAAAGGTGCCACTGTCCCCCCGGGCCCCAGCACTGAATTATCAGCACAGTCTAATAATGGGATGACTCAGAGTCCCTGAAGAGCTTGTAAAACTCCCAAGGGAAATTGTCCATCCCTGGGCATTTACCAGATTTTAAACGGGCTATCTGAGAGCAAATTTCAGGAACAGTAATGGGGGCTGTCAAAATATGAGTCTCTTCTTGGGAGATGTAAAGAGGCCAAGAACTTATTCATTAAAGTACTGTCTGGAGGTGCACCACCCTTATATAGTGTGGTATAATAGTCTGTAAATGCTGCTACTATGGGTGGAGGAATGGGACTGTTTTGTGTGTGGGTGATTGATTTTTATGATTGTGACATTTGCCTTCATTTGGCAAAGTCTATTAGCTAATAATATGAGGGCACGAGGACCCCCTTCATAATAACATTGTTTTAAATAGAGCAGATTCTGCTCAACCCAATAATCCAATATAGCATTAAGTTCTTTCTTAGGGCAAATTAATTCAGCTTCTTGATGTGAGTCAACAGATTTCTTCTGCAGGGCCTCTAAAGTGGAAACCTGAGTTTGCAATGTTAACGTCTTTATTTCTCTATGTTTTTTTTTCTGTGCTGAGATGGCAATAAGCATACCATGAATAATAACCTTGACAGTATCCCACAATATTGTGGGGGAAACCCCCGGTTGATCATTATCAGGCACTGCTGTCTTTATTGTGTCAACTATAGTGGTTTGAATACTCTTCTCCTGCAGAAGAGAAAGGTTGAGCCTCCAAAAGGTATTTTTTTAGGTTGCCCTAAATCCAATTTCAGATAAATCGGAGCGTCATCTGATAATGTTATATCCCCAATGTCTACTGCCCTCATCTGGGACACTCTTTCCTTAGGGATAAAAAAAATAGTCCAGCCTGGAATAGGCCTTATGCATGGCAGACTAAAAAGTGAAATCCTTACTAGACCTCTGTTGAATTCTCCAAGTGTCCACATATCCAAGGTCAGCTAAAAGCCAGCCAGCTCAGTGTGCCACCCTATGGTCTGCCTGTGGGACAGAGGAGGTTGTATCAAGATGCGGATTAAATACCAAATTCAAATCCCCTCCCTTTATCAAGGTCCTCCCCGGCCACTCGGTAATCTTGGAGAAAAGGATCCAGAAAAAGGTATAATCCAAGCCCAGGAAGCATAGACAGAGGCAACAGTAACCATATTGCCATAATACATGCCTTTTAATAGGGCATAACAACCCACTGAGTCAATTAAGGTATCTTGTGTCTCCAAGGGAACCCGCCTAGAGACTAAAATTACTGTTCCACGGCATCGACCATGCTTGTTTGGAGGCAACCATATCAGCATAGCTGGATTTTAATAATTTATCCTGTTCTGGTTTAGAGAGGTGTGTTTCCTGGAGTAGAATAAAGTCAGCACTAGTTTTCTTCAAGAAAGATAAAAGTTTACTTCTTTTAACAAGATTGGTGAGACCATTAACATTAAATGAAATAAATGTAGTGCTAATATTAGCCATATTTGAAAATGGGTAAATTCAAACTGGCTCTCCAATCATACCCAAGCCACAGATAGGCCACTATTAGATAGCGTTAGGCAGACTCTAATAAGTGAGGGAACGACAGCTGCTTTCATTAAATAGCTCTCAAGTAACAGAGAAACAAACAGTGTAACTATATTACAATAATAAAACAGGCTTCCAAAGTTGAGGGTCTGAGTTTGCAGACCTCTAGTCCCAACCCCATAAAGGAAGAGCTCTACTAGTAGGGAAGGGAAACAAAGTATTTTTGCCCCTTTTACAGGAGCCCTCTTGGGGAGTCCAATGCTAGAAATACAGACTCTTCATTAAGTTATCTATGGCGTCTGACCAAAAGCCCAAAGTGTGTAAGAAAAGAGTAAGAAAACAAAATAAAAATATCCATCTCTCTCCTTCACCCCACAACTAATTTACATAAAAGTTGTTGCACTATATTATGGATGTAGGGTACTATTACTATAAACAAATAACCCCTGCTAGTTCCCATACATGCACTCAGGGAATTTAAACTTTCAATTGGTTGTAACTAGGTGCTAAAAATAAAAATAAAGTCCTTCAGTGGTCCCACTTATAAGAACCTCCATATTGTCCATGTCCCCCCCCTTTCCAAAAACCAGAAGACAGATTCCGTAGATGTTAATAAGCATAAAAGATAACAAGACAGAACAGAATGCTGGCAAGCCAGTTGGGCAGAAAAGGGCTCTAAATGAAGCTCACTACAAAAAAAACACTTGTTACAAGTTCATCGACCCCCATTTCCAATTGAAGCATGGGTCACAAGGTACAGTAAGGGGGGGGGGGCAGTCTCATCAAAGTTAATTGAGTCACAGGTTTACACAAGCCATAAAAGGCAAAACCTCATCTGCAGTGGGCTAAAGTCTATGAAACAGCCCCTTAGGAAAGTCTGCAAGAATGCACTATCCTGGCTTAGCTCAAACACTATCTCCCATTCTTCAAGTTCAAAGAATAAGCTGATATTGTGTCAGACCAGGCCAGTATGCAATGTTCTGGGAATCTAGACAAGATTTAGAATAAAGATTATTGCCCCTTATCAGAGTTTAGACACAAAATGACTGGGGACAGTCTCCTCTTTCTTAGAGCAGGGGGCTTCAAAAGGGAAAAAAAGGAACTCTCGATCTGAGTTGGACCACTCAGGGCAAAACAGGCAGAAGCCATATCAGACATCCAAATGGCTCAATAAAATTATTTTGGAACCGATAGGGTATGCAAAGTAATACTCATTGCAAGTGAGCAAAGAAACGATCGCCAGCAGTACTGTCTTTCCGGACCATCATCCCTCTGCCAAATGCTGATCTTCATCTGAGGAGCCTGGGATTCTCTTCATTAAGTCCCAGAGAAGCTGCAAGGCAGAGGAACCAGACTGCAGTCCGAATAATTGAGATTTCTGATTGCTCACCAACTGCCATTCAGATTCAGGATCCTTTCTCTTCTGCGGGATTTGCCTTTCCATTGCCAGCATCTCAATTCCCCACTTCACCAATGCTTCCAGTCAGAGCAGCTTTCAATGTCTCATACAGTTCGGTACCCTCATTCCAGAACACCCGCAGCCTCGCCGGGTACGGAGTTTGAATCCAGATCTGTTTGGATTTTAAGGCCTTTGCCCATCACATTCCTAAGCTATGGAACTCCCTCCCCATGGAAGTTCATCTTGTCTCTCACATTCCATCCCTCTACCCTCTCCTCTTAGCACATTTCTCCACTACCTGCACTTGTGCCTAATTGCCGCTCTACTCACAACAGCCTAGTGCTCCCTGTGGTAGCAATATTTGTGTATGTACAGTAGCTCAGCTGCTCCCTGTGGTAGCATTATTGGTATAGTAGCTGACCTGTAAATATTATTGCACCCAGCACAACTACTTCCCATGTACTTGCAGGACATTCCTTACTCAATTGCTGCTGTGTCCATACCACCATGTAGTCTAAGTATTATTTATCTACTACTGTACTGTTATGTTTCCTGTACAATTTAGCCACATGATTTTGCCTTGTGTAATTACTATATGATGTTATTATTGTATTTCTCCATTGCCCCTACCCCCAGGATGCATCTGGAATCGAGCAGTACTCTGCTCAGTATGCCTTCCTATTTAAACTTTTAAATAAATAAATAATGTCTCTGTAGGCTAGACATTGGTGCTGGATGTCTGGGGGATAGTTGTGATCAAGAAATAAATGGCAATCCAGGTACTGCAACTCTTTTTTGCCAAGCTCATCGCACTAGATCTTCCTTAGTCCTGTAGCTAATGAACTTGAGAATGATTGATCGAGGATGTGCTCTAGGGTCTTTTGGTTTAGGTAACAGTGCCCTATGAGCCCGCTCAATATTTAGATCATAGCCCGGTGGAAGGTCCAAAATATCTTTAAATAGTGGATGAGAAAATCAACCATGTTATTTGTCTTGGTACCTTCTTTTAGACCATGGAAATTATCATGGTGGGATAGTCTCTCCAAGTCCAAGCATTTATTTTCTAGCTCTGTGGCATGTTGATAGAGAGCCTGAACAGCATGACCCAATTGTAAGATCTTATCTTCGGTGTTGGAGAGACTATCCTCAGCCTCCTGGACCTGCCGCTCCACCTGCGACAATTTTTGATTTAATTGTTTAAATTCTGCTTTGTTTTCTGCCCTCATTTCATGGAGTTCTTTCAGCAGCAATTAAAATCTATGTCTAGAGAGTTGCTCAGACACATCCTCCGTATCATAGTTAGGCCCCATTTCAGATGTCTGAGACAGGCTACGACTGTATGTTGGAGATTCAGCAACAGATCTTCTCTCATCTTTGTTCATTTTTTGAGGATTGGACTTTGATCTAGTGCTACGGTCAGTCTTGGTACCTCCTCCTGACATTTGGTAGCTTTTATTATGTAACAATGATATATTCATGGAGGTTTGTTGCGGGGTGGATACAGAGCTCAAAATTCAGCTGCTGAGCTGGTCTGTGGCACCACCGGAAGTCTCGAGAGACATACTTTTCATAACCTCAGCACTCTCTGGTGCTCACAACAGATGCATCCCTACTAGGTTGGGTGGACATTTAGAGGAGAAAATAGTAAAGGGAGTTTAGAGTCCAGCAGAGAGATTGGAACACACAGCATCAGTCTGCTGGAATTCAGAGCTGTGTACTTATTCATGAAGTCCTTTTTAATACTGGTGCAGGACCAGATACTGCAAATAAGGACAGATGATACAACACTCATGTATCCCATAAACAGGGAGATGCCAGCTCCTCAAAGTTATGCACTGAAGCCCTAAACATTTAGGCTCTGCCTTACAGCCTGGATTCAATGATATCTGCTCTACATTTAGCAGCAAAAGACAATTTACAGTACTGGCAGACTCTCTTAGCAGGATGGGCCATCTGAATCGCAAGTGGTCTCTGCATAGGTACATGTGGAGGGGGAGCAAATTTCCTCAAGTCAAGAAGTTTATTGTTCAGTCAAAGGACCATTACATAAAAACCAATAACAAATCATAAATAAAATATTCATAGGATACAAAAACAGCATTTAACAAGTCACATGTATAAATATCCATTTAGTACAAAAAACATAAATACAATTGGCACAGGAAAATTGTCATATCTGCTGTCAAGCACATAAGGAATTAAATTGCTCTCTGAACATAGCATTCTAATGCTATGTATATCTTAATCGAATTTTTGTAATAATTTTTAAATAGAAAGCTACATTGTTAATAATTTGATAGTCATTTACTGTAAACATGATATCTAAAAGTACAGTAGTGTCTGTAGTTTGTACTGAATCCCAAATTGGCTGAAGCCAATATTTTCTAGGTATATCGTACCATGCACAGGAGAACATCACATGTTCCAGATTTTCTAAACCTGGTCTAGTACATTCACACATTTTTTCATATATATTAATGGCTTTAGAATATCAAGCTTGTAAGATTTTACTACAAAAAAGCTCAAATTGAACATTTGTGTATAGCTTTCTCTTGTCTTGCTTGATTAATACTTTAAAATAGTATCTAAATTCATGTTTCAAATCGTGTGACACTAGCCATGTAGAGGTTCTCAAACCTAGTGCTTGATTTAGATCTTTTTCTTTATAAAAATGTATGATCTTATTTGTATTTTGTACTACTTAGGATTCCTTTATTTATGTAGGTCTTTAAAAAATTTAAGCCATGTATCTGTATAAGTAATTCAGTGTATTTTTAGCCAATTTGTTTACGGCCCAATGTCTGCCATTTCACTTTCTCTTCAAGACATAGAAATGGTAATCTATGTTCCTTCACTCTTGACAATTTTGTCCAATAGATAAGTTTTCTAGCATCTATCAATGCTTTTATGATATGAATACCCAATTCTGCTCTAACCAATATAGTTGGTGCGGAACAGGGGAGACCCAAAATTATTCTATATAATTTATTTAATGGAGTTTCAAGTAATTGAATAGTATTTATTTCCCATATTTCACATTGGAATGTCATTTGTGGGAAATACTTGGCTTTTACCACAGTTAGTATAGGCAGATCAGTATTACCACCATATTTATGGTTGAAGCTCATCGACACACCAGCTGTTATTTTTAAGTGATATTCATTTGCAAAAAACTGACAGTTTATGTAATTTTTTTTGTAAGCCACATTGAGTAAAGCCAAATCATCTGCATAAGTGAGCACTGGACAAAAATAATTTCCTACATTTGGAGAATCAATATCATCTTTACTATAGACCGTCAATAGTGTATTTACATATATATTAAACAAAAGAGGGGCTATAATACACCCCTGTCAGACCCCCCCCTTGTTTGTTGAAGAGTGTAGATGTTTGCCCTTGTTTGCCACATCTCACTTGGGCCCATGTTTGTGTATACAGTTCTCTAATAATACTAATCAAAATTGGATCAATTTCCCAACCATACATAACTTGCCATAAGGTAGATCTAGAAATAGAATCAAAAGCTTGGCTGAAATCAATAAATGCTACGTATAATTTTTGGTTTCTGAGGGCAACATCTTTCTGATATAAGTGTGTTATTATGAATGTGTTATCTACAACAGATTATACAATGGCAAGAAAAAATCCTGGACTCTGATTGGTCAGTCTTGGTCTGGACCCGTGATGTTATCCCAGTACAACATCACAGGTCTAGTCTCAACCTCACTGTGAACCTCTAGTTGATTTTTTGCTTTTGCTTGATTTGCTTTGCTTGATTGTTTCCATTGTCTCTTAAAAAACAAAAATATTTTTCCACACAAAAACATCTTTAAAATTACTTTTTTTCTTCTGTATAACAACGAGCCATTGTATAATAGCAATAATGCCCTCTAAGGTGTGTGTCGTTTGGGATAACATCACGCCTCAGTTGTTGGACACACTGCCCGCCTCGTGCCCAACCACCTGAGGCGCGATTTCTTATCCCAGCACGACACACACCCTGTTGGGCATTATTGCTTAAATAACCAGTTCAGAAGCCTGCTTGTATTTCTGATAGGCTTCCTAAAGTATTTATTTGTTCAAGTAATCTATTCATGATGATTTTACCAAATTGGGCGATACATCTTTGGCTCTTTCCTGTTGCCCTTTTTATATATTGAGAATATTATTGCTCCCTTCCACCCATTGGGAATACTTCCATTTTGGATACAGATATTAAAAAAGGTGTTAGTATTTTTGTCCATAATGCAGAGGAAGACAAAAATACTTCAGGTGGAATTTGATCAGGGCCAGGCACTTTTTTTTTCTTTAGTGATGCTATTGCTAAATATACCTTTTGACTTTTAATGTTTCTATATGAGGTCCTTATTATTTCTAGTTCCCATCTTAGTGTTTCGTCCACTAAATCTGGATTACAAAAAATACTTGTGTAGTGTTTAATCCACATGTCTTCAGTTATATACATGTCTATTGTGTTGTTACTATTTTTTGTACCTTTGGCAACCATTTGCCAAAAGGCTTGTTGTTCCTTCCTGTCAATAACATCTAGCATATATTGCCATTGTTTTTCATAAAAGAGTATTTGTTTATCTTTAAGAAGTTTCTTGTACTCGTACCTAGCCATATTTAATATTTTGAATTTACTTTTATCCTTTGATGACTGTATGTATCTAATTTGCCTTATCAAATCACTTTTGGCCATGCGGCATTCTCTACCAAACCAGGTTTTCTTGGTCTTAGGTTTTTGTATTGTTTCTATTTTTTTATATAATAAATTTCTTGTTTCTTTAAAATAATTTTCCAATGTACTTTGCAGTTCCAGATTTCTTTCTGGTAAATTTTTTAGGTCCAGTATATTTCTGTTCTACAATACCTCTAACACTATTTTATCACAGTTTGGTTCCCGTCTTATTTTCTTGTGATTTCTTATTTCAATTTGTGTATGTTCTTATAAATGTAGTGACCTATCCTTAGTTATTTGATATGATGCTATCGGTATTATCGGGAAATGATCACTTTCACTTCTTTCTATTACATCACAGTTTTGCCAATAACTCATATTACTGTTCCAAAAAATATAATCTAGAACGGACGGACCTCTTGAGTCATAGCATGTAAAATTTCCCAGTTTATCTGGTGTTACTCTACCATTTACTGGGGCAAGATTAAATACCTCTAGTATCTCAATTTGTTTTTTCTCTATCTTGTTTACTTTTGTATCTGAATAAACGCTGTGTTGTTCTGCAGCACTATGAAATAACCAATTTTGTATTTCATTATTTGCATAGCCATCAAAGGATCCTATTCTGGAGTTTAGATCCCCACATAGCAATATTTTAGATACAGGTTGAAAAATTTGTGTTTCATGTATGAGGTCCTCCAACTGTTGCCGGAGCATCTCTCTATAGTATTTTGAATTTGAAGGTGGTATATATACATTAATTAAAACAAAGTTACATGTTGGCAATTTAATCCAAAAAGCTTGTGCTGTTGAGGAGCTGTCTATTATTGTAACCAACATGCTTTTATCAATCTTAAAACATGTAGCAAGGCCTCCTGATATTCTCCCTCTTTTACCATATGTTTACCTCGTATGTGATAGCTATCAAAACCATTTATGTGGATATCTATATCCTTTGAATGCCAGGTCTCTTGTAAGCATAAAATATGAAGCCCTTCTATAAAGTTTCTCCAATCTGTATCTGCCATATGGGCAACCAAGCCTGTAATGTTCCATGTAATTAATTTACAGTTTAACTCTAATTTTAAGTTTTGTGTACCTTGAAATGAAGTGTCTAGTCAACCATCTAGACTCATCAGTTCTGTATATCTATTCTTTACATCAATATTGTACTGTATTTGAGGTCCTTTTTTGTCCTTTTTTTTCTACCTGTGTAGTCTGAGTCTTAATATCTGGAAACTCTTCAAATAAATCCCTTATATTCTCTTTTATATTCTCCTATATTCTCCTTTTCTTGTTCTGGAATAATTTCTTCAGTATTTACCTTGTTTTCGATTATGTGAATACCCATTTTATCCAGGATAGTTACATTTTCCAAAATATTTTTATAATATTCCAAAATATTTTCATAAAGTTCTTTAGAGTCTAATGAGATCATAATCTGATCACAGTTTAGGTCACTGTCTAATATTTTAACTGAAAATAAGTTTTTCTTTACTGGATGTCCAAAAATTGACCCAGTATATCTGAGATCACATGTTTCAGTGTGTTATTTGTTTCTCTAGGCAGATGTTTTAAGCCAAAAAGTCACAACTGTAAGAACTCAGTGTCCCAGGGTTCCCTTTAAAAGTATTAAAACTTTTCTATCAAGTAGATCAATAAAGGAGGTCCCAAAGCCAGATAATTAAGTCCATATGTAACTGAGTGGGGGAAACCTCTACCCCTGTTAGCTTATAAATTTTACTGAAGAATAAATAAAATCAACTTTCCTTCTTATAATATCTTCTCTTTATTCTTTCAGCTCTTGTATGAATTTTTTCAATAGAGTTGATGTATATTTCAGGACAACTGTCCCATCATCAGAACTTTTATACAAGCTGTAGAATTAATTACAGACAAAGCAATCAGAATACTGTTATACCAAGTTTATAAAAATTCATGAATCGACTACAAACATAAATAAGAGGCAGGGGGAACATACCTGCACAAAAAGCAAAGAAGTGTATAAGGCCAAAGATTCTCTGCAGGTTTTGTGTATATATATATATATATATATATATATTTATAAATGGGGTGGTAAAATCATAGAAATTCCAGTAACATGATTGGACAGAATGCATCACATGACCGTGCATTATTTCCCAGCGACCGCCGCCTCCAGTACGACCGCACACCTAAACTACTTTCCAGCCCTCAAAACCTTCTCACCAGCAGTGAGATCACTCCACGCCTAATGCAGTTAAGCAGCCACATACAAACACACACACACACACACACACACACACACTGTTACTACTGCACACTGTCTCACACCCTAAATTCTAAAAAACAACATAATGCAGCCCATTTAACAGAAACCTGTGTATAAAAAAGACAAACTACAGTTCTCTTACTTCCTACTCTCACTTTCAGTTAAAAATCTCCTTTCTACAGACTTGCCCGATGGTCACCACTTTCACTTTTCCTACCTGAAGTATAAGCGTGACCAGAGCGGTGCGCGATGCGTGAAGTAACAAGCTGTACGAGTTGAAAGTAAGTCCTTTTAGTTAAAAAAGATAAAAGTGTTTTCCCTGCTTTGACTTTCCCTTAATTTCACTAAAACAAGCTGCAGAGTGTATGTACAACGGAGCGAGGAGACGCCGAGTGAGTCGGCAGCTTTACGAAGGCAGATGCAAGCCAGAGCGAGTGTTGCTGTGACAAGAGTGGTATATCTATTACATATACACCTATATTTGAATTCAGAGACTTGAAGGGGGTGGGGGTGGAAAGAAGAAAATGGATGCTAAGTTATAAAAGGGGCCATCAGAACTTAAGATTATATTATTTCTTTATGCATTTTAAAGTTATGGTTAAAGTTCCAGGGCCTTACCCCCCTTTGCTGCATCAAAGCCTGCACTTTTTTCCAAATTAACTCTAATATTCTTACTTTTCATACTTTTCAGAGGGGCTTTTGGTTGTCATCCTCCAGTTGAACCATGATTAAGCCTGACCATTTTGGCAAAGTGACTACCTCCATCGGTCAGGTAAAAAGTATCACATTTTAACTTGCTTTATCAGAGCTGAGGTCTCCTTGCTTCCTCTATATTTCTGAAGAGACCACTCTCTAGGCTTCATTACTTATAGTGTGCTCTGGCCAAGGAAAGGTTCACAGGTGTCTAATAAGGAGCTTAGCAATTAGAAGAAGGCCCCAATTCTCCTACATTCAAATCAGTACAAAAGGTTTACAAGCTCAACCCCTATATTTACAATACAATTTAATAAATTTAGTGGGGTGGCTCCTGGTGTGTGACCAAACATAAATAAATGGTTAAAGTTCCAGGGCCTTACCACCCCCCCTTTTTTTTACTGCATTAAAGCCTGCACTTTTTTCCAAATTAACTCTAATATTCTTACTTTTCATACTTTTTAGAGGGACTCTTGGTTCTCATCATCCAGCTGAACCATGATTAAGCCTGACCACTTCAACAAAGTGACCACCTCCATCGATCAGGTAAAAAGCATCACATTTTAACTTGCTTCATCAGAGCTGAGGTCTCCTTGCTTTATATTTTTGAAGAGACCACTCTCTAGGCTTCATTACTTATAGTGTGCTCTGGCCAATGAAAGGCTCACAGGTGTCTAATAGGTAGCTTAACAATTAGAAGAAGGCCACAATTCTCCTACATTCAAATCAGTACAAAAGGTTTGCAAGCTCAACCCCTGTATGTACAATACAATTTAATACATTTAGTCGGGTGGCTCCTGGTGTGTGACTAAACAGAAGCATATGGTTCAAGTTCCAGGCCCCCATTTTGCTGCATGAAAGCCTGCACTTTTTTCCAAATTAACTCTAATATTCTTACTTTTTATACTTTTCGGAGGGGCTCTTGGTTGTCATCCTCCAGCTGAACCATGATTAAGCCTGACCACTTCGGCAAAGTGACTACCTCCATCGGTCAGGTAAAAAGCATCACATTTTAACTTGCTTTATCAGAGCTGAGGTCTCCTTGCTTCCTCCATATTTCTGAAGAGACCACTGTCTAGGCTTCATTACTTATAGTGTGCTCTGGCCAAGGAAAGGCTCACAGGTGTCTAATAGGGAGCTTAACAATTAGAAGAAGGCCACAATTCTTCTACATTCAAATCAGTACAAAAGGTTTGCAAGCTCAACCCCTGTATTTACAATACAATTTAATAAATTTAGTGGGGTGGCTCCTGGTGTTTGACCAAACAGAAACATATGGTTAAAGTTCCAGGGCCTTACCCCCCTCCCCCCCATTTTGCTGCATCAAAGCCTGCACTTTTCTCCAAATTAACTCTAATATTCTTACTTTTCATACTTTTTGGAGGGGCTTTTGGTTGTCGTCCTCCAGCTGAACCATGATTAAGCCTGACCAGTTCGACAAAGTGACCACCTCCATCGATCAGGTAAAAAGCATCATATTGTAACTTGCTTTATCAGAGCAGAGGTCTCCTTGCTTCCTCTATATTTTTGAAGAGACTACTCTCTAGTCTTTATTACTTATAGTGTTCACTGGCCAATGAAAGGCTCACAGGTGTCTAAAAGGGAGCTTAACAATTAGAAGAAGGCCACAATTCTCCTACATTCAAATCAGTACAAAAGGTTTGCAAGCTCAACCCCTGTATTTATAATACAATTTAATAAATTTAGTGGGATTTCTCCTGGTGTGTGACCAAACAGAAACATATGGTTACAGTTCCAGGGCTCCCCCCCCAAAAAAAAATCAGAATACTGTTACACCAAGTTTACAAAAATTCTTGAATTGACTACACACATAAATAAGAGGCAGGGGGAACATACCTGCACAAAAAGCAAAGAAGTGTATAATGTCAAAGATTTTCTGAGGATATATATATATATATATATATATATATATATATATATATACACACATCTATATTTGAACTGCGAGACTGGGAGGGGGTGGAAAAAAGAAAAAGGATGCTAAGTTAAAAAAGGGGCCATCAGACCTTAAGATTATATTATTTCTTTATGCATTTTAAATTTCTAATTATATTTCCTTTCAGCCATAATCTATAATGTCCTATGACTCTTAATTTGTTAGTGTTTACTTTAAAAATACATTCTCCAAACATGAATGTACTGCAAACAGACTCTCTGAATTCTCATATTGCTATAAAGTAATAGTAATATACCTTGATTTGAGAGATCTCTCTGTGCTCTCATTCACATTTTGAAGCTTTTAATATTCGTGCTTTGGACAAATAAAAAAATTCACCTACATAGAAACATAGACTTTGACGGCAGATAAGGACCGCTTGGTCCACCTAGTCTGCCCATTTCCCTACCTAAAGGATAAACTGCTGATCCTAGTTAACCAACAGCCTATATCTTGAATTGCCTTATGTCTGTCCCATGCATTCTTGAATTCTCCCACAGTTTTAGACCCCACAACCTCCTCAGAAAGGCGGTTCCATGCATCCACCACCCTCTCTGTGAAAAAATACTTCCTCACATTGTCCCTGAACCATCCCCCCCCATCTTCAAATTGTGTCCCCTTGTTCTTGCACATCTCTTTTTCTGAAAGATGCTACCCTCTTGGACTTTGTTGATTCCACTGAGGTACTTAAAAGTTTCTGTAATGTCTCCCCTCTCCCTTCTTTCCTCAAGGGTATACATATTAAGCTCCTTCAGTCTTTCCTCCCTATGGCTTCCTCTTGCAGACCCTGCACCATTTTAGTTGCCCTCTTCTGGACTGCCTCCATCCTGTCTACGTCCTTGGGGTCTCCAGAACTGGACACAGTACTCCAGATGGGGTCTCACCAACTGTCTGTACAGAGGGATAACAACTTCCTGTTTTCTGCTGGTGATGCTTCTCCCTATACATCCCAGTATCCCCAGCCCTCCCTACTGCCTTCTCACATTGCTTGCTAACCTTAAGGTCATCTGATATTATTACCCCAGGTCCCTTTCCATTTGTGTTGTTGTTACTACCTCCCCCCCCCACATTGTGTAATCTTCCCCTGGGTTTTTGTTTTCCAGGTGCATTATTTTGCACTTCTTTGCATTGAATCCAAGCTGCCATACTTCTGACCATTCCTCCAACCTTGCCAAGTATCTTCTCATCCTTTCCACCCCCACTTGTGTATCAACCCTGTTGCAGATCTTAGTGTCATCTGCAAAGAGACATACTTTTCCTTCCAGTCCCTCTGCAATGTCACTTATAAAGACATTAAAAAGGACTGGACCAAGTACTGAACCCTGCAGTACCCTACTAGTAACCACCCTTTCTTCAGAGTGGACTCTGTTTACTATTACCCTCTATGTCCTGTTGCCCAGCCAATTCTTTACCCAGGCTGTCATCTTGGGACCCACTCCCAGGCTGGCTAACTTGTATATTAATCTTTTGTATGTGACTGAGTCAAATGCCTTGCTAAAGTCTAGGTAGGCCATGTCCACAGCCCTTACCTGGTCTACTACTTTGGTCACCCAGTCAAAGAAATCTATCAGATTCGTCTGGCATGACCTTCCCGCTGTGAATCCATGCTGCCTAGGGTCCTGTGCCCCTCTGGCCTCTAGATACTTGACAATTCTTTCCTTCCTCTTGCTGTTCTCTGCCTGTTCCTCTGATTATTTATTATCTTTTACTTCTATCCAACCTTGAAAAGCTTTGACATGCTATTGTAAGATTTTAGTTGTGTACACACCTTCTCTTTTTGTTCTTTAAACACCCCTCACTTTTCTCCAGACTCTCTTTATTTTGAGTTTGTGGATTTCCCTTCAACTGCAATTCCAAATTAATGTTAAAACTTTCTACTCCAAATCAAATGCCATTGTCTGAGCTGCCAATGTGTCTTCCTGCAAGTGCTACTTCTCTGTGTATTAGGGCCATCCCTAAAGGACAATATATTTTGATGATATTTTGGTTATTTGGAAGGGCACTTTGAGTGAACTAACCTTGTTCATGAATTATATGGAACAGGGTTGTGAGGACCTCAGATTCAGCATGACAGCAGACAAAAATGAGATTTATTTTTTGGATCTTATGATTAAAAAAGATGGTCAGGGAGGGCTTATAACTGACTTATATTGCAAGCCCACTGATGGAAATACTTTATATTTACCGAGTAGTAATCATCCTAAACATGTGATTAGGGCCATCCCTAAAGGACAATATATTAGGACCAAATGAAATTGTGGGTCAGATGACTTGTATCAGATTAGAACAAAGGAACTTAGGGTCAGACTAAAAGAAAGAGGATATTCACATGATCTATTGTATGAGACAGAAAATGAAGTTAATAAAATCACAAGAAATTCTCTGTTAGTGGAAAAAGAAAAAAATAGTACTGTAGATCCACAACTTAAATTTGTAAGCACTTATAATCCTCAATCTAAACAAGTTGACGATATTATTAGAAAACATTGGTATATAGCAAAACTGTATCCAGGCTTCAAGAATTTGGATGCAAGTGGTCCCAAAATGGTTTACAGGAGAGGAAAAACCATAAAGGACAGTACTGTGCATTCCTTACAATCCCTTAGGAATGAACCTCAAATGTGGCTTCCTAAAAGGGATGACAGTTGCAATAAATGTGAAAACTATAAATTCTGCTCAAAGTGGTGACCATGAAATTTTATGAAAATCCTTTCACCAGTAGAAGCACACCAGTAAGAAGTTTTATCACGTGCAGCACCAAGGGTTTGGTATACCTAGCTAGCTGCAAGTGTGGGTGCTTCTATGTTGGTAAAACAAAAAGAATGTTTAAACTAAGAATTGGTGAACATGAAAGGGCAATTGAGGGAGAAGATCTAACTAACTCCCTGGCAATGCATGTTTTTAAGACAAGAACTAAAAACTGAACATACTTTTAAATACCTGGGAATTGAAAAACCAGTAATGTCTAAGAGACAACTTGCTCTTAAAAAAGGGAGCAATATTGAATGTTTGCCTTTAAGGCAATGGAAGGAAAGGGTTTAAATGGCAGAATTGAAGTTAAACCATTCTTGAAAAAACGAGGTTGATATTGTATATATGTTGTATATATATTATATTAATATATTTTCTAATAATTTTTCTATATTTTTCTCTTTTTCTATGCAGATTTGCACCAGCATTATTCCGTGCTGCAGAGTTTATTTAAACCATGTGCAATCGTTTCTTCCTATCTGTTCAAAGTCAGGTTTGGTATTTTATTAACTTTCTAAGCAATGTACCATAAGGTTTTTTTTTTCCATTAGGGTGCAACTTAATATATAGCTACAAGGACTGGAAAATATAAATACCAGTAGAAATCCTGTGATTAACAATGAAATGTCCCATACCTGCTTTGTTTTATGCATTTATTCTTTTTTCACACATTTTTTATTGATGTGACTTCTGGTATTTGAAGTCTTTTATGGTGTGCTTGTTCATGTGTGTATCACTTTAAATTGCTTTTTTTATTTAAATGTTTGTACCTGTATGTTCCCTACACCTTTGAGAAAGCTCTGATTGAGCGAAACACATCAGGTGACCTAGGTGATGTAACCAGGAAGTTGGGTTGCGACGTGTGTTCCATCTCTCGCTCCTCACACTTTTGGATTTTTGTTGTTCTCCTATTTGCGACTGCACCAATAAAAAGAATATTGCACTAAGGAGACAAATCTGGAGTTGGTGAGTTACTCAGTGATTTATTCCTCATTTTTGAGAAATACGTTTTCTGCCTCAGCAAAGTTGCAGGTCTTCCACTATACTCAGCTTCATTCATTTAGTAGACCATTGCACGGCGTTTCCTGGTGCAGCAGCTCATGTTGTTTTTCTCTTGATTATTTTTTCTGTAATTAATTCTACAGCTTGTATAAAAGTTCTGATGAAGGGATAGTTTTCCCGAAACATACATCAACTCTATTGAAAAAATTCATACAAGAGCTGAAAGAATAAATAGAAGATATTATAAGAAGGAAAGTTGGTTTATTTATTTATTCTTCAGTAAAATTTACAAGCTAACAGGGGTAGAGGTTCTCCCACTCAGTTACATTAAGCCAAAAAGTGACATTATTAATTTCTCTAAAACACTGTCCCTCTTTCCTAGATAATTTCTAGTCATTTTTTCCTCTAGCAATTCACTTTTCATAATATGAATACCTATTTCATCCAGGAATGAGACTTTTTTAAGAATATGTTCAATTGCTTCTTTCCTCTTAAGTTTTATATTAATTTGTCCAATTTTATTCATACCATGCCTCCTACTAACCTTTAATATTTTGAAAGATCCAGGCGGGACTTGTAGCACATATTGGAAAAATTATGAAGTTTTTTTAAATTGTTCTTGTGTCTCATGTTCTAATTCTTTCATCCCAAAGATGTTAAAATGTTCAGTCTCATTTCTGGAAGAATTTTCAACATTGTTCAATTAGTCTCTATTAATAAAGTCAAGTGTCATACCAATTTCTTCTGGTCTATTATTATTTAATCATAAATGATTTGTCCTTCTTGGGGATGAGCAGAAAATGTAAATACAGTCTTTGCCATGCTCATCATTATCAACCAATATTTTAACAATATCAGATTCTATTACATCAACTCCTAGTACTGCCCTGAATAGGTACAAAATCTTATCTTTCAGTATCCCTGGTAAACATTGTTTTCACATATTAAGCCAAAGAGACACAATATTGCACATTTGTCTATATCAATTAGTTTTTGGTTCTTCAATTTTGTTCATTTTTTTGTCCTTGCTGTGCCTTTTCTGTCACCGTTTTTTCCTTCTGCCAGTTTGTCCAATCTGATCTAATCGCCTTCATATCAGTTTCCAGGGACCGACATATATTTATTACAGTAATTCATCTACTTTATTTGGCTCCCCGTCATATGTCATTTCCTCATAATTTTCAGGGATTAAACAGGGTTTATCTGATTTTATATTCCCCAGTATGTCTCTGTCTCCATCACCAGGTACACAGTCTAAGAATTATTGTTCATCTAAAGCATTTATTTCTAAATGCTCAGTTTGCTCATTTCCTGCAATCACCTTTTTCATTTCTCTTTTTTTATACTTCCTTCTACTTTTCAGTTTTCTTGTTTGTTTTTTTTTGGGAGATTCTGGAATTAAGAGTGAAAAATCAGATGTTGCTTGTATTTCTTGCACATGATACTCATCATGCACATCATCCTCAATTGGTATCAAGGGAGACTTGCATTCTGGAACTAACGTATTCACGTTTTGTAAAATATCTTCTAGCCTAAAGCTGTTTATAGCAATATTTTGATTCCTTGTGTCTATTTCATTTTTCATGCTTATCAACTGGTCCATTAAGAATAAATGTGCAGCATAGGGATTGCACATAGATTTTTTTAGGTTTTCACGTATAGTAAATGGATAGTTTTTTTTTATAGTGTGATCTTTATCAGTTACTATTTCTGTTTCACTTATGTTAAAATCAGAAAAAAAACACTTACATCACTTTCATCAATTTCCAGACTTTGCGTTGAGTCTAGATTTTTCAAACTAGTAATGCTATTTTGCACCTGTTTTATAATTTCTCTTAATTCAGTTTTTTTTCTGTAACCCACTACTCTGGTCTCTTGCATCCTGTTTTTTAGCTTCACTGTGTTTTAAAGAAGCTTCCATTTCTGAATCACCTGTTTGGGGGGGGGGTTCCAGGGAAAAGACCAGATTTGGAGACAGACTGTCTTGAAAATAACCAATTTCCTTCAATGCATTTTTATTCTCCATGTTTTCCTGAGTCACCTTGAAGTATTTTTCTTCTCTATTTTGAAAATCATCTTTAATATCTTTACCCATAATAATACTATTATTTAAGATGGAGCAATCAATTAAATCTGAGTGATCTAAATAATCTAGTTTTGGTGTAGATGTTAAACCAGTCAGTGTTAGTTTTCCTAAGATATCTGTTGAAACCTTATTTTCATCTTTCATTTTAAAATGTTTATTGATTTTTGTTTGCTTTCTATCTTTGTCCAATGCAGTTTTTTTAGAAATGGTTTCAGTTTCTTTTTTTTATACTTCTTTTTTGTTTTTAGTTTAATTTGCATTAGACTAGCTAGGGGGTCCATCATTTCCCCTTCCGAAATCACTTGTTGCGAAAACGTTGTCATTTTATTTTTGTTTGGTTCTAGCTCCATCCTAGACCTATTCTCCTGAAGGTTTGCATGCATATGATTTTCACTTTCAGAGGCTTGCTTTCTTGTCTGTATCATTTTAAATATGGTCCACAATTTACTCTTTTATGCTAACTCTGAAGAAGAAATAGCAGCACTCCTCTGAATGAAAGGGGTCTCAAGAACCACCTGATACTGCCAGGCACCTCTTAAAGTGATTTTCAGTGCTAATTTTTCAATACTTGGATACTCTAAAAACTACCAAAAACTACCAGAAAGAGACTAATAAACAGAACACACCCCTAACTGGAGATAAAATAACATTTTTTTTTATTATTTTCATCTTTATCCCTCCTTACTGCCTCCGGGTCCCCCTCCTTCTGTCCGCTCATGTCCCCCAGTACCTACCTTAGGGATCTGCCCCTAGAGTGCCCATCCTCCTCTCCTCGCACATTGGGGTCTGTCCTGTAGGTGGTCCGGGTGGACTTAGGGCGGACTTCATCTAGGGCTGCCGGAGGGTATTTCCTGTTTTCTCCCCTGACGTCCCCACTCCCCCAGGACGCCTTGCGCTAGGGACGTACATCCCCAAGTGGTAGCGTGCTTACGCATGCAGACCCTCATGCGCCGAGACGTCCCCCCTCCCTGGCTCCGACAGGCGGAGCCGCCTCCATCCCTTCCCTCTGCCGGTGCTTCCACCAGCTATGGAAGGAATGCAGAGCGCAATGCGCTCTTGGTAACCCACCCCTGAGGGAGGAGAGCATCCGTTGGGACGCTCGATCCTCCCTCCCCCCGCCGACCCCCGGCCACCCGAGATAAAATAACATTTTAAACACAAAAATAGCACACTTGTTTAAACTCCCCCCCCCCAAAAAAAATCACAAAAACAAACAGCATGTTCTGCTTTTCCTACTTTCTTTCCCAATATGGGCTCATAGGATCTTCTGTAGATATCTTTCTATCAAACGAAATGAAGGACTCTACAAAACTTCCATGTGATAAGATTAAATGGATGCTTTCATAAATCTCGAGAGCCCAGACTCTGGTTATTAAACATCCAGTGGCTAAAAGTGAAAAAGAATAAAAAGTCAATTTAAAAGTTGTCATACTAGCTAATACAAGCCTCTTTTGCAGAAAAAAAATTACTAAAACACTGAAATCATTTACTCATTTAATATATTCTAAAAAGGTTATTCAAAATTTACCTCAATATTTGCTTATGCTAACATGTATGTTGAAAAAATCCTTGGAAAAAAAAAAATCTTGTTTGTATTAAGCCTTAAATGCAGCCCTTCCTCAACTTTCCATGGGGCCAAAGTCACATTCAGCATCTGAAATTTTAAATACCAAAAAAGGATTTATGTTTACTCCACAAAAGGAAAGAAAGAAGCACCTCATCCCTAATCACTTGTAGCACACACTGCGAAAGATCAAACCTTACCTCCTCAAAGTCTTAAATGGCTCTCATAATAGCAGCGACCAAACTGACCTCAAGCTACTTTGCCTGGTACTAGATGAAGTTCTCCCCCCCACCTCATCAACCTCTCTCTCAGACTTGGTAAATTCCCATGCCCCTGGAAAACAGGTATTATCACCCCTATCCACAAGTCTGGTGACCGTCTCTCCCTCGGGAACTACCACTCCATCTCCATCCTCCCCCCCCAAGGCCTTAGAATGCATCATCTCAGACCAACTTATCAAATACCTTGCCAAATATGACCTCCTATCTCCTGAACAGCATGGCTTCCGGCAGGGCCATAGCACACCACTGACCTCATGGAATTTTCTAATCACATCCACTCTGCCCTTGACAAGGGTCAACTAGCAGGTGCAGTCTTCCTGGATCTATCAAAGGCCTTTGACACCGTCAATCATGACCTCCTAATCCCCACCCTCGCTCACCTCAGCCTGTCCCAGGAAGCCAACTCCTGGTTTGCTGACAACCTGACGGGTCGCTCACAGAGGGTCAAAATCTGCTCTACCCTCTTCGCCCCCTTTCCTGTCCACTCTGGTGTCCCACAGGGGTCCATCCTTGGGTCCCTTCTATTCAGTCTCTTTCTGAATTCTCTACCCAAGGTCTGCCCTGGGAATATCCTACTCTATGCCGATTATGCCATCCTCTTTACCTCCCACTCCAACCCCAACTCCCTGGAAGAAACCCTCCAGGCCACCTTCACAGTTGTTGAATCCTGGCTTGCCACACATAAGCTTGTCCTGAACCATAAAAATCTAAGGTCATGCTCTTCGCCCATCACCAGAACAAACTGAAACACTCACCTCACCATGTCCACACCTCCCTCTCACTCCCACTCGAACAAGTCCATACCTCTAAATACTTTGGTGTTACCTTTGATCCTTCCCTCACCTTCCATGACCACATCCATCTTCTCTGCACCACCGTCAACTCCCTCATCGGCCTGCTACACCATCACCGTAACTGCCTGCCCCCTGAAACCCTCCAGCTAGCCATCTCCTCCGCTGTTCTGTCCATCATCGATTATGGCATCTTAATCTATGGGTCCACCGACAACTCTGCCCTCCACCGTGTCAAGGTTGCCCTGAACAAGGTCTGCCACCTATCCTTAGGCTGTCCCAGAACTACACATACCTGTTCTTTATATAGCCAGTGTAACATGCTGGACTTCGAGGGCAGGCTCCAATACCACACCTGTCTCCTAGCAAAAAAAATGACCACCAGCCTCACTGCCCATAGTCTCTCCACCCTCCTGTCACTGACAACTGCTATCAAGCCCACTCATAGCTCACTCAAGCCTAACTTCTATGTACTGCACCAAAAAAACTCCCTTGGCCAACGCTCCTTCCCCTACTGGGCCCCCACCTAGCTCAACTCCTTCCCCCCATCTCTCTCAAGCCTAGGATTGGCTGGTTCAAATCTCTACTCTGGTCCCACCTAACCTCCTCCCATACCTGTACCTGCAATTAGCCACCCACCCCTCTGACAATGGACTCTGTCCTGCTCAGCCCACTATCCTAGGCTTCTGCCCGGATCAGATGGTTTACTCGGCCTCTGTTTAATTTGTGTGGTATACATATGTTATCTTTATCCTGTATTATTGCTTGGTTCTCAAGTTCTGCTATGTCTACATTGTGTTACCCTTATCTTGTACTATTTTACCTGCTGATCTCATAATCTAAATATGTATTACCTCTGTATTGTCTTCTGACGTGGAGCTTTTGAAAATGAGTTTCTGACTCAAAGGATTGTAATTCTGATATCTTAAATAAAAATGAAAAATAAGGACTTAATAAATTTACTAAAGCTAAAGCAAGTTTATATCCAGGAAAGGAAAAGAGATCTCTACCTTATCTGATTTGGTTCGCACTCTTTTCACAGAATTCCCCTTATTCTGGCTTTCTTATCTCTGCTTCTACTTCTGCTGTCCTTGCTGCGTCTCAGATGTTTTTTTTGAAAATGGTGCTGTGCTCAGAGCAAATGCCACGCATGTGCACCTTATAGTCTGTCAGGAAATGCATGAAGACTCGCAAGATCTACATGAGTAAATTTTTTTTTAATTTATATACTTCTTTAAAACTTCTAAAAACTGTTCCTCAGTTATTTTAAAGCTTTTGCTAACTAGCTAGCTTTTAATTTATTTAGTACTGAAAAAGAAAGCATTAGCTGCACCCGACTCTCCTAAACAGTGGGATAATTTTAGAAAAAGCAGAAGCAGATATCTAATAATAAAAACCTCTAAAAAAGTTCTAAAAAGCGCCTGGTTAGATAGTCACTTTCACATGTACTTTTGTATGTTCCGGTAACTTTTCCTCCTTTTCCCATTCAACAGTTCTCCACAGTAAAGTCCTCACACTGACTCGCTGAAGCTTCTTTTCTTTCTTTTCCAAAACAGCATGCAATTTAGCATGCGATTTAAAATATCTTTAACGAATGGCAACTGGCTTTTGTTTTTTTTACTTGTCTCTCACCTATTTCACTCCAGAAATTTTTAGGTCCGATACAAAACCGATGCAATATAAAATTGTCAGTGTAAAAGTTCAGATAAAACTTCACCGCTTCCCCTTTTCTTGTTAGTCTTCTGCAAGACCTTTCCACTCCACTCTCATGGCTTCAGCTCCTCCATCGCCAGGACTCCTGAACGCCACTGTTATAAGGCTACCGAAAGCTTAACATACTCCTGCTAAGGGCTTCCTCCACAAGCGTCTCAGCGTGCAGTGGCCATCTTCCACAGTGCTGTGTTGCATCTGGAGCAAATTTCAGAATATAATACCAGACCTTTTGCTATGTGAGCAAGGGTCTGTGGTAGGACTCGAAGAAAAGCCGCAAGAAAAGTGTGTAAAGTACACATTAAACATGGGGCTTAATGTTAGCTGCCGTCTCTTTAAGTGGACTAAGAACTTGCATGTTGCAAATTGTTGCACTGTCTAGCAGTGCCATGTAATTCCATGGACAATCTGAGAAACTTGTCGGTCTAAGGTACTGTAGTACCTCATGGTATACTGATGTCTCTGTGGTATGAGAATAAACTCTGTTTTATTCATTTATTTCTGTGTCTATCTAAGTCTTTCGCATGGTCCACCAAGGCGTCTGCCAGAGCAGCGAGAGATGGGCATGGCAGATCTAAAGAGAAGATAAGGATCCTTGTGGCAGACCAACACCAAAACACCACAATTGCAACCAGCTTGGTGGCTTTGTTAAATAAGTGAACTAGACCATCCTTGTCACACCACTCAGGGCTTCTTAGTGTGTGTGTGACAGTCTCTAAAACTGGTGACAGTCAATTCCCTGCTCAGAAAATTTGGAATTCTAGAGACAGAACTGTCTGCATACTGGGAGAACATATGAAGAAGCCAGCAGAAAAAGGCCATTTGTTCTATCTAGTCTGCTCGTATTGTAAGGTCCACAGCTTGAACTACTGTCCTTACCTTCCCCCATGCCTATCCCAGCCTCTCTTAAAGCTGCCCACTGTCTTCAATGAGATCAGCTTTTCGGCAGTGCATTCCAAGTGTCTACCACCCTCTCCGTGAAGAAGTGCTTCCTGACCTCCCTTCTAAACCTCCCACCCTCCAACTTAAGACTGTGCCCCCTCGTGTTATGGTTGCCACTCAGCTTAAAGAGACTTTTCTTATCCACCTTATTTATCCCTTTCAAGTACTTGAAAGTCCCAATCATGTCCCCCCTCTCTCTCTCTCTCTCTCCCCTGTCTTCCAGGGAGTACATGTTCAGTGCCCTCAACCTGTGTTCTGTACAGACCTCAACAGCACCAGAAGATGCCTTCAGCATATTCAGGAGGATAAGATTTCTTTTATGCTTCCCCAACATTTGCTCTTATTCAGAAAGTACATCCAGATATGAGGAGGGAGTCAGCTACCATTAGTCTCATATACCAACACTGACCCAGTTAAGCATGGTACTCACTGTTACTGATAATGGGGTTAAGGCCCCATTCAGGCTACCACAGTCAGGACCTTCTGAAAGTATCCAAACGCAGAGTAGTTCACCCAAATCTGGGACCTCTGGTCGTGAAAGTATGGTACCTGAAGAGCTACAGACTTAAAACTTCATGAAGTATCCTGAAAAGTATATGCATTCATGATACAGTCCAGCCAAGTTATAAAGTCACAGTGCTGCAACTGCTACTATGTTTCTTCAAATGAAGAGTGATTTATTGAGACATAGCCTATTACAAAAGAATCAGAAATGCAAAATGCATTGTGCAAAATTGTTTGCTTAAAAAACAGAGTTGTGCAAAACGATAGCTTGTCTGGTACATTACTTAAACGTATGCTACTGCCAACCATCTGCCAAGTTATATTTTGCACAGTTGTGTGCTCTGAGAATGGATGATTTTGCACAATACATTTTGCAAGTTTGCTCCATTTGGAATAGCTGGCATGTGTCAATAAATCACACTTAATTGAAAGAAATATAACAGTTGCAGCATTGTAACTTTTCGATCAACTTCTTTGGACTGTATCACAAGTGCATAGACCTTTCAGGCCAGTCTCCCACAAGAATGAGTCCTTTAACCTTTCCCAGCTAATTACCAACCCCACCCAGCTTAATCCCATCTCCTGTATAGGTAAGTATACACTTCTGGACTGAGTTCTCACCTATCCCCATTACTTTGTTGCACCAGGTGTTCTGTCGGACACTTTCAGTGGCCACTGCATGATGTTCTGTGTCAGGAAAGTCTGGCATCCTCCCTCCTTCCCTAAGTACATCTGGTCTATATCTCTCAGGTTGCTTATATCAGTGCTGTCCTGAGTGACCTTGCTGCAGCTGACTGGACAGCCATCCTGTCCACCCCTGTCATGGACATGAACCTTGTCATGTTTCATTCCAAATTTTCCCTCGTCTGGGACAGGCATAACCCCCTCGAAAGGTCCAGGGTTAAATCTTCCCACCACTCGTGGATTACTCCCAAACCTATTGATCAGTGTAAGTCATGCTTGGGCCATTACAAAGTATCCTGCTCCCTGTCTGACCTTGTCTCTTACAGGGTGCTTAGAAATTATTGCGCAAAGGCTGTCCATGCTGCCAAATACCTCTATTTTATGGCCAACCTCCAGAACAAACTTAACTCCCCAGAAAAATCCTGGAAGGTGATTCACCCCCTTTTTGCCCCTGCCCCCCCAACCAGTACACTTGACCATTCCTCATGGTTAATGGTTCACCTGTTTCTGACCTTTCTATTGTAGTTGCTCACTTCAAGTTTTTCACTGCATGTAATCTCCCCTGCCTCCAAACTCCTCTCCTCTCCTCTTCCCTCTGCTTCACCCTCTTCTCTGTTCCACCCCCTGAGTTTTCATTTCCCCCCATTACTAATCGGTGCTATTCAGGAACCCCTGTTAGCCCTTTCCTCTCTCAACCTAGCTAAATCTAACCCTGATGGGTTGGATCCTAAACTTCTGCACCTGTCCGCACCTGCCATCATCTCCCATCTTACTCACCTCCTCATCCTCTCTTTCTCCTTCTGTGCTGATCTGACTTCGAGGTGGAACTCTTGCAGCAGGTAATACCATTAGGACTAAGGGCGCAGGCATTAGGACACCTCGGAAAAACTTTCTAGCTAGCAGTCTGTAGCGGGGGACCATGCCCGACATTAGATGTGGTATAAAGGGGGGCAGTTCCCTGGCGCCATCTCAGTTACTTTTCCACCATCGACCCAGCGTTGGTACCATTCCTCAGATGCCTAAGCAACAGTCGACCGCAGATAAGTTGTCTTCAAATATATAGTTCTTTTTTGCTTTTTTCTCGATTATCTTGACAAGATTCAGTGCATGTCTTCTCCTTCGCCTCCTCAGCAGAAGTCGAAGTGCCGTTAAGGCAAACAGATCCCAGCTAAGGACAGCTACGAGGCCTGCCTGATCTATGTAGGCCCCGACCACAGACCGAACGACTGCCATCACTGCCAAAAGTTCAACAAGACCAGGATCTGCAGGACTAAGGCATTAAAGGCTTACCTCCTTGAGCAGAAAGTAGCCACCATGCAAAAGTCTCCATCGGGTCCCAGTTCATCTTCATTTGCCAGGGAGTCCCCCCATAGAGAGAAGTCCCAGGGGAAACACTCCAAGGACAAGGACAGGCCCTGATCAGAATCCTGCCATAAGTCTCCCTTCAGGCATGCTTCTTCCTCCAGTGGGAGGTCAGGGTCCATTCCCCCTTCTTCACAAGGAACTAGTGCCCACAGATCATCCTCCTCCAAGCCCAGGGACCAGCCTTCATCCTTGGGACATGGCCAAGCTCTAGTTCCCCCTGGCTCACCGGCCCCATAAGTCTTCACAGGGCATAGTCCAGGAAGGGCAGTCACGTGCTGTTAGGCCCAAAGAAGGCTGCAGCTCCACGGGATCCTCTGACAGACACAAGAAACCAGATGAATCCCTACCAGCGACAGGAGGTCATTCACCAGCAGACACCTCCCCCACTGGCTTCAGGGACCATTTCTAAATAGGACAGATGTCCCTCGGCTGAAACATCTGCATCAGACAGCAGGCATTCGCCCCAGAAGGAGCAGTTGCCTGACAGGCGGTCTGCAGAGGATGTCCAGCCATCTGATGCCCGCCAGGACGAACGGTCACCGGATCTGGCGGATTCCAGATCGGACGACCGCTCTCCCAGGGAGCCAACCCCTCAGCCAGACAAAGCAGGGGCAGCCTCCCCAGTGGAAATCCCAGTACCAGATGCCCCCCCCAGTGCCCAGACTGTCAGCTCTGACGCCGCCTCCACCAGTCGTCCCTTTAGCCGATGTCGGAGCACTATTTAATTCATGGTGGAACACTATCAAAGGTGACCTCTTGTACAGACCTCCTGATACGGTTCCCACACCTCCTCCCCCCACTCTAGATGTGGGTGCAGGAGAGGGATCATCAGAACCCAAAGGCAAAAGGAAGAGATAATCTTCCCCAGCCCCCCGACTCCAGTGACCGCTCCACCCACACTTCTCTGAGGACAAGGTAGGAGAGTCCAAACCAGATTCCTCAGATGACGAGGACTTGAGGCCTCCATCACCGGACTCTAAGGACTCACCCAGATCACCTCCAGACAATCCTACGTTCCTTGATATTATGAGGCACATACAAACCTTATATCAATGGGACAATGAAGAACTCAACCCAGAAAGGAAGCGTCTGGCGAAGTTCTTGGGGGCGAAGGACCCAAAACCTCTCATCATCCCCCTGCTCATGGAGCCTTCCAAGACGTGGCAAAACTAGTCTGGAAGAGACCTTTGTCCACACCAGCAGTTCCACGCAAGACAGACTGCTTCTGTAAACCACCCAAAGAGGAACCCTTTCTGGTGAAACAGCCAAAGGTGGATTCTACGGTCTTGACTGCAGCACATAGCAGACAGTCCCAACCGAGACAACTCAGTACACAGCCCCCAGACCCGGAGTCAAAAAAGTTAGACCACTGGGGATGGACGGTGTACTCCTCTGCCACTGGGGCCATCAGGTCATTGAACTTCTTGGTCCATATGGTCACATATCAGAAATCTCTTTGGGAAAAGACCATAGAGCTTCTCAAGACTCAGCCGGTTTCTAACTTGAAGAATGAATTGCTGGCCTATACTCAATCCGGGCTCGATGTTGACAAACACGTCCTGAGATGCTCGTATGACTTGGCTGATATGACAGCTCGAGCAGCAGCATCTGGCAACTGTCTCTGCAGGCACGCCTGGTTATGAGCAACGTCCTTTAGGCAGGACCTCCAGGATGCTATTCTGGATGCCTCCTACCAGGGACCAGTCCTGTTTGGTCAGGAAGAGGAGGAAATTATAAAAGGCCTCCAGGATTCGGGCAAAAAAGTCGAGAACATACACAGATTGTACAAATCTGAGCCTCAGCATGCCCGTAAGCATCCCTTTCATAAACAGAGTCTGCAAGGAGGCCGCCCCTACCAAGGAAAAATCTTTAAATGCCATAACCAACCCGCACAACTGGGAGGCCAAGGCCCCAAACAGCCTAAAGCCCCCAGACATCCAGCTACCACCTCGCAAGGGACTGCATGACTCCCAATATCCTCCCCCAAGTCATCAGTCTCTGAGGGGAGAGCAAGTGGGGGGAAAACTCTCCCTCTACCTGCGAGAATGGTCCACCATTACATCCGACCAGTGGGTGCTGCAGACAATAAGAAGGGGTTACGCCATCGAATTCCTCAGCGTCCCCCCAGAGAATCCTCCTGTAGCATCCCACTGCTCAACAGCACATGCCCTTCTTCTGGAACAAGAGATTCTTTCTCTCCTTCAAAAGAAGGCCATCTAGCCAGTCCCAAGATCCCAGCAAGGCAAAGGCTTTTGCTCCCACTTTTTCTTGGTGCCCAAGAAAATGGGAGACCTCTGCCCAATTCTAGACCTCAGCCACCTGAACAAATTTGTTCTGTACAAAAGATTTCAGATGCTCACCCTGGCAAGCCTGTTTCCCCTCCTTCATCAAGGGGACTAGCTATGCTCCCTGGACATGCAGGATGCCTATATGCACATAAAGATCCTGCCTTCTCACAAGACGTTCCTGTGCTTCCAGTTCCAGGACGAGCATTACCAATTCAGGGTCTTGCCCTTTGGCCTTTCATCCGCCCCAAGGGTCTTTATGAAATGCTTTGTGGTAGTTGTAGCCATGCTGAAGAGAAGGGGCCACTTTGTCTATCTCTACCTCAATGATTGGCTCATCTCCGCACCCACAGAACAACAGCTCCTAATCACTCTGCGGAAAACGGAACATCTCTTCCAGTCTCTCGGAGTCACCCTGAACTGGCTGAAATCCCAACCCTGGCCCTCTCAATGGCTTCAATACATTGGAGTGGTGCTCAACACTGTGCAAGGCAGGGCCTTTCTCCCTGTACCTTTTGGCTCTAGCTCACAGGATCCAGTCAGCAGATCAGGCACCTGCCAGAGTAGTCTTGCAGCTGTTAGGCCATATGGCAGCAGCCATAGCCACAGTACCCTTTTCATATCTCAACATGAGAATTCTTCAGTGGCACCTCAGGGTCCAATGGGACCAGGGTTCGGACAAGTTGGACCGGCCCATCCGAATCTCGGAGGTGGTCTGACATTCCCTTCACTGGTGGCAAGTTCCAGCTCACCTAGAACAGGGTGTCCCTTTCCAGAGGCAAAGTCCAACACAAGCTGTCACAATGGATGCCTCAGGACTAGGCTGGGGTGCTCACTTTCCTGAGCATCATACAAGAGGATTATGGTCTGCCACAGAAAGGTCTCTCCACATCAATGTGCTGGAGATGAGGGCAGTTTTTTATGCCCTTCAGGCCTTTCAGGATCGGCTCTCTCAGGGCCCTCTGATAATCCAGTCAGGCAGTACCCCAGTAGTCTTTTACCTGAATGAGCAAGGAGGAATGGGATCACATCCTCTTTGCAGAGAGGCCATGATAATCTGGGACTGGGCGATAGAACGCAATCTGTTCCAAGTCGCGGTCCACGTGCCAGGCATTCGGAATGTTCTTGCTGACAGTCTAAGCTGTTCTCGTTTTCTGAACCATGAGTGGGAGTTGTAGCAAGATGTAGCAAATGACCTGTTCACAAGATGGGGTCATCCCGAGCTGTACCTCTTTGTGTCCCGGCACAACGCCAAACTGCCAAATTTCTGCTCACTAGATCCAGAGCCTGGTGTTTTCTGGTGAGATGCATTGTCTCTCTCCTGGGCAGGGAGGTTTCTTTATGCCTTCCCTCTAGTTCAGAGAGTACTGCTCAAACTGCAGTCAGAAGGCGCCAGAATGATCTTGGTAGCACCTTTCTGGCCTCGTTAGATTTGGTTTCTGCTTCTTCAGCAGCTGGCCACAGGACCTCCCTGTACCACTGTCTCTCTCCACCCACTTGTTCTCCCAGGATCAAGGGATGCTGGTCCACCCATCCCTGTGATCCCTTCACCTACACGCATGGCTCCTGCAGTTTTAGCAAGGGAGAGACTGGGAGTTTCTCAGAGGGTGGCAGAGATTTTAGTGGCAGCAAGAAAACCCTCTACCAGAGCCACTTATGCCATGAAGTGGAAATGATTCTGTCTATGGGCAGCAGCCCAATCCCTGGATCCTCTCCAGTGCTCTGTCAAGTTCATCCTAGAGTACCTACTCCGCCTCCTTGACCTAGGCCTTAGTTATTCCTCGATCAAGGTGTATCTTCGCACAGTCTCAGTGTATCATGATGCGGTTGGAGAAAGGACTCTGGCACAGCTCGACATCTGCAAGAATTTCCTCAGGGGAGTCTTGCATATTAGACCCCCCTGGAGGGATCCAGTCCCCATGTGGGACCTCCTGTTTGTTTTAGAAAAGCTCATCCTCCCTCCTTTTGAACCCGCCGCGTCATGCGAGCTACGTCTCCTTTCTTGGAAGATGTTACTTTTAGTTGCCGTTACTTTAGCCCGGAGGATTTCTGAGCTTCAGGCCCTGATGTGCAAGGAGCCTTACCTTGTTTTTCATAGGGACAGGGTGCAGCTTCGTACAAATCCCAAATTTCTGCAGAAAGTGGTGTCCGCCATGACTCTGAACCAGGACGTCCAACTTCCAGTCTACTATCCAGAGTTGTCCAACGTGGGGGAGGTCTTGTTACATACTCCGGATGTTCACAGAATCCTACATTATTATTTGGACCGGACTCGTTCTGTCCGTACCATGGACCAGTTGTTCATGGCATTTATGAAACATAAGACAGGGGATCCTGTCACTAAGCAAACACTATCCAAGTGGTTAGTGAATTGCATTTCTTTCTGTTATCAGCACCACGGGAAACCCTTACCGGGCTCAGTTAAGGGCCATTCCACCAGGGCCATTGCCACCTCTTTTGCCTCTCTAAGGAATGTGTCAGCAGTGGACCTTTGTGCCACAGCTGCCCAGAGCACTGTCCATACCTTCATTCAGCACTACAGTCTGGACATAGCCTCTAGGAGGAGAGCAGGTTATGGTTTGGCTGTCCTTCATTGACTGCTCTCATGAGAGAGTGATCTGGTTCGTCCCCACACAGTCATTCCTCCTCCCTTCTGATCTGGGCCTTTTTGGGGGTACTGCTTGGGACTCCGTCTTAATGGTATTACCTGCTGCAAGAGCTCCACCTTGAAGTCAGATAGTACAGTTATGTAAGAACTTACCGTAACAGTAGATCTTCCAGAGGAGCTCTTACAGCAGGTGGATTTCCCACTCTCCATCCCCCAGGTCAGTTTGTACCTCTATTTTTTTTTCTCTCTATAGTAAGAGTCCCTTCTTGGTTCTCCATTATTTACCAACCGGGAACTGAGATGGCACCGGGGGACCGCCCCCTTTATACCACATCTGACATTGGGCATGCCCAATGTCAGCGGCGGTCCCCCGCTACAGACTGCTAGCTAGAAAGTTTTTCCGAGGGGTCCTAATGTCTGTGGTCTTAGTCCTAATGGTATTACCTGCTGCAAGAGCTCCTCTCAAAGATCTACTGTTACGGTAAGTTCTTACGTAACTGTACTTTCCTCAGTCATTGAAGATTGCCACAGGTCTCCCTTTTGTTAAAGGGGGTGACCCCACAACCCCTGGCAGCTTCCATCCCATCTCCCCCCCCCTTTGCAAAGCTGTATGAGAAACTTGTTTACTCTAGACTTGTTGACGTCCTCTACTCATCCATCTTCCTTTCCTCTTTGCAATCTGGTTTTCGGAAGTACCACTCCACTAGCTCCTCCCTGCTGCATGTTATGACTTCATCCTTACTGGGATGGATCATGGGAATATCACGGCAGCCATTTTCATTGGTCTGGCTGAAGCCTTTGACTCAGTGGCTCATCCACTCCTCCTGGACAAGCTGAGATGTCAGCCTCTCTGCTCCCTCTGTTGAATGGTTCTGTTCTTACCTCATGGGCCGTCAACAGTAGGTACAGGTAGGAGGCATCCTGTTACCTCCCCTACCCATCCAGGGTGGGGTCCCATTCTCTTCTCCATTTTCCTGAATGACCTCCCCTCTGCCTGTGCTAACTCCCATATTCACATGTATTCAGTTAACAGTTATATATATCTCTGGTCCTTCAACCATCGCGGTAGAAGGCTTGCTCCATTAAGACTTCCACAATGTCCTGCACTGGTTCCACTCCAACTAACTCTGGGTCAACACTAAGAAAACAGTGTCCATGACCTTTGGCACCAGTCAGAAACTCCCTCCCTGTTTTCGCCACCCTGGATGGGTCTCCCTTCAAAGTGGTTTCTTCCTTCAAGTATCTTAGTGTGTGGCTAGATAGTATGCTTGACTTCTCTGTCCACATTGATGCTATCCATTCCAAGCTCAGCCACAAACTCTATGCCTTGTACCACATTAAGGACTACTTATCTACAGTGGGCCTTCCACTTTTCAACTATACAAATGTGGTCTATAGCACCGCTTCCTCCTCTTACTTGCCAGACTGAACACCCTCTGTAATGCATTTTGTCACTTTGCTACTAACTCCACCACCCCTTCATACTCACCACTGCTCCCTGTACACCTCCCTATCCATCCTCCACTTACCCTCATGTTGCCAGTGCCACTGTGCCTCCTTCATCTCTAAACTCTGGTATGGGTACCTGACCTCTTACCTGTCCTCACTCCTTTCTCACATTCCTTATGCCTCATACTTCATCTGCTTCAGGGATCCTAGCACTTTTTCCCTTCCCCACCCTCACTTCTCTGCTTGGCAGTCAGCCTTCTCCTAATGCCTCCCATCCCTCTGGAACCTGCTCCCCTACTCTCTCCCCCTTCCCCATCTCCCATAGGCTCCAGTGAAAACTTCTTCCTGCACCCACGTGCTCCTGTCATCCTCCTCTCTGATTTCTCCCTTGTCAGAGCCTCTATCATCCCTGTTGTTAGGGAAAGGGTAAATTGTTTAACCAGGAAAGGCACACTAAGCTGAAGATTGTTTCCAGGTGCGACATTGGAGCACAAGGAAGTCAAGTGACTTGCTCAGGGTCACACAATATGCAAGTGGGGGCTGTGGAATTCAAACTCAGGTCTCCAGGTTTGCAGCTCAGAGCCCTAAACCACTGCACTATACTGCCTCCTATATCAAGCTGATGTAGAACCCAGGAGGAGGCCTAGCAACAGGGATGGTAGAGGCTCTATCTCAGCCTATATCAGGCACCTTCCTTTTCTACATCTGGAACACAGATTGGATTGCATTCAAATTACCAATAATTTGCTAACACAGTTAAAGACACCAGCAGTACAGTTTTATTATACCTAAGGCTAGTGCCCAAAGGGTCACCTGAGTGATAAACAGTGTTAGGATATAATCAGCATTCAGTATTCCAATTTTGAAACAATTAGTTTCCAATGTTAATGTTACAAGAATGTTGCAAAATTTCAAACAAATGTGCAGAGCAATATAGTACTAACTTACTAGTCACCCTGGTGCTTTGGCTCCAACTGAGCCTTCCTCGTGGGTAGGGACTGGCACTTCCATCATGCTTTAAATAGGCAAACAATTAATTATTTAAATACTTCATTAGAAAAAATCATCTGTTGCATGATGGGTAGGCTGGGAAGATATCATCTATAAAATATACAAGTGAGTGCTAGTGTGCAAACGTAAGTGTTGTGGGAGGTATAATCCCAATACCAAGGTGTTTAAAAACCCACAGTTCACAACATAAGCCAAACTTTTCATTTGCAAGTTTTCAAAAAAGATAGAAAAAGAGAGCAATCACCTTTTGTGTCTTTTTACTATGGGCAACTTCATGGTTAAGTGATGTGCTAAATAGGTCCTGTAGTGGTGAGGCAATTTGAGGGGAAGATAGAAGAAGATGGTCCACATTTATAATTCTTTCAACCTAAAAGAAAATACATATTATTATAGGGGTGCGGTAGCGCTCCTATAGTTAGGGTTGAGTAGGGTGTCCAATGTAAACTCCATAACTTTGCAACTTAATAGCTTTGGGAGCATTTGATGAAATTGGCTAAAATTTTGCATGTGTTGTCTAGGAGGCAAGATGTGAATCTGTGGGAAGTTTTGTGAAGGCAGCTTCGTGTGGTTTCTGAAATCCGCATATGTCATTTTTCTGTATATGTCTAATTTTTTTCTTATACTTAACATGAGATTCTTTTTTTTGCTCACACCTGCAGTCTACATGGAATATAATTTTTCCCACAAACTTTCAGGATACAGGTGTGATGTCCTAGGGTAGTACCTTTCAAAGGTTTCATGAAAAAATATTAAATGGTTCAAAAGTTATTAAAAGCTTTAAAGTTTTGTGTTTTTCTGTTTTGAGCACACTCAGTAGGGTTCTTGGAGTAACGTTCTGATATGACACCAAAAATCCTGTCTTGCAGGACTGTTTTTGGTTTCTCACTACTTGCTTCTCACAGCATGAAGCATTTTTTGTGCCATGAGACCCACCATTTTATTCTTTTCTTCTTGTACTACTAAGCATGGAAATTACATAAAAACACATCTTTAAAAAACAAACACCAGAACCTGGCTAAATGGGACCCATTAAGCTAGATTCTGATGTTTGTTTCTTCAATTAATGTCCCAAAATACCTTTTCTGGGCAACCCAAAGTCCTGGGTGCCCAGCTTAGCAAGAGGAGTCGTCGATCCACGTTCACTGTATGAGAACAGCAGGACTTTCTTGAGTTCTGTAGCCACAGCTGGAACTTGTGCTGCAGGCTGCTCTTTCCCTGGTGTCTAGTGGCAACCCCCCCACCCTCTGATCATTGTCCCATTACGTATGTTAGGTTTCCCTGATGTCTAGTGGCACCCCCATCCTCCAATTGCCATCTCCATATTTATATAATGTTTCCCTGGTGTCTAGTGGCACCCCCCACCCTCCAGTTGCTGTCCCCATATTTAAATAATGTTTACCTTGTGTCTAGTGGCACCCCCACCCTCTGATTGCTGTCCCCATATTTACATAATGTTTCCATGGTGTCTAGTGGCACCTCCCATCCTCTGATTGCTGTCCCCATATTTACATAATGTTTCCCTGGTGTCTAGTGGAACTCTCCACCCTCTAGTTGCAGTCCCCATATTTACATCATATTTCCCTGATGTTTAATGGCTCCCCCCACCCTCCAATTGCTGGCCTTCTATTAATATAATGTTTCCCTGGTGTCTAGTGGTGCCCCCACCCTATGATTGCCGTCCCCTTATGCATCACATGTTTTCCTGGTGTCTAGTGGCACCCCCACCCTCTGATAACCATCCTGTTATGTATGTTTTTTTCCCCACTGGTGTCTAGTGACACATCCTGCCCTCTGATCGACATCTGTGGGTACATGTCAGTATGATATGAATTTATTATTCTGGTGTCTAGTGGCACCCCTCACCCTCTCATTGCTGTCCCCTTATATATGATTTTTCCCTGGTGTCTAGTAGCATCCCCCACCCTCCGATCGCTGTCCCCACATTCAAGTTAACTGCAATAAAGAAAACTGTCCCTCAATGTTTTTTTTTTACACCTGTAGAAAAGAAAATAGTTCCTTGCCACAATCTGTAGGCCCTACACTTCTGTAGGTGGATGGAGAATGAGGATACAATTCCACCATTTCAAAAAGAAAGGAAATTACTTATAAAAAACTTCAATAATGCACCAGTTAGTGTAACTTAATGCCACGAAAGCAGGGAAATGTGATGTTAGGGTTTCCAACCCCAACCCCCAAGCAGCAAAATGAAAAAAAACATTAGGGTTTTGGGTCTCCTGAGTCTTGGCGAATCACTGGTGGGGACTTCCTTAGGGTCGTCAACCCTAATGTCCACCCCATTCCTTGAGCAAACAACTTCACACATGGTCTCCTTTTGGGTTCTGCATGAAGAAAGCTACAACAAATTGTGTTGGCAACATGTGGTGAGACATAATTATCTAACTTTGAAGAGTGTATCACCATGAGGCACTGGCTTGGAGGTGTTCCATATGCTTTAGACTAAAGGCTATGGGCTGGTGGGAAGGGGGGACCATTAGAGTTGACAATTCCAAGCAAGACCCCACTACTGATTTGCCAAGACTCCGGAGACCCAAAACCTTAATGTTTTTTCCTTTTGCTGCTTGGGGATGGGGAGTTAGGGTTGGAAACCCTAATGCCACATTTCCCTACTTTTGTGGCATTGAGTTACCCTAACTGGTGCATTAACGAAGTTTTTTGCAAGGAATACAATTAGGTATAAGAAAAATTACCTCATATTTCCACAAATGCTCACTATTAATACTTCAACATAATAGTCAGAGGCCAAGCACATAATACAAATAAATCAGGTTGTACAGGTTAATAGGGAGGGGAGGGAGGTTTTGAAGAGCAGCAGTAGTTGAAGCAGGGGAAGGGGTTTCTATATTGTGTTAGCAAATTACTGGTAATTTATGTGTAATCCAGTCTGTGTTCTTGTAGCTATTTGGTTAGCCACCCAGGATTTGCACCCTTCCTATGCCTGAAATTCAGCTGGTCTCTTTGCTGTAATGCACTCTCACTTACATCTTGCAGCTCAGGGGCCATAACACAAAACTGATGGAGAGATAAATACCATTAAATAGCATTTTACTGTGATGGTCTCCACAAATTAAGAGAAGCATTTAATATGCAAAGGTGCTTTGCAGTGATTTACTAACTTTTAGAAATAACACAGAGTTTCATCGAGGGTATCTTTTGCATCAGGCCTCACCTGTAGAACTACAGCCGCCAGGCACTAGGACCATACGGAAACTTTTCTAGCTAGCAGTCTACAAGGGGGCCACCCATGATGATGTCAGATGCAGGGCTGTCCCTCTCATACAAATGTGAGTGGCTCTGCACCCTCCTCAGTTCTTTTCCCGCCATCAGCCTTTGCATGTCAGATTCCACGGAGACACCATTGCTTCAGTCGACCACCAGTTTCATTTGTTTCTCACTCTAGTTTCTGTGATTACTTTATTTGAAAGTGATTTTTTTTTTGTTTATGCCCACCAATACCAAAAAATTTTTCCACTACTGTGAGTGTGGCCAGAAGATCTTCAATAAGGATGACCATGATGCCTTTGTCCGCTGCCTAGGCTGGACTACTACATTAAGGCCTATGAAGTCTGCCATGAATTCAACCAAGCTACCTGGCAGCACCACAAGAAGGCCCTGGAAAACTTTCTACTGCAACAGAAGGTCACCCAAATGGAGAAGGAGCTCCAGGCCAGAAGCTCCTCAAACTCCCCAGCACCATCCATTGTCTCTCACTCTTCCAAGGCCTGGGACAAGTTGGTGAGGAAGCACAAGCACCAGGATAAGGACCAGGATAAGGAGCGGTCCTCCCTGGCTTAATCACAGTACCCATTTTGGGTGTCAGCCACAGCAGAGTCATCATGTGCTTCGGCCCCCTCTGCCATCCACACCCCATCTTCCATGGGATCAGCTTTGGCAGTGCTCCCACCTCTCTAAGTTTGACTGGCAGTGGCTCCTCAACATCGGACTTCCTCTTGCCCCCGCCAACCTTTCCGCTCCTGCTGTTCTGGCCCCCAACTCTTCGTGGGCCACCAAATAGGGAGCTTAGTCGGAACAGATTCTGCCAGTGCTGGCACATCTTCATCGGGCTCCCTCCTTGTTCCTGGCCTGTACATTGGCTTCTCTTCAACATCAGGGACTCAACCACCTCAGTCATCGCTTCAGGCTAGCATGTCATCATCGGGTCCCAGTCTACCCTTATGATGTCCCAGGCCAACGTATAGATGCCAGGGCCTCAGCCCATCCTGTCAACATAACAGGCAGTACCATCAGTGCTGGGACCCCAGGCTCCCTCATGGCTGCCACTGGGCATTCCAACACCACTTCTCTTCAATGTCTCAACCATGCTATACTCCTTCTGGGAGTTCATGCACCATCTCCCCTTCCCCCTGGGGCCAATGCCGCCGGGGCATACTTGATCTGCTCCTCTACCTACACCTTCGACAGCGCTGCATCTGGCTTATCCACACTCCTGGATGCCATTGGCACCCATTTCAGAGCCTGGCAATGAGGATGAATATCATTCTGATCTCCTCCCCCATGATGATGAGGACTATGATGAGGGTGATAGGGCCAATAACCCCTCCCATTCTACCTCCACTGTTTCTTCTAGGGATGAGGACTCCACCTGCTATACCCCGAGGCCCCCCCAATGACCCCTCTTTCATCTCTGTGATGAGGCAGTTACAAACTGCGATGGGGTTTGATGCTGAAGAGCAGGATGTTACCAGGAGGCATCTGACTGACTTTCTGGAACTGCCAGATTCTCCTCTCTTTATTATTCCTCCTCTCATAGCAGCCTTTAAAGATGCTGCTTTGGCTGCCTGGTACAGACTGAATTTGACCCTCTCCATGCCCAGAAAAGCAGACAAATTGTACCAGGCTCCTTCAGAGGAACCATACTTTGCAGAGCAACCAAAGGCAGATTCAGTGGTGATAAATGCCCATGATAGGACCAAGAAACCTAAGCACTTCATCTTTCTTCCTCCCAATAAGGAGTCCAAAAAGCTGGACCTCATGGGGAAGAGGACCTTTGCTACAGCTACGCTGGCCATTAGGGTCTTGAATTATGTTGCCCACATGGTCAAATTTCACAATGTTCTCTGTAAGAAGATCAAGGCCACTGCCCAGGCTCTCCTAGAGGGTCCCCAGAGGCAGGAACTGCTTAAGGCCCTCCAGTCTGGGGCCGATGTTGGCAAGCATCTTTTGCGGACTGCCTGTGATGCTGCTAATGCTTCCGCTAGGGAAGTGACAGTAGGCATCTGCTTGAGAAGGCATTCTTGGCTTAGGGTGTCTGACTTTGCTACAGATATGCAACAGTCCATCCTCAATACCCCTTTCAGAGGCAACAAGCTCTTCAGGGCAAATGTGCAGGACATTCTTTCTGACCTGCAGGCCTCAGGTAGGACTCTGCAGTCTGTTCACACCCTATCAATCAATCAATCGATCAAACTTTATTTAACCAGGCATAAACACCATTGAGCAAGCTCATTTTCAAGGTGGTCTTGGACATCAATACAATTCACGGTCACAAATAAGGCTGACAAAGACAAAACATTGTACATGTGGAGGATAATTCAGGCCTATACATACAGAGCTAACATAGGTAAATACAGTTACAAATTCATATCAAGTAAACACGAGGGGTAAAAAGCTTAATTCCTGGACAGTCACCAATATATGGCAGCTATTACCTTTTAAAACCAAAAAAATATGTAGAAGGGGAAAAGAGGAGAATGTATATGAGACAGGGGGCAGGATGGGGACAGGGAGAAGAGAAGGGTGATAATAGGTGCTGGGTACCCCTAATGGGGATGTGAGTTGAGAGAGTTTCCATGTCATAGGATTTGTGAGAGATACTAGAGGCTAAGGGCACATAGTCACCTAAAACAGCTGCAGGTTTCCTTAAGGTACTCAGCTATTAGTGCTTTGAAAGTGAATGGACCGGGAAGGGATGAGAGCTTTAGTGAGCCTCACATGACGTTTCATAAAGACAGAAATGAGAACTTGATTGCAGCCAAGCCATGGGTTGTTTTTACTCTGGGTATCTGGAAGCAGAGTATGGAGAAGCGTCTCAATCCATAGGATCCCTTGGCATGTTTGAAGAAATGAAATGAAACTTTATCTATATGGTGCCTTCTCAAACCAAGGCACCTTACAATATTTAGGACAGTAATCAATAAATAAAAATCCATATATAATTTATAAAACACTAAATCTATATAACACTAGATCTGAGCTCCAATTTACAATCAATTAATTAAAATTAATCATCGACCAAAAATAGGTCTTGAGGGCTTTTTTAAACTCCTCCACGGTCACACACTGATGAAGCGGATGGGGTAGAGAATTCCAGAGGGTCAGAGCAACAAACATAAAAGCATGAGCACCTGATGACTTTAAAGAAACCCTCGGACTCTTTAGCAACCCCTTGTCCACCGAGTGGAGAGATCGCCCAGGGCAGTAGGGAACCAAAAGCTCTTCCAAGTAGTCTGGACCCTGTCCATGTAGGGCTTTGTAGGTCAAAAGACCTACTTTAAAGGTGATCTGTCACTGAATCGGCAGCCAGTGCAGATCGCATAATACCGGCGAGATATGACAGGTACGATGTGTACCTGTCAATAACTGGGCCGCAGCATTCTGCACTGGCTGCAAGCAGTGAATATCAACCTCAGGAAGCCCTAGATAAATGGAGTTGCAATAATCCAGGTATGAGGTCACAAAAGCGTGAACCAATGTAGGAAGGTCAGCTGGCGGAACAAGGTGCTTAATCCTGGCGATGTTCCTGAGATGATAAAAGGAAAATTTGACAACTGCCAACACCTGCGAATGCAGTGTCAGTTCATTGTCAAAAATCACCCCCAGGTTCCGCACCCATTCAGAGGTAGGGAGCTGGATACCTCCCAGAAATAAACCTGAGGATAAATCAGCTCCCATCCCCCTCTACCCTGCGACCTGGGTCCACAACTGATACCTCCGTCTTCTCCGAGTTCAATTTTAGCCAGCTCGAACTCATCCAGTCTTGGATTTTGGTGAGGCAGCTATTAATGACCAAGAGAGCTCTATCCTGGGCAGGTGCAAAAGACAGGTAGAGCTGAGTATCATCTGCATAGCAGTGAAACTTCAGCCCATACCTTCTTACAATGTCTCCGAGGGGCAGCAAATATACTGCGAACAACACGGGGGACAACACCAAGCCCTGGGGTACCCCACATGACAGTGAGAGTGGGCAAGAAGAATTTAATTCAAACACCACTCTCTGAGTCCTGTCAGTGAGGAAAGATCTAAACCAGCTGAGGACTGTCCCTGACAGACCACAGATAAATTTCCAGGCATGCGAGAAGTACCTCTGGTCCACAGTATCAAAAGCTGATGAGAGATCAAGAAGAATGAGAATGGAACAATTCTTCTGATCTCTAGCCATCAGGAGATCACTGAGCACCTGAACCAGTGCTGTCTCGGTACTATGCCTTTTTTTTGAAAACCAGACTGGAGGGGTTCATAGATGTCATGGATAGTTAAATGGTTCTCCAATTGTGCAGCTACCACCTTCTCAATAATCTTCCCAACAAAGGGAAGATTAGAGATCGGCCTGTAGTTAGCATGGCAGTCAGGGTCCAAGGTAGCTTTCTTCAGGAGGGGTGTCACCACTGCCTCCTTCAGGGAGCTAGGAAACTCACCCATATCCAAGGAGCACCAGACTATCCGTGCTAGAACTGGGCCGATAGTCTCAAGACAACCCTTTATCAGGGAAGTCGGGCCTGGGTCTAAACTACAGCAAGTAGGGTGCATACTTTGGACAATCCTCATGACATCAATAAACTCAGGCTGGTCAAAGGAACTCCAGAAGAAATTGGAGGGGAGCAACCAAATGCCAATCAGAAACATCTCCAATAGAGGGAGCAGGTTGGAGTGCTGCCCTAATGTCGGGCACCTTATCTGCAAAGAAGCGAGCAAGCTCATCACACTCTAATTGTGAAAAGGCTTTCCGAACCTGAAGACAGACTGGGTTGCACAGTCTGTCAACAGTTCAAAAAAGCTGAGCTGGTCAGCTCTGAGCAGCTGCAATCTCTCTGGACAGGAACTCTGCCTTCTTACAAGAGATTGTGGAATGATAGAGTTGATAATGTTCTATCAATCTAAGATGGCCGGCATCAAGGGCAGTTCTCCACCAACAATGCTCTAATCTTCATCCTTGTCACCACATCTCTCTCAAGGCCTCATCAAACCATAGAGACCGAGGTCGAAGGGGGAGAGGATGAACACAGATAGGAGCAATTTGATTCAGAGCCGAGGAGATAGCCCTATTATAGGCCAGCACCAAGGCATCAGGATCATTGCTCACTTCAGAAAACTCCGATAGGTTAAGTGCTGCTACCAGGCCTACAGAGCTAATATCTCGTAAGGAGCGGCACTTAACCATCTCCACAGGGGTAGGCCTACAAGGAGGGGTGCAAAAACTGAAGCCCACAGTGTAATGATTGGACCAACTGACGGGTTCCACCCCCACTTCAGTGGCCTCAATCCTCAGGAGGAAGACTAAATCCAAAGAGTGACCGCTTTTATGCGTGGCAGAAGTAACCACTTGTGTGAAACCCAAAGATGTCATTAATTGGAGGCAATGTTGTCCAAACTGCGAATATTCATCATCGACCCAGGCATTAAAATCACCCAGGACCATCAGCCTGAGAGACTCAAATACCATGTCGAAGAAGCTTGAAATGTATGTGGGGAGTTTATCAGACAAAGCTCTAAAGAACCAGAGAAAAGCACTACTTTTCCTCCTTGTTGAGAGAGAGGATAATCCCATCTCTTGGTACAGTAGGCAATGATGGGTGCGAGAGGGCAGATTTAGGATGAATCTAAGGCCTGGTGGTAAAAAGTGTCAAGTTTGTTGAGCACTGTTGAGGGACAATGGTTGTAGAGAAAGTCAGCATAGTCCAATAAGGGTAGGAATGTGGATTGCACTAATCTCTTTCTGTCTTCTTTGGCGAGTAGGTGCTTAATGCGGTAGACTACGCCTAACCGCTGCCTTAATTTTTCCAAGACCTCATTCAGATGGCACAGGAAGTTAAGCTTATTATCCAGCCAGATCTCTAGGTATCTGAAGGTATCTACTATTTCAAGGGGTTCACCTAATAGCGTTAGCATCTTGTGATTGTGTGTTGGTCCTGATGCTGCCTTTGGTCTTTTTGGCATTGAGTAGGAGCTTGTGTTTGATAAGGTTATATTGGAGAGAGATAAAATCTTGCTGTAAGTCCTCATGGGCGAAGTCCAAGGATGAATTTGAGGAGTAGAGGACAGTATCATCTGCAAATAGGTGCACATTAGCTGTGCACAGATGTGAGTCAAGGTTGTTGATATAAATTGCAAATAGGATTGGGCCCAGGATGGAGCCTTGGGGGACACCTTGTGGAAGTGTTTTGAGAGAAGACAATTCACCTGAGGCTTTAACTTGTTGTAACCTGTTGGTAAGGTAGCTGGTGAACCATTTAATGGCAGTACTATTGAGACCGATATTGCTCAGTGCTTTAAGCATAATATTGTGATCCACAGTATCGAAAGCATTACTAAGATCAAGGAAGAGGGCAAACACATGCTTCTTAGAATCCAAGGCAATTTGCTAGTCAGTGGTTACTTTTGTAAGGGCAGATACTGTGCTATGTTTGGCTCTAAAGTCGGACTGTGCAGGGTTTAGCAGTTTCTGTGAATACAGATACTCTCTAACTTGGGTGTTGATGATTTTTTCCAATAGTTTTGATACGGTAGATAGTATGGAAATAGGCTGGTAATTGTTCAGGTTGCTCTGATCCCCAGATTTGAACAAGGGTATGATGTGTGCAGTTTTCCACGGCACAGGTAGGTCGCCCTGCGTCAGGGAGCTGTTGAATAAATGGGTGATGGGGGCAGTCAAGTAATAAAGGCCTAGTTTTAGGAAGGACGGTTCAATATTGTTGGCACTGGCACTCTTTTTTGCATCCAGTGACAATAGGAGGTCCTCTACTTGTTTAAACGTGAATGTATGGAAGCTGAAGGAGAAGGGATGAGGTTGGTTGAGGTTAAAGTTAGCATTAGCGTCAGCAGTAGAGTCCCCTAACGGTCTGATCTTGCTGATAGGCGAGGCATCAAAGGCTAACCCAGCTGTGGCAAAGTGTTTGTTGAGTTGGTCTAATATGGCAGTTCTGTCTGTGAAGGTAGATCCATTGGATACTATTTTGGCTGGAAGGGAGGCGTCAGTAATATGACCTTCAACCTCTTTGAGGATGCGCCAGAATTTGGCAGAATTGTTTTTGCTGTCTTCCAGTGCTGCTTGGAAATATCTAGTTTTTTCAGACCTAATTAGTTTAGTGCAGGTGTTTCTAGAGGCAATGAAATGCTAGCCAATCGACCTCCAAATGAGATTTCCTTGCTCTTTTCCACCAATAGTCTCTGTCCTTGAGCACTTTCTTCAGGATAGGAAAGAACCAGTAGGGAGGGTTTTTTTTAGACTTGATCAGCTTTAGAGGGGCATGTTTGTCTATTAGACCTTCTAAAAGACTATGGAAGATATTAAATGCCTCAGTGAAGGAAGGGGCTAGGTAGAAGTCCTGCCATCTGATGTTACCCATGTCATTCAGGAAGGCATTCTGGCAAAACTTTTTCAGACATCTTTTCAGTTTGAACTTAGAGGCAGACTTCATTTGTGGAGAATGTCTGATGCAGGCAATGGCACAGTGATCACTTAGGTCGTTAAAGAAGACTCCAGTATGCTAAAAGTTATGGGGTTTGTTGACTAACATGAGGTCCAGAAGGGAGCTTCGCTCAGGGTTTTCTCTGTTGGGTCTGGTGACTGCAGGTGTTATTTGTGCAAGCCCACTCGCATCACAGAAATCCTTGAACTTCTTGGAGCTCTCATCATTCCAATTTTGGTTGAGATCCCCTATTAGAATATACTCGGTGTTAGCTTACCACACCCAGCCAAAAATTGACCAGAGAGTGCCCTTTCATCGGGCCTTCCATAAGCCCAAGCAGGGTGTCAGGCCTCAAGGCAAATGCCGGGCAGCAACAGCCTTGCCTGACCCTATCTCCACTGGGAGGGGGGTCCCACAGAGGAGTGGGTGCAGCTCTGGCTGCAGGAGCTACCTCAGCATGACTCCTTGCCAGACTCCCACCCTCCAGCACTGCAGAAGGCAGTGGTAGGGGGTCATTTCTCCCTCCACTTAGACAAGTGAGGGGTAATCACCACAGATGTTTGGGTTCTGTAGCTCACAGAACAAGACCACACTCTAAAACATCTGGAGTGGCTTCCAGATCAACCTCCAGTTCATACTAGCTACCCTCCAGACCACATTCCAGTGCTGCTGGGGGAAATTCACATGGTGCTGCAAAAAAGGGCCATAGAACCTGTCCCCAGAGATCAGAGGAATGGGGGTTCTATTCCCACTTCTTTTTAGTCCCCAGATCCACAGGGGATTTATGACCCATCCTAGAGCTGAGGAACCTGAATTTCTATATCCATGTGACAGGGTTGAAGAAGGCTCTGTCCCATTTGTTGTGCAGAAAGAGTTAAACACAAAGATCTATTCTATCCTCTCCTTTTCTATCTCTTGTCTGTCTGGTTTCGCAACCAAATGTTCTTGTGAGACCTAGGAAATTATCACTCTGATAGTCTTGCAATTCTCCCCCTCTCACCATCTCTCTGCCTTCACTTGCTATTTCTGTCTTTTCTTCCCCCTTGCATAGCTGCGGTTATAAAAACATATGTGAATCTTTGTGTGAAACTATAAGTGATACTGTGATCCTTTGGTTTGAAAATATATATAGTTATACTGATGAAATGATTGCAAAAAGCTATTTGGAATTTAGATGGTTAACCTGGGATGCAGTTTGAACTCCTCTCAGGCTTGTTTGCATACTGTTTTGCAGAGCTGTCAGCAGGAAGCCAGTTTGGAACACTGTTTTATTTGCAAGCCTGCTCTGCTAAGAAACTGATAGAACTGCTTAAATTTTGTGAGAAACAGGATGTCTCCTTAAAGGGGACAGGAAATATATATTAATTGGCAGCAGTTAGTAATGTTCCTGTTTACAACACTGAAATTCATATTTCCAAATGATCCACATTTAACTTTATCGAATAAACATTGATGTGAGAAACTGTGATTTCAATTGTTTTCTTTTTATGGACAACTTGCTGTGCAGTTCTTTTCATGGAACCAGTAGTTTGGAGTTCTTACTATGTCATGGTTTGTGTACAGAATGCTAATTATGAGCTATTGACCTAACAGAACCTTACTCTGAGTTCTGTGCATAAACCATAACATGGCTAAAACTCAAGCTCACAGGTTCCACAAAGAGAACTGTATCAGAACATTGCCCTTAAAAACGAAACAGTGTGACATACAGTTTTTCACATCAGGTTTTATTCAGGTACAGTTATATACTGACAATATAGGGGAATGAATATCATTTCAGAAAAAAATAACTTTATAAACAGCTGCCAGTTAGAAATGATTTCCTGTCCTCTTTAATGAGCTCAGGTTGAAGAAGGTAACTGTCAGGCAAAGACTTGTTATAAAAAGAGCAGCAGTCTTTTGCTAGAGAGAGACTGAGATTTGAGACTGAAACTTAGAATTAGAGATACCCTGAGATGAAGGCCTTTGTTTTCTCTGTTTGTACTGCCTTTGTAAATAGTTATATTCAACAATATTTATTTTATTGTTGTTGATAATAATAAAATGCTACTTGCGAATTTTGAAATTGCTCCTGGTTTTCCTGTGCTTCCTGACCTATGCCTTGATAACAGTTCGGTGCAAGAAGTTTATGAAGGTGAAGCTGCATGGCCTGCTGCCGCCGCTGAACCAGGGAAACTGGATCTGCTCTCTTGACATGCAGGATGCACACCTGCATATCAAGGTGTGTGCGCCCCACAGACAGTACCTCCGATTCCAGTTCCAAGGGGAACACTACCAGTTCCGAGCATTGCCCTTTGGCTTGTCCTCTGTGCCACAGGTCTGTACCAAATGCTTGGCGGTGGTAGCAGCAGCCCTCAGGAGGTAGGGGCTGCACATCTTGCCTTACCAGGATGACTGGTTGCTCAAAGCATAGTCCAGGGAGCACCTGCTCCTGACCCTAGAGCATACTAGGCAGTTGTTCCATAGCCTTGGGAATCATGGTCAGTCTGCCCAAGTCTGTTTTAACCCTTTGCCACTGCCTCCAGTACATTGGGGCAGTACTGGACATGGCTCAGGGCTTTGCGTTCTTACTGCAGGACAGGGCAGACCACCTAATGGCACAGGCCCAGCTGCTTTACAACAGCAGGCATGTCACGGTCAGAACCTTTCTGTGGCATTTGAGCATCATGGCTGCAGCCATTGTCATGGTGCCATTGACCAGGCTGCACATGCGGATTCCCCAGTGGACACTGAGTATCCAGTGGGACCAACACACTGACAACCTAGAACAGCAAGTTCTGGTCTCCTCCCTGGTCTAAAAGGTGCAGTTGTGGTGGATAGAACTCAGCAACCTGTTGAAAGGGGTTCCCTTCCTCATTCCTTCCCCTCAGCAGATTCTCACCACAGACTCTTCGGGGTCGGGCTTGGGGGCTGGTCTTGGGCCTCATCAGACTCAAGGGACATGGTCCAAAGTGGAGACTGCCCTCCACATCAATGTCCTAGAGATGAGATCCATTCTGTATGTTTTACAAGCCTTCCAGACCCATCTTTCCCTGGGCCATCTGCTGGTGCAGACAGAAAACATCAGTGTAGTACACTACATCAGCAAACAAGGGGGGGACCCATTCATACCCTCTGTGTTCCGACGCAATGAGGGTCTGGTACTGAGCTCTATAACACAGTCCAGAATTGTCAGTTGTCCATGTTCTAGGTGTCCAGAATGTCAAGGCAGACAGGCTAAGCTGGTCACAGTCTTGGATGCACAAATGGAAGCTGCTGACCTTGGTCACAGAAGACCTGTTCAACAGGTGGGATCGTCCAGAGTCGGACCTTTTTGCATCCCTACTCAACACAAAACTGCCACATTTCTGGTCGCTTGCTCCAGGGCCTGGAGTTTTCTGGTGAGACATGTTGTTCCTCTCTTGGAAAGGGAGGTTCCTCTAGGCCTTCCCTTCCTTTCCTCTAATTCAGAGGGTACTAATCAAGCTCCAGATGGGAGGGACCACTCTGATCCTTATTACCGCCTTCTGGCCTCATCAGATTTAGTTCCCCTTGCTGCAACAGCTGGCAATGGAACCTCCAGTGCCCCTACCCTTGTGCAAAGGCTTGCTATCACAGGTCCAGGGCACCTTGCTCTATCTGAACCTCAAGTCACTACACCTCTATGCATGGCTCCTGAAGATGTAGCCATGGCTCGCTTTGGCTGTCCCAGAAGGTGGCTGATGTCCTGGTGGCTGCCAGAAGACCTCTTACCAGGGCCGCTTATTCCATGAAGTGTAAGCGCTTTGCTCTGTGGGTGGCTTCCCATCACTTGAACCCCTTCACTTGTCCTGTGAATCAAATTCTGGAGCACCTGCTGTCCATTTCAGATTCAGGCCTGCAGTACTCCTCCATTATGGTGCACCTGTCAGTCATTTCAGCCTTCCATGTACCCATTGATGGCCGTACAGTGGCACAACTGAAGGTGTACCATACGTTTTTGAGAGGCATTCTCCATCTGAAACCTCCCATCTGCAATCCGGTCCCACCTTGGGACTTAACGTTTGTGTTAGAGAAACTTACTTTGGCTCCTTTTGAACCAGCCATGAAATGCAAGCTATGCTTTCTGTCAGGAAAAGCATTTTTTTAGTTGCTATTACTTCTGCTCAAAGGAATTCCGAGCTTCAGGCTCTGATGTATGAGCTTCCTCATTTGCTTTTCCACAAAGTCTTTGCGTTAGAATCCTAAGTTTCTTCCTAAGTTGGTGTCTGAGTTAACCTTAAATCAAACCATCCACTTGTCTGTTTATTATCCAGAGCATGTCAATCCAGGGGAAGCACTGCCCCATACCCTAGATGTACATCAAATTTTGCATTACTGTACACACTGTGCAAAGGACTGCAGGAAGTCCTTGCAGCTGTTTCCTTTGCCCTTGGGAAAGAGGGCATACCTGTTTTTAAACAGTGCCTGTCCAAATGGTTGGCCAACTATATTACTTTCTGGTATCAGAAGTACAGTGAGGAACTTTCTGGTGTTGTTCGTGGTCATTCAACAGCAAAAACAAAACAGCTACAGCTGGTGGTGGAGCGTGTTCAGTAATAAAACCAGACAGGCAAAAAGGCAAACCGGCACAGCTCCAAACCGATAGTAATATACAGCTTTATTAATAAACTTTTTGAGTCTGCAGTAAAATAATTTACTCCTTTGGGAAACAAGATTAAAATCAAATTATTTATTTGAACCCCAGTATTTAAAGGGACACTGTCTTAAAAGAAATGGTGCCAATGGGCTTGTTATGGTACTTTTTCCCCTAAAATATTTCATCTATAGACACGGTCTTTCCAATAGCTAAGTGAAATAAATGTTTGTTTTAAAAAAGAAACATCTTGTCAGTGTTGTTTTTTTAATATTTCTGTTGTGGTGACATCTCTGTCCTGACCAAGGTGTTGCAGCCATGTATGAAGGGACTTCAAGGTTGTTGAAACTGTGAACAGGTTATGAGCACGTTATTGTGCTCATAACAGTTATGGTCCTTCACAAGTAGGATCACGGATGAGCTGTTGGCGGAGCGCAGTCGGTCTCTCGTGACAGCGCTGACCTGCCTGCTGTAAATCTTGTCACACAGAAGTTTAGGCTTGTTAACATTTTTAAAACTTACTAGCTAAAGAAACAAGTAAATAACCTAATTACTAGTTAGTGTCACAGGCAGACTAAATAAATTCATCAGTCATGGAATCTCCCGAGGTAATGAAAATAGGTTCTATTCACTTCAGTCACATGATAATTATCTTTGGGTTTTGTTAATTTTGTTGCGTCTGTTATCAGCTTTTGCCACATGGTGAAGTACATCAGTATGCTTAATTTGGTTGTGATTATGTGACTTAACAGTGCGATGCTGGTTCTGACTTCATTACTCTCTATTATCTATACTGCAGTATTTGAATTAACCGTCGTGATATTATCACTTAATTTGCTGATGCCACTCAGTTATTTGGCTTAGTGTTCACCCTTTTTTCCAGTGTATTTCCTACCTATTAATCACTGACCTGCTCAGCACATAAGGGCTATTTTCAGAGGGGTTCTGTTTATTTCACATACATTAACGTGTTGTTAGTTCATTACAGTGATGCATTCTATCCCATCTCCCATCCACACACCAACACAGCAAACACAACTGTGTTTTTTTGTCTAAGTCCAAAGCATTTGTGCTTTCTAAAGTAACATAAGTGTCTGAGATTGTATCAGTAAGCACCGAGCAATTATCGAGAACACTGTAAGTGCAGGTCCTGCCAGTGCTGACAGTTGGATGCGGGGGTGGGTGTGTGCTGGTAAGGGCATTCTAGGACCTGGCATAGGATCACAGTGGGAGGGTAGGGTGGTGGTCTACGAGGGCTGGTATTACTCACCAAATCAGCATTTTTTTGTGTCCACCTATAGTAATCTATGCAGTCTTGTCACAGTCTGTACTTGGTCACGTCTAGCCTTAGCTGTTCAGGCAAGATGTCCTTCCAGATGTTAATCGTCTCAGTAAGGTGCCACTGAATGGTCTCTGAGTACTGGGATGGTCAGCAGATGCTTATAATATGACTGAATTTTATGTTAAATGACTGTGATAATAAAGCTACATAAGGTGGCTTGTCAGTTCTGCCAGAAGATGGTTTTAGGTTTCCCTCAGTGCTGACGTATTCACAATTCTGCTGTGTTTTAAAATACAGATATGTGTCTGAATAGTAAAAGAGATTATTCTTCTACACGGATTTTGACATGATGCAGTCCTCTGTGTGTGGGGATGGGGAAAGTGTGTGTGTGGGGGGGGTGAGGAAAGCACTGGAGTATCAGAAACACATACAATTCGCGTCACAAATGAATGTTTAACTCAACACACACAATTACAAAATCTTATGCACCCACTGATTTCATTAACTGTATAAGCATTAACGGAATATAAAATATGTGCAAGGGTCTCCACGTTAAAATGTTTACTTTGTTCTTAAGTGACGTGCTTTATTCTTTAGATCAATCTGATTCTTCTTTTGCTCACTTAATCCACTAGCTACTTTTGTCTGAAATAAAAAAAAACTGTCAAATAATTGATGTCTTACCTATCCCATGTTAAAGAAACTTTAAAAAAAGATGAGCTGTACCCAAAAAGTAAAAAAAATATAAGACCAAGCAGACATGAGCACTTTTATGTCAGAGACCCACATAAACAAGATGCGGCTCTAAGCATATTCCCTCACCACCTGCTCCTGCGAACGAGATAGCTGAAACAGACCTTTTTGGTGTGGTGTGTGATGTAGGAAACCAAATGTAAAATATGCAATAACAATGATAGGACATAAGTAAGGCATGCCATTACTTAAAAGGTAGGCAATCAAATATCTAAAGCGTACGAGTGAACTGCTCTTTACAGTCTGAAGATTCTGCATATAGTAGCATTCAGAAATGCTGTTTTTTGTTTTGTACTGAATGTGTCGTCAACTCACAAAGGAATCAGAAACACCCATATTTCCATGTTGTCCCCCAACATTTCCTGAATATTACATTCAATATTTTGGCAAAAAGCAGGCCGGCCCGGTGGCACTGAGGGTCGAGGCGCTGAACGCCACACCTCACACCGCGCCAACGACCCAGGTTCGGAAATGAGCCCGGTGGAGACCGGGTGTACTACCTGTGCCTGGAACATAAGCGGAGGAGCATGGCAGATGCTTATGGCTTTTCCGTGCAGGCGTCACTGCACATCCGGCTCCTGGGGGTAACAACACACAAGAAAAATCCCCCTGCACCTGGACAGGCGATGGCTCCTCTCCGGGCCACCACCACACGCCAACACCGGGCCTTGCCTCTGCCACTCTCTCCTCCTCGGCCTGCACTACATTGTAGATAGAGCACCGGATGGAGTGGCAGCCCTGCCTCAGGGGGGCTCAGAGCTGGGGGGTTCCCAGTCGGAGGTTGGTGGAGGGGTAGCATGCCCTCTGAGGAGGCAAGGGACCAGGTCGGCAGTAGAGCGGCCCTCGAGCAGAGGCAGCCCTAGAGAGTTCCAGGATGCAGGGTGCACAAATAGAACTGAAAAAAAAAATATGTATATATATTTCGGCAAAAATCAACACACCATGGTGGTATAGTGGGACAGAACCCCCCCACCCAACAAATACCCAATATCTCAATCAAGATTAATGTAGCAATCATTCCTGCAGTAGCACCCCCAGCCCCCATCACAGTCCCCATTTCCAAACTTCTTTAGAACCAAGAACATGAAAAAAAAAGCTCAATAGTGGTGTGCTAATGACACGCCCTCCCATCCTTCTTGCAACCACATAGCTCATTCCCAATGTTCCCACCTATGATCTATACTGGGAAACGGGAGAAGGGTGTGGAGTGATTGTGATTTATCAAGTACTGATGGGAAGGCGGGATACTACTTGTTCACCAGCACGGTTTCTTTGGAAGATCGGTGATGTTTTTTTTTGGGGTTAGAGATACCGCATGGTCGGATAATGCATTATTCTCTGGAGAGTCCTTTGATCTTGGATGAGGTTTGGGGGAACTGCTCCACCATGGATTTAATCCAATCATAGACAATTAATTTATGTGTGTTCGGTAATGGTGGGGGGGGTCCCAAAACTGCAATAAGACTTATATTTACGGTAACATCATGATTTCAGTACATTACAAACTTTTTTGACGCTAAGTCTAAACACCCAGTCATGCGCAAAAACAATAGAGTTAATGCATAGCTGTGCCACATAAACACCACTACCCACAGAAAAAGTCACTGCAAATCAGGGGACTGCAACTGGACAGCCCTCTTTACCACCACCACCTCTAAACTGCTTGACCAACTGAATTGCAGAAGACAATATTAGTCATCTGAGTGGGTAAGTGGATATAACTAAGTATGTTCAGTTACAGTCACACTTCAGGTTCTGAGCCTCACACAGCTGACCATGATCACCTCTGAGCACTAAAAACTTTATATGAGGGTGATTTATTTTTTTAATTCATAGACCTATGTGATTCCTTATTGAAATCCACCCACTTGTCCCAAGATACAGGGCCCAGCAGATGTTAGACATACTGAATTGAGAGATCATTCAGCTAAGTCCTGCACACCACAGTCCAACTAAAGGAGGTGGGTGTGCAATGGGAGGACAACCAAACAGCACTGTATGTTTTGATTAAGCAGACCATTTTCTTGGACTGAGTATTTTTATGCTCTCTTTATGTTTCATTTTCTATTGCCCAAGTCATTGGTCAGCTTTTCATATTTGCAACTGTTACCAATGTCTGTCCCTTTATGCAGAATCCTGCTAATGGTACGATATAATTCAGTTGCAACTAGAGCTCCTATGTTAAGTCAGGCACTCTCCAACCCTGATTATCCCCAATTTGGCAAAATTCATTGATGTTACAAGCCACTAGGGAACAAGCCTAAGGTAATTGAGAAGCAAAGAACATGGGTAAAAATCAGGTTGCAGCGATTATCAAATCCAGTAGAAGCAGTTGAGTGGCAATTGCTTTTCTAAAAAAAAAAAAAACTGGTTTAACCACAACTGCAATGTCCTTGATCCCAAAAAAAAGATGCATAATCTTTCAGGATACCACTGAAAATGAGATGAGGACAACAAGTTTGAGGGAATTTTTTTTTCTCAGTGATAATCGTTAGGTCTAAATTTGTGGAGGAAGACCCTATGACATTAATAAGTATTGAAGATGAATACTCAGTGTGGACGGACAGAGTCCAACAGAAAAATGGTAGATCTACCAACAAATTAAAAAGGCAAAAATGTCATGGTGTGCTGCTGAAGGGTTAGTGCCACAATATGCAGAGGCATGGTAAATTAAATCAAATAAGGTACCTGAAGAAAAAAAATGAACACAAGTACAGTCTATAACACAAAAGGTAGAGTAAGTATATGGGGGGGGGCGGATTTTTGGGTGATGAAATTGAACTATAAATAGAGGTGTCATCTTAACATTGGGGATGGATGCTTGCAATAATCGTGACTTTTGGACCACTACAAATCATACTTTTTTTATATCTGTTCACCACAGTTGATTGGGTACTAGTTCAGTTTAAGATTTTTTTTTAGCTATGGAGAACATCAGGATAAGATAAAAACTAGAAGCGTACGGAAGCAATACAGGTTATTCAAAACACTGATGGAAATCAATTCATAATTTCATGATGGTAACAAAATCATTCAGATAACAGCAAGATTTCAGTTTATAGGTACTTGTTAATTACTTATGAACTAAATACCTAAATTTTCTAAATAGTCTAGTACAGTGGCAGTCTCCGTCTGGAAACTGCTCATCACACACGCAGCGCCCGCTCATGAGAATTACTCAAGAGTGAGCAAAGTGCACATCAAATAACATAAAACATAATGTGGTGTCTCGTGCACATATAAACAAACACCGATACAGGATGGTCGGCGAGCAGACCATCACAGATGCAAAATGAAAACCAAAAAAAAACAGATCAGATGTAGAATAGCATATACATGAATCGCAGTCTGTAATTGAGACTACCACCTGGTTCAGACTAATTGAGTCTCATTTGTAAATATAGACATTCACTGTAACACATGCAGTGTCAGACAGTATCCCTTTAATGATTTTAAATAGTAGATATGCATTTTACACTTTAGTCTAATGTGTGCACATATGTATTATGTATTAAACACTGAGCACTTTTTTCTTGATGCACTGGTGATTACACTGTCCCTTTAAGGGATTATTATTTAAGACAGTTAGATTGTGTAAGAGACCATCCCCCTGATGACGCACTAGGTGTGAAACCAGTCAGGGTCTCTGTGTTATGACCTGTTTGTGGAGCTGTTTTCAAATGGTATGTTGCCTTTTTAAATGTTTATTAATAAAGCTGTATATTGCGATCAGCTTGGAGCCGTGCCGGTTTGTCTTCATGGTCATTCAACTAGAGGCATGGCCACTTCAGTTGCCTATTTCAGAATGTTTCAGCTGCAGAGATCTGTGCTGTTGCAATTTGGAGTATGGCAGCCCACACTTTCACTAAACACTACAGTCTGGACATTGCTTCTCAGAGAAGGGCAGGCTTTGGCCTAGCTGTGCTTCAAGGCCTCTTGTCTTAGGCCCATCGCCTCCAACCAACCAGATTGCCTCTCTGTCAGTAACTGCTTGGGACTCATTCCATAGTTGTGGCCTGATGCAAGAGATACCCCCGATGAAGACAGTACAGTTACGTAAGAGCTTACTGTGACAATAGAACTTTAAGAGGATCCCTTGCATCAGGCCAAGCTGTCCCATCTTCCATCCCCCTTGGCTTAGGAGCTTTTCTGTGCCCATCTCTCTCCAGGATGGTTCACCTTCTGTTTCACCTGTTCTTCTGGTGGGAGTCTTTGGCTTCCCTTAGTTCCCTGGCCAGAGCTCCTCTGTATGGGGTCTCCGGCGGAAAAAGAATTAAGAGAGCGTGGGGTTGCCCATGTTTATATGTGAGGGACGTCACTGAATCTGATGTTGTCGTGGGTGGCCCCTTGTAGACTGCTAGCTAGAAAAGTTTCTGTGTGGTCCTAGTGCCTGGTGGCTGTAGTTCTATAGGTGTAGCCTGATGCAAGAGATCCTCTCGAAGATCTACTGTTACTGTAAGTTCTTACATAACTGTACTTTGCTTATAAACCATAATCAGAACTGGCCCACTGGTGCAGCAGTAATGCAACCGCTCATGATGCCACTTACCTGACTAGCAAGGTCGGGCTATTGAGGGCCAACCGGGGGAAGGAGAACTGAGCATCCAGAGGATCGCTGTCCTCCTCCAGGGCAGAGGTATTGCAGAGCCTGGCATACACCTGGTCCGTATGCTAAGCTAGGAGAAAGGCACCTGGGACTGCCACAGATAAAGCAGGGGGGTGGGCAGATGCTGATGTATGGCACGAGGGTGCGCAGGTCATGGCATCATTGCATGCTGTGCCCCTTGGGAAAGAAAACAGAAAAACACAGAAAACCCTGGGCAGCAGGATGGTGTTTGGACCCTTGCAGTCCCCACACCTGACTAGCTGGGCTTGCTGGTCCGACTACTGGAACTGGTTCACAATGGTGGATTGGGGACCACAATGACCCTGCTGGGGGGGCCAGCCCTGGGGGTACTAGCTGGCAGTAAGTCCTGGTGGACGTCGGGGTGACAGGGCTGGGGGGTTCAGGCTGATGGGGGCCATCCAAGATGTGGGAGAAAAAAATAAACCATAATGACAAAGGGACGTGACTCCTTCCAAGTATAAGTGACCAGGAGAATGAAGAAAGTGAAAACAGCACTCCCTTTTGCCTAGCAACTAAAAACACTAATACTCTAAAAGAGGACAGAGCCAGAAACCTGAGACAACTACAAACTGGTGCAAACAATGCTATAGAGAGGACAACTTAAAAAGACATGTTTTATAAACTGGAGAAATTAATTGCTGATTTAAATGTAGCTTACAACATGATAACTCTAGAACAGTGGTTCTCAAATGGTGAGGCCAGCCTCCCAAGGGAGGCCCCTTGCTGTTCCAGGGGAGGCCCAGTCAAGTCTGATAATGTACAGTATTTAAATTTTAAGTTTTGGTTGTTTTGTGTGAAGGGATGAAGCAAACTAAATATGGATAATGGCAGGTGAATTTCTTTACCAATGCACAAATTGGTGACCAGGAAAGGCCCTGAGCCAAAGCTTGTTTATACTGTAGGTGTATATTTATATGTAAATTGGTGACTAAGCAGGCACACCAAGTCAAGGCTTGTTTTTACAGTTAGGTGTTTATATGCAAATTAGTGACTGGGAAAGGCACACTGAGTCGAGGCTTGTTTCTACAGTAGGTATTTATTTATATGTAAATTGTTATCTGGGAAAGGCACACTGAGCCAAAGCATGTTTCAGGTGTGTGACCTCGGAGAAGTTACTTAACAGAGTAAGAGGGGAGAGATGATGTGGCTAGGTTAGTTGTTCTAGATAGATAGGAAGTAGAGTAATTAGGGTCCAAGAGTCAGAATTGTGGAGTGACAAGGATAAACTGGGGTGTGGAGTTCGGGGTTGAGAACAGTAAGTCGAACAAAAAGAGAATATACTCCATCAACATTATTAGTTCCACTCGATTCCTGGTGTACTGCGCAAAAGTATGATTTTTTTTTCAATGGGGAGGCCCAAGATTTTTTCCAAATTTGAGGGAGGCTCAGAATCTGTTCCATGACTTGAGGGAGGCTCACTATCACAAAGTGAGAGAACTAATGCTCTAGAAACATATATGGAGAACAAACAAGAATCAAGAGGTTTGCGATTCAATTAAAATGCCATGAGGAGGACTTGACATGAGTTGGGAAGAAGCACTAGTTGAATGCTTGGAAAAATTAATAAAAACCCTAATAATGGGAAGCACTGAGAAGCAAGCCGTCCTGGCAGAGGAAATGTCAACGGTGGAAGCAGAATAGCAAACCATGACAGTAGCTGTAAACAATTTAAGGACCTTGATCAAAAATTACAAAATAAGACAGCTACCTATGAAATGGAGCTTATTGCCAGGAAACAGAAAAAAATGGATTGAGATGAAGCGGATTACAAAGAGGGCTGCATATACATACCATTGCTCCCTGTTTCCAAGGGAATGAAGCTTTGGAATGCCTCGGCCGACATGGCAGATCACAAGGGAGGGTCAACAGCAGGATGGACCGACTGGAAGGAAGAGCACTGGACAAAAGAGAGGAGCACCAGGGAACTTCCAATATAGAGAAATCAGTGTTCGTTTTTTTAAAGAAGCTCAGGGAACAAAATCAAACCTGAAAAAACACACAGAAACCAAAGGGAAAGAGAAACCAAAGGAAAAGAGAAACCAAAGGGAAAGGAGGAAAGGATAAACCTGGAGAGGTAGGAGGGGTAACACAAGTAAAAACCAAAAATCAGAGAGTCACCAGTACAGCATAACAAACAAATGAGAGAGCAGGATATAGTGTATAGTGGAGTGTTGTTCTATATAGAATTCCATCCCTTTCAAAATGCTGTTCTACCACAGTTCCAAGGTCATGGAATGTGATTCTACCCTACTGTGGTAGAACAGTATTCTAGAACCTCTAGAGACTGCATGAGTCTGTTTCATTTTGAAAGCAAAAGAACTCACAAAACACATATTTCACACAGTACTATACACTATAAAAATACAGGATGAGCTAACTTATAGACAACCAGGTAGCTTAGACTGGAATTCTGATTCCCATAGAACTCTTGAGCTTTGCTCTTGAGGTCAGAGGAAATCAGAACCCCTCTGTGGCAGAACACACTGGTTCTGCATAGTTGCCCATCCAGTATTCTCTTTGTGATTAATCTCTCGGACATGGAGCTGATCATTGAGCAAGTAGGTCTCCTTAAGAAAGATCTAAACATTGTGCCAGCTGATCAACCAGACCATTTTGGGGGTAGAAGTTGATGTATTTTAAATTTATAAGGAAACTACAAACACTCTGGCCATAGAAATAAGGGAAATCCAAGGAAACAAGAAGGCAGGAGGCCACTACCTTGAACACAGAGAGTAGCCATGAAAACAATCTCACACGCTTGATAAACATTATGAAAGAGAATAACTATGTCACAAGAAGTCCTAGTTAAGAACAATTAATGCACACTAAAAACAGTGAGCTCAAAATTATCTCAGGATTAAATGCAACAAATGACTCACATAGAAGCACTGAGCACAGGAATATTAAGGAAAATCCTATTGAAGGCTAAATTGGATTTCATCCCTGAAGTGTTTGGTCCAGCCAAACAAGTATATTATGAAGCTGTAATGAAAGAAATAGATTAGCTGTCTAAAAAAAACGGGGATAACCTAATACCAGATAAAAAAAAAAACTGCTTTAACAGAATTATGCACTGAAAAGGGACTTTTTGTATTAATTGGGTTCACCACAACATAACCCAGATAGACCATCTTAGGGTAGCTGGTTCATTCCACTGGGGTGTCAAACAGACGAGGCACACTGATGAGTCCTGGTAGAATGAAACACGTGTCTGTGTCTTCTGTTGGCACCCTTTGCAAACTGTGTTAGAGGCCTTTCGGCACCATGCATTTCTGCTTAAAAAAACAGCATAATATTCTGTGGTGATTTGCATATGCAGCCCATGATGCTTTGCATTATGGGGGCATGTGTGATTTTGTATTTCTTTGAAACTTGGCTTCCCGGCCAATGACCTTTGGGGTAACCATTGCCACAGTGCTTGTGCACTGAGGTTCTTTGTCTTTTAACTTGTTTTAATTGGGTTCACCACAACCTATCCCAGATAGACCATCTTAGGGTAGCTGGTTCATTCCACTGGGGTGTCAAACAGATGAGGCACACTGATGAGCCCTGGTAGGATGAAACACGTGTCTGTGTCTTCTATTGGCACCCTTTGCAAACTGTGAGAGGCCTTTCGACACCATGTGGATGCATGGAACGGCCTTCCGGAGGAGGTTGTGGAGTCAAAATCAGTGGGGGAATTCAAGCATGCATGGGATAGTCATAAGGCAATTCTGGGGGGGTGGAGGTAGGAAGAAGTAGGCTGCTGGTTAACTAGGATCTGCAGCTTATCCAGTAGGTAGGGAAATGGGCAGACTGGTTGGGCCAAGCGGTCCTTATCTGCCGTCAAATTCTATGTTTCTATGTTTCTATGTTTATGCATTTCTGCTCAAAGCTGAACCAGCATAATATTCAGTGGTGATTTGCATATGCAGCCCATGATGCTTTGCATTATTCGGGCATGTGTGATTTTGTATTCTTTGAAACTTGGCTTCCCGGCCAATGCCCTTTGGGGTAACCATTGCCTCAGTGCTTGAGCACTGAGGTTCTTTGTCTTTTAATTATAAAAGAGGCAGACAAAGGTGGAAACACTGCTGAAATGAGTACAAATGTCTATAAAAGAATGATACTGAAGTTGTTAAATGGTGAGATATAGAAAATTGCCAATTGACCCATCAAGTACTTTTCAAAAGAAATACAAATTTAATGAAGCCAGCCCGGTGGCACTAAAGGTTGAGGTGCTGGATGCCACAAATCATGCCATGCCGGCAACCTGGATTTAGGAATGAGCCTGGGTTGTCGTGGGTCGACAGGGTTGGGGAGGGGGAGAAGATGGGCTGAGCCACCGGTGGAGGACAGATGGTAGCGCCAAGCCATACGGGAGCCCTGGCAAATGCCAGGGGTGGGATGGAAGGGGCTGGTACCAGCGCCACAGGGCACATGCACGCCTCTACGCACATGCATCACTGTGTGCTGGGGTCTCAGGATCAGGGAGAAAAACTACAGAAAAACTGAAAAAAAGAATATAGAAAAAAAAAAAGAAATACAAATTAATGATAGAGCAAGACTGGATTAGTGAGGAAGAACTATAGTACCTTTGGACAGAAGCTCCTGTAACAGCAACATTGTATTGTTTGCCTCAAATTCATAAAAATCTAAAAGAACCACTGGGCAGAGCAATTGTATCTGGGATGGTATCCCTTACCAACAAACTGTCAAATTTTATTGATTTGTTTCTGCAACAGCATGTAACAAGTTTAAGATCCCTCCTTAGGGATATAATGGACACACTAAACAAAATTAAAAATGTATTTTGTGAAGATAACTCTTATTGGCTAGGCATAAATGTGGAGTACCTGTATACATCAATCAGACATGAGGATGGCATTAGAGTGTGCAGATACTACCTGTAGAAAAATGTAGACAGAGAAAACATCCCCACTGACTTTATCCTGGAAGCACTGGAATTTATTTTTAGACATAATTTTTTCCTTACATTTAACAATGATTTCTTCATCCAACTACTGTATGCGGCACAGCAGTGGGGGCCAGTGTGGGACTAACCCTGGTGAACCTATTTGTTGGACAGTGGGAAAAAACAAGGATACTGAACAATAATGTGAACCCACACATGAAAAATAAATATCATTAGCTGGCATCAATTTATGAATGGTGTGTGTGTGGGTGGGTGTGGGTGTGGGGGGGGTACAGGAAGAGGCAGTACATTTCATGATTTGGCTACACCAGAATGATTTAAATCTAAGATTTAGTAGCGTGTTAGACAAAAAAGAACTACCTTTCTTAGACATCACCCTGGCTGCAGAACCAGGCAAGAAAATAAAAAAAATACAGAAAAAGTACAGAGGGGAACTCATTACTCAGAGCAGACAGTTCACACCCAAAACAGCTTAAGGAATCAGTTCCATTGGGGACAGTTCCTGAGAATCAAGAGAAATTGCTCTGAAGAACAGGACTTCCAGGACCAGGCAAATGACTTGATTGACAAATTTAAAGCAAGGACGTGGGAGTCATGTGATGTACCGTAGCACGTAGCAGCATGAAAATAAACCTCTGTCAATCTAAGTCTAAAAACACTAAAAGTCGCTGCATTTCCCAACCTTTTTCTCGATAAGAGGATAGTTTACCTTCTTATGATCAACTGTATTATCTGCTATAAAGGAGAAATGGAAGTGGCACCTCTGATGGATCTGGAGTCGGTGACCAACAATGCTGCACCATCATCGCTGCCTGAAGGCAGTGTCTAAGTGTCCTCACTCAGAGATCACATCCAGCCCCCCGGGTTTGCCACCACTGGAACTACTAATGCTCGACCGATTCTTGTTAGAGCTGGGCAGCCTGAAAGAGGCTATTTTGAACTTAGTCAATGATGTTTGTACCTTCTGCTTGGCACTCTAACAGCGGAACCACAGAATGAGCGATGCTGGAGCGCAAATTGTTTCAGTGAAAAACTGCCAAAAGACATAGGTTGAGCCGGAGATAGTGGCCTTAAGGAAGAAAGTGGTGAAGCTTGAGGAGTGCCTAGAAGATCAAGAGGGGCACAGCTGTAGAAATAATCTAGTGATAGTGGGTCTTCCCGAGCATTTGGAGGGCCAATATTTGCTTCTTGTTACCCAGAAGCATCTTCAGAAAGTGGCGGCCCCTCTCCACCTGGGCCACAATACATCATCGAGCAGGCCCATTACTCTCTGTTGTCATGCCCAGCTGAAAGGGAATGGCCTCACCCAGTTATTCTATGTCTTTTTAATTTCCTCGACAAGCAGCAGATATTAGCACAGCTTCTGGCCTCACAGGGGATCCAATGGGAAGGTAGAAAAATCTTTCTCTTTCAAGACCTTAGTCCCACTGTGATACAGAAATGCAAAGAATACGTGGATATAATATTGAAGCTGCAGGCAGCTCAAATTTGTTATCAAATGCTATATTCAGCTAAGCTTGCTGTAACCAACAAGGATGGTCAAAAGCAGTTCAGTTCTGCCAGTCAAGCAATATAGGAGCTGGCCAGCTAGCTCCCGAACCTGTTCCAAGTTAGCCGCCAGGACAGAGGTCCAGCACCATTATCAGAGCCGCATGCTGCAGTGTGTAACATTAGTGGACTGAAATTTGGACTTTGTGAAGGAATCCTGCTTTTCACAATATTTGAGACTATGGTTTTCTGCTTCTACTACTTAGTAACTGTTTCAGATTATTTTCTATCTAATGGAGCCATTTTTGTGGACCTCTCAAAAGCATTTGACAGGGTTGATCACACCCTCCTCGGCTCCAAACTCCTATCCCTCAGATTCTCCCCCTCCGCCCATGCCTGGTTCCTAAACTACCACTCCAACCGTCAGCAATTCACCTACTTCAATCGAACATCCTCCAACCTCTCACCTGTCCACTGCGGGGTCCCTTAAGTATCCGTCCTTGGTCCAACCCTATTCTCACTATTTATCAATGACCTTCCATCCGTCACTGCCCATGGTCACACCACCTTGGATGCTGATGACCTCGTCCTCCTGGCCAGCTCACGGGACATCTCCACAATAAACTCACACCTGAACTTCGACTTCGAACGCATTCAAACTTGGTTGTGAGACCACAGGCTCAACCTCAATTTCAACAAAACCCTATCCATGCTGTTCGGGTCCTTAAACAAAATAAAATCCTGCCCTGCCCCCCGGCTGATCCATGGGGTCAACGGCTCACCCCTTGAGACGGTAACCACCGCTAAGTACCTGGGCGTCACCTTAGATCCGCAGTTGGACCTCACCTCTCACATTATAGCGTTTGCAAAGGCCACTAATTGTAAGCTGGTTTAGCCTCACGCTAATAACTGCCTCACCTGCATGCCCGCTTGGCCCTAGCTAGGGGGTCCTCCTCCCATCACTCTGTTAACGGACTTGTAACATTTGCACCAGTTCCCAAATCAGCCTCTCAAATGGGACCAGGCTACAACAATGTTTGCCGCTTGGCTCGCCCCTCCTCACCATCGTTGTGATCTATACAGCCGCCTGGGTGGCTTCCCCTGAGAAGCATCGCCTTGTTTCTAGGTAATTTCATTGACAACATCATCCGCTGTAGCACCCCTCCAGCTCTAGCCCTTCCCCTTAAACCTGGTGCCCCATCCTACCACCTACGATCTGGGGCAACTCAGGAACGCCTGGTTCCTAGAACAAGCACCCTTGCGGGGGACCGAGCCTTCCACACTTACGCCCCCAAACTCTGGAACTTGCTACCTGAGCTCACTCGGTCCTCCTCCTCCCAACTAAGCTTTAAAGCCTCCCTCTGGAACTTCCTGAAACCTTCCTCCCCCTGCTCCTGCTCAACATAGTCCTACTCCCCTGCCCCTCCCCACCCTGCAACCTGACTGGATGGTGGGGGCTTCAGCGCGACTTGCACTTCTCCTTCTGGAACTGGCCATGAATCCTGGATTTACCACCTGCCTAGGGCACTCCCCCTCCCCCCTTCTGCAGGCACTTACCTTTATCTTTGTTCCCGCTGTTCACCACGAATTTTATCCCGCCTGTCCCATCCTACTCTAATGCACCATGCCAACCTTGTCCTAGAGTCAGCCTGAACTGCCTGTTATTTTAGTTTTGTTTCTTGTCTCCTCAATCGTACATGTATGAATTTTGTGCCAACTTTGCCCTAGAGCTAGCCCTGTAACTGCCTGTGTATTTCTAATATACTCTTCTCTGTTCCTCAACTGCTCAATGTATGTCTACCTTGCTCTAGAGCCAGCACTGAATTGCCTGTTATTTTTCTATGTATTCCTTATGCTCCCTCAGTTGTTTATGTACGAAGTTTTTACCTGTAACTACCTTCCTATGTATTCCTAATGCTTCCTCGATTGTTCCTGTATGAAGTTTTACCTGTAACTCTCCCGGGTCGCACCTGAAAATAGGCACTTGGCTGTCTAGTGTGCTTACCCGGTTAACAAAAGCAAATAAATAAATAAATATTGTCATTTGAGGTTACTTGCTGGGCATGTCTGGGGACGGGTGGGCTGCTCTGAGTGTCTAGGGAGTGACTGTGTCAGTCATTACATTTGGCAGTTGGTGGTAGGATGGGGACGGGGAGCGGTAAGATGTGGTGTGTTTGGGTGTGTTGGGAGGAAGTTGGGTGACTAGCTGAGTATTATGTGCAGTTGAGGGCCAAGATCTTCATTGCCCATGTTTTCTGTCATACCCTCAACCCTGGATGCTCTTAGGAGACTGTAATTCTCCCTTCCGCCACTCTCTTCTGCCCCTCCGTCAGTCAGTTTGGAAGGTCACGTGGCCCCACCCATCAAGGGGAAGAGCCTTTCCATCCCACCACAGCAACCTTTACCCTCTGTAGACATGGTCATCAGTCTCAGACCCAATATTTTCTGCGGGGGGCTTTCACTAAATGTTCCTTCTTCTAGCCTGCCTGTTACTTGTTTCCTTGCATCAGGCATGCTTTAAATTACTCAGTTTTGAATTTTGCTGATTCCCCTTACAGTGCCCAGGTCAAGGGATTATCACCTCTGAGGTGTTTTGTTTAGTTAGGTTCCGGGGCACTTCGAGCTGATTTTTTCCTTGGGGGGTGGTGTCATTTGCTTCCCACATAGCCACAGCACTCTCCACATTATTTTGTTACAAGAGTTATATTGCACAGCCAGTTGCTGTGGGAGGGGCAGCAGACTCACTGGGGTAGGTGTTGGCACTTTGCGGAGAGCACTCTCCACCATTCAGTATTATTGGTTTTGGCCATTATGTGGGGCAGGCTGCTCACCCAGGGGGCCTTTCCTTATCTTCAGGATTTGCTTGTACTATACCATTTTTTGATTAGCTGGAGTGCTTGTCTACCATGCCACAGGTTGCTCATGGACCAACAAGCACGAAGAGCAGTCAGTCGGACCAGGGAAAGGATAATGGAATATCTGTTCATTGTTTCTTGTCTGTTGATGGGCTTCTATTTTATTGGTTATGGAATCTGTTTTGTAATGGGGGCATACTTGTTTCAGGGTGTGTGTGGGTGTGAGGGGTACTGTGACCTGCTTCATTTAGTACCGATAGCAAAGTGGACCCACCACAGTCCACCTATTGCTTTGGCCACCAACAATGAGTAGCTTAGTTAAATTTGCTTCTTGGAATATTAAGGGGAGACAGGCCCAGGAAAAAAGGCGAAGTATTCTTAAACATCTACATAGGTTGGGGGTTATGATAGCCTATCTACTGCAGACTCACTTACATAAGGACCAGATTCTCTGGTTTTGATGGAAATGGGTGGACGTGCATTTGGGGCCGAAACTAGTTCCAAACAGAGAGGAGTACTATTTTACTTGCTAAAATACCTTCCCCCCTCCCCACCCTTACCATTCCCCACCTCCCCATTTTCCCCCTCCTTCCCTACCCATCCCTCCATTACCTCCCCCCACACACACATCCTCACTCTTTCTTTTGACAAGGCCCATGTGCTGATCTGTCTTTGTTGTTATTTTGTACTGTCTTCATTTGACTGCCTAATAATGTTTTTTTACAGTTCGTACTCTGAACCAGCTTACCATAGCCACTCATAACTGTCACATTAGTTTCTTCACTATTTATTGTTAAACTATGTTCCTTTATGCCCAATTCCTGACACTGTATCACCTAGGATGTGCTTAACATCTGAATGTCAGCGATTTTTGTAATCTATTTTGTGTAATCCTTTGACGTAGAACCTATGTAAAGAGCTCTTAGCTCAAAGGTATTAATCTGAATATTCAATAAAAAAAAAATAAAATAAAATAAACATTCAGCCTTTACCCTACAACAGGAAATTGCTGATCCTGAGGATAGTTTTCTTTTCTTACATGGCTGGTTGGGGCTGGACGGAGGTGATTCTAGGCTCTGTATATGGCTCAAATGTGGACTCCCCAGCTTTCTTTACAAGGTTTGTCTCAGTTTTGGTCACCTTTATGTCTCTACCCTCATAATAGGAGGGGATTGGAATTTAGTCCAGTGCCCAGATATGGACAGATCTGATAGATAGTAGGACCTTTCCTTGGGGCAGTGAGCCCTTCGGAAACTTATGGACAACCTGGGGGTTCTCGACCCATGGAGGATTTTATAGTATATCCTGAGAAAACCTATTCTTTTTATTTGCGTCACCAGACCTTTTTCGAGAATTGATTCATTTTACTCAGTTCTGAACTCCTGCCAGGGGTACAATTCTGTGACAAGGGGGTTATAATGCTCTCGGATCATCATCTAATCGTTCTTCATATAGACCTGAGCAAAAAAACAGCCCTTGACAAAACTTGGAAACCTAATACCCAGTTACTTACTGACCAGTTTATCATGGACAAAATCAGGGAATAAATTCAGTAATATTTTGAGATCAATATGGGTATGGTCCTACCGGCAGATATATTATGGGAAGCAGCTAAAGGTGTGTGTGGGGGAGCCAATTCATATGACGCAAAAACAACAAAGGAGGCCATGGCCCAGGTTCTCCTCTCAGAGATCCACTCAGTGGAAAGAACCCTTGGTCTCTCCACTTCGGAGGCCGCCTGTTACCACATGGACATTATCATGGTGTAGTACACGGGGCTTATGAATGAAAAGGTGGAACATGCAATCTACCAAGCTAAAGTGACATATAGATCAGGAGGAGAGTGCCAGGAGACTGATGGCTTTAAGATTATGACAACAAGAGACCAAAAAGGTGGTCAAGGGAATCCAAAAGGAGGGTGCTCACACTTTCACTACTAAAGCAAGGGAGATAACGGAAGCTTGTAGAAAGTTTTATCAGGATTTATATAGTACAGCACCAGGGGTTATGAATGTGGACAGAACAATTAGTGATTTTATGGGCTCCCTAGAACTGCCCCAGTTGACTTTGTCTTAACAAGCTCAATTAGAAGGCCCTATTCGAGCAGAGGAGGTTGAGGCAATGATTAGGGACCTAAAGCAAGACAAGATCCTGGGGTCCGATGGTTTTCCCTCCAATTTTTACAAACAAATGTATTCAAGAACGCACCCCCACTTGACCACAATTTTTAACCGCCTCTGTGAGGATATTATCGTCGATGCCACCCTGATGGAAGCTAGAATCTCTATTATCCCAAAACCAGAGAGAGATGAAACTTTAGTGGGAAGTTATCACCCCATCTCCCTTATTAATGTGGATCTTAAGATCCTTGCTAAGATCTTAGTTCACAGACTGGAGCGAGTGTGGCAAGTCCTCATCAGCCCAGAACAGATGGGCTTTATGGTGGTCCGGGTCTCCAATGACCACCTCAGAGAGGTGCTTCATCTCGTCTCTGGGTCTGAAGAGCTGGGACCCTCTAGTGGCCCTGGTTTCCCCTAGACGCAGAGAAAGCATTTGATTGGGTGGCATGGGGCTACCATTTTTTGGTGCTGAGAAGGTACGGCATCCTGGACTCCTTTATTAAATGGATTTGCGTACTATATTGATCCCCAGCTGCATGCATTTTTTTATAATGGAGTGCTTTCTGAGTCGGTCAAATTATCTAGAGGTACTCAGCAAGGTTGTCCCCTATCCTCTTTGTTATTTGATTTATGTTGAGATCCTCTTATATGCAAACTTCATCATGCAGAGTCCATCAAAGGCATAACTGTCGGTCAGTGTGAGTACAAACTTTCTGCATGTGCAAATCATATCCTGTTCCACCTCACTGATCTTCATAGCTCCCTTCCAAGAGCATTAGCCATACTAGATTAATTTAATTTGTTTGCTTCCTATAAATCAAATGTACATAAAATTAGTGCATTCCCTTTGAATAATTGGGTGGACAAACAGGCAGTTGTAGCACTGGGTCTACAATAGGTACCCAAGTGTTGGATGGCTCCGTATGTTAACATTGCCAGCAAAATAAAGTCCTGCAAAATATTGCAAGCAGTACACCGTGGGCAAAAATGTCGCAGGGCACATAACAGCACAGGGCGAAACACCGCATGTGCGCAGCCCACGGTCTGCTGCCGGACCCCGTGGAACTGCATAAAACAAGGTGGCACTGAACAGAGTCTCTCCTGGTCAGTCTGTGGCACAGGAACCCTGGAAATGTGATACCAGGAATGCAGTGCCACACTGACCAGTGCTCCACAGCCAGGACATGTTGGGACAGCAGTGTGGACGTGGGCACTAGCAATGGCAGTCAAACAGCAGCACTACTGCATACCAGCCACATGTCCCGCTGCCATGACAGCACCTACCATACATCAGCCAGGTACCCTTCAACCAGAGGCAATACCCACCCCTGACCACCCATTGCCCAGCTGCCATGCAACCCCAGCCCCAGCCCTGAGACAGCAGTACTGTGCCCCGCAATATATCCAACACCACCCATCCAGTCCATACACATAAACCGCTGCTTGCCTGGATGGTGGAGGTGTCCGATGCCTGAGTTTAGTCCCTGTCTGCACAGTTCTCTCCTGTGATGTTATGTCATGGCTTTATGGTCCGCGATGTTGTGACCGCGATATTATGTTCCGCAATATTTTTTACCATGATATTTACACATTTTTATTTTTTATTTATTTAATAACATTCAGAATTACAACCCTTTGAGTCATAGACTCCTTTACAAAGGCTCCACATCAACATGGAACCGTGTTTAACATATTTGGGTATTAAGATTTCCAGGTGCTGGTCAGAACTGTCTAAACTCAGTCTGGATCCACTACTGAGACATACTGCCCAGGATTTACCCCCCCCCGGTGGACCTCACTCCCCCTTTCACTCCTAGGCTGCATTATTAAAATGAATGTGTTCCTTCACCTCCTATATCACCTCGGCACACTCAGCTTGGTTTTTCCCCTAAAATGGTTTGCTATGATGCACTCAAGCACTGCTCAGTTCCTTTGGCAGGGTAAGCAGTCTAGGTGTAGATACCAAAAACTGACAGGGCCCAAGTATTTTGGTGGATTGAAACTGCCCAGTCATTTGCAATATTACTTCGCATTACATGGCAGTAAATATGTGCGTTAGTACACTGCTGGGGGGCAAGAGAGTGGTAGGATTTATAAACCTCAGTATTTATCCATTGAAGAGGACATAGTACAGAGCTGTGGAGCCCAGCTCTGCACCTTTCTAGTCATCCCCTCAGCTCATATACCCCAATCACTTTGGCACATGAACCTCCCAAACAGGGACAGCCAAGGTAGCATTGGTCTTTACCCCTGCTTTCTCAAGCTCATCACTCCCCGACTCTCCAAACCCCTTACATTTTTCTTTAACCAAGTCTTGGCCTCGTCAGCCATGCCCACCTCATAGAATAATGCCAAAGTTGTCCCAATTTTTAATTTTTTTTTAATTTACAATTTATGCCCCCTCCTCCGCAGAGCTGACAGGTGGCTCTGGTCTTCCCTCTGAGGGCTCTTCCTCCGGCTCCGGTCGTCTTCCATTCCACCGATCCCCACAATTCCCCCATAGATTGCCCCCATGGTGGGGCCAGGGCCAGGAGCACTGGCTTACTCCTCTCCCCGGAGCACAAATTCAGAAGTTGGGGGCAGCATTGTGGAGGGATGCACTGGGACATCATGGGTCCTGTTGACTCCTGGCTTTTTTCTCTGATTCCCCCCCCCGAGCCCACATATGTGCAATGGGCAGGGTGACTGTCTCCACCCCCACGAAGGCAGCCTAGTGCCTTGGACATGGGGCCCACCCCATGCATGACTGTGCACCTGTGCTGACACCCAGCCACTGCTGGGTGTCAGGCTACAGTACACAGTGCTAAACCCCCCTCCCTGAGGAGGGAGAGCTGTCTATGGATGCTCAGTCCTTCCTCACCCCAGCTGACTCCTAAGCAACCCGAATCTGTTCCTGAACCTGGGTCACTGGTGTGGTGCGAGGTGTGGCGTCCAGCGCCTCAACCTTCAGCACCACCGGTCCGGCCAGCTGTCACAATTTTTAAGGCTGGTGACCCCCTTTCTCCCAACAAATACAGGGCTGTCTCCATCCTCCCCCAGCTAAGCAAACTCCTGGAAAAAATTGTTTACCACCAGCTCTCTGAGCATATAGAAAAATACAGCCTGTTTTGCCCCCAATAGCATGGTTTCCAGAAACATCACAGCACCACATCAGCCCTGGCCCACTTCACCAATCACATCCTCAGGAACATGGACACCGGGAATGCCACGGGTGCCATGTTTGTAGACCTGACAAAGGCCTTCGACCTTGTAGACCACAGCCTTCTCCACACTAAACTACTGCACCGTGATTGTTCGACTGAGACATCCACGTGGTTCAAGAGCTATCACTCAGGCAGATCACAATCTGTATATATCGGTTCAGCCGCCTCCCAGGCCATGTCAGTATCCACTGGAGTTCCCCAGGGCTCCATCTTGGGCACCTTGCTGTTTTCTCTCTTTATAAACTCCCTTCCTGCTGATAGTCTTTCTTGCAAGGCCCTACTGTATGCTGACGATCTTGTAATATATCACAGTGACAGATCCCTGGCAAATCTATCCACCACCCTTACCCAAAACTATGGGGCAGCCCACAAATGGTTCCTGCTCAACAGGCTACTAGTCAATGAAAAAATAACTAAAGCCATGCTCCTGGGCTCCAAACCCAATCTATCAAAACTTACCAAAACTAATTCCTCCCTCACAGTTCTAACACTCGAAGGCTCCCCCCTCGCAGAATGTTCCCTGTTTTAAATACCTAGATGTCACCCTAGACCCCTCTCTTACTTTCTCTGAGCATAACAACAACACTGTGCAATGGGTCTACCAGAAACTTGGGGCTGGTTTTAGACTCAAACACTATCTGACCCTGTTCTGCCAACTCAAACCAGGCAGCTATTTACTCACTCACACTCACATACACACAATAACAATACAATAAGTACAGCAAGCCAAAGCTTTATTATAACAAAATATAATACAAAAGGTTATACATCACCGATTCAATAAAGCATCATCCAAGCCCTCTTCCAATGGCTGGGAAGCCCCCTTGTCAGCCTGGCTAGGAGTCTCTCGAACCGGGAACTGGCCAAACAGCGAGCGCCCACCCTGCAGGAGAGGCTTCAACCAGGCATTGAGAAAGCTACATTTATATCTTATTCTATGCTGTAATAATCGTGCAGTCCTCATAGTGTTGTTTTCCCACATTCTAGAAGCTGGCTGGCTCCCCAGGATGCGCAATTCACACCATAAGGACTGCTCAGAATTTCTACACCTGCTAGGTCACTGTGCTCCAAACACTGGTCGAGTGCCTAGAATACTATGAGCTAAGCAGGAGTTTAAACAAAACTGCAAAAACAGGTTGCCTGATAATATGCGACCTTCAAGTCAGCAAAATACACTGTCTGAAGCAAAACATAATAATGAGGCTATCTAAAGAGCAAAACACCAATTAAATGAAGCAGCATGTAAAATGGAGTCACACAATACAAAATGGAGTATAAAATGACATACATTACATGAAATAGCATACAAAATGGAGTGACAATAATCAACATATTATACTATCACTACAGACCCCTGAAGCGCATCTTGCCATAGCCCAAGGCAACCTTCTCCCCCCTATTAGATTACTGCACCCCAATCTACTCTCAGGTTTCCTCCTCCCTGCGCACCAGACTTAACAGTGTCTATAACAGTATTTGTAGGTTCACACTCATGTCACCCCACTCCACACATCACTGCGCCTTACATCAGTCCTTAGGGTGGCTCCACCTACAAGGTCAACATGACTATGCCCTTGACTGCATCATAGATAATGCCATTAGAAGCATCAGCCTATCACTGTACTCATCCCTGCTCAAACACAAAGTCACTCCCAGGTGCCTCCAGTAATCCTCAGTCCCATCATTGGAAGTTCCAGGGATTTTCACCATTCTGGGTAGTAAAGCCCTGTCCTTCGTGGCTGCCACACTATGGAACAAACTCCCTGCCTCCCTCCGCTCATTTGGTTTGCACCTTACTTTTAAAGCTCACCTTAAAGCCTGGCTGCTGGTTGATGCCAAATGTTCCTGCTCAGCTGGGCAATCCAAGGATGAGAATCCTCTGCCCATCTCCTTGGCCTTATCCATCCCTTCCTCTGATGTGGATATGCCATTGACTATTCTGATTGTGCTTTCGTTCATACTGTACTTGCTCCTTACTTGTACTGTATTGCATTTATTTAATGTAATAACATTCCTTGTACTGTATGGTATCTGTATTCAAGTTGTGTATTTTGTATTCCAATGTATCATGTTCTTTCTCAGTATGCTTCTGTGTTCAATGCAATTTCAATGTATCTCATAATTGTGTAGACAACTGCTCCATTCATAAGTTCTGTAATTTGTATTCATATGTGCCATCTTCATGGCCCAGGTTATGCCTAAAATAGTCCATGAGATAAGTGTACCTACCCAGTAAATAAATAAATAACTGGCAAATGTATTTATTGGTCCAGAGAATTAAGCCTGGTATTGGATGACAAGGGCTGGCAAAAGCTCTGGGCTGACCCGTTTAGATATACCACACAAGATGTATTTAAGATACAACAATTCAAGATCTTACACAATTTATACCATACACGGAGATTACATCAGATGCATAAACTTGAATCTGATATTTGCATTATATGTAAATCGGAGGTTGGCATGTTATATCACATTCTATGGACATGTGAAAAAGTTTGTCCATTCTGGTCACAGACCCAGATCCAAATGGGCTCATTGCTGGGACTCACAGAGGCCTTTACCCCTGAGATTTGCCTTGTAGTTCTTTATGATGGACTGGTTTTTGGGCCTCAGAGAAGGCATACTGCCCTTATAACTTTAGTGGTGAAACTGATTATCTTCCATCATTGGATGGACGGGTTACACCAAGTCACTTTGACAACTTTGTTGTCAAAATCCCCTACAGCGATGGGCAAAACTTCGACTGTTGAAGTTTCGCCCGTCAGAAAATTACTTGTTTTTTTTTCAGGGGGGCTGTGCCCCCTGCAACCCTCCTGCACCACACAATTTTTAATAACCAACTCTGAGGTGGAGTTGATTTGAAAGGGGGTGAAACACCAGTGAAACTACTGCCAGTGTACAACAGGACCATTACAGTGACAATCTCAAACTGTTACTGTAATGGTCTTCACTATAATTTTTTTTATGTTTTGCCAGTATACAGGATGGACGAGGATATTCCCTCCTATGTAGAATGGCACAGGGAAATGTTCTTTGCCTTAAATGTAGAATGCGCAATTGCTAGTGTCAATCATTGTTATGAGTCTTTCCGCAGAAGGTGGGAAGCATTGCTAACCTTGATATCCCTATAATAGATGCAGTAGTCTGTATACTTTGTTGCAATTTCAGTAGGCCTGACCTCCTGCTGGCGCTGTTGTAGTGACTGGTTTTGAGGCTAGACTACTGGTTGTTCTTGAACTGTCTGACATGGACTATGCTTACTCATGGGGCTGGGTCTGTTTCATTGTCAGGAAGCAGGTCACAGGGTGGGAGGGGTGGGCAGTATATATATATATATATATATACACACACATATAGTTAAATTGTGTGGTGTTGTCCTTTGTTATGGTTGTTTGTAATCTGGTTTAACTTGCAATGAAGTGCATTAACTTGAAAAAAAAAAGATTTAAAGCAAGGGGATACAATGAGAAACTATTATTGGAAGCAAAAAAAAGCTAAACAATCAAGAGAGGAAAAGTTCACTGATTCCCCAGAAATGAAATGGAAGAGAACCACAGCATGATCACATGTGGTACACCATACAATGACACTGCAGGTCAAATTGGCAACATATTCTACAGAAATTTTGAAATAATTTTAAGTGAAAGTGATTTGCAGAATATGACTGAGGGATGACCCAGAATCACCTTCAGAAAAGAAAAAAATCTCAACGCTCTTTTACTACATAGTCACTTCACTGATGCAAAAACTGAGCAAAGACACTGGGCACTATTGAAATAAAAAGGGTTTAACAGATGTGGGAGATGCAGCATTTGCCATCATGCTACACAAACAAAAACCTTCACAAACCCAAATACAGTTTTCCAAATGGAAATAAGAGAATTAATAACTTGCTCAACATCATATGTCCATGTAATAAATTGTATGTGGGGAGGACCATATACAGTAGGAACTGAGACTTTGTATACAAGAACACTTAGAGATATCAGAAGTGGAAAAGAAGATTCACTTCTTGGGAAACATTATAGTGAAGCACATAGGAATAATAAACAGGGAACCAATTTCTTAGGAATCAAATGGAGGATACCACCACTAAACAGAGGTGCAAACAGACTGAAAAAGACTTTCAAGGAAAGAAAGCCACTGAATCTTTTTATTAAAAACTCCGAAGCCACATGGCCATTGTGGTGAGCTATGCCCCTGACAGCCATATATATAAATATATGATGTGTTTTATTTGATTTCTGTGTATGTTAAAATGTCAGTGTGAAGAGAAGGGAATTTTTTTTTACTGGTTGATAGTCCTGTAACCTGCAAAATAGCTTGCTTGGCAATAAGCTAATTGCATTTCCTGACTAGCTGACCCAGAGGTAATAAAATCAGCTCATATAGTCATAAACCTTACAGGATCTTCCTTGTAACTTAATTGAAGGAAACCAGTTCAAAGTCCAGGATGTTTTAGCCAGGATTTGAGCAGCAAATGACCATTCTGACAGGCTAATGTGAATTTTGTCTTACGGGTGCGACTTGTCTACAGGGGACTTCAAAAGGCTTAAACTCTGAATGTCATATCCATGTTAATTACATGTGTCAGGATTTGATTTTTGATATTCTTGAAATTTTAGAAACAGCAGAACAGTGACATCTCCTGGCCAAATGGAGTAGTGGCTCTAACTCACCTGATAGGTAAATAGACCAATTCTTTAGAACTGGGATAACTAATGACACTGCAAGTTACAGAAGGTATTTAAAGCCCTCAGCTCAAGGCATGTGCACACTTTTCATCTGGACTCTCTAGTGAACACACAGAGAAACATAACTTCCACAGCACAGAGACTAAGAACTAGAGACTGCACTTACTCTTTATGGACTTCAGTTCACTACAGACTAAGCTAGAACTTTAGATAACTGCCACAGTGCTTTTTTATTTGTACAATTCCACATTTTGTTGTTATGCTGTGACCAAAAAGATTATTTAAACCTTTTTAGTTGTAACTATAATTTTGTTTTTAAGAAAACTGGCCTGAGTGAGATTTTCTTATATTGGGTGTGCGATTGTGGGGGTTTCAGTATTTATCTGTGACTAAACGGTTATTGCTACGGGGTGCCATCATAAGCTACCAAATCAAACAAAGGGTCTGAAAAGGGAACGTCTGTATAAAAGATAGGGAAAATATGAAAGTCTCAAAGAAGGGTCTGTGGGGATTTGAACCAGATTATTGCACATCTTGTGGAAGAAGACAGAATCAGGGTTACAACGCTACCCCGAAGAGGTTGTAATGCCTGGATCTTCCCCCTTTGTGTAACAACCGAGAAGAGGTTCTCATTTGGCTACAAGACTCGAGACTGGTATTGTACCCTGATCCAGAGTAAAGAGAGGACCCTGGGACTTTGTGGCAAGTGCTCAGTTGTGAAGCCAATGAGCACTATAGAGGGACTCAAAGAGGGTATCCCCTGTTTTCCCTTCCCTGTCATGGATTGCACTTTGGGGTGGGCACTGTGAGCTCAGTGGACCTGACCTTCAGGAGTGGGTTTGTTACAGCCATAATAACTGTTAGGACTTAAAACCATTTCTAAAAATGTAATCTGGTATAGCCAGTAATGGAACTGAAATAGTAATTTTGTACATTTACTTAAGGGGGTACAGAATGATACTGGAAATTCAACAATTGTTAAAATCAAACCACTTGCCCCACTTCAACCTCGCCTTCTCTTCAAAACTCCCCTCCTCTATTCACTGTATAACCTGATTTCTTTGTATTACATGCTTGGCCTCTGAATATTATCTTACTATATTAATGGAGAGCATTTGTGGAAAGATTAGGTCATTTTCCTTTTGTAACATGGCACTGCAAATGACAGTAGAATAGATAACTTGGATTTGTTGGACTGGAACAGGTGACCATGGATTAATTGTCAAGTAATCCATGATTGCTCCTCAATAAACCATGCTTGCTCTTGTAATTCATCACTAGAACTCAAATGTCCTGTGCACTTAAATATATGTATTTCACATCAAGCACAGCTGCCAAATCCCAAACAGCAAACACAGCAGAAAAACAGAGATGATGCCACAGTTCACAAAAGTAAGTCAGCCAAATTCAACACATATTCTGAAATGTTGATCACATCGGCATGTAATCAGTAATTGAATCACTGTTCACCATTGTACTCACAATATTAAAAGGAAAATCAGCCTGTTTAGCACAACACAGAATTCTACATTCCAACTACCTGTGTCTATCTCTTTGTCAGTGTGTTATTGTACTTGCTAATATAGAATGTTGTGTTACAATTTATTGTCAAGCATAACTCCCTGTTTCTGTACTTGCCATGTTACAAGTGCATTAATCCACTCCACGGCATGGTTCTACTGTAGAATTAATCCATGCCTGGGTAGTTGGAGGCCCCAGCCCTCTCTCCCCCAGCATTGATTAATTCTACAACAGAACCATGCTGTGTCATGGATTAATGCTTAGATATCTAATATCTCATTTGTATTTTCTTTTAGGTTGAAAGAATTATAAATGTGGACCATCTTCTTCTATCTTCCCTCAAACTGCCTCACCACTACAGGACCTGTTTAGCAGATCACCTAACCATGAAACTGCCTGGAGCAAAAATGGACAACATGTGATTGCTGAAGGAAACCAGAAATGTGATGAATTTGCTCTATCTTTTTGGAAAAACTTGTTGATGTAAAGTGTAGTTTATATTTGTAAACTGTGAATTTTTAAACACCTTGGTATTGGGATTGTACCCTCCAACACTTACATGTGCACACTAACACTCACATGTATATTTTTTGGATGGTATCTTTCCAGCCCACCCATCATGCAACAGATGAATTATAATAACGCAGTATTTAAATAATTGTTTGCCTTTTTAAAGCATGATGGGAGAGCCAGTCCTCATCCCCTGAGGAAGGTTCAGATGAAGCCAAAGCACTGGGGTAACTAGTAGGTTAGTATTATACTGCTTTTACGTTTGTTTGAAATTTTGCAATATTAACATTGGAGGCTAATTGTTTAAAAATTGGAATACTGAACGTTGACTGTATGCTAACACTGTTTATCACTTAGGTGACCCTTTGGGCACTTGTCTTAGGTATAATAAAACTGTACAGCTGGTATCTAAAACTGTGTTAGCAAATTATTGGTAATTTGAGTGCAGTCCAGTCTGTGTTCTTGTAGCTATTGGGTTGGCCACCCAGGATTTGCACCCTCCCAGTGATTAAAGCTCAGCTGGTCTCTTTGCTCTAATAAACTTTTCTACATCTGCACTGCCATTTATTCCACCAGCCTTTGTCTCTTTATTTGTACACATTGTACCTTTTTTGGCTCTGTTCACATTTTATGTGTTGGTACTTTACCTTGTACTAATCAGTAATATTGTGTGTGCTTTTATTATTCTATTTTTCATTCCATCTCCCCCTGGTTGCACTTGCAAATGAACTTTGGCTCAGTTTGCCTTTCTTTCCGGATTACCAATTTTCAAATAAAAATAAATAAATAATACATGTGTAGGTTGTGGCTGGCCACAATGATATGTACCAGGATCTAATATTTTCCTTTTTCATCTCATTTTACAGGTGTTTAAGCAAAAAGAGAAAGACCAGGGGAGGGATAGAAAGGCTTTGGAAGGAGTGTGTGGAAGGGGACCAGGAAAAAGTGGATGTCATGAGCAAGTACTTTTATTCAGTGTTCACAGAGGAAGGGAAAGGAGAGGGACCACAGATAAGGGCCAGGAGCATCAAAGGAAGGGAAGTAGACATTAGTCAATTTACAAAGGAGAGCATTCTGAGGGAACTCCCAAATCTGAGTGGACAAGGCAATTGGGCCAGATGGGGTGCATACTAGGATATTGAGGGAGCTCAGGGAGGTGCTGGCTGCACCTCTGACAGCCCTATTCAACCACTCATTGCAGAAGGGAATGGTTCTAGAGGACTGGAGGAGGACAGATGTAGTCCCACTTCACAAAAATGGAAGCAAAGAGGAGGTTGGCAACTACAGGCCAGTCAGCCTGACTGGTGGTGGGAGAAGTAATGGAATCAGATGATTGTGGATTATCTGGAATCCAGTGGTCTTCAGGATCCATGGTAGCATGGATTTACGGGGGGGGGGGGTCATGTCAAACAAATCTGATAGATTTCTTTGGGTGGGTGGCCAAGGAATTGGATCAGGGTGGAGCAGTGGATGTGGCCTACCTAGATTGCAGTAAAGCATTTAACAGCATTCTACATAGAAGATTTGTGAAGAAAATCAGTAGAAATATTACCAAATAGAAGATTCGTAAACAAGCTTGGAATCCATGGGGTGGATCCTAATGTAGTAAACCGTATGATAAGTTGGTTGGGGGACATGAGGGAGAGGGCGGTGGTGGTACACAGAGTTCACTCCAAGGAAGGGACGGTGACAAGTGGGGTGCCACAGTGATCAGTACTGGGACCGGTCCTCTTTAATGTCTTTATTAGTGATATTGCAGAGGGGCTAGAAGGGAAGATATCCCTCTTTGCAGATGACACTAAAATCTGTAATATGGTAGACACTCCAGGAGTGTGGAAAAAATGAACAGTAATCTAGAAAAGTTAGAGGAGTGGTCAAGGGTGTGGCAGCTAGGTTTCAATGCGAAGAAGTGCAAAATCATGTGCTTGTGCACAGAAACCTAGGAGCGGAGTACAAAATGGAAGGGGGTAATATTAACTACCATCAAATAGGAAAGGCACCTGGGAATAATCATATCTGATTACCTAAAGGTGGCCAGACAATGTGGCAAGGCAGTGGGGAGAGCCAGTGGGATGCTAGGGTACATAGGTAGGGATATTACTAGCAGTAAGAGAGAGGTGGTGTTACCACTCTGGTGAGACCTCATGTAGAGTACTGTGTCCAATTCTGGAGATCACATCTTCAGAAGGACACAGAGTAGATGCAGTCCAGAGAAGGGAAACCAAAATGGTGCATGGTCTGCATCACATGCCCTGTGAGGAGAAACTGAAGGACATCAGTTTGTACACCTGGAGGAAAGGGGGGGTATTATAGAAACATTCCAATACCTCCCAGGTATAAATAAAGTTCAAGAGGGAAGCAGATGTGAGGAAGTACTTCTTCACAGAAAGAGTGGTGGATGCCTGGAACAGCCTCCCAGTGGAGGTGGTGGGGGCAACAATGGTAATGGGCTTCAAGAATGCATGGGATAGGCATAAGGGAACCTTAGAGGTAGGGAAAGGGGGGGTAAAGCCGGAGATCAAGTAGGGTCTATAGTGTTATAATAGGCAGGGAAATTGGGCGGGCAGGTCAAGCGGTCCTTATCTGCCATCAGTATCTATGTTTCTATGTTTCATTTTATTTAAGGTTATAACTATTGAGCAGAGCTCATTTGCAATGGTGACCCATAGAAAACATCAACAAGCCGGCCTGCCGGTGCAGCGGCTGGATTACCACTTGCGGCGCCAGTGACCGGGGTTCAGGAACGAGTCCAAGTCACTGGAGGGTTGGCTGGGGGGGAGGAAGATTAAGCATCTGAAGGGCACTCTCCTTGTCCAGGGAGGGGGTGATGCTGCTCCTGTTGCAACACCACCATCTGGGTGCACACGGGTGGAGGTGCAGTGGAGGGCACCACGTGGAAGGGGAGGACATCGGCTGGGGTCCAGAGCAGCGTCACATCTCCATGTGCACCTGCCTACTTGGACCTCCTTGGCTTCCAATGTCTTCAGGGGAAATGGGGGGAAAAATGGAAAATGGCCCAGTAGCCGTGCCTGGCGATGGGCAGGTGGTGAGGGTGCAGTACGGTCCCGGAACATCAGTCGGAGGCCCAACACATATGGTGTAAGTAGGGAGGCTGCTGGACCTCCTACTTCCCCACCCAGGGGGTGATCCATGGCAGGATGGAGGCTGAGAGGACCAAGCTCTGGGCTTAGGCTTGCCCCACCACAGGAGTCCCCGAGAAAAGGCCGGCTGCGGAGAGAAGGGGGCGTGAGCATAAAAAATAAATCAATAAAAAAAAAGAAAGAAAACAAACAATATAAATATACATGTTTCAAATATACATACATGAATAGTTACAGTAAATACAATATAGCTGCACATAGCTGAAGTCCATCTTCTTCCAAGTTGTGTAACAGGGTGTGCTTTGAAACAACTGAGAAGCTGCATGGGATATACTATATTGGACTAGATATCTGCAACAAATCTCTCTCTTGCTTACATCTGAGGGAAGTTTTCCTTACTTTACAGTCTTACATTGGTATTGCTTTGTGTTTAACTATTTTAGTTTTTAATTCAGGAAAGGGGTTTTCAAAACTGCTTATCTTGTGAGCATCAACAGAAGGGTTGAAATAACTGCATATTTGATTTTCCTTTGTGGCTAACAAACCACCAGGCTGTTTTGGGGCTGGGGAGGTTTACCTGTGTCTGACTTGGATGTCTGGATTTTTCTCTGTTTGATTAGCAGGGTATTTTCTCTGTCAAATTGTTGTGTAGGGCATCTTGCTGATAGGAAGGCACTCATCACAGCAGTGGGTCAGAGCTTTTAGCTGATTGTTTCGTGAGGGCACAGTTTAGGCCCACCCTCTCACCCCACCCACCCCTGGAAATAGTTCCTTTATACCTGGGGTTCTGACATCATTTCCTCAAGAGTGCAAGGTATATCACTGTCATATCCTCTCTAGCACACTGCACTGACAATATAAGCATACACATTGTATAATATATATATTTCTATATAACAAACCAATCACACATGCACACACACACACACACACACACACATGAAAACAAACAAAAAAAAGTAGACAAACATGTGGGGAGTAGTGCAATGTAATGGCTGTGGGGCAGCAGTCTTCCGGGAGTCTTTCTGGAGGCTGAGATGCTGCCCTATTTGCAGACAACTCTCTGCCCTGAGGGAGGAAGTTGCCCTTCTTCAGGACACACTGGACAGTAGTAAGAGAACCTTCCCCCAGGCCACACTGGACAGTAGGAAGGGAACCTCCCCCATCCAGGGAGTACCAGAGCCACCACCACCTCAGAGGTTGCGAAGAAAGCACAGCAGTTGGACCACAGTGGGCTCAGGGAGGGTGAGGATGGTGGAACAGAGGCACACCCAGTAAGTTGTTTCACTCCACAATCCATACACCATTCTGGGTGCATAGCTCCCATGGATGCACCCGCAGAGGAGACCAATGGAAGCTGTGGACAACTGTCACAAGGAGGCCCACAGGAAGGAGGCAGAGGACACCACAGGGAAAGTGAAGCAGCTCCTGGTGGGGACCCAATATTAGGGGATAGAACTGGGGAGCAGGGAAAACTGAAGTAAGGTGCCTGCCTGGTGCCATGGCTTGGAGGGACAAGAAGACATCCTCAGGATCACGGAACAGCTGCACGGGAGTCTGAGCTGGATGTCATTGTCCACCTATGGACAAATGACTTGGCTCATCATGAGATTAGAGCAGTGCAGGAGGACTTTATAGAGTTGGGGAGGGGCCTAAGACAAGAGTACACACAGTATCCTTCTCAGAGGTGCTGCCTGTCAATGGCATGGGGAGGCGAGGGTACTTTGCACCATGCAGTTTAATGAATGGTTGAAAAATGGTGTGGAGCACAGGGTTTGGCTTCATTGGGGACTGGGGTTCCACCTGGGGACACTCAGCCTATACTGGCAGGATGGTCTGCATCTGTCCAGGAAGGGAACAAGTCTTTTGAGCAATCGATTTAAATGCTTCATTGGCAAGCTTTTAAACTAGTCAAAGGTGGGAGGCACTGATAAGCAGCAGGAAAATCCCAGCCTCTCCCTACAAAACAGGGTACTATATGAGAAAAAGACCGAGGTAGAAAGATCAGTGGGGGATGCTGCAACAGAAGGTAAAGCCATCAAAAAATGGAGAGCAATGAGTACCAATGCCCGTAGTCTGGGTAACAAGCTTCCTGAATTAGTGGCCTTGATGGAGAAGGAACATCTGGATATCATGGCAGTCACAGAAACAGGGTACACACAAAACCATGACTGGGACATAAACATACCAGGATACACTATCTACAGAAGGGACAGGGAGGGTAAAAGAGGAGGAGGAGTAGCTCTTTACATAAGGGAAGGAATCAAAGCAACAGAACATAAGGGTAAACAGGGAGGAGAAGAAGCACTGTGGGTAAATTTGGAGACAGGTAATGGCACCACAATCCGCACAGGGGTTGTATAAAGACCCCCTTCTCAGGGGGAGGAAATGGACAAGAAAATTATAGAAACTATACTTAGAATGCCAGAAAAAGGGGAGATATTGCTGATGGGTGATCTGAATATGCCAGATGTTAACTGGAGTGCAGTTGCAGCAGCCACTTCGAAGAGTGGGGTTATTCTAGATGCCCTACAGAGGGCATGCCTTAGACAACTAGTATTGGAGCCCACTTTCGAGGAGGCAATCTTAGACCTGGTTCTCTCAAATGGAGATGGAGAGGATCACAGATGTAGAAGTGGGTAGCCATCTGGGAACTAGTGACCATCGAACAGTATGGTTCACAATAAACACAGCAACAGAGTCAAGCCATACAAAGGCAAAAGTACTGGACTTTAGGAGGGCTGACTTTGCCAAAATGGGTGAGTGCCTAAGGAATGCACTAGCAAATGGGCAGGAAGGAGGGGTGGAAGAACAATGAGGAATAAGAAAAACTGCCATCACAGAGGTAACAAGCCTTTGTGTGAAGCAAATAAACAAAACAAAATGATGTAAGAAACCACTATGGTTCTCAAAGGAAGTGGCAGTGAAGGTTCAAGAGAAAAAGAAAACATTCAGGAAGTACAAGGAATCACAGAAGGAGCAGGACAGAGAACTGTATCAGTTAAAGCAAAAGGAAGCTGGGAAGGCAGTCAGAACAGCAAAAGCTCAAACCGAGGAAAAGATAGCCAACTAGTTAAGAAGGGGAATAAAACCTTTTATAGGTACATCAGGGAGCGAAGAAAGACCAAGGGAGGGATAGTGAGGCTTAATAAAGGAGAGGGAGGGTGGGCAGAGGGAGACTGTGAAAAGGCAGAGATACTAAACAAATATTTTTGCTCAGTATTTACAAAGGAAGAGGGGGAGGTACCTAAAACAAACAGTAGAAACACTCTGGATACAGAAGTTGATACCAGCTCATTTACAGAAGAAAGGGTTATGAAAGAACTCTTAAAACTGAAGGTGGACAAAGCAATGGGGCCTGATGGGATTTATCCCAAAATTCTAAAAGAAATAAGGGTAGAACTAGTGATGCCACTGACTACCCTCTTTAACAAATCATGGGAGGATGGGGTGGTACCCGAGGACTGGAGGAGGGCAGATGTGATTCCCCTTCACAAAAGTGGGAGGCAGAAGCAGGAAACCATGACCTGTTAGTTTAACCTCAGTGATAGGAAAATGATGAAATCACTTCTGAAGGAAAGAATTGTCGAGTATCTAGAGGCCAGAGGGGCACAGGACCCAAGGCAGCATTGATTCACAATGGGAAGGTCATGCCAGACGAACCTGATAGATTTCTTTGACTGGGTGACCAAAGTAGTAGATCAGGGAGGGGCTGTGGACATGGTATACCTAGACTTTAGCAAGGCATTTGACACAGTCCCACACAAAAGATTAATATACAAGTTAGCCAGCCTGGGAGTGGGTCCCAAGATGACAGCCTGGGTAAAGAATTGGCTGGAGAATAGGACACAGAGAGTAATAGTAAATGGAGTCCACTCTGAAGAAAGGGGTTACTAGTGGGGTACCGAGGGTTCAGTATTAGACTGTCCTCTTCAATGTCTTCACAAGCGACATTGCAGAGGGACTGGAAGGAAAAGTGTGTCTCTTTGCAGATGACACAAAGATCTGCAACAGAGTTGATGCACAGGGTGGGGTGGAAAGGATAAGAAGGGACTTGGCAAGGTTAGAGGAATGGTCAAATGTATGGCAGCTTATATTCAGTGTTAAGAAGTGCAAGGTAATGGTAAAAACCTAGGGGAAGAGTACACAATGGGGGGTGAGATACTAACAACAACAAAAATGGAAAGGGACCTGGGGGTAGTCATATCAGATGACCTAAAGGTGGGCAAGCAATGTGAGAGGCCAGCAAGGAGGGTGGGGGATACTGGATGCATAGGGAGAGGCATCACCAGTAGAAAACAAGAAGTTATTATCCCTCTGTACAGACAGCTGGTCAGACCCCATCTGGAGTATTATGCAGTTCTGGAGACCCAATCTCCGCAAAGACATAGACAGGATGGAAGCTGTCCAGAGGAGGGCAATAAAATGGTGCAGGGTCTGCACTGGAAGACATATGAAGAGAGACTAAAGGAGCTTAATATGTATAGCCTCGAGAAAAGGAGGAGAGGGGGATATGATAGAAACTTTCAGGTACCTCAAGGAATCAACAAAGTTCAAGAGGGTAGCATCTTTCAAAAAGAGGTGTGCAAGAACAAGGGGCACAATTTGAAGATGGGGGTGGCTCAGAGGTAATTTAAGGAAGTATTTTTTCACAGAGAGGGTTGTGGATGCATGGAACGTGTTCTCCGGAGGAGGTTGTGGAGTCAAAAACAGTGGTGGAATTCAAGCATGCATGGGACAGTCATAAGGCCATTCTAGGGGGTGGGGGTAGGAAGAAGTAGGCTGCTGTTTAACTAGGATCTGCAGCTTATCCAGTAGGTAGGGAAATGGGCAGACTGGGTGGGCCAAACGGTCCTTATCTGCTGTCAAATTCTATGTTTCTATGTTAAGCAGAGTCTAGATTGTAACATCATTCTCCCAGTGCTGAGATGGATTTCAGAAACCATTGTTTCAACATGCTAACTGATGGAGGTTTCAAATCCAGTAGGTGAAATGTAGCTGGAAGTTAATTCCACAAAGTGGGCATACATTGACTGTAAAAATATGAAGACCTTTGTGTCTTTGTTCTATGGACAGCCAAGATGTGAACTCCTCTAAGAGGGATTAACCCATCTTTCAAAGAGTCTATTCCCCAAATATTCTGCCACTTGTCACTAGGTGTCAGCGTGGCTCAGTTGGTAGCACATCTGCCTCTGGACCAGAAGGTCATGGGTTCTCGTCCCACACCAGGATTGGACTTGCACCTAAAAATCGCTGGCATCCGAATGCAGTATTGAGAGGTGCTGTACTGCTGGGGTGTGCCGTCCTTCGGATGAGACGTTAAACCGAGGTCCCTCCTACCCATCCTGGTGTTGTCCTGGTGGGTGTCCAGGTGGAAGTAAAAGAACCCAGGGCACTCTTCGCAAAGAGTAGGGAATATTCCCGGTGTCCTGGCCAACATTCCCCTTTCCATAAACCGGTTCATGCAATTATCCAGGCTGTGGGTGATGATGTGCGATATGGCCGCCACCACACATTCAGTCACTTCACTACCAGTCTAGCATTGCTTGTAAAGCGCTTTGGATGTATGAAAAGCGCTATATAAATACTGATTCTTCTTCTTCTTGTCTCAATACAGTCTTGCAGGATAAAATCAGCTTATGCAGCCTCCTCCTCCTATCAGGCAGGGAAATCCACCCTAGCCTTCTTTAGAAAGCACAATGGTGGGTTTCCCTGGGACACCTAAGGGTCAACCTAGCTAAGTGGTTGTACAGGATGTCTAGATTATGTAAACTGTCACTTGTGGGGTAATCATGCAAAGTGTCGGTGTAGGCAAATAAGGGAAAAACCTGTACCTGAACAATTTTTTGTAATGTTGCAGGGTCCAGACATTTTCAATTCCTATACAAGAGCCTGGCTCTTTTACCAACTTGCACAGTCAATTTATCCATATGCTTGTTTCCTGTCCCTGCAGGATCAAGCCAGAATCTTAGGTACATATATGTATCTACTTGTTCCTGTGAAGCCCCATTTACATCCCTAATAGATACATTAGTACAAGTTTTAATTTCAGATGCTGTACCAAATATCATAAACTTAGTTTTAACTGAATTCAGCTTCAGTTTTGAGATATTAAAGAAGGCCTTGTAGCCCATTAAAACTTCTCTGAAGTTTATCTAATACCTCCAAGACTGAAAGGCTGGATATATAAACTACTGTGTCATCTGTGTACAGGTGGTGAGATCTGCCACCCACATTAGCTTCCAACCCTCTTATGTAGATCAAAAATAGTAGTGACCCAAAAGTTGAAACCTGGAGTTCCATTCTTAAGTTAATCAATGGGTTGATTCAGTTCTATTTACCACAGTTGTCTGGCTTCTCGGGTATAGTATGATCAAAATCAGTTTAGTACCTTCCTATTTAATACTTCAGCTAACCTGGACAGAAAAATGTGTTGGTCAAACATGCCGAAGGCCTTGGAGAGGTCAACAGAGATTGTCTCAGTAAGTTGCCCGGAATCCATTGCTTTGTTGACATTGTCCAAGACCCTCGACACAGAGAGCACCATACCATGATGCCTATGAAACCCACACTGGAAACTGTCAAATAGACCATACTTTTGTAAGTGAGCTGTAAACTGGTTAGCCAACAACCTTTCTAGTAATGTAGATATCAGGGAAAGCAGAGAAATAGGACAATAGTTTGTCAGTTATAGACTGGAAAATCCCTGGCCAGATTCTAGGCTTGAGGGAGAAGACCTGAAGTAAGGGAACAATTGAATAAATAAGTAAGAGGTTCAGCCATATGAAGGGCTGAACACTTCAACAGGGAAGGGGAAAGACTGTCCAGACCACAACTTTTGTTTATAAATCCAGCAACAGTTCCAGGACCTTATACGTTTCTATCATACTAAATGAAAAGGGTGTGTTAGCACCAGTGTCCCCACAGTCCCATGGGTTTTGTAAGTTCTTCACTGTCCATACAAAAAAGTTTCCAGATCTAAAAAACATTTTTTTGAAACTGTCTGCAAGGTGAACCTCTGTCACAGTCTTCGTTAGTTTGAATTTATATATTTGGATTAGATTTGGTCTGGCCTTTAACTCCCTTATAATAGACCAGAAATTTGGGGGGGGTCACCCGCAGCATCAGATGTTTTGGCCTTATAAAACAAGCTTTTTTTTTTTTGCATTTTTTGCCCCTACTACATAAATATTTCTAAGATTTCTACAGAGCTCCCAATCCTTCATTGTCTTGGAAGTGAGGGTAATCGCCCTAACTTTATGTTTATCCATTTATAATGTATGGTTGAACATTATTATTACCTGAATTTGACTGAGTCACCAGGATGTTGTACTATCGATGTGATGTTGTGATACCATCATGAGTACGTCATATCAATGGTATAACAACATAGAACGTGTTCACACATGCGCATTCTGCATACTGGTACGAGCTCATGCATGCACGTTCCATGAACCGCACTCTGAAATGGCTGTGGCAGTGAGAGATGAACACTACGGAATAGAGGGGTGCTGCATAAATATGAGTGTGATGGACTACTTAGATCATACACTGTAAAAGACAATGTATGGTCCACTATCGGCAACAAGCTTATGTATCCATCTCAAGGTAGCCATGGTGACAAAAACCTAGTGAGCTTCGCTCTCGAGGTTTAAACAGTTGCCATGCCAATCTCTCGATGGCTACACAAGCTTTTTACCAATCGATGACCATACATTATCCTCTATTTAATTTCAGTAGATAGGATGAACACCACAGAGCTGATTTATTTTTGATCTTACTGGTTTTTGAAGGTAGATGTTTACTATATATTGCCATCATTTCTGAAACAAAATATGACTATCCCTCATTTATGTCTGGGATCAGTGTAAATCTTTAGCAGTTTAATGCTTCCAAGTCTGACAAAAAAAGCCAGATAATCAAATGATTTAAATAATCAGAATTTAACAAATGTTGGCAATGCAGTTGCTCTATTCCTTATTTGACATAGTATACAACATTGTGGTAGCTGAATAAATTAGCCATCACACCGGATTCCTTATAATTATAGTGGGAATTTCTTAACACCAAATCAATTAGTGATAAATTCATAGGATTTTAACATTTACACAAGTGCTATCAGAAACTAATTGTTCCAGCAGTAGTTTAAAACAATTGTTATAATATTTTTTACATCTATCTACATCCAACCAGTCTACGTTAAAATCACCTATCAGTAGTAACTCATGGATGGAGAAAGGGAGTAATATGTCTGCTAAAGTCACAACACATTCAGCATTGGAAACATGGATGGCCTGCAGCCTCCAAACAATACAAGAGGTTTCCCATACTGCGCTTTTATTTCCAATGCAAAATATTCATAACACTTTCTATCAGTGCTTAGTTGTAACCATTTAGGCAAGAACCTGTCTTGGTAGTAAACTAACACCCCTCCCCCTTTTTATTCCAATATGCTCTAACCAAATGATACCCATGTACACCCAGGGCAACATCCTCATACCTATCGTGCAGCCGAGCGTTGGTAAATATCATGAAGTCAGGGTCACACGCCATTGCAAATTCCCTAATCAAGTCCACGTTGGGTAAATGCTTCTTGCATTTGAGTGAACAAATAAGATGCCATTCCTGTTCTTCAGATTACATGCAAGTGGGCCAGGATTTGGAGTAATGTCCCCACATAGTAATAAACATTGTGTGATGTAAACCCTAAACAGAAGCCTGGTATCTATCAAGCTGACTATATAAAGGGAAGGACATCTCCTTTTCACCTCTCTTTTGCAGTTCCCTCCAATTTCATTAATCACAGCAACGTTTTGGACCATGCTCGATAATAAGCCGAAAGGAGGACTGTTACTCCCTAGAGGTACAGTAAGTACCTCACTGGGGACATATCTTGTCACAACTCAAGTGATTGGGACCTTGTCCAACTACTAGGTCTAATTAGTTTAGAATCCTTTATCCAAAAATCCCTCCCCTCTTCCCCACCTCAAAGAACCGACTGTGAATACAATCACCAGCAGTACAAAAAAAATGCCCCAATATTGTTGTGTTTTAGTCTCAAAATAAACTATAATTTGCAAGGAACTGTGATTTGGTCCCAACAACCCTATACTCAGTCAGTGACCCTACTAATCACAACATGTACTCAGCACTTTTACCATGTTAATGTATTGGCTTAATCAAGTTAAAAAGTACCATGTATGTATAAGCATATATAAAAAGTAGTTACTACACAATCAGATATGAGCACAAAGTTCAATAATAACCAGAATTACAAATATCTTCAGATGTGATGCTCTGCTGTTCCAGTCATTGAGTCCAAAGGCAATTTTAGATCATAGCTTACTCACAGTTTGTGTGGCTCATAAATTTGTCTCTAAAGAGTTCCTGTTTTGCACCAGCTCTTATGTTCTTTAGTATAAAAGATGACTTGAGCAACTACTGTAGGTTTCAGCGTAGATGCCTACAATAATAAGATTTTATTTCCAAGTGGCTGGACAGTGCTCCCCTTTGAACCCTACCACTCTGCCTCTACTGATGTCAGTCCTATGGCTCCATCTCCTCCTGACTCCAGTCTGGCCCCCTGCACACCGGACACTGGGTCTTTGGCTCTGAAGAGAGTAGCTGAGAAGGAGGGTTACAGGGCAAAAGACTGCAGGTGGAAAAGTCTGTGAAACTGACAGCTCATTGACAGTCAATGAATCCTTGGGGTTGTAGCAACTGACTCAGCTCTGCATTTGAACCTTGCCTCCAATGATGTCAATCCTACGGCTCCATCTCCTTCCAGCTCTGGTCTGGCTCCCTGCATACCAGATACTGATTCTTTGACTCTGGGGAGGGTAGCTGAGTGGGAGGGTTACAGGGCAACAGACTGCAGGTATAAAAGTCTGAAACCGGCAGCTCGTCAAGAGGTAGTGAGTCCTTGGAGAAGATATAAGTGCGCTGAGCCATTGTTGAAGGTAAAACTTTCCCTTCAGGTCTTGGAAGTCATAAAATGAGCAAAAAAAAAACATCCACAGAAAAAGCATACTGTTCATAGTGGGAAACGTTTTCCTTCTGGTAAAGCAATAAATCTCTGTTTAGGAGCTCTACTTTCATATATTCATACCTATTGCACTGCAAGTTGCCGATGTCAGTACCACTTGAAACTTTATCACCACTAGGGTCACCCATATTGATTTATTCCATGATATGCTGGCAATGTATGTGCCACCTAAATAACAAGGACGGTCCCTTCAATGCTCTCTTTTTTGCTCATATGCTATCAACCATTCAGACTGAAGGTGTGACAGCTTGCAATGTATTTTTTTCTTGCAGTTTTTTTTTTTTTATTATTTTTATCATCATCTATGCCTCTATAAAGTATTTCAGCTGAAATGGGAGGTCGAGTAAAAATTTAAAATGATATTCTTGTGTGGTCTACACAGCAGGGAACAGAGCTGTGAGCGACCTTTTGTGTAAAATGTTCTTTGTACTCACAGTACAAACAAGTGGGGGTGGGTAGCAGAAGTTTTCTGATCTAAAAGGCTTTTGTTTTGGGTAAACATCAAAGGGCTGAATCCCTTTCATAACACAAATACATGTTTTGAGGCAGAATGAGATGGAACCCCACCAACTGAGCCAGATGGGAAAACAAAAGGACCCATGCTTCAATCCACAAAATAAGTTTGGACTTATTCTCAAAAAGGGTGTTCTCCAGAGATCAATAAATGGTCCAGTATGTGATGTCGGGGAGGCATGTATGATGATGCTGATGTAATGGACCAGCCAGCCTAAGATATCTCTGTGTTTGTTTGCTCTTAGAGTTTCAGTTATGTTTTGGGATTCTGAACTAGCAACATCATGGGTTCAAGTCTACCTTATCACAACATGTTCCCAGTTGAAGGTAAGGTTCTTCCTCTCTACTTATTAGAATCTAGATAGTTTTGAGTTAGGTTATTCTGTGCACTCTCTGTCTTTTCCAAAAGTCTTTGTTTTTATTTCTGTAGAAATCTTGTATTCTCACCCCAGTAATTCTCCAATATTCATAACTCTTACAGTCAGCCCTTTAAGTAGAACTGCCCGGAGATAGAATGTATGCTAATGATGGAACCATCATTGGCTCATGCCACTTTTCAAATGCTGCCCGTATCAACTGACAGTGTTCTAATGCTTCAGATTTCATTCTCTGCCTGACAAGTACAGACACCTCAGAGTGCTCTCATCAGTCATTCTTGTTTTGCTGAATTCAAAATAATTGAGTATTTTTATCACATTTTTTTCATTTACTGCCTTTATCTTTTGTTAAATTGTGAACTGCTAGTTAGTTTAGTGTTCTTTTGTATTATTTTCTCAGTTTCTCCTGGTTCAGGATAACCGGGGAGAAAACAAGCTTTAGTGTCAGTTCCAGAGTTTTTTGAAAGTAAAACTCTGGTTAGTTCTTCATTTAGTTTTAATAGTTTATTTTTAAATTTACCGCTAAGTTTGTAAAAAGTAACTGATAAGCTTGGTTCCCAAATTACCGGTTCCTGGTTCTTATCGGAACTTTTATCGGTTCCGGAACTGACCGCAAACCGCAAAAACACTTTAAATTTAAAAATCTTTTTTGCGGTTTCTATTTTCTGCCAGTTTCCATTATGTCAGACAAATTGAAGAAGAAAACCAGTGAACCTGGTTTCAAAAATTGTACCCAGTGTGGGGAAGTCTTTGCCAAAGCGGACAAACATTCCTTACCTGTTGTCTGCCTTAGCCAGGATAATTTTTCTGCTGATTGTGACATCTGTAAAAGCTTTCCTCCTAAAACAGTGGACAAATGTTTGGAAAGGTTGCAGAAAAAAATCACAAAAGGGTTCCTTGTGCTCTGACCAGCCAATACCCTCTAAACAAGCTGGTGAAATCACAGATACTGTTCAGACCACCCCTAATAAAGGTGCACAGGGCAAAAGACCCACAGAACTGGCTGACTCCCTGGTTCCTTTGAAGAAATCAAAAAAAGACCAAACATATTGAACCCCCCACCGCCAGTGGGCTGAAGGGGACTTCAACTGAGTCTGTAATAATGCCTTCACCTGAGGAAATTGCTCAGGCCTTTAAGATTATTCAAGCATTACAGGGGTTGGCATCAGTCCCTGCCCCCCCAATTCAGGGACAAACCCTTTCCAAGCAAGCCACCCCTTCTACACAGCCCTCAACTCATGAACGCTTAGAGGTTGAGGACTATGAAGAGTATGAGGAGGAGGAAGAGGAAGAGGAAAGTATTAAACCAGAAGTCTCCCCTGAACAGGAGTTTGGTTCCCCTCCTAAAACAACAGAATATTTATCATCTCATTTTTCTTTTGTCAGAAAAATGGTACATGCTTTGGACCTCACTACCAGTGAGGCTGTGGAAGATGAAGATGAGTCTGAGTACCTCGAAATGATGGAACTCACACCTACCAAAAAGCTGCTGCTCCCTGTATATAAATGTTTCAAAAAATATGCTTTTAAAATCTTGCAAACTCCTCATTCTGTCTCCCCTGTAGACAAAAGGTTGGAGAAGAAATATCAACTTGACAGGGAGGGTGCTGAATTTTTATTCACCCATCCTGATCATCAGGGAGTGGTACAAACAGCAGTTTGTGACAGGGAAAAAGTGCCTTTAGCCTCCCATCCTCCTGAAAAGGACTTCAGAAAGATGGATAGCATGGCTAAAAAAGGACATCTGTCTGCCTCCTTGGCTATTAGAGAGGCCAGTTATCAGGCATATGCAGCACAGTATCAGAAGACACTGTGGCAGTCTTTTTTGGATATGTCCAAGAAAGCCAAGCCAGGCCTCTTACAGGATTTGGCTGAGACTGCCAGTTGTGGGTTGGAGGCTGCTAAGTACCAGTTCCAGATGGCAGCTGACTCAAATGACACTGCTGCCAGATGGATGGCGAATTCCGTATGTTTGAGGAGGTTTGCATGGCTCAGGGCCACAAACCTCACTCAGGACACCCAAGCAAAAGCTATGAATTTCCCCACAGAAAATAATTCTCTTTTTGGGGACAAGACAGATGCTTATATGGAAAACGCGAACGAATACAAAGTCACCTATAAAAGCAACTCAGCTAAAGAAAGGACATCTCCTTCCACCAGGCCTTATGGAAGGGGAGGCGGGGCAGATTTCCTTACAGCAGGCCTTTTTACCAGGCCCAGGCTGTTCCACAATATCAGCAGTACCCTCAGCAAACAGGGTACTTCAGGAGCAGAGGCAGTAGGGGATCTAGGTGAGGTTCCCAGGCTGGACAGGCTCAGTCCCAGGCAAAATAGGCTCCCTGACTCCATCGTCAAAGCTTCCTCCCCACTACCAGCAAGGGAAGACTGGCTCATTATTTTCAGACTTGGAAGAACATCACCACAGACAAGTGGGTCCTGGAAGTAGTGAGTCAGGATTTCTCCCAAAGCTTCAAATCCTTCCCAAACCTAAGATCCAGAGTATTCAAGCCAGCTTCCATAGCAGAGAGGAAGCTATTGGAAAAGGAGGTTCAGAACCTGCTACTGTCAAAAGCAGTGGAACCTGTTCCTCCACAGCAAAGGGGAAAGGGTTTTCACTCAAGGTACTTTCTCACAACAAAGAAAAATGGTGAGTGGTGGCCTATCCTAGACCTTAGACTGTTAAACAAACATCTGACAAAGCTAAAGTTCAAAATGGTAACATTGGCAATGATTCTGCCAACACTCCAGAAAGGAGATTGGTTGGCATCCTTGGACCTGAAAGATCCCTATTTCCACATCCCCATAAGGGAGTCTCACAGAACATACCTCAGGTTCAGACTCCATTCTGGTCACTACCAGTTTTCAATACTGCCATTCGGCCTCACTTAGGCCCCAAGAGTGTTCACAAAGTGCTTGGCAGTACTGGTGTCACACCAGCGAAGGCTGGGTGTCACAGTATTCCCATATCTATATGACTGGTTGGTGGTAGAAAACTCACCACAACAGGTAAGGGAACATTTACAGCTCACCCAGGGCCTCTTGGAGTCCCTAGGGTTTCTGATACAAAAAGTCTGTCGTTCTACCTACACAGGTACTGCAGTTCATAGCAGCAGAGCTGAATACCCTGGATGACAGGGTTTACCTGCCTCTAGACAGGGTAAGAAACATTGTTCAGATGTCGGGCTCCTTCAGCCTGAACAGACCAAAAACTGCAAGGCAGTTTCTTCAGTTACTGGGCCACATGGCTGCAGCCACAGGTACAGTCTTTGGGTCCAGGTTCCTGGAGAGACATTCAGTTCAACCTCAGGGCACACTGGTGTCAAGGAAGGGATCCTCTCTCAAAGCTGATTCCCATAACAAAAACATTACTTCAAGCCCTCCAGTGTTGGAAAGAGGAAACCAACCTAAGGGAAGGGGTTCCTTTCTCACAACAGATGCATCACTACTAGGGTAGTGGACCCATCTAGGGGATCACACCACCCACAGTACATGATCAAGTGCAGAGTCACTTCAGCATATCAACCTTCTGGAGCTCAGAGCAGTGCTGCTGACCCTAAAGGCCTTCGCCCCACTGGTGCAGGGAAAGGTGGTACAGGTCACAACGGACAATACCACCACAATGTACTACATCAACAAGCATGGAGGGACAAGGTCAAGCCCTCTGTGTACAGAGGCCATGAAAATATGGAGCTTGGCTTACTTTTTGGGAGTTTCCCTTCAGGCCATCCATCTGCCAAGGAAGGACAACACTCTGGCAGATGCTCTTAGCAGAATCAACCAGGTCCATCACAAATGGGCCCTCAACAGACAGGTGTTGGAAGCAGTTTTCAGAAGGTGGAGTACCCCAGAGATAGATCTCTTTGCATCCTACTAGAACCACCACCTGTCAAATTACTCTTGCAGGCCACCAGCCCATGGGACAGTCCCCCTGGATGCTCTGGCCTTGGATTGGTCAGGCATGCATCTATATGCCTTCCCTCCATTTCCCTTGGTGATCAGGATTTTGATCAAACTCAGATCCCAACCAGCATCAATGATCTTGATAGCACCAGATTGGCCCAGGCAGCCATGGTACTCTCTGTTGCTTTCCATGTCTGTAGCCAAACCGATACACCTCTCTCAGAGGCACAACCTTTTAACCTCCAATCGAGGGAGGATCCTGTATCCGGAACTCAGATCCCTCAGATTCAACTCAAGGCATGGCTCTTGAGGATTTAGAGCAAACAGACTTGCATCTCTCAGACAGAGTTTTGAATGTTTTAAGGGGTTACAGAAAGCCATCTACTAAGAAAGCATATGCTTCAAAATGGAAAAGGTTTTCTATTTGGTGTTCCAACAATGATGTGGTACCAGCAAAGGCAGGGATCCCAGCCTTGCTGGTCTATCTTATTCATTTACATTCTCTGGGCTTGTAGTCCACTACTTAGAAGGTCCACCTAGCTTCAGTGTCTGCCTACATTTTGGCTGGAAAGGGTGCCTCCTTGGCATCCAATCCTATAGTCAAGAGATTTTTCAAAGGTCTGGCCCATCTGCACCCCCCTTATAGGGAACATGTGCCAGCTTGAGACTTAAATGTTTGTATAGCCAAGCTCAAGGGTCCCCCATTTGAGTCTATGGCATCAGCTCATTTGAAATATGTCACACGGAAAACAGATTTCCTGGTGGCAATAACTTCTGTGAGAAGGATCAGTGAACTTCAAGCTCTGTGCATTGATCAGGACTATATTTCATTCCACACAGATAAGGTAGTCCTACGAACAAACAGGAAATTTCTTCCCAAGGTGGTTTCTGACTTCCATCTAAACCAGTCCATTACTCTACCAGTCTTTTTCACTTTTTCAGGTGAGCTCAGACTCCACAGTCTGGATGTCAAACGAGCACTTAGCTACTACATGACAGCTACTAAGGAGCACAGGCAGGATAGAAAACAGCTGTTCCTGACTTATGGGAATGCGGGAAAAGGAAACCCAGCATCTAAAAGGTCCATTTCTTGCTGGATAGTTGAGTGCATTCAGTTTTGCTATTCTAAAGCTGGAAAAGAGCTCCCAGCAGGGCTGAGGGCTCATTCTACAAGGGGCACAGCTGCTACCATAGCAGCTGCCAGGGATGTCCCATTAGTGGAGATCTGTAAAGCAGCTACCTGGAGAACAGTACACATCTTTACAAAGCATTACAGCCTGGACACACAGTCCAGAAGTGATGCCTCCTGCAGGGTCTATTTCCAAAGTAGGTTCTGTGCCCACCTCCAAAGGTATTGCTTTGTAGTCTACAAGAGTTATGAATATTGGAGAATTCCTGGGGTGAGAAGAAAAAATTACTTACCATAGTAATCTTGTGTCTTCCAAGGTATTCTCGAATATTCAGAACTCACCCACCCTGCCTCCCCTTCTAGAACCAATAGCCTCTGCAATCCAAGCTGAGTAAACATATGTAAGGGTGCCACATACTGGCATGTCTGTTTTTGAACCCTGTGGGGCATTGGTTTCCCCTTTTTCTGGTGATTCTGACAATTAAAGGGGGTGTTTTCTTCCCCCACTTGGGGGGTTTGGTTAGGTTAATTTATTGAATTATAATCATTATTAGATAGCTATGGTTATTGGTGGGACCTGTACTTGCAGGCACTCCATGAAATATGAAGCATTAGAACATTGGCAGTTGATAAGGGCAGCATCTGAAAAGTGGCATGAGCCAATGATAGTTCCATCATTAGCATACATTCTATCACCAGGCAGTTCTACTTGAAGGGCTGACCACAAGTTCTGAATGCTGGAGAATACCCTGAAAGAAACAAGATTATTATGGTAAGTTATTTTTTCTTTCTCATCGTCTTTAGTGTATACTATCTTGTAACATGTAAATATCATGGAATATTAAATGTTATTTTTCTCACCCAAGGGGTCTTCTAGTATGCTTCAGACAGGTGCAGTATGCCAGTTGGGTTCAGCTGCCTTGGAGGTGGAGACAATGTAAATGAGGTAAGACATTGGCCAATCAGAACAGAGGTAGAGAGGGGAGTGCTGCCTGCAGTCAGCCTGAAGGGCTTCAGGACTTTTTCTCCACTGACTGAGTCACACTGCCCTGGAGTGCTCTCTCTCTCTCTCTAGTCTGCCCTTTCAGAGATAATTTTTTTGCTCTGAAATCTTCTTTTCCTGTGCTGCCTTAAGTTTTAAAGTATTTTTTATTCATTATCTTTGTTTTTTTGTGGTTCCCAGGAACCGTGGACTTTTTCCCTGTTTTCTTGCCTTTTTGGTGTTTTTACTATTTCCCGAGGTAACAATTTTTCCGCGGCTGAGGTAAAATATCCACGGGTTTTTATTTCTCATATTTATTATATCTGTGGACTGCTTTTCTGCCATTTTCTCACATTTTTACTTGGTTTTACTGTGGGTGAAGATTGTTTTTCTCATGGGTCTCTTGATCAGGAGCCTTTCTTCCCCACTTCTTTTCATTTTTAGGGGTATTCTGACACTTTTGCCTAGTCAGTAACCCTTTTTAGGTTGGAACTACATAATTTCTCCTATTGTGGTAAAGGCAGACGACCACAACCTTTCCATTTTTTCCTGGGTCCTTTCCAGTCTTTCAAAAAAAGAAAAAATCAGCTCTTTTTCTGGGCTATTATCTTTTTTACTATGGCCTCTCAGTCTGCCACCTCCCTCCTCTAAAAGCGATGACGACGGGTCTTCCACACTTACTAAAAATAAAGAAAAGTCCCCTAAGGACAATACTGAGACTAAGTCTGATAAACCAACAAATACAGACCAAGCCTTAAAAAGGAATGGACAGGGTTCTGATTCAGTCCCTGCAAAAAAGACTAAGAAAGAAAAACATACCACTGCCCCTCCCACAGAAAAGCAAAGGGAGATGTCGGTGGCTTTAAAAGATATGCCCTCTGCAAATGAAATGGCTAAGGCTTGACACATATGTCAGACTTTACAATCTGTGGGCAATTTATTTTCTGCTCCTTCGGAGCCTATGACATCTCTCAAAAATCTTGGCTACGATCAGAGTTGCTATTATGATGAAGAGTAACAGAATTTGGCAGAGGGTGAGCTCCCAGTGCCTGTTGGGCATCCCGACCAAGGTTCTGGCAATCCCCTTAACTCATTCCTTCCTGATGACGCCATATGGCATCATAAAAAAAATACCTCTTTTTCCTGATGACGCCATATGGCGTCCTAAATCATTTGCTGTAGTGCCTGATGACGGCAATTGGCGTCCATATCTTTCTCTTGGTGCAGCTCAAGCATTTGTTTACATTTGATGAATTGAGTTGTACCAGCTAATAGGGGACATCGTACCCTTACTAATTTTACCTAATATAATATGTGTTCCTATTGGCTATTTTTGAGAAAACAAGCCTTAATGCATAAATAAATAAATTTACTATTTTTTGCATGTGCTGTGAAAATGTATTATGTTCATTCTGCCATTAGTTTGTATCGTAACAGCAAATCATCTTGTTTTTAGTGTAACATGTTAACCTGATCAGGTTTACACTATAATTAATTTCATAATTTATTTATTTTTGTTTTTATTGAGCAATCCGATTGGCCGTCACCACTTTGGTGTATTTTTTGTCTTTGGGGTATTTTTCTACAATAACATGTTGTCACTGATATCATGATTGTTATAACTATTTGTCCATTTATACCACTAAGTGAGCTGAATATTTCTGTATTTAAAACCGAGCTCTGTGATTGGTGGATTTTCTGACATCATCAATTCTGAATTTAACTGGTATAAAGGGATTGTCTTAGATGCAGGCACCATCCCACTGATGAAGCCTTAGTTGTCGAAGCGCCAGGGAACCTGCACGCAGATCTTTTGTTGTGTCTTCCACTATTCTATTCAATGTGTGTGCCTGAAACGTTAGACTAAATCCTTATTTTGCATTCAAGCAAGGACTCGTATTTTTTTACAACCGTCACTGGAGGGAAAGTGGCTCTCTGGGCTCTGGAGTGTACAGTGATTTTTTTTTTGATGTTTCAGTTAGGGGTGACAGCCCTCACCTGCACCTGCCCTAGCTCTGTAGTGCGTCACCATTTGGTCATATTGATCCTCACTGTTGCCATGCTTGCTCCATGCTCATTGTACACGTCACTATTTCCATTAAACAGTCAGAGCACACACTGGTGCAGGAAGAGCATGGTGACTAGAAACTTAGTTTCAAGATGGAGGTGCTGCTCTTATCCTAAAATACTCACTTCATTTCGGTGCCAAAACCTCGATTTGTAATCTGTATTTACTTTATTTGTTTTTTATTTTTATTTATGATAAAAGTTTTCATAGTTGTTACTTTGTTCATTTTGGGATAATTTCTGGTCATCCTGTGTGATCACATCTTATGGATCCGCTGCATTCCTGATGGAGAGTGTGTTTCTTGTGCATGTACTAGATGAGGTCACATGAATTCAGCACCTTTGTTACTTTTAAAGAGTTTATGTTCAATTATGGCTATATTAAAATCTATGTGGCATGTTGCTCCCTGCATTATGGATGATAAGTGGGTTAGGGTCAGTAACATGTTTGTCTCATGCTCGGCACTTGAGTTTTCTCCCTAATACGCAGTTGCTGATTGTTTAAAATGAAAAAAATAATAGCGTTGCCTTTAACTTATCTGGCATCAGTCCAGCCCCAATCTCTGATGCATTGTAAAGGCCAAATCAGTTTTGAATCCCTCCAGAGTCACTTGTGTTGTCCATCGACTCGTATGACGTCAGTCCAGACTCAACCTCTGATGCACTGTAAAGTGTTCTTCAGGTTAAAATCCCTCCACAGCCACTTGTAAGATCTAGCTCCTTACCATGCATCAGTCGAGCCCCAAACTGTAGTGAACAGTGAAGTGCATTTCAGGTTCATATCCCTCCTGAACTGATGGTGTTGTCCATCGACTTACCATGCATCAGTCCAGACCAATCCCATAATGCACTGTGAAGTGCATTTCATGTTCAAAACCCTCCACATCCACTGGTGTAGTCCATCAGTTCAGCCCCAATCTGTGATGCACTGTAAAGTATTCTTCAGATTCAAATCCCTCCACAGCCACTTGTAAGATCTGTCTCCTTATCATGCATCCATCGAGCTCCAAACTGTAGTGAACAGTGAAGTGCATTTCAGGTTCAGATCCCCTCCACAGCCAATGGTGTTGTCCATTGACTGATCTGGTGTCAGTCCAGCCCCAACCTCTACTGCACTGTAAAGTGCTGTTCAGGTTCAAATCCCATCAGAGTCACTGATTTAGTCCATCTGTTCATCAGTCTTCAGTCCAACCTTTATCTCTGACACTCTGTGATGTGCATTGCTGGTATGGATCCCTCCTCAGTCATCATGGTGTAGTCCATTGTGCACATCAAGATTCATTCCAACACTACCCTCAGATGCACTATAATGTTCTATTCAAGTTCAAATCACTCCACAACCACTTTAGTCCCTTGTGCTCATAATGCTCAGACCATCCTTACCTCTGATGCACTGTGATGTGATCAGTGCCAGTGTATGACATATACAGTCCATTCAAATGAAACATAGCACACAGTACACATGTGCACCAATGAGCATCACTCCATGGTGCAGGCACACCACACCCTTCCCACCCACACAGTGCGCCATACTGAATGTTGCAACATATTACCTGTGTATGCAGGCAAACCATGGACACAGCACATAGTACACAACCTTTACAGGTGTACATGTCATCACCCTGTATGTGTACCCACAATGTTTCTGCATGGTATATGAACACCATTACCAGGTGCAGGCAGCCCCACCTGCTTCCCTACAACTGAGTATACCCCAAGGACAGGTGCCAATTCATGACACAAAATGACTGCAGTGCCTATGAGCATCATTCCTTGGTACAGGCACACCCACCCCCTTCCCCATGACACAGTATACCCCAAATTACCAGTGCCTTTTCAGCAATTTCATCATCCTATAATGATACCCATAATGTATCTACAGTGTCTGTTAGCACCATTATTAGATGCATACAGCCCTCTCATTTCCCAGAACATAGTGAAGTGCATCTGAGCCTATATTATGAATGCAGGACCCCCCACCACTAACACACAGTGCTTCCTCATACAGTCATTCACCTTAAACCATCCCATAATACAACCCCAAAAATAAACTATGCCAGGAAATTAAATAACACAGATTTATGTAACATGATGTTTACTGAAAGACTGTGAATCTTTACATGAACAACATCATGCTTCATTTACAGTATGATAAAGCAAACAGCACAAATAAAATACAGTTTCTATACTTATCATGGGATTTTATTGCAAAATAAAATCAAATAGTTTATTTCAATGAAATTATACATTTTAACTACAGCACATATGCAATTAATCATAGAGAGCCCTCAGCACTAACAAATGTCTCCATTTCCTGTGTCAGCTCACTGACCTACACTGGAGGTGTTCTTCCTGTTTACATCACTTGACCTCACAAAGCACTTCCTTCCTGCATCACTTCCTGATATGTCCTTCTAAGGTAATGTGTAAATATGTTCTTACTAAACTAGGGAAAAACAAAAATTGATAATCAGATTCATAAACTAAAGTCAGTGGGTAGGAAGAATTGAACACTGCAAAATTCCAACCAGTGGAGTGGAGCAAAACTCAAACTGTAATAACAAGAGATTCAGATATTGATTTCTGACTAAAAAATGGTAAAAAACCTTGCAAAATTTATATTTAGACAATGACAGATGTTTACTGTATATTTTAACAATTTTAATCAATAATTTACAAAATGTAATATTTTTGCATGACTAAGTAAACAGAGCATAATTATATTTAAATAAAATCATCAGAATTTATTAAAATATGAAAACAACCTTACACAACATTAAATCCAGTTAAATAGACATTACCAAACCTCACTCATTTTCAAAAACTTTTTGTGCTGAAAAACTTTTCTTTTTACAGTTTTAAAATTGGATGTATGTTTTTTAAGATATGTAGGTTTAAGCACAGTGTGTTTGTATGAATGCTGCAGATCTAAAACCCCTTCAGGCACACAGGTGTTCTAGCAGCAGGCAGAGGGCACCTGAACATTCTAAGTGACAATAGGATAGAATGAGTTAATGGTCAGGAGGATGTCTCATCTCATTTTAACTTTGTCAAATAAATGGTGGAGACCCTGGACCTTCCTCTCCAGGAGAACACTGAACAAGAGGAGGACAAAGACTACCTAGAAATGATGGGTCAGTCCCCCTCCAAAAAATTGATTTTGCCAATACTCAATGTTCTTAAAAGGGCAACTATAAAACTCTCCAGAGACCCACTTCTGTCCCTGGAGTGGACAGAAAAATTGAAAGGAAATACCAGCTTGGCAGAGCAAGTGCTGATTTTCTATATGTGCACCCAGACCACCAGGGAGTGGTCCAGGTGGCTGCTTGTGACAAGGCTAATGTGCCTCTAACGCCTCAGCCTCCTGACAAGGACTCTAAAAAGTTGGATCCAATGGGCCAAAAATCTTATACAACTGCCTCCTTGCTGCTACGTGTGTCTCCTTACATGGCATATGCAGCCCGCTATCAAAGAACCCTATTGAATTCTATTCTGGCCATAGTGCAGCTTGGTAGAGACACTACAGTCCAGGATATTGCAGAAACTGTTAAGTCAGTCATAGAAGCCACTAAGTACCAGTTCCGCATGGCTGTGGACAACAATGACACCACCTCAAGGGTCATGGCACAGGCTATATCCTGTAGGCATTTGGCTTGGTTAAAGACCATGAACATTTCACAGGTCACACAGTCAAAAGCAATGGATTTTCCCTGTGAGGATAATTCCCTATTCGGGGATAAAACTGAGGCCTACATGAAAAAAATGGATGAGTACAAGATCACGTATAAGAGCAATACGGCCAAAGAAATACCCTCTACCGCTCAAAGACCACAGACTAGGGGAGACAGGGGTAGAGGTTATTTCCCCAGGACATTCTATCCAATGCCAATGCCCATGGGTTTCTCACAGATGAGAATTTTTTTCAGAGGCAGAGGAAGGAAGGGCCAAAGAAGAGCCTCCCCTTCTTCTGCTTCCAGACCAGTGCTCAAGCCAAACAGCAGTCCTCCTGATTGCATTCAGGTTACCTCCCCTCTCCTAGTAGGTGGCAGGCTCTACCACTACCTCCAACACTAGCAGCTCATCACCACAGACAAATGGGTGCTGGAGCCGGTGGATCAGGGCCTCTCTATACAATTCAAAAAGTTTCCCTCCCTTCAAGGCCCCAAATTCTCAAAACCACTATCCTCAACAGAAAAGTTGCTGTTGGAGCTGTAGGTGAAGAATCTCTTGGCAGCCAAAGCAGTGGAAAGGTTCCCCGTCCCTCAGTGGGGAAAAGGCCTCTACTCCAGGTACTTTCTCACCCTAAAAAAAATGGGGAGTGATGACCTATCCTAGATCTCAGATTCTTGAACAAGCATTTGCTGAAACCAAAGTTCAGCATGGTAACTTTAAACTAGGTTATCCATTCCCTGAAGCAAGGGGACTGGCTAGTCTCCCTAGATCTGAAGTACAACTATTTCCATATCCCAGTAAGGCAATCCTACAGAAAATTCCTAAGATTCAGGCTGCCATCAGGCCACTACCAGTTTGCAGCCTTGCCTTTCAGACTGACTTCAGCTCCCAGAGTGTTCACAAAGTGCCTAGTAGTGGTGGCAGCTCACTTAAGAAGACAGGGGGTGTCTGTCTTCCCCTACCTGGACGACTGGCTCATAGTGGCCAAGTCACCAAAAGAAGTCATGGAAGCCCTGGACCTAACCAAAAACAACCTGCATTCTCTGGGCTTCACCATCAACTCAGAGAAGTCTCACTTCCAGCCTTCTCAGGTTCTGAACTTCATAGGAGCAGAGCTCAATATGGTAAAAGGAAAGGCTTTTCTCCTGTGTACAGACCCCAGACTTTTTTCAGTCTGGCAAACTCATTCACACTGGGCTAACCAAGGCCAGCCAGGAAGTTCCTCAAACTCCTGGGCCACATGGCTTCAATAACTGCTACAGTACCAGGTGCCAGGTTTCAAATGAGGGACATTCAGTACCACCTCAGGTCACACTGGTTCCGGAAAAAGGATTCTTTCTCAAAACTAGTAGCAGTCACAAGAACTCTGCTCCAGGCCCTGGGCTGGTGGAAGGAGGAAGAAAACCTCAGACAAGGGGTACCTTTTCAGATTCATTAGCCTTCAAAAGTTCTGACAACGGATACCTCCCTCCTAGGCTGGGGAGCTCACTTGGACAACCAGTCCATAAGTGGCACATGGATGCCAAGAGAATTCACATGCCACATCAATCTATTGGAGCTCAGAGCAATGTAACTTGCCATAAAGGCCTTCACCTCAGAGCTGGCAGGTCACTCGGTCCAGATAAGAACAGACAACACCACTGCCATGTTCTACATCAACAACCGGGGGGCACAAGGTCTACCAAACTCTGCACAGAGGGAATGAGAATTTGATCCTTGACCTATTCCTTAGACATAACTCTGTCAGCCATTCATCTCCCAGGCAAAGACAACACTCTGGCAGATGCCCTAAGTCGCATCAGCCAGGGTCACCATGAATGGACCCTAAACAAAGAAGTCCTTGTCACAGTGTTCAGAAGATGAGGGGGGGTGCTAGAGGTGGATCTGTTCACGTCCAACCTCAATCACCAGCTCCCACACTACTGCTGCAGGCCCCCAGCTTTGGGAACCATCTCAGTAGATGCTATCACTCTAGACTGAACAGGGAAGTTCCTTTACATATTTTCTCCCTTCCCTCTGATCTACCGAGTACTTCTCAAGCTCAGAGACCAGCCAGTCACCATTATTCTGGTGGCTCCAGACTGGACAAGGCAGCCCTGGTACTCTGCTTCTCACTCTATCAATCAGGAAACCCATCAGGCATCCAACAACCCACAGTCTCCTGACCCTTTCTCAGACAGGAACAGCTTACTCCAATATTCAGTCTCTTCACCTCAAAGCCTGGTACTTGAGGAGTTAGAGTTCCCTGATTCTCAGTATTCTGAACAAGTCCTAAAAACCCTTAGAATGGCTAAAAAGACGAACACTAAGAAAACCTATGCTTCTAAGTGGAAGAGGTTTTCTCTCTGGTGCAAGGATAAGATGATAGACCCTATGAAGGCTAACCTCCTACCCTACTGGGCTACTTGGTACACCTGCAAACAGAAGGCCTCAAAGCCTCTTCCCTCAAGGTGCACATAGCAGCCATTTTGGCTTACATTTTTACTGCAAAAAACAAATTCCTGATTTCTCAGCCCATTTTCAAAAGGTTTTTCAAAGGCTTCTTGCACGTTCAACCACCACTAAGGGGATCTGTCCCTCCCTGGGACTTGAACCTCTGTATATCCAAGCTCATGGAGCCCCCCTTCGAGCCCATGGCTAAGGCTCACCTGAAGTATGTCACCTGGAAGTTTGTCTTCCTCATTGCTATCACTTCAGCAAGAAGGATTTCAGAGCTACAGGCCCTGTGCACTGAGCCTAACTATATAATTTCCCACATGGATAAGGTAGTCCTCAGGACAAATAGAAAATTCCTGCCCAAGGTAGTTTCTGAGTTCCACCTCAACCAGTCTATTACCCTACCTGTATTTCATAGAAAAAATCCACTCCAGGTGAGCACAAGCTACACAGTTTCAATGTGAAGAGAGCTCTATCTCACTATCTGGAGCATACCAAACAGTTCAGAGCAGAGCAAACTCAGCTTTTCCTCACCTATGCATGAGGTGGGCAAAGGCAGGCCTGCTACCAAGAGGACCATCTCATGCTGGATTGTCTCTTGTATCCAGTTTTGTTACAGCAAAGCTATTAAACAGCCCCCTCAGGGCTTGAGTGGCAGCTGCAAGGGATATTCCCTTACTGGATACTTGCAAAGCAGCCACATGGAGGACTGTAAACACATTCACAAAGCACTACTGCTTGGATGTGCAGTCCAGATCAGATGCTAGATTTGGTACGGCAGTGCTGTAGAGCCTGCTTCCAAAGTAGGTTCTGTACCCGCCTCCCAACTGCACTGCTTATAGTCTGCACCAGTCTGAAGCATACTAGAAGACCCCTGGGCTGAGAAGAAAAATTACTCACCATAGTAATATTGTTTCTGCCAAGGTGTCTTCTAGTATGCTTCACACTCTCACCCATCCTCCCCTACATAACCTAGCTCTGCTTCTTTTGTAGATAGTTTTTCCTGTTTTTGGTTATTAGTACGGGTATTTTTTATGTAGTTGTACTCCTGTTTTAACGGTTTTCATAATGGGGCATCCTTTTCCCCCCCTTTTTCAGCATCAAATCAGTTCTGAAGCCCTTCAGGTTGACAGCAGGCAGCACTCCCCCCTCTCTCTCTCTCTCTCTCTCTTCTGATTGTCCAATGTCTTACCTCATTTACATTGTCTCCACCTCTGGGGCAGCTGAACCCAACTGGCATACTGCACCTGTCTGAAGCATACTAGAAGATACCTTGGAAGAAACAATATTAGTTTGGTGAGTATTTTTTTCTTATATACTTCATGCTTTCATTGACTGAGTTATTTCAGGTATAGATAACCAGGAGTAAATTGGCAAGTATGTCATTTGTTTCTGAAGAGGCAGACTATAGTTACTATAACTAAGGCATAATGTTCTCAGCTGTAACAGAAGGGGTGAGTTGTTTGTCCTTTGGTAAGGACCACTTTACTGTGTGATCAGTGGCTCTGGTGGGATTCAAACCTAGAGATACCTAAGAGAGGTTGCGACTGAGTGGTGGCAGCATACCAAGGTAACCCTTTCAGGAGTCTAGGGGGTTGTGAAAACTGGTAGCAGTATAGGCTGAGTTCTGGGTGAGAACAAGACTGTTACAAACTGGTTGGCAGGTGGGATATGAAACAGATTGTCAATAAAAAGGTTATCGGTCCAGTCACAGAAAAGGATATACAAAAGGGGATACTGTATATACTGCCATTTTTATTTTGTTGTAAGTAAGAGTAGATAGCTAGAAGACACTGTGTCTGGGCCATACGAAAACTTGAAGTTGCCACACTTTGTGAAGCTGCACGAAAATAGAGGTATTGTCTTGGATAGAAGGCCAGCCATGGGCAGTCCTCATAAACCTCCTTGAAAAAAGTGATTAGGAAAGCAGTGCAAAAGTGGTCAGGTCACTGGTAGATAAAGTTGTGAGATGGAGGCTAGGGAGAGTGCAGATAAGCCAGAGCCTGTAACTAGATAAGTGGGACAGCTGCACAGGCAGACCAGATACAAATGATGCAGCTGGAGCTTGTACTGGTAAAGGCAAAGGCAGATGCAGAGCTGCATGCAGAGGACAAAGCTGGAAGCTGAGGAGCGAGAAAGGCAGCACCAGCATGAGATCCTGCTGAGAGAGGGAGTGAGAGTGTGAACACAAGAGGGAGAAGGAGATCCTGCACCAGAAGACAGTGCCACAAACCATAAGTACTGGCATCAGCAGTTTGATGCAAGAAGCCAAATTAGTTCCAAGATGTTTCCCAAGCGTCAGGAGGGGGATGATCTTTTTAAAATGTTACAAGAGAATCTGTGGGCAATTTGAATTGGACAGGGCTTCTTGGGCAGCTTACCTTTTGCCACTCCTTACAGGCAGTGTGTTAGAAGCCTTCGCCAGAGTGGACAATAAGGACGGTAAGAACTAAAATAAATGCCTTGTTAAAATGTTTTGAATTGACTCCCAAGGCCTATTGACAAAAATTCAGAGGTTTAAGGAAGGCACTGGAAGATAGCTATCCTGAAACTAGGCAATCTATTTGAGCAATGGTTATTGGGTGCAAAAACTACTAGCTCTATGGAACAAATAAAAGATTTGTTCCTCACGGAACAGTTCTTAAAGACTATACCAGTGGGTCTGAAAATATGGTTGCTGGATAGGACTCTGAGCTCCATGAAGGAGGCAACCAAGACAGCAAATCAGTTTACATTCAGCACAAAAACAATGGGGAGGGACATCAGTGGTTTTAATGGAACTCCAGGGGGACAACCTAAGGAATGCTAGCCTGTGCCTGAACAAAAAGGGAATCCAAATGATTTTAAAAGTAATAAGTCAGGGGAATACAGGTGCTAATATCTGCCCCAAAGTGGGACACCTTTCATATGACTGTCTGGAGAATATAGCAGAAGGGGCCAGTGCAGCTGGAGTGGGTAGCTCTGAAAGGTCCCAGCAGCTAATGGCCTGTACGCAGAGTGCAGTTCCCACTAACCCACTGCACACATGCACCCTGTGTTGGTAAATGGGATGGTAACCCAGGGATTGAGGGACACTGTGGCCTCCATTTCAATTGTAAAACAGGATTTGATTCATAAGGAACAGATCCTACCAGGCTGGTTTTCTAGAATAAGGAATGACAGGTCCTGTGGTTTTTGTGCCAATGACCCAGATCTTTATAAGCTGGGAACATGGACAGGGCACATAGGAGTTGGTCATTGTACTGTACCTGTATGCTGATGTAGTTACGGGTAATGACTTTGACCGTTGGGCCAACTCTGTGTGCACCAATAACTAATACCCATAATAAGGCTGGGAAACTGAATCCTGAGGACACAGAGGGAGCAGTGCAGTTGGAAGCAACCCCTCCCTAAGCAGTAGGGGAAGTTGTAGCTGAAGAACAAGTTGGGAGTAGCAGTTCTGAGCTACAGCTACAGACTGGGGAGAAACCAGCTGTGGACACCTCTCCCACAGGAGAGTTATGTTTTAGAGAAAGTGGGGCATGTGGAGCTGGGGAGAGCTCAGCAAGCTGACCTATCCCTATAGAAATTAAGGGAGTTATTTATTTATTTGAAAACTGGTGACCGGGAAAGGCACACTGAGTTGGGGTTCATTTTCAGGTGCAACCGGGGGGGGGGGGCGGTAAAGAGAAAAGGGAGGTATACTAGGAGAATGTGCTCCTATATTGTGATTGCATTCCAAATGGAGGTCCAGAGGAAGGGATACTCAGGCAGATAGTAGTTCCTTAGTAGTATAGGAAGCATCTTCTGGCCTTAGTCCACAATATACCCTTTTCCTGACACTTAGCAGTCAGTGGTACAAAAAGCTGACTAACAATTTTTACCGCCCCAGTGTCTTTAAGGACATGGCAAACTACTACTGGACTTGTCTGCAGTGCCAGTTGGTGGAAACGGTTGAGGACAAGGCTAAGGCTGCTTTGATCCCCTGCCTATAACTGAAAAAAACTTTTCAGCAAGTTGTGGTTGACATTGTGGGGCAACTTAGCACCCCAAGTTACACAGGAAAGAGGTACATTTTGGTGGTCATTGATTATGCTACAAGATACCTGGAGGCCATGCCCTTGTCCTCCACTGAGGTGGAAAAAGTAGCCGATGAACTGCTGGAAATATTCAGCTAGATGGGGTTTCCCCAGAAAATTCTGTTGGACCAGGGTGCCAGTTTCATGTCTGCCCTAATGGCTAGTCTTTGGGAGAAGTGTGGGGTGCGGCAGCTCAAGGTTTCTCCATACCACCCCTAGACTAACAGTCTGGCTGAGTGATTTAATGCATTGGTTAAGACCATTAAGGGCATTTGCTGACCAGCATGCGAGAGAGTGGGAAAAGTACTTACTCCATCTGTTATTCACATATAGGGAAGTCCCCCAGGGGTCCATAGCATGTCACCCTTTGAGCTCCTGTTTGGCCATTTGGTAAGGGATCCCCTGATTTGGTAAGGGATGAATGGGATGTTGAGTTTGCTCCCCAAGGGGAATCTGTTGTGGAGTACATGCTAAGTTTCAGATCACAGCTCAAGGAGCTCATGGGGTTTGCCCAGGAGCACCTAGCCACTGCACAACAGAGACAGAATATGTGGCACAACCTTGGGGCCAGAGCCCGGGAGTACAAAGTCAGGCAACAGGTGATGGTACTCATCTCCATCTGACAAAATAAATGACAAGAGCCAGTGCAACAGTAGCTCTACTGCTTGTGGCACCGGCAGCGAGGGTCTGGAAGCAAACTTGGAACGCTGGAGGGTCAACGGGGGGAAGAAGGATTGAGCATCTGAGAGACAGCTATCCTCCTCTGGGGTGGGGGGAAGCAGAGCCCAGCATATGTCTAACCCCTAGCAGAGGCTAGGGAGAAGGCAGTCCAGGGCTGCTAGAAGTGCACAGAGGTGCGGCGGTCTTTGACGCAGTTCATGTGGAGGTGCACCACATGTGTCCTGATGGCACTGCACATCCACTTCTCCGGGGAGATACTGAGGAATTTTCCAGGCAAGCAGGATGACATCAGTCATATGCAGGCCCCACACCTGGCTAGACAGCACTCCAGATCATGTTTGACAGCTGGGGTTTGAGAACCCCACTGATCCTGCTGGGTGGCATAAGCCCTGAGGGAAGACACAGACAGGTAAGTCCTGGAGGACCCCAAGGTGACAGGGCTGATGTGACTGTCAGAAGGAGGCTGGTTGGAACGGGGCAAAAAAAATAAATAAATAAATTACAAGCACCTTGGGAGGGACCTTACTTGGTGGACAAGAGGGTAAATGATGTTACTCTCATTGGAGCTATCCAACAGGAGGTCCAAGCAGTGAACCTACTATGTAAGCATGATGAAATATGTAGCAATTTCTTAGTCATCAGAAGAAACCTATATGGGGTGCATGCACAAGCCACAAACTGGGAAGACTGCTTAACAAAGCAGCTCAGTGCCACTCAGTGCTGTATTTGTTCATTTCTCTGGCAATTCGGCAGTGATTTCTGCCAAATTTGGACAGGATGTAGAGAAAAATAATATCTAAGGAAGTGGCAAGTTACAGAACAAAATCCAATGTAGAAGCAAGGATATTACCTCAGAACTTTGGAGGCTGTCTGTGAGTTTGGTGGGAAATGGCTGAAAGTGCGGTGGCTCCATCTCTGTCATCCGATGCCCCAGAGATCAAGGGAGTGCCACAACAAGTGCTTCAGAGGTTACCAGTTTCTAGACATCTGTTGCATCCCTGGAAGAAGCTGCAGCACCAGTCCAGGGACACAGAGGTCTATTTGTCCTATAATGATAAGGATACCCACCATGAGGCAGGTATTCTAGAACTTGAGAGACTGGTGACATTAGTGTGGGATCAGGCAGAGGCATCAAAAATCAGAGTCACAGAAATAATCTCCATTTCATAGGATTTCCCGAAGAAGTGGAGAACTGGGATGTGGCTAGATTCTTACAGAAGGAATTACCACAGCTCCTGTGGCACACCTGGAAGCTTGCATTAGAAATTGAGTGGGCACATTAGACCCTGGGACCAGCCCCAAAGCCCAGAGACAGATCAAGGCCAATTATTACCAGAATTTTGAGATTTCCTGACAAGGAGCAGATTCTTGCACTAGCCAGGGACAGAAGACTGCTGAAGTGGCAGACGCAGAAGATGTACATTTTTCAGACTACTAAACAGAGTCTGCCCAGTGCAGAAAGGGTCACAGTGCAGTCAGAAAAGCACTTCAAGCACTGGGCATCCCATACAAGCTCCAGTATTCAGCTAAGTTGTGCATAAATAGAAATGGGGTCCAGCACACATTCAATACCCTAGAGCAGGAAGCTCATTATATAGAGAAAAAGTGGCTTGGTGCCTTATCCCCCTGGCAGTCATCCGACATGAACAATCAGAAGCACAAAGGAATGCAGCAACAGCCAGCATGATCAATTCACAGCCCGCTCCAACCTACCGGCAGAGCTGCATCACATGATATTGAGTGACAAACAACTAAGGCAAGGCATTCCAATAGATGGGGTAGAGAGCAGCAGTGATCTGGCAGACAAGCTGGTGCCCAGCAGTGCGGGAACAGGGACTCAAGGCACTCTTCTACAAGCACGGACTTCACAGGAGAACCAGCTCACAAATGAGCAGGGAAGCAAAACCCATCTCCTGAAGAAACACCATTCCCCAACTCTCTCAATAAGCCTCTAAAGGTGCCCTCACAGACATTGCCAGATGAGGATTGAGGACCATGCACTGACAGAGTAGCAAGAGAAGCAGCAGCAGCTGGTGAATGAGCTGGGACCGAGTGAGCTGGTGGCAGTGCCTGGGCCAGGAGACACAGAAGAGTACTCTGACAATTGTCTAGGTGTAACCTGGCTCAGCACAACATTAGAAAGACTGCCTTGTGATGTGGACACTTTTATTACTGCTCAGCTGGGACTCTGTGATTCAGGTGAACATGTCACTCCTAAATTATGTATGCCTGAACAAATTAAGGTATTGTTCTGCTAATTTCAGCCCCACTGCTCCACCTGCTTTATCGCAGCCTGGGAAATCAGGCCAGAGGTTGCAACAACTCTTCTAGTTATGTTGGGCCTCCACCTGCCCCCCATCTGCTGTCTGTCTCCTGATCCCCTCCCAGCGACTACTGAAACTGATGAAGATGGGCTGACATGAAGGTAGCAGATGGGAGGAAGGAAGAGACAGCAAATATAGATGTATAGGTCTGATGTAGGCAATAGAAACATAGAAACAGATACTTTGATGGCAGATAAGAACCGCTAGGCCCACTTAGTCTGCCCATTTCCCTACTTACAGGATAAGCTGCAGATCCTAGTTAACCAACAACCTATTTCCTCATACCCCCCACAAGAAATGCCTTATGCCTGTCCCATGCATTCTTGAATTCTCCCACAGTTTTAGACCCCACAACCTCCTCAGGAAGGCTGTTCCATGCATCCACCACCCTCTCTGTGGAAAAAATACTTCCTCACATTGCTCCCGAGTCATCACCCCCCCCATCTTCAAATTGTGTCCCCTTGTTCTTGCACATCTCTTTTTCTGAAAGATACTACCCTCTTGGACTTTGTTGATTCCACTGAGGTATTTAAAAGTTTCTATCATGTCCCCCCTCTCCCTCCTTTCCTCAGGGGTATACATATTAAGCTCCTTTAGTCTCTCCTCGTATGGTTTTTCTTGCAGACCCTGCGCCATTTTAGTTGCCCTCCTCTGGACTGCCTCCATCCTGTCTACGTCCTTGTGGAGATGGGGTCTCCAGAACTGGACCAGTCCTCCAGGTGGGGTCTCACCAACTGTCTGTACAGAGGGATAACAACTTCCTGTTTTCTGTTGGTGATGCCCTTCCCTATACATCCCAGTATCCCCTAGCCCTCCCTACTGCCTTCTCACATTGCTTGCTAACCTTAAGATCATCTGATATGATTACCCCCCAGGTCCCTTTCCATTTTTGTTGTTGTTACTACCTCCCCCTCCATTGTGTAATCTTCCCCTGGGTTTTTGTTTCCTAGGTGCATTATTATTTTGCACTTCTTTACATTGAATCCAAGCTGCCATACTTCTGACCATTTCTCCAACCTTGCCAAGTCCCTTCTCATCCTTTCCACCCCTCCTTGAGTATCAACCCTGTTGCAGATCTTTGTATCATCTGCAAAGAGGCATACTTTTCCTTCCAGTCCCTCTGCAATGTCACTTATAAAGACATTAAAAAGGACTGGACTCAGTACTGAACCCTGCGGTACCCCACTAGTAACCCCTCTTTCTTCAGAGTGGACTCTATTTACAATTACCTTCTATGTCCTGTTGTCCAGCCAGTGTTTTACCCAGGCTACCACCCTGGGACCCACTCCCAGACTGGTTCATTTGATTATTAATCTTTTGCGTGGGACTGTGTCAAATGCCTTGCTAAAGTCTAAGTGGGCCATGTCCACAGCCCCTCCCTGGTCTACTACTTTGGTCACTCAGTCAAAGAAATCAATTAGATTCATCTGACATGACTTTTCCACTGTGAACCCATGCTGCCTTGGGTCCTGTGCCCCACTTTCCTCTAGGTACTCAACAATTCTTTCCTTCAGAAGTGATTCCATCACTTTCCCTACCACAGAGGTCAAACTGACAGATCTGTAGTTTCCTGTCTCTGTCTTGCTCCCACTTTTGTGAAGGGGAATCACATCCTCCTTCCTCCAGTCCTCAGGTACCACACCATCCTCCCTTGATTTGTTAAAAAGGGTAGTCAGTGGTGTCACTAGTTCTCCCCTTAATTCTTTTAGAATTCTGGGGTGAATTCCATCAGGCCCCATTGCTTTGTCCACCTTCAGTTTTAGGAGTTCTTTCAGAACCCTTTCTTCTGTGAAAGGACTGGGATCGCCCCCGCTATCCAGAGTGCTTCTGTTAATTGGATTAGACACCTCCTCGTCCTCCTCTTTTGTGAATACTGAGCAGAAGTATTCGTTCAGTATCCCTGTTTTTTCACTGTCCCTCTCTGCCCACCCACCATCCTTTCTATTCAGCCTCACTATCCCTCCCTTTGTCTTTCTACGCTCCTTGATGTACCTATAAAAGGTTTTATCCCCCTTCTTAACCGAGTTGGCTATCTTTTCCTCAGTTTGGACCTTTGCTATTCTGACTTCCCTCCCTGCTTCCTTCTGCCTTAACTGGTACAGTTCTCTGTCCTGCTCCTTCTGTGTTTCCTTATACTTCCTAAATGCTATCTTTTTCTCCCTAACCTTCCCTGCCACCTCTTTTAAGAACCATAGTGGCTTTTTCTTTCATTTTGATTTGTTTATTTGCTTCACACAAAGGCTTGTTGCCTCTGTGATGGCAGTTTTGATGTTTCCCCATTGTTGCTCCACCCCTCCTTCTAGCCTGTTTGCTAGTGCTTTTCTAAGGTACTCTTTCATCTTGCCAAAGTCAGCCCTCCTGAAGTCCAGTACCCTCACTTTTGTATGGCTTGACAATGAGAGAGATGCCCAGGATTCTGGCTCCCTCATCACTTAACATGAGGAAATGGCTGGCATACTAAGGGACAGTGGGGTTGAGTGGCTAGGACACGATGACCATTCTGATTGGCTGTAAGTCCGCCACGCCTTCCAAACCCCATCCTCCTAATGGCTGCTGCTCTGGGGTGGTCAGATGGTGCAAGCAGGAGCCCTCTTGAAGCTTCTAGCCAGCAGTCACTGGAACGCTCTTTGCTGTGCCTGTGTGAAGGTGTGAGATGGTGGTGGGATGGAGAGATGGATTTGGGGGTGGGACACACGGATGTTGTCACACTGTAACCTCGCTTTGTCTGCACCCTTGGTTGTCATCAAAAACACAACATACCAGCAGATAGTGGTTATTGGTGGTTGCTCCTCACCAGTCCTGACCTTCCAATAGATGAAGATAAGGAGACAGAAAACAGTGTGGGTCACATCAGGTTGGGGGGGCTGACAGATGCAGCCGAGGGGAGTGAAGGGTGATACAGAGGGTGGGCACTGTGAGAGATCGGCTCTGTTTATAGCAGTGCTTATAAAGTTACTCTTCAGTCACATCATATAATTAAGGGGCCCCCTCAATACAATCTGATGCACCTCTTCAGCCCCCCTCCCCTCTTACTGAAGGAGTTAAGGCCCAACCAGAGGAGACCGGTTTCAATTTGAAGCTTCAGAATCCCCCCCATCATATGGGTACACCCTCCTATTTACCCTCCAGCTGATATACATAGATACATGGGTCTCACTGTACATGAAACAGTGACCAGGAGTGGTGGTGGCATGGCAGTCTCCCAAGGTACAGAAGAGACCATGGGTGTTGAGCAGGGCACAAGGGACTCCATCTCCCCATCTACTGAGAGAAGTGGACTAGCACACCGTGAGATGCAGTGGGAGGGTGACTCAGGAGCTGCTAAGTTAAAAGTAAGCAAAACCCTTAGAGCTGCTAAGTTAAGCTGAGCAAAACCCTGTAGAGCTGTTAAGCTGGAACAAAAACTAAAGGAAATTTAATTGTTAAATTCTTGTGCCAGACTGTGCCTCATGGGAGCTCTTGGGAATTCTTTATCCTGGACTCCACCTGCTCCGTAGCTGCCAGCAGTTACACCTTTATTTGCCCCCCCACCTCTGGTGACCCTCCCCAGCCTTTTGTCCCCACAGAGATTAATTTAGTTGTATCCCCCCCTTAGATGCTATTTAATTTGCTTCTCTCTCACCCTCTCTCTCCTCAGGGATTCATGCCCTGAACGGGCTGTTGCAACCCCTCAACTTGAACTGCACTTGCGGTTTGAAATTTCATTAACTTTTGAACATTTCTGAGCTGGCTCTGCTGGTTGCCAACCTGCCTTCAAACATTCCTGAGCTGGCTCTGCTGTCTGCCAGCCTGCCTACAGCAGAAGGTAACCAGGTGCGCTATTTCACATTTTCAAAGTTGGTGCCCTCAGTTCTGGCTGATCCTAGTGGCCAAAGCTAAGCAGACACTACAGGGCAGCTCCTTTGACTGGAATTCAGCCCTCATAGTGCTGCTCTCTCTCTCGGGGCACTTTCTTCACTAAGATTTTTTTATTCCCACCCATCCACCCCCGCTCCTGGCCACTATTAAATGCACTTGAGCTTCTTCCTCCCTACACGCCCCACCCTCTCATTGGCTGCTGACTACTGAAAATCTGAGCTCATAACTCCATCCTCAACCTCAGCTGTTGCATACAGCAGCTCCTCACCTACACAAGGCTGATTGCCTCCTCATTACATTGCATTGACTATTGGGCAGTGTTCCTGTCATTTCTCACCCAAACTTGTGGCAGTAATGGTGTCCAATAGTGCATGGTAACTAACATCTGTTGTAACAACCCTCACTAGCCCCCTTGTAAAATAAAATAAAAAAAAAAACACTGCATAACAGCCACCATGCAGATGCACCACAAGATGTTGCTCTTATCTCTTATCCTTTGCCTCAGGGCAGCAGTACATAAGGAGATGATTGCACCCTCTCTGGACCATCACACACCATATGAAATACATTTGTATGAGATGTCTACTATTGGTGGAACGGACGTGGACCCCTCCTTCAACTAGCTCTCAGTGTCCCCCCTTCAAAAATTCAAACATCTAGCACCCCCTAATATCCCCATAGCAGCACTGCTTCACTGCCGCTCTCCTGCAATTAACATTTATGGCCCTAAGCTCCCCTGGATGAAGCACACTCACTCATTCTGGGTACACTGATCACGCTTTCTCAGAAAGCTTATCCTGCTATTACTCCTGCTATCTGGGAATGTGCAGCCCAACCCAGGACCCCCCTCATGCAGGACCCACCCCAAAAATGGGGCAACTAAAGATTGTCTCCCTTAACATAGGGAGCCTCCTACCCAAGTTTGCACAATTCCAGGCTTGGGTAGAGTTGCTCAAACCCTACATTATCGCTGTCATGGAGACCTGGCTTTCCCCTAAAATTACTGGTGCAACCATCTCCCTAGATGGCTACAACTCCTTCCGTCAGGACCAACTGTCAAAATGGGGTGGTGGCTGCATGGTCTACCTTAGAAATGATATTAAAGGTCAGACTCTGCCTTCCAGTCTACATACAGTACCAAGGAGGCTCAAATCTTAAACCTAAAGCTAACCATAGGTAAACAGAACAAAACCCTACTGCTCTTCACAGTATACTTAACCCCTGGTTCACGCACCACTGGCTTTCTGCAGTTCATCAGCAATCAACAGCAAGTTGGGCAAAAGTGGGAAAAGATTATTGTTGGTAATTTCAACACCAGCTGGCACTCCCAGGATGAAACATCAGCCAGAAACCAGATATCTGGCATCTACCTCACCCAGCTGGTAACACAAGTCACAAGACAAAATTATAAAATGGGCACTAGTACCCTCATAGATTGGATCCTATCCTCCTCCCTGGAGCATATCTCCAATGTAATAGCCCTTCCGGACTACGTCATTGATGATTCCCCAGTGATATGCACCTCGATGAACAACTTCACTACGTACCCCCTCCAGGTATCTAGAAATATATCTCTTGAGACCTGTGCTTCTGGATGTTTTCAAGTTTTACCTGAAACAGACTAACTGGACCCCACTTGATAAAGCCAGGGATGGTAACCAGGCCCTGGATTACTTCCTTAAGACTTTCACCAGGGCCTGTGACATTTTCACCCTGTTCAAGTCCAAAAACGTAAAAGGGGCCTCTAACCCTTGGCTCTCTGAATCCCTCAATGGACTCCTGCATCACAGGGACAACCTGTGGCACAAGACCAAGGAGTCTGGGACACAAGCTAACCTATCTGCCTATAGGGCAGCTAGAAACAATTGTACAAAACTCATTCACTTAGCAAAATCCTCCTACTACAAGGATCCCTTAAACAAAAGCTGGGGATCTGGTAGGGAGTTCTGGAACTCCATTAAATCACTTACAGGAAAGGCCTCAAGAGCTACAACCGACCTGATAATAACAGAATCTAGGTCACTACAGGAACCCTGTGACATAGCTAATGCACTCAACACAGCCTTCACTGACCTTTCCACTGTGCTACCAAGTGCGTACCTCACACCATCACCAATGGGTCAGTCCTACAACCTGTATTCCCCCCCTTTGACTTCAAACAACAATATACCGCCTTTCTGTTTCAAACTTATAACCAAGTATGAGATGATTAAATACATCAAGTGGGTCCTTGGGAAGACCAGAATGGGGAGTGACCAAGTCGACATAAAGCTAGTCACCCTCATGCTAGACATGTTAGCAGACCCACTCACAAAAGTGTTCAATGCCTCCTTAAGGTCAGGTGTGTTCCCTGACAGATGGAAGGTAGCGCTTGTCACCCCGGTCTATAAAGCTGGTGATAGAACTAACATAGCCAACTATAGGCCCATCTCTATTCTACCCCACATCCAAAGCCCTTGAAAGGGCTGTCTCGGACCAACTTACACAGTATTTGGAGAAGTACAGCCTACTCTGTAAGCAACAGCATGGTTTCTGAAAAAAGCACTCTACCCTTAGGGCCCTGGTCGAATACACCTCCCTACTCTATGATGCCTTGGATAAAGGGATGGCTGTGGGGTCTATCTTTATAGATCTCACAAAGGCATTTGATACCAATAACCATCAGCTTCTCTTAAACCGCCTGCTGTCAATAGGCCTGTCAGCAGACACTGTTATTTGGTTTGACAGTTATCTCTCCCACCGGTCGCAATGTGTCAGAATTAACGGCATACACTCAGAACTTAAGGAGGTGAGCCTAGGAGTCACACAAGTGTCCATTCTAGACCCGCTCCTTTTCAGCCTCTTTATAAACTCCCTTCCCTTTGCCTGCCCGGCACATATTGTGCTATACGCCAACGATGCCGTCATTTTGGCAGCTGGCAGACAGCAATACTCTATCACCCCTGAGCTACAAGAAAGCTTCCTTAAGCTCAAAACATGGTTCACTCAGAACAAGCTGATGCTCGATGGGGAAAGTGGGTCTCATACCAGTTGGAGCATTATCCGGACTTTATTCCATGATGAGGGGTAATGAACTACAGCTTATCTCTGAGATGTTAATAATCTGGAGAACACTTTTTCTGTCTATTTTGACTGCTCTTGGGAGGGCCTCCTGGGACAAGAGTGAGCTCATCTGGACAACCCCACTCAGGGAATATATTGAATGCCTTAAACCTTATAACGTAACATCCTGGAGACAGGTCTGGAATCTCCACTATCTGAAAACCCAATTTAATGTTCTTTTTAATGATTGTTAAACAGTCTTGCTTGTATAAATTATGTATAAATTAATTGACTCTTTCTGTTGTGCTATGGAAACAAATGAACATATGTGTTGCATAATACTTGAATACGGATGTAACATTTTATGTCAAAATAAAATAAAAATGTATATTAAAAAAAAAGAACAAGCTGATGCTCAATCATAAAAAAAAAAAAATATGCTCTTCACTGTACTGCAGAAAAGGAATAAGTATGGCCTCTGCTGATATGGAGCCATCAGAGTGATCTTATGGTACAAGTACGCACATTCAAATACCTAGGGGTACACCTAGACAGCACACTCAGTTTCACCTCTCATATAGATCATGTGGTCAAAACTGCAAATACAAAACTGGGTGTTCTCTACCGCCACAAAAACTCAGTGACTCCTGCCACCCTGAAACTAGACACAAGCAGCTCAGTCTTATCTTCAATAGACTATGGCCTGCCAGTTTATGGGGCTGGCTCTGACACTGCCCTAAAAAAGAGTAATGACTCTCCTAAATAAGGCCTGCCAATTGGCCCTAGGGGCTGACCACCTGACTCATACCTGTACCCTATACAGCGAGACATGGTGGCTCCCACTCCACCTCAGGGTATAATACCAGACCCGCCTACTAGTAAAAAAAGCAGCATTAGGGCTTAAGCCAGAATCAACCTGCAGACTATTCAAAGCTGCACAACCCACTCAGCAAACCAGAAGAGCAACTAAAGGGGTGCTCCTGGTGCCTTTGAAGTGCACAAAGCTTGTCCAGAAATCTGTCTCCTACCAGGGACCCACGCTGTTCAATGAGCTACCTACTACCCTCATAGAGTGTACCAAGGTCAGCCAGTTTAAACCTGGGTTACGGTCCCACCTAGAGTGTGAAAAGGTCTGTCGATGCTCTACCTAACAATGGCCCCCTGCAATCTCTACCTTGATCACCCCCTAAACCCCTCAATGTTCTTGTCCTCCCTCTACTCCCTCTCTCAATTCCCCACTCTCTCTTTCTTCCATCATAATCCCACTTATCCCCCCACCCCATCTTCCTTCACCCTTATCACAATAACACGCTGCCACGTGTTCTCTTGACAAAGCCTACTCTGGCTTAACTTCTCCTGTGTCTTACCCCTGACAAAGTCTCTGGTTACATGCCACACCACCGACTACTGAGATTCTTCCCAACCTGTCTTATCTCTCTGCACTTTCACAATGACTTTTAACTGCACTAACAGTATGCTGATCGAATGTACTCTGAAACTCAAATCTGTGCCTCTGGAGTTCCTCTTGTTTTTATTTTTATTTTATTTTCAGTGTTGCGACATTAACTGTAATCATCTGTAACAACTGTGTGAGTCAATCTGTATTGTTATGCCCTGTATTGTACTTTACTGTACCGTATTTGACTGACATGGAACCTTTAGAAAAGAGTCCCAGATTCAAAGGTATAAATCAGAAACTGAAATAAATAAATTAATAAAATAAATACTGAACATCCTGACCAGTTGGAATCCACTATGACATTCCACCCCCCATTTACTCGTAAAGACTGCTGCTTGGGCAGGACAAGATGATGGACTAAAGGCCTTGTATGAGGCTGAATGACAGCATTACCCTGAGATGATTTAGGAGCTGCCTGTATGTACTCTGAGCTGGCAACAGGGCTGTGGGCAGGACTGGAAGAAGGGAGTAATGACAACCACCCACAGTATCCCAGACCGACATGCCATGCCTGTACAATGAGCAGTGTGCAGGCGGCTCCCAATTGGAGAAGACTCATACTCACCTGCCCTGACCACCTCATAGAAGAGGCTGACTGGCAGGGAGAAGGGGGAATGGACATCAGGGCAGAGAAGGTGATGGTCATGGGCAGACATTATGAGAGGGATAACATAGAAAAGGAATGGGGTATGTAATCTGCTTTACTTGTGTCTAAGGAAGCTGTAAAGTTCATACTGGGATGTGCTCATTAACTGAAGAAGCACCCTCCCTTTAGCCACATGACTGGCCTCCTTGAGCTCCCTCACTGCAGGAAGGACAGCCAGTTTGGGGGCGATCTTCAACCTGGGGCTCAATGAACATCCCTCCCTTCCCTTTCAACCCCAATCAACTTGTTTTGCAAGGATAAGCAAGTACTAGGTGGGCTATAGGAGAAAGGATGGGGACACAGTAGTGGTAGGGCAGAGGAAAGCATATGGTGCACAGGGATAGAGATACAGGAAGATTTTGTGGCAATCAGTAGGCAGCAGCCTTATGCATTGCTGGTGACCATGGCTGGCCTGAGGCCTAAAACAGGATTTGTACTGCTTGGCCTCATAGGCAGCCCACAGTCTGCTGGCACCCCAATATCCTCACCACCACCCCCCATCAGGGTTCATAGGGAGTGAAGGGCAAAAAAACTGCATGACATACATACAACTGCACTGCCAGCAGAATATTCCGCTGGGTGGCATGAATTCAGTGTGGCTCTGTGAGATGGCACTCCTCACAGGCACATGTGCAGTGAGAGAGAGGGATGGCCGATTCAAGGGCCTCCACCTCTACTCAAACCAAGTCCCTACCCTCTCAAAAAAAGTTGTTTCTTGTTTAACAAGTATTCTGTGACATAGTTTTTCTTTTTTTTTAATATGAAATCTTTTGCCCTCCATTGCCACCTTTTGCCAGGCCTGGTCTCGGGGACCCCCAGTCCCATCTGCTGCTCCCCCTGCCATCATACTGGCAGGGATCCATACAGTGCAGGACCCAAGAATCCCGGGGGTCATCATCTATGGTGACGGGAGAGGACATGGTGTTTTTTCCTGGTTTTCCCCCCTTTTCCTCCTTGCAACTTCAGTGACACAGTAGTACATGCGCTTGGGGGCAGGCATGTGCTCCGGAACCAGCAGCCCCACTCCACCCACCTGGCCTAGCGCAGCCCCCCATTTGCTGACTGCTATCACAGAGCCTACACTCCATGTTAGCCAAGAGCCAGGAAGACTCACCTCCCCAATCCTTCTTTCAGCATGGACTGAATCACATAAAGTGACTGAAGTCTTTGCCTATAACAAAACCAATAAATTGTCCCTCAATGAATATTTAACCAACTTAGACTGGAAGACTGTGCTCAAGGGTCCAGATATTGACAGTACCTGAAATTCCTTTAAAGAAGTTATTCTAGATGCAGCTCATAAATGTATTCCCCCAAGAAAGGAAAATAAATTCTCACTTAAATCCAAAATGGCTGACTGATAAATTGATTAAATTAATTGGAAAGAAAAAAAAATTAAAAATCTCAATCTAATAAATGTGACAGAACATAGTCTAATTCCAAAAGGATTCAAAAGAACTGTAAAACTGCTATTAGGACTGCAAAATGTGATACTGAAAAATTTACAGCAACCCAAGCTAAAAAGGGAAATCAGAAGATCCTTTATAGCTATATAAATTCATTAAAGAAGCAGGATTGTAAAGTTGGTCCAATTATAAATAATGATGCTGTTATAACAAACCCCAAAGAAATGGCTGAACAATTAAACCATCATTTCAGAAAAGTATTTAATAGCACATCAGATAATAGTACACCCATAATTGATAATGTCACGGATAAGGTGGTGTTACCCCTGTAGACATAAAGTCCAATTTGGATAATGTTAAGCGCGGCTCCTCTCCAGGTCCGGATGGTATCTCAGGTGATATTATTAGGGGGGTAAAACTGGGGAAGGGAGAGGAGAAGGAAGTAAGGTGCCTACCTGTGCCATGGCTTGGAGGGACAGGAAGTGAATCCTCAGGATTGCAGAAGCAGCATCACAGGAGAGGGAACTAGATATCATTGTCCACCTTGGGACAAATGACCTAGCTAGGCATGGGATCAGTGCAGTGCAGAATTAATTTGTGGAGTTGGGGAGGGGCCTCAGATGGGTAGCAAGCACGGTAACCTTCTCAGAGGTGCTGCCAGTCCATGGCAGGGGTGAGGCTAGGGTACTGCACACCATGCAGTTTAATGAATGGTTGCAAAACTGGTGCGGAGCACAGGGCTTTAGCTTCACTGGGGACTGGGGGTCCACCTGGAGAGATAAAGGTCTATACTGGCCCGATGGTCTGCATCTGTCCACAAAGGGAACCAAGCTCCTAGAAGACAGGTTTAAATGCTTCCTTGGCAAGCTTTTAAACTAGCCAAGGGGGGAGGTGCTGATAAGAGGCAAGAAATTTCAAGCCTCCCGCCACAAAACATGGCAGGTAGTAAGGTAAACACTGAGGTACAGAGCTCAACACAGGGCAGGACAGGGGTAAATGGAAAAATAGACAAGGGCAATAAGAGCAGAGATGGGGGAATAAAGGATAAAGCCAACATTAAATGGAGGGCAATGAGTACCAATGCCCGTAGTCTGGGAAACAAGCTTCCTGCGCTAGTAGCCCTGATGGAAGATGAACAATTGGATATTGTGTCAGTCATGGAAACATGGTACACAGAGAACCATGACTGGGATGTCAACATACCAGGGTACACAATCTACAGAAGGGACAGGGAAGGTAAAAGAAGAGGTGGAGTAGCTCTATACATAAGGGAAGGGATTAAAGCTATAGAACTAAAAAGTAAAGGGGGAGGACAAGAGGCACTCTGGGTCACCTTGGAGACAAGGAATGGCATCACAATCTGCACAGGGGTTGTATACAGACCCCTGTCTCAAGGGGAGGAAATGGACAAGAAAATGATAGAGGACATTCTCAAAATGGCTGAAAAAGGGGAGATACTGTTGATGGGGGACCTGAATATGCCAGATGTTAAGTGGATGACATGTACTGCAGCCATATCCAAGAGCAGGGTCATTCTTGATGCCCTGCAGGGGGCAGACCTTAGACAGCCAGTGTTAGAACCCACTCGGGAGGGAGCAATACTAGACCTGGTACTCTCAAATGGAGAGAGGATCACAAATTTAGAAGTCAGTAGACATCTGGGAACAAGCAACCACTGCACAGTGTGCTTCACAATGAGCACAACCATTGAGATAAGCCATATAAAAACAAGGATACTGGACTTTAGAAGGGCTGACTTTGGCAAAATGGGTGAATACCTGAAGAATGCACTAGCAAATGGCCAAAAAGAAGGGGTGGAAGAACAATGGAGAAAAATCAAAACTGCCATCATAGCAGCAACAAACCTTTGTGTGAAACAAATAAAGAAAACAAAGTGGAGTAAAAAAACACTATGGTTCTCAAAAGAGGTAGCAGGGAAGGTTAAGGAGAAAAAGGCTGCATTCAAAAAGTATAAGGAATCACAGAAGGAGCACGACAGGGAACTGTATCAGTTAAAGCAGAAAGAAGTGGGGAAGGCAGTCAGAATAGCAAAGGCCCAAACCATGGGAAAAATAGCCAACTCAGTTAAGAAGGGGTATAAAACCATTTATAGGTACATTAGGAAGCATAGAAAGGTTAAGGGAAGGATAGTGAAGATTAATAAAGGAGAGGGGAGGTGGGCAGAGGGAGACAGTGAAAAGGCAGAGATACTGAATGAATATATTTGCTCAGTATTCACAAAAGAAGGTGAAGAGGAGTTACCTAAACCAGACAATAGAAGCACTCTGGGTAGGGGGGTTGGCACCAGTCCATTCACAGAAGAAAGAGTCCTGAAAGAACTCCTAAAACTCAAGGTGGACAAAGCAATGGGGCCTGACGGGATTCACCTCAGAATCCTAAAAGAACTAAGGGATGACCTAGTGACACTACTGACCATGCTTTTTAACAAATCATGGCAGGATGGGATGGTACCTGAGGACTGGAGGAGGGCAGATGTGATACCCCTTCACAAAAGTGGGAGCAAGGCAGAAACAGAAAACTACAGACCTGTAAGTTTGACCTCAGTGGTAGGGAAAATGATGGAATTACTTCTGAAAGAAAGAATTGTTGAGTACCTAGAGGCCAGCGGGACACAGGACCCAAAGCAGTATGGATTTACAGCAGGAAGGTCATGTCAGATGAATCTAATTGATTTCTTTGACTGAGTGACCAAAGTAATAGACCAAGGAGGGGCTGTGGATATGGTCTACCTAGACTTTAGCGAGGCATTTGACACAGTCCCGCACAAAAGATTAATAATCAAGTTAGCCAGCCTAAGAGTGAGTCCCAGGGTGGTAGCCTGGGTAGCAAACTGGCTGCACAACAGGACACAGAAGGTAACAGTGAATGGAACACATTCCAAAGAAAGGGGGGTTACTAGTGGAGTATCTCAGGGTTCAGTACTGGGTCCAGTCCTCTTTAACATCTTTATAGGTGACATTGCAGAGGGTCTGGAGGGAAAGGTATGCCTCTTTGCAGATGACACAAAGATCTGTAACAGAGTTGATACACAAGAGGGGGTAGAAAAGATGAGAAGGGATTTGTCAAGGTTGGAGGAATGGTCAGACATATGGCAACTTAGATTCAATGCAAAGAAATGCAAAGTAATGCACCTGGGAAACAAAAACCCAGGAGAAGAGTACACAATAGCAGGGGAGGTACTAACAACAACAAAAATGGAAAGGGACCTGGGGTAGTCATATCAGATGACCTAAAGGTGGGTAAGCAATGTGAGAAGTCAGTAAGGAGAGCCAGGGGGATACTGGGATGCATAGGAAGGGGCATCATAAGTAGAAAAAGGGAAGTGGTTATCCCTCTACACAAACAGTTGGTGAGACCCCATCTGGACTACTGTGTGCAGTTTTGGAGACCTCATCTACGCAAGCACATAGACAGGATGGAAGCAGTCCAGAGGAGGGCAACTAAAATGGTGCAGGGTCTGCATCAGAAACCATATGAGAGAGAGACTGAGAGAGCTTAATATGTATACCCTTGATGAAAGGAGGATGGGGAGACATGATAGAAACTTTCAAGTGCCTCAAGGGAATCAACAAAGTCCAGGAGGGTAGCATCTTTCTGAAAAGAGATGTGTAAGAACAAGAGGCACAATTTAAAAATAGAGGAACGACTCAGGGGTAATGTTGAGGAATTTTTTTTTCGCAGAGAGAGTGGTGGATACATGGAACTGCCTTCCTGGGGAGGTCGTTGGGTCTAAAACAGTGGGGGAATTCAAACATGCATGGGACAGACATAAAGCAATTATAGTGGGGGGTTGCAGGAAGTAGGCTGTTGGTTAACTAGAATCTGCAGCTTATCCAGTAGGTAGGGAAATGGGCAGACTGGGTGGGCCAAGTGGTCCTTATCTGCCATCAAAGTCTATGTTTCTGTTTCTATGTTTCTATTCATCTAATGAAAGAGAACTTGTCCTGTCCCTTAAAAATTATTTATGAAAATAGCCTATATTCAGGTTTAGTACCCTCAAATTGGAAAAGGGCAAATATCACCCCTCTTTTTAAAAAGGGTGATAGAGGAAATCCCGACAACTACCAACCAATTAGTCTCACATCTATCTTTTGTAAAATTCTAGAAAGAATTATTAAAGACATGATTACTCCTGAGCTTAGAAATCTAGACCCAACTAGGCATGGTTTTGTCAGGGGTCACTCTTGCACTACTAATCTAGTAATTTTTTTTTATAATAAAATAAGCCAATACTTGGACAACAGAACCCCTTGTGATGTAATCTTTTTAGATTTCAAGAAAGCATTCGACTCTGTACCTCATTGGTCATTAATACAGAAACTATTATTATATAATATTAATCCACTTATCAAACGTTGGATTTCAAATTGGTTAAATGAGAGACATCAAAGGGTTGTCATCGATGGCCATGAATCTGCAGGGCTCCTTGTTAACAATGGAGTTTCCCAAGGCTCTGTCTTGGCAAATTTTCATTTCAGATTTACCACAAAATTTAAATTGTACCATTGTCAAGTATGCAGATGATTGCAAAATAGGAAACCCTTGTAGTAGTTCTGAAGATGTCAGTTTACTACAAACAGACCTTGACTCCTTAGGGGCATGGTCAATTAAGTGGTGACTGGCCTTCAATATCTCCAAATGTAATGTACTACATTTTGGAAAGCAGAATAGTAGATATGAGTACTTTCTGAATAACAAGTTACTTACAAGTAAATCTCACGAAAAAGATCTAGGTATTACAGTTGACTCAGATCTAAACTTTAATTTGCATATTTCAAACATCCTTAGCACAGTTAATAAAATGTGGTCTATAAAACATAATATAAAATCTAAAGACCCAGATATTCTATTGCCACTATATCGAGCATACATAAGACCTCACTTTGATTTTGGCTCACAGTTATGGTGTCCCTACCATCAGAAAGACATTAATAGATTGGAAACATTTCAGAGAAAAGTCACAAAATCTATCTACCCATATAAAATTCTGCCCTATGAAGCAAGACTTGTTAAATATAATTTAATGTCTTTAGAAATCCATAGATTAAGAGGTGATCTAAGCTGCCCTGGTGACACTGAGGGTTGAGGCGCTGGACACCACACCTCACTCCTTGCACCACGCCGGTGACCCGGGTTTAGGAGTGAGCTCAGGTCATCGGGGGTTGGCCGGGGGGACACAGGCTGGAGCATCCGGGGACAGCTTGCCTTCTATGGGGGGAGGGGGGACTTCATACCTGGCAAGTGGTGACCCCTGGTGGAGGTTGGAGGAAGCGACGGCAAGCTGGAGTCTCAGGGGCATTATTGGTTGCAGGCGTAGGCCGGCAGCCAATCAGCCTTGGGGGCTGCTCCTTCGTGGAAGGAGGGGGAACGTTGCATACTGTAGGCCAGCAGATGCCTTGACACATGGGCACGTAGTGTCCCATGAGGAAAAGTGGAAAAAACCCTCACAGCCTGGGTGATGGAACACTGAGCCAGATCCCAATGTGCCGGCACCTGCCTGTGACCCAGGACCCAGATGAGACTTCAAGATTACGGGGGTTGCCTGACCCCAACCCTGCCTGGAGGGGTTTCTGTGGCTGGATGGAGGGACCGGAGGTTGCAGGTAGGTGCTGGCAGGGGCAGGCTTAATGGGCATTCCCGATGGATGCGGCTCTGTGGGGCTGGGGGAGTAAAAATAGAAATTTCAAAAAAAAAAGAGGTGATCTGTTATTTGCATGGGATATCATTACTGATCAGTCACTCACAACATAGTGCAGACTGGACTTTAAACAGGTAGTGTTTAACACAAGAGGACACCCACTTCAGTTATTAAGGTCTAGAGCAAAATAAAAAAAGAGCCAATTTCTTTTCAAATAGGATTGTAAAACTGTGGAATAAATTACCGACAACAATTATTTAGTCAGTACTAATAAAGATTTGTTTAAAAGTAGAATGGATGACTTTTTATTGGCTAACAGAAACATGACATACTATATGTAATATAGGAGCTACTATGGGCTTATTGCCTTTCAGTTCCATTCAATTCCTTAGTATGGTCCTTAGTATGATCAAATCCAGAAGAAAAGAGCTACCAAGTGGCTGCTTAATCCTGTCCCAGTGACCCCTCCAGCTAATGCTCAGTGGCCTGAGCTCATTCCCACAAGTCAGGTCACCAGCATGGGAGAGATGAGGCACCCGAAGCACCTCAGCCCTCTGTGCCACTGAGCTGGCTACTGCAACATGTTTTTTTCTGAGTTGCTTAACTATAGCAGTAGAAGTTCTTTTTTTGCTTGTTTTTTAATTTTGATGTTGATTGTCATTATGTGGACACTTTACTACTCGCCAGGCTGCAATACTATTCAGGCCCATGGAGACAAGTAAAAGGAGGGAGAAAAGAAGAATACAAAGGAATCGCCCTCCTGCTATGCACATGGCATCTGATCTTGGGGGAACACTTCTTTGCTTCTCAGAAAGACTCACATGGCTACCACCCTCTTAAAATGGGTATATTAGAATGTGAAGGGGATGCATTCTCCTGTTAAGTGCTGAAAAATCTTAGATTTTTCTCAGGAGAGAAAGAGCAGAGTTTGCTTTCCTGCAAGACACTCACCTCTCACAGGCAGAAACTAGTAAGCTTAAGATGGACTGGGTCTCCCAAGTATTCAGCAGCACATACAACTCAAGAAGTAGGGGGGTAGCCATCCTCATAGCTTTCCAAACACATGTGACTGTTAACGATCCGGACGGGGGAGATATATCATAGTCTAGGGCACTCTAGGTACTCAAGAGATCACATTTTGTAACATCTATGGACCCAATTGAACAGAAGCCAGCATCTCTGTTTTGCTAGATCAGTTTCTGTTGAGACACCACAAAGGTAGCATAATAATAGATGGGGACACCTACATGACTACAGATTACTCTCTGGACAGAAGCAAAGCCTCAACGGGGCCCAGAACACTGGCCTCCCAAGCTCTGGTGGACCTGATGCTCGAGGTGGGGCTCACAGACATTTTGCACCTGGTGAACCTATGAGGCTATGACTATACTTTCTATTCCACACCTTGTCAGTCATTTTAATGTATCAATATGTGGTGCTGAGGTCAGCATTGGTACAGTGATCATCTCTGATCACGCCCCAGTAGTATTTACATGGCTGTTGATAACTGATGACTTTTCACATGGAAAACGATGGAGATATAATGCCTCCTTTATCCATGACACAGGATTCTACATGAGGCTGCAGAAGGACATAACCACCTTCCTGGAAACCATTCATCTGGAAGACACCTCAACAGCCATATGATGGGATACACTGAAGGCATACATCAGGGGCAGATGTATTAGCTCATGCCTCCCCTGTTAAAAGACAATGGGCAAAGGAGTTGGATGAACAGATTCAGACCCTTAAAAAGTTGGAGGAGTGGTACAGGAATGACCCTACCCAGCCCCCAGAAATGCTAGCTGAAATAGTTGGCACACAGTATAAGGCAAACCTGTACCTGAACTAACAGGCAGCGTTCACACTCTTCAGATTGTGATAAGTATTTTGGGAGTCTGGAGAGCACTCAGGAAGACTGCTTAACTACCAGTTAAAGAAATGCCAGGAACACTCAAGTTCTTGGGAAACAAAAACACCAAATGGAGACATTAAGGGGGCATGGAGGACATCAGATGTACGATCAAGCAACAATTTAAATCAATAAAAGGGTTAGTGTTGATCTGCTGTGTTTATCTAAATGTAAAACACTTTTGTAATGTTTTCATAATCCAAGATAGATGACAAACTGCATCCTGACTGTCAAGCTCTTTGGAGCATGGGAAGCCACACAGATCATTCTTGTTCAGGGACAGGTTTTGTGACCTTAGCCTGTTACTGCACCCATTGATTGGTATGCTGCCAAGCCCTCCAGAGTGCATTGTAAACAGTTTCAACCAACAGACTCCTCTAAACAACTGCTTTTGATTATAGATTTTGGGGCCTGTCCCTTCAGGTTAACAGTCCTTTCACACAAACATATAATTAGAAACTATTGCTGAATGAGCAGGTGGTTCTGTCCTTTCAGGTTCAGACCAGTCTGTCCCTCAGGGGCCCATGGTAAGGGTAAATGTTACAAAAACAGCTTACTTCCTTGTATCTTGCTGTTAGTGTGTCTCCCAAATATCAAGCAATATATGTTTATATCAAATGTTGTGAGCTGCATCCATTTTAAGTAAAATGCTTGGAAAGTGCATTTATAGGTTGAAGTTGTTTTGACTCCTTGAAAATTGATTTTGTAAGCTAAAACTGATTTTCTCTGAAACCTCTGGTTACTACAGAATTCTTGGTCAGATAACTATCAGAAACTATAGTTGCAAGGACATTCCCAACTGCTTTTATTTTTAAATATAATTATGTATGTTTAGCCTGAGATCTAGGATAGAACTGTATATTTAGAATAAGAGTTATATGTTTTTAATAATATCAATATCTCATGTTATGTTTACTCAAGTGAATAAGAGTGTAAGACACTTGGTGGAAAATGAAACACTACTGCAATCTAGTGGCCAGACTAATTATGACTGTATAATGTTATAATCACACTGTAACCAGCTGCCACTCACCTCTTCTTCTAAGAGCAATCAATCAGAATTAATCAATAACCTTTGAGATTTTGGGACATATACCAAATTTGGTAAAAACCCTATCCTGACATTGTGGTTGGTCGATGGATGTAGCGGCCACTCAAGGTGTGAGGTCACTAAGGTATAAAAGGTAAAGCATTCTGTCAGGTATGGGAGATCCAAACCAGAAGAGAAATAAGTGAAACTGCTGCCTGTTTACCTTGGTCTCCTAGCTGAAGAGTGAGTGGCTAACACCTTAGATGCTAAGTCAGACTACTGCCTAGTTCTATGCTTCATTATATAATTAGTGAATAAACTTGCTCCTTAGACTTTAAAATCTGGCTCTTGGTGTTTTAGTTAACCTCCTGATGAACCCATTTAATCAAGTGCTGTGATCAAGCATTTTTAAATCCAACATTTTGGCAAGCCAGCCAGAAGGGGGCACTAAGAGTCAGTATTTCAAATTTGTGGGGACTTTCCTATGAGGAACCCCATATAAGGATCGAGAATACCACATGGTAAGGGCTGCAACCTAACATGTGGTGACAGTGGTAGTCAGTCTGTTGTAATCAGCGGTTGATGGAAGGTCTTCTATTATAATACCCAGTCTGTCAAAAGGTAGACAGGTTATTGTAACATGGAACAGTACAGTGTAAAATCTGTGATTGCCCACAAGGGGCAAGAGTGTTCCAAAGATGCTAAGCATTGAAGTGATAGTTGGGGTTATATAAAAAAAAAACTGTTATAGGTGGAATTGGATAGGAAAATCAAAGAAAAACAGAAAAAGAGCTACTGTATGCAAGGCTTGTAAGTTACTGTGGTTACTTTGGGAGAAAAATTAAAATGCATAAGAAAGCAAGCCTCATATTTAAAATCTGCCAGTTTAGAGTTACATAAACAAACCAGATGAAAGGAACTGCAGTTTACACTCAAGTAGTGCAGTTTTACGAGTTAGCTAGACAAAACACCATGTTCTAGTGATACCATGTGTTGGAAGCTGGAAGAGATGCAAGATGAATGAGCAAAACTGCAAAAGGAAAATGCAAAAGGAACATGCAGACCTAAAAGCAGCCTTGAGAAAACAAATGGAAATGGTAACAGAAATAAGGAAAGGTTCAGAAATAGACCACACACATTGTCTCCAACTGATGGAACAACTGCAGAGTGGAATGCAAGTCCATAGGGGTGTAGTGGCTGCAGTAGCACCAAACATGATTCCTGTAGCCACAGTTCCACCACCCTATGAAGATGCAAAGACTATAACCCTTTAGCCATCCTGCTGGTGCAGTGGTAGCACTACCACTTGCGGCACCAGCAACCTAGGTTCGGTAGTGAGCCTGGGTCACTGGAGGGCCAGCCAGGGGGAGAAGGACTGAGCACCTGATGGGCTGCTCTCCTTCTCTGAGAGGGGTGGGCTGCAGACCTTGCTGCTATACCACCACTTGGGTGACCACAGATGGTGGTGACGCAGCAGAGAGAGCAGAATGGCAGGGAGGGGCGTACATCAGCCAAGGACCAGAATGAAGGCACATCTCTGCATGCCTCCATTTCATTGGTCCTCCCTGAGTGCCAATGTCTGCAGGGGGCCGGGACCAGAACATAGGAAAACCCCATGTCTGGGCCAGGTGATGGGCTCCCACACCAGCAACTGGGAGGAGCTCAGGGTACAGCTCCAGGTGCATGCTCCTCAGAGGGGGGAAAGGGGCCCCCCTCCATCCCACCAGGGGGTCATCAGGGATTCTAAAATACTAGAGTGTGGCACAAATGAAGCAAGATCCTCATTCCTGTGTGGTGCATTGGGAGACCCCGAGGAAAGGACCAGACATGGTGATGAAGGGGCCAAAAATAGAACATAAAAAAGACTATAACCCTTTACTCAGTGAGTCAGGGCAGTTTAAATATGAAGAAGAAAAGGAAAAAGAGTGGACTGGAGGGTCACAATCTGTAATTGAAAAGTTTTTACCTTACAAGATGGTGAAACCTCAAGGTTTCTACCCTCTGTTTAATCAGCCTGAAGATAGTTTGATTAGGTGCAGGAAGGTGGAGAGTGTAAAGTGAAAATGTTAAGGAAGGAGAATAAAACTCCTCCACTGGCTCCAGTGGTTGTAAGAGTTAAAACTAGGGGCCAGGGGACAAATCAGCAGGTTTCACATGTAAGGGAGGAGATTGAAGCAAGCCCTGAGACAACTGAGAAGGCAACATGAAGATGTAAAAGATTACAGGACAAGCTTTAAATGATAAAGGTTAGATGTATGAAACCTAAACGTTGGTCTGCTGGGAAATGAAACTTTCAGTGCAAAAATGGACTTACAGCATGCCAGACCTAAACTTTAACTTAGACTTCCTGTTTTCTATGCTAACCTTTCTTGAATGCTAAACCTTCCTTTCTGATTCTTCTCTTTCTACCCCAAACATCCACAGCCAAATAGTGAGTCACATGTGTCGCTTGGAGCAGCTGAGTAAAATAAAAGCTTGTTGGCTTTTGTGTTGTGTTCTGGTAAAGTTGCCATGTGTAAAATATGGTTTCTGTTACATAAACAAAGGCTATGCCAATGTTTTCTGACCCCAAAACAAAATAACAAATAAATGAAATAAACCACTAAAGGTGAACTACCTTAAACCACCTTTAATTTACATGAAGAATAATTAAGGTGTCAGGAAGCTTGTTGCTGTTTGGGGTATTAAAAACATTTATAAACCACATGTTTCACAAACTGCATTAACAGTGGCTTTTGTTTCACATTGCTGGTCTTTATTATATTTTCTTGGTACTAAATTAAATGTTTCTTTAAGTACGAACTACACACATTTGCTAAATTTAGGAAACTTATGTTGATCAACTTTAGTTGTGTCATAAAAAAAGAACAAAATGTTTGCCTTTTGTCTCCTGTGTAAAATGCCACTTTTTTGAAACTCAGGTTTGCAACAAGAAACATATAGCAATGTGAACCCACAAATTGGAGGTCTGTGCCTTAGAACAAGCATCTTGTTTCACCAATCAAGTTTTTTAAAGGCAATTGTGTAACAGGGTCCTGTTATGCAGAAAATAAAAAAAGTTTCAAAAAGAAGAAATTCAAGATGCCCCCCGTTTTCATTTTCACTCTCTCCTGTCTACTCCTCTAACTTCCTATCTATACAAATTTTCTTGTCAGGGTGGCCAACCTGGCAATTCTTAAAGCTCTACTATCCCTGTTATCCAATTCTAGTTTGTACATCTTGATAGTAGTTATGGTAATGGGCTTTAATATAAAGAGTAATTGCCCTTAAAAGCATTTGGTAGAATATTCAGACAAAGCAAAAGTATGTTGCTAAAGGGGCCCCCCCCCCTGCTTTCGATGCAGAGGGTTTACACCAGTAAAGAAAATGTTGCTAAGGAGCAGTGCTACACTCCCTAGCAAGTAACTCTGAAGTCCTGTTCTGGTGCTCACTCCAAGGAAATAAAAAGGAGCTGAATTTATGCATGGACACTGAGGGCATAAAGAAGTAAGCCCTGCAGTGTCTATATTCATTCAAGAGGGTCTGTAACTGTTTAAAGAAAGTGCTGCCTTTCTGTTAAAGGGCTGAAAATGAACAGCTGTTGGCTGAGAATTGCAGCCATTAGGGAATCCCAATATTTGTTAAATAAACACAGTAAAAACTCTGTTAGCTAGAATTACAGTATAGGAGATCAATGTTTTTATAAATAAAACTGTTTTTCTTTCTTTGGGTTTTGCACTAGAACATCAAACTGGCTATTTATTAAAGAATCTAGAACCTTACAAGGAAACAAGATAGGGAGCGTGCCCCTCATCTGTTGCCCTTGGTTAAAGATTCTAGATTCTTTATATTTAATATTTAGGTTTCTTCTCTTTTCTCTATTATGGTTTACTTACCTGGGTAAAGTCATCTGGGAAGCCCTTCTCATAGGGTTGGCAGCCCACGAAATGGCTGCCTTTATAGCAACTAAATGGAGGTGATGTCAGAGAGTAGGTGGAGCCAATGTTAAACTCCGCCCTTTTTGAATACTATATAAGGCCTCCACCAGAAGACCTTGTCAGATAGGGAGAGGAAGGAGACTGGTCAGTATCTTCTGATCAGGTGAAAGAATGGAAGTGTGATTGCCTACACACTAGCTTGAAAGCACTGGATACTGAGAAGAGCAGGGGGTCTGATTGCAAGACTTGCCTGGGTTTTTGTTTACTTTTGTTTTGGTGAAAGCTAACTTATTTCTTTTCTGTAAATATTTATTTATTTATTTATTTTTTTGGAAATAAAATGATAAACACTATGCCAGTATTTTTTATGCACTTCATTTTTGTGACTGGTGTCTGTTATTGAACCCACACGCTTACAAATTGTGAAGTAAAAACGAAAATGTGTAATTTATTCTTCAAGCTAGCCTTTGTGATGTCACAGGGTGACTTTTTTACAGAACTACTTGACATGGATTAGTACCTGATGCAATGATGTAATCTTAAACTAATAACCAGAGGAACATGGTTATTTGTTTTGTCTGAAGGAATGAAAGCCCTGAAGCCCAGATAGTACCACTCATGGGAAAATTAAAGAAAACATGCAAATAATTCACTAGGTGACAAAGCTTAGTGAAATACCTGTATTTTGGGCTAAGCACAGTATAGCAGAAATGAGTTCTGCCAATGTCAAACTGGTATCATTATTAGTTTTTTAACTGATTGCACAACCGTCTTTTTAAAGAAAAGAAAGGGTTTAATTTGAAACAAACTGTTTGCCAGACTTTACAACCATATGTGCCCTGTGCACAAAAATTACAGTATTGTCACACTAAGTCCAAATGACAAGCTGTAGTTACAGCATAAACATTTGTTTTAAATCTTTACTGTTTTCTCTCTTTGACCAATTGGTCAGGTTGGTCTGAACTGAACTGATCTAGTCTTACCTGTTTCCTATTATTAAATCCTCTGGGTTTGTGGAATTCAGCTCTTCTTGTCAACTGTTTACTAAAAACACTAATTATGATGGTTATCATCTTAGGTAATCGGTTTATGGAAGAGACTTGCCACTGTCATTTGTCTTCCGGAAAATAAAATTCCCACATGTTCCTTTTACCAAAGCAGCTTATGTATGGTTCTTAAAAAGGAACAATCTTGTGACTTTGCTTTTAAACTATGTTTAACATTTTCCTCTTAATAGCCACAACACTCCTAAACTAAGTAAGTAACATATCCATGTGCTTTTCATGTTTCCACAATGAAATTAATGAGGAAAGCAAGAAAGTTGATCTTAAAAGCAACATTTTTGGCCACTGTCTATTTTCAGGAAATCTTCTAGTTTTCATATGTGGTAGACACTGGCTACCTCATAAGAATCTTAATGTAAACTGCATGTGTAGTGAGGTCGGAGCATACTGCGTATGTCAGTATGTACAGCTGAACAGCAGTGGCACGTTGGAGAGTCGCCACCACGCCGCTCCACAGAATGGCCTGATTTAGTGGGAAAGAACTCAGTTTCTGTCCCTTCTCTCCTTTTTTTCTTTTTAGTGTAGTATAAATGGATTTTTTTCTTTGGAAAAAACATACAAAGGTCCATAGAAAACCTAAAGGACCGTGGAGTCTCAAAGAACAGAGAAGTGCACTATATACCCCAGGAGTTGAAACAAATACTTGTAAAAAACAAACAAAGGGGTCAGCAACTAAGGGCTATAGACACTCAAAACTTTATTGCAAAAATTGCTAATAAAAAACTGTGTATAAAAATGGTCTCATATTCAAACACTAAGCAGTTTTAAACCGCGAGAGAATGTACATGGGTATCACATAGGTCACAATATTGCTAGCCAGAAGCATGGAAACAGGAAAAATGAGTTACTGTGTGTGTCATTAAACCAGTCAAAATGGTTAAATAAAGCATTCATGGCAGTGTTGGTAGGGCAAAAAAGCACCTAAATTCAAAACAAAGCATTTAAAGACGTTTCTAGGGCTAGTATGATAGAAAACGTCTGGCGCAAGGTGCAAACAGCAGGAGGCTTCACAAGATATACAGATGTGAAGACCAAAAAACATACCACCCTCCTCAAGGGCTAGATATCTCCTTGTAAAGAAACTGGTCAGTCACAGACTTCAAATGCAGATATACAAGCCCAACACGCCATGTACTGCTTGCCGCAGACTTAGCCCAGACCGATACCCGGAAGAGACAACAAAGCGTCAGAACTGATGTCACGCTTATGTATCAACTAAAATGTCTTCTTCAGAGCATGGATTAGGTGCACTGTGTCTCCTTAAATATGGAATGACTCTTAAAGAGACAGACCAAAAAACTGCACCATACAACATATACCTCCATAGAACTACAAATATTGAAACAAAACAGACATAAAATTGGTTATCAAATTCCATATGTAATGCATATTCATACTAAAGGGAAAAGAGCTGGACAAGTCATATTCCTCACAAATCATGGCTAGAGCACAAAAAGTCATCGCCATGAAAACTATGTATGTACCACCATATAACCTGCAACAATACAGTGAAATAAACAAAATTAAAAAATGAAAACAATAACAGTGTAAAGTGGAAAAAACACCAAAGGGAGACAGAGCCGGAAAGTCATCTCTCCCTATTGTGGACAGAGCATGGCACAGGTCATATCCACAAATGCTACATCTAACTGTAAGTAACTATGTATAGGAAGTTCATCATTTAAATCGAAAGGGACCATTGTATTTAATTCAAAGATCCAAAAAGCTTCTCTTTGCAGAATTTTAGAATTCAAATCTCCACCTCAAAATCCAACTTCCACCTTCTCCAAACCAATTAATCTTAAAGTAGCTGGAGACCCATGTTTTACTTCATGATAGTGACGTGCCATTGCATAGTCCATATTCGCATGCCTAATGGCTCCTTTATGTTCGCCAATTCTTAATTTCAAATTTCTTTTAGTTTGGCCAACATAACATAATCCACAAGGACAAGTTAACATGTATATAACCCCCTGAGTATTGCAGTTAATGAATGATTTGATCTCATAGTTTTTCCCAGCTCTCGGATGGTGGAAAGTTTTTACATCAGACGTGTTAGAACAGTGAACACATCTTCCACAACGATAATTCCCTTTGGGAAGCGAAGGTAGCCAATCTTGTTGTGCATTCTCATTTTTTCGCGGAATATACGATTTGACCAACAGATCTTTTAAGTTCTGTCCCTTAGTATAAGAGATCAACGGGCAGTTCTGGCCTATTTTCTTCAATCTCAAGTCAGAGTTAATAACATTCCAATGTTTGTGGATAATGTTACCTATTTTGGGAGCCAGATGATTAAATCCAGTGATAAAAATGAATTGATCCACTTCACTTTTGTTGTATACATTGGGGTTCAATAGGTCCTCTCTCTCGATATTATTAACAAGATGTATACTGTTCAGCAAAATCCCTGGTTCATAACCTCTTGTTATGAATCTACCTGTAATTTCCTTCTTAGCTTCTACATAGGACCTATTTTCAGAGCAAATACGTTTAGCTCTGATGTATTGTCCCTTAGGGATATTGTTAATCACAGATCGAGGATGGTAACTGTCAAAACATAGCAAGGTATTCCTGGACATAGGCTAAGTCTGCGGCAAGCAGTACATGGTGTGTTGGGCTTGTATATCTGCATTTGAAGTCTGTGACTGACCAGTTTCATTACAAGGAGATATCTAGCCCTTGAGGAGGGTGGTATGTTTTTTGGTCTTCACGTTTGTATATCTTGTGAAGCCTCCTGCTGTTTACACCTTGCACCAGATGTTTTCTGTCATACTAGCCCTAGAAACATCTTTAAATGCTTTGTTTTGAATTTAGGCACTTTTTGCCCTACCAACACTGCCATGAATGCTTTATTTAACCGTTTTTGACTGGTTTAATGACACACACAGTAACTGTTTTTTCCTGCTCTGCATTTCGGCTTGTGCAATATTATGACCTATGTGATACCCATGTACATTCTCTCATGGTTTAAAACTGCTTAGTGTTTGAATATGAGAGAATTTTTATACACAGTTTTTTATTAGCAATTTTTGCAATAAAGTTTTGAGTGTCTATAGACCTTAGTTGCTGACCCCTTTGTTTGTTTTTTACGGAGTTTTTTCTTTGTCAGCTTTCATTTTTGGCTGTGCTGGACAATGTTCCGATGGGGTATGTCTAAGTGGTACCAGCGTGTCGCCGAAATAGTAAGGAGACCCTCAGACCCAGTAACGCCGCCGAAAAAGCCAAAATCTACAAGCGACTCTTTCAAAGAGACCATGGTTACATGCACTGAAATTCCAGCTCTTTCTATCCCTACAGCATATACCTCGGAGACCGCTGATCTTACTGCACATTTCACCTTGCAGAAGGAACAACTTCGGCTGGATTTCACAGCCTTATCGCCTGATTATGAAGCAGGTAAACCTCCTGCCCAGATTAACCAGGTGGGAGGTATTTTCTTATTTCAAGGTAGCAGCATACAAAAGGAGTTTTCAGTGGTTAATATTTCTGAGGTGGGGAAAACAAAAAAAAAGATAATGACAGATAATCAGAGCGCACCTGAGAAACAGGAGAGTCGTTCTAAAGGTTATAGTAAAAAATGCCTTCATAAGAACCTATTAAAGAATAGTCCCCCAATTACTAGTTATTTGTACTCCCCAATCTGTTCATATGACAATCTTACTAAGGTTTTGGGGAGTAATTTGAACTGTAAAAATCAAATAACAATTATGACTACTTCTTCTAAGACTAGAAGTTCCAAAAATCAAGATAAAGATAAAGGGAGTAGTTCAGAAATGGAGAAAGAAAGAAAGAAAGAAAGAAAGAAAGAAAGAAAGAAAGAAAGAAAGAAAGAAGATGAGAACATGGAAGATACAGGGGACTTGAACTCCACCCAGCACACTATCCTTAAGGAAATGAGACAGGGGTTCAGACTGTTAAATTCTGCAATACCTAACCTTATGCATAAGTTATCAGAGACAATGGAAAAATGTAAGTCTTTGGTCATTCGTACTACAGAGTGTGAATCACGAGTCAGCAGTATTGAGGATACTATACCTAAAATTGCTAACACAGTAGCAAACAGTACCAAGGAACTGGAAGTTTTGAAATCTAAAGTAGAGGACTTAGACTCGAGATCTCATAGAGTTAATTTAAAGATTGGGAATCTCCATGAGGAAATGGAGGATTTAGACCCCTTGAAGTACTGTGAAGAAATGCTCACTAAGATCTTAGGTTTGCCCTATCCAGAGCATAAAAATAGAACTAGATAGGGCTCACTGTGCCTTTGGAACAAGACATAATGAGGGGAGACTGAGATTTATGTATATCAAACCAGTTAAATACCAAGATAAGGAAAACATTCTAACTAACTAAGACCCGTGTGGAGAAAAGCCTCTTCTATAATGGGATGAAATTACATGGCATTTCCAGATATGCCTCATTCTATTCTGTTAAAAAGAAAGGCCCAGATATTCAAAAGGGTTGCGCATGGTGCCATGCGCAACCCACTGATGAGCCCCGGTGTGATATTCAAAAGGGAAAAGTGCGCGGCACAAATCCTGATGCACTGGAGTGCATCAGTAATGTATGCAGGTGCATGCACGACAGAAGTACCCTGCACAGCCCGGATATTCAGCCCGGATGTGCAGAGCCATGCATGTGCAACCTCTACCTGTGCCAGCACAAAGTTGATCCAAAAAAAAAGGAACAACAGATGGCCACCCACAGGTGAGCTGCCACATTGCAGGGTGCAACACGGCAGCTGCCACCTGTGGGTAGCCACCCGAGCTCCAGCTGCATCTGGCAGTGCCTCCCCATGCCCAATCATGGGCATTTGTAATATAAAAAAATCCTATATCCCTGGTGGTCCAGTGGACCTGCCCGCCTGATCGCGAGCCGAGTAAGTTAAAAAAATCTCTATCATCCCTGGTGGTCCAGTGGACCTGCCCGCTCGATCGTGGGCTAAGTACATAAATAAAATCCCTATCATCCCTGGTGGTCCAGTGGACCACTGTCTGCCCAATCATGGGAATTTGTAATAAATAAGAAGAATTCTGTCCAATATCCCTGGTGGTCCAGTGGACCGCTGTCTGCCTGATCGTGGGCATTTGTAAAAAATAAGAATTCTGTCCAATATCCCTGGTGGTCCAGTGGACCGCTGTCTGCCCGATCGTGGGCATTTGTACAAAATAAGAAGAATTCTGTCCACTATCCCTGGTGGTCCAGTGGACCACTGTCTGCCCGATCACGGGCATTTGTAAAAAATAAGAATTCTGTCCAATATCCCCGGTGATCCAGTGGACTGCTGTCTGCCTGATCATGGGCATTTGTAAAAAAAAATCAATAAATCAGTCCAATATCCCTGGTGGTCCAGTGGACCGCTGTCTGCCCGATCGCGGGCATTTGTTAAAAAATAAGAAGAATTCTGTCCAATATCACTGGTGATCCAGTGGACCACTGTCTGCCTGATCATGGGCATTTGTAAAAAAAAATCAATAAATCAGTCCAATATCCCTGGTGGTCTAGCAGTACCCCCCTCCCCACCTTCCCACTGAGCCCCACCGCCCCGCTCCCCCCGGTCAGCTGGTGGGCGGCAGCACCCCACCCACCTGCCGCCCCACCGCCTGCCAACTGACACCATCGGTAGAGCTGTATGCCCATTGGTCCACAGTGTGAGCCAATGGGCATGCAGCCCATACCGTACTAGACATTCCAGATATGTGAATGGATCTATCACCTACTTCTCTGGTAAATACAATAATGCTGTATACAGATGACGTGCTGTTAGCCTTTAAAAACACAGATTTAATATACCCAAACTTAATGAAATCACTATAGAATTTGGAGATAATTCAGGGTACAAAATTAATTGGTCCAAAAGCAAATTATTGTATTTAGAGGATTCTATGAACTTAAAAGAACCTCACTTGAATAAAATAAAAAAGGAAAAAATTAAATATCTGGGGGTTGTGTTAACTCAGGAGGTGAACAAGGTTATTCAATTGAATTACGATTCTTTAGTTGCAAACATTAAGAATGATTTAATAAAATGGCAATAGCTACTGTTGACTCTTTTAGGAAGAATAAATGTGATAAAAATGAACATATTACCCAGTTTTTAATTTTTTAGTCAATTCCTATTATTCTTAGAAGAAAGTTTTTATTGACTTTGATAAAATATTAAGAAGTTTTTTATGGCAGGGTAAACAGCCCTGAGTAGCTTTAAGTAAACTTCATCAACCTAGAACAAAGGGAGGCTTAACCAGTCCTAATTTGTGGCTATATTACCTAGCAGCTCAGATGGAAATAATACACTATTGGTTCCATCAGCCATCAAACAAAGGGATAGCAGGTATATGTTTTGAAGAAGAAAAAAGCACAAGATCTTGATCTTCTTAATATCCTGGCATTATATATCAGACATGAGCCAGATAAAAACTTGTTAGAAGCTATTAAGTCTTCCATCACTGCTTGGTTAAAAGTTTCCAGAATGATGAGCCCACTTGCCACACTTTCAAAGTTTACACCAGTTTTTAATAATGGAGATTTTCCACCTTCGACTTGGGACAATACCTTTAAGAATTAGTATTGTACTAAGGGAGTGAGGACTCTGGGTGACCTCTATAAGAAGGGTATTTTGATGTCTTTTGCACGGTTTCAAGACTGTTATAACATTCCAACAGTACAGAGCTGGCAGTTTTCTCATCTTAAGAGTTATATATATAAGAAAAATTGCAGATCATATGATCTGCATTACTCTTCTCTGGAAATGTTTTTTCTTAAATTGGAATCCCCTGAACATCTAATTTTAAAAATTTATCAATTTTTAATGAACCACCTACCTGTCAATCTGGATCCATTAAAGAAAAACCTGGGAGAAAGATCTGGAAATTTCAATTTCAGAAGAAGAATGGTCCAAAATCATTAGTTTTGATAATATAAGGACAAGAAATAACAAGCTATTTCAAATCCACTTTATTATTATACATAAATTTACTCCGGTAAAATTACATAAGCTTACTCACACAATCTCAGAATTCTGTCAAAGATGTGAAAAAAAACAAGGGACTTTATCCCATATGCTTATAAACTGTGAAGTAATCAGAGAATACTGGCAGGCAATTTGGGATATTCTTAGAAAGCTGTTGAGTTATCACTTTCCTTTTGATCCGAGTATTTTAATTTTTGGTTTTGTAATAGAATACACAGATCAGTTGAAATATCAAAAAACACTTTGTAATGTAGTTATGCATGTTGCTTGTAAGATTATTTTACAGCACTGGAAGGATGTACAGTCCCCAGTTTATTCTGAATAGGTTGAGAAAATCTTAGATCAAAGTAGAGTGGATAAATCTATCTATATCCTTGAGAATGACTACAACAAATATGTAACAATATGGACCCCCTTGTTGGACATGCGTGACAAACATCCCCCCTTATAGTATAGTATAGGCATCCCTAGCTATGATGAGTATTTAAGTCTTCATGATCATATATGAGTGAAGTACCTACGCTCTGAGCTGTTTTAAAAAAAACTGCATACCTTTACCACCCACATCTAGGGGTAACAAATTTATTTTAATGGTCACTGACTTATTTTCTACTTGAGTAGCGGCATTCCTAGTTAAGACAGCCACTGCAACAGTTATTGCAAAACTTTTGATTTTGTTTTGCAGGTGTGGACTGCACTGCCTTGGAGTTAAATTCAGATAAAGGCACTACCTTTACTGCTAATGTGTTGCATACAAGCAGACAAGTATGTTGCACAACTTAAAGAAATAATTAAACAAGTGCATTTGTTTGCTGCCCACAGTTTGGGAAAATACAGATCTCAAACTGCTAAGTATTTTAACAAAGGTGTGTTGACCAAAAAAGTGGCAGGTTAATAAAAAGCTTATGGTCAGACCAGCCTGGTGTCGCTGAGGGTTGAGGCACTGGATGCCACACCACTTGCCACGCTGATGACCTGAGGTCAGAAGTGATCTCAGGTTGCTGGGGTCAGCAGGGGAGGGAGAGGATTGAGCATCTGACAGACTGTTCTCTTCTCCTGGGGAGGGGAGGGTTGTCATCCTGCTCTGTGGCTGCCCCTTGTGGAGACCAGAAGGCAGCACTGGAGCCAGGGAGGCATAGGAGTGCAGGAACATGGCGTACATGTGCATGCTCATGCTGTGAGGGGAGGGGTGGGGAGAAAACCAGAAAAAAGTAGGAGGACTGGCAGGATTTGTGTTGGCCTGGCTACATCCTGATTGTGACCCATCCTGGAATCTGGACTGTGCTCTTGGGAAGGGGGAGCCAGCACTCCTCCCTCCAGACCTGCCATGGTGGGTAATCCATGGGGGGACTGCTGAGGTAGGGCTAGATAGGGATGACCAGGCTCAGATGGTGAGCCCTCTGAGAGGGGGCCGGAGCTACCTGTCAGTGTGCAGAAATACAAGAAGAAGAAAAAAAAGGTTATGGTTGTGTCACTTGGACAGCATGTTCTGATTGTTCTATGAGTTGGTAATATAAAAAATGTGTTATTGAGTGTCTCTCATGAGACATCCTGTGCTCCTGGGATGACCCTCCCCCAGGTTTCAGTTCAAAGGACAGGATATGTTAAACAGCAGATCTCTGTATGTGATTAACTTCCAAGAACTCACATTTTATAGCCTTGATTAGGATCTGTGTTGCTTGAAGCCAGGAACTAAAATATCCATTTTATGACTTCCTCAGGAAGGGCAGTTAAATTTAACTGGTGCTGAAAAAGTATGTTGCAGCTAGGTGAGAAAACTGCAGAGTTGTAAAAGTTCTGTGATGTCTTTGAAAAAGCAAGAAAACACACTAGATCAAAGGAAAGGCTCAAGATCAAAGGGTCATATGGGGAAACAAGTTTATTTGCTGATGTCACCTTATTTAATATACCCCCTGAGTGATGGGACATCCTGTGTGAATTAATTTTTGTATGTTACAGGGAGGAGCTATATGACATCATGAAAGGGACAGGTTTAGAGACAGTTTAACTGTATTCTGTATTTCCAGACATTCCTGTTTGGACTCTCTTGAAAACAACAGCTAACTAAAGCACTGTAAGAAGGTATACATTAGATAGACAAGTCTAAGTGTATTATGGTAGGAGTTTATGTTTTTTATTTTGACCTTGTTCATTTTAAGTGATTGTATGCTTGTGATATATTTATTTATTAGCTTTTGGTAACCGGGTAAGTGCGCTAGGCAACAGACCTGCCTATTTTCAGGCACGACCCAGGAGAGCACAGGACATTGGTTACAATATGCAGAAATGCACAGACATAATATAGGTGTACAGGAGCAAAACAAGATATACATTGGGTAGCACAGTAATAGTTACATAAGGGTACATTTTAGGCATAGATCATAATAAGGATGTAAAATGAAGCAATTAGGGTAACCATAAGACAGCTGAGGACAGTAAAGACATCAAGGTTCATAGCCACCTAGACAAGCATATTGCATGGGAGAACATTAGTGTAGTACTCAGGGTCAGACCTGACAGCCTGCAGTGGGACAAAACAAATTAAGAGCATTTGCATTGGCCAGAGGCTAGAAGGTGGGTGAACAGCGAGTTTTTGAATTCTCGATGGGAGGCTGAAGTTTTCACCATAAGGGGGAGTGAGTTCCAGAATTTGGGAGCAAAATGGGCAAATGCCTGTTCACCCATTTTTGTCATGCAAGGTCCAGTGGAGAGCATGGGGACAGAGGAAGACCTGAGGGTACGGGTGTGTGAGGCAGGAGTCAGGAGGTTGGCAAGATAGACAGGGCAGGGAGGTCTAGACAGGGAGTCGATAAAGCAGCCCGAGGAGTAGGCTCTAATATCCTTGGTGACAGCCAATTTAAGCCAGCGTAAAGGAGACAATGATGGGTAAGGCGTTAGGGCAGTTAAAGCGAATCTACAGATGTTGTTGTAGACAGTGTCCCATTTGTGGAGTGTAGCAGAGTTTGCAGCAAAGAGGAGGGGCAGAGCATATTGGAGCTGGGGTAAGAGAATGACTCTCGCAACAGAAAGTCTAGCGGAAGGAGTGAGGGAGTGGTGCACGTGATAAGCTCCGCCAATTTTAGCATTGACGGCACGGCACACCATATTGACATGTTGAGACAGGTCAAGTGTGGGATCCAAAGTGACCCCAAGATACTTGAAGGACTCAGTGTTTAAGATGAGGGAGCCATCAAGGCATTGAACCCGGAGCCTGTTCGCAGGGGCAGACAGTTTCTTAGAGGATCCGAATAGCATAGCACAGGTTTTTCTAGGTTCAGGACTTGGTGGTTGCTAGAGAGCCAGTCTGCAGGATGGAAGTCATTAGTGAGAGTGGAATTGATGGCAGCAACCGATTTTGACCCAGAGTAGAGAACAAGGTCATCTGCGTGCATAAGAGTGCAGCTATGCCGGACATGGTGGGAATATCATTTAGGAAGAGGAGAAGAGTAGAGGTCCAAGAGTGGATCCCTGGGGAACTCCACGGGAGATGTTTGGGGGGGGGAAGGGCCTTGTGAAATGCTGCTGCCTGAGTCCGATTGTCAAGATAGCTATGGAACCAGGAGAAGGCTTGGTCAGATGCTCCAATGGATTGGAGTTTCTTTAGCATGAGAGGATGGTGTACCATGTTGAAGGCTTTAGACAGGTCGATAAAGACGGCTCCCAGTGAGTAGGCCACAGTCCATATTATTTCTGATGTCATTTGTAAGTTGTGTAAGTGCAGAGGTGGTACTGTGACCGGGCTGGAAACCATGTTAGCGCAGGTTTGAGATTAAACATGTCAAGGTGAGCAGCAAGCTGGTGGTGGACTATTTTTTCAAGCAGCTTACTGAGAGTGGAGAGAAGAGATACAGGGCGGTAGTTGGACATGAGTTTGACATCGCCCTCATTGTGTATAGGGATGGTTCTGGCAGTTTTCCAGGTGGATGGGACAGTAGACGTACGAATCGAGAGGTTAAAAAGCCAGGTGATAGGTCTGGTCAGCCAAGGTACATACTGCTTAAGTATGCACCTTGTTCTATGTTTGCATTTTACATATTTTATTCAGTTTAGGTAAACCTCTTATTTCAAAGAGACTGTCTGTGTCTTCCAAGTCCTTCCTTTTTGCCTGTGATGCATGGATGGTTAAGATTTTGACAACACTGTTCATAAGCTTAATGGTATTCCAAACTGGGAAAGTAAGAATTTATCTAAGGTCTTTCATAGAGTTTTTAAGGGGTCATTTCGTATACCTGGTTAGGTGCCCATAGGTGAAAGATATCTGGCATTCCCCGAAGAGCAGATCATCTGAGCCTGTACATTGGGTGTGCTAGCAAGAGGTTCACAGTTTGAATCCCTCCAGAACTTGAGAGCAAATGTGATTCGGACCCACAAAACAGACAGGAGGGTTACCCTGTTCTGTTACCCTATTCACAATACTGCGCTCAGAGGTTGGCACTGTGGGAGCAGAGAGCCTGACCTGCTGAGTGGGGTTGTGACAATGGTTAGATCCTACGGCACTGCTGAGCAACCGCTGCAGCATAAATGAAAATGACAAATGCAGTCCATCTGTGTACATGATGATACTCACCCCCCCAAAAAAAAAACTGTGAACAAATGGTGGTTTCCCTAATGTGTTTCTGTGTATCTGTTTTCTCATTTTAGAAAACCTGTAATGCTAGCAGCCACATGAGCTTTAAGTTTAACTTGACCCTTCTCTGGTGGGGTGTGTGTGTGTGTGTGTGTGTGTGTGTGTGTGTGTGTGTGTGTGTGTTTGTTTACCATATTTTTCATTTATGTTTGAAGTACAATTTCCAACAGATAGATGGTTCCATGCTGTTAAGGCTAAGCACTAATGTATGGAAGAAGGAGGGGAACCAAACCCTCTGCTCCAGTTTTCTTTTTCTGTTATTTCATAATGCAGGACAGAATGCAAGTGGATGTAGTCGTAGTGGTCCATGCTGGTCCAAGGTGACATCATACTTCTTCCAGTAACAGTGACTGGAGGGGTCACAGAAATGGAGTGTGGAGAGGCCCTAGAGTCCAGGCAAATTCCAGTGGCAAGAACAGAGTTGATGGGTATAGAAAAAGGGCCCCTCTTGCTGAAAACAAAAATACTGTGAAACAGGATGAAGGTGTGTGAAACATCTGCAGTGGAAGGTCAGATGGATCAGTGGCTGGCATATGGTGAAACTAAACTGCAAGCGACTGTACTAATAATGGCCAGCTACTATGAACACCATGGACATTGCTGAAACTACCTTCATGCATAAGACTATACAAGGCCCTGAAATGCAATCTGGTCCACCCAGTTGCTTCACTTATGCTTCTACACCAGGGACTTTAATCAGTTATGTACGGGTTTACCTATTATTTTACATTTTCAATTATTTTTCTTAAATTTTCATTTCTTATTTAAAATGTTCTTATTTAGTACATGTCTGAACACAGTCATTCTTGTGCTTCCACTGATGTTTCTTTATTAGACAATGCATTGCTTTTGGGTATATTAGTTAGTTTCATATTCTGCAAGAGTCCAAGATCCCATAGCTGTGCAAAAAAAGGAAATCCCAAGATGCAGTCTTCCCTGCCAGGCAGGTTAAAGACCTGGAAAGACTTACTAGCACCATCTCAGGCCTATTTACATCTGGCTTTGCCATATGGAATAGGGCTGACATGGAGACCATAAAGGGGCATGTGCATTATTTTGAGCATACAAATGTAGATAAGGTTATCAGGCCTATGGTATATGGGTTTGAAAGGCCTATCTTAAGAGAAGAAATGTTCAAAATCAATTACTTGTTTGAAATTAACAATGAAAAGGCCAAGTGGAAGAAATCAGGGTGAAAGATTATGTGTACTGCTCATGGGTCAAAGAAATCAGGGTGAAAAATTATTTGTACTGCTCATGGAGCATATGTCCTGTCAACTGTTATAAAAATAAAATCCCAGATGTTATCAGTACTGGGTGTCACCATTCCCTTTTACAATCCATTAGAAACAGAAGGCTAACTACAGCACATCCTGTAAATCCTACATCCACTTGTTTAAGTATACATCATCAGCAAGTATGTTTGTCACTTATTATTTGATGTGGCAAGAGATGTGTACACCATGATGTCCAAAGCTAACTCCATAGGGCTGCTGGAGGGCACTGTGTATAGAATTAAAATAGGCCCACCGAGCTTGACTATTTATCTACCCTAGATTAAACAGTGAACTGTACCTCATATGGCCTGCTGCTTCGCTGGTTATATGCAGTGAAACATACTTGCCCTGTTCAGCTGACCACATGGCACACTCAGCAAGCCAAGGTGGCTTATAATATGGCAGGTCAGTATAATGTGGTGATGACAAATCAAATGTATGGAACAAAGCAATGTTCTGCCCCATATCCTAATTTCTGTTTCACTCCTACATATTAAACTGTGATGGAGATATGGTTATTACACCCATTCTAACATATGACACTGAACTTGGTGGCGATGTGCCCATAAGCAATCTATCATTAAATCTTGAAAGACTCATGGCTAGTAAACATAGTCATGTCATACTGATTGGAAGCAATATAAATTACAGAATGAGGCAAATTGGACCCTGAATTCTTCTGATACTTGGTTGCAGCCTACTTTCAAAGTTGCTGTCTTAGGCACACACTCAAAAATCACCAGAGACAGCTTTGTTTTCTGCATACAGCACATCAGCTCAAGCTTTATGTCCTATAGGTAGGTATTTGTATGTATGTATACATATTGTATATTTATACACACACACACACCCCTACGTGTGTGTATGTATGTTCAGATGTAACACTATGTAAAAGTCAAAGAACCAAAGTGCACAAGCACTGAGGCAATGATTACCTCAAAGGGCACTGGCCGGGAAGCCAAAATTCAAAGAAATACAAAATCACACATACCCCCACAATGCAAAGCATCACGGGCTATATATACAAATCGCCACAGAATATTATGCTGGTTCAACTTTAAGCAAAAACGCATGGTGCCAAGAGGCCTCTCACACGGTTTGCAAAGGGTGCCAACAGAAAGACATAGACACATGTTTCTTCCTACCAGGACTCATCAGTGTGCCTCATCTGTATAACACTCCAGTGAAATGAACCAGCTACCCTAAGATGGTCTATCTGGGTTATGTTGTAATTAACCCAATAAAAACAAAAAACAAGCTAAAAGACAAAGAACCTCAGTGCACAAGCACTAAGGCAAGGGTAACTCCAAAGGGCATTGGCCTTGAAGCCAAGTTTCAAAGAAATACAAAATCACACATACCCCACAATGCAAAGCATCATGGGCTGTATCTGCAAATCACCACAGAATATTATGCTGGTTCAGCTTTAAACAAAAATGCATGGTGCATGTAAAAGTGTAGTGTTATACAATGCCTTGCTTTTATTTATTTATTCAGTTTTTTGTTAACCGGGTAAGTGCGCTAGTCAGCAAGTGACTGTTTTCAGGCACGACCCGGGAGGTACAATTACAATACACAAAGAGTACAGCCAGATTATTAAGACAACGAGTACAAAAAATGCAGAGAGAAATACATATGGCAATGTAACATACATTAGTAAACAAAAATATACTTTAGCACTTGATCATGGAACATACTCAAAAATGTGAATAGTAGAAGGCAGAAAATAAGAGAGGATAGACATCAATAGAAAAGACACAAGGAAGGAAAAACTGGCAAAAGGATGGGAGGGAGAGATTAAGTGGAAAGGAGGTGCCGTCAGATACGGCAACAGCGGGGTGAGGTACCAACCTGCGGCCGGGCCTATGGAGCCGAAAGACGGCAGGCGAAGAGAGGGTGGTAGGGGGGAGCGGCAGTAGATGGCAACAGCGGTAGGAGGTAGGAAAATACAGCCGGTCTGGTGGAACCGATAGACGGCAGGGCGAGAGTGAGGATGCCGGTGAGAGGGTGATAGAGGCGGAGGAGTTACGGCAATAGCGGCAAAAGTGTCAAAGTCAAGCCGAGCCAGTGGAACCAAGAGACGGCAGGGCAGGGAAGGGGGGGTCGGTAGACGGTGGGAGTAGGCGGTAGTAGGTGGAGAGAGAGGTGACTAAGCACAGCCAGGAGGGTGGGTACTAAGGAGGGGCATGGATGAGGTAGGAACAGGTAAAGGTGAGTTTGGTGGGGAGTGGCAAAAAGGGGGGAAGAGGATATAACAGAAGAAGGGGGGGAAGAGAGCAGCAGTGGGGTTAAGTGAGGAGAGGCTGTGAAGTGAAGATAAGAATGTCATGGAGTAGAATAGCGACTTACAATTGTCAACAGCTAACATTAGGCTTATAAAGAAACAGGTTAAGGCAACATTAATTACAAGGCACAAAATAAAACATTAATTACAAGGCACAGTATAGAACACCCATTTGGACAGGCAAAAGTGCTAGCAATGAGGAAACAGTACAAATGCAGTGGATCAGGTAGGGTCAAAGCAAACACATTTGTCCATAGTAGTGAGGAAAGTCCTGAGTTTGCTCTTAAAAGTCACATGAGTGGAGACATCTCTTAGATCCTGAGGTAGTAGGTTCCATAGGTGGGGGGCAGCATGATGGAAGGAGCCCATGCCCTTTTTAGTCCGACAAAAGGGGATGGATAGTAAGGTCTGATCAGCCGATCTAAGATTCCTTGCGGAATGGCCGCCTGAGGAGATCAGACAGGATAGCAGGCTTGGACGTCCTTAGGATGGAATCAACTAAATTGTACAAGTAGTACTGCCTGGTAGAGGAAGGAGAGAGCCAACCAAGGTCCTGATATAAGAGACAATGATGCTGCAGCCGAGGTGCTTTGGTTGCATACCTGCCACATTATTGAAGGTAGTATCCCATAGTTGCAGTGAAGATTTGGTGGCCAAGGACAGGATGGGACACCCATATGTGAGGTTGGCAATAGAATGCCTCTGGCTATCGCCAATTTAGCAGCGGGGTGAGCAGGTATTTGGTTCTATAGGCAGCCCTAATTTGCAGTTAATTGACTTGCAGGTTTCCTGTATATGTGCTTTCAGGTCCAAGGTTTGATCCAGGTGGATGCCAAGGTAACGAAAGGAAGTGACAGTTTCTGTAGGGTCCCCATCGATATCAGAGACAGAGATGGTCAGAGGACAGGATCTAAGCTTGTGATTGGAGCCAAACATCATAATTTTTGTTTTATTTGTATTTAAAACCAGGCGTTGAGAGTTCAACCAGTGTTGTACAGCACGAAAATCTGCAGTGAGGGCAGCATTTAGATCCAGGACCTTATCAGAGTGATAATAAATTACCAGGTCATCTGCATAAAGAAGTGAGTGACCTGTGGTGACCAGCTCAGGTAAGTTTATTGGCTAATAATGAGAATAGAAGAGGGCCAAGTATAGACCCCTGAGGGACCCCAATGTTGATAACAGCACTGTCTGACATGGATGAATTAAACTTAACAGCTTGTGTTCTGTTGGAGAGGTAGCTTTTGAACCAGGTAGTGACTGGGGGAGAGAAGCCCAAGGTACTGAGGGCGGATAGTAGCAGAGAATGGTCAACCAGATCGAAAGCTTTGCTAGCACTGAGGTGGGGACAGTAGGATCAAGTAACAATTTAAATCAATAAAAGGGTTAGGGATGACTGCTGACATAATGTGTTTATCTAGAACTAAAAGAAAACTGTTTTGTAATGTTTTCATAATTCAAAATGGATGACAAACTGTATTCCAACTGTCAAGCTCTTTGGAGTGTGGGAAGCCACACAGATCATCCTTGTTCACTTGGAAACAGGGACAAGTTTTGAGATCATAGCCTGTCACTGCACCCATTCTAACTAATACTTGGTATGATTGGTATGCTGCCAAGCCCTCCAGTGTGCATTATACACAGTTTCAACTGACAGACTCCTCTAAACAACTGATTTTGATTATAGATTGTGGGGCCTGTCCCTTCAGGTAAACAGTCCTTTCACACAAACATACAATTAATAACTATTGCTGAGTGAGCAAGTGGTTCTGTCCTTTCAGGTTCAGACTGATCTGCCCATCAAGGGTCCATGGTAAGGGCAAATGTTACAAAAGCAACTTAACTTCCTCGTATCTTGCAGTGAGTGTGTCTCCTAAATATCAAGTGATATATATTTATATCACATGTTGTGAGCTGCATCCATTTTAAATAAAATGCTTGGAGAGTGCATTTATAGGTTAAAATTGTTTTGACTCCTTGAAATGTTAATTTTGTAAGCTAAAACTGATTCTTTCTGAAAACTCTGGTTACTGAAGAATTCCTGGCCAGATAACATTCAGAAACTATAGTTGCAAGTTGCAAGGACATTCCCAACTGCTTTGTTTGTATGTTTAGCCTGAAATTCACAATAAAATTGTATATTTAGAATAAGAGTTAAATGTTTTTAATAATATCAGTGTCTCATGTTGTGTTAACTCAAGTGAATAAGAGTGTAAGACACTTGCTGGAAAATGGAACACTACTGTCATCTAGTGGCCAGACTAATTATGACTGTGTAATTTCATAATCATGCTGTGACCAGCTGCCACTCACCTTTTCTTCTAAGGGCAGCCAATCAGAATTGATCAACAATCTTTGGAAATTTGGTAAAAACCCTATCCTGACATTGTGATTGATCCAAGGACCTAGTTGTCACTCAAGATGTGAGGTCACTAAGGTAGAAAAGGCCAAGCATTCTGTTGGGTAGGGGAGATCTGAAGCAGAAGAGAATATAAGTGAAATTGCTACCTGTTTGCCTTGGTCTCCTAGCTGAAGCATGAGTTGCTATCACCTTAGATGCTAAGTCAGACTGCTATCTAGTTCTAAACTTCATTATATGATTAGTAAATAAACTTGCTCCTTAGACTGAAAATCTGACTCTTTGTGTGTTATTTAACCTCCTGATAAACCAATTTAATCAAGTGATGTGATCAATCAGTTTAAAATCCAACACAATGATACCTTCCTTGATTTTTACAAATTCCTCTACAAACAGGAGGTAACATCAACCCAGGAGGAGCTCTTCACTTTCACCACCCCCCTGGAGTTGCCAAGACCGACCACAGAAACAAGGGAATGGTTGGGTGACCCTTTCACTACCCAAGAATTGTCATTTGTGCTCTGCTCAATGCCAGCAGGGAAGACCTCAGGAGCAGATGGACTCCCAGCAGAGTTCCTATACTTATTTAGGCAGGTGCTACTTACCCCTGTATTAGACACACTTACAGAGGCAGGCATGGTATGGGGTGCTCCTCAAGTCCATGAGGATGGTGGTGATCTCTCTCATCTCAAAGGCAGGCAAGGATCTACTCCTGCATGACAGTTATCACCCAATATTGCTGATCATGGCAGATTGCAAGGTGTATGCCGAAGTGATCGCAACGAGGGTTATGGAGGTTATACCGGACCTAATAAATAAGGATCAAGTAGGCTTCATTCCTCTATAGGAAAGACTTGGACAACACCAGCCGACTTCTCAACCTCATTTGGCAGGCAACTAGACTCCATACCCCTGCAATGCTCATCTCCCTGGACATGGAGAAGGCATTTGACAGAGTAGAATGGGCATATCTATTCTATGTGTTGCGCATCTTCGGTTTTGGGGATGCCTTCATCAGTCAAATCCACACATTGTACAATGAAGCATCACCCTCAGTGGTAACCAATTCACAGGCCTCACTCCCTTTCCTGCTGAACATGCCAGGGCTGTCCCCCTTCTCCCCTCCTTTTCATGATTGTGCTAGAGCCCCTCTTGCAGGCAATCCAACAAAAACCCTATGGGGTATTCAGATGGAGGAAGAGCATGAAGCATTGGCATATGCCGATTATATGATGCTCACTTTGATGCATTCAGAGAAGTCAGTGCCAGCCACCCTCTAACTGTTGCAGCACTTTGGTTCACTACTAGGCTACAAGGCCAATGTCTCAAAATCTCTAATACTACCAGCTTGTCGGGGCATCACAAGTATTGTTAGCTTCTCCTGGGGGCTACAGGCAGCAGAGGGTAACCTGACATATTTGGGGATTCAATTCTCCTGGAAAGTGGCAGTGCTGGGGAAGCTAAATCTATTTCCTTTAATATCTACCCCTGCACAAGGACCTGGACATATGGAGCTGTCTTCATCTTTCTCATTGGGGCGGGACACATGCCTTCAAAATGATGGCAGCACTGAAGATAAAGTATGTGTTGGACAGCCTTCCCATTAAAATAAAACCAGATCTGCTTATGCTGACACACTCGAAAATGTTCTGCTTTCTGTGGGATGGAGGCATCAATTGCATCAGTTACAAGAAGCTCACACAACCCATTGGTAAAGGAGAGCTAAATTTGCCCCACTTTGCCTTGAAACATGTATCACAACTGCTGAGGCAGTTGCTCCAAACTTCTGCCACTACTGCACTAGTTATGCAGTCAAAGTGGCTCAGCTGTGAGATGCATTTACTAACGGGAAGTCTCCAATGTATAGTAGTGTTGGGGAAGGTACCTGCAGGGCTAAATACACAGCCATTGATTAATCACATGGCCAGAGTATGGGCTTATGTGGTTAAACATGCCAAGTGGCACTCATCCACACAACTCTGCCACAATCCCACTGTGGAGCAATAGTGCTCTTAGTGTAGGGAGCCAAACCATCAATTGATCAACATGGTCTACAAAGGGGTCCATATATTATCCCACCTGATAGACCCGCTGGTCATCTTAAGTCATTTAGTCAGCTCTGAAAGGACATTAGTTTGGAGAAACACCAACACTGACAGTACCTCCAGTACCTCCAACTTTGGCACTCATTACCACAGCTATTAGGCCCTAGATACAAGTTTGAAGGCCCAAATAAGCTGGATGACATTCTCTTCCCAGGGAGGGACAAGGCCCCCACAGCTGGTGATGTATACCAGGGGTTAGCTACATTTAGGAGGCAGTATCACGGAACCCCTGAGGTAGGCATGCACTGCAGAACTAGGAGTGGAAGCTGGCCCAGTAACATTGAGGGCTGAGGCACTGAACACCCCATCTAGCACCACGCTGGTGACCCAGGTTTGGGAATGAGCCTCGGTCATCGGGGGTTGTCGGGGGGGAGTTCAGAAGATGGACTGAGTGGCCACTGAGCTGCTCTCCTCTCCCAGGATGGGGCCCAGTCATGACCGCTGCAAGGCAGCCCCGGGTGGAGGCCTGAGGGTAGTGCAGATGGGAATGGCTGAAATAGGGATGATGCCGTGGATCGCTGCATGCTCATGCCTCCACATGCACTTGGGTGGCCATGGCAAAAGAGGAGGGGAGAAAAGTGGAAACAGAGCTGGTAGGTTCCATGATAGCACCCGTAGGTCTCGCACTGGCCCCGTTCTAGATGTTGGTCTCTAGGGGGGAGGGAAAGTTTACGCCCTTGGCCCTGCCACAGGGTGGCAACCCATGGGGGACCTATCGGGTAGGTAGATGGCACGAATTGGGGACCGGGAACTGAGCCCCTCTGAGGGAGGGGCCCGAGCTGCCTACCAGTCCCGCTGGAAGGGGAAAAAATGCAGACTGAAAGAACTAGGAGTGGAAAATCCTACAGCAAACATGGAACTCCTGCTGGTAGAACCTCCAGTAGGTGGCCAGGGATATGCAAAACATCTTTACACAATTTAAGGTATTGCACTGGTGGCACAGAAGCTCCACAAATGGGGCCTGTCACCCACAAACATCTGTTGAAGATTCTCTACAGGTGTGGGGATATCATCCACATTATATGGCATTGCACGGAGCTGTCTTAGTACTGAGAGATAACAGGTAAAGTGTGCAAAGATCTGGTACACTCAGAGCTAACCCTTAACCTACGGTTAGTAATGCTGGACCTAATAGAAGGGACTAACATGAACGTACTGATCCCAGCTTCAGCTAGGAAATCGCTGACAGGAGCCCTTATTACAGCAAAATGAGTCATACTCTGGCACTGGAGGGAGAAAGTACCCCATCTTGGAGTGGCTCTTGGAACTAGGGAAGGTGGCGAGCTTCAAAAGGGTGCATTACACTACCTGTAATAAGCTGGATGTTTTTGAACAGATCTAAGGTCCTTACCTAGCCTCAGAATATATTGTAAGATCTCACAGGGCCACTACATTCCACACCACACATTCATCAGGCAAGGGGAAAGCAGCACTGATTCTGGTACAGGAAAGACAGGATGGCCCCTAGTCTATTGAAGGGAGGCCAAGATGTCTTTAAATCAGTAAGAGCCGCTTGACAGACTCTCGCATACCACATACAAGGATCGGATGACTCTTGCAATAACAGAATGTCTGAAGGTTCACTTTAAGTTTACAATGTTACGTTGCATAGATTGTACAGCTATAGCTAATATTTCAGTCGAGTTGTAGATTTGTTCCCTGTTATGTTCTCTATTTGTTAAATACATATTTCATGACCATGACTAGTGTTATATAATCAAGGGGCGCATACGATTTTTCCGGTGGTCATTGCTTGTAATACAGAATGTTGAAAATCTAATGAACTTTTAATTACAAAAAAGAAACTCATACATCTAGGTGCTACTCAATTTTGTACAGAAAAATTTTACCTGGTTTCATGAGTAACTGTGTTTTGTGTTCAAATGCATTGCCTGACCTTCCCTGTGTCAATCTTCACCATTCATCAATGGTGGGTCATTGGCTGGAGACGAGCATCCCGTGGGAACTTTTTTTTTTTTGCTAGGGGGAGGAGCCAGTGTCACCAGTGCTGCCCATGAGGCCGACGCACTGCGTGGCTCTCATGGGTTGGCCAGAAATTACCACTGGCTCCTCCTCCACCTTAGTTCTTCTTCTACCGCCATCGAGACAGCACCTTGCTACCGGCCCGTCAGCACAGCGGTTCGATTTCTGCTTGTGATGCTGGTGACCCGGGTTCAGGAGCAGACCTGGGAGTCAGAGGGCTGACCGGGGGGAGGATATCTGAGCATCCAGTGGACCACTCAGCTCCTCTGGGGAAGGGGGCCGCACTGGTCAGGGGTGGCCTGACATCTGGCGATGGTCAGAAGTATCGCAGCCCTGATGCCCATAAAAACAGGGGAGAGCATGAGGGATGCCAGCGTAAGCCTTGGCATTGTGGCACATCACGCTCTGGGAGAGAATGCGTGGAAAATGCCTCTCCCAGTGCGACACTGACATGAGGGCCCAATGGGGGTCCTCACCTACCAGCAGCAGCAGTACCGACTGGCTCCCTCATGAAGACTTGATCCCTCTGGGGAGGGGGTTTAAAGTGTCTCTCCACTGTGTTCCCACCTGGGGGGTAAGCCAAGGTTTCATGGGGTAGTCCTGAAGGGAGGAGGCAGTGCCAAGTAAAGTAGTTGGGTGACAGTGCTAGGTAGGAGACAGCACCTCCCCTGCAGCTGAAGTAATTTCATGATACGCCTTTGAGACCTAGTCAGTCAGAGCCATTTTCAACAGTTTGGATTCACTCCTCGGAGATGTTTTTAAATGCCTCAGAGCCACTGTCGATGCCGCCTTGAGAAATCCGCCTCAGTTCTGCTGTCCACTCAGCACCGTTACTAAAGATACCTGGTAACACCTTTCCTTTTTTTTGCAGAGTCTTTTTTTATGCTCTGAAGCCCCAGGGCATCCTTCCGGAGTACCCTCATGATACTGCCTCTACTCCCTGTCTGAAACACCCCTCTCCAGTTTCGCCCCAACGCCCACAGCAGGTCCAGCCCCCCCCGGATCACCTCCTGGAGAAGGGCCAGCCCTCCCTTGGCAGCCTTTCTGAAATTAGAGGGACCTAACATGGGGATGGGTCAGCTGTGGGAGATCCTGGTGTGGGTGGGTCTGATGTCGAGATGTGGCCAGGTCCCCGGGGTATCCATTATCTCTGCTGGTCCTCCAGGGTTTTCTTACTTGCTGTCCTTCCGGAGCTTGGACATGCAATGATGTCTAAGCACTTACATGGCGACATCCGCCACAGCTCTGCTCCTGCTCTGTAGCGCCACCTATTCCTGGTGCATCCCCGACCACCGTCAGGGACCGCTCAGGAGTAGCACTTCCCCAGTTCCCTCCCCAGCAAGGGAGCACAGTCCTCTAGATGCTCAATCCCTTCCCACCCCTGCCAACCCCCTGCAGCCTGAGTTTCTTCCCCAAACCTGGGTCATCAGCATGGTGCGAGGTGTGGTGTCCAGTGCTTCAACCCTCAGCACCACCAGGCCAGCCCTTTCCTCTTCTTTTAAAGGCATTGAGTCTTTTTCTGTTTAAAGTTTTAGTTACCATTGCATCATGCCAGGTTCAGGGGACAAGAAGTATTTGTTGAAAATGGGCTGGCCTCCTATGTGTCAGTGTCCCTGCGGGCGGCAAATTTCCATTACAGACCGGTATGATGTCTGTCTTTCCTGCCTTGGACCCCAGCACAACATGGATCACTGTGATGCCTGCTTCTCGTGGACCACCACATTCTTGAGCACTGTGCGTTGAAGGTCAGTAGGGCTCTGCAGACTTTCGGGGGAGCATTGTCACTCTCATCAGTCCAAGTGTAGGACTCTTCGCCCTTTCCTCAGGGTCCCTTCCTAGGCCTACATGGTCTAGTGATGAGGGGGGCTTCCTCCTGTTCTAGCCGTACCATGGAGGAGGTCTCTACTGCAGTGTCGGAGGATTGGTCTGGCTCCACCTGGAGCCAGCCCAAGAGCATCGCCCTGACAGTCACCTCTTCGGAGGTGCAGGTTCCCCCATTGTCGGTGCCCCTGGTTGCTGGGTCTGGCATGGGGTGTTCCTCTGTGCCACCCACCAGCACCACCCCAGATCCTGGAGCTGTTTGTGGCTCCAGTGATTGGGGCAGCACTCCAAGGAGTGCTGGGCTCACCTGCGGCGCCACTTGTGGCACCACGGGTGGAAGAGCCCCTGGGGTCGCCAGTCTGGAGCTCCTCTAGATCTCCTCCTCTCCAGAGCTGGATGATCAGAAGGCTGACCTGGACTGGCAATCTGACTCCCCAGAGTCAGTGGGTTCTCCGGGGCCCAGGACCCTTTTGCCTCCCCAGGTGCCCCCCGCGGCTCTGGTGACTGTGGCCAGCACCGACCCCTGGGCTGATGGTGGTGCTGGGGGGTGGTGGTGTGGGTCAGAGGTCCCATTTCTACAGGTGTGGTGGTCCAGGCTTTGTGGGAGGGGGTCAGCTGCTGCCCCCGGTGCTTCCCCCCTCTTAAGGCTAGGACCGGGTTCCCCTCCACTGTGACTCTCCTCGGGAAGCCTGCAGAATTGGGGGGTCCTTTGGCACAGGGTCCAAGGAAGAGGTCTTCCTCAGGACTGACGGGGTTAAGAGGATGGGGTGAGGGGCTGCAGCACTCCTCTGTAGCTCTCTGGGGCTTGGGGAGGAGCCACAGTGCTGAACCCAAGTTCTCTCCCTTGTCTCTTTCGAGGGAGTCCTCATTGGGTGGGGCTGGGGACCACCCTTTTGGATCCATGCAGCTCTGGTCCCCTCATAGGGAAGCTTCCGCTACAGGGCTCAGTCCCAACCATTTTTCTTTGCTCCACAGGCTGATGACAGAGCAGACCTATGGATTCCCTGTTCTTCCAGGATCACCTAATAGGTCTTTTAGCCCTGACGGAGATGCACCACATATGGTGGCCAGTTCCCCCATGCCTCTGCATCCAGCCCCCCTTCTCCCAGGCCATGTTGGTCCTTCGGGACCTTTGACTTGGGAACAGTTCAGATCTCAGGCTGCGGACTTTCCCAGCACGTTAGGGTCATGGACAAACAGGTCTTTCGACCGGTTCCCCCCTCCACAGCTGGAGTCTGACTCTTCAGGTTTCTCTGCCTCATCTTCCTCCCTTGAGGAGGAGGAGCCCTCTGTCCACCTGTCCTCTGACGCTGATCAAGCCCAGGATCAGCACTTCCTGGTGAGGCTGGTCAGGGACCTGCATATTTCTTTTATAGCCCATCGCAATACCGAGCTTACGACGCAAGCCTTTTTAGGCGAGTATGGGGTGCACCACTTGATGGTTCCCTCCTGGCTGATCCCCTTCCAGGAGGCATCATACAGCATGGTAACTTCCAACTGTGACAGTTCCAGCCCCTGTGGACTGCCAGCATTGGTACTGCGCACCTCAGAGGTCTCTAGGCACTCTGCCTCATCCCACTATGGGATTGACATGACTGGACACCCCTACTGAGCATAGAGGTCCAGTCCATGACTGACCTCCAGATCCTGACTCTGCGGAGTTCGATTGTCTGGGGAGGAGGGTGTTCTCCCCTGTGTGGATTATGCTATGCATTGCTTCACATCAGGCACACCATGCTGCCTAGAATAGGCATCTGTGGGTGATGCTGGGCCAGGCACTGGCATCACTGCCTGGAGACTACCCAGCATGGCTGTCACCCATGGCCTGGCAAAGGGTGATGGCCTCCTAATTCCAGGGGACCTACCTTTTCTCCCACAGGGCAAGATGGAAACTGCAGGGGTGCCTTCCTTCCCCCAGGGAACAGGGGACCCCGCCTCACCCTGACCAGTCCCAGGCCTAACTGGCCCATGAAGGGTCTCCTCCCCCCCGTGGTTTTCCCATGGGGGCTGATGGATGCTAATCTCTCAGGGAAATACTGGGCCCCTTTCAGGGGGGGGGCTCAGTACTCACCCACCAGTGATGAATGGTGAAGACTGACACAGGGAAGATATGAAAATTACATACCTACCTACCTACTGTAATTTTTGATCTTCCTGTGTATCTTAACCATTCGTCACTGAATCTCACCCACCATCCCCTCACAAGGCCTCAGTCCCTGGGTGATGCCTCCTCCCTGCTCACCCTCTTCCTCAGGGATCCAGTTGGGTCCCTCTATTCCTTGGTGCCCCTCCTTGTCCTAGGAGGTGGCAAGAGGGACTCTTGGGAGGAGGATGAGTAGGGTTTTCCAACTAAGATCCAGTGGGGGACTTCTGGTGGGCCCCTCTCCCTTGTCCTGGGTATGATCCCTGGGGTTTGTCAACCCCGTTGGGGTATGCCGACTCTTCAAGCCCCCTGGGATAAGGGGGCTGGGGCTGGCAGGGACTCCCCTCCACTCCCTTCATTATATTGTTTCTTCTCCTCTTCCCTGTCTCCTTCCCCTTCCCAGGAGGGTGATATTGAAAGGTGGGATTCTCACCCCCTCCAAAAAAAAACCTGTGGGTTCTTCCTTTGGAAAACGGTAACTGGGGGAGGCGAGGAGTGGGGAATCCTCACCAAAGGTGGTTTCCACCCTTAGGGGTTTGGAGGGAGGAGGGAGGGACCTTCTCCATGCTTCTTATCCCCGAAGGGGATATCAGTAAACCAAGATTTAGCCTCAGTATAAGCTACCTGTGGTTGGCTGTCTGCCTTCCCTTAAGGCACTTTCTGGTCTCAAGATCTGAGTCGCCTAACTTGTGGATGTTGGTTCCCCCCCCCCTCTCCTTCCCTGTCTCTTTCTCTTTCTCTTCTCTTTCCTTTCCTGTCCATATTGGCCATCCAGGTACTGGGGGGGCTTTTCGTCCCATACCCTCCCAGATACTCCTCTGTCCTCTGGTTGGTGTAGTCCTTTTTCAGTTTATAACCTTTCCTTTTACTAACCCTTGGGCTCTCTTGATCCACCCTCATTTTTCTCTATCCTTTTTCCTCTGTCTCTCTGGCGTGCAGAACTGAGGTGGAGGAGGAGCCAACGGCCATTTCTGGCCAACCCGCGAGCACCACGCAGTGCGTCAGCCTCGTGGGCAGCATCAGCAGCTCCTCCTCCCAGCAAGAAAAAAAAAAAAGCTCCTGCGGGGTGCTCGTCTCCAGCCAATCATCCACCAGTGATGAATGGTGAAGATACACAGGAAGATCAAGAATTACAGTAGGTATGTAATTTTCATTTTGTTGCTACTATGTACTGTATGTTATCGTGACATACTTATTATAACCTGTCATTCCATTTTACCTTGCTCAATAAAACCTGTTTTTTTAACAAAATAATTTTTATTAATTTCCAAATAGCTGCTTACATCAAGTAATGGCGACCAAGAAAAGGCCAAACATTTATAACAGCTAATCTTGCACTGTTACACTTAACTAGGCAGTATTTTGATTCTTTTCTAATGTAACCACTTGGGGGTACTGCACCTAGTATATTTCACTGCGCTTTCAAACTGGCCAAATTGCAGCCAGTGCATAATAGGACAAATGCTATTAGTTAATACCGATTTCATATCATCGTACACTTACCTTGTGACTTAGAAACCATTGAGTCCTTTTTCCACAAATATTGTAGCACAAAAAGGAAGTAGTACCTTGGAAAGACTTTCTCCTCTACTATGTACAAGAAATCTACTGTATGTTAGCAATTTTAACTAGACAAAAATAATAAAAAAGGTGAGAAAACATTGACCTCCTTACCCTCAACAGGAGGGCATAACACATAGATGAACCTTAAAGCTGACCCTAGATAAAGATCCACGGAGGTACAGTGGGATCTGTAAGAGCTGGGAAAATATCAGGCAAGTTGCCACTTTGCGAGAACCGAGCACCCTCTTGAACACTCTGACTCCTCAGAGACTCAAGAGACTTGGGCCCTGGTCCTATGCACATGAGCAGTCAACACTATGTCACACTCTCAGACACCGCCATCTTAGCCTCCAGATATAGCTGCATTGCAACTCCCCCCAGTACATTACAACTGTTATTTTCCTTATCTAGCAGCTAACTTTACTCAATTTCAAGATAAGCACCCCACACATTGCCTTATTGTGCATTTTGAACCCCCGTAAAACCCACATTCCCTACTAAGCACATTTTAACTACATAAAGGTGCAATACAGTAATAATAGAGTAGTGAGTGATAAAGAGGTCCGTAAAGTTAAGAAGTGAACTACATTATTAGTTCAACAGAAAAAAGTTTCTTTCGACAGTGGTAGTGGTCATTTATGAGGTTGTTTCCTTATTGACCATGTTTTTTCCTATTGCCATCAAATTACTTACTGTCCAAGTGTTCTTCTTCCATTACAGATTCTGTCCTCACTGAAAGTTATGCTGCAAAGTCCCCAGCCACCTTATGGTCTGTATAACTGTACATTTTGTCCTGAACTGAAGGTGGTAGGGGAACAAAATTCGGTAGAGAACACCGTTAAATCGTGGCTTTATGGCCTTGCTGAGATCAGTGACTGGACAACCTACAACTGGTTGTGACTGAACCCCGGATAAGATGGAGGTACTAGTGGTGGAGATGAAAAGAGAGCATGATAGGATAGCCTCTGGCACAGCAACATGGTTGTTCCTGGGGTCTGTGCCATTGAAGGCCTCCTCTAGGATGCGTGATCTTGGTGTGACCTTTGACAGCAGATTGACATTTGAAGCTCAGGTGTCATCCGTAGTCCGGACCAGCTTTTATCATTTTAGGAATATCGACAGGATCAAGCCCCTAATTCCATCCCTGGACATTCCCACCTTGGTGCATATCTTCATGACATCAAGACTTGATTATTGTAATGCATTCTATCTCATGGTCTCAGGAGGTACCCTCCACTGGCTGCAGCTATTGCAGAATGCAGCTGTCAAGTTGTTGACGGGGCAGTCAAAATATTGCCATGTCACCCTGGTGCTGCGTGAACTGCACTGGCTGCCGGTCAGGTGGAGGATCCTCTTCAAGATGGGCTTGCTCATCTTTAAGGTTCTACATGGGCTGGGCCCTGTATACTTGTCTGACCTTCTTACAGCCGTTGCCTCTGTCCGCTCCTTCCGCTCCTCCTCCAGGGGCCTCCTTGCGATTCCCAGGATGAGGTTAAAAACTGCCGGCGACAGAGCATTTAGTGTCACTGGCCCTGTCCTGTGTAATTTGCTTCCATCATCTGTACGGGAGGCCCCTTCCGCTGAGGTATTTAAGGCTCACCTCAAGACCCACCTGTTCTGTCAGGCCTTCCCAGACACCGTCTATTAGATCCTATCCCTGGGATGGCCCTCTTAAGTACTGTTTTTAGCTTAGGTCCTGTTTATTTTACATGGCCTGTTTAATTTAATGCTGCTGTAATTTATTTATTTGTTCTTATTTTATTAGTAGTTTTGTATTAATGTGTACGGCACCCAGAGCCTCCAGGATTGGGCGCCTGGAAAAATAAACTTGCCTAGCCACCCCCCCAAATGCTTTCTATCTGAGGCTCTTGGGGTAGGAGTAGTCAGGGAAAAATAACAGCTTCACTTTGCCCAACATGATCGTTGAATGTTCACTGGCCACCTTGGATACCTGATCCCAGACTGTGGATGTAGTTGTAGTAAAAAGTACTGTTGTAGGTCTGTCATGAGTGTTTATAGCCCTTTTGTGATTGATACGATATGCTCTCAGTACAGGAACCACAAAACCAAGTCCAATAGCTTCTGTTAGCCAACATTCCAGAAAAGTAGTCAGGTCTCCTTCTTCTAATAAGAAGCAGCGCTGGGACATAATGAAGGGAATAATGGTTACCGGGGATGACAGAACCAAGGAGGAGAATAGAAAGAGGACGTGGAGGGTTAGTACCATGGATGAACACTAGGTTCTAGGGATTCTTCTGCCGTCATTGTCTATGTTTCTGTACCTTCTGGAAAACCAAGAATACTAATGTCTGCAGCTCTTGTGAGGTTTTTAAGTTGCTCCAAGTGGGACTTTACAGCACTCTGTTCTTTAATCATGGTGGCAGAGGTTCCCAGTGCTTTCCCTGCCATTTTTTCAGCTTCCGTCATGACCCTGTCATCACGCCCACTTTCTGTTCCAATACTACCACTTTTTCACTTTGTTGATCCAGTTTTTTGTCAATACATTGAATCATGGTGGTAAACATGGTTAGTGCTCTCTGAAGGGACTCTAGGGTCACGGTTGGTCTCCCTGGGGATCAGCAGGTTGCTGTTCCTTTGGTGCATTCAAAGGGCCTGCACCAACTCCTGCAGCATTGCTCTTTCCTGCATTTTTCGGTCTCCCCATCACCTTCTGCCACTATAACAGGATTTCTGCCAATGCACAGCGTCAAGAATCACAAAGCTATTGTAAAATAATTATCAGAACTGTATATAAACTAGTTGAAAATCGCTATTAACATGGAGCTCCAACAAGATGTGTGTATCTCGTTAGGCTGCTGGCCATGTCTCCTTCATAAAACCTTTTTTTAAAAAAACATGATGAAGCCCTACCATGACCTTGGCTGTGAGCAGCTATCTGAGGAGAAGAAAGCAGAAGCAGACCCACTGGTTGATCTCCTGGGAGAGGTTAAGGGAGAACCTTTAATGGATGCTGTCCCCCTCTTGGAGTGGCTTACACTGGCCCAAGTTGGTGAAATGAGTGGGGTGCTATATACATTTAGGGGAAATGTTCACAGGGAAACTGGTGTATACCACAATGGCAGAGCACCATGTGGATACAGGGTCCCAAGCAATGCTGTGGTAGCCACCCTACAGAGTTACTGAGGGAGTGCACATGTCATTGAAGGGGAGATCAAGGAAATGCTGACTCTTAAGGTAATCCAGGAGTCCAGTAGTCCCTACGTCTATCTGGTGGTACTGCTGTCTGAGAAGGATGGGACCATGAGGTTCAGTGTTGACTAATACAAGTTCAACATCTGTAAGTATCTGTGATGAATATCCCATGCACAGGATGGATAAAGTCCTTGAGAGGTTAGGAGAGCTGTGTACTTGACCACCATAGACCTGACAAAAAATTATTAGCAGGTACCCCTGAAGCCAGAGAGAGGTTGGCTTTCATCATTCCATTTGGCCTATTTAATCTAGTAATGCCATTCAGGATGATAAATGCACCTGCCACCTTTAAATGGCTCGTGGACCACATTTTGTCTAAGACAGAAGGCTTTGCTCTGGCATACATGGATGACATTACCATCTACAGACAGGCATGAGAGGATTACATCAGGCACATGACCAAGGTGCTCCATCAACTGAAAACTGCAGGGCTGACAGTCAAGGTGGAGAACCGCCAAATGAGAATAGCAGAGGTTTCATACCTTGGGTGTAGGGTAGGGCACATACATACTGCTTGAGCCAGTAAATGGGATGGGCCATGCCCACAACAAAGAGAAAAGTATGGGCCTTCCTAGGAACAGCAGACTACAATTGAAAGTTTGTGCCAAACTTCAGTAGCATGGCCAGACCTTTGTCTGATCTCAGAAGGCAGTAAACACCAGAAAAATGTCAGTAGATGGATCAATGTGAAAGAGCATTCCACCAGTTGATGGACACATTGTGTTGGGAACCTATGCTCGCAAGCCCTTACTATTCTCTGAAGTTTACTGTGCAAGTGGATGCATCTGATCATAGGCTAGGGGCAGTTTTTTTTTTTATCACAACATTATTTGTACCACCCCCGCAGACCTGGCAAGGGCTACAACCCCTCCCCCAGAGGGTTACGTCCTCTGGCCCATCGCAGCCATCATGGTTTCTGCCAGGTCACGGTATTTTTCCTCCATTTTCTCCCCCGCACCCTCACCCATGCAATGGGTACAGAAGCTGTCTCCACCTCCGTGGAGGAAGTCAAGCACCCTGGGTGTGGGCCAAAACCCTCTTTGTTGTGCTGACACATGCAGCACAAACCCCCCCCACCCCAAGAAAGGAGGGCAGTCCTCTGGACATGCAATCCTTACCTCCCTGGCCTACCTCCAAACAACCCAAGTCTATTCCCGAACCTGGATCGCCAGCATGGCACAAGGTGTGACATCCATCTCTTCAGCCCTCAGTGCCACTGTGCCAGCTGGCAAGGGGCAGTTCTGAGTTAGGTCACGTACATGGGAGAAGAACACCCAGTCATTTACCTGAGCAGGAAGCTGCTGCCCAGAGAGGAGGCCTACACCACAATTAAGAATGTTTCTGGGTATCGTCTGGGCTCTGCAGAAGCTGCAACCTTATTTGTGTGGGACAGCATTCACACTCCCCTCACTTGACTCCATAGGACTAGCAGGCAAAACCTCAGATTAAGATGGAACCTGGTGCTGCAGTCCTATAACATGGACATCAGACACGGCTGTGTGTCACAACATGGCAATGCAGATGGTTTTTCTAGGCAGTAACTAGAGGCCCAGAGGTGAAAGGGAGGTGCTTTAAAGAATAAACTAAATGTTACAACAGAGAGAAAACTGGGGGCATAGCAGGTACAGCAAACCTGCTAACATGAAAAACAAACATCATTTAGGGTCAAGATTCGTTTTTCAGTTTTACAGGGGATAGAAATGCGACAACTTGGGTGTAAGCCTCTTCTACTCTATTTGGAATCTAAATAGTTTTGGGTTAGGTTATTCTGTGCATTCTCTAGTTTTTCCAAAAGTATTTTTATCTCCATAGGTATACTGTATTCCCCGTAGTCCCTATATGCTCCATCAGTGTTCAATTTTGTTGCTGTTCTGCTAGCGACCCTTCAGACTGAAGGAAACCTGCTTGAATCTTCCCCCAACCAACTTCATTATTTTACCTGACTCAACTGGAATGTTTAAGTTGCTGCAGTTCTAGTGTTGCTATAGCAGTCTAAAGATTGAGACTGTACCACTTATCCTCTGGTAGGGGTGCACTTTACTCATGTAATTTACCCCCCCCCAACTGACCACATTGGAATGGGCAGAAATGGAAATGATGGTGTCACAGGCTGGTTCTCTCCCAGAACTCAGTCTGTACTGTGCTGCCAGCTTCACACCCCTTCAGATGTCTGAATGGTTACCTTGGTATGCTGCCACTACTCAGCTTGATTCTCATTTGAGGTTATAATTAAGTCTGAATCCCACTAGAGCCACTGTTCACACAGTACAGTGCCCTTTCTGAAAAGGTAAATGACTCACCTATTTAGTCACCGCTGAGAACATGTTGCTTTAGATATGGTAGCTTTGCAGTCTGTCTCTTCAGAAATGGATCATGGACTTGCCAGTTTACCTCAGGTTATCTATACCTTAGAAGACTCAGTCACAGACAGCATGAGGTATATAAAAATAACATTAAATACTCCACGATATTTACAAATGTTACAGGATTATACATACTAAATACCATGGGGAATACAGGATACAACAGAAAAGAAAAAAAATAACACTTTTGAAAAGATAGAGATCACACAGGAAAAACTAACTATATTTCTAAGTAGTTGAAGAAGCTTACCCCAACTGGGAACTTGTAAGTTATGGCAGACTCGAACCTATGATGTTACCAGTCCAATGTCCCAGCACAACTGAACATTCTCAGAGCAAAAATGAGACAGAAGTATGTTTTTCAGGCCAGCCCACTTTGCATGCTTCTTCAGCTATGCCTCTCTGATATCACGCCCTAGACCATCCTTTGATCTCAGAACCCACCTCCACTACAAGACTATAATAATCCTGTGGGGGACATCTCATCCTTTGAGTGCATGTCTGTGCATGCAGGTCCAGCTGCTGGGTGCAGAATCCTCCTTATATATCATCCACCTGGGCGTGAAGGGGATTTTCTGTGGAAGATTGTGCAGTTCATCACCGACTAGCTGTTTGGGTTACCAAGATGGATTATCCTCTATGATTTCAATTACTGGGTCGATGAAGAATGATCACATTTTGAGCAGGAGTTTCTCCAGAGCATGTTAGCTCTGGGCCTGGCACAAGTAGTTGCTGCTGGAACACACCAGCTCAGACACACGTTGGACCTGGGGCTCCACACAGGGTTGAGGTGGAGACTCTCAGGATCGACCCAATCAGTTGGTCGGATCATTACCCCATTAGTTTTGAGTTCAGGGCTCCCCTCCAAAGCCCTTCCCCTGTGGAGGTAGTCAGATATCATCCTTTGAGAGAGCGGAACCCTGAGGGTTTGTTTGGTGGTACTTGACACCTAGGGTATATGGGCAGCTTGTGTTGTAGACACAGGAGAAGTGGTGATAGCCTATAATAGGGCTGTCACTGCCACCTGTGACCTGACAGCTCCAGTCTGTATCTGTTGTTTGCTTTCACTTCTGGGCTTGGTATGTCTGATGGTGAGCCAACGGCGTTGAAGGCTATGGGAGAGATTAGAAAGGCGTTGGAGGAGGTCCAGGGCTCAGGAGGACAAACTGGCTTTGATTAATCACTATGCTGAGTATCAAAGGGCAATCTCTCACCAGAAGGCAGAATTCCTGTCCAGAGAGATTGCAGCCAGGAAAAACTGACCAGCTCAACTCTTTCAGGCTATACACAGGCTCTTACACCCAGCCTGTCTGGAGCCTGTGAAAATGGCATCATTGAAAAATGTGAGGAGTTTGCTCATTTTTTCTAAGACAGGGTGTCCTCCACTAGGGCTGTGATCTCCTCTTCTGGACAGTTACTGTCCAGCAGTGGGGGGTCAGGATGTTGCGGCAGTGATCATGGAGCAAGTTTTGGCCATTGATGACAGAGGAGATCATCAGGGTGATCTTGTGGCTGCAACCTACCTACTGTGATCTGGACCCAGGCCCAACTCAGCTCCTAGTGGGCTTTACAGCTCAGCTGGGTCCAGTATTCACTGGGCTTGTCAGACGTTCCTTGTTGGAAGTGGTCTTTCCAGCTGAAAAAAAAGTGTGCTGGTGAAGCCCCTTTTGAAAAAAACAACTTTGAACCCTGATGTCCTGGTGAATTACAGACCAGTTTCTAACCTGCCATTTCTAGGTAAGGCTATTGTGAAGGTGCTGGTGTTGCAGTTTGAGGCTCACCTTGAAACCTTTGATATTTATGAGCCTCACCAGTTGGGGTTTCAATCAAAGTTCAGCACTGAAACTGCTTTGGTCGGGGTACTAAATGATCTGCTCATGGTTAGGGATAGATGAGAGAGATCAATTCTCTTGCTCCTAGATCTGTCCTCTGCTTTTGACACCATTAACCATGGGCTGCTTTTGGACCATCTCAGAGAATACATAGGACTCGCAAACACAGTTTTGAGCTGGTTTGAGTCCTTCCTTCAGGGCTCAAATGGAGGTAATGGGCAACTTCTCATCACACCCCAGGGACCTGCACTGTGGAGTACCCCAGGGGTTGGTCCTGTCGCCCATGCCGTCTTTGGTGTACATGCTACTCTTGGGTAAGATCATTAGGCAGTATGGAGTTCGGCTTCCTGTTATGTAGATGACACTCATCTCTATCTGTCTTTTGTACCCCAGGCCTGGCGTGGTGGTGAATGTCCTGAATAAATGTTTGGTTGAGATTCAAGGCTGTATGTCCTCAAGCAGACTGAGACTCAGTCCTGATAAGACTGAAGTACTGGTGCTTGAACTGGGTAGGAAAGGGGAAAGGACAGTGTCAGAAGGATTATTGAACCTTCGGCTTGATACCTCTCATCTTGATTCTGTCCAGCAGATAAAGAATCTAGGCATCATTCTGGATGAAGGACTGACACTCAAGGCTCAGGTGTCGGCAGTTGTCCAGAATGGTTTTTCCCATCTTAGAAATATCAGCAGGATTCATTCCCTGGATCCCCCTGAGGACTTGCCTTTGCTGGTACATGTCCTCATGATGTCTTGTCTCTACTGCAGTGCCCTCTACCTCTTGGCCAGTAGAGGTGCACTGCAATGCCAGCAGCTGGTACAAAACGTGGCCACGAGACTGATGACAGGGAACTGCACTGGCTGCCGGGCAAGTGGCGCATCACCTATAGGATAGGTTTGTCAACCTATAAGGCCCTGCAAGGTCTTGGTCTGGATTACCTGTGTGCTCCCTTGCACCTGTACTGTCCCGCTCGCTTCTTCTGGTCTTCTGATGAGGGCCTCCTGGTGGTTGCCAAGACTCAATTAAAAACCTCTGAGGACACAGCCTTCAGGGTGGCTTGACCAAGGCCGTAGCTACCAATACACTGGGTAAGCCACGGCATATATGCTGAACTAGTGGGTGGTAGCAAACAAGCCAACCACCAGCAGAATGTCCTCCTCCTTTCTTTTCTTTGTTTTATTTTGCTGGCTTTTTCTGGCTGGCACTCACCTTAGAGCTTTCGGCAGGGAGGTGGTGCTGCTTGTCAAAACTATCCTTCTCAATCTGGTCCACAGTGGGTGTAGTGTATGTACAGTGTGTCCTTGATTGGCTGCCTTTTTAGGTAGAAGGTGTGGCTAGTGGAGAGTGGTGAATTTAAATGCCCCCAGTACAGCAAAACTTTTTGAGCCTTGGAGAGCGAGCTTTTCTGTAAGCTGGACTACAGGATTCGAAAAAGAATAAGTAGTCGCGGCATCTCAGAGTCAGCTAGACAGTTGGAGAAGTGAGAAGAACCCCAGCATAGCAGAGCAGCAGAAGAGAGCAGCGTGTGGCCGTGAATTGGAAAGTAACTGAGCTGAGAGCAGACTTAGAGCAGTCAGTGTTGACTGAGCCCGTGAGCAGAGGTGAGAGCGAGTAGCTTGCCAGCACCTGTGGTTGAAGAGAAGACAAAATTCTCTTGCTAAAGTAATTGAGCTGTATTTTTTTTCTTTTTGAGCAAGTACAAGCCTGTCTGAGCAAATTGATTGTACGCTGCCTGGCCTGCTGTACTCCAGTCTGTTCTAGTCACTCAGCTGCCCCACCACAGTCAGTCGTCATGGACTCACGTCGGGACATGGGATTGGGAGAAGGGAAGGAGAGTGTGTCCTACTGTCCTGCACAGCCTCTGGAATTTGGAAATAACTGCAGCAGCTTCTGACAGAGTCGTGTTAACCCACTGAATCCCTCAAGGCATCAGGCACTGTTTTTTGCATTATTGCTTTGCACTGACTGCAGTAGCTTTTTCTTCTTGTTAAACTTGTTAATTTATTTGACCACTACCTGTAGTTTAGAATGCTACCCCAGACTGAATGATCTGCAGTGCCAGCGAACCTCAGAGAGTGAGACACCACTAGGTAAAAAAAGGCATTTTCTTTATTTTGACCACTAGCTCTAGCTCTACCCCCCCCCCCCCCAATGACCTGCAGTGAACTTCAGTGTTGCCTCCATTGAATCCCTCATGGCATCAGATACAGTTTTTTGCATTATTGCTTTGCACTGACTGCAGTAGCTTCTTCTTGTTAAACTTGTTTATTTGACCACTACCTGTACACTGTAGTTTAGAATGCTACCCCCTGATTGAATGACCTGTAGTGCCAGTGAACTTCAGAGAAAGAGACCATTAGGTAAAACAATTTTATTTTCCTTATTTTGACCACTAGCTCTAGCTTTAGTGAACTTCAATGTTACCTTCACTAATATTTTTGTAACAACTCCTCTCTGACTAATACTCATGTCTGAAATGCCTTCATCTTTAGCAAGGGCAAACTTCTATGAACAGGTATGACTGTCTATTAATTTGTCAACCAACATCATATAGTGTATTTGCTATATAATGCAGTGAGGTTTACGGGATAAAGATAGGATTTTTACTAGTTTTATTCATATGACAACATGATTTAAAGAATAGTTTTGGGGCCGGTCTGGTGGCTCTAAGGGTTGAGGCGCTGGACGCCACACCTCGCACGCTGGCGACCCGGGTTCGGGAGTGAGCTCAGATCACCGGGGGCTGGCAGGGGAGGAGAGGGATTGAGCATCCGAAGGGCTGCTCTCCCTCTCCGGGGAGCGGGGGTCCATAATGGTCGGTGCCCAACTGCCACCTTGCGGAGGCTGGGAGGTGGAGGCACATGCCATACTTAGGGGTGGAGTCGGGGGGCAGACACCTGGACGTGGGCACGTGCGGACGCGTGCATGCTCCCAACCACCGGCATCATTGCACGCCCACCGACTCGGGGAATTCCTGGAACAGGGAAAAGAGTGGCGCCTCCTACAGCTTGATGGCAGTCTACGAGTGTTCATCGGGACACTGGCACCCCGAGCTGGATCCATCTGGCTGGGGAGTTAGGGGGCTCCCTGCCACCCCGCTGCGGGGGGTAAGCCGCAGGGGCTATAGGGGTGCCAGCAGTCCCGGGCAGGATGGACGGCGGCTGGATCCCAGCTGATGGGCTGCGAGAAGTACAGCTGGAGTGTAGAGAGGCAGCCACAGGAGGATAAATAATAATAAAAAAAAAAAGAATAGTTTGGGATAGCACCAAATATTCTAAACTTTCTGATAAAACAAAACCCAACAGGTTAAAATGTCAGTGAATGATCAAAAGTGTTTTTTATATAAACCAGTTACATTTTGACTGTATTTATTTAGCCCCAAATGAGTTATCAGGATTATCATAATATGTCAGAATAAATCCATGCTGCATACTGAAGTAGGCTTATCTACCAGTAAAAGAGTAAAGATGGTATCATAAGCTGTGCACAGCATGGTCTCTCTCTAATCCTCTCTGGAACTTACAAGATGTTTGATGCATGATGTTGTTAACTGGCTTGGGTTGTACTTAGACTAAGATTTCTAGCACTGTTTTGACAAGTTATGTACAATGCTTACCCAGTGTAAGTGCAATCTTTACAGAACACAGATCTGGGTAATAATCAGCGTATGACTGCAGTAGCATCTTGTTCAGTTCAAATGCATGATAAAGTAGTGACTGAATGCATGATAAACTAGTTTGTTTGCTTGCGTGCTAAGAGTTTTTTTCTCTCTCACCTCTAAGTAAGTTAAAACAGCTTATTAATAGGAGTTTTTGGCTGTAAGAACATTTATATTCCAGAAATCATTTGTCCAAGCATAGCTTTCAATAGGTAATACGGTATATGTATTTGTGTTGGATCTGGGTGGGTATGGGTCTGGGAGGGACTCTGAGTGGATGTAAAGCAGCAAGAAGTTAAAACTTTTAAGAGACTCCATCCATGCTTGGTGTGTGTGTGTGTGTGTGTGTATGTGAATGGACCTTGTAGAACTGGCTACCTTGATGTGGTACAGAGGCTTATAAATGGAAATTACGTACTTACCGTAATTGTTGATCTTCTTGGACAGTCTCCATCACTCATTCACACTAGTGGAATAGCGCCAGAGGCACTAAGACCAAACGGGAGCCAACATTTTTCAGAAAGGTCAGTGCCGAGACAGGATCACACATGCGCAGTACCGCGAGACTAGCTTACGCCTGTGTAGGCTATCTCGACGTCAACCCTCCAACTGCCTCAGTACCTTTTCAACCAAGGAGATGCAGCGTAACTAATGAAAAACTTATCCTGACTTTCTGGGCCTCAGAGGGCCCAGATGGCCCTTAGAAGAAGGGTCAAAGAACAATGTTCTCACAGCCTGAAAAGTAGGACCATGAAGACCAGGAAAGAAAACGAGTGAACCCAGTGGATGGTGGATGGGCGTATGAATGACTGATGGAGACTGTCCAAGAAGATCAACAATTATGGTAAGTACATAATTTCCATATCTTCCTGGACTAAGTCTCCATCACTTATTCACACTAGTGGGAGAATACCGAGCTAAAACCAACAACCTTGAGTAGGCTGGTAGGAGATAGGGTTTACTCAGAAAAGACGACCAAGAACTGTCCTGCTAATAAAAAGAGCTGTCTTGGAAAGAGCATCTAGAACATAGTGCTTCAGTTGTAACTCACCACTTTGCAGATGACCTCAATGGACACAAAATGAAACTCTGCCAGGAAGCTGCAACCACTCTAGGAGAGTAACAAGAACCCGGCCTCACAATTTGGTCTAGGACCAAAATTAATAGTGTCAAAGACATATACTAATCTAATGTAAAAGGACCTCAGGAACTGAAAGAGATGGAGGTAAAATCTACTGGTTCAGGGTAGACCGAAAAGCGCAGATGGAAACCCCCACTACCAAGTACGGCTGACCTGCGAACAGCAGGTCCAGCAGCACTTGAACCCCTTACTTGGTCAGCAAAGAAGGTCCAGATGGGGTTAGCCCATCAAGGAGAATGGTATCCACTTAGTCACTGAAACCTTCCTGATGGAAGGCCAAAGCACGACGCAGAAGCCTTTTGTGGTGATCTAGTAGAACCAGATACTACCCACTTCATATTCCAAAAAGGAATCATCCTGCTCCTGTGTGTACAACTGTAGTAGCAGTCTCTGAACTCAGGGAAGAGAGGGAAAGTGTACAGGAGGACGTGTCCACTACGGAAAAACATTCTGACAGAGAAAAAAAAAAAACAGGTGCTGGATTTCTAAGGCAAATAGAGGCAGATGTGCGTTGAGGAGGGACGCAGCAGGACCAAGTTATGGCTAACTCATTCGTTGAAAGTGACTGAATAGCAGCAGAAGTGACTCAATGCGGTGAGGCACCACTCACTCCAGCCTTCCTGAAGGGAATAGGAAAGGACTCTAGTTTGCTTGCTGAAAAACAAACATCACAGCTCCATCACGCACTTGGAGAGGATAACTTTGTGAGTGACTGGCACAGAACCAGTGCGCAGCAACCAAAGGTGTGAATATTTGAGAAGCAATCTCAGAAAAAAGAACTACTTGACTAATGGTCAAGAAAGGAGCATGTCATCTGTTAAGCTGAAGCAAGCAAGGAAGTAGGAGCCTGAGTTCCGACTCACTGGAGAGTCACTTGTGTTGCTGCGAGGCTCTGATCAAGAGAAGAAAGCCTGATTAAAAAAAGGGGGACCACCAGACTGGGCAGTCGCCTAGGTCTAGGAAATATCTCTGAATAAGAGAAATTTCTTTTGGAGAAAACAGATGACCCATACCTCCACTGGATGGGACTCCCCCTAGAGGTAGAAGAAGTCAGGTACTCTTTACCATAGTTTAGAAACGACCACCTCAGGGGCTGAGGCAGGACCTGACCAGATCCAAAAGGGTGGTATCGGGTAATTTCAGCTAGGCCCTGTGCTGTGATAATTTTTCTTTTCTTTTTTTTTATCATTAGTCCAAGCCTGACAAGGCTTTCAGGCTGCTATTTCGCAAGGACTGCCTGATATAAAAATGATGAAGATCTCGTCCATCTGAGTGGCAGGAGGAGCCAGAGCAGCCATAAATGAAATCATGACTGGACCAATAATCACAGCTGAAGAGATGTTAACCACCTGTGCCGATGAAGCCACTGAAGGGGCAGTATCACAAGGGGGCTATATACCCCTATCAAAGAAGCAGAAGAGCCGGCTCCCGACCATTGAATTAGAATGTTCCACAGAATGTAATTGCCCTGATGACTGAAAAGAATCCAGACACAGAAGCATTCGGTCCACGGGTGCAGTCTGAAGTATTATAGTGGACCCCCTCACTGAGGAACAACTGAAAAGATCTTCCATCACGGAGTCTGGTGATAGAGAAGGCTTACCTTCCAGTCAATAAATGAGTCATCTGCTGTATCACTGAAAAGTAGAACAGGGAGAGACTCATCCAGATATGCTTCTACCCCAGAAGGACCCCTAAAGGGTGACCTAGGACAGAGCCACTAGAGACTCTGCCATCAGTAAGGGTGTCGAGCAGCTCGGCACCACTTAAGGAGCTGAGAAAGTGCTGAGCAGAATGAGGGATTCTGCTGGAAGAACAGCACAGAAAAGTTCCATCAGCGGAAACTACTGGATGTCACAAGATCCCACGCAGACTGCCACTCACTAAGATCTGTGGAAAAATAATCTGCAGAACAGGACTTCACCCTGCAGAAAACATCTCGCCACAAGCTCCATGGAGAAGAGGTCTCCATTGGGAAACTTGCAGCACTAGTTCTGCCTGACAGCACCAACTGGCACCGCCCGTGGTACCAGCATCACTCATGGCACAGGATGGCACCAAGTAGTGCCTATGCCATCCTGGGAACACACGAGGGCACATGCAGTGGTACCTACAGGCACCCCCAGCACCCATGGCACCCACAGTGGCACCCATGGTACCAATGGAACCAAAGGCACCATTGGCACCCTGGCACTCATGCACCCATGGCACCTGTGGGTGCCCGGTGCTGCCCGTGGCACTTGCGGGTGCCCAGTACTGTCCATGGCACCCACGAGTGCATGGCGCTGTCACCGCCAGTGGCACTGGGAACCAATGGCACCAATAATAGCACCCGTGGTGCCGTGAAGCACCAACAACACCTGCGGTGCCATAGGGCAGTGACGGCGCTGACACCCATGGCGCCAACCCATGGTGCTGACACCAACCCACGGTGCCGACACCAACACCAGTGGTGCCAACCCATGGCACTGACAGCAATCCACAGTGCCAACACTGAGACCAGCAGCGCCGACACCAACACCAGCAGTGCCACCCATGGCACTGATGCTAATTCCAGCAGCGCCGTGCCTGTGGCACCACCCATGGTGCCAACCACGGTGCTAGGCACTGAGGAGAATGCCAACGGAGAAAATCCTGAGGAGAAAGGAAAAAGAGGTGCCTGTGATGGCCTCTGCAAGGAAAGAGGTAGGGGGTAGGTACAAGGGGTCGACGCGATGGCGAAGACACCAGGAGGGCACTGCGCACATCCTGATCCAATCAACCTGGTCCTGGTTCAGCGGGTCCAAAGCCAGGAGGCCCGGAAATCAGGAACACTGGCCAGGAAAATTGGACAGAAGTCAAACCCCCTGCTCCACAGGAGCGTCCCAGAGGTGAAACTGCTCAACGGAACTTCATCGAGGACAGAGATGGAGTCCAGAGTTGAAGAACACGGCCGTTAAGGGTGGGACCAAGAGGAACCCACCAAAGTCGGTTCAGGCCTATCGCCCTCCTGACCGACAATCCCCATGCAGACATACCAGAGGGCAACCTCGAGCGGCACCTATTCTTCTTTCCCAACAAGGAAGAAGAGCTTGAGATTAAGCAGAGCTGGATCCCCGGAACCACCAGATTCATGCTTCGGTGAACTGTCCTCCCCCCAAGCATAGGACTGTCCATAGTCGGACCCCCCTTAGCAAAGGGTGGCAGACCAAACACAGCCCCCCTGCCATAACAACTTTCAAATGAAGTCTTCCTACCATCACCGCTACCATCTAAGGACGACTCTGTTGATGGCAGGTGAGAATTTATTTTTTCTTCTTCTTCATAATCTTCTTTTTCTTCTTTGTAGAGTAAGAAAATACTACTAAAAAACGTTAAATAAAACTAATACTAAAATGGCTAAAAGCTGCAGTCGTAAAGACGAAAACTTCGACTCCGGCAGACAAGCAACATCGACATCCAAGTGCACTCGACGGCAGGAGAAAAGGAACTGAGGTGGTTGGAGGGTTGACGCCAAGATAGCCTACACAGCACGAGCTAGTCTCGCACTGCTGCGCATGCACAGTCCTGTCTCAGCACCGACCCTTCTGAAAAATGTTGGCTCCCGCTTGGTCCTAGCGCCTTCAGCGCTATCCCACTAGTGTGAATAAGTGATGGGAGACTTAGTCCAGGAAGATAAATGCAACATTGTAACTAAAAGTCAGTCTGTTGGTCTGACAATGGTGGTTGAAAGGCTTTACTACTGTATAAGAATGGGAGCATCTGTGTTACATCTTTATATTTTATATCTATGGCGTATGCCCTAATATTTATAGCATATGCTACAGAGTAAATGACATTGTGCCTAGTGAGAAGGCACAGATTTGGGGGGATAGCAGTGTGTCAGCTTGGTGTATACATCTGAAATTTCTGGTTACACCCCTGGGCTGGACTGGTAATGTGGAACTCACTACTGAGGGAGGCTCCTTTGGCAGAAATATTTAAAAAACGCCTTAAAACCTATCTTTCTGCTCAGGCTTTGGCTCTGAAGTGTGAATTTTAACTGGCTTTAATTAATATATTCGGGGAAGCAGTATAGCGCAGTGGTTTAAGGCTTTGAGCTGCAAATCTGGAGACCTGGGTTTGAATCCCACAGCCCCCACTTGCATACTGTGTGACCCTGAGCAAGTCACTTAAATTCCCTGTGCTCCCAGGTCGCAACTGGACACAAGCTTTCAACTTAGTGTGTCTCTCCTGGTTAAACAATTGGAAAAAAAAAATATCTACAGTATATATATATATATATATATATTAGTTTTTGTTGAATTTTATTGTTATGTTTATGTCGGGTGGTGTATTATGTGACTGTGTTGATATATTACTTTGTAATGGTGCCCTGGGTCTCTGGGGAAGGGTGCCAGAAATAAATAGAACTACTACTAAACTGAATTTGTGTATTCACTTTTGCTTGCATTGTTCCTCCAGCTCATGGTCTTGCAGAGTGCCACCTAGCTGGATCAGCCATATGTTTATGAGCAAAACATACGACTCTTTTAGATGAAAGGGGCCCAGCCCTTTGATGTTTACCCAAATCAAAATCTTCAGAGGACACTTACCTTTGTTGTCCCCACCCAACTTTTGTGAGAACCCAGGAATGCTCACACAAAAGGCCTGGGACTGCAATAGGAGGCCATTTCCAATCTTTCCATACATTCCACAACTAAAATATTTTACAGACAACAACGAGTAGGATAAAACAATTCCTGGGTGTTACATCTGTTACAGTAAGTATGGAGACATTTGTCTTGTTCAGCTGACTGGCTGAGCTGACAAAAACATGTCTGTGCTTCTGTCTTGGCCACTTTCCTTTTTCATAGGACATCACTCAATTGACTAGCTGTAGGTTTGACCTCTGGCCCTTCCCACAGTCCAGTGGGCCTGAGGCAAATGATGATGGCCTTGCCCATGACTTTTGAGCAAATAATCTATTTTTATGCAACAACACTCTCCTAACAGTAGGAGGTGGAGTTGGTTCACCTTGAGATACCTGACCCAAGACTGGCCCAATCAATGCTTAGTCTTGAGAGTACGGGGTGGGAGGCACTTAGAAGATAAAAGGGCAGAGTAGGAAGAGTTGGTGAAGACAGGCTGGATGTTGTGCAAGAGGCAGAGGGAAACAGCATGACTAGAGCTATAGTCAGCAAAATAAGGTGACACTTCAGGTTATGTGGTACCTTAAGGATACTGCAGTATTGGGGAACTGTGGTTCTGCAGTACCTTCATGTAACAAATTGTTCTGTGGTAAAGTCGAAGATAAAGATGACTACCACTGTATGTCTATTGGTTCTCCTTTTCTGATCTCTTCTTGGGCTTCTTAGAGCACCTACTAGAACAGTAGGATGTGCTACTGGATGAGTGGGAGCTCAGAGAAATTTGGAGGAAGTATACAATCAAAAAATCAACCTTACTAACATTTAACCTGACCAAAAAAGGTAGGGTGGAGTCCTATGGGGAGGATGGGCTTTTAGACCAAGGTCTCAACCACAGAAAATGCACAGACTCACCTCCTGTGCCAGTTCCGACCTTATAGAACTCATCAGCTGACCTGGAGCCTGCTGGGGGGGTCTGCTTAGGGGATTGCCTTGGGCACAGGTCCTCCTGAGAGGGATGTCTCATGATAGACACCCCAAATGGTGACCAAAAGTGAGGCAACTGTTTGGTCAACCAGTCAAGTACTGTTGACAGGCAAAACAGTATCAGGATCCATTGGCTTGACCAACCAACAGGTAACAGCAGTCGAAATGCTGACAGGATTAGCAGGGAGACTGCCCTTGAACACAGTCTGCACTTCATGTTTTTGACAGCACACCTCCTTCTTGAACTCTGGAGAGTGAGGACTGGATTCAGTCATGACCAACTGGGCACTTGGACTTCTTCTTTTTAGAGCACTTTTTCTTAAAATCCCTCAATAATTAACTCCTATTATTTCAAACTATTAGAGGGAGACTTCTTACTAGACATCTTGAAAGGCATTGAAGAGGTCTTCTTACTGTATCCTGACTGGCCTTCCTTCTTTATGGATGGTTTGTAGAGTAGAGTCTTAGCTTTCTCTCTCTTGTCCATGAAGCCCTGGCAGATATTTAAGCAATATACCATGACAGGGAGTGGGTATATTGGTGGATTTACCACGCCTGGTGTGGTTTGGTCACGATGCTCAGCCGAGTGATTTAACCACACCAGAAGTGGTAAATCCACCTATATGCCCACTCCCTGTCATGGTATATTGCTATTATACAATGTTCAACTTGTTTTTTGGTTTTTATAGTGATCTAAAACTTTTACAGTGGGTATACTGGAGGATTTACCACAGTCATGTGATCTGTTTTGACCAATGAGGTTACAGGATTTTCATACCCCATTGTATAATTTAATTTTAAACATTGTAGTTATTTCCTAGACAATCGAGATATGTCATGAGAGCTTTTTTTTAGAAATAAAGTTCATCTTATTTACAACACCTAAAAGGATGTGTGTGAGTAATGATGATGCCTCACTGATATAAAAAACGAAAATTACGTACGTACCTTAATTCTTGATCTTCCTCTATATCTTCACCATTCATCACTGGTAGATCTAGCCGGAGGCACTAGAGCCCCATGGAAAGCTTATAGCTTTAAGCTTTCTTTTAGCTTCCTGGGGGGGGGGTCAATGACTGGGACGTGTAGCCCCTTGAGGCCTATGTATTGCGTAGTGCTCACGGATTGGCCAGTAACCAATGCTGGCCCCTCCACCACCTCAGTTCTGTTCACCAGAGAGGAAATTAGAGATGGAGGAACAAGAGGGGAAGTTGGGGCATGGGAACCCAAGGGATAGCAAAAAGAAAGGATATATACTGAAAAAGAAATAAGCCAGCCACAGGAGGAGAAGTAGGATTCTAAGACATTTGGGTGGGGGACCCCAATCATCAGGCAGGCCAAGGAGAGGTTAAGAGGATGGGAGGGGAGACAGAAGGAAGCAATGAGAGTAGAGAAAAGAAAGGAAAGAGGTGGAGAGAGAGTGAGAGAGAGAACCTGAACCCAAAAAGGGAGGTTCCAAAGGGAAGCTCTCCTTGTAGACCAAGAGGGGACACACCTCCTCTTTGCTTTTCTTTTTTTTATGTGGGAAGCCCTGGAGGCAAGAGAGAAGGAAGTCAGGGAGGAGCAAAGCCTCACAGACTCAATAGCTCTTGAGAAACATCATAGGATGCTGGGCAAGGCATAGCTGATTCCTGTCACTGCCACACCAGGAACCACCCTCATGGTCCACATGAGAAAGAGGGAATGGGCCACCAGATCTCTCACTCCTTCTCCCCTATTGCAAAAAAAAAGGGTGGGGAAAGGACTCACCTTGGGGCAAGATCCCCCCCCCCTCCTCGGAATGGGGCCACCTAATTAGGAGAACACAAAGCACATTTTCTGGAGCTGGAAGGACACTACTTTCTTCAACTGAGCTGTGTGAGAAATTCTATATTGCACTTGATATCTGCAACAAACGTGCACTTTTGCTTAATTCTGTGGGAGGTGAAACAAACTACCCTTGGTAATTGCTTTTTATTCACATATTTATTTAGTGTTTAACCAAGAAGGGGCTTGCAAACTCTGTTTATCTTGTTAGTAACTTCAGAAAGATTTAAATACTGCATTTGGGTGGGTCCTTGGAGTAGCTAGATTGTCTACTAGGATTTGCTGACAGTTAAACTATTTTAAATGAATTAAAGGTGGCTGAGGAGTTGAAAAAGAAACTTGCAAACTCAGCTATCTTGGAAGTAACCTCATAAGTGTTTGAATACTGCATTCTGGTTGTCCCTTGGGGTAGCTGGATTGACAACTAGGATTTTGGGACAGAAACTATTTTTAAATAATTTACTGGTGTGTAGGAGTTTGTGATAGTTAAACTCTTTTTAACAAAGTTACTGGGGTTAAGGAGTGGTCACAGAAAAACCTGCAGTGTGAAACAGGAAAAGACAGTCTTTCAAGCAACAGAGGGTAGTGGATCTAGGTTTACGATTGTTTGTTACAATTTTTAAGATTTTCAGTGCAGGAAGAGTTTAAAGCACAGCTGACTTATTTTGGGGCTGACAGCTCTCAGAGCACAAACCACCAGGCCTGTTTTGGGGCTGGGGAGGTTTACCTGTGTCTGACTTGGATGTGTGGATTTTCTCTGTCTGATTAGCAGGGTATTTCTCTATCAAAGTGTTGTGTAGGGCATCTTGCTGACAGGAAGGCACTCATTGCAGCAGTGGGTCAGAGCTTTAGCTGATTATTTTCTGAGGGCACGCCATTTGGAACCCCTTCCCACACCTCACCCCACCCACTCCTGAAATAGTTCCTTTATACCTGGGGTTCTGACATCATTTCCTCAAGAGTGCAAGGTGCATGTCACTGTCATATCCTCTCTAGCACACTGCACTGACAATATAAGCATACACATTGTATAATATAATTATATATCTATTTCTATATTACAAACCAATCACACACACACAAAAAAAAAATAAAAAATGTGGGGAGTAGTGCAATGTAATGGCTGTGGGGCAGCAGTATTCCAGGAGTCTTTCTGGAGGCTGAGATGCTGCCCTATTTGCAGACAACTCTCTGCCCTGAAAGAGGAAATTGCCTGTCTTCAGGCCACACTGGACAGTAGTATGGGGGACCTTCCCCCAGGCCACACTGGACAGTAGGAAGGGAACCCCCCATCCAGAGAGCACCAGAGCCACCACCACTTCCTCAGAGGTTGCAAAGAAAGCACAGCAGTTGGACCACAGTGGGCTCAGGGAGGGTGAGGATGGTGGAACAGGGGCACACCCAATCAGTTGTTCCACAACACAATCCATGCACCATTCTGGGGGAGCATAGCTCCCCTATGGATACACCCACAGAGGAGACTAAGGAGGGTGCAGACAACTGTCACAAGGGAGGCCCTCAGGAAGGAGGCAGAGGGCACCACAGGGAAAGAAAGCAGCTCCTGGTGGGGGACTCAATTATTAGGGGGATAGAACTGGGGGGAAGCAGGGAAAACTGAAGTAAGGTGCCTGCCTGGTGCCATGGCTTGGAGGGACAGGAAGCGCATCCTTAGGATCACGAGAACAGTTGCACGGGAGTCTGAGCTGGACGTCATTGTCCACCTAGGGACAAATGACTTAGCTCATCATGAGATTAGAGCAGTGCAGAAGGACTTTGTAGAGTTGGGGAGGGGCTTAAGACAAGTAGCACACACAGTATCCTTCTCAGAGGTACTGCCTGTCAGTGGCATGGGTGAGGCGAGGGTACTTTGCACCATGCAGTTTAACAAATGGTTGAAAAAATGGTGTGGAGCACAGAGGTTTGGCTTCATTGGGGACTGGGGTTCCACCTGGAGGGACACCAGCCTATACTGGCAGGATGGTCTGCATCTGTCCAGGAAGGGAACAAGTCTTTTGGGCAATCGGTTTAAATGCTTCATTGGCAAGCCTTTAAACTAGTCAAGGAGGGAGGCACTGATAAGCAGCAGGAAAATCCCAGCCTTCCCCTACAAAACAGGGTACTAAATGAGAAAAAGACCAAGGTAGAAAGGTCAGTGGGGGATGCCGCTACAGAAGGTAAAGCCATCAAAAAATGGAGAGCAATGAGTACCAATGCCCGTAGTCTGGGTAACAAGCTTCTTGAATTAGTGGCCTTGATGGAGGAGGAAGATCTGGATATCATGGCAGTCACAGAAACGTGGTACACACAGAACCATGACTGGGATGTAAACATACCAGGATACACTATCTATAGGAGGGACAGGGAGGGTAAAAGGGAGGAGGAGTAGCTCTCTACATAAGAGAAGAAATCAAAGCAACAGAACAAAAGGGTAAACAGGGAGGAGAAGAAGCACTGTGGGTCAATTTGGAGGCAAGCAATGGCACCACAATCCGCACAGGGGTTGTATACAGACCCCCCTCTCAGGGGGAGGAAATGGACAAGGAAATGATAGAAAGTATACTTAGAATGGCAGATAAAGGGGAGATATTGCTGCTGGGTGATCTGAATATGCCAGATGTTAATTGGAGTGCAGTTGCAGCAGCCACTTCTAAGAGTGGGATATTCTAGATGCCCTACAGGGGGCATGCCTTAGACAACTAGTATTGGAGCCCACTCGAGAGAGCAATCTTAGATCTGGTTCTCTCAAATGGAGATGAAGAGGATCACAGAAGTAGAAGTGGGTAGCCATCTGGGAACTAGCGACCATCGAACAGTATTAGTTCACAATAAACACAACAATAGAGTCAAGCCATACAAAGACAAAGGTACTGGATTTTAGGAGGCTGACTTTGCCAAAATGGGTGAGTGCCTAAGGAATGCACTAGCAAATGGGCAGGAAGGAGGGTGGAAGAACAATGGGAATAATAAAACTGCCATCACAGAGGTAACAAGCCTTTGTGTAAAGCAAATAAACAAAATGAAACGAGGTAAGAAACCACTATGGTTCTCAAAGGAAGTGGCAGTGAAGGTTCAAGAGAAAAAGAAAGCATTCAGGAAGTACAAAGGAATCACAGAAGGAACAGGACAGAGAACTGTATCAGTTAAAGCAAAGGAAGCTGGAAGGCAGTCAGAACAGCAAAGGCCCAAACCGAGGAAAAGATAGCCAAATCAGTTAAGAAGGGATAAAACCTTTATAGGTACATCAGGGAGCGAAGGAAGACCAAGGGAGGGATAGTGAGGCTTAATAAAGGGGAGGAGGGTGGGCAGAGGGTGACTGTGAAAAGGCAGAGATACTAAACAAATATTTTTGCTCAGTATTTACAAAGGAAGAGGGAGGTAACTAAAACAAACAGTAGAAACACTCTGGATACAGAAGTTGATACCAGCCCATTTACAGAAGAAAGGGTTCTGAAAGAGCTCTTAAAACTGAAGGTGGACAAAGCAATGGGGCCTGATGGGATTCATCCCAGAATTCTAAAAGAACTAAGGGTAGAACTAGTGACACCACTGACTACCCTCTTTAACAAATCATGGGAGGATGGGGTGGTACCTGAGGACTGGAGGAGGGAAGATGTGATTCTCCTTCACAAAAGTGGGAGCAAGGCAGAAGCAGGAAACTACAGACCTGTTAGTTTAACCTCAGTGGTAGGGAAAATGATGGAATCACTTCTGAAGGAAAGAATTGTTGAGTATCTAGAGGCCAGAGGGGCACAGGATCCAAGGCAGCATGGATTCACGCGGAAGGTCATGCCAGACAAATCTGATAGATTTCTTTGACTGGGTGACCAAAGTAGTTGATCAGGGAGGGCTGTGGACATGGCCTACCTAGACTTTAGAAGGCATTTGACACAGTCCCACACAAAAGATTAATATACAAGTTAGCCAGCCTGGGAGTGGGTCCCAAGATGACAGCCTGGGTAAAGAATTGGCTGGAGAATAGGACACAGAGGTAATAGTAAATGGAGTCCACTCTGAAAAAGGGGGTTAGTAGTGGGGTACACAGAGGTTCAGTATTAGGACCGGTCCTCTTCAATGTCTTTATAAGCGACATTGCAGAGGGACTGGAAGGAAAAGTATGTCTCTTTGCAGATGACACAAAGATCTGCAACAGAGTTGATGCACAAGGTGGGGTGGAAAGGATGAGAAGGGACTTGGCAAGGTTAGAGGAATGGTCAAATGTATGGCAGCTTAGATTCAGTGCTAAGAAGTGCAAGGTAATGCACCTGGAAACAAAACCCAGGGAAAGAGTACACAATGGGGGTGAGATACTAACAACAACAAGAATGGAAAGGGACCTGGGGTAGTCATATCAGATGACCTAAAGATGGGCAAGCAATGTGAGAGGGCAGCAAGGAGGGCTGGGAGAATACTGGGATGCATAGGGAGGCATCACCAGTAGAAAACAAGAATTATTATCCCTCTGTACAGACAGCTGGTGAGACCCCACCTGGAGTACTGCGTGCAGTTCTGGAGACCCAATCTCCACAAAGACATAGACAGGATGGAAGCTGTCCAGAGGAGGGCAACTAAAATGGTGCAGGGTCTGCACCGGAAGACATATGAAGAGAGACTTAAGGAGCATAATATGTATAGCCTTGAGGAAAGGAGGGAGAGGGGGGACATGATAGAAACTTTCAAGGACCTCAAGGGTATAAACAAAGTCCAAGAGGGTAGCATCTTTAAAAAAAAGAGGTGTGCAAGAACAAGGGGGCACAATTTGAAGATAGAAGGGGCCGGCTCAGAGGTAATTTAAGGAAGTATTTTTTCACAGAGAGGGTTGTGGATGCATGGAACGGCCTTCCGGAGGAGGTTGTGGAGTCAAAAACAGTGGTGGAATTCAAGCATGCATGGGACAGTCATAAGGCAATTCTAGGGGTGGGGTAGGAAGAATTAGGCTGCTGGTTAACTAGGATCTGCAACTTAGCCATCAGGTAGGGAACTGGGCAGACTGGGTGGGCCAAGCAGTCCTTATCTGCCATCAAATTCTATGTTTCTATGTAACCCTCGAACCCTTAGAAGATGTTTATTCCCCTGTGCCAGAGCCACTGGGAAAGTGGTGGAGGCAGAGTGCTTAAGCCTTTAATTGGAGCCAGGGATCTGAAAGGGGGTCCAAGCGGACCTTGCCCCATGGGAACCCAGAAGTGGGTTACCAGGGGAGAGAAGAAAAGTGGAGCAAGCTAAGGCTCCAAGGAGTAGGAGAAAGTCCTGGAGCCCCTGTGACCAAGATGGGAACCCAAGAATGAAGGCAACCCTGAACTTCCTGCGTAGGATTGAAGGAGCCAAGGAGTCTGGAAAACTAAGGAACTCCTGGGCCATGGTGCCCTCCCAAGAGAATCTCCATCAAGGTTGTGTGGGGCCCCGAGGAGCCCCTAGTAAAAGGAGGACAAGAGCCCCTGCTTGCCCTCTCCCCAGAGGTGGCTTCATGGTGCTTCAGATGAAGATTCAGGGAACCCACAGACGCCAGCAGGATTACACCTGCAATTGGCCTCAATTAGGGAGAAGACAAGCAGGGAGGAGTCACTGCCCAGGAGACTGAGGCCCAAGAGGGGATGGTGGGCAGGAAGCAGTGATGAATAGTGAAGATATACAGGAAGATCAAGAATTATGGTAGGTACATAATTTTTGTATCTTAACTATATCAATATTCACCATTCATCACTGGCGGGTGAGTACCAAGCACCATAACTGTGGCACTGGCACCTCCCTGAGGGCTGAATTTTCCCTCATCCTCCTGTGGGAAGAAGCACAGAGAGAATGGGGCCCCTTATGGGCCTGGCTAGGCCTGAGACTGGTCAGGATGAGGTGGAGACTCCTGCTGCCTGGGAGAAGGAAGGCATCCCATCTCACACCTCACCCTATCGGAGAAGAAGTGGGCCTCTTGGAAGGAAGAGACAATCACCCTACGCTGGGCCAGGGGTGATAACCGAGACATGCAAAGCCATGCCATCTGCCTAATGCAGAATGCAGTTCCTGCCAGCCTGGACGCTACCTCACTGGCGTCATAGGACTCCCTTGCCTGGTGTCTCACTTGCTCCAGACCATGCTCAGAAAGGCTGATGGCCTGCCTGGTCACCGTTGTGTCAGGCAAATATGCCAAATGTTGCCCCAGCACCATCCACAGGTGCTTAGCATAGGCAGCCTGGTGTGCCTGGTGCGCCAAGATGCACAAAAGGAGGCGCACCACTGAGAAAACCCTTCTACCCCAGCAGTCAAATTCAGCTGAGTCTGAGTCTGGGGGGCAGTCCTGCCTTGAGCGATGATGCCCGGATGGGGTATTCAGGAGCTCCACTCCTGAAAAGTGGGGGGCATAGCACCTGGAGACTCCTGGGGTGCACAATACCTGTGCTAACAGTCCCTCGGGGCTGGAGAGGGGGCAGAGGGACTCTGCCAGACCCAATGTGATGCCTCCATGAAAGGGCAGGCCATGGAGGGATAACAAGGTTTTCGGCGCTAAATTCCCCAAGGAAAGCATGTATTGCATGGTCAGGATTGTGGCTTGCAAAATGGGAGATGTGGAGCTTCCCTAGAATCCCCGACAGGAATCGCTGATAGCTGTTGATATCAGCATCTGAGAACAGGTGGACAGAAGGATCCTCTTCCTCAGGGGAGGAAGACGAGGAGGCCGAGGAGCCCAATCCAGAGTCAGGGGTGGCCGGAGGCTCACGTCTAAAGATGACCTCATCCAGGGCTTTGAGGTGACAGGGGAAAGCAGCAACTGAGGCCCTGAACTGCTCCCAGGTCATTGGCCCTGAATGGCCCCAGAGACCTGGTAGAGAGGGGGGAGGAGGCAGAGGATCCGACAGCAGAGGAGAGGTCTGGTGAGCCTGAGCAGGATCTCTACTAGGGCTACAAGAATGAGGAAGGGGCTACGCAACTCACCCACTGCAGGCTGCCCAACCACACAGGGCAGCTAAAGTGGTGTCCATTGGCAAGGACCCCATGATGGGGTGAACGGAGCTGGTCTGTCCCTTGTGGGTGGCCCCTGGCCCCACCTGTTGCAGACCCTACCTGCTCCAGTGAGGAGCTGCTCTGGAATAGTGCCTGCATGCCAGCCTCGACCTCTCCACTCCCACCTCACTAGATAGAGAACTGCTCCTCGGTTGGCCCCAATTACCCGAAAAAAGGGTCTCCAATATAACCCTGGCACCAGAGACAGTGCCAGAATCCATCCCAGAACCCACTCTGGTGCTGGAATCCAATTCAGCATCGCGCACAGTGCCAGAACCAGACCTGGCACTGGACACAAACTTGGCACCATGCACGGTGCAGGAACCAGATCCAGCAAACAGGGTCGGAGCCGGACTCCAACCTGGCACCGCCCTCAGTGCCAACCCTTCCCCAGAGGTGTCCCCAGCACCACAAGCAGCACCAGAGGACATGGAGCAGTTGGCCCCAAGGACAGGCCCAGAAAGAGAAGTGGACAATCCTGCTGTACCGGAGACTGAATGGCTAGGTATAGGAGAGCGATGGGACTTCTGGGAGTCGGGCAGCCAATCTGGGTCATCCCGATCTTCCGAGGAGGAGGAGGAGGAGATCAGTGAGGCCACCAAAGAAGCCACCCCCGAAACCTTCCCTCTCTCGGTATCATGGACTGCGCCGGAAGGGGACCTAGCACCAACAGCGGCACTGCCTCGCTCACCCGCACCAAAGGAGGTGACGGGAGCTGAAGCAGTGGCAACAGGCAGCACCAAGGACTCCACCAGCTCAGGCCCAGCATGCAGCTGCAACCATGAAACCAAGGGCATCCGTGCCTCTGAGGAGACAATGGGCTGTGAGGGGTGCTCAGCCCACCCACCCTTGGAGGAGGCTGACTGTCCACCCGATCCCTCATGCAGGCCTCTTGTCTCAGTGAGACTAGAATTAGCAGAGGCCTGCTCCCCCTCAGTATGTATAGTACCGGGGGAGGGGGGGAGACCCGGGGGAAGGGCCCAAAGTCCTGGCCTTGGCATTCCGGGACTGATGCCACCCTCCAAAAGTGGCAGGATTCCGACCCACCTTCATTGCGTGCACCTCAAGGACCTAGCGGTCCATGGAGAAGCAGCCGTGGCAGTTGTCCATGTCATGTGACAGACCCAGGCAGGTTAAACAGCAATTATGGCAGTCTATAATGGTCATCGGCTTGCCACAGGGGCACCGACGCATAGGGGCATGCCCCACCTTAGATTTCGAACTAGGCCCCAAACTGGACATAATCACATGAACAAAATAACTACAGAACAAACTTGATGCCATAAAAATAATGAAAACAAAGTAATAAAAGAACAGTTTTACCAGTCTGAAGAGTCTACGGTGTCAAGTAGTAGTGGCGGTGGCAGAACTTTCGGCAGACTTCTGACACAGGTCAAAATGGCTCAGCTCCCACAGGGTGATGCACCTTGATGGTGGGAAAAGAAGAACTGAGGTGGTGGAGGGGCCGGCACCGGTTACTGCCAACCAGCGGCGCCCATGTTGTTTGATGGGCGCTGTCCCCGACATTGGCCCCTCTTCTGTAGGAAGCTGAAAAAAAACTTAAAACTATAAGCTTCCTGCAGGGTCCTAGCACCTGCAGCTAGACCCACCAGTGATGAATGGTGAAGACTGATGCAGGTAAGATCAAACAAAACAGTCAACATGCCAGATTAGGTAAAAAAAAAAATACAGAAATAAAAGATAATTAATGTTGAAGCCAAAACCAACTACTGAGAAGGAATCTTCGACAAAGAAACATCTGTAGATGAAGTTTCCACAGAGTCATACATTTACATGATTTCATGAGAAAAGGTACTGAGATGCTTGGGCACACCTGTATTATGTGGCATCAGTGTGCCAGAGTTTGTACAATGGATAAATGTCTTTGGTGCAGGTGAACAAAAGTTCTATTGTTCCTGTGGGGGTCCATGTGCCAAAAGCACCAGCTCAAAAAGCAGAGCTCTGTGGAGGCAATATCCTCTAAGATTGTTTCCTTCTAAGGATCCATAGGCCATTAAAATGTTAAATGGTGAGGGAAAGGGGGTGTGACCTAGCCACTAACAAGATGGCTGTTTAAGCAATTTTCTTGTCACCCCCCAGTAACAAAATCCGCCAAAAGCTCAACGGCACCCTATTTGTGATACTTTTATTGGTCTTCGGTAAATCCAGTAATTTCTGGTATGGCATCTGTTGTTTTCTTGGTAAATTGGAGGTTTCGGCACTGGAGCAATTAGGGCAAGGCCCTTCCTTTGTAAGGTAAAACATGGTGCAGGCAGCATCTCAAAAGTGATCCAGGTGAGACAAAACATATAGATTACTTACCTGTAACTGCAGTTCTAAGAGTGGTATATAGTTTGCATCCACACACTGTCAGTGAAGACAACAGAGTCATAAGAATGTCTTCAAGCTACGCTCCTCCCACCAACTGCGTGGTATATCCTCTGGCTCCACCCCGTGATGTTGGATTTTTGCATGCTGTATACAGGGATCTGGATCTGGATGCCATATTGCTAGGGAGTTCAGGTGGGTTGTGTGGATGTGAATTGTATACCATTCCTAGAACTACGGTTACAGGGAAGTAACCTATGTTTCTAATGGCGTGGATACAGTTCACTGTCCACACACTGACAGATTCCTAGCAGTCCTTCTGGAGGAGGGCAAGGTGCACACCACTGTTTGGTGAGTAGAGATGAGGACCGAGGACCCAAAGGCAGCATCCCAATGACTCATGCCATCAATACTGTAATGGGAGATGAAGGTCTGCATTTCTGTCCTGGTTGCAGATCTGCATATCTCCGCAATGGGGATCTCTGTGGAAGCAGCCACCAAGGCAGCAGTATGTCTGGTGCACTGAGCCCTAAGCCCCCTTGTTTAACTCTCAGTCAGCCAACCTGTAGCAGAGGTCAATGCAAGATGTAATCCTTCTGACAACTGTCTGGTTTGATGGCAATCTGCCGGGTGCAGCTTCAGCATACATGAGAAACAGCTGACAAGCTTCTCCCTGAACGCCAGCCATATGCTGCTTGTAATGAGAGTGCCCTCCACAGGTTCACAGTATGGAGCCTGCGATCAGCCTCCAAAGTCAGATTTGTGAAGAACAGGCAGGTTAATCACCTGGTTAAGGTAAAACTCCAACACAACCTTTGGGAGGAACTTCGGATTGGGGCAAAGGACTGCCTTGTCCTTATGCAGGGATCAAAACTGGCACTGGCCCACTAGTGCTGGTAGATTTTGTTTTGGGCAAGTAAAGATTTTCCTTTAACTAGCCCTGCAGGCTTGTAATGGAGAAAGTAACATTTCAATAAGTACACCAGCCAGGCCAGTGGAAAGGACTGTGGGGCTAGTGGATTTTCCCAGTCACTAGCCTTGTTGGCTAGTGCTGCAAAACTTAATTCCGACCCCTGCTTATGAAAGACTGTCATCGAGGTACAGGTCAGGAAGCATAGGAAGACAAGGAACAGGTATAAAATTCGCAAGTAGCATTTTATTTTGTCCAATAACAGTAAAATAAAAAATAAAATTATTCAGTATAACTATTTACAAAGACAGTAGAAACGGGAAACAAAGTCCTTCATCTGAGGATATCTCTAATTCCAAGTTTCAGTCTCTAAGTCTCTGTCTCACAAAAGCATTGCTGCTCTTTTTATAAGTCTTTGCCTGGTGTTAAGAAACTGGGGGTAGGATTCACAAAGGTAGCACAAAGTGGGCGCAAAACTTTGCACTGCACTTTCCAGCTGTGCAGGTGGGCAACGGAGCCACTTGGGTCCCATCACAGGCGCACCTCTAAAAACAGCATTTTTGGTGATGCTAAGTAGGGAAGGAGCTGTATGACTACTAATAGCTATAGATAGCATTTGGAAGTAGTGGCATCCTGTAAATTCATATTACTTTGTAGGCACTTAAGCATGTTAAAGGGGTATATAAATGTAATACTACCCCATTTAACATATGTAAGTGCCTACAAAGTAACCTACATGGATTTATGGGGTGCCTGTGCTCCAGACTGCTATCTATAGCCATTAGTAGTCATGTAGCCCCTTCCCTACTTAGCATCATCAAAATGTTGTTTTTAGGGGCAGGGTGCAGCAGACAACAGGCGGCTTTCAGTAACACAGAAAGGGGATCACAAATAATTTAATTTAAATTTCTTCTAAATGCCTGAAGTAAAAAATTCAATCTATGTGCGATTTAGGTCCTTGGGCAGGCAACTCCTTGCCAGGAGTTGCCTGACCCAAAGGCATAAAGGAGTCAGCTGCTCTTTAAGGGATGCTGCTTGCTGTGTGACCAAACAAAAGCAAACAGTTACAATACCAGTGCTCCCCTCTAAAAAAACAACTACATTGTACTTGCTTTCTTTCATCATTTTAAAATGATGCAAAAAAGTTAGAAAGGAAATTAAAATAATTTGAATGAATTGCAGGCTTTAAAGCAGCTTTGTTGGGGGGGGGTCACTGAAGAGGCATTAAATGTGATAAAAATCTTTCAAACAACATGAAGTCTTGCTATATTATGACATATACACTATAACCCCAGGTTAGAACTGCTTCGGAGGTGAAAGAGTTAACTTCCATGCAGGGCATGGAATCTTGAGCGCGAGCTCGGTTGTACACTCTGTCTGTTGAAGCTCAAACTTAAACTGTGAGATTCTTTACTCCGCCTCACTGAACAGTCGCTCCGGAGATTCCTCCTGCTGCTCGGTTTGTTTGTCGGTTTTAAAGTATAATTCTAGGTTTATTTGCAAAATTTAACCGACAATCGTCGGTTCAAGCTCTGTCTGTGGTATTGTAAGTAATAGATAGGCTTATTTATTATTTTTTCTTCTGTGTGGAACTTGTAAACGTCTTTTTCGGTTCGGTTGAACCGATCAGAGGGGTTTTAAAATTACTTTCTAGCCCTTTAGAGTGCGGTTCCCGGTTCTTATCGGTTCTAAAAAAATCGGATTTTATTACGTTTTTTTCCACGACCTGTGACACGGTTGGGAACCGATAAGAGAGTCTTGCTTGGTGGATTGCCATTAATGGGCAAGTTTTGGTTAGGCTGGCACTATGTCTGAGAAACCCAAAAGAAAAACCGGACCCACTGGGTTTCAGCACTGTGGCCTCTGTGGGGAAGCCTTTGCCAAGGCTGACCCACACACCATTGTGTATATTGTCTGGGGTTTGACCACCTCAATGCAGACTGCCAGATTTGTAAAATTTTCCTGCTGCCACCGTGGAAAAAGAGTTGGTAGGCTCAGGAAAGGGAGGCCAAAAGTCCGCTGACCGGATGGCCAGTCGGTTCGGTTCCAACCGAACCTGAGGGAGTGCCCTCTGACCAGGCGATGCTTCCTCGGGCAAGCGGAGCCAGCTCTGAGGCGGTTCCAACTAAAGGGCTAGAAGGTCCAGCTAGTTTGGGGCCAAAGTTCTTTCTCCAACCGCTGAGGAAATAGCCAAAACTATTCAAATTGTCCAGTCTCTTTCCCCAGTTCCGTCCGAACCGCACCATTGGGCAAGCGCCCGGTTGATGTCGGTTCCTCGATTCAAGATTATGATTTTGAAGATTTTTATGAACCAGGGGAAGGAGAGGGAGAGTGCGAGGAAGTGAGTGTGATTTTGAAAGTCTGGATGTGCCCATTGAACCGGACATCTCTCAGACAGACCCTCAGGAGTATCCCTCCGAGGCTATCTGAGTCCCCTTCTCATTTTTTGTTTTACAAGAAAGTTGCTGACACTCTGCAACTCACTGTTGAGGAAGCTGTTGATGATCAAGAAGAGCCTGATTTTGTGGAAATGATGGATATTCCAGAGTCTAGGAGACTGTCTATTCCTTGCATAAATCTTTTAGAAACAGACAGTAAAAATTCTGAAAACTCCTCATTCTATCCTCCCTGTGGATAAAAGGATGGACAAAAGGTATGCTTTATCAGGCTCTGATACGGAGTTCCTATCCCAGCAATGCAGCCATGTGGGGTAGGTGCAGGCTGCAGCCTGTGACAAGGCTAATATTCCTCTAGCCTCTCACCCCTCCTGAAAAGGATTCCAGGAGGATGGATGCCATGGCAAAAGAGCAGTACATGGCAGCATCTTTGGGACTCAGACAGGCAAATTATATGGCTTACGCAGCTAGGTACCAGAAATCCAGGTGGGATACTGTCCTGGCCCTAGCAAAACAGGCCCCTGAACAGCTTGCCAGGGAGCTGGAGCAGGTGGCTGTGGATGGTATTGAGGCATCCAAGGTGCAATTTCATGTTGCTGTAGACTCTAATGATGTTTCATCTAGAGTTATGGCTACATCTGTGTCTCTTCGCAGAATGGCCTGGCTCAGATGTACTGCCCTGTCACAGGATACCCAGTCTAAGGCTATGGATTTTCCTGTTGTGGGAAATTCTCTGTTTGGGGAGCAGACAGAGAATTATATGAAGAAAATGGATGAGTATAGGACCACCTATAGGAGTGCACAGGCCAAAGAAAGGCAAGTCACTCCTCAAAAGCAGCATGTCAGGGGCAGGGGCAGGCCTTTTCATAGGCCGTTTTACCAAGCCCAGGCCTCCTCTTCTGCTTATTCCCAGAGGGGGTTCTTTAGAGGAAGGGGCAGAAGGGGCTCTAGTAATCCTGCTTCTACCCCTCAACCCAAAGCCCCTGCAAAACAAGCTCCCTGATGGGGTGGCCAGGGCCAATTCTCCACGACCGGTAGGGGGCAGGCTGGCTTACTTTGTCCAGGACTGGAAGTCTTTAACATCAGACAAGTGGGTCCTGGAAGTAGTAAGCCAGGGACTGGTTCTCAGCTTCAAAAAATTTCCAAACATGAGAGCCAGGTCTTTTCCACCTGCAAACCCATCAGAGGCACTTGCCCTGGAAGCAGACGTTTCTTCCTTCCTGGCTCTCAGAGCCATGGAAAGGGTTCTACCCATACACCAGGGCAAAGGGTTGTACTCCAGGTACTTCCTTACCCCAAAAAAGACAGGAGAATGGCGGCCCATTCTGGATCTCAGGTATCTAAACAAGCACCCTTTAAACCAAAGTTCAGAATGGTGACCCTGGGGATTATTTTACCTCTCTAAGGCCAGGGGACTGGCTAGCCTCCCTGGACCTCAAGGATGCCTACTTCCATGTTCTCATCAAGCTCCCATCGAAAGTACCTCAGATTCGAACTGCCCTTAGGCCATTACCAGTTCAGAGCAATGCCCTTCGGCCTCTCCTCGGCTCCAAGGGTGTTCACAAAATGCCTGACAGTAGCAGTTGCTCATTTAAGAAGGCAAAAGATTGCCATCTTTCCTTATCTGGACGACTGGCTCATTGTAGGCCAGTCTCCAGAACAGGTCAAACTGCATTTACAAGTAACCCAGCAGCTGCTTACAACTCTAGGTTTACTTGTCAATATTCCAAAGTCAGTTCTGGAGCCTGTCCAGCTTCTCACCTTTATAGGCGCAGAACCGAACATAAAAGAAGCCAGAGCCTTCCTTCCTCTGGAAAGAGCAAGGACCCTGGTGTCTCTGGCCTCCTCTTTCACCCTGCAGGTCTCTCGACCAGCAAGGCATTTCTACAGCTCCTGGGGCACATGGCTGCTTCTACAGCAGTGGTGCAGGGAGCGAGATTTCAGATGAGGGACATTCAGTTCCATTTGAGAGCCTTTTGGTCTCAAAGGACGGATCCCCTAACCAACTTGATTCCAGTGACTCGAACCCAGATCCAGGCCCTTCAGTGGTGGCAGGATCAGAGCAATCTGAGACAGGGGGTTCCCTTCACTCCCCAGTCTCGTTCCTTGACCCTTACTACAGATGCATCCCTCTTGGGGTGGGGAGCTCACATGGGCGACCTTTCCACCCAAGGGCTGTGGTCCCCTCAGGAATCTCTGCTCCACATCAATTTGCTGGAGCTCAGATCAGTTTTTCTAGCACTCCAGGTTTTTTCCACATCTGTCCAGAACAAGGTTGTTCAGGTCAGAACAGACAATGCCACTACAATGTGGTACATCAACAAGCAAGGGGGCACCCGGTCTACGGCCTTGTGCACCGAAGCAATGAAGTTGTGGTCTCTGGCTTATTCTCTGAACGTCTCCCTTATGGCAGTTCACCTCCCAGGCAAGGATAATGTCCTAGCGGATGCTCTCAGCAGGATTTCCCAGGGCCATCACGAATGGGCACTGGATCTCTAGTACTGGAGGTAATATTTGCCAGATGGGGCACTCTGCAAATAGATCTCTTTGCAGCCCCAGACAATCACCAACTTCCCCTTTTTTGCTGCAGGCCCCCAGTGTTGGGCTCAGTCCCTCTGGATGCCTTCCTTCTCAGTTGGGAAGGGAAGTTTCTCTATGCTTTTCCCCCCTTCCCCTTTCTTCTTCAAAGTGCTAGTCAGAATCAGATCTCAATCCTGCAAGATGATCCTGATTGCTCCAGATTGGGCCAGGCAGCCCTGGTACCCACTCCTCATGTCCTTAGCAGTCCACCCTCCCCTATGTCTTCCATGGAATCACAACCTGTTAACCTGTGCCCAGGGGAGAGTTTGGTATCCGAACCTCAAATCTCTCAATCTCAAGGCTTGGCTCTTGAAGAGTTAGAGTTTGCTGACCTACACCTTTCTCAAGGTGTATTGGACATCTTGAAGGCCTCTAGGAAACCTTCCACCAGGGCTACCTATAATTCAAAATGGAAAAGATTTTCCATATGGTGTGCTGGTAAACATATTTCCCCAGAATCTGCTGGTGTGCCCACGATCCTGGATTATTTGGTACATTTGAATTCCTTAGGGCTGAGACCAGCTACCCTAAAAGTGCACTTGGCAGCTGTGTCTGTCTTCTTGTCAGCAGGTAAGCCCACTTCTTTATCAGCTCACCCTGTGTTCTCCAAGTTTTTTAAAGGGTTGCTTCACACCAACCCCCCGTTCAGGGATCCTGCCCCTGCTTGGGATCTTAATATTTGCATCACTCAGCTTATGCAACCCCCTTTTGAGCCATTGTCTTCAGCAGAGCTGAAGTACTTGACTTGGAAAATTGTGTTTCTGGTAGCCATCACCTCTGCCAGGCGCATAAGTGAGCTACAAGCCTTGTCAGTGGAGCCTGATTTTATCTCCTTTCATAGAGATAAGGTAGTCCTCAGGACTAACAGGATGTTTTGCCTAAGGTGGTTTCAGACTTTCACCTTAATCAATCCATGTCTCTTCCTGTGTACTTCACTGACCATTCCTCCTCTGGTGAGAGGAGATTGCACAGTTTAGATGTCAAAAGTGCCCTTAGTTACTATATAGAATGTACCAAGGGTCACAGGTTCGAATCCTCAATTGTTCCTCATTTATGGTGAGGTTGGTAAAGGGAAACCTGCCACTAAAAGATCCATTGCCAGGTGGATTGTCTCTTGTATCCAATTCTGTTATGAAAAACTGGGTAAGATTCCTCCCTCAGGCCTGAGGGCTCACTCTACCAGAGGTACAGCTGTGTCTCTGGCTGCTGCCAGGGACATTCCTATCCTACAGATATGTCAAGCAGCTACCTGGAAAACAGTTCACACTTTTACTAAGCATTACTCCTGGATATCCAGGCTAGGGTGATGCTCGATTCAACACAAGCTGTGCTTCGAGCCTATTTCCCAAATAGGTTCTGTCCCTCCTCCATGGAGGTACTGCTGTGTAGTCTGCATATGTCATATATATAGCAAGACTTCATGCTGTTTGAAGAAAAATTACTCACCTTAGTAATGTTGTTTCTTCTAATGGAGTCTTGCTATATTATGACCTCCCAGCCTGCCCCTCTCAGAACCTCTGTTTTTGGGATGTGGGTGGGTAGTGCAATGTTAGGACTTCTTTGATGCCCACTTTATTTCACCCTTCTAGGGTGCTTAGGTGTTATGCTTAATTTTCCTTCTTGAATCCCCCGACTTGAGTCTTTGTTTTGGGATCAAGAACAAAAAGGTGTTTTTGTAGTTAGTAGCCAGTGGCTAGTGTAGGTTTACGGCTTCCACACAGAACCTTAGTGAGTTTTGCCGTAAAGATCTGACAGTTTAAGTTTGAGCTTCAACAGACAGAGTGTACAACTGAGCTCGCACTCAAGATTCCATGCCCTGCATGGAAGTTAACTCTTTCACCTCCGGAGCAGTTCTAACCTGGGGTTATACTGTATATGTCATAATATAGCAAGACTCCATTAGAAGAAACAACATTACTAAGGTGAGTAATTTTTTCTTATGTATTGGCCAGGGTTGAACTTGCTAAACTTTTAATATTGAATTGCAAGTAGGAGGATTGTGGTCTTCTCCTAATTAGTGAGCTCCCCACAATCACCTGCCAGCCTGTTATTGGCCAGAGCACAAAGCACACTACACAGAAAATGAAGCCAGACAGTGGTTTCCCCACAAGATAGAGATAAAGCAGGGGGACCTCAGCTCATAATGACATGGTCACATTTAAAATATGAAGCTTTTTCCTGACTGATGAGTGGGTCGCCTTGTTGTTGATGGTCAGGCTGATCATAATTCAGCCGAATGATGAGACCAAGAACCCCCCTAACATGTTAAAATGATGAAAAAAAATATGAAAATTAAAATGATTTGAATGAATTGCAGGCTTTAAAGCAGCTTTTTATTTTTTTTGAGGGTCACTGATATTACAACTGTTTGCTTTTGCTTGGTCACACAACAGGTGCACCTATGACATATAAATTCTATGAGGCATTAAATGTGAAAAATCTTTATGTATTGGCCAGGGTTGAACTTGCTAAACTTTTAATATTGAATTGCAAGTAGGAGGATTGTGGTCTTCTCCTAATTAATGAGCTCCCCATGATCACCTGCCAGCCTGTTATTGGCCAGAGCACAAAGCACACTACACAGAAAATGAAGCCAGACAGTGGTTTCCCCACAAGACAGAGAGAAAGCAGGGGGGCCTCAGCTCATAATGGCATGGGAAAATTTAAAACATGAAGCTTTTTCTTGACCGATGAGTGGGCTGCCTTGTTGTTGGTGGTCAGGCTGATCATAATATGGCCGAATGATGAGACCGAGAACCCCTCTAACATGTTAAAATAATGTAAAAAAAGTAAGTAAGAAAATTAAAATGATTTGAATGAATTGCAGGATTTAAAGCAGCTTTTTTGGTGGGTAGGGCGGAGAGCACTGGTATTATAACTGTTTGCTTTTGCTTGGTCACACACCAGGTGTACCCCCATTAACAATTTTAAGAGCATTATAAATGTGATAAAAATCTTTATCAGCCTGGGTTGAGCTTGCTAAAATTTTTTTTTTTTGTATTATTTCTTTTCTACCCCCTACATGCTCCACGGCAGCCACTCTTTCGGGCTTACCAAGGCTGTCCTCTGACCCATCTGTCCACTGAGGTTCCGCCTCAAATCGCAGCTGACCCCCAGGGTGACCCGGCTTTTAACCCTTCGCCGGATTGGTCCCTCTCCTCTGAGGGGGAAGGCACCAGCCAAGGGGGGGCAGACCAGCGCAACACTTTAGCCCCAGGGACGCTGCTGAGACGGAGAGCTCGGTAGGACCTGGATGGCCTCAGAGCGCTGGGCAGCCATCATCCAGTTGCCGTGAAGCGGTATTTCCGCTTTTCTAGCTACTCCCTCCTGCGTGCATCAGCAGTGCTTCTGGTCTCCACCAGAGGCCGCTGCGGTGCGATGACAACCCACAACCCACACCTAGGAGAGGAGAGCGGTCCTACGGACGCTCGATCCTCTCCTGCCCCTGCCAGCCCCCGACATCCCAAGTCCGTTCCCGAACCCGGGTCGCCGGCGTGGGATGAGGTAAGGCACCAGCGCCTCAACCCTCTGCACCACTGGGCCGGCTTTTGCTAAACTTTTAATATTGTACTGAGTCAAAAAGCCTTGCTGAAGTCAAAGTACAGCAGATCCACAGCATGGTCCCTGTATAATTCCTTTTCCACCCAAAGAAAACTGTCAGGTTAGTTACACAAGAACTTCCTGCCACAAAACCGTGCTGTTTACTATCCTGTAGCCTATTGCTCTCCAGGTAGTCTACAAGGTTCTCTTTGATCAGTGACTCCAACAGCTTCACTACGATAGAGGTTAGACTGACAGGCCTGTAGTTCCCTGGTTTAAGCGGTACAATGTCTGCCATCTTCCAACCCCTTGGAATTTCCCCAGACCTAAGTGAGCTGTTGAACAGACCTATTAGTAGTTCAGCCAGCTCCAACGCTAATTTCCTGAGTATCCTTGAATGCAACCCATCTGGTACAGGGGCCTTATCTATCTTAAGGATAACCTGCTCTTTCAAGACCTTTTCACTAGTAAGTAATGATTGCCTCATTTCCCGGAGTCCCTTAGTGGCTACTTTGATGCTACTCTCTGGAACAGACCCACCTTCCTCCTTAGTGAAAACTGAGCAAAAGTAGTTATTCAGGACGGTGGCCTAGTGGGGGGCCGCCCATCCTTCTCTATCACCTTACTCCCCTCAACTAGCCTTACGATCCCCCTCCTTTTTTCACTAATATATCTGAAAAACCTTTTCTCTGTTCCTGCCCCCTCCACAATATGGAGCTCTGTGTCTGCTTTTGCTTCTCTAATGACCCTCTTTTCCTTTCTATTTTTCTGTAGATTATCCTCCCATTCTACCTCCCCCTGTACTTATATAAGGCCTTCTTTTTTGCCCTTACAACTTCCTTTACCCTTGCTGAGAACCATAGTGGTCTCTTAAACCTGTTTTCTTTGTTACTGTTCTTATGCATATCTTAGATGCCTTGAGGATGGCCCCTATCTCTCCTCCACCCAACCTATGTCCACCAGTCCTACTAACATATCTCTGACCAGTTCCCTCATCTTGTCGAAGTCTGCCCTTCTAAAGTCAAAGACTTCAGTTCTCGATTGTGGCTTGCCAGCCCCAAGGGCCAATTCAAACAGAATTATGGTTGCTGCTCTCCAGCGGCTCCTCTACTCCCACAGCTCCCACCATCTCTGAGTTGGTGAGCACCACATCAAGGATTGCAGTCTGCCTGGTGGGTTCCTTAACTGGCTGCACCAGTAGATAGTCTTGGAAGGCATCCAGCAAGGCCTGACTCCTGGTGCTCTTGGCCACCGAGGCATCCCAATTGATGTCTGGCAGGTTCAGGTCTCCTACCACCACTACTTCCCCTTTGCTACCCCTCTTTCAAGTTCCTCCTTGAGTTCTCTGTCCCTTCCCTCCCCTTGCCATGGAGGCCTATAGATTACCCCAAGCAAACTTTCCTGTCTGAGGCTGCTGTGAGTTGTACCCATACTGACTCAGCCTCTCCATTGCTACCCCTAATGCACCCATATTCTACCACCTCGATGCCCTCCTTGACAAAAAGGGCAACTCCTCCCCCTCTACCAGTTCTTCTCTCTCTCCTGAACAGTGAATACCCAGGGGCCATCGTCTCCCAGTCATTATTATCTATGGCCCACATTTCCATGATGGCCACAAGGTCCACCTCAGTGTCTGCCATCAGTGCCTGCAGCTCACTGAGTTTGTTAATTAGGCTCATGGCATTAAGGCATACCCTCCTTCCATCTGACCCCTGCTCCAACTTTACTACTGTCCTTCTGTTTTCCATGTTTTCTTCCAGCCTCGCTGGTACTTCTGCATATTGTTTTCCCCCTCACTACTGCTCATTCCCATGCTCCTGTAAACACTACTGCTCTCTTTTTACCCTCTTTGTTGCAACAGTCCCCCGGATGTGAGGGAGTACTATCAAGGATCCCCTTCTACTCACCATCCACCATGGCTCCTCTAGACCCAGACATCTCTATAGTCAGTTTAAACAGCTGATACAGATGTCAAACTTCTGCCCCAGCGCACTGGCCCCCCTCCCTTGTCAGGTGAAACCTGTCACCTTTGAAAAGTCTCCTGTCCCAGAAGTCCCCCCGTCCCATACAAAGTGGTACCCCATATCTCAACACTAATCCTTAAGCCAACTGTTAAACTCCTCTATTTAAACACTCCTTATCCTATCCTGCCTCCCTTCCCTGCCCACACAGAGTGGACTTCAGAAAAGGCCAGGGAGGCTGAGTGTCCTGCCAATCTGTCCCCCAGACTATGGCAGTTTCGCTTCACCATCACCTCTAATTGGTTTGCCAAATCATTAGTACTCAGGTGTACCAGCACTCCTCGCTCCCTCTACACCACACCCTCTCAATTCTGTCTAAATCCTGGAAGGTTGATGCTCCAGGTTAGCACTGGACCACCATCCCCCTCTTATCTGACCCCTCGTCTATCACCCCTTCTACCCCCCTAATCATTGAGTCCCCAACCACTAGGATCTTCCTGGCAGCTTTGCCCTCCCTTGGGTGCCATTACATTGTTAAGCCCTTTCCCTTTGACTGACCCAGAGTTGCCCCGGTGGAGTGAGGTGCCTGAAACTCCTCCAGGGGTGTGAAGTGATTCACCATCTGGATGGTACTGGGCTGGACAATCTTCTTATGGTTACCCTTCCCCTGCACCCCACCAATCTCCACCCCCCCTTGATCAGTGGGTCTCTGAGAGAGAGAGAGAGAGAGAGAGGGGATGTGGGGGGTGAGCTCCTGCTGAGCTGAGTGTGCAGCTGAGATATTTCTACCCTCAGTGCTACCAGCTGGGCATGGAACTCTGCTACGGTCCTGCAGGTGGGGTGGTGCCCCCTCCTCCAGAGCACATCCCTGGAGAAGAGTGTCCCACAGTCCCCATAACTGAGTGCCTCCCCTCTGAACCCCATCCTAAAAAGAACTGCATTAGTGAGAGATACATTAAACTTAAAATTAACTTACTTTAGCTCATAATGCTTGTACAGATGAGGTGTATCTGCTACCAACCAGTTTTTGCACAGAACACTGGCATGTAGGTTACCCTATAGTGCACGCCCAGATATGCTGACAGTTTACGATTCAGGTAAACACAAATACGACCCTGGAACTATCAGGTACTCTGGCTATACCACAGATACAGGCATGAGAAAACCACGACGCTTTGGGTCTGAGGAAAGTAGCATATGAGAAAACCAAGAACACGTCCTGGAGGTTCAGGGAGCAGAACCATATGCCCTGCTCAAGGAATGGTATTATCTAATTCCGAGTGACCATCCAGAACTTGCACTCCGGCATGAACTTGTTCAAATTGTGTGAGTTCAGTATGGGGTGCCAGCCACTATCTGTTTTACAAGTACCTGGACACATATGCCTGGGTGGGCAGGAGTCTAAAACATGGGTTAGTGCCTCACACTCTAGGAGGTGAGCAGTGTCGGCTGTCTGCATGGACAACACACCCTTTGACACCCTGCATATCCAGAGAGGCTAGCCAATCCTGTGGAGTCAGGTATGGTAGCAAGGCACTCAGAGAAACCAACTTGAATTTTTCTTGATCCATGTATGTTTTCAGTCTTCTGGGATCATGAATTGGGTGCATGCCCCCCAATTACTTGGGTACTAAGAAGTAATGGGAATTGAACCCTTTGTTCCATTCTGACTCTGGCATTATTTCCACTTCCCTGTTTCTCAGTAGGCCTACAATGTCCTGTGTTAACAGCTGTGACATACAAGATGACAAGGAGAAATGCCTTTGGCAGATTGTCCGGTGGGGGCTAGAACAACTCCAGGGAGTACTCCCCTCGGATGACCCAACTGGGAATGGATTCCCACTGACAACAGAACTGGGTGAGGTGCCCCCCCAGCCCCACCAGGGAGGAGCCATTTGTCTCAAGCAGCTGAAGTGAAGCTAGGGCCTTAACTTCAGATGGTGATGGTGACTGAGCACTTCTGGCGACTGTGTGTTCAGTTGCACATTCTTTTTGATCTGATGTAGCTGGGATTTGTTTTGAGGGTTTCCGCTGCCCCTGGAATGAATGGACTGATTGCTGTAACAGCCACGTTCCCTACCCCATGTGGGGTATACTGACACAGCCTGGAAGCCTTTAAGTTGTTCTCATTTCATTAGAGTCCTTGAGAGACTGCTCTTCTTGCTCTCCAAATAAACAAGTGCCATCGAAGGGCACATTCACAGTTTGTTGTTAGATGTCTGGGTGAAGCCAGCAAACTGCAGCCAGAAATGCCTTTTGATGCAGATACCTGCAGCTGCAGATCAAACTGCTACACTGAAAGATTGAAGGAATCCACAGAGGCTTTAAACTGATGACTGATAGACTCAATGCCGTGTCTGACAACTAACAATGTTTCTTGCTTAGCCTTTGTGAGTATCTGGCAGACTCTATGTTTCAGTTTTATGTAGAATACTCGCTAAATCCATGAGCAAAAATGCCCGTTTTTGTGGCCAACTGGAGTAGAGAAGTAACAAGCTATGAAGAAGGCACATGTAATGCAAAAGCACAAGACAATTAATTACAACAGGATGTTTTGAAACAAGAGCAAACACTTCTATCAAGCACATATTTGTTTAGGTTGCCAGATCACCAGTGCAGCATTAGTGCTGCCACTTGCAACGCTGATAACCTGGGTACAGGAGTGAACTTAGAGCACTGAAGTGCTCCTGAGGAGGGGGTGAAAGCTGAACGTCTGATGGACTGCTCACCTTCTCTGGGGTGGGAGGGATCTGGCACCTGGCAGAAGGCCCACCCCCTAGTGGTGGCTAGAGGTGGGTGAACCAGGAAGCAGCTCTGCGGCTGAAACTGGTGGGGCAGTGGATGTCTGCACATTGGGGGTGGGAGCACATTCAACTATGTGCTGATGTGGCTGCACGTCCATCTTCGCTAGGGGCTACTTTAAGTCAGAAAATCCCTTGGCCGAGCAGAATGATGCTGGGATCTCTGCCAGTGACACCTCAACTGTCCTGTGGGCCACCAAGTGCCAGATTAGCATATCGGTCCTTCCCAATGTGCTGTGGGGGAGCCCCACCTTGAGGCACAAGCCATAGTCTCCCAGGTTACCGCTGAGTTCAAATGGGGGTGGCAGGGGATAGGACCTGAATGGGATCCAGGAAGGTAGAAATGGGGTATATCTCTAGTCAACACCAAGGAGAATAAAAAGAGTTGATAATTAAAAAATATAAAATTTTTTAGGTTACTTTTGACACCACTAAAGGAACTTCAAATTAACATCTCCATTGGTAAAGTGTTTATAGAATAAAAGATGGAGCCTGAAATAACAATGAACGCTGTCCTAAGGATGTGGGCATGAATAGGCCTTCAAAACATAATTTATTTGATTCTCTACTAAGAACTGAAGCCCTCAAACACCTAAATAGTGAGCTTATAGAATCTGGCAAAAGGTCACAATATGGTCTAAATAAAAAACACACAGAAATAAATTTTAAATGCTGTTTCATTGAAAAGCTTTGCCCTAACTTCAAGAGATCACAGTGATGCATATTCAGAGAGGTTTGATAAATGAACCAAATGATTTTATGCAGCAATACTTCAGTTTTTACCATAGCTGACTTCAGGGCAGCCCCATAACAGTTAAGCCCATATTCCAAAACGAAAAGCAAAAAACTGTGTGCAAGCAGTTTTCTTGTTTCAGGCAAGAGTGACAATGTCATTTTATACAACAGCCCTAAGTGTTCATGAATTGTCTTTTATTTATTTATTGAATTTTGGTAACTGGGCAAGCCTACTGAGCCAATACAGTCCCTTTTTCAGGGGCGAACTGGATTGAAACAATACAACATAAGTACAACATTTAGGAGAGAACAAATACAATGAAAAGTTCAACACAATGATATACAATTACAGGTACAGTTACAAGGCAACCTTGGAGTCAGACCATGTTACAGCATGACAAACATAATCAGTGAATTTACATGATTCCCATATGTTAAGGAAAAATCTAAAATCACCCCAGGTAGGAAAAAGAATCAACAAGATCTAAGCTATCCCCAACTAATGTAACTATTTTAAAATCTCCATACTTGATCAGTTTGTTTTTTTGCATGACAAAAAAAACATTGTCTGTTTTCTTATTTAATTTAATTTAGAGACGATTATCAATAAGTCAGTGCTGCAGAGTCAAAGCTCACCTGCAGTTCCTCTCTCATTTGTTTTTAGCATGGACCAAGGGCCAGAGCTAAATTAAGGTTATCAGGGACCCTAGGCCCAAGAAAAATCTGGGTCTCCCCACACACAGCACTGTGTCCATTATTCCATAGCCATCTATTACTGTAGAACAGAAATATTTAGCTGTACATATGTTATTGTTTTATTCGCAAGGTGGCTATTGCATGGCAAGATGAAAAAATAACGATTGTGTTCTTACGGCTAAATTCGTTTATGAAAATGCTGACTTTTGTTGCAATACCAATTAAAAAAAACTCACCCTTTTGTTGGTAGTCTTTGTTTAGACATGCCTTCTACCTTATGTCTACCTTACTAGCACTTCTATCTTAACTAGCACTTACAGTATTTCTATCTAAACTTGCTTACTTTTGCTCTGTTTTGCACATCAATAAAGTGGCATGCTCCTGGCGTGCTAGACCACGTGGTCCCATTCCCATGCATCGTACCAAGTGAGCCACAACTATAGGATAAGGGAAAAAACTACTAATTTCAGGCAAAAAGAGGTTTTGAATAAAAATAACGCAAAAAATGCCTTTAATCTGAAGCACTCATTAGGAACACTTCTGTGTCATTATCTTTGCATTTATGATCAGCATGTCTCAGACATTTCAGGAGTATCAGGTATTTCCGGGTCATCATTACTGTGCTGCAAAATAAAAAGTAATACATTACTGTATGAACTTTGTACAACAAAGTGTCCCTACGGGGAAACTTACTGTATGCTCGTACTAATCATCCAGCACTAGCTGTGGTTTAGGCACTCCCTGTGAGCACCTGAAATACCAGCTTCAACAAAACCACGGGCACAGTCCTCCCTCCTGGCTGATAACTTGGAAAAAACAGCAGCTAGCCATTCAGCATGTTTTTCCTTAAAATTTGACATCCTTAGGTCAATGCTGATTTGATTCAGCTGCATACCACGGCTCAGCTGCTCAGAAATCATTGTGGAGTACTAATTATTAAATTAATTTTTCATTTCGTTCTTGAACAGCTTGTTCAAGGAAATGTCCAATGGCTGCAATAAAGCCATACAGCTTGGTGGGACAAATAAAGGAATGAAGCCTGCCTCCAACTTATCAAAATCTGTCTTTGTACTGTGTGCACCAAACAGATCAAAGATCAGTATTGCACATTATTCTTCAGGTAGGCCGTTTCTGGATTTAACAAAGGAGTTGTAAGGCTTCAGAACACAGTCAATAATTTCACCAGTTGTTTCCTCATTGGCTCAGTGGTTTATATACGTGTGATGTTCCAGTCTTGAGGGACCTTATAATTAGGGAGGCAAGCAGCAGTTTTTCCTTGATAAATCACCTAGGCGGTCATATGCCTGGCAAATATACAGCTAAGCACTAATGACACCTGGCAACTGCCACCCAGCCCAGTGACTTCTATCTGCTTAGACCCACTCTCAGCAATAGTCCACTGAGAACATGGAACCAAGTTTACCCCTGTCTCATCCCCATTAATTACAAGTTCTTCAGGTACAAGCTCGTTTGCAACCATAGTGCGGATTTGTTCTAGGAACTCTTCTTTAAGCTGTGGAAAGTCAGTAGGGTTTTTTCTGCCTGCATTAGTGCCCTTGCAGCTGCAGTACCCCATTCCATTTTAAGAAGTCCAGGCCCACTGCTTGCTGAAGCCTAATGTACCACCACACTCAGCAAGCTGCTGTGTGTTGTTGGATCTTACAGTGCCCCCTGCTATTGCAATAATGACCCTGGTGTTTGCAACTGCCCCCTCTGACTTTATGCTAAGGATAATCTATTTTTTATATACATTTTTCTCTCCTCCAGGGTGCACCATAAGTAGCTAGTTCCACTCTGCCTTGCCACCTATGTCCATCCACTGCACCCACCAGTACTGTTGGGCCCCCACGGATTTCCCCCTTTGGCAGGGCTGGGAAGGGGAGGGCCATCCTCCCCCCACCCAGGACTCATAATCCAGATCAGGGCTTCTGGCCATCCGGCGGTGGTGCGGGACGCAGGTTGGCAGGCAGCACTTCATGAAGCCTATGGTCGCCTCTTTTTCCCATTTTCATCCATCCCCTTCTCTGAGTGCGAGTGCATAGATGACACGTAGCCACACTCATGCGTCCCTAACTCCAGTGCTGCCACCTGACCTCCACTAGGAGGCAGCCAAGGAGCGGGACAACATTCCCTCCTTCCCCCAGAGAGGAAAGCCATCCATCAGATGCTTGATCCTCTCCCTCCCCTGCTGACCCCCAGCAACCCGAGCTTGTTCCTGAGCCTAGGTTGCTGGTGTGGCATGAGGTGTGGCGTCTAGCGCCTCAACCATTAGCACTACTGGGCCAGCCACAGATAATTTTTTTAGCTCGTTTTCAATATCTGCCAGCAGCAAAGGGGTCTCCCACATGGTTAAGTCAGAAGTTCAGCGGTGAACTTACTAGGGTCAGGCACAACTTTCAATTTAGCAAGGTAGTCATGCTCGAATTGTCTCACAGTACTCTCATTTTTAGTGCCGCTGTATTTTTTATTGCAAAAACGAACAGCATTCATTGCACCATTTTTCATGAAGTATTTGCCAACTTTAAACCTGCTCTCAGGGCTGTAAACAGTGTAGTTTGAATGCTGCTTCTCTGCTGATGGTGATGAGCACTGTAATTCAGTAACCACACTCTTGGCTATGCGAAGTGGCACATCAACTGACACACTTAGTGATTAGGCCATCATTTCAGAGACATCACTTAAAGAATGTTTCTGAGCTTTGGATTGCATACCTCTCAACTGTCCCTGATTTTGCCTCAGAATTTTCCTCTGTCCCTCGTAAAATTTGTGTTTTTGTGACAGAACAGTGGGATTAAAAGCACAAAATAATGTCAAACATTAAAGTAACAGACTTCTTCTTCTTCAGAAAATGCATCTTAACACCAATCCCTTTATTCTATCAGCTTTCTGAGTGAATAGTACCAGTTTTTAAGATGTGTCCCTGATTTGGGGTCTTTGTCCCTGATGTTTTTAAGCCTTGTCCCTGATTCCTGAGGCAAGAGATTGAGAGGTATGTTGGATTGCTCCAACTATTGCAGTTGCAACATTATACAGGATAAAGCAGTATGCTATGTTAGTATCATTCCGTCAGAATGAGAGTGAGTGAGACATGCCACATGAGGTGTGCATGGGAGGGTGTTTTACATTCAAATTAATGAAACAGCCTGCACTAAATCAGACAATTACAACAGACAGAGAATCATAAATCAGCTGTCTGTGTGCCATGTAGGTAGTTTCTGTAACAGTGCCAATTAAATCTGACCACCCTGTCAATTACATCTGACATCCTTGTCAGTTACACCTGACAGCTGATATTCTGTGCAATCATTCGTCAGTGAGTGCTACCAAGTGAGGGATGGAATCAGCAGACAGTAGGTACACCACGGTGTCTCGAGAAGCCATACCTGCAAAAATTATGCATGCGCAGTAACAGTGGGTTGGGAAGACGCAAAATATACGAGAGGCATTCTATTCCTGTTCTACAGTATTTCCTTTTCATAACAATGTATTGAGATTTTTAATTATTACAAACCCACTATGTTTGCGATTGTAAGATACGTGTGAGCTTCCGAACCTTTGCAAGTGTTTTCTCTCTCTCATTGACTTGTTGATCCCTAGCATGTGTATATTTGTGGGCTCTATTGGGATATTTGTATACTACTGCTGCTGACTCCATGGGCCCGATTTTCAAAGCCCCAAAGTTGACGCAAGGAGCCTACGTCACACAGAATTGACGCAAGTGGCTTCTTGCGTCAAAATCTGTGCCATTTCTGATTTTGGAAAACCCGCTGCATCCACGAAGCCCCCTGCACCAAACTGACCTGCAGCACTGTGTCTCTACATTGGGCAGGTGTGCCAGGTCACAAGGGGATTGCGCCACGTGGCTGCAACATCCTCTTTTTCCCAATTTTGCAAGCTCTGCCATGACGGCAGGCTCCACTTAAATCAGCCAGGATGTGGTCCAAAAGCCCTGCATCAATGGGGGACTATGCTGCCAGTGAGGGGGAAGACCTGCCAGCAGGGGGCCGGGGGTAGACAGATCACGGGTGGGATGCCCTAGGGGGGCATAAGGAGAACGGGAAGGTAGATTAGCTACTGTTTGATGGGTATGTGAAGCCGCATAGCTAAGCCGAGGTGCTTTCTATAAAATGACGGGTACACCTGCAAAAATAGTGTATTTTCAGACCAGTCAACTGTTTTTTGAAGATCTAAGGGAGTGGTACAATGTTTTATGTTAATAAAAATTAAGCAGACTACTGTTTCAAATTAAGTACTGAGTTGCTGGCCTGACTAGTGATAAAAAACCAAGGTGCTGACTCAGTATATGCACTGCTCTTGTTTCTGTTGTAAGTTTACCTGTTGGGTACATGCCCTTCATGCTGGGAAGCTGAGCTTGTGTTTTTTGTGTTTTACGTACCCAGTCAGTGGCTCGCCATCCCTGCTGCAGCTGCTGCAAGCCTGTCTGTGGCTTGTGGCATTTCCCTGTGATGCGCTGTTTCTTTGGCACAGCTGGTGCCTTGCAGCAAACTTGGGGAGTTTGGCACCAGGACCCTGATTTTTCCAAAATTGGGCACAGGGTCCCTGGCGCATCCTGAGATTGCCACAGCTCTAGATCGGCACAACTTGTGCCAATCTATGGGCTCTTTGAAAAATGAGCTCCATGTTTCTGCTATCTACAAAAAAAATTAAGTATGAATGACAGTACACAAATCTCACTCACCATCTACGGCAATCAGACCACCAAACCAGATACTGTAAATACTGTACATCACTCTAACAAACTACAATCAGCAACAAAGGAATTACAGTCTCCCAAAACAACTACTGTATATACTCGTGGATAAGTCGACCCGTGTGAAAGCCGATCCCCCTCAAAAAAACACGGAACAATTTTTTTTTAACAAATGCAATGACCTGCAAATAAACCAAGGTGAAAATTTAAAATTGCACAAGGCATAATGAATTATGACATACAGCACAATAAAAAATAAATGCTGTGCTTCAGCAACAAAAATATTTGCATCAGAGAACAAAATAACATTCAATTTAAAGTCCAGTTGAAATACTGCATACCGATAAGTTTTGGTCAGTGTTCATAGAAGACAGGAAGGGGGAGGAAGCACAGCTAGTTGTCACTACCCAAAAAGCGAGAGATGTGAACAACACTCAGTTAATACAATGGATTCTCAGAGAAGGACTCCGTAAACTGCAGGCGGCAAAGCAGTGTAACAATGTGGAATGCATCCTGTGTTACTGAAGGGAGTACTGGCACTGCTACTTACAAACATGTTACCAGAAACAAAGCTGGTAAGTGTAGCATGACCAGCCTCATGTATCTAGGGGGAAAGGTATAAGCCGCTCCCCCTCCCCTGCCAAAAAAGGATCACAAATTAGAGATAAAAATCTTGGTTTACACATGAGTATATAGGGTACACAGTTCCAAGGTGGAATTTTTATTTAATCCTCATGCAGGATTTATCTCTAGGTTTCAGCTACGTGCTGGTGCCATGGTTGCTATATAAGACAGACTTTATGGAGCAGCCACCATGTGACAAATGCACAAAATAAAGGAAATGTAATATAAAAAATTATACAATGGCAAGAAAGAATCCTGGACTCTGATTGGTCAGTATGCCTGAGACAGTGATGTTACTACACAATAACATCACTGTATGGATGAGGCTATTCTTTTGCTCATCTTTTCTTAAGAAACAAAGATATACTGCCACACTAAAAATCTACTAAAAACATTTTTTTGAATGTTTTTTATTTTGTATAACAACAAGCCATTGTATAATAGCAATAAGGCACTCTAGTGTGTGTGTTATTGTGTAATAACATCACTCCTGGGGTGGTGGAAGCACTCGGCTTCACCTTGTGCTTCGACCCACCCCAGGAATGACGTTATTACACAATAACACACACCCTGTCATGCCTTATTGCTTAAATACATCACAGCAACAAAACACACTCAGCAATTCAGTAATGACAGTCACCAAAAACAAAAAGTTCAAATGCTACATTTCTAAAATTCTTATATCAATCCTGTTTTCAGCAAGAATTTCAAAATGCAGTTTCTAATTCAGTAGTCAAAATGTGGACTCTTATAGCATTCCAGTGTCACATCTGTTACCAAAACACCTCATAAATCTGCACAGTCTCTGGTCTAAGATTCTCTGTTCCGGGGGTAAAAAATTGCTGATTTTTTTGGTATCATTTATAATGGACTATAGGCTAACATGGACTCCAAGAGTCGACAAAGCACTGTCCACAGGCACTTCCCATAAGCTGCCTGGTGTGCATGATGTGCAGAGGTGCACATCATGGTGCATGCTGCCATGAAGACTCTCCTTCCCCAAGCATCGAACTCCATTAAGTCTGTGTCACGGGACGGTCATACTCTGGGCACCTATGCCTAGCGGCGGTCTGCAGTACCAAAATCCTTGAATTGGGATGAGGGATAGAACCTGAAGACCCCACAGGAGTGCAGTGCCTGTGCTGGATGTCCTCTGGGGCTGAAAAGGGGACAAAGGGATGAAGTTGGACATTCCTGGATGTCTCCACAAATGGCCAGGGCCAAAAAGGGATTACAGTACTGTCATTGCTGTATTCTCTGAGTAATGACAGTGCCAGGGAAGCAGTATTGCGACCTGTAAAGTGTCAACGACTCAGCTCCTGCATCATCTCTGATAGGAACTGCTGATACCAACAGTACTTAGCATCAGAGGAGAGATGGATCAAAAAATCTTCATCCTCAGATGAGGAAGCAGGAAAGTAGCTGAATTCGGGTAGCAGTGGTGCTAGAACCACAGGCCTGATAATAACCTATTGAGCCCTAAGGTGAAATTGGTGGAATACACCTGCTGCTGACCTGAACTGGTCCCAGGTCATGGGCCCAAGAAGACCAGAAATACCAGCAAGAGAAGGGAGAGGGGGCAGAGGAGGGGGAAGAGGATGAGGGTCATGGGTGACCAGGCCAGGTCCTCTTCCAGGGCTGTGGGAATGCTCAGAGGACCTCACACAGAGGGAGGTCCTGGCAAACCTGACCGTCTTTTAAGGACCAACATCTGTGGACCAGTCCAGACAGTGCCCCTGAGGAAACCCCCAGGTGAGGAGAGTGGAAGTGTACCCTGGTCTCCACCAGTGACAGGGCTAGATGGTTCTGGAGAGAAAGTGGGCCCCAAACTAATGCTGTAACCCCTGCCAGAGTTTCCACCACTGGTGGGCAGGGGGTGAGCCACAAGTACAGTGCTCAGCCTCCTCTCCTCACCAATGCTAATCCTGCCAGTGGCAGCTAATACAGGGGGCCGACCAGGCCATGGACCCCCCTTTTTCAAAGGGGGGACCACACATGTATTTTGGCCCCCCCAACACTTTTTTTTTTAATTAAGCTTCTTGGTCCCTGTTGCCTCCTCCTCCTGCCACCTAGTGATGGGGACACATCTGTATTTGTATGGTTTTCTCCCCTGACCCATCGAGGCCCAAGCACATGGCTGTGTAAGTGTGTGGAGGCACGCTTCACACCCCATAGCACCAACTCAGCCCCTTCTTTTCTTTTTTTTTTTAAACCAGAAGAGAGACTCTAAGCTGAAGCTTGTTTAGAGTGCGACCTGGGTGCAAGAAAGTTAAGTGACTTGCTCAGGGCCACAGTATGCAAATGGGGCTGTGGGAGTCAAACCCAGGTCTCCAGATTTGCAGCTCAGAGCCTTAAACCAGTGCACTATACTGCCTCCTACCTCCTGATACTCTTGCTGTCCCCTCTCCACCTGCGCTACCCACCAAGCCTCCACCCGATGGGAGCGGAACTATAGGGGGGCACCAACTCACCCTCACCACCCTCAGGAGAGGAGAAGAAAGCTGCCCGCCGGCATGCTCAATCCTGCTCCGCCCTTCACCCCCACGCTGGCACACCAACGATCCAAGGTCGTTCCCGAACCCAGATCACCAGCCCCACTTTTTTTAAAATCTCTTTTATCCCCTCCTACCGCCCGAGGTCCTGCTCTGTCAGGAGGCACCTAAGCACCAGCCCACTTCACTGTCTTACCTGATTCCCAGTGGACCCCATGGAGCCATGGCTGTATCCCCAGGTGGAGTGCGAGGTGGGGCTCGTACATCCAAGACAATTCTTGTTTTGTCGGGTCCCTTCCAGTGGTCAGGCAGGCAGAAGCGATTAGGATCTGTGCTGGCGCTCCTTTTACTTGGTGCTCGGTGTTGTTTCCCCTGTTCTGAGGGTGGCAAGCACCCAACGTCAAGGGGTTCCATGAATGTCACCACTCCAACCCTCTCATTGTGTGCTCTACACTTGCTGTGCCTCCGGCCTCTGCCAGAGCCAGTCAAGTCTAAGCTAGTGCCCCCAACACTTTTCTTTTTAATTAAGCTTCTTGGTCCCTGTTGCCTCCTCCTCCTGCCACCTGGCGATGGGGACACATCTGTATTTGTATGGTTTTCTCCCCTGACCCATCGAGGCCCAAGCACATGGCTGTGTAAGTGTGTGGAGGCACGCTTCACACCCCATAGCACCAACTCAGCCCCTTCTTTTCTTTTTTTTTTTAAACCAGAAGAGAGACTCTAAGCTGAAGCTTGTTTACAGGTGCGACCTGGGAGCTAGAAAAGTTAAGTGACTTGCTCAGGGCCACACAGTATGCAAATGGAGGCTGTGGGAGTCAAACCCAGGTCTCCAGATTTGCAGCTCAGGCCTTAAACCACTGCACTATACTGCCTCCTACCTCCCGATACTCTTGCTGTCCCCTCTCCACCTGCGCTACCCACGAGCCTCCACCCGATGGGAGGCGGAACTACAGGGGCACCAACTCACCCTCACCACCCTCAGAGAGGAAAGAAAGCTGCCATCGGCATGCTCAATCCTGCTCCGCCCTTCACCCCCACGCTGGCACACCAATGATCCAAGGTCGTTCCCAACCCAGATCACCAGCCCCACTTTTTTTAAATCTCTTTTATCCCCCCTACACCCGAGCCCTGCTCTGTCAGGAGGCACCTAACACCAGCCCACTTCACTGTCTTACCTGATTCCCAGTGGACCCCATGGAGCCATGGCTGTATCCCCAGGTGGAGTGCAGAGTGGGGCCCGTACACCCCAAGACAATTCTTGTTTTGTCGGGTCCCTTCCAGTGGTCAGGCAGGCAGAAGCGATTAGGATCTGTGCTGGCGCTCCTTTTACTTGGTGCTCCGGTGTTGTTTTCCCCTGTTCTGAGGGAGTGGCAAGCACCCAACGTCAAGGAGTTTCTGTAGATGTCCACCACTCTCCAACCCTCTCATTGTGTGCTCTACACTTGCTGTGCCTCCGGCTTCTGCCAGAGGCCAGTCAAGTGCCAAGCTGGTGCCCCCAACACTTTTTTTTTTAATTAAGCTTCTTGGTCCCTGTTGCCTCCTCCTCCTGCCACCTGGCGATGGGGACACATCTGTATTTGTATGGTTTTCTCCCCTGATCCATTGAGGCCCAAGCACATGGCTGTGTAAGTGTGTGGAGGCATGCTTCACACCCCATAGCACCAACTCAGCCCCTTCTTTTTTTTTTTTTTAAACCAGAAGAGAGACTCTAAGCTGAAGCTTGTTTACAGGTGCGACCTGCGAGCGTAAGAAAGTTAAGTGACTTGCTCAGGGCCACACAGTATGCAAATGGGGGCTGTGGGAGTCAAACCCAGGTCTCCAGATTTGCAGCTCAGAGCCTTAAACCAGTGCACTATACTGCCTCCTACCTCCCGATACTCTTGCCGTCCCCTCTCCACCTGCGCTACCCACCGAGCCTCCACCCGATGGGAGCGGAACTACAGGGCGGCACCAACTCACCCTCACCACCCTCAGGAGAGGAGAAGAAAGCTGCCCGCCGGCATGCTCAATCCTGCTCCGCCCTTCACCCCCACGCTGGCACACCAGCGATCCAAGGTCGTTCCGAACCCAGATCACCAGCCCCACTTTTTTTTGAATCTCTTTTTATCCCCTCCTACACGCCCGAGCCCTGCTCTGTCAGGAGGCACCTAAGCACCAGCCCCACTTCACTGTCTTACCTGATTCCCAGTGGACCCCCATGGAGCCATGGCTGTATCCCCAGGTGGGTACGAGGTGGGGCCCGTACACCCCAAGACAATTCTTGTTTTGTTGGGTCCCTTCCAGTGGTCAGGCAGGCAGAAGCGATTAGGATCTGTGCTGGCGCTCCTTTTACTTGGTGCTCCGGTGTTGTTTTCCCCTGTTCTGAGGGAGTGGCAAGCACCCAACGTCAAGGAGTTTCCGCAGATGTCCACCACTCTCCAACCCTCTCATTGTGTGCTCTACACTTGCTGTGCCTCCGGCTTCTGCCAGAGGCCAGTCAAGTGCCAAGCTGATGCCCCCAACACTTTTTTTTTAATTAGCTTCTTGGTCCCTGTTGCCTCCTCCTCCTGCCACCTGGCGATGGGGACACATCTGTATTTGTATGGTTTTCTCCCCTGACCCATCGAGGCCCAAGCACATGGCTGTGTAAGTGTGTGGAGGCACGCTTCACACCCCATAGCACCAACTCAGCCCCTTCCTTATTTTTTTTTTTTTAAACCAGAAGAGAGACTCTAAGCTGAAGCTTGTTTACAGGTGCGACCTGGGAGCGCAAGAAAGTTAAGTGACTTGCTCAGGGCCACACAGTATGCAAATGGGGGCTGTGGAGTCAAACCAGGTCTCAGATTTGCAGCTCAGAGCCTTAAACCACTGCACTATACTGCCTCCTACCTCCCGATACTCTTGCTGTCCCCTCTCCACCTGCGCTACCCACCGAGCCTCCACCCGATGGGAGCGGAACTACAGAGGGGCACCAACTCACCCTCACCACCCTCAGGAGAGGAGAAGAAAGCTGCCCGCCGGCATGCTCAATCCTGCTCCGCCCTTCACCCCCACGCTGGCACACCAACGATCCAAGGTCGTTCCCGAACCCAGATCACCAGCCCCCACTTTTTTTTTTTGAATCTCTTTTTATCCCCTCCTACACGCCCGAGCCCTGCTCTGTCAGGAGGCACCTAAGCACCAGCCCCACTTCACTGTCTTACCTGATTCCCATGGAGCCATGGCTGTATCCCCAGGTGGGTACGAGGTGGGGCCCGTACACCCCAAGACAATTCTTGTTTTGTCGGGTCCCTTCCAGTGGTCAGGCAAGCAGAAGCGATTAGGATCTGTGCTGGCGCTCCTTTTACTTGGTGCTCCGGTGTTGTTTTCCCCTGTTCTGAGGGAGTGGCAAGCACCCAACGTCAAGGAGTTTCCGCAGATGTCCACCACTCTCCAACCCTCTCATTGTGTGCTCTACACTTGCTGTGCCTCCGGCTTCTGCCAGAGACCAGTCAAGTGCCAAGCTGATGCCCCCCAACACTTTTTTTTTTTTTAATTAAGCTTCTTGGTCCCTGTTGCCTCCTCCTCCTGCCACCTGGCGATGGGGACACATCTGTATTTGTATGGTTTTCTCCCCTGACCCATCGAGGCCCAAGCACATGGCTGTGTAAGTGTGTGGAGGCACGCTTCACACCCCATAGCACCAACTCAGCCCCTTCCTTTTTTTTTTTTTAAACCAGAAGAGAGACTCTAAGCTGAAGCTTGTTTACAGGTGCGACCTGGGAGCGCAAGAAAGTTAAGTGACTTGCTCAGGGCCACACAGTATGCAAATGGGGGCTGTGGGAGTCAAACCCAGGTCTCCAGATTTGCAGCTCAGAGCCTTAAACCACTGCACTATACTGCCTCCTACCTCCCGATACTCTTGCTGTCCCCTCTCCACCTGCGCTACCCACCGAGCCTCCACCCGATGGGAGCGGAACTACAGGGGGGCACCAACTCACCCTCACCACCCTCAGGAGAGGAGAAGAAAGCTGCCGGCCGGCATGCTCAATCCTGCTCCGCCCTTCACCCCCACGCTGGCACACCAACGATCCAAGGTCGTTCCCGAACCCAGATCACCAGCCCCCACTTTTTTTTTTTAAATCTCTTTTTATCCCCTCCTACACGCCCGAGCCCTGCTCTGTCAGGAGGCACCTAAGCACCAGCCCCACTTCACTGTCTTACCTGATTCCCAGTGGACCCCCATGGAGCCATGGCTGTATCCCCAGGTGGGTACGAGGTGGGGCCCGTACACCCCAAGACAATTCTTGTTTTGTCGGGTCCCTTCCAGTGGTCAGGCAGGCAGAAGCGATTAGGATCTGTGCTGGCGCTCCTTTTACTTGGTGCTCCGGTGTTGTTTTCCCCTGTTCTGAGGGAGTGGCAAGCACCCAACGTCAAGGAGTTTCCGCAGATGTCCACCACTCTCCAACCCTCTCATTGTGTGCTCTACACTTGCTGTGCCTCCGGCTTCTGCCAGACGCCAGTCAAGTGCCAAGCTGGTGCCCCCCCCCTCCCTCCTGGGAGAGGAGAGCCATCCTCCAGACGCTCAATCCTCTCCCTCCACTGCCGACCCCAGATGGCCCGGGCTTGTTTTTGAACCTGGATCACCAGCATGGCGTGAGGTGTCATGTCCAACGCCTCAACCCTCAGCACCACCGGGCCGGCTCAGTACACTTTTTTTGGAAGTCAATTTTTTTTCTTTTTGAATACATTCACAGACTGTGCAGCTGTGTCCATTCTTATTTAGTACATGCAGAACAGGAGAAATTGATATTTGCTCTAAATGTGCCATCAGAACTGCGTTAAGAAAGGTGACCATGGATGGCTACTGACTATGGCACTTCAGTAATCAGCTAATCTACCAGCCTGCCATGCAACTGGTACTGGGAACGCGGAATTTTATTGGTTCTCCCAGTTATGTAGTACAGTATTTCTATGACGACTAAGGAAAATGCAGTCGTTACCATAGTAATACTACCAATAAAACAATTTCTCTATTCAAGCCAATGAAAAAGGTGAACGTGGCCACTTTGAGTGGGAGCTCAGCAAGTTGTTCAGCTGAAGCAGTCATCGCAGTTGAGCCAAGCAGTTCTCACCAGTCTATACAGTTGTCTTGCTGCATAAATAAAATACTGCAAACTGTGCCCCCCCCCAAAAAAAAAAAACTCTGCTGCATCAATTAGGAATATGGAATCCTATCTTAACAGTTGATCTTACTGTGTGCCGGGGGAATAGTTTCTGCCAGCTGTATTGAGAGATACGGCGGGCAGGCCCTGTAGCAGTGCTGAGGTAAGGAGGAAACCAAGCAAGCATACAAGTCAAAAACTCATCTGTTTCTAATGGATTTTGCAGGGTTTTTTTATGTGAAATATTTACAATTGTCACATACAGCAATGATTTGGTCACTCATAGACAGCTACACTGTGGATGCTTGCTTGACTAGAGATTAACTTCTGTCTCTCTCACTCTCCTTTTTTGTGTGCTTAGGAATTACATGATGTTAGACTTGATCTAAAACAAGTGTTGCCCATGCCACTAATGTCTCCTGTCGGCAACAAATCTCCATTGATTGGCTTGCACTCACATCCAAAGTTTGTCATGGCCCCCTTTCAGTGTTTAGTGACAGACCAGCTGAGCAAAACAGAGATTTGTACCTTCCAGTTAAGCAGTTTCAGTGCTGAAGAAGGACTTCATTTAGTTAGAGCTTTTTTAGGGCTGCAAGTAGGCAGAGCCTGCAGCCCTATTGCATCAGCTGTAAAAATGAACTACTGGATTCAGACCTTGGAACATTTCCTTTGGAGTTTTCAAATGATCCTTCCACCTCTTTGCAGCCCTTCAATTTAACCCTTGCAGTGCTGCAGACTGAACATCTATCCAGAGCTCAATCAAATAGATGCATTCTAGTTCTTTCGGCAGCCTAGGTGTAACCCCCTACAAATGGGGGTTCCTAAAAAGTCTTCCTTGAGCTTGCCTAAAAGCTCACTGCCAGGCTGGTGTCCTGCGGTTTTAGCAGTTCAAATGTAATTGCAGAGTGTGCCTGTATAGCCTCTGTGTACTGTCTCTTTAAGAGCTGCCTGGATTGCATTCATCAGTAATCTGAGAGGAAGCTCTGTTGAAAGATGTAACTATTTGCTGAAAATCATTTAGAGTGATAATGATAATGTAGTTTGTCTAACCTGCCTTCTTTGCAGCAGGGACTGTTTTGTTTATCTCCACTATCTTGGTCCTGGACTGCTGAATTGGACCAATCAGTAATGGTGGGACCTAAAATGGAGCCGGACTACAGGAGCTGTCTGGAGTCAAAATCTGTAGGAAATGTAGTTTTGGGTTTTTGTCGCCTTTTTGCACCTGAAGGGGGAGCCTTTATTGTGACTGACAGACAGATCAGCCAACCAGACCTTCTGGATTCTGGGGAAAGTCCCAGGCTTGTTGGCAGTTGAGTCAGATCTAAGTTGGGAGCTGAAGAAGCAACAGCTTGAGACAGTCAAGCAGCCATCTGAGTAGTTTTGCTCGGGAGAACTGTGGAAAGGCCTGAGTTGTGGCCTGCATGTGTGCCTGCTGCCCCGGAGAGGGAGAGAAGAGAATTATTTCGGACTAAATCCAAGTTTGTGAGAATGAAGTACACCACTGATTTTTTACCAGGCTCATACCTGAAGAAGACCTTAGATTTTTCTGAATGCGATCGACCTGTCAGGATTTCCAGCTGCCTTTGAATCCCCGGTTTGTGCAAAGACTTTTCGATCGTGACCGGAGAGTGGTTTGCCTGATACAGTAGAATTTCCTTACTTGTAAATGTGCTGTGAGTTGTTAGTGGGTCATGATTTGGTTTCCCACTATGTGAACTGTGTTCTGCTTGCTGGAAGCTGTATCCAGCCCAAAGCAGTCTGTATCCGAATTTGTCTCCATTTGGCCTGGGCCTTGCCACACTGGCCCAGCCAGACTACCCGCTGCAGAGAGAAAGCCATTGATGAGGGACATGCTTGGGGATCAGCCCCCTGCTCCACGCTTAAACAGGAATGACACCTTGGTGAATCGTGTGGGCCCTGCTTCTCCTGGCACTCCAGATCAACCACCTGCAGTCTCAATTTTCGTCCAGCCTGTGTCCAGTCTTGGGTATCATGAGTAATCATCAGGGTAGCTCCCTGCAACAACAGCCTAATCTAAAAGTGTGTCATCTGATTGTCTTGTTTTTCTTTTCACAAACTGAGCCCTCCAGCTCCAGATTACAATTAGTGTGCATGTTGTTTTCTTCCATCACAGGGCCCCAACCAGCTGCAACGTTCCTGGCTAGCCCACCATTCTCCATCTGGGTACCCAGAGTGTGTGATTGTTTATGGACCCTGAAGTACATGCATAACTGTTTGATTGATACAGCCTTTAAGCAAATTAACTTGATTACACCCCTCCCTTGTTCAAGTCCCCTTAAATAAATCAGATCTGTTTTTGCATTTACCCTGACTGTGGTTCCAGTTTGTGTAAGAGTACTGTACTGCTGTTATTTTCTGTGTATAACCTTGTTTTACAGGGGGTCCCCAGGGTCAAGCCAGAGGAAAGCCCTGGTGGTAAGTGCAAATAGTGTGGGTACTTGTGTGATGTATCAGGGGTATTGTGAAAGTGATTATTGTGTATTGTTCTGGCCACTAGTAAGGAAAGAGGGGGGGTTACAGTGTCCCAGAGGGCTGTGCCCAGGTTAGCTTGACAACTACCAACCCTGACCTCTGGGTGGAGGCACCCATTTCAGAACTCAGGCCCCTTAACCTGCTACTAGCCAAGCAGGCAGGGTTAGTAGCCCTTGGGATAATGCCACATAGGCATTACGTCTTGGAGACTCACCGCTGGGATTTTGTGCCTTCTAGTGGCCAAAAATCATGAATTATTGTTAAAGATTAATGGCTACCGCAGTAGAAATGGCTGTACACCAGTTGGTGGGGTGGTGTACTGGGCAGGAGATCGACCCCCAAAATGCTCTGCTTATACTGGATATTGCCCTTGGTACCAGTAAGGACACTATAGAGGGAGCACTCCCCAAAGTTGAATGTTTAAAAAAACCCTGTGGTGGTGGGTCGACAGGCTGATTTGATTGTCTAAACTTTCATAGCCTGGGTAGAGTGTAGTGACCTCATGGACAGCTCTAAAGTGCCACAGACTATTGCCTCAGAAGGGGTCCCAGCCACCTGGAGAGTGATAACAAAAGACAATACAGACCCTGGGGAGAATGAGCTTCCACCATTATCTGAGACTTTTGAGGAGAAATTTGCTAAGTTGTTGCTGGAGAAAAGGAAAACTGTAGAGGACTTTAAGAAACTGTTCCTGCCACCTGGGGTTGTTCTTTTCCCCAACACCCCCTCCCACTCCAGCACCTGTTACTGCCCTGCCTTCTGTGCCTGTGCCAATGCTGGCCCCTGTATCTGTACACGCCATTAGTCATGACTCCTACCGAAGGCTGAGAATCTTCTCGGGCACCCTCACCACCCCCCAGGGGGGAGGATGACTGGGAGACCTAGATCGACTATGTTGCCCCCTTGGTACCCGAGTGGCAGTGTGCGGAGGCTGAGAAGCAGAAAAGAATCATAGAAAGTTTGAGGGGCCCCACCCTTGAAGCCATTACATTTTTGAGGTCCATGAACCCTGATGCATCTGCTCAGAAGTGCCTATCTGTACTTGAAGGCAATTTTGGGAGCATTGAATCAGGGGAGACTTTGATGTGGAAATTCCAAGGTACCAAGCAATGAAAGGGGGAAAGTTTGTTTCCGTGTGTTACTAGCCTAGAAAGAGCTCTGCAGAAAGCTTACCAGAAAGGTGGGGTAGCTGCTAGTGATTTGAACCATGTGAGATTGAGGCACATACTGCAACATGTCAAGCATTCTAAACTGCAGATCATCCAGTTAAGGCTCCAGGATAGGAGAAGTAACCCACCTGACTACTGTGACTGGATAAAAGAACTCCGGGAAGTAGAAGGTGAAGAGGGAGATTGTAATTATGGGGTGAGTGCAGCCCAAGTGATCATGGCACTGGAAGGCCCTTCCGAAATGGGGACCACTAAAAGTGTCCCACCGTAGGCTAAATGGTGGGGGGAGGAGTTGCTGAAGGAAGTCAGAAAAGCACAACCGGGTGTGTTCGCTTAAGTATCCCCTGCTGACAGAGACCCTGGTCCCTGTCAGAACGTGACTGTTATAGGGGTGGGGTTGCACCCTCAGGCATCCTCTACTGGGGGTGGCTTCTCGGCTGAGATCAAGGAACTGACTGCCACCCTAAAGGAACTTTTGAGACTCAGTGCACTACCCGCAGAAGTCAGATCACAATCTCCCGTCGATGCTCCAGCATCCCCTGCTATGTTTTCCCCAAGGATGCTCAGAGAGCATGTAATTTATCACAACTGTGGCAAGGATGGCCATATGAAGAGGGAATGCCAGTCTCAGAAGGACTTCGAGAAAGTGGTGAACCAGCTTCAAGGAGAGCTTCGGAAAATGAGTCAGTGGTCAAGTGGTGCATGAAATGACCGCAGTAAAAGCTCTGGCCATCCTAACTCAAACCCCTGTGGCTAAATCATCTGTCCAGGCCCCTGCTGTTGTCCCTCCAGACTGGTCCAAGATGGTGAGCCCTTCAATAGAGACTAATGTGGCTGTGAATGGTATTCCTACTCGGGCTGTGCTTGACAGCGGGTCACAAGTGACCATTGTGTTTCAGGACTGGTATGACAAATACTTGTCTGATGTGCCCTTACAATCCCTGGAAGGCCTATTTGTGTTGGGGCTGAGCGACAAGTCTTATCCATATCTAAGATATGCCTGCTTCTGGTTGTCTTTTCCTGCAACTGTCACTGGCACAGAGGAGCAAGTGGAGACACTGGCCCTGGTGTGTCCCCCCACCAGACTGTATGATGGGGTTCCCCTGTTAATTGGAACAAACACCCATATGTTTGGGAGACTGGTGCAACTCTGTCATGAGAAACAAGGGTGATGGACTGGGAGAGCCCTGAGAATTGCGGCTCTGATCAAGAGGGCCTATGATTTGCAACAGTAACCCAAGTAGACCAGGATGAACTGGTGGGGACTGTGTGGAAGAAGGATCCCGATTCAATGGTACTGGCCCCTAATGTACCATTCAAGGAGAGGTCCACCTCCGGAAAGATGTCAAGAACAAAATACTGATGTTGGATGCACCAGGCAATGGAAAATTGCCAGAAGGATTATTGATCAAGCCCAGCATCTTGCCTGCTCGTGCCCATGCCTATGCATGATGAGTGATGGTCCAGATTCACAATGTGTCATATCGGGAGATCTGGGTGAAAAGAGGGTGCACCCTAGCTATGGTACACTGCACAGACACTGCAGTACTGCCCAGCAACAAGCATCCTGGTGAGAAGGAGAGAGTGACCCCAGACTTGTTTGACTTTGGTGACTCACCATTGCCAGCTGAATGGAAGGCTAGAATTAGCAAGAGACTTGCCCAGAGAGACCAAATGTTTTCATTGAAGGAATGGGATGTGGGATGTGTCCAGGGTGCGGAGCATCACATACGCCTGCATGATGAATGGCCATTTTGAGAGCGGTCCTGACGCCTAGCCCGAGCAGACATAGATGATGTGAGAAGACACCTGCAGGAAATGCCCGCTGCTGGTGTGGCACAAGAATCCAGGAGCCCATACACCTCTCCCATTGTGGCTGTGCATAAGAAGAATGGGTCTGTGAGGATATGTGTTGATTATCGAACCCTGAACCGGCAGACCATCACAGACCAATACACTATGCCTCATATACAAGATCCCCTGGACTGCTTGTATGGGAGAAAATGGTTCTCAGTGCTGGATCTTCGTAGCGGATACTACCAGATCCCGATGGCCCCGAAAGACTGTGAGAAAACAGCCTTCATCTGTCTATTGGGGTTCTATGAGTTTCTGAGGATGCCACAGGGGATATCGGGTGCACCGGCCACCTTTCAGCGACTGATGGAACGTGCAGTGGGAGATATGAATTTGCTGGAATGTCTGCTGTACTTGGACAATGTCATTGTGTTTAGGAGCACCTTAGAGAAGCATGAGAACTGACTGTTTAAAGTCCTAGACCAACTGGAAGACTTTGGCCTCAAGCTGTTCATTGACAAGTGCCAGTTTTTCCAAACCTCCGTGAAGTATGTGGGGCACATAGTATCTACAAAAGGGATACAGACTGATCCCAGTAAGGTTGAAGCACTGACTACTTGGCCCCAGCCCCATAATCTGAAAGAACTACATTTCCTGGGGTTCTGTGGCTACTACCACAGGTTCATAAAAGACTATTCCAAAATGATTCGTCCACTCTTGAACCTTACCCAGGGTTACCCTTCTACCAACCGTAAATACAAAAAAGGGTCAGTTAAAGAACCAAAAAAGTATACTTCTGCCCAGGTGAACTCCGGACTCCGCTGGACACCCGACTGTGAAGCAGCCTTCCATGAGATCATATACCAGCTCACCCACGCCCCCATCTTCACCAAACCCTATGTGCTGCATACAGACGCTAGTCTACAGGGTCTAGGAGCGGTGCTGCATCAAGACCATAAGGATGGCCTGAGACCAGTAGCTTTCACCAGTAGGAGCTTGACCCCGTCCGAACGAAACTACCCTGTGCATAAGTTGGAGTTCCTTGTGCTATAATGGGCCATCGTTGACCAGTTTCATGAATACCTCTATGGGGCAAAGATATTGGTGAAGACTGGCAATAATCCATTGACCTATGTACAGACTTCAGCTAAGTTACACGCCACTGGGCACCGGTGGCTTTCTGCATTATCAACCTATGATTATGCTGTCGAATATAGACTGGGCCAGAGCCATATTGATGCTGACACCCTATCACGAAGGCCCACTTCCAAGAGTGATTGGGTCAGGCTGTCTGAACCTGACATTCGAGCATCGTGCCAAAAGTTTGATAGCGATGAACAGATGGCTGCGGACACAGTGGACTGTTTAGTAGATTGCCTGGGCCCTTTTGACACCTGCATACCAGCTGCTTATTGCCACTTCTCTGCTCTAGATATTAGTGCACTACCTCAATTAGACAATGACAGCATTCAGTGTACTCAATCCTAAGATCCTATGACTCAGCCAGCACTTGATGCCCTGCGTGCGGGGAAAGATGTATCTAAGTTATGTTCCACTGACTTGCAAACAGCTTTATTGTTTAAAGAAGGCCCCAGATTGAAGTTGCTCAATCAGTTGTTGTATAGAGAGACTGTAGATCGTAGTGGCAAAGTAAACTCGCAACAATTGGTCCTGCCAACGGCCTTTAAAGATTTGGTACTGAGGTCCCTCCACAATCACATGGGGCACCTCGGTATTGACAGAACCCTTGACCTGGTACAATCTCACTTCTACTGGCCCAAAATGGGTAATCGCTGCCTGCAAAGAAAAGCCCTGCCTCAGAGGGCTGCCCCTTTGTTAATATTACTACCAGCACCCCCATAGAACTAGTCTGCATAGACGTCTTGTGTTTAGAATCTGATCAGTGGAACACTGGCAATATGTTAGTAGTTACGGATCATTTCACATGGTATGCACAAGCTTTTCCCACCAAAGATCAAAAGGCATCTACCGTGGCCAAGGTGCTAGTAGAAAATTTCTTTGTCCACTATGGTGCCCCCCCAGTGGATCCACTCTGACCAGGGCAGAGACTTTGAGAGTTGACTAATCAAAGAAATACTCTCTCTATGGGGGGGGGGTGGAAATCAAGAACCACCCCCTATCACCCACAGGAGACCCTCAACCAGAACGTTTTAACCGCACCCTTCTAGATATGCTAGGCATTCTCCACCCAAAAGACAAGCATAAATGGAGCCAGCAGATTAGCATCTTGGTACACGCATACAATTGCACGAAAAATGATGCTACTGGGTTCTCCCCTACTGCCTCATGTTCGGGGGAGAGGCCCGGCTGCCATTTGATGTCTGTTTTGGTGTCTCTCCAGATGGGGTCCAAGCTGAAAACTACTTGCAATATGTACAAAAACTGAAAGCTCAATTGAACCATGCCTATCAATTGGCCCAGACAATGGCCGTCAAGAGAAATCTAGCCAACAAAAAGAGGCATGATAAAAAAGTAAAGGCTCAAGAGCTTCGACCTGGAGACTGTGTGTTGTTATGCAATTTGGGACTGCAGGGTAAACACAAAATTGCTGATCGGTGGCACCATCTTCCCCATGTATAGTTGGAAAGTTGGATGAGTTACCTGTGTACAAGGTGCACCCAGAGAACAACTCCAAAGTTGTCAAGACCATGCACTGTAACCACTTGCTACCTATTGGCCAAGTCATAATTGAGGCTGAACAATCAGAGATTGATTCCTCTGGGCCGGTGACTCATGCTGCTGCAAGAAAGAGACAGAGTTGACCTACCCCAGTGGTTACAAGTTCAAGGTTTCCCCCGTAGCAGGTTCAGAATGATAGTGACTGTCAGTCCACCTCGGACGAAAGTGAATGTGACAATGCCTATTACCCCTCTTATGAATTGAGTCAGCTGTTTCGAGGTAACCCTATGACTAATTGTGGGGATGAAGCTGGGCCTTCTGGATTGCCTTACTCCCCAGCTTCATCCTTGGAGCCAATGCTCCCAGAAAGTGGGGTACAAAGTATCACGTCTGAAGATGCTGAGTCTCTGTGTATCGTGGAACTGTATGATTTGCCTGAAGGACGGGCTGATGGGTTGAGTCTTTCTGGTGACATACCAGAATTTGAAAAACACCATGAGAATGCTGACAACCCCCCTTCAGTGCCTCAAAGTTTGACTGTGCCTGAGCCTTCACAAAATGAGTCAAGTGTTGTAGAAATAGAGCCTGCAGAGCAAGAAGCCGAAAGTACCCCAAGTTTGGACGTTCCCATCCAGGCACAGGCACCCCTCACAAGTGACGAGAGTCCCCAGACCAGTGCTGAGAGTACAGAAAATGTAGTTGTTCCCCTTAGAAAGACTGACCGAGCTGCCAAGCCAGTAGTATGCTTCAATTATGATTCTCCCGGGAGGCTAGTGGATTTGCCTCTCAATGTGGTTCACAAAGGGGTTTATGTTTCACCAAGCTCACTGCCCAAATTGAACTTGACAGCCAACTCCAGGTTAATTGTTCTTCCCTCTCACCATAGTGCCCCTGCTCCATCCAGCCCCAAGTTAGTTGATAGGGAAGGGCCCCTTCTTACATTGTTCAATGTACAAGAAGTTATTACATGATTCCGCATAGTAATGTGTAAATTACCTTTGTGAAATATGCATGCTGTATTGTCAGAATGGATATGGTATTGTGAAGTGTAGAGAACATGTATAGTAAAGGTATAAGTTTACATTGACTGATAAATCAGATGTCACTTGCATAACATGCTAATGATAAAAATGTCTCGTATAGTTTGTATTTGCAACATTGTGATGGTACAGACTTGACACGGATGCCAAGTTTTCTCCAGGCAGGGTAGGGTGTAACCCCCCTACAAATGGGGGTTCCCGAAAAGTCTTCCTTGAACTTGCCTAAAAGCTCACTGCCAGGCTGGTGTCCTGCGGTTTTAGCAGTTTAAATGTGATTGCCAGAGAGGGCCTGTATAGCCTCTGTATACTGTCTCTTGAAGAGCTGCCTGGATTGCAGACATAAAGTAATCTGAGAGGGAGCTCTGTTGAAAGATGTAACTATTTGCTGAAAATCATTTAGAGGGATAATGATAATGTAGTTTGTCTAACCTGCCTTCTTTGCAGAAAGAACTGTTTTGTTTATCTCCACTATCTTGGTCCTGGACTGCTGAATTGGACCAATCAGTACTGGTGGGACCTAAAATGGAGCCGGACTACAGGAGCTGCCTCGAGTCAAAATCTGTAGGAATTGTAGTTTTGGGTTTTTGGTGCCTTTTTGCACTTGAAGGGGGAGCCTTTGTTGTGACTGACAGATCAGCCAACTGAACCTTTTGGATTCTGGGGAAAGTCCCAGGCTTGTTGGCAGTTGAGTCAGATCTAAGCTGGGAGCTGAAGAAGCAACAGCTTGAGACAGTCAAGCAGCCGTCTGAGTAGTTTTGCGCGGAAGAACTGTGGAAAGGCCCGAGTTGTGGCCTGCATATCTGTCTGCTGCCCCTAAGAAGGAGAGAAGAAAAAATTACTCACCTTAGTAATGTTGTTTCTTCTAATGGAGTCTTGCTATATTATGACAGTAGCAGTTTGTCCCACCACTAGAACTGCTCTGGAGGTGAAATGGTTAATACCATTCCAAAATAGAACTTTGAGCACGAGCTCTAAGAAGCAGCTCTATCTGTGTAATTTCAAACCTGAACTGTCAGATCTTTACGAGCAAAAACTCACGAAGGTCTGTGTGGAAGCTGTAACCTACACTAGCCAAATGGCTACCTAAATATTAACAACCATTGCTGGTCCCAACACCCAAGACTCAAGTCAGGGGACCAGAACTACTAACACAATTCTAACAACATGAGAATAAAACAACAGTATAATAAAACACACACCCAAACTCCCAAAAGGGAGAAACGCTAAAAGGGCATAAAATAGTGCCCGCACTGCACTCAAGTAGAAATTCTGAGAGGGGCAGTGGGAGGGTATAATATAGCAAGACTCCATTAGAAGAAACAACATTACTAAGGTGAGTAATTTTTCTTCAAACAACATGAAGTCTTGCTATATTATGACAGTAGCAGACTCACACAGCAGTACCTCCATGGAGGAGGGCAGAACCTACTTAGGAATAGGCTCTGAAGAACAGCTGTGCCAAACCGAGCATCTCTCCTGGCCTGGACATCCAGGGAGTAATGCTTGGTAAAAGTGTGTACCGTTTTCCAAGTAGCAGCCTGGCATATCTCTAATATAGGGATGTCTCTGGCTGCAGCTAGAGACGCAGCTGTACCCCTGGTAGAATGAGCCCTCAAGCCAGAGGTGGGATCTCTGCCCAGTTTCTGATAACAAAATTGGATACAAGAGACAATCCACCTGGCAACTGATCTCTTAGTGGCAGGTTTGCCTTTCCCAACTTCACCATAGGTAAGGAAAAGTTGGAGGGATTCGAACCTGTGATCTTTGAATGCGCTCTATATAGTAACTAAGAGCTCTCTTAGCATCCAGGCTGTGCAACCTCCTCTCACCAGAAGAGGTGATCAGTGAAAAAATACTGAAGGAGATAGATTGATTAAGATGAAATCTGAAACCACCTTAGGTAAAAACTTCCTATTAGTCCCTAAGGACTACCTTATCTCTGTGGAAAGAAATAAAGTCGGTTTCCACTGACAAGACTTAGCAACTCACTTGTCGTCTAGCAGAGTGATATACCAGAAAAACAGTTTTCCAAGTTAGATACTTAAGCTCTGCAGAAAACAGAGGTTCAAAAGGGGTTGCATTAACTGGGCAATACAAACATTAAGCCCAGGCAGGGGCCAGTTCCCAAAAGGGTGGATTAGTATGAGTAATCCTTAAAAACTTGGAAAACACAGGGTGAGTGGAAAGAGGGATGACTTTCCTGCTGACACAAAAGCAGATACAGCTGCCAAATGGACTCTCAGGGTAGCTGGTCTGAGACCCAAGGAATTAAGATGGACCATGAAATCTAATACAATGGGCAAATCAGCAGATTCTGGGAAATATTTTCCCAGCACACCAAATGGAAACCTTTTCCATTTAGAACTATAAGTAGCTCTAGTGGAAGGCTTTCTGGAAGCCTTTAGGATTTCAAGAACACCTTGAGAGAGGTGTAAATCAGCAAACTCTAACTCCTCAAGAGCCAGGACTTGAGGTTGAGGGATTTGAGGTCCGGATACCAAACCCTTCCCTGGGCACAAGTTAACAGGTTGTGAATCCTGGGAGGCAAGGAAGATGGATTGTCAGTGACAGAAGAGTGGGTACCAGGGCTGCCTGGCCCAATCCGGGCAATCAGAATCACCCTGCAAGGCTGAGATCTGATTTTGACTAATACTTTGAATAGGAGAGGAAGGAGGGAAAAGCATAGAGAAACTTCCCCTCCCAATCCAGGAGAAGGGCATCCAGGGGAACTGAGCCGAGCACTGGAGGCCTGCAACAGAACAGAGGAAGTTTGTGATTGTTTGGGGCTGCAAAAAGATCTATCTGAGGGGTGCCCCATCTGGCAAAGACTATCCCCAGCACTTGAGGATCCAGGGACCATTCGTGATGGCCCTGGGAAATCCTGCTGAGAGCATCCGCTAGGACATTGTCCTTCCCTGGAAGATGAACTGCTATGAGGAAGTGTTCAGGGAATAGGCCAGAGACCACAACTTCATTGCCTCGGTGCACAAGGCCGAAGACCGAGTGACCCCCTGTTTGTTGATGTACCACATTGTTGTGGTGTTGTCTGTTCTGACTTGTATCACCTTGTTGTGGACAGATGCAGAAAATGCTTGAACAGCTAAAAAGACAGCTCTGAGTTCCAGCAAATTGATGTGGAGCAGAGATTCTCGGGGGGACCACACTCCCTGAGTGGAAAGGTCGCCCATGTGGGCTCTCCAACCCAGAAGGGAAGCATCTGTAGTGAGAGTCAAATTGTGAGCAGGGGGAATGAAGGGGACCCCCAATCTTAAATTGCTCTGATCCTGCCACCACTGGAGGGCCTGGATCAAGGTTCGAGTCACTGGGACCAACTTGGAAAGGGGGTCTCTTCTCTGAGACCAATAGGTTCTTAAGTGAAACTGAATGTCTCTCATCTGAAATCTTGCTCCCTGCACAACAGCTGTGGATGCAGCCATGTGTCCCAGGAGCTGCAGAAAGTGTCTTGCTGGTCGAGAGACCTGCAGGGTGAAGGAGGAGGCCAGAGTCACTAAATTCGTCATCCTTTCTAAGGGAAGAAAAGCTCTGGCTAGCTTTGTGTCCCACTCTCCCCTATAAAGGTGAATACCTGGACTGGTTCCAGAACCAACTTTGGTAGATTTAGCAGAAAGCCCAGGGAGGTGAGAAGCTGCTGGGTAACTTGCAGGTGAGATTTTACCTGTTCTGGGGACTGGCCTACAATGAGCCAATTGTCTAGATAGGAAAAACAGCAATCCTTTGCCTCCTTAAGTGAGCCACTGCCACTGCTAGACACTTTGTGAATACCCTTGGGGCAGAGGTAAGGCCAAGGGCATTGCTCTTGAACTGGTAATGACCTGAGGGTAGTTCAATCTGAGGTACTTTCGATGGAACTTGATTAGGACGTGGAAATAGGCATCCTTGAGGTCCAGGGAGGCTAACCAGTCCCTGGCCTTAGAGAGGAAAATCATTGCCAGAGTTACCATTTTGAACTTTGGTTTCAAAAGATGCTTGTTCAGATATCTGAGGTCTAATATGGGCCGTCATTCTCCTGTCTTTTTGGGGGTAAGGAAGTATCTGGAATACAGACCCCCACCCTGGTGCAGGGGAGGAACCCTTTCCACTGCTCTGAGAGCCAACAGGGTTGAGACCTCTGCTTCCAGAGCAAGGGTCTCAAGCACTTGCAGGTGGAAAAAGTCTGGTTCTCAACTTGGGAAACTTTCTGAAGCTGAGAACCAGACCCTGGCTTACTACTTCCAGAACCCACTTGTCTGAGGTTACAGAAGCCCAGTTCTGACTGAAGTAAGCCAGCCTGCCCCCTACCGGTAAAGGAGAATCAGCCCTGGGCACCCCATCAGGGTGCCTGCTTAGCAGGAGCTTTAGGCTGAGGGGTGGGAGCAGGCCTGCCCACCCCTCGCCTGCCTCTGCTCTGAAGAAGCCCCTCTGAGCATAGGCAGAGGAGGCCTGAGTCTGGTAAAAGGCCGTGAAAAGGCCTACCTCACCCCTGGGGTATGCCTTTGAGGAGTGGCTTGCCGCCTTAGCTTGGGCAATTTTGTAAGTAGTCCCATATTCATCCATCTTTTCATGTAATTCTCTGTCTGCTCCCAAACAGAGAATTTCCCACTACAGGAAAATCCATAGCCTTAGTCTGGGTATCCTGTGACAGACTAGTACACCTGAGCCAGGCCAACCTACTGAAAGCTACAGATGTGGCCATGACCCTAGAGGAAACATCATTAACATCCACAGCAGCATGAAACTGTACCTTAGAAGCCTCAATGCCATCAGCAGCCACCTGTTCTAGTTCGCTAGCCAGCTGGCCATGGGCTTGCTTGGCTAATTCCATAACAGTATCCCATCTAGATTTCTGATACCTAGCTACATAAGCCATATAATTTGCTTGCCTGAGTCCCAGAGAGGCTGCCATATACTGTTTTTGCCATGGCATCAATCTTCCTGGAATCCTTGTCAGGAGGATGTGAAGCCAGGGATATTACTTTATCTGAAGGCTGCAGCCTGAACTACCCCAACATGACTGCATTGCTGAGAAAGGAATTCTGTATCAGGACCTGACAATGTGTACCTTCTGTCCATCTTTTTATCTACAGGAGGCACAGAATTGGGAGCTTTTAAAATTTTTATTGTTTGTCTATTCCTTTGCATAAGTCTTTTAGGAAGCAATCTCCTAGACTCTGGAATATCCATCATTTCTACAAAATCAGACTCCTCTTGCTCATCCACAGCTTCTTCCAAGGGAAGCTGGAGGGTTTCAGCAACTTTTTTGTAAAACATAAAATGAGATGGGGGACTCAGATAGCATAGGGGGAGATTCTAGAGGTCTGTCTGGGGAAATGTCTGGTTCAATGGGCACACCCAGACCTTCCCAGCCACATTCATACTATTCATAATCATCCTCCCCTCCTCTGGTTCATAAAATTCCTCATCATATTCCTGAACCACTGGAACCGGACGAACCGACCTTTGCCAGATAGTGGCGGTTCGGAGGAACCTGAACAGTGACTGGACAATTTGTATGGCTTTTGCTATCTCTGCAGCAGTTGGAGAAGGGTTTGGACTCCAAACCTGCTGACTTTCTTGTTTTCTTTAGGAATTGGTTCCTCAGAACCAGCTTTTCTTTGCCCGAGGAAGTCTCGCCCTGGTCAGAGGGCACTCCCCCGGTTCGGTTGGCACGAACCAGGCTGGCCATCCGGTCAGCGGACTTTTGGCCTCGTTCCCTGAGCCTGCCCAATCTCTTTCCAGGGTGGCTGCAGGAAATTCTTACATATCTGGCAGTCTGACTGAGGTGGTCAAACCCCAGACAATAGACACATGTGGTGTGTGGGTCAGCCTTGGCAAGACTTCCCACAGACATCACAGTGTTGAAACCAGTGGGCCGATTTTTCTTTTGGGTTTCTCAGACATAATGCCAGCCTAACCAGAAAAACTTGCCCTTTAAACGGCAGTGCCAGGCAAGACACCCTTATCGGTTCCTAACCGTGTCACGGGTATTGGAAAACAACGTAATAAAATCCGTTTTTTTTAGAACCGATAAGAACCGGGAACCGCACTCTAAAATGTTAAACTTTAAAGTTAATAAGTTTTAAACCCAGCTGATCGGTTCAAAACCGAACCGATAAACTTACAAGTTCCACACAGACAAAACCTTTAATTTACTTACGATTACCACAGACAGAGCTTGAACCGAGCGGTTTTGCGGTTAAATAAAACTATTCTCGGTTGAATCGAACCAGAAAACACTGTTTAAACCGAGAAATGAACCAGCAGTAGGAGAAATCTCGGAGCGACTATTCACTGAGGCGGAGTAAAGAATCTGACAGTTCAGGTTTGAAATTACACAGATAGAGCTGCTTCTTAGAGCTCGTGCTCAAAGTTCTATTTTGGAATGGTATTAACCATTTCACCTCCGGAGCAGTTCTAGTGGTGGGACAAACTGCTACTGTCATAATACAGCAAGACTTCATGTTGTTTGAAGAGAATTATTTCGGACTAAATCCAAGTTTGTGAGAATGAAGTAAGCCACTGATTTTTTTTACCAGGCTCATACCTGAATAAGACCGAAGATTTTGCTGAATGCGATCGACCTGTCAGGATTTCCAGCTGCTTTTGAATCCCCGGTTTGTGCAGAGACTTTGCAATCGTGACCAGAGAGTGGTTTGCCTAGTACAGTAATTTCCTTACATGTAAATGTGCTGTGAGTTGTTAGTGGGTCGTGATTTGGTTCCCCACTATGTGAACTGTGTTCTGCTGGCTGGAAGCTATATCCAGCCCAAAACGGACTGCATCTGAATTTGTCTCCATTTGGCCGGGGCCTTGCCACACTGGCTCAGCCAGACTACCCGCTGCACAGAGAAACCCATCGATGACAGACCTGCTTGGGGATCAGCCCCCTGCTCCACGCTTGAACAGGAACGATGCCTTGGCAAATCATGTGGGCCCTGCTTCTCCTGGCACTCCAGATCAACCACCTGCAGTCTCAATTTTCGTCCAGCCTGTGTCCAGTCTTGGGTATCGTGAGTAATCATCAGGGTAGCTCCCTGCAACAACAGCCTTTCTGAAAGTGTGCCATCTGATTGCCATCGTTTTCTTTTCACGAACTGAGCCCTCCAGCTCTGGATTACAATTAGTGTGTGTGGTGCATGTTTTCTTCCATCACAGGGCCCCAACCAGCTGCAACATTCCTGGCTAGCCCACAATTCTCCATCTGGGTACCCAGAGTGTGTGACTGTTTATGGACCCTGAAGTACATGCATAACTGTTTGATAGATACAGCCTTTAAGCAAATTAACCTGATTACGCCCTTCCCTTGTTCAAGTCCCTTAAACAAATCAGATCTAACTCTTTTTGCATTTACACCGAATGTGGTTCCAGTTTGTGCAAGAGTACTGTACTGCTGTTATTTGCTGTGTATAACCTTGTTTTACAGGGGGTCCCCAGGGTCTAGCCAGAGGAAAGCCCTGGTGGTAAGTGCAAACAGTGTGGGTACTTGTGTGGTGTATCAGGGGTATTGTGAAAGTGATTATTGTGTATTGTTCTGGCCACTAGTAAGGAAAGGGGGAAGTTACAGTGTCCCAGAGGGCTATGCCCAAGTTAGCTTGACCACTACCAACCCTGACCTCCGGGTAAAGGCACCCATTTCAGAACTCAGGCCCCTTAACCTGCTACTAGCCAAGCAGGCAGGGGTAGTAGCCCTTGGGATAGCACCACATAGGGATTAAGAAACAAATGTCCTGGAGAATCACCTCTCCTCCCCAACCTTGTAGTGCTTCAGTGAGTATAAGAAGAAAAAATTACTCACCTTAGTAATGTTGTTTCTTCTAATGGAGTCTTGCTGTATTGTGACAATAGCAGTGAGTCCCAACCTTCGAACTGCCCCGGAGATGAAAGAGTTAACTTTCCATGCCAGGCATGGAACGCTGAGGTCGAGCTCGGTTGAGACTCTGTCTGTTGCTGTTTAAACTCAAACCGTCAGATCTTTACGAGCTAAACTCACTAAGGTCCTGTGTGGAAGCTGTAAACCTACACTAGCCAACTGGCTACTAAATATAAATAGATTTTTTGGTCCCAAACAAAGACTCAAGTCAGGAGACCCAAAAATGAAAAACACAATACCACTCACCCAAAAGAAAAGGGTGAAAACAACAAGGTGGGGCACCTCCTGAGTGCCAAGACTGCCACTGCCCACCCACATCCCAAAAACAGAGGTTCTGAGAGGGAAGGGGGGGGTCAGAATACAGCAAGACTCCATTAGAAGAAACAACATTACTAAGGTGAGTAATTTTTCTTCAAACAACATGAAGTCTTGCTGTATTCTGACAATAACAGACTCCAAGCAGTACCTCCATGGAGGAGGATAGAACCTACTTAGGAAATAGGCTCTGAGCACAGCTGTGCAGACGAGCATCACTCCTAGCCTGGATATCCAGGAGTAATGCTTGGTAAAAGTGTGAACTGTTTTCCAGATAGCTGCTTGACATATCTCTGAATAGGAATATCCCTGGCAGCAGCCAGGGAAGCAGCTGTACCGCTGGTAGAGTGAGCCCTCAGGCCTGAGGGTGGAACCTTACCCAGTTTTTCATAACAAAATTGAATACAAGAGACAGTCCATCTGGCAATGGATCTTTTAGTGGCAAGTTTCCATTTACCAACCTCACCATAAGTGAGGAACAGTTGGAGGGAGTCAAACCTGTGACCCTTGGTACGTTCTATGTAGTAGCTAAGGGCTCTTTTCACATCTAAACCGTGCAGCCTCCTCTCACCAGAGGAAGAATGGTCAGTGAAGTACACAGGAAGAGACAGATTGGTTAAGGTGGAAAACTGAAACCACCTTAGGCAAAAACTTCCTGTTAGTCCTGAGGACCACCTTATCTCTAAGGAAGGAGATAAAATCAGGCTCCACTGACAGGGCTTGTAACTCACTTATGCGTCTGTAAGAAGTGATGGCTACCAGGAACACAGTTTTCCAAGTCAAGTACTTAAGCTCTGCTGAAGACAAAGGCTCAAAGGGGGGTTGCATAAGCTGAGCAATGCAAACGTTAAGGTCCCAAGCAAGGGCAGGAACCCTGAATGGAGGGTTGGTATGAAGCAATCCCTTGAAAAACTTAGGAGAATACAGGGCGAGCTGAAAGAGAAGAGGGCTTACCTGCTGAAATGAAAGCAGAAACAACTGCCAGATGCACCTTTAGTGTAGCTGGTCTAAGGCCCAAGCTATTCAAATGGACCATATAATCAAGGACTGTGGGCAGATCAGCAGACTCTGGGAAATATGCCTTCCAGAGCACCATATGGAAAATCTTTTCCACTTGGAATTATAAGTAGTCCTGGTGGAAGGTTTCCTAGAAGCCTTCAGAATATCCATTACACCTTGGGAGAGGTGTAAATCAGCAAACTCTTAACTCTTCAAGAGCCAGGCCTTGAGATTGAGAGATTTAAGATTCGGGTACCAAACCTTCCCCTGAGCACAGGTTAATAGGTTGTAATTCCTGGGAAGAGACGGGGGAAGATGGACTGCTAAGGACAACAGGAGAGGATACCAGGGCTGTCTGGAGCAATCAGGATCACCTTGCAGGGTTGAGACCTGATTTTGACTAGCACTTTGAACAGGAGAGGAAAGGGGGGAAAAGCATACAGGAACTTCCCTTCCCAACTGAGAACTAAGGCATCCAGGGGGACTGAGCCCAGCACTGGGGGCCAGCAGCAAAAAAGGGGAAGTTGGTGATTGTCTGTGGCTGCAAAAAGATCTGTGGGGTGCCCCATCTGGAGAAATATCACCTCCAAGACCAGGGGATCCAGTGACCATTCGTGATGGCCCTGAGATATCCTGCTGAGAGCATCTGCCAGGCATTGTCCTTGCCTGGGAGGTGTACTGCTGTGAGGGAGGTGTTCAGGGAATAAGCCAGAGACCACAACTTCATTGCTTCTGTGCACAAGGCCGTAGACCGAGTGCCTCCTTGCTTGTTGATGTACCACATTGTGGTGGTATTGTCTGTTCTGACCTGAATAACTTTGTTCTGAACAGATTTGGAAAAAGCTTGAAGTGCTAGAAATACTGCTCTGAGTTCCAACAGATTGATGTGAAGCAGAGATTCCTGAGGGGACCACAACCCCTGGGTAGTCAGGTCACCCAAGTGAGCCCCCCACCCCAAGAGGGAGGCATCTGTAGTAAGGATTAAAGAGTGGGACTGAGTGACAAAGGGAACTCCTTGTCTTGGATTGTTCTGATCCTGCCACTACTGTAAGGCCTGGATCAGGGTTCGAGTCACTGGGATCAATTTAGTCAGAGGGTCCTTCTTTTGAGACCAAAAGGCTCTCAAATGGAACTGAATGTTCCTCATCTGAAATCTTTCTCCCTGCACCACTGCTTTGGAAGCAGCCATGTGCCCCAGGAGCTGCAGAAAATGCCTTGCTGGTCGAGACACCTGCAGGGTGAATGAGGAGGCCAGTGTGATAAGGGTCCTTGCCCTGTCCAGGGAAAGGAAAGCTCTGGCCCTTTCTGTATCCAGCTCTGTGTCTAAGAAGGTGAGGAGCTGAACAGTCTCTAGAACTGACTTTGAAAGATTCAGAAGGAAACCCAAAGAGGTGAGCAGCTGCTGAGTTATCTGTAGGTGTAACTTGACTTGGTCTGGGGACTGGCCTGCTATGAGCCATTCATCCAGGTATGGGAAGATGGCAATCCCTTGCCTTCTTAGAGAAGCAACTACTACTGCCAGGCATTTTGTGAACACCCTTGGAGCAGAGGTTAGACCGAAGGGCATTGCTCTGAACTGGTAATGGCAGCTCGAACCTGAGGTACTTTCGATGGGAGCTTCTGATGAGAATATGGAAGTAGGCATTCTTGAGGTCCAGGGACACTAGCCAGTCCCTTGGCCTTAGAGAGAGTAGAATAATTCCCAGAGTCACCATTTTGAATTTTGGTTTTAAAAGGTGCTTGTGTAAGTATCTGAGATCCAGGGTGGGCCGCCATTCTCCTGTCTTTTTTGGGGTAAGGAAGTACCTGGAGTACAATCCTTTGCCCTGATGTAGGGGTGGAACCCTTTCCACAGCTCTGAGAGCCAGAAGGGAAGAGACCTCTGCCTCTAGGGCAAGTGCCTCTGAGGGATTTGCAGGTGGAAAGGATCTGGTTCTCAGCTTTGAAATTTTTGAAGCTGAGAACCAGTCCTAGCTTACTACTTCCAGGACCCACTTGTTTGATGTTAAAGACTCCCAGTCCTGGACAAAGTAAGCCAGCTTGCCCCTACAGGTAGTGGAGAATCGGCCTGGCAAACCCATCAGGGTACCTGTTTGGCAGGGGGTTTTGGCTGAGGGGTGGAAGCAGGTCTGCTTGTACCCCTTCTGCCTCTCCCTCTAAAGAACCCCCTCTGAGCATAGGCAGAAGAGGAGGCCTGGGCTTGGTAGAAAGGCCTATGAAAAGGCCTGCCCCTGGGGTGCTGCCTCTGAGGAGTGGCCTGCCTTTCCTTGGCCTGTGCACTCCTATAGGTGGTCCTATATTCATCCATTTTCTTCATGTAATTCTCTGTCTGCTCCCAGAGAATTACCCACAACAGGAAAATCCATGGCCTTAGTCTGGGTATCCTGTGACAGGCTAGTACATAAGCCAAGCCATTCTCTGAGTGCCACAGATGTAGCCATGACTCTAGATGACACATCATTGGAGTCCACTGCAGCATGGAATTGCACCTTGGATGCCTCAATACCATCAGCAGCCACCTGCTCCAGCTCCTTGGCAAGCTGGCCAGGGACCTGTTTTGCTAAAGCCATGACAGTGTCCCATCTGGATTTTTGATACCTAGCAGTATAGGCCATATAGTTGGCCTGTCTGAGTCCCTAGGATGCTGCCATGTACTGTATCTTTGCCAAGGCATCAATCCTCCTGGAGTCCTTGTCTGGGGGGGTGTGAAGCCAAGGGAATATTTGCCTTATCACAGGCTGCAGCCTGCACTACTCCAACATGGCTGCATTATTGTGTAAGGAACTCCGTATCTGAGCCTGACAATGTATACCTCTTGTCCATTCTTTTATCCACAGGAGGTATAGTATTGAGTCTTTAAAATCTTAAATGTCTGTTTCCCAAAAGATCTGTGTAAGGGAATAGACAGCCTCCTAGACTCTTGGATATCCATCATTTCCACATAGTCAGGCTCCTCCTGGTCATCCACAGCTTCTTCCATAGGAAGCTGGAGGGTTTCAGCCACTTTTTTATAAAACATGAAATGGGAGGGGGACTCGGAAAGCCTAGGAGGAGACACTCCTGAAGGTCTGTCTGGGGAGATGTCCGGGTCAATGGGCACATCCAGACTTTCAAAACCACATTCACTTTCCTCATACTCCTCTTTCTCCAGTTCATAATATTCCTCTAAATCATAATCTTGAACCGGTGGAACCGGCCGAACCGAGCGCCTCCTTGATTGTGCCGGTTCGGTTGGAACCGGGGAAAGCGACTGCACAATTTTTATCGCTTTGGCTATTTCTTCAGCGGTTGGAGAAGAAAGTTTTGGATCCACACCAGCTGATTTTTCCTTTCTTGTTCTCTTAGCCAGAACAGACTCCTCAGAATCGGCTCTCCTTTTGCCCGAGGAAGTCTCGCCCTGGTCAGAGGGCACTCCTGGTTCGGTATGAACCGAACCGGGCTGGCCATCCGGTTTAGCGGACTTTTTGGCCTCCCTTTCCCTGAGCCTACCAACTCTCTTTTCTAGGGTAGCTGCAGGAACATTTTTACAAATCTGGCAGTCTGCATTGAGGTGATCAAACCCCAGACAATAAACACAGGTGGTGTGGGGTCAGCCTTAGCAAGACCTCCCACACACACACTGCAGTGTTGAAACCCAGTGGGCCGGTTTTCTTTGGGTTTCATAGAAACATAGAATTTGATGGCAGATAAGGACCGCTTGGCCCACCCAGTCTGCCCATTTCCCTACCTGATGGATAAGCTGCAGATCCTAGTTAACCAGCAGCCTACTTCTTCCTACCCCAACCCCCTAGAATTGCCTTATGACTGTCCCATGCATGCTTGAATTCCACCACTGTTTGTGACCGTTTCTCAGACACTGTGCCAGTCCTAACCAAACTTACCCTTTTAATGGCAATCCGCCAGGCAAGACCCTCTTATCGGTTCCTGACTGTGTTACGGGTCGTGGAAAAAACCATAATAAAATCCGTTCTTTTTTTAGAACCGATAAGAACCGGTAACCACACACTAGAAGTACAAATACAGATTTTTTTTTAACAACTTGATCGGTTCAAACCGAACTGATGAACCGCTTACAAGTTCCACACAGAACAGAAAATAATATAAACCTATCTAGTACTCACAAATACCACAGACAGAGACTGAACCGACAGGTTACTGTTTAAATTCGGTCAAAAACTGAGAAAAGCGGTACTTTAACCGACAAACTGAACCGAGCAGAAGGAGAAATCTCCGGAGCGACTATTCAGTGAGGCGGAGTAAAGAATCTGACGGTTTGAGTTTAAACAGCAACAGACAGAGTCTCAACCGAGCTCGAGCTCAGCGTTCCATGCCTGGCATGGAAAGTTAACTCTCTCATCTCCGGGGCAGTTCGAAGGTTGGGACTCACTGCTATTGTCAGAATACAGCAAGACTTCATGTTTGAATTTCCGTATCTTCCCGGACATAAAGTCTCCACCACTCATTCACACTGATGGGAGAGTACCGAGCTAATAATCCCCCCAAGAGGGCGGCAGAAAAGACCAAGCGCTCACAAATTTACGACAGAAGTCCGTTAAGGATGGTCCTGCCAAACGAAAGATGTTGCCTGGCATGGACATCTAGGGCATAGTGCTTGATGAAAGTATGCACGGAGCTCCAGGTAGCTGCACTGCAAATGTCTGCAATGGGCACGTTGTGGATTTCTGCCAGAGATGCCGCGACTGCTCTAGTAGAGTGAGCGTACACACTTCCCTCCAGCTTAACCTGTGCCATGTAATAAGAGTGGCGAAGGCATGCCACCAGCCATGCTGAAATGCATCTGATAGCGACAGGATGACCCAGCCGGATCTCGCTGAAGGAAACAAACAGTTGTTGAGCTTTTCAAATTTGTTTTGTTCTATCTAAATAGAAATGCAGGGCTCTTTTAACATCTAAAGAATGAAGGGTACACTCTCCTTCATTCTGGAAGTTCACCAAGTAAGTAGGAAGGACTAAAGGTTGGTTTAGATGGAATTCTGAAACAACCTTAGGTAGAAACCTAGGATGGGTCCTAAGAACTACTTTGTCCTTATGAAACACAGTATATGGAGGGTCTGTGACCAAGGCATGTATTTCAGAGACCCTGCGGGCCGAGGTAATGGCCACCAGGAAGGCCGTTTTCCAAGTGAGAAATTTCAGCTCACAGGTAGCTAGAGGCTCAAACGCCTTTCGAGTGAGCATGTCTAGTACAAGATTAATGTCCCAGGCTGCGACTGGATGTCTGATAGGTCTGGTATGCAGAATTTCCTTAAGAAACCTCTTAAACACAGGTTACTGAGCCGGTCACAAGGACACTACTGGCTCATGATAAGCTGAAATGGCACAAAGGTGAACTTTGACTGTAGAGTATTGAAGACCTGAATTTGAGAGGTCGAAAAGGTACTCTAGAACTTTATTTGGAGGGCAGGACAAAGGATTCAAAGATGATTTTGCACACCAGAGAGAGAGAAATGCTTCCATTTGGCTGTGTAAGTTTTTCTAGTGGCTGGTTTGCGAACAGCCAAAAGAATATCCGAAACTCTGCAAGAGAGACAATGAACCTGTTCACTTCTATCTCTTCAAGAGCCAAGCGTGAAGGTGAAGCGCTCTCAGATTGTGATGGACCACAGGCCCCTGAGCCAGAAGGTTTGTCTGAAGGGGAAGCGCTTTCGGAGGGGTTTCCGACATACTGTTGAGTAACGGAAACCATATCTGTCGAGGCCAGAAGGCAGCAATGAAGATCATTTTGTCCTCCTGGGACTCGAACTTGAGAAGTACCTTCTGAATTAGAGGAAGAGGAGGAAAGGCGTATAGAAAGCGTTTTGTCCACTGCAGCCTGAACGCATCCTGACAGAAAATGCCAGGCCCTGGATTTCTGGAACAGAAGAGAGGCAGTTTTGTGTCGAGTGGGGATGCAAAAAGGTCAAGGTCTGGAGTTCCCCACTCTGCGAATAGTGACTGAACTACGGTTGAGTCGAGAGACCAGTCGTGAGGATCTGCCTCCGTTCTGCTGAGATGGTCAGCCAGTTCGTTCTGCACTCCCGGCAGGTAGACTGCCTGGATTATAGCCTTGTGCTCTAAACACCATTCCCACACTCTCATCGCTTCCCTGCATAAGAGGTAAGAGTGTGCACCGCCCTGCTTGTTGATACAATACATCACTGCTTTGTTGTCCATTTGAAGGAGAATGTTCTTGTGACAGAGAATGTCCTTCAAAGCCTGGACTACATAAAGAACGGCTCTCATTTCTAGGACATTTATATGAAGCTGGGACTAGTCTTTTGTCCATGTACCTTGGGTGTGGAGATTCTGACAGTGAGCTCCCCACCCCAACAGGGATGCGTTCGTAGTAATGGAGATCCAGTGGAGCAAAGGGATACCCTTCCAGAAGGTTGTCCTCTTGCGACCATCAGGTGAGCGACCTCTTCAGAGGTTCTGTCACCTTGATGAGAAAGGACTGAGGGTGAGTGGTTGGGGACCACTGAGTACTGAGTATCCACTGAGAGGTTCTCATGTGGAGGCGAGCTAGGGGTACAGTGAACACCGAGGATGCCATGAGACCCAGCATCCGTTGCATCAAGATAGCTTGTACCGAGCTGTTCTCTCTGATGTATCGGGCCATCTGTAGGACATCGCTCCTTCTGTCCTCTGGAAGGAAGGCTTTTGCACAGGAGGTGTCCAGAAGAGTTCCTATAAAAAGGAGCTTCTGGGAGGGCTGCAACTGCGATTTCTTGAGATTTAGCAGAACTCCCATGGATGTAAGAAAGTCTGAGGCCGTGGATACGGCGTCAAGAGTTCCTTGCCTGGAAGGATTTGCTAGAAGCCAGTCGCCCAGATATGGGAACACTTGTATTCTGATCTTTCCGAGATGCGCTGCAAGAATTGCACAACACTTTGTAAAAACTCATGGTGCCGAGGACAGCCCAAAGGGCAGGAATCTGAACTGATGTTGGCCCAAAGCCACGAACCTTAGGTATTTGTGATGCTTTGGGTGAACAGGAATATGCTGGTAAGCATCCTGCATGTCCAGGGAGGCAAGCCAGTCGTGCTGATGAAGTAAAGGTAACAGGGTTCCTAGCGATATCATTTTGAACTTCTTGGGAAGAAATTTGTTCAATTTTCTGAGGTCCAAAATGAGGAACATGCCCCCGGTTTTCTTTGGAACTAAAAAGTAATGGGAATAGAACCCTGTGTTCCGTTGATCCTGCGGAACTATTTCTACTGCTTTGTTGTTCAGAAGGCCTTGTATCTTAGAAGCGAGAAGTTCTGACTGAAGTACTGACAGCTTGGGCTGTCGTTTGGAGGGATGATCCGGAGGGGTCTCTGAACGACTGAGGGAATACCCCTGGAGAATTATCCAGAGGAACCATTTGACTGATGTTATGGACTTCCACCGGTTGTAGAATGGAGTCAGCTGAGGTTGGACCTGGGCCAGAAACTCATAAGGTGGCACTGGGCACTTTGGGCCCTTGTGTTTTCTTTTGAGGCTGGGGGGTTTGGTTTTTATTAAAACCTCCCCTGCCTTTGCCTTGAAAGGACTGACGGTTGTGAAATTGGTGCTTGACCCGAGAAGGCGGGGAGCAGGTTGAGAGCCAATTTAATGACGGACCTAGCCTTTGTGTGGCCTCTAGAGCTTGTTCTACTTGAGGACCAAAAGAGACACATCGTTGAAGGTAACGCCATGATCTGTTGCTGGGCATCATTCGTGAAGCCTGAAGTATGCAGCCAGGGTAGCGGTGGGTACAAATCCCGCTGCTGCCGCTCAGGAGGCAGTATCAAAAGCGTCCATAGCTGCTTTAACCTGTTGGTTGTTGTACTCGATACCCTGGTTACGGTTTGAAGAAGCTCTGAATTAGTGTCAGACTCCGGTAGAGCTTCGATCATTTGAGTGAATGCCAATGAATATACTCATATTGAGAGAAATAGCCCTGGTAGCTGGCAATACGCATACTCAGGGTGGATGCAGCAAAGACTCTCTTACCTAAAGTATCTATCTTACGAGATTCTTTGTTTATAGGTCGAGCTGTAGTAGCTTGAGAGGATGACCTTTTTCTCTGCCAAGACTACAATAGGGTCCACAAAGGCTTGGGAGGCCAAAATGGGTTGATCCTTGGGAGCAGCATACTTTCTATGGACTTAGCCACAGAGAGAATAAGAGCGGGATTATTCCATACCATTTGAGAAAGCGTCTCAAAGGAAGGCTGTACCAGAGGAGTTAAGTCCATAGAGATGTCCAGGACGTGAAGGTATTGGAGCCTTAAAAGCTTCCCAGGATCGATATCCATAGTCTGGAGAGAAAGAGTAGAATTCAAATTTTTCAGCAGAAGCTTAAATGACAGGTCCTCAACCACAGGCTTTGCAATAGGATTAGATCCCGTTCCTTCCACATCATCACCCAGCCTAAGGTCTGGGTCAGGCTCAATATCATCTCCTGACGGCCCAGAAGGGATTGTATGGACAGGAAAGGAGTGAAAATGAGAAGGAAAAATAGAAAGGAAAAGGGTTCGGAGTCGAGAAGCCCTGAAGATGTCACACCAAGTCTTGGTGCCGAAGAGCACGGCGCCGCCTGACCCAGCGCAACGCACGGTGCCGACAGAGCCCTCGGCACCGACAGACTCAATGGTGCTGAGGATGGCACCGACTGACCAGAGGGCACCGACAATCCTAACGGCGCAGAGGACGGCACCGACAGATGCATCGGCGCCAAGGACGTCGCTGAGCGACCCATTGATGCAGACGGTGCCGAAACCAACACAGGGCTCTGAAAACTAGGATTTGAAGAGAAAGAAGAATACCAGGAGATAGAGGCATCGGTGTGGCCCTCTGCGCTGCAGCCATGTGAGAGGGAAAAACAGCCGAGCATGGAGTCGGCGACCGAGCCAGGCAGCTGAACCAACCTCCGGGCCCATCACTCCATTAGAGTGGCCCACTGATGAAACTGCTCATCTGAAGCCCTACCAGTAGGCGGAGAAGGGCTCCGATGTCAAAGAGGTTGGTGACCAGAAGCAGAAACTAGTGACTCCGGAGACCGGCAACTGACCCTAATGACCGACCGTTGATGCGCAGACATACCAGAGGGCGACCTTGAGTGATGCCTTCTCTTTTTTGACCTGTGGGCCAAAGAAGAGCTCGAGGCCGAACGATGCCGAGAATGCGACCATTTTATTTTATGCTTCCGGGGGGACTGCCCCTCCCCTTGGGCACTGGACCGTCCGTTGTCAGATCCCCCCTCCGGAAAGGGGCGGCGGACGGACTCCAGCCTATTGGATTTTATTGAGTTTTTTATACGAAGCCCCTTAATACAACTTGACTAGCCTGCGAAGTCGACCACAATGTAGGCTGAGACTTCTTTCTTTAATAAGAATAAATTACAGTAAGTGGTACTTATTCGAGATATACTACAAAATAAACTGAAAACTATGCTGCTAGTTTGAAGTTTGACTCCCAGCGGGCGAGCGACGTCGTTACTGAAGCACACTCGACAGCGGGGAAAAAAGGAACTGAGGTGGTTGGAGGGTCGGCGCTGAGATGGTCATTGCTGTACAAGCTGGGGCTCGTGGCGCTGCTCCTCGTGGCTCCATCTCTGGTGTCGACCCTCTTGCAAAAAGTTTGCTCCCGCTGGGTCCTAGCGCCTCTGGCATGGATCCCATCAGTGTGAATGAGTAGTGGAGACTTTATGTCCAGGAAGATCAACGCTTCCTTGAATGGAACTAGCCAGGCAGGGATCACCAAGTGGTCAGCACTAAACTCGTTCAGGATGGAGCATGTCACCCACTCAGGAGTGCATCTTGCCCCCCTGGAGATGTGGAGCTCATCTACCAACCCTGAAAAGAAATGCTGATGGGAAGTTTGATCAGCATCCAAGGATAGGTGGATGGAGTAATTCTCTTCCTTACCAGAGGAAGACGAGGAGGTCAACGAGTTCAAAGACTCAGAGTCCGGCTGCTGCTGGGGCAAAGGTGAAAGACCTGTTTGTCCATGGCTCTTACATATCTGGGAAAGATGGCAGCAATGACCATGAACTGTTCCCAGGTGAGGTGCTCTGAAGGACCCAAATGACCTGGGAAGTGAGGGAGGTGGGAAACAGAGGTAAGGGGGAAGACGCACCTTAAGCACTGAGAATGACCTCTGCTAGGGTTAGAAGGCTGTGCAGGTGATCCAGCACCAGGGAAGGATCCACTGGTCTGCACAGTGACTGGCCATTCAACCAGGGTAAAACAGGACTGCACCCCGAAGGGGAAACCCCGTGAGGTGACAGGGGCTGCATGGGTCCAAATGGGCAGCCTCTAACCCCACACAGCAAGGCCTCCCTCGAAGGAGACAAGGGAGAGAAGGAAGGCACGGCGCTGCGGCTCCTTCCCGAGCCCCAAAGGGCCCCCAGAGAAGGCTGCTGCCCCTCACCCACACCGACTTAGGAGTGGGAACCCCCTTCCTGGCCTAGGGAGACCGAACCGCACCGGAACCGGTGCTGGTCCGGCCTCTGGAGCCTGAAGTCTCAATTCACCCAGGCCAAGAGTCGCCTTCAACAACTGGAGGCCCCCCAGCACTACTAGTGACCCCAGAGGGACTCCCGGTGCCAGCGTCAGTGCCAACTGCAATAGCTGACCCCGAGAGAAGAGGGGATTAGGGGGGCATTGAGGTACTGGGCAGAGAAGAGCCCTGGTACTCCTAACAGTCGGGCAGCCAATCTGGGTCAGCCTCCCAATCATCCTCTTCTGAAGACCTCCAGAGGGGCCACCCCCAAGGCCCTCCTACCCTTGGCGCCGCTAATGATACTGAGGGTCAGCCCAGTACCACCCTGATCACTGGAGCCACAAGCGGCTCCGGCATCCAGAGCAGCACTGATGGGCAGTGCTGGCGGAACCACCAGACCAGGCCCAGCAAATGTAGGCTGCGACACCGGGGGAGCCTGCACCTCAGAGGAGGTGACTGCCAGAATGGTGCCCCCTGAAGAACCGGACCATGCCTCCAGCATCGTGGCAGATGCCTCCACCCTGGCGAGGCATGATGAGGCGGAGACAATGTTCATGCCGATCCAAGACAGAAATTTGCCCACCACAGGGACACAGACACATGGGAGTGCAGCCCACCTTAGATGATCGCTTTTTGTCCCCCTTCGAACTCGGCATGACGCATGGACAAAATAATCACAGAAACAGACTTGGCTCTGAAGCAGAAGAAAACTGGAAAGATCTTTCAATTTGAAGATCAGAAACGGCGCCGAGTAACGGACAGAGACGGCAGAACTGGCAGTGACTGACGGCGTCGAGAACGACTAGGCCACAATGGCGTATCTTCTTTTCCTGCTGGCGCAAAGTAGCTGCACACTCGACGGCGGGAGAAGCAGAACTGAGGTGGTGGAGGAGTTGGCATCGATTATTGGCAAACCCTCGAGTACCACGTGCATTGCCAACTCCTCCACCTTAGAAGAAAAAAAAAAAAAAAATGCTCCCACTGGATACTGCACCTCCGGTTTATACCCACCAGTGATGAATGGTGAAAACTGACATAGGGAAGATCATCAGTGGCATATTTAAAGTTACTATGTATCAGAAGCCTATAAAAATATGCAACATTTAAAAATCAAACAAAACTGAGGGACCCTAGTGCAGTAATGAATGTTTAATTTTTATTTTAAAAAAATACTGTCAAATGTTCTAGAAAAAAATTCATTAGCCCACATTGTTCAGAAACAGCAAATTATAAACTGCTAGACTGTTTAAATTTATCACGTGTCCTTGAACACTGTTGTAGAGAGGAGACGCACACAGAGGCAGTGATCATATGGAAAGCAAGGAAGTAGATTACAGTTAATATTCACACTTTCAAAGCCATGAACTGTTCTATATTATTCAGTGGACTGAAACTGTGTTTAGATTTTTAGGTCATTATTTTCTTTGAAGTCAGCCAAAAGCAAGGGGTCAATGGATCCCATGATGGCCACTGATAATGCACAGCCCCAGTTCACTTTCAATGGAGATGCTACAGGTGCAGAAAATCTAAAAGTAGAGTACAGCTGTCAATGATGCTAAAAACCAACAGGCATTTCTTATTCGATTAGTTTCTTGAGGCATTTATGCCTGTTGAATCTTGATTGTTTAGCCATTCAGTGCAATTTTCGTTGTCCCTCTGCTTCCCTGTCCCTCCCCCACCCGGATGCTAGAGTGGCCACAGCTGCACCCTTTTCTCAAGCCTCAATCCAGAAGGGTGGGCAAACCAGCCGTCTTCCCAGCCAGTGCCAGTGCAGCTTCAAGGTCAGCCAGCAGCGGGTTAGGGAATACTCGGCAGCCTGTGCCCCTCACCCTTATGATGTGCTTGAACCCCCTGCCAGCTCCAATGTGGAGTTCCAGGGAACACATGTGAAACCTGGTCTGCCAGGCAGCAGCCCAATGCACTGCAGTCACACCTCTGAGCTGTCCCTTGTACTGCCATTTCAAAAAAAAAATAAAACTCTGATGTTGTGTTTGTATAAAAATATCAGAACAGAAGTAGTTTGGTTAAAACAAGACAGATCCATGAATTATACTACAATTTTCATGACTTGACATTTTGACCATGACTATGCCATGATTTTTCCCAAATGTAGTACCTTGATAAAAGCACAGCCCCAACAATTTACAACTTTTTTCAGCTTAGCATTCTGAATCTATGTGGTTTCCTCATCCATGACTTTACCAGACGGACTTCAAAGGGACACCGCAAACCCCCTGAACTGGTTGATTTTTGACATTTTTAACTAAAATGAGTTGTGTGGTTGTTGCTACCAACTGTATTGAGCGCTTTCCCACTGCTGGCAAGTAAGCAATGCAAAAATAAAACTAAAACTAGTTTTACTTATAAAAAAAATAAAATAATCACAGAATCTAATTCTGCGTTGGGCAGAGTTAACCCCCCACCACCACACACAAAAAAAGTGTTACTTGAAAAAGGCTAAAAATCAGCCCACTGGTGGTTAAAGAAGAAACATGGAAACAGAAGGCAAAAAGATGCAACATGGAAACAGAAGGCAACCCCTTATTACCTACCAATTTAAATCTGAATACACAGAGAAAAGAGGCCCACATGTTGCACTTGTTAGTGGAATATTTGAAAACTTTGCAATTCAGTTTATTCTGTTTATTGAATTTAAAGAAAGGGGATACAAACAATTCTGTCATTTAGTTAAGTGCAGTGCACCAACGTGGAAAATTTTTTTCAGTATTTTCTTTTTAAAATTTGAATACAACAGAAATCAATGTCTTTTTTAAATTGAACAGAAGTTCTGATATGTTTAAAATACTAAAGGCTTATAAAATACAAAAATTAACAATGGGTGTTCTGTAAATAATTAGTAAAATAAGTGAAAATAAATACTGAAGAGGCCCAAAGTTAGCTTAAATTTTAATGCAATAATACAGCAAAGAAATTTAAACTATTTAATATATTTATATATATATAATCTGATAAGAGTAACAAAAAATCCAGAAAATGTAGAAGGAAAAAAAACACAGTCCTTTGAAACATTTAGTATCAGTCCATAGCAAATAGTCGTTACATACCAAAAGCTCTATATGTTAACTATTTCCACAACTCCATATAAATCTGGACAATTACGAACTCTTGAGATAAACAAGTTTTTCCATGCTCTCTATAGCTTAGTTCATGGATACAAACACTGCATATGTGCCTTCTTTTTCTAAAGCTTTTAAAACCTTTTCCCATTTTTACTTTTTTTACCCCATCATCCAATAAAAATCTAAACTGTAAGCAAGAATAAAAATGCTTCTAGTGAATTAGAGGGAATCAAATTCACAGTGTTCCTAGATTTTTTTTCTGCAGCAATGCAAAATGTTTTCTTTTTTTTTCCTGTAAGCAGACGCTGTGGCCCATTTGGTTAGATGTTGATGAAATGTCATGTTGCCATTAAGAAAAGCTTAAATTTCGAGGACAGAAACTGGGCATTTCCCTAGTCACTGTACTGGGTCACAGTAAAATAAATAGACTTTAAAGAACATCCACAAAAACACCAAATGAAATCATGGCTTATTTAGCCCTATTTCCCTTGGCAAGGAAGAATCCCTTTGTAAGCCCTGGGTCACAATTTATGTACATAGTACTACTGGTTCTGCCAATTACAAGTTGTACTGTCCCAACAAAATGTTAAATGGAGCGCAGTTCTGTGGTCCATGGACCCCTTTTTAAAGCTAGCTCATACCACTTGACTGCCTATAGAAGCGGACACACAAATCAGACTTGGAGGGATGTGCAGCCTTTTGGGTTGACATTTAAACATCGGTTTTCTTAGTCTCCTATCACTTTCTCTGTATGTATAACGTGTATATTTAGTGACTAAAATGGAAGTGTTTAGGTGGAACAACTCTCACATATAGATTTGTAGGTGGAACTCTTCTGTAATATTCGATGGAGAAAAGATAACACAGGTGGTGGAACTCTGATATTTTTGAGAGCTGGTGGGAACGAGTTCCTGTGGGCTCCTGCCCAGTTTATCCACTGTGTGTATCTATATATTTGTAAGGTCGTTTTGAAAAAATTCAGGTTCTACCATGTAGTTCGAAATGGCAGTGTCAGCTCAGGAAGTACACAAGAGCACAGCCATTTTGTATTTACAGGTTGTGCCAACGTTGTAACAAATGAAGGTTTTTTAAATTAACTACACTGTCAGTGTATGCAGACTGCTAGGTAAGCTAGCAACAGACAGTAACATTTATTAGGTAGACATGTTACCTCTAATAGACTAATGAATGGTTTAGGTACAAACTTTAGACATTTGACAATTGTAGAAAACAGACGTCAACCTTATTGTATGAACTTCACTTAGACTTTTAATGAAGAGATCTGTGTAATTATGAAAACCCTACATTGGTTAGTCTCAAAGAATCAATAAATCACTCAAATGTAAGATCTCTACCACTTACTTGCAGAGGCTGCACCTTTATACTAGTTTGCTTCAGTGCTATTACTCCTTAAAAAAATGTGGGTAAAAATGTCAGCCACACAAATAAAAGTGTCAGTTCCGGAGACAGATCTGTAGATAGTTGAGCGATATCATCTACACTATCACTGCCTTGGACTGCTTTAGGAGGGGTTCTCAGTGGCAGCTAACATTGTGTTTTACGTGATCCAACCACCTACCTGAACAGTGCCAGTTCACTGAGAAAAATGCTGTTTGCGTGAATTTAATTACACACTGACAATCTGCATGGCTGATTCACTGATCCGATAATGAGAGTATCCTGTAGCTCTCAAAAAACAGCTGTCTAAAAAACTCTGCAGGTAAAAGCATTTTTCCACTAGCCATTACTGACCAACAACTTGTGGCAAATACGACTAGGACCACTTACTGATCAGTCAATAAAATGGGTCCAATGCTGAGAACCTCCAGGTTCAAACCTCTCAACAGACCCAGATTTTCAGGGCCATCTCTTTTTTTTGCCTCATGCTTTTCCTCAGTTCCTCTTGTATTATGCATTTCTGTCACTTGCGTGTTGGAACTTGAAGCATGAAATGATATCAATTAATGGTAAAAGTCTAGTTCCAATGCAGAAAATGCTTCATCATACTTCAATACTTATTGTAGCGATTTATTGAGCAGATAGTATATTTTTAAGACGTGTTCCTGATTTTGATCTCTTTTCCTTAATTCTGTAAGCACCATCACTGATTTGTGAAGCATGGAATTAAGATGCATGTCTGGATCCTGTATTTAACTCTGTTAAACAGATTTTCCAAAATTACAGTATGCCTTACTTGTTTTGGTAGCAAATATCAGCTAAAGTCTCAGGCTGCAAGATTTACAACCTTCTGTGCAGTGATTCTTGAAGTGGAAAGGATCATAATTTGGCCCTGCTGAGGTAGCCAGCCAATCCCTTCCACTTCCCAGTCGATATACCCACCCCCACATTCAGGCATGTAATGTGTGGGCCCAGGGAAAGCGAAGGGGCACTCTCCATTAACATCTACAGGGTCACTTTTAAGAATTATTTTCTATATAATAATGTCCATTTGAAGATTAATCAAGGACACCAGTTGACTAACGATACCCTTGTTAGTCAACTAGTGCCCTTGTTTTCTCTTCACATAGCGATTGTATAGAAAATTGTTCTTAAAAGTGACCCCACAGACTTTAATGGAGCGAGCCCTCACACGTTTCCTGGTCACATGTCATTACGTGCCTGAGCATCGGGGTGGATTGATCGACTGAGTAGTGGAAGGGATCGGCTGGCTACCTTGGTGAACCAAAATACCATCCCTTCCACTTCAAGAATCCCTGCACAGAAAATTATAAATGTTACAGCTGGAAACTTTCGCCAACATTTTCTGCTAAAACACGTAAGGCATATCATACTTTAATAAAGTTGGCAAATCACTTGAATGAGATCTAGACCATGTCCAGGTACTACATTTATTAAACAATGTAATCTATTTCTGGGTTTTACACTCTATGAATAAAATGACTTGAAGTTGGGGAGGAGGGTAAGTGTCACAGATAGATACTGGGTTTTAAATGGAACCCAAACTCTGGCAAAAGCTTTTGACTATTTTATGTTTTAAAGGAAAAAAGGCATCCTAGTAAAGGAGCATTACGTTCCAAGAGCCAGAGTCAGGGCTACACTAATTGGTAGTTATAAAATCTACCACAGCATTTTAGTGTAGCTGAATTTCACATGCCCATCATGTTTTAAACCGAAATCAACTTTTTTTTTTAACTTGCCCTTCAAATAAATATGCTTATCCCACCCTAGCAAGGATCATTTAAATGTTAAGAATATCTCTCATCTGTTCCTTGGCAGTGAGCTATGTCTGGTGCTTCCTGCAGACAGACAATAATGCCAAACAAGTCTATATTTTTAAAATAATTCTCAGTTAGCTTAAAAAGCCCCAGTCCTTTTATCAACTGAATAAAGTTTCAATAATGAATACAATTTTTTAAATATAAAGAGGAAAAATTCTTTAATTGTAAGTCTACTTTTCCAACACAAAATCCAGCTTTTCAGAACAGCCATTAATTTCTAGCACACAAACCTGTGAAACCCTACAGATTTCTTACCACATGGATATGCTGGTTTCAAATAGTTTTGGACACGGGGCAGTATGCGGAATATTTTTTTAAGTGTGACCTGGAGATGGATTAGGCAAGCTGAAAACTAAAGTAGTACAGCATGTCAGCCCTGGACTACCCAAGGTAATTTGAACAGGTTATTAACAGAATTTGATTAACTCAACTGACAAGATTCAACAGTCACAACTGTGTAATAGTTTGACACTCTTTTGTTTTTATTTGCATTTTTTTATCCGCATAGTACCATTATCTAATTCCTGTTGGAAGGAACCATTTAAGCCTAGATAAACGATGTCTTAGTAGGCTTCTGTTGACATTTAAAGTAAGCGACATATTCTTAACACCAATGCTCTTCCTGTTCACAGTAAATTAAGCAGGAATCAGACATCTGTTCTCTATTCAGACTTAACTTGGGACCAGATGTTCAGGAATATTTCTAGCTAAAATGATTCTGAATTTCGAAAATTAGACACAGTAATATTTTTGAAAAGCTATGTATCTTTATTAACTAATACAAAATGGTAAAAATGGTAAATTAACTTCCAATGAAATGCCATGTTTGTTATATCTAGTTTTGGGTACTATGTGCAGGTATATCTAAATTGAACAGTTACACTAATTACATCACGTTCTCTTCTCGATGTTCTTATACAAAGCAGCAAGACAGTTTTACAACTAGTAGTTGTTATCCTTAGCCCAGCTGTCCCTGAACCTGATAATTCTCTTTTTGTAAATTTAAGTGCCACAGGCAAGTAGACCGATGGGACCCAATTCTTGCAACAATTTAGCTGTATTTAAAACAAATCATATTCAGCAAGACCAATATTCAAGTTTGAATACGTTTGCTGATTGAGTAAATTTGCTGTTTAAAAAAATACATTTTCTATTAGAATGGGTGTATATGTTGCTCATAAAAATAAAATAAAACCAAAAACAGAACATCAAACTACATCATTTCAGCAACAGATGCTTCAGCCATTCCTTTTCCACCTGCCATGTTATGGTGTTGAAAGGCTGGTTCCACCAAATTAAGCCAAAAATATGACTGCTTTAGGCAGGTCAGAATTTAAAATGTGTGCAAATGTCATTATTTAGTCCTATAAATAACTTATTTAAAAAGGATTGTGCCATTAGCCCTTTAGGGGGTACCTGGGAGTTCTGGGAAAATATATATATATATAAAAAACAAAAACAAACATTTTGTATCTGATTATGAGAGTGCTTTTTTGACATGGTTCACTGGTTTTATTACCCAGATCTATGTACAGTATACTGCATAAAGGCCAAGGCTAGAATCCATGAACCAAGCTGCAGAGATCTCAAGCTAAATAAGGCTACGAGATTTAGATAAAGAGGGAAAAAACGTTCCTATAAAGTGTATATTCATCAGACTAAAGCGCTCCGTCTATCAAGCCTTCTAAACTGTTAAATAAAATTTTCCAAACAAGCATTTAAACTCCATTACACTGAACAGCAACAAGGATGGTAGACTGCCAGACAAAAAGGCAGAAGGAAAAAATATACGGAGTTCGATGGATAGCCTCAATGTTGCACAGTTCTTCACAATTGATGGGGGGAATAATTCAACATGGTGTCCAACAGCATTCTAACGACGTGCTTCATCTTAGCTGATTACTATGAAGCGAGGTGGTATATGTTTGGCCCCCAGACTGGGCTTCAGAAATGTTTTCTCATGACGAGCATGTCTGTCCAGCTATCAATCGTGTTTACTTGCACCAAATCCCAAGCCATTTAAAATAACGACTAATTTTTTTTTAAGTTAAAGAGAAGTCGTCTGTTCCAAACTTCATCATCAACTATCCATGCTACTGCATCCCTCTGTGAGTGAAGACAAAATAAAAATATGTTACATTCTTACGACAATTCTTTCACAGCACACTATTTGCAGTTTAGATTTTTTTAATTTTCCAACAAGAACAGTATTATGCCTACTGTAAGTATACTCAGTTTTGCTTTACTAAATTCACCCTTTTATGTAGCTTTCAGTTATGCAGAAGAATCTTAATCGAGATTTTTACACATTTTTAGTGTCCCTGGGATCGTACTCGCTATTTCATCCCCCAAATAGTTCTCCATCTGTCCTCCTTCTCTGGAGTAGAACAGCTGTCCAATTTTTAACTGAGGTTTGCAAGTGTAACAGTGTCCTTTTTACGTTCAGTACTAATACAGCTTCTAAGTCAGCAAACAGGGTGAATGGGTGCTGGGAGGCCTCAGTCTCGCAAGGAAACTGAGGTGCAGCATGCTCAGACTTCCTCCCCAAATATCAAGGGACTACTGAGCAATTGTTTCTCAAGTGAAATCTGTGGCAAACAGTGAATGAAGCACATATATTTTTACATGTAAATGATTAATATTTACATTGGAAGTTCTGCAAGGGGATATGTTAAAAAATGTACTTTGGTATAGTAAAGAAGGGAAAGCTATGAAGTAGATAAAAGTTATTGTGGGGAAAAAAGAAAAAATTACCTTAGTAATGTTGTTTCTTCTAATGGAGTCTTGCTATATTATGACAATTGCAGTTTGTCCCACCATTAGAACTGCTCCGGAGGTGAAAGTTAACTCCCATTCTAAGAATGGAACTTAGAGCACGAGCTCGGTTAGAGAAGCTCTGTCTGGGTTATTTCAAACCCAAACTGTCAGATCTTTACAAGCAAAAACTCACTAAGGTCTGTGTGGAAGCTGTAACCTACACTAGCCAACTGGCTACCTAAATATTAACACCTATTGCAGGTCCCAACACAAAGACTCAAGTCAGGGGACCAGAAGTAATAATATAATATAAAATAAAAACACCACACCCCAAAAAACCCTAAGAAGGGGTGGAAAACATATAATGGGCATAACTAGTGCCCACACTAGGCTGCCCACCCCATACCCAAGTAGAAGTTCTGAGAGGGGCAGGCGGGGGGGGAGGTCATAATATAGCAAGACTCCATTAGAAGAAACAACATTACTAAGGTGAGTAATTTTTCTTCAAACAACATGAAGTCTTGCTATATTATATTTCAATTGCAGACTACACAGCAGTACCTCCATGGAGGAGGACAGAACCTACTTAGGGAATAGGGCTCTGAAGCACAGCTGTGCCAAACCGAGCATCTCCTGGCCTGGACATCCAGGGAGTAATGCTTGGTGAAAGTGTGTACCGTTTTCCAGGTAGCAGCTTGACATATCTCTAAGATAGGGATGTCTCTGGCAGCACCTAGAGGCGCTGTACCTCTGGTAGAATGAGCCCTCAGGCCAGAGGGGGGAACTCTCCCCAGTTTCTGACAACAAAATTGGATACAAGAGACAATCCACCTGGCAACTGATCTCTTAGTGGCAGGTCTCCTTTTCCGACCTCACTGTAAGTGAGAAAAAGTTGGAGGGATTTGAACCTGTGACCCTTGGTATGTTCTATATAGTAACTTAGGGCCCTCTTAACATCTAAACTGTGCAATCTCCTCTCACCAGAGGAAGAATGTTCAGTGAAAAACACTGGAAGGGAGATAGATTGGTTAAGATGGAAATCTGAAACCACCTTAGGCAAAAACTTCCTGTTAGTCCTGAGGACTACCTCATCCCTGTGGAAAGAAATAAAGTCAGTTTCTACTGACAATGCTTGCAACTCACTTATGCGCCTGGCAGAAGTGATAGCCACTAGGAAAACAGTTTTCCAAGTTAAGTACTTAAGCTCTGCAGAAGACAGAGGTTCAAAAGGGGGTTGCATTAACTGGGCAATGCAAACATTAAGGTCCCAGGCAGGGGCGGATCCCTAAAAGGTGGATTAGTATGAAGTAATCCTTAAAAACTTGGAAAATACAGGGTGTGGAGAAGAGAGGAGGGCTTTCCTGCTGAAACAAAAGCAGAGACAGCTGCCAAATGTACTTTCAGGGTAGCTGGTCTCAGGCCCAAAGAATTAAGATGGACCATATAGTCCAAAACAATGGGCAAATCAGCAGATTCCGAAATCGTTTCCAACACCAAATAAATCCTTTTCCACTTAGAATTATAAGTAGCCCTAGTGGAGGCTTCCTAGAAGCCTTTAGGATTTCAAGAACACCCTGAGAAAGGTGTAGGTCAGCAAATTCTAACTCCTCAAGAGCCAGGCCTTGAGGTTGAGGGATTTGAGGTTCGGATACCAAACTCTCCCCTGGGCACAGGTTAACAGGTTGTGATTCCTGGGGAGACACAAGAGAAGATGGACAGTTAGGGACAGAAGGAGTGGGTACCAGGGCTGCCTGCCCCAATCTGGGGCAATCAGAATCACCCTGCAAGGCTGGGATCTGATTTTGACTAGCACCTTGAATAGGAGAGGGAAGGGGGGAAGGGCATAAAGAAACTTCCCTTCCCAATCTAGGAGAAAGGCATCCAGGGGGACTGAGCCCAACACTGGGGCCTGCAACAGAAAAGTGGAAGTTGGTGACTGTCTGGGGCTGCAAAAGATCTATCTGAGGGTGCCCCATCTGGCAAAAACTATCCCCAGTATTTGAGGATCCAGAGACCATTAGTGATGGCCCTGGGAAATCCTGCTGAGAGCATCTGCTAGGACATTGTCCTTTCCTGGAAGATGAACTGCTATGAGGGAAGTGTTCAGGGAATAGGCCAGAGACCACAACTTCATTGCCTCGGTGCACAAGGCCGAAGACAGTGCCCCCTGCTTGTTGATGTACCACATTGTTGTGGTGTTGTCTGTTCTGACTTGTACCACTTTGTTCTGAACAGGCGCAGAAAACTACTGAAGTGCTAAAAGACAGCTCTGAGTTCCAGCAAATTGATGTGGAGCAGAGATTCCTGGGGACCACACTCCCTGAGTGGAGAGGTCGCCATGTGGGCTCCCACCCCAGGAGGGAAGCATCTGTAGTGAGGGTCAAGAAGTGAGACAGAGGAATGAAGGGACCCCAGTCTTAAATTGCTCTGATCCTGCCACCACTGGAGGGCCTGGATCAGGGTTCGGTCACTGGGACCAACTTGGAAAGGGGTCTCTTTTCTGAGACCAAAGGCTCTCAAGTGAAACTGAATGTCCCTCATCTGAAATCTTGCTCCTTGCACTACGGCTGTGGACGCAGCCATGTGCCCCAGGAGCTGCAAAAAGTGTCTTGCTGGTCGAGAGACCTGCAGAGGGAAGGAGGAGGCCAGAGCCACCAAGTTCCTTACCCTAAGGGTAGGAAGGCTCTGGCCTGCTTTGTGTCCAATTCTGCACCTATGAAGGTGAGCACCTGAACTGGTTCCAGAACTGACTTTGGAAGATTTAGCAAGAAGCCCAGGGAGGTGAGCAGCTGCTGGGTAACTTGCAGGTGAGATTTTACCTGTTCTGGGGACTGGCCTACAATGAGCCAGTCGTCCAGATAGGGAAAGACAACAATCCTTTGCCTCCTTAAATGAGCAACTGCTACTGCCAGACATTTTGTGAATACCCTTGGGGCAGAGGTGAGGCCAAAGGGCATTGCTCTGAACTGGTAGTGACCTGAGGGCAGTTCGAATCTGAGGTACTTTCGGTGGGAGCTTCTGATTAGGATGTGAAAATAGGCATCCTTGAGGTCCAGGAGGCTAGCCAGTCCCCTGGCCTTAGAGAGGGTAAAATCATTGCCAGAGTTACCATTCTGAACTTTGGTTTCAAAAGGTGTTTGTTCAGATATCTGAGGTCTAAAATGGGCCGCCATTCTCCTGTCTTTTTTGGGGTAAAGAAATATCTGGAGTACAGACCCTTGCCCTGGTGTAGGGGAGAAACCCTTTCTACAGCTCTGAGAGCCAGGAGGGTTGAGACTTCTGTTTCTAGAGTAAAGGTCTCTAAAGAGTTTGCAGGTGGGAAAGATCTGATTCTCATCTTTGGGAACTTTCTGAAGCTGAGAACCAGACCCTGGCTTACTACTTCCAGGACCCACTTGTCTGAAGTTAGAGACACCCAGTTCTGAATGAAGTAAGCCAACCTGCCCCCTACGGGTAAAGGAGAATCGGCCCTGGGCACCCCATCAGGGTGTCTGTTTGGCAGGTGCTTTAGGCTGAGAGGTGGGAGCAGGCCTGCCCACACCGTCTGCCTCTGCCTCTGAAGAAGCCCCTCTGAGCATAAGCAGAGGAGGCCTGGGTTTGGTGAAAAGGCCTACCCCTACCCTTGGGGGTCTGCCTCTGAGGAGTGGCTTGCCGCTCCTTGGCTTGGGCACTCTTATAGGTAGTCCTATATTCATCCATTTTCTTCATATAATTGTCTGTCTGCTCCCCAAACAGAGAATTTCCACCACAGGAAAATCCATAGCCTTAGTCTGGGTATCCTGTGACAAGCTAGTACACCTGAGCCAGGCCAACCTAGAAAGCTACAGGCGTAGCCATGACTCTAGAGGATACATCATTAAAATCCACAGCAGCATGAAACTGCACCTTGGATGCCTCAATGCCATCAGCAGCCACCTGTTCCAGCTCATTAGCAAGCTGGCCAGAGGCCTGTTTGGCCAAAGCCATGACAGTGTCCCATCTCGATTTTTGATACCTTGCTACATAAGCCATGTAATTTACTTGCCTGAGTCCCAGGGCGCTGCCATGTATTGTTTTAGCCATGGCATCAATCTTCCTGGAATCCTTGTCAGGAGGATGTGAAGCCAGGGAATATTAGCTTTATCACAGGCTGCAGCCTGAACCACTAACATGACTGCATTGCTGTGAAAGAATTCTGTGTCAGGACCTGACAGTGTGTACCTCCTGTCCATCTTTTTATCCACAGGAGGCACAGAATTAGGAGTTTTTAAAATTTTTATTGTTTGTTTCCTAAATGATTTATGCAAAGGAATAGACAATCTCCTAGACTCTGGTATATCCACAATTTCTCCAAAATCGGGTTCCTCTTGCTCATCCACAGCTTCCTCCAATGGGAGCTGGAGGGTTTCAGCAACTTTTTTGTAAAACATAAAGTGAGAGGGGGACTCCGAAAGCATAGGGGGAGATTCTAAAGGTCTGTCTGGGGAGATGTCCGGTTCAATGAGGCACACCCAGACCCTCAAGTCACATTCATACTGTTCATAATCATCCTCCCCCTCCTCTGGTTCATAAAACTCCTCAACATCATATTCCTGAACCGGTGGAACCAACCTTTTACCAGACAGTGGCGGTTCGGACGGAACCGGAGAAAGTGACTGGACAATCTGAATAGCTCTTGCTATTTCTGCAGCAGTTGGAGATTTTGGGCTCCACACCTGCTGATTTCTTGTTTTCTTTACTGGAACTGGCTCATCCGAGCCAGCTTTCAGATTGCCGAGAAGTACGCCTGGTCGAGGGCACTCCCTCCGGTTCGGTTGGCGCATCAACCAGGCTGGCCATCCGGGTCAGCGGACTTTTTGGCCTCTCGTTCCCTGAGCCTGCCAACTCTCTTATCCAGGGTGGCTGCAGGGAAATTTTTACAAATCTGGCAGTCTGAATTGAGGTGGTCAAACCCCAGACAATATACACATGTGGTGTGTGGGTCAGCCTTGGCAAAGACTTCCCCACAAGCATCACAGTGTTGAAACCCAGTGGGCCCGGTTTTTCTTTTGGGTTTCTCAGACATAATGCCAGCCTAACAAAAACTTGCCCTTTTAACGGCAGTGAGGAAGACACCCTATCGGTTCCTAACGTGTCACGGGTCTTGGAAAAAACTGTAAAGAATTCCGTTTTTTTTAGAACCGATAAGAACCGGGAACTGCACTCTAAAACCTCTAATTTTTGTAACTTCAAGTTTTAAAGCAAGCTGATCGGTTCAAAACCGAACCGATAACATTTACAAGTTCCACACAGAAATTAAACTGAAATTACTTACGATACCACAGACAGAGCTTAAACCGATCGGTTCTGCGGTTAAAATAATAATATTCTCGGTTGATTTGAACCGAGAAAACACTGTTTAAACTGAGAAATGAACCGAGCAGTAGGAGAAATCTCCGGAGCGACTGTTCAGTGAGGCGGAGTAAAGAATCTGACAGTTTGGGTTTGAAATAACCCAGACAGAGCTTCTCTAACTGAGCTCGTGCTCTAAGTTCCATTCTTAGAATGGGAGTTAACTCTTTCACCTCCGGAGCAGTTCTAATGGTGGGACAAACTGCAATTGTCATAATATAGCAAGACTTCATGTTGTTTGAAGCACTGTTTTAACACAGTCTTATAAAACAATTTTGGTCACATTTAGTTATATTGGGACAGTAAGTCTTTGTAGACAACAGCGGCCATAAGCCACCAGACCCTGCCAAAGTGTAAAAAGGATGATTCACCTTGAATCTCAGCTGCCTTAATGCACCTTAAAAGAACTGATCATAAAAACATTTTCTTTTAAACCAAGCAGACATGCAAATGCTTATCTCTAGTATATAAAATGAATCTCAGCACCCAGGAAGCAGGGCACAATCTACATTGAACAATATGTTGTAAGCTGCTAATCTTCAAGGACAGTCAACATGCCAATCAAATAAATTCATTAGATCCAGACATTGTCTAACAGCTTCAAAAAGTACTTTGAAATCAGGACCCAGCATTTCTTAAGGTCACTGAGTCATACCATATGAAGGGGCCTCACCTCTGAAACCATATAACCGAGGAACTGGGTCCTCGAAACAGGGAAGAAAAAATTACTCACCTGTAGTAATCTTGTTTCTTCCAAAGGGATCCACTAATATTATTACTCTTGCAGTGCTCCCTTAAGCCAGCACTACTCCAGAGAGAATAGAATGTTATGCTAATCATGGAATGTTTAGTTAGTGCATCTATTCTCAAACTGCCCAGTGTCAACTGCCTACATTCTACCTCAGATTTCTTAGAAGCCTGCAAAGAGGCCACATCAACATGTGAATCACTATTTAAATTATAGAAAAATAATGCCCAACTGAGCAAATAACATTAATCAAAGAAATAGTATAAACAAATGTCCCCCCTTTTTTTCTTTTTCTGAAGTCAGATATGACTTTAGAAAAGAACCTACACGTTAAGACATTACTAGAAGGTGCCAGCAGGTGGCATGTCACTCCAACTATACATCTCAGCTGTGGAGAGGATTTTTCTTGTTACTGATTCTGAAAGGGGAGGCAAGGGCAGGGAGTAATACTACTAGTGGATCCCTTTGCAAGAAACAAGATTACTACAGGCGAGTAATTTTTTCTTCTAACCCCAGGAATCCGCTAATATTATCACTCTTGCAGATTATGCAGCAGTACCTCAAGGAGGTGTGCCAGAATCTATTTAGGAAAAAGACACTGCAAGACTGCTGTGCCAAATCTGGGATCACTCCTGGACTGGGTGTCCAGGCTATAATGCTTAGTGAAGGTGTGGACTGACCTCCAGGTAGCTGCTTTACATATTTCCATTAGAGGTACCTCTCGGGCAGCTGCAATAGTGGCAGCTGTGCCCCTTGTAGAGTGGGCCCTAGGACCAGAGGAAGGAACCTTGCCTGCCTTTGAGTAGCAAAACTGAATACACTGGACTATCCATCGTGAGATAGTCCTCTTTGAAGCAGGAATACCTTTATCTACTTCCCCATAGGTGAGGAACAGTTGTTGTCTGTCCTGCCTATGATCTTTGGTATGAGTCATGTAATAACTCAGTGCTCTTTTTACATCCAAGCTGTGCAATCTATGCTCACATGAGCTAGAGTGTTCAGTAAAGAAAACTGGCAATGTTATAGACTGGTTCAGTCAGAAACCACCTTGAGGAGGAACTTCCTATTAGTTCTCAACACTACCTTGTCCCTGTGGAAAGAAACAGTCATTTTCCACACAGAGGGCCTGTAGCTCGCTTATCCTTCTGGCAGAAGTGATTACTACCTTCCAAGTAAGAAATGTAAGCTCTGCAGATGCCATGGGCTCAAAGGGCGGAAGCATAAGCTGGGCAATGCAAATATTAAGGTCCCATGCTGGCACTGGTTCCCTGTGAGGGGGAAATAAATGAGAGAGGCCTTTAAAGAATCTTTTGAATATAGGATTTGATGCAAGGGAGGTATCCTTTCTAGCTGAAAGGTATGCTGAAACTGAAGCCAGGTCCACCTTCAGAGTGGAGTGCTGCAACCCCAGGGAGTGCAGGTGAGACAAATAATCAAGAAGGGTTGGGATCCTGGCCTGGGCTGGGACTATACCCTTATCACTGCACCAAATGGAAAATCTTTTCTATTTTGAGACATAGGTTTTCTTGGTGGAAGGCTTCCTGTAACCCTTAAGGACTTCCAAAACTGCTTCAGAGAATTGGCAATCTACATATTCTAAGTCCCAAGAGCCAGGCCTTGAGCTTGAGACCCGAGATTGGGGTACACTACCCTCCCCTGAACGCAAGTCAGTAGACTGTACCTCTGAGACAGGTGAATCTGTTTGCTCACAGACATTGAGAGCAGCAGGGAGTAACAAGGCCATCTTGCCCAATCCGGGGCTACCAGAATCAAAGCTGGTTGTAACCTGAGCTTGATAAGCACCCTGAGTATCAGAGGAAAGGCATAGAGGTACCTGCTTGTCCCATCCAGAATCGGGGCATCCACTGGAACTGTCCCCTTCACTGGGGCCCTGCAGCAATAAAGAGGTTAGTGGTGGGAAGCAAAAAGGTCCATTTCTGGGATTCCCCACCTCCTGAATGAAGCATTCACCACTTGCTTGTTCAATGCCCATTTGTGATGGGTCTGGTTTATTCTGCTCAAGGCATCTGCCAAGTTGTCCTTGCCTGGTAGATGAATTGACTGTACAGAGGCATATAAAGAGTACGCAAGGTTCCATATCTTCATTGCCTCTGTACACAGAGGAGTGGACCTTGTCCCTCCTTGTCTGTTGATGTTATACATTGTTATGGTATTGTCTGTTCTGACTTGTACCACCTTTCCCTGTATGAGATGAGAGAAACCCTGAACGGCCGGATAAACAGCTCTTAGCTCCAGCAGGTTTATGTGCAGGAGGGAGTCTGCACTCTCCCAAGTACCGTGGATGGTGTAATCCCCTAAGTGATCACCCCAACCAAACAGGGGAGCACTGGTCGTGAGAACCAGGGAGGAAGGCTCCTGCAGAAATGGAACCTCTTCTCTTAAATTTTCTGGTTCCCTCCACCATTGGAGGGCCTGTAGTAACGTTTGTGTGACTGGTACTACCTTTGAGAGGGGGTCCTGCCTTTGACACCAGTGTGCTCTGAGGTGGAACTGAATATCTCATCTGAAACCTGGCATCTATGACTATGCATGTTGCTGTAGCCGTGTGCCCTAACAGTTGAAGAAACTGTTTTGCTGGCTTTGGCCTATCCAGGGCAAATGAGCCTACCAGAAGCTGAATCCTTTCTGCCCTCTCCTGAGGGAGAAAATCTCTTCCCACTACTGTATTCAGTTCTGCACACATTAACTGCAGAACCTGCACAGGGGTCAGGACTGACTTTTTGGTATTGAGAAGGAATCCCAGGGACAGCAGCATATCCTGGGTTACCTGAAGGTGGTCCGACACCTGTTGGTGGGATTTCCCAACGATTAGCCAATCATCCAGATAAGGAAAAATTGTGACACCGTGTCTTCTGAGGTGTGCCACTACTACTGCTATGCACTTGGTAAAGACCAGTGGTGCAGAGGTAAGGCCGAAGGGAAGTGTTGAGAACTGGTAGTGGCCTGAGGGGAGTCAATCTGAGATGCTTTCTGTGCGACTCCCTTATGGGAATATGGAAATATGCGTCCTTTCGATCCAAGGAGTCTAGCCAGTCCCCTTTTTTCAGAGTTGGCAAAATCATGGCCATTGTGACCATTTTGAACCTGGGCTTTATCAGGTAACTGTTTAGCAGTCTGAAGTCTAGTACAGACCGCCACTCTTCATTCTTTTTTTGTGTTAGGAAATATCTGGAATAGAACCCTTGCCCTCTTTGGTTGTGGGGGACAGGCTCCACTGTTTTTGCCAGCAGTAGGGCCTGTACCTCCTGCTCCAGTAGTTTTCTTTCTGAGAAGGGAGCTGGCGCAAAATGTTTTAACCTTGGAGGAAGAAGGGACTTGAAGCAAAGGGAGAGAGACCCCGACTCACCATTTCCAGGACCCACCTGTCTGTGGTTATTTTTTAACCATTCCTGGAAATAGTGGTCGAGTCTACTCACTACAGGATGTGGAGAGGCAGCCTGAAGGGGAAAGTCAGGGGGTTCTGAACCCCTTGTACCTCTAGCTCTGTAAAATCCTTCTGCTGTGGTTGGTACTGCTGCTGGGAAGCAGCCTGTACCTGAAAGAAAGGCCTCCTAAAAGAGGACCTGCCCCTGCCTCCCCTAGAATGAGACGATGTTGAAGTAGAGGGCCTTGTCTCTAGTTGAGTTCCTCCTTAAAGTAGCTTTATATTCGTCTACTTTTTTCATATATGCCTCAGTCTGGGCACCAAAAAGAGAGTAACCTTCAACAGGAAAGTCCATTGCCTTAGCTTGGATGTCCTGGGTGAGGTTGGCAGCCCTTAGCCAGGCAAATCTTCTTAAAGCAATGGTACCAGCCATCCACCATTTAGCTGTATCACTGGTGTCAGCTGCCATCTGAAATTGGTATTTGGAACCTCCAAGCCCAATGTTGCTATGTCTAGCAGCTCTGAAACTGTTAAAGAGGAGTTAGCCTCAGCATTGTCCACTACTGACTGCCAGAGAGCTTTTTGATAAAGGGCTGCATAGGCCTGGTAGCTGGCTTGACGAATTGCCAGGGATGCTGAAAGGTACCCCTTTTTTGCCATGCTGTCCACCTTTCTCGAATCCTTTTCAGGGGGTGAGAGGATAAGGGAGTATTGGCTTTCTCACAGGCAGAGTGCTGTACAATACCCTGAGTGACTAAAAAGAAACTCAGCACCAGATCTTTCAAACTGATGCTTCTTGTCACACTTTTTGTCTGTGGGTATGACTGTATTGGGAGCCTTTAGGAATTCTAAAAAATGCTTCTTAAAGAATTTGTAGATAGGCAGAATGAGCCTTTTTGAGGGTGTCAGCCCCACAAGCTCCATGTATTGTGCCTCCTCTTCATCCTGGATCTCTTCGGCTGTTTGCAAATCCAGGGTCTCTACCATTTTCTAAATAAAGGAAAAATGGATAGAGAAATCCTCTGAGGGTCTGGGAGGGGAGCCAAAATCCTGTTCTGGTGACACCTCAGGTTCAATCCCCTCTTCATCTTGGTCATCCTCCTCATATGCCACTGTAGCAGCAGGCAAAAGAGGGGTAACAACAGTTGCTTTTTCAGCAGTAATAATCACAGGCTGCTGAGGGGGTAATAAACCCTGCAGCACCTGGAGTAGGGCGAAAGCCTGTGTCAACTCAGCAGGAGAAGGAGCATTAATAGGCACCTGAGGGACCCCTTGAGGCATTTCAGCCGGGTGTCAGTGTGTTTGGTTTTCTTTAATTTTTTGGCAGGCACCGGGGAGTCAGCAAGTTGACTGCCTCTCTTGCCAGAGCCCTCACCCATATCAGGTGGATTTAAGAGGCTCTGGAAGGAACTGCCACAGTATTAGAGGGGGTGGACTGCTTAGAACCCATGGACCCCTCCTCTACTTTTCTTTTAAGTCTCTCCCAGCATTTTGCCACTGTGTTAACTGGGAAAGACTTACAAATATCAGTCTTCATTAAAGTGCTGTTGCTCAAGGCAAGATCATGCTTGTCTGCCTTGGCAAACACCTCTGCACACTTCAAGCAATTCTTGAACCAAGGGGGTCCTGTTTTCTTTTTAGGCTCGTTTGACATTATAGAAACCAGAGACCAGTAACCGACCAAAAAAATAGACTAAATTTAAATATTTGCGGTCGGTTTTTAATAGAACAGTCAGTTCAGGACCCAGTAAAGTGAAAAAACTATCAGATCCGGAACCGAGAAACCACTGAGGAAAACTGATAAACCCTGGCTCAAAAGTGGTTAAAATGAAATAAAATTAAAGTAACTAGAACCCTCTAAAAAGGTTCTGATTAAATTAAAAAAAAAAAAAAAAAGGCTTGGTTGCCCCTCGGTTCAAAGGAACCACGAGGAACCGATAAACAAGTTTAGATTTAAAACTAATGAGGTATAAAGTACTAAAGAACACTGACATTAGGCAGCAATGAAAAATAAAACAATACTACTTAGGTTTTTTTGCTCTATGCACTACAGGAATCTGTCTTGATTTCAAGAGATCTCCGGGGCATCTGAACTTTGCAGAACCAAGGTCCAAGAAAATCAAGAATTATGGTGGGTACATCATTTTCATATCTTCCTGGACATACAGTCTCCACCACTCACTCACACTAGTGGGAGAGTACAGAGTTAAAATAACACCCCCCCCCCCCAGAAGGGCGGCAGGAGAGAGGAGTTCACTTAGGACAGCTGTTCATTAAGGACTGTCCTGCCAAAGGAAGGATACCGTCTGGCATGGACATCCACAAAGGTGTAGTGCTTCACAAAAGTGGGCACAGAAGAAAAAATTACTCACCTTAGTAATGTTGTTTCTTCTAATGGAGTCTTGCTATATTATGACATATGCAGTGAGTCCCAACCTTCGAACTGCTCCGGAGGTGAAAGTGTTAACTTTCCATGCCAGGCATGGAACCTTGAGCGCAAGCTCGGTTGAAAACTCTGTCTGTTGTTAATCAAACTCAAACTGTCAGATCTTTACGAGCAAAACTCACTAAGGTTCTGTGTGGAAGCCGTAAACCTACACTAGCCAACTGGCTACTAAATATAAGAACACATTTTTCTTGGTCCCAAAACAAAGACTCAAGTCAGGGGATCCAAAAATTTAAAAACATAACACCCAAACACCCCAAAAAGGAGGAGTGAAAAATAAGGTGGGCATCTACTAAGTGCCAACACTGCACTGCCCACCCACATCCCAAAAGTAGAGGTTCTGAGAGGGGGGAGAGGTCATAATATAGCAAGACTCCATTAGAAGAAACAACATTACTAAGGTGAGTAATTTTTCTTCAAACAACATGAAGTCTTGCTATATTATGACTGATCTGAACCTACACAGCAGTACCTCCATGGAGGAGGGACAGAACCTACTTAGGAAATAGGCTCTGAAGCACAGCTTGTGCCAAGCAGAACATCACTCCTAGCCTGGATGTCCAGGGAGTAATGTTAGTAAAAGTGTGAACTGTTTTCCAGGTAGCTGCTTGACATATCTCTAGGATAGGATGTCCCTGGCAGCAGCCAGAGATGCAGCTGTACCTCTGGTGAGTGAGCCTTCAGGCCTGAGGAGGAACCTTACCCAGTTTTTCATAGTAAAATTGGATACAAGAGACAATCCACCTGGCAATGGATCTTTTAGTGGCAGGTTCCTTTACCAACCTCACCGTAAGTGAGGAACAGTTGGAGGAGTCAAACCTGTCACCCTTGTAGTGCCTACTATAGTAACTAAGGGCTCTTTGACATCTAACTGTGGAGTCTCCTCTGCGCCAGAGGAGGAATGGTCAGTGAAGTACACAGGGAGAGACATAGATTGATTAAGGTGGAAGTCTGAAACCACCTTAGGCAAGAATTTTCTGTTAGTCCTGAGGACCACCTTATCTCTATGAAAGGAGATAAAATCAGGTTCCACTTACAATGCTTGTAATTCGCTTATGCGTCTGGCAGAAGTGATGGCTACCAAAAACACATTTTCCAAGTCAAGTACTTAAGCTCTGCTGAAGACAAGTGCTCAAAAGGGGGTTGCATAAGCTGAGCAATGCAAATATTAAGATCCCAGGCAGGGGCAGGGTCCCTGAATGGAGGGTTGGTGTGAAGCAACCCTTGGAAAAACTTGGAGAATACAGGATGAGTCGAAAGAGAAGAGGTTTACCTGCTGATAAGAAAGCAGACACGGCTGCCAGGTGCACTTTTAGGGTAGCTGGCCTCAGCCCCAAAGTATTCAAATGCACCATATAATCCAGGACTGTGGGTAAATCAGCAGATTCTGGGGAAATATGCTTGCCAGAGCACCAAATGGAAAATCTCTTCCATTTAGAATTATAAGTAGCTCTGGTGGATGGCTTCCTAGAAGCCTTCAATATATCCAATACACCTTGGGAGAGGTGTAGGTCAGCAAACTCTAACTCTTCAAGAGCCAGGCCTTGAGATTGAGAGATCTGAGATTCGGGTACCAAACCCTCCCCTGAACACAGGTTAACAGGTTGTGATTCCTGGGAAGACACAGGGGAAGGTGGACTGCTAAGGACATAAGGAGTGGGTACCAGGGCTGTCTGGCCCAATCTGGAGCAATCAGGATCATCTTGCAGGGCTGAGATCTGATTTTGACTGGCTTGAACAGAAGAGGGAAGGGGAAGCAGAGAAACTTCCCTTCCCAACTGAGAAGGAAGGCATCCAGAGGGACTGAGCCCAACACTGGGGGCCTGCAGCAAAAGGGAAGTTGGTGATTGTCTGGGGCTGCAAAAGATCTATCTGCGGGTGCCCCATCTGGCAAATACTACCTCCAATACTAGGGATCCAGTGACCATTCGTGATGGCCCTGGGAAATCCTGCTGAAGCATCTGCCAGGACATTGTCCTTGCCTGGGAGGTGAACTGCTGTAAGGGAGGTGTTCAGGAATATGCCAGAGACCACAACGTCATTGCTTGCTGCACAAGGCCGTAGACAGAGTGCCTCCTTGCTTGTTGATGTACCACATTGTAGTGGTGTTGTCTGTTCTGATCTGTACAACTTTGTTCTGAACAGAGGTGGAAAAACTTGAAGTGCTAGAAAAACTGCTCTGAGTTCCAACAGATTGATGTGGAGCAGAGATTCCTGAGGGACCACAATCCTGGGTAGTGAGATCGCCCATGGAGCTCCCCACCCCAAGAGGATGCATCTATAGTAAGGATTAAGGAGTGAGACTAGGGGTGAAGGGACCCCTGCCTCAGACTGCTCTGGTCCTGCCACCACTGAAGGGCTTGGATCAGGGTTCAGTCACTGGGATCAATTTGGTCAGAGAGTCTCTCCTTTGAGACCAAAAGGCTCTCAAATGGAACTGGATGTCCTTATCTCTGAAATCTTGCTCCCTGCACAACTGCTGTAGAAGCAGCCACGTGCCCCAGGAGCTGCAGAAATGCCTTGCTGGTTGAGAGACCTGCAGGGTGAAAGAGGAGGCCAGAAAGACCAAGGTCATTGCTCTTTCCAGAGGAAGGAAGGCTCTGGCCTCTTTTGTGTTCAGTTCTGCACCTATGAAGGTGAGAAGCTGGACAGGCTCTAGAACTGACTTTGGAAGATTTAGAAGGAAACCTAGAGATGTGAGCAGTTGCTGAGTTACCTGAAGGTGTAATCTGACTTGTTCTGGAGACTGGCCTACTATGAGCCAGTCGTCCAGGTAAGGAAAAATGGCAATCTTTTGCCTTCTTAAGTGGGCAACTGCTACTGCCAGGTATTTTGTGAATACCCTCGGGGCAGAGGTGAGGCCGAAGGGCATTGCTCTGAACTGGTAATGGCCTGAGGGCAGTTCGAATCTGAGGTACTTTCGATGGGAGCTTCTGATAAGAACATGGAAGTAGGCATCCTTGAGGTCCCGGGACGCTAGCCAGTCCCCTGGCCTTAGAGAGGGTAAAATAATTCCCAGAGTCACCATTTTGAATTTTGGTTTTAAAAGGTGCTTGTTTAGGTATCTGAGATCATGGATGCGCCATTCTCCTGTCTTTTGGGGTGGAAGTACCTGAAGTACAACCCTTTGCCTGGTGTAGGGAGGAACCTTTCCACAGCTCTGAGAGCCAGGAGGTAGAAACTTCTGTTTCTAGGCAAGCTTCTGATGGATTTGCAGGTGGAAAGGACCTGGCTCTCATCTTTGGAAATTTTTGAAGCGGAGAACCAGTCCCTGAGCTTACTACTTCCAGGACCCACTTGTCTGATGTTAGAGACTTCCAGTCCTGGACAAAGTAAGCCAGCCTGCCCCTACAGGTAGAGGAGAATCAGCCCTGGCTACCCCATCAAAGGTGCCTGCTTGGCAGGGGCTTTGGGCTGAGGGGTGGAAGCAGGCTTGCTTGCACCGTCTGCCTCTCTCTAAGAACCCCTCTGGGCATAAGCAGAAGGGAGGCCTGGAGAAGCAGTAAAAGGCCTATGAAAGGCCTGCGTCTGCCCTGGGATGCTGCCTTGAGGAGTGGCCTGCCTTTCCTTGGCCTGGACTCCATAGGTGGTCCTATGTTCATCCATTTTCTTCATGTAATTCTCTGTCTGCTCCCCAAACACAGAATTGCCCACAACAGGAAAATCCATGGCCTTAGACTGGGTATCCTGTGACAGGGTAGTACATCTGAGCCACGCCATTCTGCAAAGTGCCACAGATGTAGCCATGACCCTTGATGACACATCATTAGAGTCTACTGCAGCATGAAATTGCACCTTGGATGCCTCAATACCATCCGCAGCCACCTGCTCCAGCTCCCTGGCAAGCTGGTCAGGGACCTGTTTTGCTAGAGCCAGCACAGTATCCCATCTGGATTTCTGGTACCTAGCAGCATAAGCCATATAATTTGCCTGTCTGAGTCCCAAAGATGCTGCCATGTACTGTTTCTTTGCCATGGAATCAACACTCCTGGAGTCCTTTTCAGGGGGGTGCGAAGCTAGAGGAATATTTGCCTTGTCACAGGCTGCAGCCTGCACTACCCCCACATGGCTGCATTGCTGTGTGAGGAACTCCGTATCAGAGCCTGATAATGTATACCTCTTGTCCATCCTTTTATCAACAGGAGGTATAGTGTGAGGAGTTTTTAGAATTTTTACTGTCCGTTTCTGAAAAGATTTATGCAAAGGAATAGACAGTCTCCTAGACTCTGGAATATCCATCATTTCTACATAATCAGGCTCCTCTTGGTCATCAACAGCTTCCTCAATGGGGAGCTGAAGAGTTTCAGCAACTTTTTTTTATAGAAAATAAAATGAGAAGGGGACTCAGAAAGCCTGGGAGGAGAAACCCCTGACGGTCTGTCTGGAGAGATGTCCGGTTCAATGGGCACATCCAGACTTTCAAAACCACATTCACTCTCCTCATACTCCTCTTCCCCTTCCTCCGGTTCATAAAAATCCTCAAAATCATCATCTTGAACTGGTGGAACCGGATGAACCGAGCGCTTCCCTGATGGTGTCAGTTCGGTCGGAACCGGGGAAAGTGACTGGACAATTTGAATTGCTTTAGCTATTTCCTCAGCGGTTGGAGAGAGGACTTTTGGCTCCACACCAGCTGACTTTCTAGTCCTTTTAGTTGGAACCAGCTCCTCAGAGCTGGCTCTTCGTTTGCCCAAGGAAGTATCGCCCTGGTCAGAGGGCACTCCCTCCGGTTCGGTTGGACCTGAACCGGGCTGGCCATCCGGGTCAGCGGACTTTTTGGCCTCCCTTTCCCTGAGCCTACCAACTCTCTTTTCTATGGTGGCAGCAGGGAAATTCTCACAAATCTGGCAGTCTGCACTGAGGTGGTCAAACCCCAGACAATACACACAGGTGGTGTGTGGGTCAGCCTTAGCAAAGGCTTCCCCACAAACACTACAGTGCTGAAACCCAGTGGGCCCGGTTTTTCTTTTGGGTTTCTCAGACATAGTGCCAGCCTAACCAAACTTGCCCGTTTATGGCAATCCGCCAAGCAAGACTCTCTTATCGGTTCCCAACCGTGTCACGGGTCGTGGAAAAACCGTAATGAAATTTTTTTTTTTTTTACAGAACCGATAAGAACCGGGAACCGCACTCTAAATAAGGACTAGTAACTTTTGAAAATAACCTGATCGGTTCAAACCGAACCGAAAAGCGTTTACAAGTTCCACACAGAATAATTATAAATGTAAGCTTATCTATTACTTACAATACCGCAGACAGAGCTGGAACCGACTGGTTGCGGTTTAATTTCGGTCAAAAAACCGATAAAATAATACTTTAACCGACAAAACGAACCGAGCAGAAGGAGAAATCTCCGGAGCGACTGTTCAGTGAGGCGGAGTAAAGAATCTGACAGTTTGAGTTTGATTAACAACAGAGTTTTCAACCGAGCTCGCGCTCAAGGTTCCATGCCTGGCATGGAAAGTTAACTCTTTCACCTCCAGAGCAGTTCGAAGGTTGGGACTCACTGCATACTGTATGTCATAATATAGCAAGACTTCATGTTGTTTGAAATTCAAGTGACCGCATTGCAGATGTCTACAATGGGCACGTTCTGAACCTCTGCCAGAGATGCTGCGGCCGCTCTGGTAGAGTGGGCGTACACCCTGCCTTCCAGTTTGACCTGCGCCATTGAATAACAATGGCGGAGAAATGCTACCAGCCATGCTGAAATGCACCTGATGGCAACAAGCTGTCCCAGCCAGGCCATGCTCAATGAGAAAGTTGCTTTGTGAATCTCCTTCGTTCTGCCGCTGTAGAACCGCAAAACCCTCTTTGCAGCCAGAGAATGTAGGGTATGCTCCCCTTCATTCTGAAAGTTTGCAAAGTAGGTCAGAAGGAACAAGGGCTGGTTCAGGTGGAATTCTGAGACTACTTTTGGAAGATATTTAGAGTGAGTTTTGAGAACCACCTTGTCCCTGTGAAATACTATATATGGTGTGTCTGTGACCAGAGCATGTATTTCAGACACCCCGTGAGCAGAAGTAATGGCTACAAGGAAGGCAGCCTTCCAAGTTAGGAACTTCAACTCACAGGTTGGTGGAGGCTCAAAAGGCTCATGGGTGAGAATGTCTAGCACAAGATTGATATCCCAAGTGGCTACTGGTCTCCTGACTGGTGGCCTAGTGTGGAAGATACCTTTAAGGAACCTCTTGACCAAGGGCAGCTGCTAAGCCACTGACATATTGTGAATAGGCTTGTGGTAAGCTGAAGTCACACAAAGGTGCACCTTCACCATCGAGTATTGCAGTCCTGCATTTGACGGGTCTAGAAGATACTCTTAACACCTTGTTTGGTGGGCAAGTAAAGGGGTCCAGGGAGGACTTTGCACACCAGATGGAGAATAGTTTCCACTTTGCCGTGTAGGTTTTCCTACTGGATGGCTTGTGCACTGCTAGGAGAATGTCTGAGATTCTATGGGAGACACTGAATCTACCTACTTTTGTCTCCTCAGGAGCCAGGTATGGAGATGAAGGGACCTCAAGTTGGGATCGACTACCAGGCCCTGGGTCAGAAGGTCCGTTTGAAGTGGTAGTTGTCTTGGTGGAGCCGATAATCTGTTGATTAACGGAAACCAAATCTGACCAGGCCAGTATGAGGTTATGAAATTCATGCCCCCCCCCCCAAGCCTCCAGCTTGAGCAGCACCCTCTGAATTAAGGGAAGAGAAGGAAATGTGTACAGAAAGCGTCTTGTCCACCGCAGTCTGAATGCATCCTGACAGAAAATGCTAGGTTCTGGATTTCTGGAATAGAATAGAGGCAGTTCTGTGTTGAGTGGGGACGCAAAAAGGTCCAGGTCCAGAGCGCCCCACTCTTCGAAGAGCGACTGCACAATGTTTGAGTCGAGAAACCACTCGTGTGGATCTGCCTCCGTTCTGCTGAGGCGATCCTCCAGATCGTTCTGGATTCCTGGCAGACAGACTGCCTGGATCAAGGCTTCGTGCTCGAGGTACTATTCCCACTCTCTCATGGCTTCCCTGCACAGCGGGTAAGAGTGTGCTCCACCCTGTTTGTTGATGTAATACATCACCGCCTTGTTGTCCGTCTGAAGGAGAATTACTTTATGACAGAGGATATCCTTTAGGGCATGGACAGCATACAAGATAGCTCTCATCTCCAGAACATTTATGTGCAGGTGGGACTCGTCCAGACTCCACAGGCCCTGGGTGTGGAGATCCTGATAGTGAGCTCCCCAACCGGTCAGAGATGCATCTGTGGTGATGGTAAATCGGGGTCTCCAGTGAGGCAAAGGGAAAACCTTGGAGAAGGTTGTCCTCCTGAGTCCACCAGGTGAGGGATCTTATTAGGGGCTCCATCACCTTGATGTGGAAGGACTGCGCATGTGTGGTTGGAGACCACCGAGTGATGGGCATCCACTGTGCGGTTCTCATGTGCAAACGGGCCAGAGGCACCGTGAGCACAGACGGTGCCATGAGACCCAACATCTGTTCTCCATGATGAAGAAAGCCATCTGGAGAATATAGTTTCTCCTGTCTTCTGGGAGGAAGGCTCTTGCCCTGGAGGTGTCCAGGAGAGCTCCTATGAAAAGGAGTTGTTGGGAGGGCTGAAGCAGCGATTTTTCCAGATTCAGGAGAACCCCATGGACGTGAGGAACTTGGAAGCCGTGGCCACCGCTTCCTCTGTCCCTTGTCTGGAAGGACTTACTAGGAGCCACTCGTCCAGGTACGGGAACTTTCCTGAGATGCTCTGCGAGTACTGCAAAGCACTTTGTAAAGACTCGAGGCGCCAAGGATAGCCCAAAGGGCAGGACTCTGTATTGGTAGTGCTGGCCCAGAGCCACAAAGTGTAGATACTTGTGGCTTGGGTGCACTGGGACGTGTCGGTAGGCATCCTGCATGTCCAGAGAAGCCAGACAATCGTGTTGACGGAACAGAGGTAGGAGCGTTCCTAGCGATATCATCTTGAATTTCTCTTTGAAGAGGCATTTGTTTAACTTCCTTAGGTCTAGGATAGAGCGCACACTGCCTGTTTTCTTTGGAACCAGGAAGTAGAAACCTGTGTCCCCTTCTGCTTGCTGAACCACTTCTACTGCTCTGTTGTTCAGAAGCCCCTGAATTGCAGAAGCAAGAAGGTCTGACTGAGCAATAGTTTGGGCTGTTTGGGTGGACAATCTGGAGGGGTCTCTCAAATATTCAGAGAATAACCCTCTCGAATTATCGTGAGTACCCATTTGTCCGTTGTGACGGACTTCCACTGGTTGTAAAAACCGAGTCAGACGCCCTCCTGTCGAAGAGGAGTCCCCATCGGGCAGTTGAGGTGGGACATGGGCCAGGTATTCAGAGGGTGGCGGTAGGCACCTTCAGGCCTTGCGCCTTCTGCTGTGCTTTATTTTGCGACTGAGGGGCTTGGTTCTTGTTAAAAGCCCCTTGGCCTTTACCACGAAAGGACTGACAGTTATGAAACTGCTGGCAGTTTCTGCCCCGCTGAGGGGCAGCAGGGGCCGGCATGGCCGTCTTAATAGCAGTCCTAGTATTCTGAGTGGCCTCTAGTGCCTGCTCCACTTGTTGGCAAAACAGATAAAGTCCACCGAAAGGAAAGTTCATGACTCTCTGTTGAGCATCATTTGTGAACCCTCAAGTCCACAGCCATGAGTGACGCCGGGTGCATATCCCAGCCGCTGCTGCTTCAGAAGCAGTGTCAAAGGCACCCATAGCCACTTTACGTTGCTGATTGTTGGACTCAATGCCTCTAATAAGGGTGTGGAGAAGCTCTGAACTAGCGTCCGACTCCGGAAGATCCTCCACAGTGGCTTTGAGCGAATGCCAGAAAGTATGCTTGTACGGAGAGAAATAGCTCTGGTAGCTAGCAATACACATTCCTAGGGTAGCAGCAGCGAACACTTGCTTCCCCAAAGTGCCAATCTTATGGGATTCTTTATTCACTGGACGAGCCGTACATTCCTGAGGAAGAACAGCTTTGTTATGCTCTGCCAAGACCACTATGGCATCTGTAAAGACTTGAAAGGCAAGGATTGGGCTATCCTTAGCAGAAGCATATTTCCTGTTTATGGACTTAGCCACAGAAGGAATGAGCGCCGGACTGTCTCACACAATTTGTGAAAGAGTCTCGAAAGAGGGCTGTACTGGAGATGTCAATTCCACAGGAATTTCAGGAACATGCTGATAATGAAGGCGCAACAGCTTCCTAGGATCCACCTCAGAAGTCCAAAGAGAAAGAGTGGAATTCATATTCTTCAAAACAGACTTAAAATGTCCTTGACCAAGAGTTCTGCTGAAGTGGAGGGCTTACTTTCCACTCCAAAGGATGATTCCTCATCCAGATCATCCCCCTCATCGTAGATCAGGATCAGACTCAATATTATCTCCTACTAACCCAGAAGGTATAGTGCAGAAAAGAAAGGGAGGGAGAAGAGCAGGAGGAAGCACTCCCTGAATCGGAGTCGGGAAACCCTGGTACCCGAGGTGTTGCCATAGCCGAAAACAGCAATGGACAAGCGCCTGGAGACCCCAACCCCATAGCACCCAAGGCTGGAGACCTGAAAGTACGAGAAGGAGTAGGAGAAAGCAGTACCTGTGCCACAGCCATGTGAGGGGGGAAGCACGAGAGAGTGGCATCGACAGCACCGAAGGTGTTGCAACACTAGGCTGACCCAACCACCCCGCCTGTGGGTCCATGGCCCTCAGGCCCCGGGGTCAGCTCCATGAGCTGCAGAAGTTGGGACAATCGCCGGACCCACTGCTCCATAAGAGTGGCCCAATGATGAAATTGCTCACTGAAGGACCCACCCCCGGGGGTGGGGAAGGACTCTGGAGTAGAGGGCCACGGCTGCCAGGAACCGAAGTCGCAGGCAACCCAGGTGAAGTTGGGGTTGGCCTCCTGTTCCCCGCTATCGACGATCTCCATGCAGAAGTAGCAGAGAGTGACCTCGAGCAGTACCGCTTGTTCTTCGATCGGTGGGATGAAGAAGAGCTCCAGGCCAAGTGGCGCCGGGTCCCCGACCTCGATCGGGCCAGATTCTTTTTGTGCTTCCGGGAGGACCGCCCTTCCTCCTGAGCACTGGAGTGCCTGTGGTCAGACCCCCTTCTCCGAAGAGGGCGGCAGACTGGACCCACCCCTGCTGCTAAAACAGTTTTCAAGCGAAGTTTCCCTACTGTCACTGGCCCCCTTCATGGTCTACTCCGTCGAAGGTGGGCTGAAGAAGACTTATTCTCTTCATTGTTAAAACGAAATACTATGCCCACCCGGTGGCACAGAGGGCTGAGGCGCCTTACCTCGAACCACACTGGTGACCCGGGTTCGGGAACGGACTCGGGACGCCTGGGGTCGGCAGGGGGAGGACAGGATTGAGCGTCCAAAGGACTACTCTCCTATCCCGGGGTGGTATTGGGGACTGCCTCACTCAAGCAGCGGCTCCCAGTGGAGACTGGGGGCACAGCAGGAGCGGTGCAATGAGGGAACTTAGAAAACCAGAAATACCGCTCGCTGGTGGCCGCCGGATGACTGCTCTCCGTCCCCCGATTCCTCTGGTGCCTTTGATGGGCCTCCTTCCCTCAGCAGCATCCCTGGGCCCTACTGAAGAGCAATGCGCTGGACTCCCCCCGGTGCCTTCCCCCTTGGAGGAGGGGAACCCGCCCGGCGAAGGGTTACGTCCGGGACAGCCCAGGGACTGGCTGCGTTATGAAACGAGGGAGCTCGGGTAAGGCCGGTGAGGACTTGGAAAGGGGCCAGAAGGAGTGGGGGTTAGCAGGAGCACGGAGGGGATAAACAAATAATGCAAAAAAAAATAAAAAATAAAACCAATCAAATCTGAATGACTATGCTGCTGTTGTATAGACATGAATATTTGACTCCACTTGACGGTGAGAAAAAAGGAACTGAGGCAGTTGGAGGGTCGATGCCCAGGTAGCTTATATGGCGCAAGCCAATCTCGTGGTGCCACGCATGTGCAGTCCTATCTCAGCGCCGGCCCTCCTGAAGATGTTTGCCTCCCGCTGGGTCGTAGCACCTCCAGCGTAGACACTACTGTGAACGAGTGGTGGAGACTTTAAGCCCAGGAACAGCTACTGTAACAGGTGAGTAGCCTGTTTTTCTTGGGACGTGGATATATTGTTCTATTCAAACGTAATGGCAGACTCCTAGCAGTTCTTCTGGAGGAGGGAGGCAAGGCGCACACCCCCAACTTAGGGAACAGAGATTGGAGAACTGAGGCCCCAAAACAAGCATCCCGGCGTGACTCTAAGATTTCCTGGATAGGGACATCCCTAGAAGCAGCCACCGATGCAGCAGCATGATGGGTGGAATGAGCTTAGCCCTCTGGGAGGCTTCCTACCCTAGTCTAACCTATAGCAGAGATCAATTCATGATGTAATTCATCTGCCAATCGTCCGCTTAGCTGCAGGTTTGTCAGGTGCGGCTTTAGCAGAGGTGACAAACAGCTGGCGAACCTCTACCCGAACTTCAGCCGTGTGCTCTTTATAGTAAGACAGCGCTCTTCTCAGATCCAAAGTATGGATCCTGTATTCGGCATCCGAGGTGTGATTAGGGTAGAACACCGGCAGAGTCATCATCTAGTTCAGGTGGAACTTCGATACAACCTTCGGAAGGAACTTTGGGTTGGGGTGCAGGACAACCTTGTCCCTGAGGAAACCAAATGAGACGACTCAACAGAGAGTGCCTGGAGCTCCCCAATCCTTCTGGCTGACGTGATAGTCACCAGGAAGGCAGTCTTCCATGACAGGTGTGACATTTTGCACCTGTGCATCAGTCCGAATGGCTTGCCCATGAGCTTTGCCAGTACCAGCAGCAGATCCCACGGCGGTGGTGGTTCACACACCGGAGGGGAATTATGGTCGAGGCCTTTGAAGAAAGGCCTGACCAATTTCTCTTGTGCCACTGTCTGCTGACCAGCCCACGCCCGGTAAGCAGAGATGGCTACCAGGTGCACCTTAAGGGATGTTGACCGAAGACCCCCTTTGGAGAGAGACCAAAGGTAGTTGAGAACGCTAGCCAATGGACAGGACAAAGGGTCCAGCCCCTTGCCCTGACACCAAATGGAGAATCTCTTCCACTTGAAGGCATAGCACTTCCTGGTCGATTCCTTCATAGATGCCTCAACTGCAGTGAGTAAATCTTTGGAAAGACCCAAAGCCTGGAACGTCAGCCGCTCAGGAACCAGGCTGTCAGGTGCAGGGATTGAAGGTCCGGGTGGAGGACCTTCCCCTGATTGACCGGGAGCAGGTCCGGGCATGCTGGAAAACGCCTCGGGAGCCTGAGGCGGAGGAGATTGGGGTACCAAAACTGGCGGGGCTAGTCTGGAGCCACCAGGATCACCTGTGCCTTGTCCCTCCTGACCTTGAGTAGCACCTTGTGCATCAAGGGAAGTGGAGGTAAGGCATAACAGAGGCCTGGGGTCCATGGCTTTGAGAAGACATCCCCCTGTAGCGAGCACAAAACAGCATCAGCTCTGCGTTCTCTCTAGAGGTGAACAGGTCCATCTGAAGGGTGCCCCATTGGGAGAACAAGCTGTGTACTACCTCTGGATGGAGAGCCCACTCATGGGAGGCCTCACCCACACGGCTGAAGGTGTCTGCCAGCTGATTTGAGGCTCCTGCCACATGAATGGCTAGAAGATCCACCTCCAGTCGGCTCACGAGGGTCCAAACACGGAAAGCTTCCCTGCACAGAGGCCAGGAGTGCATGCCGCCATGTTTGTTGAGATAGTACATGGTCGTGGTGTTGTCTGTCTGGACCTGAATCACTTGACCCTGAAGGAATGGAGTGAATGCAGTCAGTGCCAGCCAGACTGCTCAGAGCTCCAGCCGGTTGATATGGCATCAGGATTCCTTGGGGATCCAGAGCCTGTGGACTCTGTGCTCCCCCCATGTGGGCTGGTGAGAGAGGCATCGGTCATCCAGATGAGAGTCTGCTTGGGATGGACAAACGGGATCCCTTCCTGCAGATGCTCCGGGATGGTCCACCATTGGAGAGCGTCCCACATCTTCTGGGTTACAGTGACCAGCTGGTTGAAATGATCTAGTCGCCAAGTCCACTGACTGGCCAGCTCCCACTGAAGGGGGCGCATATGCCACTGAGCCCATCGGACCATGGAGGTGCTGGCTGCCATGTAACCCAGAAGTCGCAGGAAGTCCTGGGCAGAGTGCAAGTGCCCAACCAGAAATGATCGGGCAAAGGAGGAGAGAACCTCCGCCCTGTCTGTCAGGAGCCTGGCTCTTGCTCGGCAGGAGTCTAGCTCTGCCCTGATGGAAGCAAATCACCTGAGAAGGCACGCATTCCAACCTGGCCTCGTTGACCAGGAGGCCAAGGTTGATGCAGGTCTGGAGGGCCAGATCCCTGGACCTCTCCACCTCCTATCTGGAGGGACCCGCTATAAGCCAATCGTCCAGACAGAGGTACACCCTGACCCCTTCATGCCGAAGATGGGCTGCCACCACTGAAATGCATTTGGTGAAGACCCTGGGGGCTAATGACAGGCCGAACAGCATGGCTTGGAACTCATAGAGGGTTCCCTCTGCCCTGAAGTGGAGGAACTTTTGGTGTGATGGACGGATCAGGATGTGGAAGAACACGTCCTGCAGATCCAGAGAGCTAAACCACATGTTCTGCCTGAGAGATGGTATGATCCGAGACAGAGTTACCATCCTGAGGATACGAGACCTAAGAAACTTGTTCAGGTCGTGCTGATCTAGAATGGGGCACCAGCCCACAGTCTGTTTTGGGACCAGGAAGTACCTGGAAACTAACCCTGCGATGACAGGGGGATCCGTGACTGACCACTACCTCCTTGTGGAGGAGCTGGGCAATGTCATCTTAGAGAGCCGACCGTGTCCATGGAAAACTCCTCTTGTGGGATGCGGGCATGGCTTGGTGGGTACTGCTTCAATTCCAGAGGGAGGCCCTGGCCGACCACTTCCAATACCCATCTGTCCACTGTAACAGTGGACCAAGCGAAAAGGAAGTGGCAGAGCTGGGCCCCCCCAAAGGAGAACCCAGAGTGGGCATGATGGACATGGGAGTGGACACCCTCATCCCATCACTGTGCAAGCTTGGAGGAGGAGGAACCGGCAGCAGGACAGCCAGAACCCATCCCTCCGGGCTTACGGGCCGCCGAAGCCCCTGACGTGGGCCAAGGGTGCCAAGATTGAGCCTGCTGCTGCTGCCCAGATTGGTACAGGGCCTGCTTGGCTGCAGGGGCAGAAGGACATAAGGGATTGTGCTTCTGCTTCTTGGAACCCTGAGGTTCCATCTAGGTGGAAGCAAGAGAGTCCAAGGTGGCACTGGACTTCTCGATGCGTTGAAGGTGACCATCAACCCCTGGAACGAACAAGTCGGTGCCCAGGAAGGGTACGTCTGCCAGACTGTGCTGGGTGTTTGCCGTTAAAGTCGAGCCCCTCAGCCAGGCCCTGCGGCACAAGGCTATTGCAGCCGCCACTGAATGGTCACAGGAGTCCCCAATGTCCAGAGCCATCTGGAGTTGCTGCTTGCAACACCCCGACCCTGGTCCCGGACCTGCTTGACCGTAGTCTGAAGGTCCACGGGAAGATGAGGAAGCACCTCATCTAGACAGCCCAGATGGGCACGGGAGAAGTGTGCCATGATGACAACCGAGCTCTCCTGATGGAGACTAAGCGAAGAGGCAGCATAGACTTTCCTAGTACAGTGGTCCAGTTTCTTGGACTCTTTGTCTAGAGGTTTATCAGTGTCTCCTGAATTACCCGAGCACCAAAACACAAAGTCTGCCACCAACCCCATGGCCGAGAGGTGCTCCGTGATCCCGCGTACTTGTGGGCCATCCAGGCTGAAGGTGCAGAGCAGGAGGCAGGGGTGCTGCCAAAGCGCCAGGGCTGGGCCAACAATGTCTTCGGCCACTGGGAAGGCCTCTGTCGGAGAAACTCCTTTATCCAGAATGTCTGCTAGGGGATATCGAGCCCGTTTTTGAACAGGCTCCAAAGGCATCCCCGTGGATTCGAAGAGAAGATGGAGGATGCCCATGAAGGACGCAGGACCCTCCTCCGTTGAGAGACCTCCGAGCGATTCCTCGTCAAGTGGACGGGAATGCAAAGAGGAGTCCTCAGACTCCAGATAGATCGGCCGATCACCTGCATCACCCGCGACCCACCGCGGATGGTTGGGAGTAAGTGTGACTAACAGACTGTGTGGGAGGCCCCTTAGCGGGCAGAGACTCCTTGAAAGGAGCTCGCAAAGGAGGCTGTTTAGATGGCGGCTCTACCATAACTGGCAGAGAGGCGGGTTTCAGCCAAGTTGTGAGGGCCTTCACTGGCTCTGCGGGCAGAGATACAGTGTCACTCAGCTCCGGAGGAGTTGGTGTCGGCCTAGAGGGCGACAGCCATGTGATGGGGTGACGTGGAAGCCGGGGTCGACTTCGGACCGACCAACACAAACTGTTGCCACAGAAGATCCTCGTAGTGTCGATGCAACTTGCGCCGAAGCCTCGCCTCTTCCAAGGAGGATGAGGATGAATAGTGGCGGCGCTGCTTTTTGGAACATCCAGAGTGGCGTTTGTGAGTGCTCTTCTACCTGTCGGACGAAGATGACTGAGACCTAGTCCTCGACTGTCTGGGGGACCAAAGGGGGTGCTCAGAAGGAGCCAGGGAGATCTGCAGCTCCTCCAGGTCAGGGACAGGGACGGTGAAGAGGTTCCCAGCAGGCTGGGTCTCCTCCTCAGTAGGTCCAGGCAGGACAACGGGTCGATGGGGTCAATAATGATCTCGACCGGGTCGTCATCCCGCATCTTAGCCAGCTGACCTGACGGGGGCACTGTGAAGCCAGCAGCCGAGGCCACAATTTCAACCGAAGTTGAAACTGGAGATTCCTGGGAACGAGATTGCTCTCGATCCCAAGAACGACAATGTCGAGTCTTCACCTTGTCTCGACTCCTTGGAATATTTTTCCTTTTGACAGGAGCTGTGTGAAGCAGACGGGCCTTCCCCCTTGGTAGGGAGAGACTGGCACAACTCCTTGAATGAGCCTTAAAAGGTGGAGCCCAGTTTGAGTGGGATGAAGACCAAAGCTGAAGAAGGACTGATTGGTGGCCCAAGCTGCCTCCTCCTCAAAGGCCTTAATTTGCTAGAGTTGTTCAGCGGACCCTGCAGCCGCGCAGACCACCCAACAGGCCTCTTTAGATTTGACTGGTGGGTCTCGTTTCTCTGTTTGGCTGAGCTGTAATTGGGCGAGGCGATTGTCTACGTTCGGCTGGAACGAGCGACAAAACTGTAGGCCTGGATATCATGATTGTGACCCAGGCAGTAGACGCACATGGCGTGTGGGTCAGTGCGAGACATCATCTGCCCGCAGGAGCACTGGCGGGACCCGGGCGAGGACTTGTCCTCCATCGCGGTCGAAGATCGTAGCGGTGAAACTCTTGACGAGTTTAAATTTTGGTAAGCAATCCAAAGATTTAAGCGCCAGGGCCTACTCAACGAGGGAGCGGTAAGGAGGGAACCTCATTCTTCCAAGCGGAATGGAAGATCTGGCGTCAAGGGGGCAGACCCGAGAGATATACCACCTGGGTGGCTGGGAGGAGCCAACTTAAAGACTTCTGGCAAGATATTTAAAGGGAAAGGACATGCCATTACATGTGGATAGAACAACATATCCACTTCCCTAGCATTAAAAGCTCTTCAGGAGCAGCATGCTGCAGGGATTGAGGGGCGTATACTTATTTATTTATTGAAATGTTTCACCAGGAAAGGCACACTGAACAAGTTGCTTGTCTCACGATGCAACGGGAGAGTACATCCAATGAGAACAGCAACAAAAATTTACAGGGAGTCAGTCATTTTACACATATTACATGTCCTAATATAAAGTTCACATACAGAGTAAAAACATATTAATTAAGTGCAATGGATCCTAACAGAGCAGCAAAATGCATGGATGCTAGTGGAGAGATTAGGGTACGGGCAAAAGTACATAATAAAAACATGGAGGACAGCATATAAAAAGCCAGAAAGAGACTTGGCGGAAGTGGGGAATGAGGGAGGGGTAGGCATAATAATGTAAAGGAGTGAGGGGTATACCCCTTATTACAAGTAACTAGACAAAGGGTACAATGCCTAATTGATATTAAAACTGAGCAAGCACTCCAATTCATTAAGCAGAAGTACTATGAAAATGGCTCGAGGGCATCTCTGATATTGGCGCACTGCCTTCGTAAAAAAGTTGCACAAACAACCGTCGCACAAATTCGGTGATCAGGGGCCATGGGGTTGGAGAATTCACCCACTAGGATTATGCAAATCTTTAAAGCACATTGTAACATGCAGTGTCAGTGGCTCAGTAGGTAGCACACTCGCCTCTGAAGCCGGGAGATCAGAGGGCTGTGGGTTCAGTTCCCACATCTGGCACTTGGGTTAATATCCCAGTACTGACACTGTGGCGCAGCATGAGAGGGGGTGCTGCACTTCTGAGGTGCCATCTTTCGGATGAGACGTTAAACCGAGGTCCCATCTGTCTGGATTGGTGGTAGTTCAGATGGATGTTAAAGATCCCATGGCACTTATCGAAAAGAGTAGGGGAATTCCCTGGTGTCCTGGCCAAATTTCCCTCATTCACTAAAAATATCACTGACAGTTTCATCTGGTTCAAGGTCAGTTGGCATTCATTTGTAGACCCCTCCCCCGGGTTGTGCCTGAAAATAGGCAGGATTTGTCTAGTGCACTTACCCGGTCAACAAAAACTAAATAAAAATAAATAATGGCAACACTGAAATCAAGTAATCTAATTGGTCAAAACACATCAACTGACACATCCAACCACGTATTAATTCCCTAGAAATGACCTATCTTTCAAAGCAAGAAAATCAGGATCGCACCTCAGTGAAAGTCGCAATCCGACCTATAGGTGGCACTGTGTTAAGAATACTGTGCTATCTGTTTCTTACCTGCTACATGGCGAAAAAAATCTACCTTGGCCTTGCACCTTCTGGGGTCTCAACTCTGTCACAACACCGAATTAACAAATGGTGCCTTAGGAGATCCACGCTACAGCTACCGAAAGTCCCCCACTGTCACACTTCACAGGGACAATGCTCTTTTGCTTATCGAGCGCCACTCTGGTTCAATGGCCTCAGCCCCACCATCTCCTCTGCCCCAACAACTGGTATGTTTAAAACTAGGCTCCGGGACTATCTCACTACCAACAGCTCCTGTGACTGCCCAACTTAACCTTGTTTCTCCACTTCCCTTCCTGCTCTAGTGGTTCCCCCACTGGATTCTACCCTCACATCTTGGTATACTCCAATGCTGCACTTTTCACCCTCTCCCCACCCTTCCTACATTCCTTCTCCCCCCCTCCTCTCTTCCCTCTCCCTATGACTCTGGCACTTCTTATCTGTTGTCTATTTTCTCTGAAAAATGCCGCTGGCTGCCTTGTTACAATGCTACCCTTGAATTGTATTAATCTGTACTCTGCTTGCAATATCCACATTGTTGTAATGTCTGTCCTGATGTTCCCCATAATTTGTATTTCTCTGACGTGGCACCTTTGTAAAAGAGCCAAGGCTCAAAGGTATTTGTAATCCTAGACTTGATAAATAAAAAATAAAATCTGTTAAAGCAAGAAAATCAGGATCATACCTCAGTGAAAGTCGCAATCCGACCTATAGGTGGCACTGTGTCAAGAATACTGTGCTATCTTTTAAAGCAAGAAAATCAGGATCGCACCTCCGTGAAACTCGCAATCTGACCTATAGGTGGCACTGTGTTAAGAATACTGTGCAAGAATGTATGCATGTTAGAAATTTTTCCCAGAATGCATTACCAACATAAATGAATGTGAGGCAGGAATAGAACTGAAAAGAATGAAAAGTGGTCAGTACAAGTAGGAATTTTGGATGTTGAATCAGTATTGTACATGTGTTTTCCTACATAATCCAAACTTAGTAGTTGTAATAAATTAGTAGCCACTACATTAATACATGTGGCCTGTGCAACGTGCACATTGGGAGTTCTGAAAGGCAGAGAAGTGAAGCATTTCTTCTAAGACATGAAGTTCTTTACTTTACATGATTGTTGTGATTTCACTATTTTTCCATGAGAAATACCAGTATACAACAGTAATCCCATTGTATAATTCCATGTTACAAGTGCCTTAATGACCTCGACAGGAGATGATTTTCCAGGCATTAATGCATGGCTGGGTGGTGGGAAGTTCCTGTCGAGATCATTAAGGCTTCCTTATCGAGAGCTATATATACACCAGAGGAACCAACAGATTCCTTGGGCATAATCAGGGTTGTAACTATCAGGCTTATCTCAGGAACAAGCAAATGCCCTGGACTCTCCGATCACCAGAGCAGAGCTGGAGACAGTGGTCTCTAATCTGAAAATCAATAAAATCCCAGGTTCAGACAGATATTCGGGGTAATTTTATAAAGAATTTAGGGAAAAATTATTACCAGTCCTCCACAGGGTCTGCCTGGGAATTCAGGAAGGAGAAGCAGCACCTCAGACGTGGAGATATGTCACAATTTCGGAGTGTTCCCAAACCTGGCAAGGACCATACCCTTTGTTCCTCCTGTAGGCCAATCTCTGTATTTTAAATATAGACTATAAAATCTTTGTGGCTGTGATGGCTAGGAGGCTGGAATTCATTCCTCCCTCCTTAATTAATATGGATCAATGTGGCTTTATTCCAACCAGGCAGGCTCAGGACAACACAAAGAGGACACTCCATATCCTCTGCCACGCTTCTCGGTTGGGGGTGCCTTTCCTATTACTAAGTCTGGATGCGGAGAAGACCTTTGACTGGGTGGTGTAGCCTTTTTTGACAACAGCAGTGGCAAGGGTGAGGCTACTGGAGGACTTAGAACTATCATGGCCCTTTACCACCAACCGATGGCCTATGTTAAAGTCAATGGAGCAGTCTCGGAACCAATCCCTCTGTCACGGGGCACTTCACCCCTGCCTTTTGCTACATATTTAGAGCCTATGCCATTCGACAGGAAGCTGCAGTGGAGGGGGTGATGGAGGGAAGAGATCACAAGTTGGCACTAAACGCTGATGATATATTAGTGTATATGACGAACCCAGACGCCTCACTGCCACCTTTATGGCAGCTCCTGACCGAGTTTAGTAGAGTAGTGGGCTATAGAATTAACTCCTCTAAAATGGAGGTCCTGTAACTGCAATATGAACCTTCAGATTGTACTAAAAAGTCCTTCCCATTCAGATGGGGCCTAGACACCTTGAAATATTTAGGAGTGCACCTAGTAAAGGACCATATCAAACTATTCGATGCAAATTACACCCCACTGAAGCAGTTTTCTTCAGATCTTTAGAGATGGAAGGCACTGCCACTGCCCTTACTACAAAGGGTGGATGTGGTGCAAATGAATCTGTTGCCTCACTTTCTCTACCTAGCCCAGACCCTTCTGGCTAATATACCGGATAGTTACTTTAGAGACATAAACAAGAAAATATCTAGATATATCTGGGCATCACAGAGACCCAGAATATGTTACTCTATTTTGCAGTTGCCAAAAAAACAGGGGGGTCTGTCCCTGCCAGATCTGAAAACCTATCAGGCAGCACAGCTTCGAACAGTAGTTTACTGGTTGCAGCCACAATATGAGGCCAAATGGAAACAACTGGAAGTCAGGAGAGAAGTCCTAATAAATCTAAACAAAATTGTGTACTAGTCTATCCTAATACACCAATGCAAGGTATTACTACCAATCCTTACACCATCAATACATTAAATTGCTGGAGGTCTATAATAAGCTCACAAAATTTACTTACCTCTAGCCCCCCTCCTATACCCTCTCCCTTACCTGACCTCCTTCACCCCTGCCCACCTAGATAACGGGTACCCATAGGTGGGAACGGCTGGGACTACACTTACTGAGTCACTTTATCAAAAATAATGCAGTAACATCATTTGCAGACTTGCTGGGAAATTATGGAGTGCGACCCCAAGAACAGTTCAGATTTTTTCAAGTGAGAAATTTTATCAGAACTCAGTTCCTGAGTTTGTTGACTGGGTCTCCTGTCCCCATGTTAATTGAAAACATAGGTTGGGCTTTGAGAGGGGGCGCTTTACTAGATCACATGATATATCTGTATACTGAACTGATGCAGGTTAAACAGGACTCCTTACAGAAGGCGAGAGCTGCTTGGGAATCAGACTTGGGTCTTTCTATACAAGATGAAGTTTAGGAAAGGCATAGATGCATAGAAACTGTCGGCAGATAAGGGCCTATGGCCCACCCAGTCTGCCCATTTGAGCTTGTAAGTTCCTTCTGTTTTTGTAAAAGTCTGCTGCCCCTTACCTCCAGAATTCCCTTATGTCTATCCTATGCATTCTTAAATCCCGTGATTGTTTCAGCCCCCACCACTTCCTTTGGCAGGGTGTTCCACATGTCCACCACCCTTTCTGTGAGGGCAGTTTTTGACGTATCCACCAGCTCCTGCACCATAGAATCTGATCAATTGCGGGTGACAGCCTAGACATATTTCCAAAGGGCTTTCTGATATTTGGCTGTGAATACCATGCAAGAAGAAAGCCTGAGAAGCAGGGAAGCTGTGGCATACATTTTCTTTGCTATAAAGTCAATTTTCTTGGAATCCTTGTCAAGGGGAGAGGGCAACAAGGAGACTCCAGCTTTCTCACAAGCTGCCTGCTGCACTATACTTTTGTGGCTAGGGTGTGCAGACAAGAACTTGGTACCATTTTTAGACAATTTATGTTTTCTCTCAAGCCGCTTATCAACCCGATACTGAAGTGAGGTGTTGAAGCACCTTCATGGTATTTTTTCTAAATGCATTATAGATAGGGATGACCAGGGTCTTTGAGGATAAAAAACCCTTCATCTCCCTATAATCTTAGTCTTCATCGACATCCTGGTTGGGCTCCTGAGTAGGAAGGTGCACGGTATCCGGCATATTTTGTATAAATGTTAACACAGAGGAAGGATCCTCGTAGTCACCCGGGGGATCCACAAGGTGAGGGTCGGAGGACTCCTGGGGCTCAAGGCCCTCAAAATCCATGTCAGGGGCATCATAAAATTGATAATCATCTGCATCACCCACACAGTCTACAGAAGAGAGAACTGTGGAAGAGTGCTTGCCAGCCCCAGTAAATCGAGGACCCATCTTTTGAAGGGTCTGAAACAGTTGCCATGCTTTTTCCATATCTTGCACTGACGGAAGAACCTGCGCAGTTTGTAAGTGTTTTGTTTTTTCTGCACGCTTTAAGCTGCCTGTTGTCTCGCTATTAGCTTTTGCAGGAGCAACGGAAGCGTATTTGATGAAGTGGCTAAAAAGAAACTCTGTCAAGACAGAGGCTTGATCAAGCTTCCTTTTTTCGTCACTCTTATTTTTCAATTTGTGAGGAACTTCCTCTTTGGAAGCTTTATTTTTTGACTGGGATCTGGAGGGTTCCTCAGCACCTCTGCTTTTGGTATTAGTACTTTTGAATGGCCCCTCGTCGGAAGCCTTTGATTTATCCTCAGCCATAATAATCAAAGGTTTGTCTGTTATGTTCATCAATTTAAGCAAAGCAAACCAGTTCTGGTCCTACGAACTGAGTGCAGGATTCTGTGAAAATGCCACCGGCCAGTCCTGCCCCCAGTTAATAACCACTATTACCAGTGCCTTTTTTTTGGTTGTAAAACTGGGATCGATACCAGTGCCAATCTTAATAGAAACCCAGTAATACTCAACTGTGCACAGGTGGCTGCTGGACCCTTACGGACAGTCCTGACACAGATACCACCAAGGTCCAGTAATATAACAAAAAAGGTTTCCTCGTACTGTTTAAATTTGAAATCTACTGCAGGTGCCTTGCGGTAAACCCTGTGAGGTCTGCGGTAAACAAGGCAACTGTCCCTAATTCAACAGTTCCCACAAAAATTTGCCCCAAAAATGAAGGAAACTGTCGAAAATAAGCACCTGCGATAAAATTAGGCTTTAAACTAAATAGTCACGGTAAAAATAAAGTCAAAATAGTGCTGTCGTGCTGAAAATAAAAAAAATTGAGCAGCGCTAATAAAAAAAGTAAAACTTCCACTCAGCACACTAAAGGAAATAATTTATGAGGAAAACTTTACCCAGATAAGCACTAGGAGGCTGTCAACAAGGAAAGTTGGTAGACACCTCTGAGGCAATATTGCTCAGTCCAGCGGAGAAAAAATTCTGAAGCATTCAACAGCTCTCACTCGGCTCACATCCCCTCTTGTCTTTTGATTGGCTTGGCCCTATGCTCATTTAAATATCTCTTAAAGGCACACCTCCGGGGCAGTTGCACCTAGCCAGCTAAGTGCAAAAAAGTTACTGATGCTAAAGGACTTCTGGGGTAAGAAAACTAGGTTTCAAATTTTCAATAGCCGCAAAACAATTCTAAGTAAAGACAGCAAAGAAATAACAGTACCACTAAAAGCCCACAAATCTAGGTTTAATACAAAAGCATCAAGTAAAAACATCAAAGTAAAACAGCACCACTAAAAGCACTCAAACTAGGTTTAAAATTTTCAACAGCCCCCAAACAATTCTAAGTAAAGACAGCAAGAAATAACAGGACCACTAAAAGCCATCTTAAACTCCTGCACAAAGGCACTGCCCACTTTAAGGTGGAAAGAATTTTCTTGGAAGGTTACCCTTCGCTTTTTTAGGACTCCTGCAATTACGGCAAAATTCCTACAGGGGGAGGTGCGGGTTGCTGGAGGAGATGTGGGATCTCACCTGCTACACATGGACATATCTTTTGGAAGTGTCTAAGGCTCCAGCCCTTCATACAAGATTTACAGGAGTCCCAGACTGAGATTGTTGATCTCTTCTTGCAGCTCACACCTGATTATTTTCTTTTTTACAAACTTCCCAGAGGGATGTAGGGATGTAAATTCAAAGAAAATACTTATTACTTGTCTTCTGGCGGCTAAGAAAGCAATTACCAGGAAATGGTTGACAGAGGAGGCTCCCTAATTGGATCAGTGGCATGAGTTAATGCTGGGGCTGTATCAGATGGAGCGACTCGCAGCCGTGGTGAATACTCTGGAGGTGCTGGGTTCTGTATATCATACGACACAGACCTGATTTTGTGCCATGATACTTTGAGGGAGGGGAAGCATCATACATTACAGGGAGAGAGTGAGAAATTATGGGATTCCCCTCTTAAAACAGAATGTAATTAAATGCCCTATTTTCACCCTGATAATATTGTAAATTGTAAAAGGCTAAAAGATTAACTGTAGCTGCATTTTCGAACTGCCATGCAACTTTTATTGTATATGTTATGAATGTTATGTGTTTGGAAGACGTTTCCTTCAAAAATGAAAAAAAAAATAAAAAAGATTGGGAAGCCTTTAAGAAATAAATGCAAGGGTCAGATCAGGAAAGCCAAAAAATGCTGTTATAAAACAAGAATAGAGGAAAGTACAGATCAACTTACTGGAAATTAAAACGTTGGAGGGATCATCAGATACCAAAAACAAAGATACATATTACAGACGACAAGGGGAAGGAACTTACAAAGATAGAGATGGCAGATCTGTTAAATAACTATTTTTGTACACTACCACATGTAAATTTACTGGAGAATGGACCACTAATACAAGAAGCTAATAAGAAGATAGGAACTAATTTATATAACAAATGTCCCAGATTTTATTTCAGAGTCATAAAGCAGAGTATGGAAAGTAATAAATGGTTTGAATTCTAAAAAAATCATGTGGCCTAGATTAGACTGAAATAACATTTTTGAAACATGTATTTGAAATCGTAACTCCTGTCTTAACAAAAATCTAGAACTGGTGTTTAATGGAAGGATTATATCCCAATTATTGGAAGCTAGCCAAGGTGGTACCCATCTATGAAGGGGGAGATTGTAATAACCCATCAAATTATCAACCAGTGTGGTCATTGTCTGCCATATCAATGTTGGTAAACTAATATATAGATAAATATGATTTATTGACCAGGCATCAATCTGGTTTTAGGGCGGGGAGGTCGACTAGCATTGTACTCATGAACTTTGTGAACACAGTAACAACTAGATTGGACAAGGGGAAGTCAGCGGGTGCAATGTACATCAACCTCTCCAAAGTGTTTGATTTAGTGGACCATGAAACATTACTAGCAAGACTAGAGCAGGTAGGGAGGGATGTCAGACAAGGGTTTCAATTTATCTTCACAATAGGAAGCAACAAGTCATGGTAAAAGGTACACTATCAAATTCACAGATTTTAAGCAGGGGAGTACCACAAGACCCCATTCTGAGACCCCTATTGTTTTTGATGTACATTAATAAGTTGCCAAATTGCACAACTAGTACAGAAATACAACTTTACGCAGATGACAGTGTTAATAGGTTGAGCAGCATCTCAAACTGAACTCAAAAATATTTTGCAGTAGGATTTTAACGGACTTCAGGAATGGTTTAGAAGGTCAAATATGGTGATGAGTGCAAAGAAAACACAGGCAATGCTATTTAGGCAAAATAGGACAACGATTAACAATGAAACAAACCTAAACATAGACACACTAAATAGGCAGGCATTAACAAATGTGAGAGAATACAAATATTTGGGAGTGATTATAGATGACAAAATTTGATTCACACATAAATAATAGTACTAAAAAGGTAAAAAAAAAAGACTAGGAGCCTTGAGAAGGAAAGCATGTTTTTATTCCCAAAGCAACAAGAAATACAATAGCTGTACAACTTCTGCTGCCATTCTGGAGTATAGATATATCGTTTATAAGCATGCTAATTATGCTAAACTACGTAAATTAGACTTATTGTACAATAAATTATAGTGAGATTTATATTAGGATGTGCCTGTGATTGACACCACTGCTTAAAGGACTTAAACCGTGAAGTCCCTTACGGGTAGGGTTCCCAAGGCTCCCCTGGACCTTATTGTTATGGCGCCTGGTACGTTGAGGAACCCAGTGGTACTGCTAATGCCTTCAACCAAGCCTTTATGTCCTTAGTGCTGTACTACCACCAAGCTATCTCACCTCCCCACCGCCTGGACTAGAGAACTCTCCCCACCAGCACCTTCATGGCACACCTCCATTCTATTTCAAGCACATAACCATAGCCGATACCATTACATATATCAAGCAGGTCTTGGGCAAGACAAGGACTTCCGATGATGTTATACCCTCTATGGCAGCATAGCCCATTCGGCTCCCGATCCTCCTGGATAAAATCTCCTACAATACAGCGCTTGCAATATAAAAACATTTGGTGCAGCGAGGAGACTCTTTATGCCAAGGAGAGGCGAAAGAAAGAATTTCAAGCCTGATGAGGGGAGAGATGAGGGTGGATTAACCGACGGGGACTTGGGCAGCGAGGGATCACAGGCCTCGACCTCTTCTCTTCGTAGCAGAACTAGCTCCAAGCAAATACCGTTTGCTGCAATTCAAAGGCAGATGACATTGGTCCTCTTGGAGCTGCGGGACTTCCGCAAGGAGATGTGCTTCATGGTGATGGCTCTTCGTACCGACATCAACAAAACTGAAACCCGACAACAAAACCTCGAGTCACAGGCCGCGGAAATGGACAGCAGAGTAGACTGCACAGAAAAGAGCAATCACTCAACTACACCAGGACATCCAAGAGTTACAAGCAAGAGCGGAGGATGCCGAAAGGCGCAACAGATGGAATAATATCCGTATTTCTGGTATACCCGAGGGAACTGAGGATACTGATATGCTCACATTCATAAGGAAACTAATACAAGAATCCATACAACACCCCCGAGTCCCTGACCTTGGAATTGGATTGTGCCCACTGGATCCTGCCCACCGCACACTCGGTCCCAAACCAGCGCAGGGTGCCCACCCTCATACCATAATTGTTCGATTCCTCAGATTCCAAGAAAAAGAGACAGTTTTACAAGCTGCCTGGAAACAAGGGGAAGTACTCTTTCAAATATATCGCTTATATTTAGAGAACGACTACGCCCCTGAGATAATGAATCGAAGGAAACAGTACATACCAATCATGCGAGCACTCAAGGCTGCAGGTTTACGGTTCCGCACCCCATATCCCACAGAGATAGTAATCCATTTTACTGATGGCTCACAGACCTTTGAAACAGCGATGGCAGCTACTACTGAATTGAAAAATCAGCAAACAGAGGTGCAACAGGGTCCAATTTCTCAAAAGCCAACCCTTGACTCCAAACTATCACAGCAGATGTGGAACACGGGAACAAAAGAAGCACGCAGAAGACAAGGGCAGGAAGCCATCAAGCAAATCACTACCTCCCTTCGCCAGCAATCGCAGAGCTGAGCCACTGACATGAATACCTCGAGACCTACCGGTAAAGGATCCCCACACTGAAGCATTTGGGACAGTGCCCGACAGAACGGGGAAAGGACTCAGTTATAAGGAGTTTGGCCTACAAGACATACGGGACATGATGGGATCTCATGATTCCTTTCCTGTTCTCCTCTTCGAGCGGCTGGAGAAGCCACGCGCTAAAGACTAAGAACCTTCGAGGACAAAATATTTCAACATCAAACTCTCAGATAAGTCCCAGTCCACTAAAATTTTTATCTATGTTTCTAACTAACTGTGGCTTTAGGGGTTAGATATATTGCCACCTTTAGCAAATAGTTGCCTGACTTCCCTCTCCCCAAAAGATACTAAACTAATGCTCTTAAATGGCAGGACAAGGTGGAAAACCTGCTCCCCATCATTCCTATTCTACCATATGCTTCTATTACCTAGACTGGGACTAACATATTTCTAATATTTACTAACCAGCTACTCGGAGGGGGGAAATACTGGGAAAATGTAGGGGTGAATATGCCCATTAAGGGTAAATTGAGTGATTAAAGGCCAATGGTACTGTATCTTGTCCGTAATTTTGATATTTGTGGGGCAGATGCACAGGATAGTTGATGTCCATGCCCTCGCCCTCACCATAACCTCCCCCCTCAACCCTGACTACTCTGTACAACTCCCCCATCTGATCTCTTGCCTCAGGAAGGTATGAGACCTGCCCCTGATAAGTTAAGGGAGGAATTTCTCTCTTATTGAGTCTGAGTGGCGGTTGGGGATCCCCCCCCCTTACTCCCACACTCCTCCTCAACATAATAAACTAATATAGGGGAGGATCAGGGACGGTCACAAACTCCTACTTTCCCCTTCCCCAATTGATACTAGAAGTGTCAAACGCTCTCAACACTTTCAAGAGCATAGGTGAGTATCTTGAACACACACCAAGGTCATGCCATATGACCGACAAAATGGAAGTACTCTCACCAGACGGCTGACTAGTCTGGTTCTGTTGGCCCAGTTGGCCCAAATAGTTAGGTTTGGCCAACTGAAGTTTTTTAGATGTTTTACACAGTTAGAGGAGAGTTCTCCTCACTATATTTCATGTAGACAGTCGCACTTCCCCCCAAAAATAAACGAATACTTCAGTGTCAGTAAACTGACAGTTCAGGGTTTGGCATGAAAAATTCTTTTAAATGTTTGTAATATGATACAATGTCTGGAACACCTTTACAGATCTTTTCATTGAATGTTAACGGGCTGGGCAGCCCTGTTAAGAGAACAAGAATGATTTCATTATTTAAAAGGTCCCATGCAGGAAGAAAAAATTACTCACCTTAGTAATGTTGTTTCTTCTAATGGAGTCTTGCTATATTATAGACATTAGCAGTTTGATCCAGCTCTAGAACTGCCCCGGAGTGAAATGGTTAAAACCATTCCAAAATAGAATTTTGGCACGAGAGCAGCTCTATCTGTGTCATTTCAAACCTGAACTGTCAGATCTTTACAAGCCAAACTCACTAAGGTCTGTGTGGAAGCTGTAACCTACACTAGCCAAATGGCTACCTAAATAATAACAACCACTGATGGTCCCAACACCCAAGACTCAAGTCAGGGGACCAGAAATACTAACACCATTCTAATAATATGAAAATGGAACATAAGTATAATAAAACACACACGCGTACACATACACACCCCCAAAGTCCCAAAGGGACAAAATGCTAACAGGCATAAGTAGTGCCCACACTAAGTTGCCCGCACCCCACCAAGTAGAGGTTCTGAGAGGGGCAGGTTGGGGGGGAGATCTATAATATAGCAAGACTCCATTAGAAGAAACAACATTACTAAGGTGAGTAATTTTTTCTTCAAACAACATGAAGTCTTGCTATATTATAGACATTAGCAGAATACACAGCAGTACCTCCATGGAGGAGGGGCAGAACCTACTTAGGGAATAGGCTCTGAAGAACAGCTGTGCCAAACCGAGCATCTCTCCTGGCCTGGACATCCAGGGAGTAATGCTTGGTAAAAGTGTGTACTGTTTTCCAAGTAGCAGCCTGGCAAATCTCTAATAAAGGGATATCTCTGGCAGCAGCTAGAGACGCAGCTGTACCCCTGGTAGAATGAGCCCTCAAACCGGTGGGGGCTCTGCCCACTTTCTGATAACAAAATTGGATACAAGAGACAATCCACCTGGCTATTGATCTCTTAGTGGCAGGTTTGCCTTTCCCAACTTCACCATAGGTAAGGAAAAGTTAGAGGGATTCGAACCTGTGACCTTTGGTACGCTCTATATAATAACTAAGAGCTCTCTTAACATCCAGGCTGTGCAATCTCCTCTCACCCTAAGAGGAGCGATCAGTGAAAAATACTGGAAGGGAGATAGATTGATTAAGATGGAAATCTGAAACCACCATAGGCAAAAACTTCCTATTAGTCCTAAGGACTACCTTATCCCTGTGGAAAGAAATAAAGTCAGTCTCCACTGACAAGGCTTGCAATTCACTTATGCGTCTGGCAGAAGTGATAGCCACTAGAAAAACAGTTTTCCAAGTTAGGTACTTAAGCTCTGCAGAAGACAGAGGTACAAAAGGGGGTTGCATTAACTGGGCAATGCAAACATTAAGGTCCCAAGCAGGGGCCGGTTCCCGAAAGGGAGGATTAGTATGGAGTAATCCCTTAAAAAACTTGGAAAACACAGGATGAGAGGAAAGAGGGATGACTTTCCTGCTGACACAAAAGCAGAGACAGCTGCCAAATGAACTCTCAGGGTAGCTGGTCTGAGACCCAAGGAATTAAGATGTACCATGTAATCTAACAAAATGGGCAATTCAGCAGATTCTGGGGAAATATTTTTCCCAGCACACCAAATGGAAAACCTTTTCCATTTAGAACTATAAGTAGCCCTAGTGGAAGGCTTTCTGGAAGCCTTTAGGATCTCAAGAACACCCTGAGAGAGGTGTAAATCAGCAAACTCTAACTCAAGAGCCAGGCCTTGAGGTTGAGGGATTTGAGGTCGGATACCAAACCCTTCCCTGGGCACAAGTCAACAGATTGTGATTCCTGGGAGGCACAGGGAAGATGGACTGTCAGAGACAGAAGGGTGGGTACCAGGGCTGCCTGGCCCAATCAGGGCAATCAGAATCACCCTGCAAGGCTGAGATCTGATTTTGACTAGTACTTTGAATAGGAGAGGAAGGGGAGCATAGAGGAACTTCCTCCCAATCCAGAAGAAGGGCATCCAGGGGAACTGAGCCCAGCACTGGAGGCCTGCAACAGAACAGAGGAAGTTTGTGATTGTCTGGGTGCAAAAGATCTATCTGAGGGATGCCCACCTGGCAAAAACTATCCCCAGCACTTGAGGATCCAGGGACCATTCGTGATGGCCCTGGGAAATCCTGCTGAGGGCATCCGCTAGGACATTGTCCTTCCTGGAAGATGAACTGCTATGAGGGAAGTGTTCAGGGAATAGACCAGAGACCACAACTTCATTGCCTCGGTGCACAAGGCGAAGACGAGTGCCCCCTGTTTGTTGATGTACCACATTGTTGTGGTGTTGTCTGTTCTGACTTGTATCACCTTGTCGTGGACAGATGCAGAAAAAGCTTGAAGAGCTAAAAGACAGCTCTGAGTTCCAGCAAATTGATGTGGAGCAGAGATTCCTGGGGACCAAACTCCCTGAGTGGAAAGGTCGCCCATGTGGGCTCCCAACCCAGAAGGAAGCATCTGTAGTGAGAGTCAAGTGTGAGAAGGGAAATGAAGGGACCCCGCTCTTAAGTGCTCTGATCCTGCCACCACTGGAGAGCTAGGATCAAGGTTCGAGTCACTGGGACCAACTTGGAAAGGGGTCTCTTCTCTGAGACCAAAAGGTTCTCAAGTGAAACTGAATGTCTCATCTGAAATCTGGCTCCCTGCACAACAGCTATGGATGCAGCCATGTGCCCCAGGAGCTGCAGAAAGTGTCTTGCTGGTCGAGAGACCTGCAGAGTGAAGGAAGAGGTCAGAGCCACTAAATTCCTTACCCTTTCTGGGGGAAGAAAGGCCCTGGCTAGCTTTGTGTCCAATTCTGCCCCTATAAAGATGAGTACCTGGACTGGTTCCAGAACCGACTTTAGTAGGTTTAGCAGAAAACCCAGGGAGGTGAGAAGCTGCTGGGTAACCTGCAGGTGAGATTTTACCTGTTCTGGGGACTGGCCTACAATGAGCCAGTCATCTAGATAGGGAAAAACAGCAATCCTCTGCCTCCTTAAGTGGGCCACTGCCACTGCTAGACACTTTGTGAATACCCTTGGAGCAGAGGTAAGGCCGAAGGGCATTGCTCTGAACTGGTAATGACCTGAGGGCAGTTCGAATCTGAGGTACTTTCGATGGGATCTCCTGATTAGGACATGGAAATAGGCATCCTTGAGGTCAGGGAGGCTAGCCAGTCCCCTGGCCTTAGGAAAAGGTAAAATCATTGCCAGAGTTACCATTTGAACTTTGGTTTCAAAAGATGCTTGTTCAGATATCTGAGATCTAAAATGGGCCGCCATTCTCCTGTCTTTTTTGGGGTAAGGAAGTATCTGGAATACAGACCCCTGCCCTGACGCAGGGGAGGAACCCTTTCTACTGCTCTGAGAGCTAACAGGGATGAGACCTCTGTTTCCAGAGCGAGGGTCTCTGAAGCACTTGCAGGTAGAAAAAATCTGCTTCTCAACTTGGGAAACTTTTTGAAGCTGAGAACCAGACCCTGGCTTACTACTTCCAGAACCCACTTGTCTGAGGTTAAAAGCCCAATTCTGACTGAAGTAAGCCAGCCTGCCCCCACTGGTACAGAAGAATGTCCCTGGGCACCCCATCAGGGTGCCTGTTTCAGGGAGCTTTAGGCTGGGGGTGGGAGCAGGTCTGCCCACCTTCGTCTGCCCTGCCTTCTGAAGAAGCCCCTCTGAGCATAGGCAGAGGAGGCCTGAGTCTGGTAGAAAGGCCTGTGAAAAGTACCCCTACCCTGGGGCATGCCTTTGAGGTGGCTTGCAGCTCCTTAGCCTGGGCACTCTTGTAAGTAGTCCTATATTCATCCATCTTCTTCATGTAATTCTCTGTCTGCTCTCCAAACAGAAATTTCCCTACAAGGAAAATCCATAGCCTTAGTCTGGGTATCCTGTGACAAACTAGTACACTTGAGCCAGGCCAACCTACGAAAGCTACAGATGTGGCCATGACCCTAGAGGAAACATCATTAACATCCACAGCAGCATGAAACTGAACCTTAGAGGCTTCAATGCCATCAGCAGCCACCTGTTCTAGTTCACTAGCCAGCTGGCCATGGGCCTGCTTGGCCAATTGCATAACAGTATCCCATCTAGATTTCTGATACCTAGCTACATAAGCCATATAATTTGCTTGCCTGAGTCCCAGAGAGGCTGCCATATACTGTTTTTGCCATGGCATCAATCTTCCTGGAATCCTTGTCAGGAGGATGTGAAGCCAAGGAATATTAGCTTTATCACAGGCAGCCTGAACTACTAACATGACTGCATTGCTGAGAAAGGAATTCTGTATCAGGGCCTGACAATGTATACCTTCTGTCCATCTTTTATCTACAGGAGGCACAGAATTAGGAGCTTTAAAAATTGTAATTGTTTGTTTCCTAAAGACTTATGTAAAGGAATAGACAATCTCCTAGACTCTGGAATATCCATCATTTCTACAAAATCAGGCTCCTCTTGCTCATCCACAGCCTCTTCTAAAGGAAGCTGGAGGGTTTCAGCAACTTTTTTATAAAACATAAAATGAGATGGGGACTCAGACAGCATAGGGGGGGATTCTAAAGATCTGTCTGGGAAGATGTCCGGTTCAATGGGCACACCCAGACCTTCCCAGCCACATTCATACTGTTCATAATCCTCCTCCCCCTCCTCTGGTTCATAAAATTCCTCAATATCATAATCCTGAACCACTGGGACCGGACAAACCAACCTTTTACCAGATAGTGGTGGTTTGGACGGACCCTGAGACAGTGACTGGACAATTTGTATGGCTTTTGCTATCTCTGCAGCAGTTGGAGAAGGAATTTTGGACTCCAGACCTGCTGATTTTCTTGTTTTCTTTACTGGAATTGGTTCCTCAGAACAGCTTTTCTTTTGCTCGAGGAAGTCTGGCCCTGGTCAGGCGGCACTCCCTCTGAGTTCGGTTGGCACCGAACCGGGCTGCCATCGGGTCAGCCGGACTTTTTGGCCTCTCGTTCCCTGAGCCTGCCCAATCTTTTTCCAGGGTGGCTGCAGGAAATTCTTACATATCTGGCAGTCTGACTGGAGGTGGTCAAACCCCAGACAATAAACACATGTGGTGTGTGGGTCAGCCTTGGCAAAGACTTCCCCACAAACATCACAGTGTTGAAACCCAGTGGGCCGGTTTTCTTTTGGGTTTCTCAGACATAATGCCAGCCTAACCAAAAACTTGCCCTTTTAACGGCAGTGCCAGGCAAGACACCCTTATCGGTTCCTAACCGTGTCACGGGTATTGGAAAAAAACGTAATAAATCCGTTTTTTTTAGAACCGATAAGAACCGGGAACCGCACTCTAAAATAGTAACTTTTAGTTTTAAATGAGTTTTAAACCCACTGATCGGTTCAAAACCGAACCGATAACTTACAAGTTCCACACAGACAAAACCCTCATTTACTTGCGGTTACCACAGACAGAGCTTGAACCGAGCGGTTTTGCGGTTAAATAAAACTATTCTCGGTTAAATCCAACCGAGAAAACACTTTTTAAACCGAGAAATGAACCGAGCAGAAGGAGAAATCTCCGGAGTGACTGTTCACTGAGGCGGAGTAAAGAATCTGACAGTTCAAGTTTGAAATGACACAGATAGAGCTGCTCTCGTGCCAAAATTCTATTTTGGAATGGTTTTAACCATTTCACTCCGGGGCAGTTCTAGAGCTGAATCAAACTGCTAATGTCTATAATATAGCAAGACTTCATGTTGTTTGAAACACATATGAGCAAAGCAGAGCATGGAAAACTAGCCAGGGGAGGCTTTTCACAAGTCTTTTCCTCCTCCTTCCCTAGTGGAAGAAAGAGGGGGGTCGCCATATTGATCTCTAACCTTACTCCCTTTAAAGTTACCTCTGAGTGGGCTGACCCCGAGGGTCGGATGGTGGTGGTCCAGGGTTTACTGCCTGGCAGAGAGGTCACACTTGCTAATGCGTATTTCCCCCCAGGTTCCACCCAGCAAACTCTTCGTTCCCTCTTGAATAAGGTTGTCCAACTTACTAAGGGTACCCTGGTATTAGCAGGAGATTTTAATATCACCCCCAACCCAAATGTTGACTCCACTGGGGTTATAAGGGGCAGACAACCAGCACCTCACAAATTTTTTAAAAGGTTCATACAGGAGGTGGGTTTGGCTGATGTATGGTGCACCCTCCACCCTAGAGAAAGGAGATACACCTTTTACTCAGCTGTACATGGCTCCTACTCTAGGATAGATCATTGCTATACACAGAAACAATCTTTAGATACTCTTAGAGAGGCAACTATTGGTGATATTGTCCACACCGATCATGCCCCAGTCATTACTACTTGGGACTTCGGCCTTGAGAAGCGAAATACACTGTGGAGACTGAATCCTGTCCACTTTAAAAGAGCCCAGTTTCGAGAATTCCTTCATGAGAAAATACAGGAAAGTTTGAGGGACAGTTCAAACCTGGAAATTACCTCCACTATTAGATGGGACACGTTGAAAGCAGTCTTACGGGGCTACCTTATCCAGTATTCCTCCCTCCAGGCTAAACAACGGAGGGAAAACAAACGCACCTGGAGGCGACCCTTCACTTTCTCCAGGCTGCCCACCAGCAGGGGACAACTCAACAGAGGCCCAGTTATCACAGGTTAAGCAGGAGCTGGAATCCCTAGTTTGGCAAAATACAGAGGTGGCACTAGCCTTCTTGCGGCAAAGATATGGGAGGTAGGACCGAGGGCTTCCCGTCTGCTGACCTTCAGGTTGCAAAGGCAACACCGACTCGCTACTATACCCACTATTAGGGACCCTACCTCAGGCACCATTTATTCCAAAACTGACCAGGTCACCAAAATTTTCAGTGATTACTATAAAACACTGTACACACCAGATCACCAATCGGACCCAGGAGAAATTGGAGTCTTTCTTTCACCACTGAACCTCTCTATGCTGAATGAGGACCAGAGAGCCTCCTTAGTCTCCCCTACAACATATCCTGAATTGAAAGCAGCCATCTCCTGATCTAAAACCATAAAGGCCCCTGGTCCTGATGGATAAGGTACAGAGTTTTATAAACTCCTAGAACAAATGCTCGCTCCAACCCTGTTAAGGGCCTACGATGACGTGCTACAAAGCACGGCGAATCCCCCACCTAGCCGGTCGTACGCTGTAATATCCCTTATTTCCAAGCCTGGTAAAGACCCACAAAGTTGTGCAGCATACCGTCCAATTTCAGTTTTAAATGTAGACAATAAATACCTAATGTCTATCCTGGCTAAACGCCTGGACGCAGTCCTCCCTGCAATAATTAACCTAGACCAGACAGGCTTTGTCAGTGGCAGATCCACTATGGACAACACCAGAAGGCCCTGCATTTAGTACAAGAAATGCAAACTGTGATAACACCCTCAGTCCTACTCAGCTTTGATGCTGAGAAGGCATTTGATACAGTTTCGTGGCCTTTTCTATTTGCTGTCATGTCAAAGATGGGTTTTCCTCTTCCTTTTATTTCCCCGATAAAAACACTTTATTCTTCACCCCAAGCCTGTGTGAAAGTTTCGGGAAACCATCCCCCATACTTCCCTTTATTTAGGGGCACCAACCCCTATCCCCTGGTTTATTTGCTGTTTTCATTGAACCTTTGGCGCAAGCCATTAGACTCTCCCCTGGGATTAGGGGAATACAGATAGAGGGTATGGAACACCGCATAGCCCTGTATGCGGATGATGTGTTGCTCTTTATATCGAACCCACCCCAATCGGTTCCATCAGTCTTTGAACTATTGGACCATTTCGGTAAGTGCTCGGGGTACAAACTTAATACCACCAAAACTGAAGCACTGACTTTTCATTTCCCCCCCCCTCTACAATCTTTACTCAAAGGTTCTCATTTCGCTGGGATCTAGACAAATTAAAATATTTAGGGATATACCTCTCCCATCAGGCAGTCGATACAGTTAAACATAATTATGCTATGTTTTCTACACAGCTACACACAGACCTTGTGGGATGGAACATACTTCCCCTGAATTTATTTCAGAGGATCGATGTTATCCGCATGGTGACCCTGCCTCGGGCCCTTTACTTGTTCTGGAATTTGCCAATATGTATCCCGAACAACACTTATAGGACCTGGAACAAACTTATCAGCAGATTCATTTGGGCCGGCAAAAGACCCAGAGTGAGAGCTTCTATCCTGTACCTCCCCAAGGAAACTGGGTGGGCTTGCCCTCCCTAATTTTAAACTCTATAACTGGGCCTCACACCTCTCCTTTATAGTATGCCGACTAGCTAGGTCTAGCCCTGCTCTGTGGAGGGAGATTGAAGAGAGCTTAATGCCTTTTAAACAACTAGTTAAATCTTTGACATACCGAATACCCCCTTCCAGACTGCACGAATCAGCTCCAATTAACCCCTGGATTACATATCAGCTGAAAACCTGGGATGCCATATGTAGACATGTCTCTATCACCATGTCTCCTACTCATCTGCCCCATTATTTGCCACTTGGGAACACCTGGGGCTCACTAACCTCACTCAATTTCAAAGTGGAGGAGAATTTAAATCCTTTCTGAATCTGAGCTAAACGTATGGCCTAAGGCGCCAAGATTTTTTTTGTTATTTGCAATTAAAACACTATTTTTATTCCCTTCCTTCCAGGATAAGACAATTTGAATGTTCCTCCCCACTGATTACTTGTATTCAACAGCTCATACAAGCTGGCAATATGCCTCATACTGTCTCTGTCTTGTACAGGACACTTGGGGACACCTCAGGAGTGAATACTGAAGGCATACGTGTTAAATGGAAGGAGGAGTTTGGTTTTGATATTCCAAAGGAAAATTGGTATAAGGGTTGTCTTTCAATAGCTAAACTCACATATTCCCATAGCTAGAGGTTGTTTTCCTGGCAGATATTAACCAGGTTCTTCCATACTCCCGCAGTGACAGCACATTTTTCTCTGGACCGGTCAGGGGCCTGCCGGTGGCAATGCGGTGAACCCAGGGCACATCACACCCATATATTTTGGGCCAGCCCCCTGATACAGACCTTTCTGACTTCACTACAACTGGAACCGAGATCTCTCTTCGACACCTCACTTACCTTAACTGCAGATTTATTGATTCTTCACATTCCCCCAGAGTTCAAAGACTCACTCACACGATGCCCGGGAATTCTCCTGCTGGCGGCCAAAAAAGCTTTGACCTGACACTGGCTTACTCCCAGTGTCCCTACTATTTCAGAATGGAGAGAGATTTGTTATTCGGTTTATAGATCAGAAAGAATCTCTTATCTAAATGACAAAACTGACTTATGCACTTTGAAATGGTCTAGATGGGTACTCTACACCATGACCAAAAAGGATCCCTCATTTGTCCCTTAAAGGGGTACCTTGGAGAGAAAGGTCTCTAGAATTGGAGAACTCCTAAATATAACCAGGAACAACTTAATAAACTATAGTAGACTCCCAAGTAATTAAGTATGGGTCTTGTTTAAATGCATAATCTAACTGTATTAATGATTTACAGCTAGAAAATTGTATTTTACATTCTATAAATTATGATAGCTGCTATGCCTTACTCATTTATTTGACACTTAAAATTCCTCCCCTTGTGTTTTTTTCATTTCTCACTCTTTTATTAAGACACTGAAGAAAGTATAATCACAGTGATACGTTGTTTGACTCACCTTGTAGTCACAAGTATACTATGTATTTAATGAAATGTGACTGTCTGTACCCCTTACCCTCACCCCCTTTTTTCTTTTGTACCCCTCTCCCCAAGTTGAAAAATTTTGAATAAAAATAATAAAACTGATATGAGGATGGTAGCCCTCACCCTGGATGAACTGGCGGCACCACTCACTAAAATTTTTTAACACCTCACTAAGAACGGGATTGTTCTCTGACAAATGGAAGTCTGCACTTGTTACCCCCATCTCCAGGAGTGGCGCTCGTACAAATCTGTCTAACTACCGGCCTATTTCAACATTACCACCTCCTATCTAAAGCCTTGGAAAAAATTGTTTCAGACCAATTGACTAATACCTCGATAAGTACAATCTCCTCTATATGGAGCAACATAGGGGTAATGTGATGAAATCTTTTTTCACGGAGAGAGTGGTGGATGCATGGAACTGCCTTCCTGGGGAGGTTGTTGGGGCTAAAACCATGAGGGAATTCAAACATGTATGGGACAGACACAAGGCAACTGTAGTGGGGGGGTGGCAGGAAGTAGGCTGTTGGTTAACTAGAATCTGCAGCTTATCCAGTAGGTAGGGAAATGGGCAGACTGGGTGGGCCAAGTGGTCCTCATCTGCTGTCAAAGTCTGTGCTTCTATCTTTCTAACATGGACTCCAGAAAAAACACTCCACCTTAACTCCACTGGTGGACCACACCTCTCAACTTTATGATGCGTTAAGATCGTGGTTTGACAGTGGGGTCTGTCTTCATAGATCTCTCAAAAGCGTTTGATACTATAAACCACAGATTCCTATTAAACAGTATACTATCCATTGGACTCTTCCCTAGCACGGTAGATTGGTTTGGAAGTTACTTTTCTGGTAGGTCACAATGTGTTGAAATAAGTGAAATACTCTTTGAACCAAGGGAAGTGAACCTTGGTGTCCCCCAAGGCTCAATACTTGGACCTTTGTTATTTAGCGTATTTATCAACTCCCTCCCTTCCACTTGCTCAGCCTGTATGGTGCTATACACTGAAGATGGTCATCTCAGCATCGTGTAGAGATGAGTCAATAACTGCGTCAGAGCTACAGGCCAACTTTCATAGGCTTGAAACCTGGTTCACACAAAATAGACTCCTACTCAATTACAAAAAACTATGAGCATGATCTTCACAATGCCTCAAAGCAAAAAAAAAAAAGGTACAGTCCCCTAATTCACAGCCATGGAGGTGATTTGCTGGAACAGGTAGGTACACTTAAGCACCTGGGTGTTCACCTTGATGACACTCTTACTTTCTCCAAGCACACAGACCAGGTCGTTAAATCTGCCAATACTAAGCTAGGCGTTCTCTACTGCCACAAGCATGCCATGACTGCTGAAGCCTTGAAACTGGTCACGTGTAAAGACTGGGTGGCTCCCTCTCCATCTCAGCATAAAATACAAGACCTACCTGCTGGGAAAAAAAATCTCTACTTGGTCTGACACCCATGTCCACCAATACTCTTATTTCCAGGGCACCTAACCTAACAAAAATACCAGGAGTGTGGTGGGGGGAGGGTTTTCTGGTACCCTTTAAACACACCTCGCTTGGTCAACGATCCCTACCATATAGAGGACCTAAATGGCTCAATGACCTCCCAGCCATCCTCACTGAATGCAACAAGCTGGACCAATTCAAAACTGGTCTCCGATCTCACCTAGCCCATGAAAATGAGTGCTGCTGCCCCATATCAACTCTTTCCACCAGGTATCACCCCATGTAACACCACCCTTCCTTTTTATCTCTTCAGTCCCACCCGTTACTCACCATATGCATCCTACACAATCCCTCCTACTACCACCCCTCTAATCTGTTCTCTGTAGTGAACCCCTGACAAAACCACCAATGGTGTATATCTTAACTCGCTGCTCCCCCATTACCACCTCCCACCTTACCTCTATCTCACCCTCTCAAAACTATTTCCCATCTGCCATTCCGATGACAAAGCACCTCTTGCTGTGTTCATTTCAGCCTCTTAGCTGGACTCTGGGTCTTCCTCAACTGTAAATCGTGCTTATGAATTTGATGATGTAATCTTCTACCAAAGCACTTCTGCAACTGGAACTGTGTAACCCTTTTTGTACTGTATTAACCTTATATGTATTCATTATCCTATTAAGACTGTTACTGCTTGTATCCATTGCTTTGTCTTATTTCTCTATGACCTGGAAGCTTTGTAAATGAGCCATTTCGGCTCAACGGTATTAATTCCAAAAATGTAATAAATTAATAAAAACTGGGAATCCCTAGAACTCAGGGAAAAAAAAAAATTACTAACAGCTTTTAAATTTAATAAAGGACTTATTAAGAACTGTAAGTTTCATTTAAACAAAGTTTCTGTATGTACTCAATTTAAGGGAAGCAAAAAAATAAAAATCATACACTCACCGTAATTGATGATTTTCTTGGACATCTTCACCACTGATTCACACTGATGAGGTGTCAGCTGGAGGTGCCAGGACTCTGCGGGAGCCAAAAATCTTCAGGAGGGCTGGCACAGATGCGCAGCACTGTGAGAGCTAGTCTCGTACTGCATAGCCTATTTCGGCAATGGCCCCAAGTACCTCAGTACCTTTTTTACCAAGGAAGTGAAATGTAATATAACTAAGTAAACACGTAATTTAACAAAGGCATAAGACAGCACTTGGGACCCGTGAAATAAGGGTCAACAACAATAGAGTCTTCATATCCCAACCTAACAAGGGAGGTGAAGACCAATAATAGAGAAGCCTGAGCTCAGGAGATGGTGCGTGAGCATGTGAATCAATGGGGAAGATCAACAATTACGGTGAGTACGTAATTTTTATATCTTCCTGAACTACATCTTCACCACTGATTCACACTGATTGGTTGGGTTTGAGTACCAAGCTCAGACAAAATCCTCCTGGCAGGGCTGTAGGAACTGGAGCTCACTCAGGACAAGAGTCCATTAAGGACTGTCCTGCCATAAGAGGCATGCTGCCTGGCATGGACATCCAGGGCATAGTGCTTAACAAAAGTGTGCACTGTGCTCCAGGAAGCAGCTCTGCAAATTTTATTTATTTAAATTTTGGTAACCGGGTAAGCCCACTGAGACCCTGACAATCCATTTTTCAGGGGCGACTCCGGGTTAGTTACATGCACCTAGAGGAGAAAAGAAAACCAATACTTTCTGAAATACAATACAGCATATGTACATTGAGCATGGGTATATACATCGCCGAGATAGAGATTACATTTGACATACATGAGCTGCAGTTCGGATACACTTGTTAGGTACATACATTCATGAGTATTTCATAACATAAGTAAGCGCAATCCAGTTCATTCTTTCCTTCCTTACTGTCCCTTTCTCCTCTTTGACTAAATTTACACAAGTCATCCCCTTTGGCAGATAGCTTTGGGAAGTTATTAGTTGTGGCACCTGCAATGAGACCCATGGCTTAGGTGTAGGTTTAACCCTTTCTTGTACCCCTCAAGTGGGGTACTATCCTGAAGCTCCCTCGGTAGATTGTTCCAGAGATTGGGGAGGGTTATTCTGGCTGATCGTTGACCTATGGATGATCTGGCTCTTGAGGGTTCCAGTAGCTTGCGTTCTGTCGACCTGAGTTCCCTTCTATTTGCTTTTGGTGCTAGCAGGTTTTTCAGGCTTGGGGAGCAACCTGATGCCTTGTTGCAATTTGTATGCCAAACACAGGGAGGGATATGCGAGTCTTGCTTCAAGGGACAGCCAGTTTTACAGCTTGCAGCACATCACAGTGGTGCTCCCTTCTTTGCGCCATGGCGGTGAAGCGGCAGATTTTGTGGTACAGCATGCTCAGTTGTGCCTGTTCAGTGGCCCTCAGTTTGTGCAGCACTGTTGCTCCATAGAACAGAGTGGGAAAGATGGTCCCGTTGCTGACCGCAATCCTGGTTTCTCTGGCCAAGTAGGGGCTAAGTCTACATATGAGGCCAAGTTTTTGGTTTACTGTTTTTGTAAGGTGGTCTATGTGTTTCCCGAGGGAGACGACCTGGTCAATGTACATTCCCAGATACTTAATACTAAATCTCAGTAATGGCGACAGAACAAATCCCTGCCAGAGATGTAGCAGCCGCTCTGGTGGAATGGGCTCATACTTGTCCTTCCAGCTTGATCTGCGTCATGGAATAACACTGCCAAAGGCAAACGACTATCCATGCCGAGATGCACTTGATCAGAACTGGTTGACCCAGCTGGTTTGGGGTGAAAGAGATGAGCTGGTTGGACTAATGGGTGTCCCTGGTTCTATCAGTGTAGAACTTGACGGCTCGTTTATCAACCAGAGAATGGCGAGTGCGCTGTCTTTTATTCTGGAAGTTGGAAAAGTACGTGGTGAGCAAAAGGGGTTGGTTCAGATGGAACTCTGAGACCACTTTAGGCAAGAACTTCGGGTGTTTACGAAGAACCACCTTGTCCTCATGGAAGACAGTATACAGGGGGTCTGTGATCAGAGCATGTACTATACCTCGGAGACCCTTCGTGCAGAGTTGATGGCCACTAAAAATGCAGTTTTCCAAGTCAGGTATTTGAGGTCACAAGTAGCCAGAGGTTCAAATGACTTACAAGTGAGCATTTCCAGTACAAGGTTAGTGTCCCACGCAGCGACAAGTTTTCATACTGGGGGCCTGCTGTGCAAAATACCTTTCGAGAATCTCTTGAAATAAGAGGCATTTGACCAATAACAACATTCAGGACAGGTTCATGATATGCTGAAACAGCAAACAAATGGACCTTGACTGAAGAGTATTGTAAATCCGCATCAGAGAGGTCCAGTAAATATTCCAAAACCTTGTCAAGTGGACACTGGAATGGGTCTAAATGGGCTTTGGCATACCATTCTGAAAACCATCTCCACTTGGTAGTGCAAGACTTTCTGTTAGGGGGCTTACGTGCAGCCAGGAGAATCTGAGACCCTCTCACAGACCTTGAACCTGTTCACCTCTATCTCTTCAGAAGCCAGGCGTGGAGGTAAAAGGAGTGCAGGTTGGGATGAACCAGGGACCCCTGTGTCAGAAGGTCTGTCCACAGGAGGAGAGGTCTTCGAGAGGTAAATGACAAGTTGTTGAGCAGAGGAAACCATATCTGCCATGGCCAATATGGTGTAGTGAGAATCATTTCACCCCTGTGAGCCTCCATTTTGAGCAAAAGTCTCTGAATTTGAGGAACAGGTGAAAATGCATACAGAAAATGATTTGTCCACCACAGCTTGAATGCATCTTGACAAGAAAGTGCCATGTTCTGGATTTCTGGAGCAGAACTGAGGCAGTTTTGCCTTGAGTGGAGACACAGAAAGGCTATTTGTGGGGTTCCCAACTCATGGGAAACAGCCTGTGCAACATCTAGAGCTAGTGACCATTCGTAAGGACTTGCCTCTGTCTGACTGAGTTGAACTGCTACAATGTTCTGATCCACTGGCAAACAGATTGCCTGGATCAAAGTGCTGTGCCCTAGACACCATTCCTACTCTCTCATAGCTTCCCGGCAGAGGGGATAAGGGTGTGCTCCACTCTGCTTGTTGATGCAGTAAATGACTGTTTTGTTGTTCATTTGCAAAAGGATTACCTGGTTTTTGATGATGTCTACTAGGGCCCTTTTCTCCAAGATATGTATTTTTATGCTTGCTTACTTTCTTACTGGCTCCTGTTTGGCACCTCTCTTCAAGGCATTCTCTTATGTATTTGGCCACCGTCCAGTAAGTCTCCCAGCCTCTGTGAGGCCATCGCCTTCTTCCCCCATGGCAGGGAGCCCCCATCTTACCCGCCAGGACTGGACCCAGTTCCGGCGTTGCTGCTCCGAACCACAGGACAGCCATCAAGCCGCAGCAACCAGGACGCCAATGACGTGGTCGTGCACGCCACCTCAAGCTTCCACCGTGCTCCACCCCTTACAATTACGGCACCACAGTGCTGACCCCCAGCCTCTGCTAGGGGTCAAGTGTGCGGCGACCAAGGTTTTCCCCCCTCTCCAGAGATGGAGAGCAGTCTGGACACTTGATCATCCCCCCCCGACCCACAATGACCCCTGCTCGCTCCCGAACATGGGTCGCCAGCATGGCATGAGGTGTGGCGTCCAGCACCTCAACCCTCAGCGCCACCAGGCCACCCTTTTTTCCAAGACACTGATGTGGAGATGAGATTCCACAGGGCTCCAGACTCCCAGAGTATGGCAGCCATGACAATGGGTTCCCATCCTAACAGAGACGCGTCTGTGGTGAGAGTTATCGGGGTCTCTAGGGGTGACAAGAGAATACCTTGGAAGAGATTGTCCTCCTGATCCCACTATGTAAACGACTGGAGCAGAGGCTTCATCACTTTGATATGGTAAGACAGAGGATGTGTTGTTGGAGATCACCAAATGCTGGGCATCCACTGGGTTGTCCTCATGTGCAGCCACACTAGAGGCTCTGTGAAGACTGAGGAGGTCATGAGGCCTAACATCCGCTGCATGGAGAGAGCCCTGATGGAGTGGTTTTCCATGATAAAGCATGTCATTGGTAAGGTGTTCATTCTTCTTTCCTCTGGGAGGAAAGCCCTTGCTATGGTGGAGTCCAATAGAGCTCTGATAAAGAGGAGTTGATGAGAGGGTAGAATCTGTAACTTCACCACATTCAGCAAAACTCCCATGTAGCTGAGGAACTGAGATGCTGCAGAAATGGTTTGTTCCGTACTGTTTGGATGGGCTGGCTAGGAGCCAGTCACCCAGATAAGGAAAGACCTGAAACCCGAGCTTCTGAACATGTGCTGCAAGAAAGACTCGAGGCACCGAGGATAGCCCAAAGAGCAGGACTTGGAACTGGTAATGCTGACCCAGGGCCATGAAGAGAAAAAGCCTGTTGTGACTGGGGTGCACTGTAACATGATAGTAGGCATCCTGGATGTCCAAGGAGGCCAACCAGCTCCAGAGACTTGAGAAGTGGTTGTAAGGTCCCCAAAGAGATCTTTTTTTTTTTTTTAACTTGATCTTTAACTCCTCTCGTGCTCTCTAAGCCCCGTGCCGACGGGAGCTGCCAATGGTGTCTTCCCCTATGCTCTCCACCTTACTTGAAGCCTGTGGGAGATCCCCCATGGAGTTGTGGTTATATCCCCCAGGTGGGGCCCGTACACCCTGAGATCCTTCTGTTTCATCGGGCCCCCATCAGGACTGGTAGGCGGGAGCTGTTGGGTCTGCACCAGGCGCTCTGTCTCCTGGCACTAGGAGGTGGATTTTCCGCTGTCCCTGGGCATGACGTGCGCCCAGATGTCAAGGTGCAAAGCGCTGACATCAGTCACGCCCCAAACCCCATCGAACTGGCTCTGGTGCATTATGCGCCTCTGGCCTTTGCCAGAGGCCAGTCATGCGCCAAACCTCAACCCCTCCCTCCTGGAGAAGGCAAGGTGTCCTCGGACGGTCGAGCCTCCTCCCCCCAACTGGCCCTCTGTCTCCCCAGGCATGTTCCCGAACCCAGGTTGATGGCATCATGAGCGGTACTGTTGCGCTGGCGGGCCAGCCAAGATGAAGTACCCTTCTCAGTGATTTTAGAGTAAGGGGAGGCAGACTGAGAGGCCATGGATTTCAAATCTTTGGCCCTTTTAAGGGCCGCTTTTAAAAAAATGTTAAACAAGTTTCACAGCAATGATCTGGACTTAAACAATTCAAACAAAGGTCATGGCAGTCTGCCTTAGCCAGGACCTTAGAGTGCTTTAAACAGGTTTTAATTTCTGTTGGTCCAGTTCTTTTGTATGGCTTCTCTGACATGCCAAAGGTCAGACCCCCCAACAAAACAGTGTTTCCTAAGGTGGGGACAAAAGAGAAAAAAAATGTTCCCAAGCTCAGGAGGATGCGTGGAAAAAAAGTCCACAACCGTGGTAAAAAAATAAGGCAAAATATAATAAAATGCAGTTTCTTACGGAGAAAAGGAACTGCAGGTATTTAAAAATGGTAAAAAAGCTTTTACCTCAGGAGCGGTACTTTTTTATCTCAGAAAAAGCACAAAAAAATAAAGTTTGCAGTTGCGTTAAAACGATAGAAAAAACAAAAATATCACAAATGCGGTAGAATACCTGTAAATACAGTAACTGAAGGCAGCACAAAATAACACTTTTTCAAGAAAAAATAACTTCTTGAAGCAAAGAGAAGAGAGAGCATTCCGGGGCAGTGTTGCTCAGTCAGTGGAGAAAAAGTTCTGGAGCCCTCTAGGCTGACTGCAGGAAGCATACCCCCCCTTCTGACTGGCACAATGTGTCAATTTCATTACATCACTCTCCACTCCAGGGCAGCTGAACCCAGCTCATACTGCCATAGTGAAGCATACTAAAGACCCCTGAGGTGAGAAATGGGGAAAAATGTAACCAAAAATATTGTTTTGGCTGGTACTGTAATGAGTAATTCTGTAGCAGATTTTGGCATTCTTTTTCACAATCCGTGTCATGAGCAGAGTTCTGTGGCCAAGTAATGTATGTCTGCAGCGGATTTTGGCACTAAGGAGCAGAACTGGAAGCAGGGTGGCCTGGGGAGGATGAATCCCTCTCCACAGCATAAAAAGAAGAAAAAAGGTAAATAGTATACATTCAATGCATTCCGTGTCTCTTGGCTAATCATTATAAATCACTTGTGTGATGTCAGCCAATCAGCAAACAGAACAGCAGGCCTTATCCTGTGTGCAGCTGACATCTTGTGCAGGAAATGTTAAAGTGGATCAATCCATTTTGGAGATGAGGGGATTAGTGCCAGTGCTATATGTGCTTTTTTACATATATTAAAAAGAAAAAAAATTAAATTATCTTTACTCTGGCCAACTTGATTGATTTATAAGTTTACAGGTGCTGTGCAAGAGCACTGTGACACACACAGCTTGGGCTGCTTAATCCGTTCACCATCACTTTGCAGTCCTGTTACTCAAACTGCACAAGAGGACACCCATACCATAAAAGACACCTTGCACAGCACCTATAAACTTATTATCGATCAAGGGAGTGTCCACTGGCCAATCAAAATGCCCCTTTCCCTGCGTGTGTGACAACACACACACACACACACACACACACACTCACACACTCACACACTCTCTCACTGTAAAGGGTGCCCTGGAAACTCACATTTCTGGAGATGATTTTTAAAATATTGTTGATGACCCTCAATGGATACATATTAATGTACCCTCTGACACCACTCTTATGATTTAAAGAGAGGTCTCACACTCTTTATGTATCAGAACCACTCATCTTCAGTCTGGTTTTCATACCCTACGAATGCACGAGACCATTCTTACAACTTTGAAAGAGGTAACATCATTCCGTATGTTCTTATTATTCCGGTACCCTAAGAACTCATGAAATGATGCTCTTCTTTAGCCAAGAGACACCAAATGTTCCCGTATAATTTATGTTGTGTACCTAAGGACATTAAATACTAGCTTGGCTATAGGAGTACCAGAATCCCTAAAATAAATTAAGCCCAGTTTACCCAAAGTTTGGACACTGTAGTTCGCCCATCCAAATTTAGTACCATTGTTAACTCAGCATTTTCTCGGGAGCCTGTCATAAGGCATGTTAAGGCATGTGATGCATTTAAGAATGGCTCTGTACTAGATTTTTCCAGCCCTAAGAATCTCGGCAGGCACTTACTCCCAGCAGTAAATCCTGAGTTCTACATAAAGTTACTCTGGACAGGTTCCATTGCAGAAACGTCAGTCAACCGCATCCAAACTCATATCTATGCTGTTACTCTGTCTGCACAGACAATTCCTGTATAGCAACAGAGAGCATCTGTGTAAGCAATAAGCCATGCCAGGGAGACACTATGAGGGATCGATGCATACCCCAGGTGTGCTGAGGCCATAAGCACATCGATTCTCCACAATGCACATGCTGAAGGGGTTCACTGCACTCAAGTGGCCTTTTTTAAGGTACAACATTTAAAATTAGCTTAATATGGGAATTGAAATTTGTTCACATTGCTATGATAGTTTTGCTCATCTTTATAAACCGTAAATTCATTACTACTACATAGTTCTAAACTAATTATTGCAGTTTATAAAATGGCACTGAAAAATAAATTAACCTACGTTCCCCACTTGCCACTCACCACATGTGAATGTTCTCAGTGTGGGGCTAAATTTTCTAAAGTTGGCCTTGCCATGGAGGCGAAAAATGGAAATTATGTACTTACCGTAATTCTTGATCTTCTTGGAAGAAGTCTCCACCACTTATTCACACTAATGGGACAACGCCAGGGGTGCTAGGATCCCACTGGAGCCAAAAATCTTCAGGAGAGCCGGCGCCAGGATAGGACCGTGCATGTGTGGTGCCGCGAGACTAGCTTGCACCATATAGGCTATCTCGGCGTCGACCCTTTAACTGCCTCAGTACCTTTTCGACCAAGGAGGTGCAGCGTAAACTAACAAAAGAAAACCTAACCCTAACTTCCGGGCATGTGAAGGCCCAGATGACTCATGTAAGAAGGGTCAATTCAACAATGTCTTCACAGCCTGAACAACATGGAAGTAAAGACCAAAACAGAACGAGTGAGCTTGGGGGATGGTGGGTGGGCGTGTGAATGAGTGGTGGAGACTTCGTCCAAGATTATCAAGAATTACGGTAAGTACGTAATTTCCATATTTTTCTGGACTTAGTCTCCACCACTCATTCACACTAATGGGAGAGTACAGAACTAAAACTCAACCTAAGCAGGGTGTAAGAGACAGAGGCCACTCAGGATAGAAGTCCATAAGGACTGTCCAGCCGAAGAAAAGTTAACTGTCAGGCATGGACTTCCAGAACATTGTGCTTAAACAAAGGTATGCACTGAGCCTCATGGGCAAAGGCTGACCCAGCCAAGGCATTCAGAAAGATACAATAGTTGCTCGGATGCGTATCTCTTCATTCTGTCTGTGTAGAACTGCATAACCCTCAACATTCAGAGAGATAATGGGAGTGCTCTCCTTCATTCTGGAGTTAACGAAGTAAGTAGGGAGAAGCAAAACTTGACAAACGGTAATGGAGCCAGTGACATGTCTACTGGCTCAAGATAGTCCTAAAACACGAAGAGGTGAACATTCTCTGCCGAGAAATGCAGATCTGCATTCGACAGGTCCACGAGGTACCCCAAAATTTTACTTGGTGAGCAACCAAAAAGGGTCCAGATGGAACTTTGCACACCAGACAGTGAAGAGTAACCACGTAGCCGTGTAAGTCCTCCTGGAGGAAGGTCTATGCATGGCTAAAAAGATTTCCATGATTGTCTGGAAATCTAAAACTTGCTCATTTTCATCTCATCAGGAGCCTGGCATGGAGATGAAGGGAGCGCAGGAAGGAAGGGACCAAAGTCCCTGCGTCAGAGAGTCTGCTCGCAGAGGGAGTCGCTTTAGGGGAAACTTCTGACAGACTATCTACACAAATTATATGTGCCGAGGCCAGTCTGGGATGACTAGAATCATCCTGCCCCAGTTTGCCTACAACTTGAGCAGCACCCTCTGAACTAAGGGAAGAGGAGGAAAGCATACAGGAGCATCTTGACTACTGCAGTGAATACATCCTGACAGAAAACACCGGGGGGGGGGTCTGGATTTCTGAAGCAGGATAGAGGCAGATTTGCTTTGAGAGGGGACACAGAAAGGACCAGGTCTGGACTGCCCCACTCGCTGAATAGCAACTGCATAAATCGGACGTACCTCAAGGATCAATTCTAGGCCCGCTCCTATTCACCCTATTCCTGAATGCCATCCCTAGTGCCTGCAACTGTAAGCTCCTACTATATGCAGGTGATGCAGTAATCTTTTGGAAAGACTCCACCCTGAATATTCTTCAGCAAACTCTCCAGACTAATTTCCAGGAAATAGAACACTGGTTCAAGAAACAAAGGTTGGTACTAAATCTCAGCAAAACAAAATCCTTGATCTTTACGCATAGACAAAGCCCTTACTATGGCTCCCAACTAAACATAACCAACCACCAGGGCACCATAATTGATCAAATAACACTATTCAAATATTTGGGCATCACACTAGACTCATCACTGACCTATCACATGCACATAGACCAACTCTCAGCCTCAGTAAATGCCAGATTAGGGACCCTTTTCAGGCACAAACAATGCCTCCCACCCCGTGCCCTACGGCTGGCAGTAAGCAGCGTGGTCCTATCTCTGGTAGACTATGGAATAACAATTTATGGAGCAGCTGACCCCACAGCACTAAAACAACTCAATCTGGCCCTTAACAAAGCTAGCCCGGCCGGTTACGGATAGTGACAAGCTAACCCATACCTGCAATCTCTACAAAAAAGCTAACTGGCTGACTTTCTCAGGCAGGTTAAAATACCACACCTGCCTCCAGGCCAAAAAAATCCAAATGGGTTTTACACCCATTGGACTAGACCCACTAATAAAACTCAACACTCACAGGATCTCCCCAAGACACCCAGCGAATACACATACCTTAGTCCCCCTAAGAAGGACAACGCTAGGCCAAAGGTCTTTTGCTTATCGGGCACCCACCTGGCTCAATGAACTCCCCCCATCCATAGCACATGCCCCAAGCATTAGACAGTTCAAAGCCAGCATCAAGATGCACCTGCTAGACTCCGAGACCTGTTGCTGCACCTGAACACATTACGCCTCTTGAACGCTGGGTTGTCCATCCAACCTGAGATAAGGTCCTTTGATTGCAAAGTGAACCACACTTCTGGATAGTACTCAAGTTCTTAAATGGTGCACTGTATAACTGACTTGGGCTGCAATAGCAATCCCAAAATGTAACTACCAATCCATGGAATTATGTCTTCTGTCTTCATGTAATCACCTATGTACACTAATATTTAACTGTCGTTGTTATTGTCTGTTTGCCCTGACGTGGAGCCTTTGTAAATGAGTCACTGACTCAAAGGTTGTAATTCCGAAACTTTAAAAAAATAAATAAATAAATGAGTGAACTGATGCAACATGCGCAAGGCATCACTCTCACCTCCCCATGGCCTTCCTGCACAGAGGGTAGGAGAGTGATCCACCCTGCTTACTGATGAAAACATCATAATTTTGTCATCCGTCCGGAGTGGGATCACTTTGTGGCAGAGGGCCTCCTTCAGGATTTGGAATGCGTATAAAAACAGGTTACTCACCTGTAACAGTAGTTCTAGGAGTGGTATATGTTATTCATCCACATTCTTTGGCATGTCCCCTTCAACTTTAAATCTCACCGGAAGTCTTCAAGCTGGCTCCTCCCACCCACTCGGATGGTATATAACTCGGCTCTGCCCCATGATGCCAGATCTTAGCCTGCTGGAATCCAGGTGTTGTGCGTCCGCAGCCGGGGAGGTCAGGTGGGTCCATGTGGATGAACAACATACACCACTCCTAGAAAGTACAGTTACGTAAGAACTTACCGTAACAGTAGGTAATTACATATAGGACTGATGCCAGCTAGGCGTCCCGGGACCTGTGAGGAAAAATTTCTAGCTAGCAGTCTCTGGCGGGGGACCACCCCCACGTCAGGTGACTGATGTCATGTGGTGTCAGCATAAAGGGGTGGTCCCCCACGCCCACCTTCGAGTTCTTTCCCGCTACAGGGCAAAAGGCAAGAAGAGAGAGAAGCGGATATTTCCCCTCCTGGAAAAGGAGCTGAAAAAGCTTAGGGGGATGGAGGGCGGGAAGGTATTACCTACTGGAAGAGCCTCTCAAAGATCTACTGTTACAGTAAGTTCTTACATAACTGTACTATCTTACTTCGAGAGGGCTCTTGCAGTAGGTAATTACATATAGGACTGAATCCCAAGCAGCCTGGAACAAGGAGAAGCAAACGGGAGGAGGAAAGCTACTCAAAAGTAGACCCTCTGGTTGTGAAGGCCTTGCAAAACAGCCAGCCCGAAGCCTGCTCTACGGCGAGAGGCAATGTCCAAACTGTAATGTTTCGTAAAGATATGGACAGAAGTCCAAGTGGTGGCTGCACAAATGTCAGCCGCTGACACGTTCTTGAAACAAGCCGCAGAGGCAGCGACCCTTCTGGTGGAGTGGCCTCTAACTTGACCCGGCAGGGTCTTGCTGTACTTGTCATAACAGAAAGTGATACAATGAGCCAACCATTTCAATAGACATTGCTTAGAAACAGCATTGCCTTCTCTTTTATGAGCAAAAGAGAAACAGTTGATCAGTCTTTCTGAGATCCTTCGTCCTGTTGGTGTAGTATCTCAGAATTCGGTGAACATCCAAAGTATGCAGGAGGTACTCTCCATGATTAGAGTGCTGCATAAAAAAGGCAGGCAACTCTATGGATTGATTCAGCGTCGATTCCGCTACCACCTTAGGGAGAAACTTAGGGTTGGTACGCAGAGCCACACGTTCCTTGTGAAAAATCAAATGTGGGATTTTACACATCAGGGCCTGGTGCTAGGAAATCAGTCGAGCAGAAGTAATGGCCACTAGGAAGAGAGTCTTCCAAGAAAGGAACTTTAGATCCGCTGAGGCTGCCGGCTCGAAAGGAGGCTGAGTAAGCTTCTCTAAACTGAAATTCAGATCCCAAGGAGGGGCAGGAACCCAGATGGGGGGTCGTAAGTGAAGGACCACTCTCAAAAAGGTCTTAGAGACCTCCAGCTGAGCAAACGTTCTGTCTGCAAAGGGGACATGATAGGCCAAAATGGCCGCCATGTGAACCTTTAAGGATGAATGGCTGGGACCCAGATCGAAGAGGTGTCGCAGGTAATCCAGAAGTCGTCCGACAGAGCACGAGAAGGGCTCAACGTTATTGGAGGCAGCCCAAATAGAGAACCGCTTCCATTACATGGCATAAGTAGATCTGGTTGAGGGTTTCCTGGCCTCCACCAGAATCTCAGCTACTGGGAGAACCCTGAATCGGGCTTGAGCTACATCTGCAGGAGCCACGGTGCAACTGAAGGGACTTGAGGCCTGGATGGACCAGGGTCCCCCGATCCTGGGTCAGCAAAAATAGCGACAGAAGAAGAGGAAGAGGAGGTTCCTCCGAGTACTGTTGCAGAAAAGAGGACCAAATTTGCCTGGGCCAGAAAGGAGCGATCAGAATCATTTGAGCTCCTTCCAAACAGAGTTTCTGCAAGACCCTCGTAATCAGTGGAATCAGGGGGAAGGCATAGATGAATCTGCTCTTCCAGTCTAGAGACAAAGCGTCTCTCCAAAAAATGCCGCGCCCTGGAGCGAGTAAGCAGAAGACGGAAAGTTTTGTGTTTTGAGGGGATGCAAACAGGTCTTCCTGTGGAGTTCCCCAGTGCAGGAAGATGTTGTCTACGACCCCCTGATCCAGTTCACATTCGTGAGCTAGAGCAGATGACCGGCTGAGCCTGTCTGCCAGTGTGTTCTCGACCCCCAGGACGTGAGATGCCGTGAGGTAAAGGTTGTGCTGCACTGCCCAATCCCAGATTTGCATCGCTCTTCTGCAAATGGGGTAGGAACGAGTTCCTCCCTGTTTGCTGATGTACCAGACCACACATATATTGCCCATCTGTACAGCTAGGTGACTGGGAGACAGATACAGATGCAGAGCCTGAAGAGCATACAGCACTGCCCTTAGTTTGAGCACACTGATGCGAAGGGACTTCTCGAGCTTGGACCAGGAGCCCTGGGTCCTGTGAGGACAGAGATGAGCTCCCCATCCGTCACCAGAGGTATCCGTAGTCAACATCTGCAAGGGGGGAAGAAGACCGAAGGGAACTCTCCGGCAGAGGTTCTCCTGAACCATCCACCACTGCAAGTCCCGAGCCATGGGAGTGGAGACCAGGACAAGTTGATCTAGGCCATCCACTAGCTGATTCCATTGAGACCGAAGCGTCCACTGAGAGATTGTCATGTGGAGCTGAGCGCGAGGGACTGTCGGAATCACAGCCGCCATTAGCCCGAGGAGGCGAAGGACTGACCTGGCGCTGATCCACCTGTGGCTGGACAACAGGCTTACCTGAGCCTGGAGAGTGGCCGCCCTGTCTGGTGGCAGGAAGGCCATGCCAGAGGTCATGTCCAGGATCGCCCCGATAAACTGGAGCCTCTGGGACAGGATCAGATGGGACTTGGCCTGGCTGATGGTAATACCCAGGCAGGCAAATACTTGTTGGGTAAGGGAAAGGAAGCACAGAAATTCCTCCCTGGATGGGGCCACCAGGAGCCAATCGTCTAGGCATGGGAAAACCTGCACCCCCTGGGTACGCAGGTAGGCTGCTACCACCGAAAGGCATTTGGCGAACACCCGGGGCGCTGAGAAAAGACCAAATGGGAGGGCCTTGAACTGGTAGTGGTCCCCCTGGAACGCAAAACGCAGGTATTTGCGGTGGGAAGGGCGGATAGGGATATGCAGGTAGGCATCCCCTGCATATCCAAAGTGCACAACCACTGTCCCGGCCGGAGAAGGGGCAGGAGGCTCTGCAGCGAGAGCATCCTGAACCTCTGGTACTCCATGAACAAGTTCAGGGAGCCATGTCGAGAATCGGCCTCACGTCCCCTGTTTTTTTCCAGGACCAGGAAGAAATGGGAATAGTACCCCGTTCCCTGAAGAGGAATGGGGACGAGTTCTATCGCCTCCATCAAGAGAAAGGAGGAAATTTCTTCCTGGACTAGAAGATGATGCTCCTGAAAGTACGACGACCTTGGGGGAGGGTGTCGAGGGGGTTTCTGAAGAAACTCTTATTGAGCGTCCCTCTGCAAGGAGTTGGAGCACCCAGGAATCTGATGTTATCCTCTCCCCAACCCAGAAGGTGGAGGGAAACCTCCCTCCTACTGGTTCCTTTGGAAACGCCAGAGGCTGTGGGAGAGGAAAGGAGTCAGGTGGTGTGGGGCAGCGTCGCGGCTGAAGCTCCCGCTGCTTTTTTGGGTGGTGGGGGCTTGGCAGTCGGAGGGGCCCGACGTTTATTGGCCTGCTTTCCCTGTGGTTTCACCCTTTGCCAATTCTGCCTGCGAAAGGGACGATGCTGCGCTGGAGGTGGACTGTACATGGAGTCCACAGACTTCTGTGCTGTCCCCTTCTCCTGCAGATCGGTGATAATGTCCTTGACATCACCACCGAACAGCACGGGACCCAAGAAGAGCGCTTCCTGAATAGTGGACTGCACTTCCGGGACCAAACCTGACACACGGAGGCAGGCATGATGCCGTAAGCCAATGAAAAAGCCAAGCTCCTACCAGCGGTGTCCACTGCATTGTACGTGGCATGAAGCAAGTGCCGACTGGCCGAATGAGCAGAACGGACAAGGTCAGCCACTTCCTGTTTAACCTGAAAGTCAGGAAGGAAGTCCAACTTGGATTCCACCTCATTAAGAATCGTGTTCTGGTAATCCCCCATGTGACAGACATTGTTCAGGGCCCTAATACCAGAGTGGAAGAAGCATAAATCTTCTTGCCGTACTGGTCCAGAAGACTGGATTCTCTGTCAGGTGAAGACAAGCTCAAATGCTTCAGATTAGCTGACTGGCTGTGAGTGGTGCTAATCACAACCGAGTCAGCTCGAGGGTGAGAATCAAGGAAGTCAACACCATCGGGAGCCTGGTATAGCCTATTAAACTTCCGACGAAGAGGAGCTAATGCCGACAGTTGCTTCTAAATGGTGGAAACAAGGTCGGCATGAGGCTTAATCCAGAGTGGCACCAAGGTCAGAGCGGTCTCAGGCAGATCCAGGTGCTCAGCAAGTTTCTTACACTGTGGGTCCGGCTCCAAAGAGCGCCACTTATGAACTTCCTGGATTTTGCGCAACAACTCCGAGAAAGAAGGATCTTCTGGAGGAGACTTCGGAGGAGTCCTAGGCCTGGGTTTGGTCTGAGAGTGTGGCTCGTCGTCTGGGTCGGAACAACCGTACGAGTCATCCGAGGTGTCCCAGGAGGAAGACGACGACTCCCTCTCCCGGCATGGGGGTGGAACGGACCCCTTAGGAAGCCCTCGGGGAAGCATGTCCTGCCCCGCCCTGGAACCAGAAGGCTTGCTCCTGGTATCCGGAGGTGGGCAGAGAGTCTGTCGTCTGGGGCGAAAGGGAGCCAGAACTGTCGCCAGGAGACTACTCTCCACCTCTCTGGTGAGCTGAGCCTTGGCCTTAGCCCACCAGGAGGCCAGAGTCTCCTTCAAGTCCACCGGTGGCTGAGGGGGCAGTGGAGGGGGATACGGATACTGAGTATACCTGTAGAGAGCGTATCCATAACCCGACGGCAGGAAACCCAGCGTCGGGTAGTGAGGCACAGAGTACTGCGGCGTCGGGTACAGGGGTGTCAGATACTGTGGAGCCGGGTAAGATGGCACCAGATAAGACAGTCAGATGCCTGGGAGCTGGCGGAGCAGACGGCCCGGCCGGAAGCCCAGCGGGTGGGCCTGGAGCAGAAGGCCCAGCGAGGGAGGGCCCAGCGTTGGCGCGGCATCCAGGAGGGGGATGTCGCCCAGCGTCGATATGAGGCGGCGTCGGAGCCGGCATCTCGGGAACTTACGTCAGATCATCCGGCCCACCAGGAAGAAGGCCCGACGGGGGCACAGCAGGAACCTTGGCATCGCCGTGGATGGTGGGGAAAAATCCCCAGGTTCAGGCTGAGGAGACCCAGGGTCCCCGGAGGGCAGCGAAGACTGCGGGAAGCTGGGAACAGCAGACTAAGAGGGTCCGATGTCAGCTCAGCTGCTGCGCGGACGTCAGGTCAGCTGACGTTGGAGGAGCTGGCATCCGACTTAGCGGACCCATCGCCAGAGGCAGGTTGCGAAGGAGGGGCGGCCTGCTCGGGCGGGAAAGTGGTCGTGCGCTGCCCCGAAGGGTCGAGCGGCCCATCAACCATCTTTGTGCGGGCATCAGAGGAGCCAATGTCCGACTTACCGGAGCCGCTCGAACCAGCAGGCCACACAATGACGGCTTTACCGGAAGCGGAGGCCTCCAACAGTTTGGAGGCGCCTGAAGGGCCCGAGTGCGAGCCAGAAACTTCCAAGACTGCTGTCGTGGAGCAGTCCCCTGAAGAGGACGTTACCTGTAGCACTGCGACTCTAGCCAGAGTCGCGGTCGAAGAGGAACCCCTGTCCTGATGCTTCTCCTTGTCCTTCTTCTTACGATGGCCTTCGGGGGAAGTGGACACCTGCCGGAACTTTTTCAACTCCTTCTTCATGGAGGACATCTTCTTCTTAAGGATAGGGTTCTCCAGGGACTGCTGCCTCTGTCTGCGGGTGGCAGCATTAAATTTAAGGCAGTGCTGGCACTTCTCCACCTGATGGTCTGGGCCCAGACAGAAGAGGCACTGGGAATGGCCGTCCTAGTGCAAGAGTTGGGCGCCACACAAGTTGCACTTATTTTTGTGTTTGGAAGGTGTAGGGGACGACATACACCAACGAAAGGCGGATGATTAAGTCGAATAATTCGAAAAAACGATGGTAAATACTACTAGACCTATGCATGATGTAAATCCATCTTGCAATGGTCCGTTTTGCTGCAGTCTGCCAGAAGCGGCTTCAGCATAGGTGACAAACAGCTGACGAACCTCACCCCAAATTTCTGCCATCCTCTCCTTATAGTAGGAGAGAGCACGTCTCGGGTCCAAAGTATGGAGCCTGTACTCGGCCTCCGAGGTGTAATTCGGGGTAATATACCAGCAGAGTTAACACCTGGTTAAGGTGAAACTCTGACACTACCTTCGGAAGGAATTTCAGGTGGGGGTATAGGTCAACCTTGTCCCTGTGGAAGACCAGATAAGGGGAGTCCACCCAAACGCCTGGAGCTCCCCTGTCCTTCTGGCAGACGTGATAGTCACCAGGAAGGCCGTCTTCCACAAGTGTGACATCTCACACTTGTGCACTGGTTCGAATGGCTTGCCCATGAGCTCTGCCAGTACCAGAAGATGATCCCACGGAGGTGGACGTTCATGTACTGGAGGAGATACGTGGTCTAGGCCTTTGACATAGCGCCCAACCACTGTCTCCTGCACCAATGTCGGCTGATCGGCCCGTGGCCGGTAAGAAGAGATGGTTGCCAGGTGCACCCTAAGGGTCGATGACTGTAGACCCCCTTTGGAGAGAGACCAAAGGTAGTCAAGAATGTTAGCCACTGGACAGGACAAAGGGACTAGGCCCTTGCCCTGACACCAAATGGAAAACCTTTTCCATTTGAAGGCATAACATCTCCTGGTCGATTCCTTTCTGGATGGCTCCACCACGGTGTAGACATCTTTGGAAAGACCCAAAACCTGGAACTCTAGCTGTTCAGGTACCAGGCTGTGAGGTGCAGGGATTTAAGGTCCGGATGGAATACCTTCCCCTGATTGAGTGATATCAGGTCTGGGCATGCTGAAAGCCGCCCCAGGTGCCTGCAGCTGAGGCTGAGGAGATCTAGACACCAGAACTGGCGCGGCCAGTCTGGGGCTACCAGGATCACCTTCGCCTTGTCCCTCCAGGGAAATGGAGAAAAGGTGCAGAAGGCATCTCCCTGCAGAGAGCCCTGCTGAGGGGGGCAGGCATGAAACAGCCAAAGCTTGGTGTTTTTCCTGGAGGCAAACAGGTCCATCATCAGTTTGCTCCAGAGGGAGAACAGGCTGTCTGGTACCTCTGGATGGAGAGACCACTGGTGGGATATCTGGCCTAAGTGGCTGAGAGCATCCGCTAGATGGTTCGAGGCTCCTGCCATATGGATGGTTAGGAGATCCACCTCTAATCGGCTCACGAGGGTTCAGATGCAGAGCACCTCCCTACACAGCAGACGGGAGTGCATGCCGCCCCGTTTGTTGAAGTAGTACATGGCAGTGGTATTGTCCGTCTGGACTTGAAACACTTGACATCAGAGCTGAGGAGCGAAAGCTGACAGGGCCAGTCTGACTGCTCTGAGCTTCAACAGGTTGATGTGGCATCAGGACTCCTCGGGGGTCAAGAGCCCGTGGGCCCTTTTGTCCCCCAAGTGAGCTCCCCAGCCCATGAGAGAGGCATCGGTCGTAAGGACGACAGTCGGCTCGGGGTGGACAAACGGGATCCCTTCCTGCAACCGGTCTGGGGCGGTCCACCAGTGGAAAGCGTCCCACATCTTCGGGCTACAGTGATTAGCTGGTCGAAATGATTGTGGTACAGAGTCCATTGGGTAGCCAGCTCCCAGTGGAGGGGGCGCATATGCAACCGGGCCCAACGGACCACTGAGGTGCATGCCACCATATAACCCAGAAGGTGCAGAAAGTCTCGGGTAGGACGCAATTGCCCAACCAGAAATGATTGGGCAAAGGAGAAAAGAACCTTCGCCCTGTCTGCCAGAAGCCGAGCTCTGGCTTGACAAGAGTCGAGCTCTGCCCCGATGAAACCCTTCACCTGAGAAGGCAAGAGTTCCGACTTGGCCTCGTTGATCAGGAGGCAGAGTTGGTAGCAGGTCTGGAGGGCCAGGTCCCTGGACCTCTCCACCTCCTGTTGGGTGAAACCTGCTAGAGCCAATTTTCGAGGTAAGGATAAATCCTGCCCCCCAAGATGGGCTGCCACCACTACAATGCATTTGGTGAAGACCCATGGGGCCGATGACAGGCTGAACGGCATGGCTCTGAACACGTACAGGGTCCCTTCGACCTTGAAGCGTGGGAATCGCTGATGGGACTGACTGATTGGGATGTGAAGAAAGCATCCTGCAGATCCAGTGGAAAAAAAAAAAAAACACATTTCGCTCCAAGGATGGTACGATCTGGGACAAAGTGACCATCCGAAAGGTGCGGGACCCGAGATGTTGATTTAGGTCATGCAAATCTAGAATGGGGTGCCAGCCCCCCTTCTGCTTGGACACCAGGAAGTACCTGGAGACAAAGCCTGGGTCTGCTGGAGGATCTGCCACTGGAGCTACAGCCTCCTTGAGGAGGAGCTGAGCGATGTCATCTCGGAGAGCCGACGGAGTCTGAGCAGATACTCTTTCCTCCCGAGGGGCGCGAGCTCAGCTTGGAGGGTACTGCTTGAATTCCAGAGGCAGTTCCTGACCGACCACTTCGAGAACCCATCTGTCCGAAGTGACAGTGGACCGGGCAGAAAGGAAGTGGCGTAGCCGACCCAGACGCAGAGCTGCAGTGATGGGAGAGGGGTTGGCAGCCCCCGCCCCATCACTGAGCAGGCTTGGAGGAGGAGGAGGAGGATCCAGGACCGGAACCTCAGCCTCCTTTACGGGTCTGTGGGGGCCCGGGGCACCAAGCTTGAGCCTGCCGCTGATACTGCTGTCCTCCTTGAAAAGAGGACTGCTGAACTGCAGGGGAAGAATGCCGAAAGGTCTTCTTTTTCTTCTGCTGGTTCTTGCCTGAAGAACCCTTGGCAGAAGTAGTGTCCAAGGTGGCACTGGACTGCTCAATGCACTGAAGGTGACCAGCCACTCCTGGGCCGAACAGGTTGGTCCCTAGGAAAGGGATGTCAGTTAGTTTGTGCTGAGTGAAGGAGAGGAGTCTCAGCCAAGCCCTGCTACGAGACGCAGCTGCCATCGAACGGGCACAAGAATCCATGATGTCCAGGGCTGTCTGAAAGCTGCTTTTTGGCAACAGCTCAACCCTGATCCAGGACCTGCTTGACTGTGGTCTGCATGTCCACAGGGAGATGTGGGAGGACTTCAATCAAAGACCCTAGGAGGGCATGGGAGAAGTGTGCCATGATGACAGCCGAACCTGCCTGATGAAGGCCCAAAGAAGAAGCCGCATAGTCCATCCTGGCTGAATGGTCCACAAGCTTGGACTCTTTAACAGGTCAGTCGGTTGGTGTCGTCAGAACTGCCAGTACGCCTGAACACAAAGGCTGTCACCAGGTTCTCGGCCGAAGGGTGCTCTGTGAACCCCACAAGGGACCCCATGTGCACCGCATACTTGCGGGCCATGCGGGCAGACAGTGCTGGACAAAAGGCAGGGTGCTGCCAGAGTTCTAAGGCCAGGCCAACAATGGCCTCGGTCACAGGAAAGACCTCCATCGGGGTATCCCCTCTCTTGAGGATGTCCGTGAGAGAGTACTCCGCCTTTTTCTGGATTAGCTCCAGGGGCATCCCTGTGGACTCAAGAGATGAGGCGAAGAATGGCCTGAAAAGACAAGGGACCTTCCTCAGTCTCTAACCCAATGGCTGATTCGTTATCCCCGGGATGAGAATTCAGGCCTGTGAAGTTTGAATCTGAAGAATCCAGATATAATGGTCGACCACCTAGGTCACCTTCAACCCGTCGAGGGCGGTCTGGGGCGACAGTAACTGACAAACGCCAGGGCAGCCCGTTGTCCAGCCTATCTTCCTTGGAAGGAGCCCCTCCCATAGTGTGCTTGGGCAGTGGTTCCACCACTATCGGTGAGAGACCTTTTTAGGCAAGCTGCAGGTTTCACTGGCTCCGTGGGTGGAGGAACTGACTTCATCGGCTCTGAAGGAGTCGGCTTCGGCCAAGGAGGCGAAAGTCAAGTAACGGCCGGGTTGGAAGCCCCATCAAAATCAGCTGTTGCCACATGAGGTCCTCATAGCACCGCCGGAGCCTCTCCTCATCAGAGGACGACGACCGGTGGCATTGCCTCTTTTGAGAGCATTTATGGCTCTTCCTTGGCCTTTCGGTCGAGGGGGTCAAATCTCCTTGTCCAGGAAAAAGTCAGAATAGATGTTTGACCGAGGGAATCGTCGACCGGAGTCGGCGATAAAGGATCGATCAGATTGATGACTATTTCTACATCGTCAATCGACAGTTCGGTCGACTGACCAGACAGGAAAGCCGAAATCCAGTAGCCAAAGAAGCAATCTCGACCGAAGCTGAGACCGCATATTCCTGGGACTGAGATCTCTCCCGCTCCCAAGAGCATCTCCGTCGGGATGAAGACAATCATGGATCCTTTTCCTGCTTATGGGATCGAGAGGAGTGCATGCCCTCAGGACCCTCTCCCTTGGTTGGGAGAGACTGGCACAACTCTCAGAAGGAACCCGAGAAGGTGGAGCCCAGGTTGAGTGGAATGAAGAAACTCAGAGTAGTTTCTGCAGCCCGAGCCGCTTCCTCTTTGAATGCTTGCATGTGTTCCAATTGCTCGGCGGATCCTGCAGCTGTGGAAACCACCCACTGAGCCTTCTTGGATTTCACTGGATGGTTTCCTTTCTCCAGCACCCCCCACCCCACTTCAGGCATGTGAGACGATCGTCGAGGACGTTAGGATGGAAAGTGAGATACAAATCGCATTTCGAGGTGTCTTGGTCGACACCGAGACAATATATGCACACAGCGTGGGGATCAGGACGCGACATCTTCTGGCCGCAAGGGCACCGACGAAATCTGGGGAAGACTTGTTTTCCATAATCGAAGAAACAAATTCGCGATCGCAAAAGCGAACAAGACGGATTTTCGGAATAACCGAAGGTTTTAGAGCTAGGGCCTACAAAATGCATGAGCATGAGGGAGGCAACCTGAATCTTCCCGTGGAAAAGATGATCTGGTGCCATCGGGCGGAGCCAAGGTATGTACCACTCGGGTGGGTGGGAGGAGCCAGCTTGAAGACGTCCGGCAAGATTTAAAGTGAAAACGGGGAGCGACGACATGCCAAGAGTGTGGATGAACAACATATCCACGATCCTAGAAGACAGCTCTCATCTCTAAGAAATTTATGAGAAGATGATTCTCCTCCTCCTGGCTCTGCACCTGAATGTGGAGGTCTTGACAGTGAGCTCCCCAACTGATCAGGAGTGCAACCGTGGTGATGGTGATCTGGGATTTAGAGAGTAAGGGTAGACCTAGCAGAAGCTAGGCCAACTGCATCTACCATGTGAGTAATTTTGTCCGAGGTTCTGTCATTTATGCGGAGGATTGCGAATGCGTGGCCAGGGACCACTATTTGTTCTTGGGCCAGTAAGTTAGCATCTGCTGCACTAAGAAGGGCCTCGGACAGAGTTACTTTCCACCCGAGTGAGACATTTGAAGATGTTGTTTCTTCCATTCTCTGGAAGGAGCAACCCTTGCCCTGTAGATGTTCAGGAGGGCTCCTATGAAAAGGAGCTGCTGGGAAGGTGACTCTGGCACCTTCCCTGAATCAGAAACCCCCTCCTGGAAGAAAGCGACTGAGAAGCTGTGGCAACTGCTTCCTGAGACTTTAGCCCGGATGGGCTGTCTCGGAGCCAAACGTCCAGGAAGTGAAGGCTTGAATACCGAGGTTGTAGTGAACTCCTCCCTTAACAGGTACTTAACCTTTCAAGGTTGAGAAATGGGAGTATGCCACCTGTTATCTTGGAACCAAGCAAAGGAAGTAGAAACCTGTGTTCCGACTCGCCATGGAACAACTTCTACTGTTCTGAGGTCCCATCTCTCAGCGGAAAGAGGGTCTGACAGAGAAGCAGACAGACTGGGATGCTGCCTGGGTCTAGGGAAAATCTCTGTGAAACTAGAAGAGTATCCCTCTCAGACAATCATGATGACCCATACGTCTGCTGGATTGGACTTCCACTAGTTATAAAACCAAATCAGGTGCCCCCCACTACCGCTGAGAGGCGTCCACCTCTGGCAGCTGAGGTGGGACCTGGGTCGGGTCCAAGAGGATGGTACTGGGTGCTTTTGGGCTCTTTGCCCTCTGCTGTGTTTTTTTTTTTTTTTCCCAGTTGAGTTGGTTCCTGAAAAGGCTTCTAGGCCTCTACCTTGAAAGGACTGCCTGTTAGGAGAAAGACGATGGTGCCGTCCTTCTGAGGGGCGGCAGAAGCCCGAGCCCCCTCCAAAGCTCAATCTGAGGGACGAACCAATAATCACTGCCAAGGCAATGTTAATCACCTGCTGCCAACAGCAGCCACCCTAGGGGTCGATAAAAGCTTTTAGCTGATTACTGGGCTACAGGCCCCAAGCAATGGAGCGACAGAGTCCGGGAGGCTCTCGACCACTGAATTTAGTGTGTTCCACAGGATGTACTTGTATTGAGTAAGTACAGTTACTAAGAACTTACCGTAACAGTAGATCTTCGAGAGGCACTCTTGCAGTATGTATTTATATATAGGACTGGCCCGACAGGCGTCAGGACCCCACGGAAACATTTCTAGCTAGCAGTCTCTGACGGGGGACTGCCCCAACGTCAGGTGATAGATGTCATGCGAAGTCAGTATAAAGGGGCGGTCCCCCATGCCCGCCTTCCAGTTCTTTCCTGCCAAGGGCCCAAAGAGGCAAGACGAGAAAGAAGCGTATATTTCCTTTCATGGAAATGGAGCCAAAAAAGCTTAGGGGGATGGAGGGCGGGAAGGCAATACCTACTGCAAGAGCCTCTCTCGAAGATCTACTGTTATGTTGAGTTCTTACGTAACTGTACCATCTTACTTCCAGAGGGCTCTTGCAGTAGGTATTTACATATAGGACTGAGTCCCAAGCGGCCTGGAACAAGGAAAAGCACTTGAGAGGAGGAAAACTATCCATGATATGGAACCTCTGGCTGAACGGGTCTTATGAAAGAAGACCTTGAAGCCAGACAACCCGAAGCCTGCTCTATGGCGAGAGGCAATGTCCAAACTGTAGTGTTTCGTAAAGTTATGGACAGAAGTCCAAGTTGTGGTTGCGCTGTTGTCTGCTGCTGATACACTGTTGAAACAAGCTGCAGAGACAGCTACTCCTCTGTTGGAGTGACCTCTGACTTGACCTGGCAGGGTCTTGTTGTACTTGTCATAACAGAAAGTGATACAATGAGCTATTTAGATGGGCATTGCTTAGAAATAGCATTGCCTTCTCTTTTGCGAGCAAGAGAGACAAAAAGCTGATCAGATTTCCTGAGATCCTTAGTCCGAGTGGTGTAGTATCTCAGTATCCTGTGAACATCCGGAGTGTGCAAGAAGTGTGGAGGGATGCAGGCCTATACTGGCGTGATGCTCTGCATCTGTCCAGTGGGGGAACCAGGATCCTAGGTGATACTGTAGGTTTAAATGCCTCATTGGCAAGCATTTAAACTAGCCAAGGGGGGAGGCACTGAAAAGGAGCAGGGAAATCCCAGCCTCCCCCTACAAAACACAGTAGTTAAAGAGGTAAACACCAAGGTAGAGAAGTCAGTAGGGAGCAGGACAGGGGTAAATGCAGAAAAAAACCCCAGTAAGGACAGGGATGGGGCCAAAAGGGGTAAGGCCACCAAAAATGGAAGGCGATAAGTACCAATGCCTGCAGTCTGTGTAACAAGCTCCCTAAACTAGTGGCCTTGATGGAAGAGGGATTCCTGGATGTTGTGGCAGTCACTGAAACATGGTACACAGAGAACCATGACTGGGATGTCAACATACCAGGATATACAATCTACAGGAGGGACAGGGTGGGTAAAAGAGGAGGAGGAGTAGCTCTCTATATAACAGAAGGGATTAAAGCAACAGAACTAAACAGTAAACAGGAAGTTGATGAGTCACTATGGGTCACCCTGGAGACAGGAAATTGCACCACAATCCGAATGGGGGTTGTGTACAGACCCCTATCTCAGGGGGAAGAAATGGACAAGGAAATGACAGAAAGCGTCCTTAAAATGGTAGAAAAAGGGGAGATATTGTTGATGGGGGACCTGAATATGCCAGATGTTAACTGGAGTACCTTTGCTGCAGGCACATCCAAGAGCAGGGTCATTCTTGATGCCCTAAAGGGGGCATGCCTCAGACAGCTAGTGTTGGAACCCACTCTGGAGGGGGCAATCTTAGACATGGTACTCTCAAATGGGAAAGGAGAAAGGATCTCAGGTTTAGAAGTGGGTAGCCATCTGGGAACAAGTGACCACCAAACAGTGTGGTTCACAAACAGCTATAGAATCAAGCCATACAAAAACAAGAGTATTGGACTTTAGGAGGGCTGACTATGGGAAAATGAGTGCCTCAGAAAAGCACTAGCAAACGGGCAAGAAGGAGGGGTGGAGGAACAATGGGGAATAATCAAAACAGCCATCACAGAGGCAACAAGCCTTTGTGTGAAGCAAATCAACAAAACAAAATAAAGGAAAAAAAACTATGGTTCTCAAAAGAGGTGGAAATGAAGATTAAGGAGAAAAAGATAGCATTCAGGAAATATAAGGAAACACAGAAGAAGCAGGACAGAGAACTTTATCAGTTAAAGCAGAAGGAGGCAGGGAAGGCAGTCAGAATAGCAAAGGTACAAACTGAGGAAAAGATAGCCAACTCTATTAAGAAGGGGCATAAAACCTTTTATAGGTATATTAGGGAGCGAAGAAAGACCAAGGTAGGGATACAGAGACTTAATAAAGTTGAGGGAATGTAGGCAGAGGGTGACAGTGAAAAAGCAGGGATATTGAATGAATATTTCTACTCAGTATTCACAACGGAAGAGGAAGGGGAGGTACCTAAACCAAACAAGAGAAACACAATGAATAGGGGGTCGATACCAGTCCATTCACAGAAGAAAGGGTTTTGAAAGAACTGTTGAAACCTAGGGTGGACAAAGCAATGGGGCCTGATTGGATTCACCCCAGAATTCTAAAAGAACTAAGGGTAGAACTAGTAATGCCACTGACTACTCTCTAACAAATCATGGGAGGATGGGGTGGTACCTGAGGACTGAAGGAGGGCAGATGTGATTCCACTTCATAAAAGTGGGAGCAGGGCAGAGGCAGGAAACTACAGACCAGTTAGTTTGACCTCAGTGGTAGGTAAAATGATGGAATCACTTCTGAAGGAAAGAATTGTTGAGTACCTAGAGGCCAGTGGGGCACAGGACCCAAGGAAGCACGGTTTCACTGCAGGAAGGTCATGTCAGATGAACCTAATAGATTTCTTTGACTGGGTGACCAAAGTAGTAGACCAGGGAGGGGCTGTGGCTATGGCCTACCTATATTTTAGCAAGGCATTTGACACAGTCTCACACAAAAGATTAATATACAAGTTAGCCAGCCTTGGAGTGGGTCCCAAGGTGGTAGTCTGGATAAAAAACTGGCTGGACAACAGGACGCAAAGAGTAATAGTAAACGGAGTCCACAGTGAAGAAAGGAGGGTAACTAGCGGAGTACCGAAAGGTTCAGTACTGGGACTGGTCCTCTAACATCTTTATAAGTGACACTGGAGGGCACCTGGAAGGAAGATTATGTCTCTTTTCAGACGACACAAAGATCTGCAACAGAGTTGATACACAATGTGGGGTGGAAAGGATGAAAAGGGACTTGGCAAGGTTGGAGGAATGGTCAAATATATGGCAGTTCAGATTCACGGCAAAGAAGTGCAAGGGAATGCATCTGGGAAACAAAAACCCAGGGAAAAGTACACAATGGGGGTGAGATAACAAAAATCGAAAGAGACCTAGGAGTAATTATATCAGATGACCTAAAGGTGGGAAAGCAATGTGAGAAGGCACTAAGGAGGGCTGGGGGGATATTGGGATGCATAGGGAGAAGCATCAACAGTAGAAAACAGGAAGTTGTTATCCCTCTGTACAGACAGTTTGAGAGACCCCATCTGGAGTACTGCATGCAATTCTGGAGACCCCATCTCCGCAGAGACACAGATGGAGTGGAGGCTATTCAGAGGAGGGCAACCAAAATGGTGCAGGGTCTGCACCAGAAGACATACAAGGGGAGACTAAGGCAGCTTAATATGTATACCCTTTAGGAAAGGAGGGAGAGGGCACATGACAGAAACTTTCAAGTATCTCAAGGAATTAAAGTACAAGAGGGTAGCATCTTTGAGAAAAAGATGTGCAAAAACAAGGGGGCACAATCTGAAGACGGGGGGGGGGGACAGCTCAGAGGTAATGTTAGAAAGTATTTTTTCCACAGAGAGGGTTGTGGATGCATGGAACAGCCTTCCTGAGGAGGTTGTGGAGTCAGGAACCGTGGGAGAATTTAAGAATGCAAGGGACAGACATATAAAGAATAGTGTATGGACAATCGTACACAACAAGGCTGTGTTTCCATCGAGGGGTTGAGATGACATCACAGGGACCTCGAGAGCGAAGCTTGAGAGGTCCCGATGTCATCTCAACCCCAAGATGGAAACACAGCCTTGTCTGTGTAGGATTGTCCATATACTATTTTATATAGTATATGGTTCCAAAGTGCAGGACACAAGGCTTTCTGTTTTTTCTCCTTACTGGCTCACTCGTCCCCTACCGGCTCGCTGCTCGCGCTAACGTCAAATTCTCCCTGATCCCACTTCTCGGTGCTCCATTTGCTGAGTAGCTCTGTCCTTCATTTCTTTTTGGGTTTTGGTGGTGAGGTTTTAAAAACTAAATAAAAAAATTAACTTTTGGGGCATGGAGCGGTATGAGGTTCTTTCCGTCAACTGTCTCGGGGTCGGAGGTTCTCGCTAAGCGTTGCCGCCATGTTTTAGCCAGTTTTCTTGACGGAGCATCGACGTGGGAGTGCGTTTGTGTTTGACTGACAGGAATGTTGTACTATCGATGTGACGTCAGATCGATAGTACAACTTTTCTGACCTTTGAATTGTCCTACAACAGCATTTGAAAAGCCACTGATTTCCATCTAGAATAAGCCCTAATCATATACTATAAGGCAATTCTAGTGGTGGGTAGGAGGAAGTAAGCTGTTGATTAAATAGAATCTGCAGGTTATCCATCAAGTAGAGAAATGGGCACACTAGATGGGCCAAGCAGTCCTTATCTGCCATCAAATTCTGTTTCTATATTTCTCTCATCTGCTGGTCCTGTCACTGCATCTCCTCTGCGCTTCTAAATGTTGAAACTTTTTCTCTCTGCTTCTCAGTCTTTTTGTTGTATAGCCCACCATTTGAAAAAGTCCATCAGGCTTTTAGGTTCTGTCACTGCCTGTTCTTTTTCCATAACTTGTGCTGGCTGTACAATCTCAGACTGAACTTCTGTCTCTGCTAGTTTGGTTGCCATTCTCCTGGTAACCACTCATGGACTTGCTGCAGAATCCATACCTTCCTCTGTACTTCCCTGGTACTAGCTTCAGTACTCGAGCACAACACTCCTGTCTTAGGGTATGCATGGCTTAAATCCCACTTAGGCCGTCACCATCTGTTGTTGAGGCACAGGTCAGGAAGCATAGGAAAACCAGGAGCAGTTGTAGAATTCACTAAAAATTATTTATTTACACTAGCAGTATCATAAAATAGAACTTGTTCAGTATAACTATTTACAAAGGCAAAATAAAATAAAGTTTTCTTTCAGTCTCTGCGTCCCTTAGTCTCCTAATCTTTCTTGCAGTTTCAGATTAGCTCCTTTATAAGTCTTTTCAACCCCCATCCTTAGCAAGCATCCTGTTCTTGTAAGTTTCAGGAGCTGCTAGAACACAGTGTACTTCTTGAGGTCCCCTTTGCACAGCTTTTGCAAAAGGCTGGAAGATTTGCACTCAAGTAACTTCTAGGGTTTACAATAGCTTTCTGCAATCATCTCAAAATATAATTATATATATTTCAACAGTAACACTATATATTTTCTAAACAAAAGGGATCCTAATATCAGTTATATTTCCACACAAAGATTTGCACATATTTTATATTGGCAGATATGCAAGGGAAGAAAAACAGAGAGCAAGGGAAAACTGAGCGACAGGGAGAGCCAAAGAATTGCGAGGTTGCCAGGGTGATCAAATCCAAAGTCTCACAGGAAAATTTGGTTGCACAACCAGACAGAAAAGGAAAAGATAGATCCTTGCAATTTAAACACTTTCTCTAATAAATGGGACAGGGTCCTATTCCACCTTGCCACAAGTGGCTTCAACAATAAATGCTCTCATATGTTTATTTTCAAGGCATTGTGCATATAGTATCTAGCTGACAAGATTCCTTTACTGAAAGATGTAGTCTCCTATGTCATAGAGCAGATGTCTGCAATACCAAGACTGACCAACAGGGGTCTCTGTTTCAAAAAAGTTTCCCCTTGCATGATGTTGCGGGGTTGCAGCACTGAGAAAAGAAAGGGGTGGGTTATGCCAATGAAGCACAGCACAGAAATAAAAGCATTTATTTCATGGAAAACAGCACTTTTTGGCAGTTTGAATGGTAGGAGATTGAATCACAACTCCTGTTGGTTACTACAGTTTACTACTCCCATTTGCTATGGGAAACCTCACAAAATCACTTTAAAGAGCTAGTATACTTCCCAAAACTAATATTAGTTTTTAAAAGCAGTCAGCCATTACCTTTTATTAAGATATACTTTTTCTTTCCCCTTTGGGTAATTAAAACATTGTTTACCTGATGTTAGTAGGTGTGATGTGTGGGATAGCACTCTGTCTGGCAACTGACATACCTGTCTCTATTCCCCCCACTACATCATCAGCAATGTGATCTCACTGACTGAGACATCACTGTTACTAAGGAACAGCCACTCAGTAGCTGCTGGGTTAGTCACATGTGATGTTACTGTCAGTAAGATCACAATGCTGACGATGTAATGGAGGGGACAAAGAAGGTTAAGTCAGCTGCCAGGTTAAGAGCTGTTCTGCACATCCGACACAATATTATCACATGGAAGACTAATTAGCAAGAGGAAAAGGAAAAATACTTCAGAAATAAAAAGCTATAGTTAACTACTTACTACATTTTGAATTATTTCCCTGTTGGTTCCACTAGCCTTTTAATATTAACAAGAAAAGAGCTGCAGATGTTGTTAAAAGTGTAGCCAAGTACAAGTCATACAAGTCACTCCTTATGTTCTAGGAAAATGCTATGTATGTCCAGGGCTTGAAATAATGGAATAAATAATGGGTTGCATAAAACCCTTCACATGTATGTAGTGATGTACGAAGCTGGGAAACTTTGCTGCGTGGATTAATTCATGAATGCACCTCAGTTTGCAAAGTTAATCTGCCGTGCAAAGCCCAAATTTGCGGAACACTGACAACTCCACGAAATGCGAAGTTGGCAAGTCCGCCGGTGGAGTTTGGCACAGAGGTGGAGTTTGCAACAGTTCATTCCCTGGTGTCTAGTGGTCCCCCCCAATGATCATCAGCTTAATGTTAAACAATAATCTTTCTCTGGTGTCTAGTGGTCCTCCCCGATCGCTGGCCTGATGTCAAACAGACACTGTCCTTGGTGTCTAGTGCCCCCCCCACCAATCCTCGGTATGATGTCAAACAGACACTCTTGCTGAAGTCTAGTGGTCTCCCCCCCCCATCTCACAGACACTTTATCTGGTGTCTAGTGGTCTCGCCCCCCTCCAATCGTCAGCACAATGTTAAATAACAATCTTTCCCTGGTGGTCTAGTGGCCCCCCCATCCCCTATCTCCCCTTGCAATAATATGTATGCTTCCCAGGCGCCCAGGTGGTCTAGGGGTCCCCCTCCCTATCCCTGAATCTGATGCTCCTAAAAATGAAAATTACGTACCTATCGTAATTTATCTTTCAGTGTATCTTCACCATTCATCACTGGTGGGTTCTGGCCGGAGGAACAGGACCCTGCGGGAGCAATTTTTTTTTTCAGGGGGAGGAGCTGGCACCGGCATGGCACTGCAGTCTAGAATGATGTATGATGTGTCGCTCAAGGGACAGCCAGTAAACAATGCCAATTCTTCCCTCACCTCAGTTCTGCGTATGCTGGAAGAGTACAAGGAAAAAGGGATAGAGAAAAGTACAGGGTGGGTAAGGGAGCCCAAGGGATAGCCAAAAGGAAAGGATATAAACAGAAAGAGATATAATTCTGAGAGGGAGAGGACAGAATAACTCCAGGGCTCTGGAACAGAGGGCCCCATCCTCTGGGCAAGCGAGCATAGATGAGAGAAAGATAGAAAAAAAAGAGGAAGAGAAGAAAGAAAAGGAGATAGGAGACCTCCTCCAACGAGAAACATAGAAAATCAAAATTCTGTACTTACCGTAATTCTTGATCTTCTCGGACAAAGTCTCCACCACTCATTCACACTAATGGGACTACGCTGGAGGCGCCACGATCCCCACAGGAGCCAAAAATCTTCAGGAGAGTCGGGCGGGATAGGACCACGCATGCACAATGCCACGAGACAAGCTCGTGCCATATAGGCCATCTCGGCCTCAATCCTCCAACTGCCTCAGTACCTTTTCGACTGAAGAGGTGCAGCTTAAACTAATGAAAGAAAACCTAACCCTAACTTCCAGGCATGTGAAGGTCCAGATGACCCATGTAAAAAGGGTCAATTCAACAATGTCATCACAGCCTGAACAACAAGGAAGTGAAAACCAAAACAGAATGAGTGAGCTCGGGGGATGGTGGGCATGTGAATGAGTGGCGGAGACTTCGTCCAGAAAGATCAAGAATTATGGTAAGTATGCAATTTTGATATCTTCCTGGACTAAAAGTCTTCACCACTCATTTACACTAATGGGAGAGCTAAAAATCAAACCCCCACCGAGTAGGGTGGTAGGAGACAGAGCTCACTCAGGACAGAATTCCATAAGGACTGTCCTGCCGAAGCAAGTTAACAGTCAGGCATGGACACCCAGAACATAGTGCTTTAGAAAGGTGTTCACTGAGCTCCAATTTGCAGATGTCTGCAACAGGTACATTATGAATCTCCACCAGGAAAGCCGCAACCGCTCTGGTAGAGTGGTGAGAACCCGGCCTTCCAACTTTAGCTATGCCATGGATTAGTAGTGTTGAAGACATGCTACTAACCAAGCAGAAATACATCTCATGGCAACATGCTGACCCTGCCAAGGCATTCGGAAAGATACAATAGCTGCTCAGATGCATATCTCCTCCTTCTGTCGATGTAGAATCACAGAACCCTCTTAACATTCAGAGAGATAAAGGGAGCGTCCTCCTTCATTCTGGAGTTAACGAAGTAAGGAGTGAGAAGCAAAACTTGACTAACGGTAACTGAGCCAGTGACATGTCTACAGGCTCAAAATGGTCTGAAAACGTGGAGAGGTGAACATTCTCTGCCAAGAAATGCAGACCTGTGTTCAACAGGTCCACGAGGCATCCCAAAATTTACTTGCTGGACAACTAAAAGGATCCAGATGGAACTTTGCACACCAGAAGGTGAAGTAAAACCACTTACTGTAGCTGCCTAAGTCCTCCTGGTTGATGGTCTATGCGCGGCTAAGAAGATCTTTACAACTGTCTGGAAATCTAAAACTTGTCCACTTTCATCTCATCAGGAGCCTGGCATGGAGCGCAGGAAGGACGGACCAAAGTCCCCGTGCCAGAGGGTCCACTCGTAGAGTGAGATACCTCGGGGGAACTTCTGACTGTCTATGCAAATTATATCTGCCCAGGCCAGTCTGGGATGATGAGAATCATCCTGTCCCCGTTTGCCTACAACTTGAGCAGCACCCTCTGAACTAAGGGAAGAGGAGGAAAGCGTACAGGAGCATCTTGTCTACTGCATTGAATATATCCTGACAGAAAACACTAGGTCTGGATTTCTGAAGCAGGATAGAGGCAGATTTGCGTTGAGAGGGGATGAAGAAAGGACCAGGTCCGGACTGCCCCACTCATCGACTAGCGACTGCACAATGACTGAATTGACACAATGTGTTCAAGGCACCACTCTCACCTCCCCACGGCCTTCCTGCACAGAGGGTAGGAGAGTGCTCCTCCCTGTTCGTTGATGAAAACATCCCAATTTTGTCCTCTGTCCAAAGTGGGATCACTCTGTGGCAGAGGGCCTCCTTCAGGACTTGGAAAGCGTATAAGACAGCTCTCATCTCTAAGAAATTTAGAGAAGATGATGCCCCTCCTCCTGGCTCCACACCCGAGTGTGGCAGTCTTGACAGTGAGCTCCCTAACTGATCAGGAGTGCAACCGTGGAGATGGTGATTTGGGATTTAGAGGGTAAGGGTAGGCTAGCAGAAGCTAGGTCAACTGCGTCTATCAATAAAGTAATTTTGTCCAGATGTCGAGGTTCTGTGATTTAGGCAGAGGATTGCAGATGCGTGGTCAGAGACAACTATTTGTTACGGATGAAGGCATAAATCCCAATGTATGCCGCATTGAAAAGTGCCCAGACAGAGTCGCTTTCTGTGAAGTAACGAAATCTGAAGATGTAGTTTCTTCCGTTCCCTGGAAGGAGGAACCCTCGCCCTGGAGCTATCCAGGAAGGCTCCTATGAAAAGGAGCTGCTGGGAAGGTGAATCTGGCATCTTCTCTGAATCAGAAAACCCCTCCTGGAAGAAAATGACTGAGAAGCTGTGGTAACTGCTTCCTGAGACTCTAGCCTAGATGGGCTGGCTCGGAGTCGAACGTCCAGGGAGTGAACGCTTGAATACCGAGGTTGTAGGAACTCCTCCCTGAACAGGTACTTGTTTAACCTTTGAAGGTCGAGAAATGGGCACATGTCGCCTGTTATCTTGGAAATAAGCAAAGGGAAGTAGGAACCTGTGTTCTGACTTGCTGTGGAACAACTTCTACTGCTCTGAGGCCCTGTCTCTCAGAGGAAAGAGGGACTGACACAGAAGCAAACAGGGTTGCTGCCTGGGTCTAGGAAAATTCTCTGTGAAACTGGGACAGTATCCCTCTCTGACAATCCTGATGACCTATACGTCTGCTGGATTGGACTTCCACTAGTTATAAAACCAAAGCAGGTGCCCCCCACTGTCGCCAAGAGGCATACATCTCAGACAGCTGAGGTGTGACCTGGGTCGGATCCAAGAGGATGGTACCAGGTGCTTTCGGGCCCTGCACCCTTCTGCTGCGATGTCATTTTTTTTTTGCAGTTTAGGAGTTGGTTCCTGACAAAGGCATCCAGGCCTCTACCTTGAAAGGACTGCCTGTTACAAGAATAACGATGGTGCCGTCCCCCTGAGGGGCAGCAGGAGTCTGAGCACCCTCCAGAGCTCAATCTGAGGGCCAACCCAATAATCACTGCCAAGGAGATGTTAATCACCTGCTGCCAATGGTAGCCACCCTAGGGGCAGTGTCATAGGGGTCTATGAAAGCTTTTAGCAGATTACTGGGCTATATGCCCCTAGCAATGGAGCAGTAGAGTCCGGTAGGCTCTTGACCACTGAATTTAGTGTGTTGCACAGGGTGTACTTGTACTGAAGACCGAAGAAACTAGAGACATAGAAGTCCGCTTTGGTCCACAGATGAAGTCTGAAATGTTATGGTGGACCCCACATCCCTGAGGAAAAACTGAAAAGAAGATCTTCCATCACAGGCTTTGCCGATACAGAAGGCTTGCATTCCAGCCTCTAAAATGGGTCATTTGCTGCATCTCCGACAAAGCAGAACAGGTAGAGACTCATCCAGAGCCACTTCTACTCCAGAAGAACCTCCAAAAGGCAGGTCAAGGCCAGAATCACAGGAGATGCTGACACCCAGAATGACATAGTGGCATTCGGTGCCATTCACGGCGCATGCATCACCCGTGGCGCCGGCACTGCAAGCAGTGTCAGGCATGCTGGCCCTAGACCTGAAGAAAAAGGGGGAGAAGGAAAGTGGTTCCCATGCCGGCTCCTGCAGAGGAAAAGGTGGGGGGGGGGGAAGAAGGCATGCGGGGTTGGCGTTGATCATGCTGGCACCGGAGAAGGCACCGTGCACATCCTGCCCATTCAACCATGGCCCACTGTCTCTGAGGCCTGAAGGCCCAGAACTGGGTCCACTGGCCAAATCAACAGGGCAGACGTCATACCCCCTGCTCTAAAAAGAGTGGCCCAGAGGTGAAACTGCTCACTGGAGCTCCAACAAGGATAGAGATGGGGCCTGGTGTCGAAGATCACGGCCGTTAAGAATGGAGCCACAGAGGACCTCACAGAAGTCGGGTCAGGCCTACCGCTCACCACCACCGATGATCCCCATGCAGACATACTAGAGGGCGACCTCGAGCGGTACCATTTCTTCCACCGACAGGAGGAAGAGCAGCTCTAGGTCAAGCGGAACCAGGTCCCCAACTGAGGCCAGGAATGGGCCTGCTGCTTCTGTCTGAGCAGACTGTCCACCCCCCCCCCCAGAGCACCAGACTACCCATGGTCAGAACCCCCCCTCCACAAAGGGTGGCGGACTGGACACAGCCCCACTGCCATCACAGCTTTCAAATAAAGTCTTCCTACAGTTACCGCTACTGTCTAAGGTCGACTCAGTTGATGGCAGGTTGAGAATTTCTTCCTCCTCTTCTTACTCATTTTTTTTTTTTTTTTTTTTAAATAAGAACACTAAAAGTAGTAAATTAATCGAATACTGAACGGCTATAGCTGCTGTTGTATAGACGAAAACGCGACTCAGCAGGTGAGTGACGTCGTCATCGAAGCACACCCGACGGTGGGAGAAAAGGAACTGAAGTGGCTGGAGGGTTGATGCCAAGATCGCCTATACAGCATGAGCTAGTCTTGCAACACTGCGCATGTACGGTCCCATCCCGGCGCCGACCCTCCTGAAGATTTTTGGCTACCGAGGGGTCCTAGTGCCTCCAGCGTAGTCCTATTAGTGTGAATGAGTGGTAGAGACTTTTAGTCCAGGAAGATCATAGAATCTGCCAGGCAGATAAGAACCATACAGCCCACCTAGTCTGCCCATTTCCCTACTTGGTTTGGCAATCCCTACTCTTATCTGGACTGCCTTTCCCCTGCTCCGCTGTATAACAGCGTGCCTTTATGCTTATCTCATGCACTTTTGAAACCCTGTATTGTTTTCACTTCCACCACCTCTGCTGGTAGGCTGTTCCACAGATCCACCACCTTCTCTGGGAAAAGATACTTCCTAGCATTTTCCCTAAGCCTCCCTCCCTCCCTCCAGCTTCATGATATGTCCCCTTGTCCTTGTGCACTTTCGTCTCTGAAATATGCTCCCCTCCTGTACCCCGTTTATTCCTCTAAGGTATATGAAAGTCTATCATATCCCCCTCTCTCTCCCGTCTCTTTTCCAGTGAATAGCTGTTTAGTTCCTGGAGTCTTTCTTCATTAGGTTTGTGGTGCAGTCCATGTATCATTTCTGTTGCTCTTCTCTGGACTGCTTCCATTCTGTCTATGCTCATCCTCCGATGCGGTCTCCAGAATTGGACACAGTATTCCAGATGAGGCCTCACCAGTGATCTACACAGTGGCATCACCACTTCACTCCTCCTACTAGTTATGCCCCTTCCTATGCACCCCAGCATTCTGTGTACCTTCCCCACTGCTTTTTTGCATTGTTTGGCTAACTTCAGGTAATCGGATATGATAATCTCCAGGTCTCTCTCTTGACTTGTGGTGGCTAGAACCTGCCCCCCCCCCCCCAAATCCTGTATTCCTCTCTTGGGGTTCTGTGTCCCAGGTGCATTATCTTGCACTTCTTAGCATTGAAACCCAACCGACAAACCCTTGACCATTCTTCAAGTAGTCTTAGGTCATTTCTCATTTTATCTAGCTCCTCCTGTGTGTCGAGTCTGTTACAGATCTTAGTGTCATCTGCGAACAAGCATACTTTCCCCTCCAGTCCCTATGTAATATCACTTACGAAGACACTAAATAGAACTGGACCTAGCACTGATCCCTGTGGAACCCTGCTGGTCACCTCCCCCTCTTCTGATTTCATGCCATTTACTAGCACCCTCTGGATCCTGGCTTTTAGCCAGTTACCAACCCATTTTACCACTTTAGAGCCCACACCCATATTCCCCAATTTGTAAAGCAACCTTCTATGAGGAACGGTGTCGAAGGCCTTACTGAAATCCAAGCAGGCCACATCCACCGCCCCTTCCTGATCCACCACCCTGGTCACCCAGTCAAAGAAATCAATAAGATTAGTCTGACAGGACCTACCCTCAGTGAATCCATGCTGCCTTGGGACTTCTGCACTGCCTGACTCCAGGATCTTCACTACCCTCTCCTTAATTAGGGACTGCCATCAGCTTCCCCACCACTGAGGTCAGGCTTACAGGTCTAATTGCCTGCCTCCTCCCTACTTCCAGTCTCGTGCAGGGGGACCACCTCTGCCCCCTTCCAGTTCGCAGGTACCTCCCCGTCTCTGGTGACTGGTTGAATAGGGTTGTCAGTGGACCTGCTAGGACTTCCCTGAGCTCCTTCAACATTCTAGGGTGAATCCCCTCTGGCCCCATTGCCTTGTCTGTCTTTACTTTTCCTAGTTCCTTCAAGACTATCCACCGTAAATGGTCTGGTGTCCATCTCTATCCCCCTCCATACATCTTTCCTCTTGAGTCTTGGCCCTTCCCCTGCCTCTTCCTTGGTAAATACTGAGCAAAAATATTTGATCAGTACCTCAGATTTTTCAAGGTCATCCTCCACCCACTCACCCTCTCCCTTCTTTAGCCTAACAATACCATTTCTAGTCTTCTTGCTCTCACTAATATAACGGAAAAAGGTCTTGTTCAACTTCTTCATAGCCTGTGCTATTCCTTCCTCCGTTCTTGCCTTAGCCCCTGTGACAGCCTTCCCAGCTTCTCTCTGCTTCTCCAGATATTTCAGTCTGTCTTCTTCTTTCTGTCTCTCTTTGTATTTTCTGAATGTCTTACTTTTTTCTCGCACTTTCTTTGCTACTGATTTAGATAACCACAGCGGCCGCTTCTTTCTTTTGCTACGCAATCTGACACACTGACTTGTTACTCCTGCTATGGATCTCTTGATTCAAAGCCATTGTTCTTCTACCTCTCCCCCGTATGTTCTGTTACCCTATCTCCATGAAGTTGGCCTTCCGGAAATCAAGGATCTTAATCTTTGAATGTCTTTCTTCTGTCAACATGTTGGCTCTAAACCACACAGTTCTGTGGTCACTGGTACTCAGGGGACTGCCCACCTCAACATCCATGATTCTGTCCCCATTTGTCAGCACTAAGTCCAGTACAGCCCCTTCCCTGGTGGGCTCAATCACCAGATGCCTTAGGTTTGCCCCATACATGGCAGACATGAGGTCTCTGCTCCTTGATGTACTTGAAGTCTGGGTATTCCAATCTGCATCCGGCATGTTGAAGTCACCCGTTAGTAGTACTTCCCCTTTGACTGCCATATTATGGATGGCTTCCACTAATACTAGATCTATATCCTCCCCCTGTGTGGGAGGCCTGTAGACTACTTCATCAAGGATGGTTGTTTTGTTCCCTGACTCCAGAGTGATCCACAATGCCTCTGCTTCTTCCCTGGATCCCCGAGCCTCTGTAGCTTTAATCCCTTCCTTTACATACAAAGCAACCCCTCCTCCCCTTTCCCCATCCTTATCTTTTCTTAAAAAGTGTATACCCTGATAAGGCTGCATCCCAGTCATGGTTCCTTGCATACCATGTCTCTGTAATAGCCACAATGTCTAGGTGTGTGTCTGCCATCAGTGATGTTAGGTCTGGAATTTTGTTTCCCAGACTGCAAGCATTTGTGCACACGACCTTCCACTCTGTGTACCCCCTTAATGTTCCTTGTTTATTGGTCTTTGCCCTGTGTTGCATTAGTGATGCACCTTCTGTTCTCACCCGCACTGTAACCATGGTAGTTTTATGGTTCGATATTGTGCTAGTTATTAGGTCCTCACTACTTTCATTTATGTCCGGGGCTATGATAATCCCTTTAACTGTCTATGCCTCCCCACTGGCAAGTTTAAATGATCACTAAGGATGCACTTAAACTTCTCAGAGAGGATACCTTTGCGTCCCCTGGATAGATGCAGGCCATCTGGAGAATATAGCCCTTTATCCTTCCAGGTGAGGTTCCAGTCCCCAATGAAGCCATACCCCACCTCTCCACACCATTTCTTCAGCCATTTGTCAAATTCAATGATGTGGATGTCCCTCCCTTCCCCCTTGCCGTGGGCAGGTAGCACCACCGAGAAGGTGACAAAGTGTGCTACTTGCCCAAGACTCCTCCCACATCTACCCTCTCTCTAGCCAAGTCATCAGTCCCAAAGTGAATAATGATGTCCGTGCCCCATCCTTGCTACTGCCCTTGCAATCCTAAGGATTATCTTGCCTTGCTTCCAAACTATGCCTTCAGGTAGGCATATTACCTACCTCTTACCACTGCTACCTGACCTCAGCACAATCCCCCGGACAATGGAATCCCCAACCAGGATTTGCTTGCTCCTCCTGTGTGTTCTCCTTGCATCTGCCCTTGGGGTTCCATCATTGGATGATCCCCTCAACCCCCATGGTGTTCACGACCGGAGATGCTGCGCAATCTCTATGCTCTGCCAGGATGGCATAAGTGTTGTGAAGTGTTACCGGGTGGGGGATGTGCCTCCATGCTGCCTCCTGCACCCTTCTCAAACCCACCACAGTCCATCCTTCCCTCCTTCTTGGCAACCTCTGAGGGAGTGGCGGTGGTGGACATGGTGGTCTCTGTACGGGGGGGTCGCCTGTATCCTTGCCAATTCTGCTCGGAGTCAGGCTACCTCCTCCCTCAATACAGAGAGGTGCCTGCAGATGGGGCAGTACCGCAATATCCAGAAGTTCTTTCTGAACACTGCTGCCCCACATCCGCTGCAAAGCACCACACCAGTCTTCTTCCTTCTCCTATCCTTGCTCTAAATTCCCCTTATTGCCTTGTACCCTCTGCTGCTCTTTTCTACTATATCATGTCCAGTGCCCAGCTATATGTATTTATATTGTCAATACTCTTTAGTGGTATAATGTATCAAGGATTGCAGATTTATGTCAGGGTGTGGTGTGTACCTGTGTTGTGTACTACATAAGCTGGCTAACAGTGTGTATATGCAGTCAGCTGCACCATATGAAGTCATAGGTTAATGGTATAAAGGAAATGATGTGCTAGTGGTGGGTGCGGTGTGAGCCCCTCCTGACCACCAGAGACAATCAGCCACACCAGCAAACTCCCACAGAAACACTCAGCTACACCTACAAAATCCCCCAAACAGGTAAATAAACTGCAAAAGAAACCAACAGCAAATATTCAGCAAAAATCAACAGTCACTTCCCTGAAATGAACTGCTGCATTCTTCTTCTAGCCACTTATGAGAATCCAACAGATAAGCAGCCATACCCTCTAGCCACTTATGAGAATCCAACAGGTAAGCAGCTATACTCCTCCCAAAGGGGTATCAAGAGGCCGGCCGGGGGGGGGGGGGAAGAGGAGGGAGGAAGGAAGAAACACTTCGTTCAGCCAAATCCAAGCAAGGAATTACTCCCTCCAGACAATTTAAGCACCTCCAGAGGTGGAGTACCTTCACTTAAGAAGAGAGAGAGATGGAGTACTGTGCCAAGCAGTTAAGAGGCAGTAAATAAAAATTACGTAGCTACCGTAATTCTTGATGATCTTGGACGAAGTCTCCACCACTCATTCACAATAATGGGACTACGCCGGAGGTGCTAGGACCGAGCGGGAGCCAAAAATCTTCAGGAGAGCCGGTGCCTAGTTAGGGCAGCGAGGAAGCGGCACTGCGAGCCTGGTTCGCGCCATATAGGCTACCTTAGCATCAACCCTCCAACCGCCTCAGCATCTTTTTTGCTGAGGAGGTGCAGCATAAGCTAATTAAGTGAAACTAACCTATGTCAGACATAAGATAGTCCGAATGACCCATATAAGAAGGGTCAACACAACAGAGTGTTCACAGCCCAACCATCGAGGAAGTAAAGACCAAAAACAGACAAGTGAGGGAGTACGTGTGAATGAGTGGTGAAGACTTTGTCCAAGAAGATCAAGAATTACGGCAGGTACGCACTTTTCATATCTTCCTGGACATAAAGTCTCCACCACTCATTCATACTAATGGAAGAGTACTGAGCTGAAATAATCCCCCCGAGAAGGGTGGCAGGAGAGAGGAGCTCACTTAGGACAGGAGTCCATTAAGTATTTCCCTGCCAAAGGATTGATGCTGTCTGGCATGACCATCCAAAGTGCAGTGCTTCACAAACATGTGCATGGAGCTCCAAACAGCTGCACTGCATATGTCTGCAATGGGCACATTTCGTATTTCTGCCAGAGATGCCGCAACTGCCCCGGTAGAATGAGTGTATACTCTGCCTTCCAGTTTAACCTGTGCTATGGAGTAGCATTGGCGAAGACATAATAATAATACTCTTTATTTATTAAGCGCCTTTCAAATATCAAAGCGCCTTACAAAATTAAAACAAAGCATCAAATATACAGAATAACTTATATCATTAATAAAATCATAACAACTCCAAATGCCTGATTCCACAAAAAAGTCTTAAGTGACTGTTTAAAGCCCCCCAATGGTCGTGAACTCACGAAGCTGACGGGGCAGAGAATTCCAGAGGGTAGGGGCCACAAACGCAAAGGCATGGGCCCCAGAAGATTTTAAAATAACCCTCGGAATCTCCAGCAACCCCTCATCAGCCAAGCGGAGCTGTCGCATAGGGGTGTGTAAGGAATCAGAAGCTTTTTCGAGCAGTTAGGACCAAGACCGTGTAGGGCTTTGTAGGTCAACAAACCTACCTTAAAAGTGATCCGCCACTGAATCAGCAGCCAGTGCAGATCGCACAGCACAGAGGTGATGTGCGAGCTCCTAGACACCACAGACAATAATCTAGCTGCAAGTGGCGGATATCAACCCCGGAAAGCCCCAGAGGGGCTTGCAGTACTCAAGGTGGGACGTCACAAAGGCGTGGACCAACACAGGCAGATTGCTGGATGGAACAAGGTGTTTGACCCTGGCAATGTTCATAAGATGGTAAAAGGCTGACTTAATGACTGCCGACACCTGATGACGAAGGGTCAACCAGTCCGCGCACCCGTTCTGAGGTAAGGATCTGAACGCCCCCCCAGAAATACTCCACCATGCCACCAGCCACGCTGAAATACATCTAATAGCAACAGGCTGGCCCAGCCAGGCCAAGCTGAAAGAAACAAATAGTTGTTTAGATTTGTGGATCACTTTGGTTCTGTCTAAGCAGAACCGCAAAACCCTTTTAACGTCCAGAAAATGCAGGGTACACGCCCCCTCATTCTGGAAGTTCGCGAAGTAGGTCGGAAGAACCAAGGGCTGGTTCAGATGGAATTCTGAGACTACTTTGGGGAGAAACTTAATTTGAAGAAGCACCTTGTCTTTGTGAAATACAGTATACGGGGGAGCTGTGACCAATGCATGTATTTTAGACACTCTGGGAGTGGAGATAATGGCTACCAGGAAGGCAGTCTTCCAGGTCAGGAACTTCAGTTCACAAGTTGCTAGGGGCTTGAAAGGTTTATGGGTGAGCATGTCTGGCACAAGTCTGATGTCCCATGTGGCTACCGGTCTTCTGACTAGTGACCTAGTGTCAAGTATACTCTTAAGGAACCTCTTAACCAGAGGTAACTGAGCCAAAAACATGGAGTGCTCAGGATTGTGGTACACTGAAATCATGCAAAGGTGAACCTTCATGGTTGAGTATTGCAGTCCTGTATTTGACAGGTCTAGAAGATACTCCACGACTTGGTTAGGTGGGCAGGAGAAGGGGTCCAAGGAGGACTTTGTACACCAGATGGCGAACCGTTCCCATTTTGCCTATGTTCTCCTAGTAGCCGGCTTGCGTGCTGCTAGGAGAAAGTCAGAGACCCTAGATGAAACATCAAACCTACCCACTTCTACCTCCTCAGGAGCCAAGCATGGAGGTGAAGGGATCTCAGGTTGGGATGGACCACTGGGCCCTGGGTGAGTAGGTCCGTTTGAGGAGAAAGCTGTCTCGGTGAAGTTTCTGATAATCTGCTGATTAATGGAAACAAAATCTGACAAGGCCATAATGGGGTGATGAGGATCATTCTGCCCCCTTGAGCCTCCAGCTTGAGCAGTACCATCAGAACTAAGGAAAGAGGAGGAAATGCGTACAGAAAGCGTCTTGTCCACCACAGTCTGCATGCATCCTGACAGAAAGTGCCAGGTTCTAGATTTCTGGAGCAGAATAGAGGCAGTTTTGCACTGAGTAGGGACGCAAAAAGGTTTAGGTCTGGTGTTCCCCACTCTTCGAAGAGCGACTGCACGACATTTGTGTCAAGAGACCACTCGTGAGGATCTGCTTCTGTTCTGCTGAGATGATCCACCAGATCATTCTGCATTCACAGAAGGTAAACTGGCTAGATCAAGGCTTTGTGCTCCAGGCACCATTCCCACACTCTCATCACTTCCCTGCACAGGGGGGTAAGTGTGCGCTCCACTCTGTTGATGTAGTACATCACTGTTTTGCTGCCCATTTGAAGGAGAATGATCTTGTGACAGATAATGTCCTTCGGAGCACGGACTGCGTACAGGACAGCTCTCATTTCTAGGATATAAATGCGGAGTTGAGACTCGTCCTTATTCCATCGACCCTGGGTGTAGAGATCTTGCCAGTGAGCACCCTATCCAAGGAGGGATGCGTCCGTGGTAATAGTGATCTGAGATTCCAGCGGGGCAAAGGGAAACCCTTTCAGAATGTTGTCCTCTTGCGTCCACAAGGTCAGTGACTGTTTTAGAGGTTCCATCACCTTGATGTGAAAGGACTGGGGATGTGTGGTCGGGGACAGAGTACTGAGCATCCACTGAGTAGTCCTCATGTGAAGACGAGCCAGAGGCACAGTGAACACTGAGGATGCCATGAGACCCAGCATCCGCTGCATCGAGGGGGGCTCGAACTGAGTCATTCTCTCTGATGAAGTGGGCCATCTGAAGCATGTTGCTCCTCCTGTCCCCTGGAAGAAAGACCTTTGTGCTGGAGGTATCCAGAAGGGCTCCTATGAAGAGGAGCTGTTGGGAGGGTTGTAGCTGTGATTTTCCTAGATTCAACAGAACTCCCATGGACGCGAGAAACTTGGAAGCTGTAGCCACGGCTTTCAGAGTCTCGTGTGGAGGGGCTTACTGGTAGCCAGTCGTCCAAATATGGGAACACTTGAATTTCGAGCTTCTTGAGATGCGCTGTGAGAACTGCAAAGCACTTTGTAAAGACTTAAGGCATCGAGGGACAGCCCAAAGGGCAGGACTCTGAATTGGTAGTGCTGACCCAATGCCACATATCTGAGATACATTGGTGGTTTGGGTGTATGAGAACATGTTGGTAGGTGTCCTGCATGTCCAGGGAGGCCAGCCAATCGTTCTGATGAATCAGAGGTAAAAGAGTACCGAGTGATATCTTGAATTTCTCCTTGTAAATTAATTTAACTTCCTTAGATCGAGAATAGGGTGCATGCCACCTGTTTTCTTTGGGACTAGGAAGTAATGGGAGTAGAAACCTATGTTCCGTTGATTTACTGGAACTACTTCTACTGCCCTGTTGTTCAGAAGGCCTTGAATCTCGAAAAGCAGAAGGGTCTGACTGAGAGACAGACAGTTTGGGCTGTTTGGGTGGATGATCCAAAGGGGTTTCTGAAACATTTAGAGAGTAACCCTCGCGGATTATCCTGAGCACCCATTTGTCCGAAGTGATGGACTTCACTGGTTGTAAAACTGAGTCAGATGCCCTCCTACTGACAAGGAAGAGTTTCCCTCAAACAACTGAGGTGAGACTTTGGCCAGATTCTCAGAGGGTGGCACTAAGTGCTTCTGGGCCATGTGCCTTCTGCTTCGTTTTCTTTTGTGGCTGGGGGGGCTTGCTTTTTGGTGAAGCCCCCCCTCTGTCTTTGCCATGAAAGGACTGACTGTTATGAAACTGTTGCTGGTACCTGCCCCATTGAGGTAGAGGGAGGGAGGACTAGCCATTTTGATAGCCATTCTAATTTTCTGTGTGGCCTCTAGTGCCTGCTCGACTTGAGAATCAAACAGATATGTTCTGTCAAATGGTAAACTCATAGCTCTCTGTTGGGCATCATTTGCGCATTCTAATGTCCATAGCAACGAGTAAACATACCAGCTGCTGCTGCTGCCCTGGAAGCAGCGTCAAAGGCATCCATAGCAGCTTTAAGCTGCTGACTGTTGGATTCAATGCCTCTAGTAATGGTCTGAAGAAGCTCCGCACTAACATCCGACTCTGGAAGAGCTTCTACAGTGGCTCTGAGCGAATGCCAGTGGAGTACACTCATACTGAGAGAAATAACCTGGTAACTAGTACACGTATCATTTGTAGAGTAGAGGCATGTAAAACTCGCTCTCAAAGTGTCAGTCTTATAAAGATACCTTATTTGGTTGACAAGCCAGAGATTCTTGAGGAAGGACAGCTTTGTCCTTCTGCCAAGACAACTATGGCATTAGAAAAGGCTTGCAAGGTCAGAATAGGACAATCCTTTTTTTGGGGGTTGTGCTTCCTATAGATGGATTTGGCCACGGAAGGAATAAGTGCCAGATTATCCCATACCATTTGAGAGTGCGTCTCACAACAGAGTTGTACCAGGGGAGTTAATTCCACAGGAATATCCGGAATGTGCAGATACTGCAAACACAGCAATTTCTCAGGATCGATCTCTGAAGTCTGGAGAGAGAGAGTGTGGTATTCATGTTCTTAAGCAGAAACTTAAAGGAAAGGTCCTTGACCAGAGCCCCTGCTGGAAGAGAGGGTTTATTTTCCACCCCCGCCAGAGGAATCGCCGTTAAAGTCATCTCCCAAGCAAAGATCGTGATCAGCCTCAAAATCATCTCCTACTAGTTCTGGAGAAACAGAGTACATAGGAAAAGGGGAGGAGGCGCCCATGAATTGGAGTTGAGAACCCTGGCGCCCTATGTGGCGCCAGTGCAGGGTGTGGTGCCGGCACCAGAGGAGCCAGTACCGCACCCGGCGCCAGAGGACCACAGGCCCCCCAAAACCCCACCCTGGGAGGAAGATCTGAGAAATTCAGCAGGTGAGAATGGCACCTGTGCTGGCCCCTGCACCACAGCCATATGAGGGGGAAGCACCAGGGCATGGTGTTGAGGGCACCGGAGAAGGTGCTGCGCGACAAAGTCCCAACCGCCCTGCCAGCAAGCTCGAAATCGGTAGGCCCTGGAGACGGACTCGCTGGCTCGGGCAGGCGGGATAACTGCCGAACCCACTGCTCCATGCGAGCGGCTCAATGATGGAACTGCTCACCAGAAGACCCCCAGGGGTGGGCAGGGACTCCGGAGTCGAGGATGCTGGTCACTAGGAAAAAAGGCAGTAGGGGACACCAGAGGACTCTGAGTCAAACCGCTGCCCCTTGCCACCGATGATCGATGTGCAGACATACCAGAGGGCGACCTTGAGCAGTACTGTTTCTTTTTTGACTGGAAGGTAGAAGAAGTACTCTAGGTCGAGTGGTGCAGAGTCTTTGAAGAAGACAGAGAATGGGACCGCTTCTTTTTGTGCTTTTGGGAGGACTGCCCATCCCCCCCCCCGGACTGCCTGTAGTCAGACCACTCCTCTGTAGAGGGCGGCGTACCAGACCCAGCCCTGCTGAAAAAAAAAAAAACACAGCTTTCATGTGAAGTCTCCCTACCGTCACCTGCCCCGTTCATGGTGGACTCTGTCGAAGGAGGGCTGAAGACTTCTTCCTTGATAAAAAATGTATGTATTTTTTTTAAAAACTGAATTTACTAAAATAATAAAAACTAACAAATACTTGAACGACTACAGCTGCTGTCGTACAGACATGAAGATCTGACTCCCGGTGGGCAGGTGATGTCGTCACTGAAGCGCACTCGTCGGTGGGGAAAAAAGGAACTGAGGCGATTGGAGGGTTGATGCTGAGGTAGCCTATATGGCGTGAGCCAGGCTCGCGACACTGCTTCCCCATGACCCTACCTAGGTGCCGGCCCTCCTGAAGATTTTTGGCTCCCGCTCGGTCCTAGCTCCTCTGGCACAGTCCTATTAGTGTGAATGAATGGTGGAGTCTATGTCCAGGAAGATCCTAAGTCTTCTCCCCTTACACCTGACACAGAGGAGTCGGGGGTCTCCCATTTGCCGTTCCCAAAATGTTATAGGGCAAGGACAGAACTGCCTGAGGCAGAATCCCTCCTATCCCTTCAAGAAAGTCCTCCCAGAGGAACTCCTCACTCCCCCCTCACCGGGAGGGAGGAAGGACCTGAGGAAGGAGGGTCGCTGCCCAGAACCAGCCACCACTGAAGGCAGCTGTGTGGAAAGAAAACCTAACGAGAGAGTGAACGGGGTCCCTAGAGCCCTTAAGAGTTCCTATAACCCAGAATAGGGCCTCTTCATCTCAAACCAGGGGGTGGAGAGAACCGGGTCTGGAAGGACCCAGGTCTCCTACCTGGGTCCAAGGAACAGGGCCCCAGGAAGTCCCCTCCTAAGGTAAAGCAGCTCTGCTTGCCCCCCAACAAGGATGGGACCCCTTCTCAAAAAAAGAGGAGCAGGGCTCCTGGGGTACCAATAGGACAGGCCCACAACAGCCCCAAATGGGGAAGAAACAAGCAGGGAGGAGGCACAGCCCAGAGTTTGAGGCCCAAGAGGGGAAGGTAGGAGGGAAGCAGTGATGAATCGTTAAGATACACAGAAAGATCAAGAATTATGGTAGGTATGTAATTTTCATATCTTATCTGTGGCAATCTTCACCATTCATTACTGAAGGGTGATTAACAAGCCCTGCGAAGGGAACCTGGTACCTCCCCGAGAGAGAGGCTTCTCTCAGCCTCATGTGGGGGAGATACAGGAGGAGACCACCCTCACAGGCTGAGTTAGGCCTGTGACTGATCAGGGTGAGGCGGGGTCTCCCTATGCCTGGGAGATGGAAGTCAACCCTGAAGCTCCCTTCTCACCCTGCGGAGAAAAAAGGTGGGTCTCTTGGAAAGACAAGGCAATCACCCTATGCCGGGCCAAGGGTGACAACCAGGATAGGTGAAGCTATGCCGTCTGCCTGATTCAGATCGCTGTCCCCACCAACCTAGACGCCACCTCACTGGCATCATATGAAGCTCTTGCTTGGTGCCTTGCAAGCTCCAGGCCACGTGCAGAGAGATCAATGGCTTGCCTGGTAACCTCCATATCTGGCATAGGTACCAGGATTTGTCCCAGCAAGGACTTTAAGTGCCTGTTGTAGGCAGCTTGATGGACCTGATGTACTGTAATGGAGAGCGAGAGGAGTGCCAAGGAGAAGACTTTCCTACCCCAACAGTCAAATTCCGCAGAATCTGCCTCTGAAGGTTGGTCATGCTGGGGGCTTCTATGCTGGGAAGCAGTATCCAGGCGTGTCACTCCCGAAGGGGGGGTGAGGCAAGCTTCTGGATATCCTTGGGGTGCGCACTACCTGCGCTGGGAGTCCATCAGGGCAAGGGTGGGGAGTGATGGGTGCTGCAAGATGGAACGACGCCTCCTGGAAGGGAGTAGGCCAGGCGGGCACCACCAGGTGATCTGCACTGAACCACTTAGGAAAGCATGCGTTGCCCATTCAGGACTGCATCTTGCTACCCTGGAAATATGGAGCTCATCGACCAGCCCCGAAAGGAAACACTGATAGGAGGTCTGGTCAGTATCCAAGGACAGGTGGATGGAGGGATCCTCCACCTCAGTTGAGGAAGAAGAGGAGGCAGACGAGTCCGAGGTGTCAGAGTTCGGCTGCTGTAGGGGAGACAGGTGAAAAACCTGCTCATCCATGGCTGTGACACAGCGAGGGAAATCAGCAGCTGAGGCTCTGACCTGCTCCCAGGTCATAGGCCCCGCAGGACCAGAGTTGCCTGGGAAGGGAGATGGGGGAGGCAGAGGTAAAGGAAGCAAATGCCTCTGGGAAAGAGGACGCCCTATGCAGGGCTAAGAGACCGTGCAGGTGATCCAGCACTCTGGAAGGATCTGGCGGTCAGGCACAGCCACTGACCATTCAACCATCCTGAAATGATCAGGACTGAGCCCTGAAGGGGAATCCCCACTGTGCGGTGACCGAGGCCGCATGGGTCCAGAAGGGTGGCCCCTAGACTCTTGCAACAAGATCTCCCCCAAGGACCCCAAAGGGGAGAAGGCAGGCTCGGCACTGCGGCTCCTTCCCGAGCCCCAGAGAGCTACTAAGGAAGAACACTGCCCCTCGCCCCCTAACCCCTCCAGTTGGCGAGAGGGACCACTTCCTCAAAACCAACCGGAGTGGCTCTACCTCACCTACCAGCCTCCGGGGGGAGCTGGTGAGAGAACCCCCTACCCAGCCCCAGACAACTAGGCGGCTCCGGGAACGGAGCCAGCCTTATCATCGAGGCTTGGGGGCTTGAGCCCTCGTAGCTCGGAGTCCCCTCCAATGCAGGAAGGCTCCCCGGCGCTGCCCCCCACTAGAAAAACAGGCTTCGAAGGGAGAGGAGATTGGGAAGGTGCAGAGGTGCTGGTCCGAGGAGAGCCCTGATACTCCAAGGAGTTGGGCAGCCTGTCCGGATCTGCCTCCGAATCTTCCTCCTCCACGGAGGAGTGGATCCAAAGGACCTCCAGAGGGGCTACCCCCAAGGGCGTTCTACTCCCAGCACTGCGAGTGGCACTGCAAAATGGCCCAGCACCACCCATGGCACCGCCCCGATCACTGGAGCCACGAGCGACTCTGGGGCGGCACCGACAAGCGGTACCAAGGAAACCACCGGGCTGGGGCCTGGCAGGCACAGGCTATAACACCCGGGGGGAAGCCCTCACCTCCGAGGAAGTGATTGCCAAGATGGTGCTCCCGTAGAAGGGGCCTCCACCATGGCTAGACTTGAAGAGGCAGATATCCCCTCCTCCGAGGCCCATATAGAACTGGGAGGGACCGGAAGAAGGGTTGAGGGACCTCCACCTGGCGTCCCGAGTGCGTGGCTGTTCTTCGAAAGTTGGTGGCATGCGGCTGACTTTAAATGTGCGTCTCTCAAACTTGCAAAGGTCCATGTCATGGTCTGGGCCCAGGCAGATCACGCAACGATTATGTCGGTCCGTAATGGAATATAACCTTCCGCAGGGACACCAATGCATGGGGGGCCAGCCCACTTTCGAAGATTTTTTCTTGTCCCCAGGATGAGACATGATCGGATGAAAAATTAACCAAAGCGCAGAAGATGATCTTGGCGTCAATAAAAAATGAAAGACCTTACCGACTTTGAGGTCCTGGAGCTGAATCAGTGCCAAGAGACGTTAACGGTACACAGAACTAAGGCTTTGGTCGACGGAAATGTACTAGGCTGTGATGTCACAGTAGAAACTTATTTGCCCACGAGGTCGCTGTTCACTCGACAGCAGGAGAAGCAGCACTGTGGTAAGGGAGGAGTCGGTGTCGTTTACTGGCCATCCTTCGAGCGCCACGTCGTACGTCAGCCTAGAGGGCAGCACCATGCTGGCACTGGCTCCTCTCCCTGAAACAAATAATAAAAAATTTCTCCCTCGGGGTCCTGTTCCTTCAGCCAGAACCCATCAGTGATGAATGGTAAAGATCGACACAGATAAGATTACAATATGTATTTTTCCCCGGTGTCTCGTGGATTCCCCCCGCTCACCCCCCTCCCCCAAATCCCTTCCCTGAGCCTGATGACCGCTGCACCTCGACTCTCCACCAATGTCAAGGCCAACTGAGCTGTCAATGAGCGCTGCATTGTACAAATACATGCTCACTGACTACTCAACCAGTGGCCATCCGTGGTGGAGAGCGAACAGTTGTGCCAATCGCCGGGCTGGGATGGGGGGGGAGTAGGATAGTGGGGCACGACTTGCTGGGGTGGGAGAGTCGGGGGTCTACTAGACACCAGAGAAAGATATACATATTGCATTTTAATGGCAGATCAGATTCAGGGATAAGGAGGGGGCCTGCTAGACCACCAGAGAAGCATACATTTTATTGCAAGGGGAGATCGGGGATGAAAGGGGACTGCTGGAACACCAGGCAATGACTTATTTAACACTGGGACGGTGACTGGCTGGGGGTGGAGGCAGGCCACTAGATACCAGGGAAAGTGTCTATGTGACACTGGGCCAGAGATTGGTGAGAGGGACCACTAGACACCAGGGCAAGTGTCTATTTGACGCTGGGCCAGGGATCGGACGGGAAGGGGGCCATTAAACACCAGGGCAAGTGTCTATATGACATCGGGCCAGTGATCGGCGACGGGGGACTCCAGAGAACAATCATTATTTAACATGGTCTAAAGGGAAGGAGGTCCACTAGACACCAGGGACAGTTTTATTTTGTACTTAAAAATGGACATTTTGACCCAACTTGGTACAGAGGAAGTTGCAAAGTGAAGTTACAAATGGCGAATTTCCTATTAAATAGAAAATATTCACAAAATGGTGAATTCGGCAACTTCCCCAGAACTTCACCGGCGAATAAAAACTTCATAACGTCTCTGCATGTAAGTCATGAAGGTCTTACCATTCAGGTGGAGATAAATGTGTTATTCCGTTGCAACCCATTATGCATTTGATATATAATGCACTATCTGTAATGCTTTTTCATTAGTGTTCACTTTTTTAGCTTAAAACTGCCTTTCTTTCCATCTTAAACTTTCTGGCCTATTGTTCTGTTCCCGATTCTATGTTAAAATTTTTTTTTTATTCATCTATGTTTTTATGCGTCTGAGTGGCCAGGGCAGCCTAAGCTCCAAAATGCGCTGCCTCGCTGACCCCCACTACCCTGAAGCTCCCCAGGACTTACCTCTGAGGACTGGATTTACCCCCATGAATTCCCCCATGGCAGGGTCAGAAGGGGGAGGGCTGCCCCCCCTTGCAAAAAGCACAAGTCCAGCATCCGGCCCCCATGGGTCCCTGGTGGTGTGGCAGGTGGGGGATTGCCTGGCAAGTATCAAACATGCTTGCTCTGCCACCATATTCCTTCATTTTGTGTCCCTAACCCCACGCTGGGATGCGCTTGTCAATGAGCGTGTGTGGAGGCATGTGCATGCCGCGGAGTCCTGCTGTACCTCCATTCTTTTCCTCCACACTTCCACACTGCCCCTCAGGCCTCCAATTGGTGGCAGTCATTTGGTGAAGTACGCGCCCCCCGGGCAAACTAATGCCGCTTTCTGAACACCGGTTGCTAGTTCAGAGCAAGATGTGGCGCCTAGAACCTCAACCCTCAGCACCACTGGGTTGACTGAAAAAAGTACAGTTATATAAGAATGTACCATAACAGCAGATCTTCGAGAGAAGCTCTTGCAGCAGGCAACCCTGGTAGGACTATGCCACTAGGCACTAGGACCACATGGAAAACTTCTAGCTAGCAGTCTACCACGGGGGACTGTCTCCCCTCAGATGTCAGTCATCTGATGCCAGTACAGGCCATACAAGGGGCGGTCCCCCACGTCTACTTCAGTTTTTCCGCCGGGGACTCTGCACGGCCAGCTGATGGAGAACTAAGGAGGTTACCCCGAGAGCCAACAAAAAAGGCAGAAGCAGATGAGACAGAAAAAGAAGAGCAGGGGGAAGGAGGGAGAGAAGGAAAGCAAAGCCTGCTGCAAGAGCATCTCTCGAAGGTAAGTGTACCAGTATCACAAGGATGAAAACACCGGGAGGAGGACCAGACAGCAGTCAAAAGTTCATGACAGAAGGCCCTGAAGGAGTGCCCTCCAACCCATGCCGGAGGCATCCATGATCAAAATCTTCTGGTGGGGTGGGTGGGTTCAATATCTGGAAAGGAACTCCCAAAGCAGATTGGTGGAGTCCATCCACCAAGCCAGGACCCTTCTGACTGGGTCGGAGACTAAGACCAGTTGGTCGAAGTCGTCCGTGTGTTGATCCCACTGGACACGTACAGTCCACTGCAGAATCAGCAGGTGCAGATGGGCCAATGGTACCATGGCAATCGACACAGACATATGTCCCAGGAGGCACGGAAAAACTCTGGCAGGAACCTGATGGAGCAGGCCTGCCTGGTCTCCTTGTGCCATCAGACAGGCTGCCCTATTCTCTGGTAGAAAGGCCTTCCCCTGGTGGGTGTCCAGTATTGCCCGTGTATTGGAGGTGCTGGCAAAGAGAGAGGCAGGACTTGGGGAAGATTCACTGTGACTCCCAGCTCCTGGAAGAGACAGGAGGTGTACTCCAGGGTTTGAAGCGGGCGCTCCCTGGAGGAGGCTGCAAGCAACTAGTCGTCCGGGAAGGGGAGGACATAAAAGCCCTGCCTCCCCAATGCTGCTGCCACTACAGCCAGGCACTTGGTGAATACCCCGGGGGGGGGGGCAGGAAAGGCCAAAGAGAAAGGCCCAGAACTGGAAGTGGGCACCCTGAAACTGGAATTGGGAGGAAACTGTGGTGAGCTGGAAAAATATGGATGTGCAGGTAAGCATCCTGCATGTCGAGAGCACAGCCAGTCCCCCTGATGCAGAAGGAGAAGCAGACCCTGGAGAGTTACCATCCTAAACGGTCTGTACTCTATGTAGAGACATGGGTTGCTTAAGTTCAGGGTGGGCCGCAGATGGCCAGTCTTTTTGGGAAAAGGAAAAAGTGGGAATAAGCCCTCTTTTCCCCACTGACCCTGCAAGATGGGTTCTATGGCTCGTTTTTGCAGAAACGCCTGGATTTCCTCCCAAACCAAAGGCAGGTGTGCTGGAGAGTAGGTAGAGTGGATGGGAGGGGTATTGGGTGGCTACTCCACCAGCTTTAGAGTGTGACCCTGGGCAATGAGCAGGAGCACCCATTCATCTGCGGTAACTGCTCAGCACCCCTTGAAATGGAGACAGAGAGAGAACAGACCCCCGACTGCCTCCCATGGACCCTTGGTGGTGGGGGGGGGCAGTTAAGAAGTCAGAAGGTGGGGGTGGGAGCAGGCAGGGGAGCAGCAGGACCCCTCCTGGGGGATTGAGCAGGAGCAGCCTCTGCGGGGGCGTTAGTGGTCTTCTGGCATTGCTGGCCCTAGGAGGGTTGGCCTCTGGCCTGCTTGTGGGAGGACCAATGAAAGGGCTGGTGCTGGTTTGCTCTAGGCAGTGTGTGATACAGTGAATGAACTGACCAGAGGGCTTTGCCGGACTCCTGCAAATTAGAAATGAGGTCCTGGACATCACCCTGCAGAAGCTCTGCGCCCTGAAGGGTGCATCTAAAATGCTAGCCTGAACATCTGGGGCAAAACTAGAAATGGCGCCGCAGGCAAATGTCATCCACAGCCCCGTGTCCTAAGGCGTCTACAGCATTATGCCTGGAGAATGTTGTTACCCATGTCCGAGCCCTACTTCATCAGTTAGGCAAGCAGAGGTTTGACAGGATCATCGGGCAGTGACTGGACTATGTCCCTGGCTTGACCCCAGAGGGCATTCTGGCACTGAACCATGTGGGTGTGGTAATTAATGGCCCTAATGGCCAAAGTAGTCAAAGCAAAGATCCACTTGCCAGTTTGGTCCAGCTGCCAGGATCTGTGTTCAGGGCAAGGGCACTAAGATGCTTGGGCTTCTTGGAGCGATCGTGAGCCGCATTAATGACTACAGTGTCAGCTTTAGGTGGGTTGCTCAGAAAAGGACTGCCAGCCGGTGAGTGATAAAGCCGGTCTGGCTTTTTGGGGAGAGGGGAGATAGTGGAGGGATGAGCCAACGCTGCCTTGATGACCTCTCCATATGAGACTATGAGGGGTGGCACCATGATGGGCAAGGCATCCTTCTGATGCAGGAAAATAGCCAGGTGGCATCTCTCAGGATCCAGCTCCTCAGTCTCCCAACCCATGACTAACTGGATGTGATGCATCACATAATGAAGGACAAGTCATCAGGCAGGGATTTGGGGACCTCTTTTTTTTATTTTTTATTATTAAGTATCAGATAAGCTTAAGGGCTAGATTTTCATTTGAGTTTATCAGCATGTTTTTATAGGGGACTTGGACACCTCTTTGGGCGTGTCCTCACCATCCAAATACTCCCCTGGGGAGGAAGAAAACCTAGAGGATTCTAAGTCATCCTCCATGTACTCGCTGTCTGGCTCCAGCAACAGGGGTTGGCATTCATCTTGCCCGATGCTAGTACCTGTGTCAGGCTTAGCGCCAGAGGACACTGAAATACAAGGCTGGAAGGTCCAGCCCCACCCCTGTTCCTGGGTTGCGGATCTTGGGGGGGGGACAGAAGAGGTTGGAGGCGGCTCCTAAGGGGCAGGGGTCTGCCTCTATAAATGCCCACCATGCCAAAAAAAAAGGGGCATTGTAGTCTACCTGTGGGGTAGTATTACACACAGGTAGGAAAGATAGTCACGGCGTTGGGTTAGGGAACGTAGGCTGCGGAGCAGGTGACAGGTAATCTGGCGTAGGTGGAGCCAGCGGTAGTAAGCGATCTGGTGATGGCCTAGCCGGCATTGGCTGCGGTGAGAGCTTAGGGAAAGGGGAAGCAGATCCCCTGTTAGTGGCAGGAGTGACACCGGAGTAGAGGGGATGGCTCTGGGATGCGGCAGGTGCTACCCAGAAAAAACAATGTGGATCCTTGCATTGGGAACAGATGAGGACAGAGCCGGGTGGGGGTTTACATGAGCGCAGAACTGCCACCTAAGAGACCTGAGCTGGCCGAGCCTCCTCGCTGAGGACCCTTCGAAGAAATGGGCCTGAGTGTCAGGAGCTGAGAGGAAATCCCCTGCCCCGAAGAGCCTCTGCCCATAATGAAAATAAGAGTGTGGAGGAAGCACCAGGAGTCCAGAGGAGGTAAGGGCTGGCAGGGCTGGGGGTGCAGACTCCACCCTAGGAGGACGACGCTGTCGCGGCTGAAGTTCTGTGGGGGGACTGTGTCTGGAAAGCAGATCGGGCCTTCCTCTTGGTGTTTCTCCCGTTGCTTGTGCCTTCCCGATTTTTCCCTGTGGGAAGAGGCCCTGGAGGACTGTGCCCACGAGGCCGAATAGCTCCTGGCCTGCAGCTCCAAGCAGCTTCTGTTTGAGAAGGTGGCTCTCCAGCGTTTTCAATCGATGTCTCCTAGAGGCCTGGCTGAACTTCTGACAATGCTGGCAGGCTTCGGTGTCGTGACTGGGGCCAAGACAGATCAAGCACGAAGAATGTCTTTTTCTGGAATTTGTTTGCTGCAGGCACACTTAGTGGAGCGGTCAAAAGAGGAGGCTGGTGTAGAAGACAAACTCGTCTGAGAAACACCGAAAAAAATCGATGTTAACACAGAGAAAAACAAGAAAATGAAAAAGCGTAGTAAATGCAGAAAATGGTGGTCGACTGTAGCTGTGACATTCAGTACGTCCGACGAGCATGGGTCGACGGCAGGAAAAGAACTAAGGTAGGTGTGGGGGACTAACCCTTATATGGCCTGTACTGACATCAACAATGACCGATGTCTATGGGGGCGGTCCCCTGTGGTAGACTGCTAGCTAGAAGTTTCCTGTGTGGTCCTATTGCCTGGTGGCAAAATCCTACTGGTGTTGCCTGCTGCAAGAGCCTTCCTCAAAGTAAGATCAGGTGCTAAGTGAAATAACGTATTCTAAGTGAAAATATTTATCCCAAAATAATACGATTTATTGGGCCAACTGTGTCATCACTAGTGTAGTATACAATCCTAGGCTCAAATATTTCTGGCTAGTCAATTCTGTCAAAAGAATACTGTAATTATTGCCCCTTCAAGCCTAGAAAGTTACTGACAGTGGTGATTTTTCTCAACATATTAAAAACAAAGGGGCTGGGGTGGGGAGAGAAGAGTCAAATCAAAAATATTACTCACAGTGGTAATGATGTTTCTTCTTGAGTGTTTACTGGTGATTCATGCAAGTCTGCATCATCTCAGCCTTGAGTTGTTACACCAGAGATGGAATCTGAAATGTAACAAATTCAAACTCTGCTCTGTGGCCATGCTTCCACTAGCGTTCCAACGGCTGATTTACAGCTAAAGACCAGAAGACGGCAGTGACCACCTACGTATACTAAATATTCTTAACTAATTTAAATGTAAATAACAATGCAAAAAAAAAAAAACCTGTGAAATTGAAATAACTGTCAAGTTTGCAATAATGAAATGCTCAAGCAATAAAACAGTATGATTTATTCTGCAGAATCCTTTATACCAAGGTTCTCTAGAAGGGAAGGTAGAGAAAGGTTTATATAAATAACTAGTAAACCCAATAAAGACACATAATTACCACAGTGAATAATTTTTCCTCCAACAATGATAGTTTACTAGTGAATTCATACAAGTCTGCAGACTCCAAGTAGTACCTTGGGAGGCAGGGTCTACAACCTATTTAGGGAAAAGGTTTGGAAGCACCAAACCTGGCATCTCTTGTGGACTGGATGTCTACGTAGTAATACAAAGTAAAGGTGTGTATTGTAAACCAGGTACATGATGCTTTGCATTGTGTGGGCATGTATGATTTTGTATTTTCTTGAAACTTGGCTCCCCAGCCAAATGCCCTTTGGGGTAACCCTTGCCTCAGTGTTTGTGCACAGAGGTTCTTTGTCTTTTAAATAGTTTTTTATTTTAATGGGTTCACCGCAACATATCCAAGACACACTGTCTTAGGGTAGCTGGTCCATTCCACTGGGGTGTCAAACAGACGAGGCATACTGATGAGTCTTGGTAGGACGAAACACGTGTCTATGTCTTCTGTTAGCACCCTTTGCAAACTGTGTGAGAGGCCTTCCGGCACCATGCAATTCTGTTTAAAGTTGGACCAGCATAATAGTCTGTGGTGATTTGCATATGCAGCCCATGATGCTTTGCATTGTGTGGGCATGTGTGATTTTGTATTTTCTTGAAACTTGGCTCCCCAGCCAAATGCCCTTTGGGGTAACCCTTGCCTCAGTGTTTGCGCACAGAGGTTCTTTGTCTTTTAAATAGTTTTTTATTTTAATGGGTTCACCACAACATATCCAAGACACACTGTCTTAGGGTAGCTGGTCCATTCCACTGGGGTGTCCTGGTAGGACGAAACATGTGTCTATGTCTTCTGTTAGCACCCTTTGCAAACTGTGTGAGAGGCCTTTCGGCACAATGCAATTCTGCTTAAAGTTGGACAAGCGTAACATTCTGTGGTGATTTGCATATGCAGTCCATGATGCTTTGCATTCTGTGGGCATGTGTGATTTTGTATTTTCTTGAAACTTGGCTCCCCAGCCAAATGCCCTTTGGGGTAACCCTTGCTTCAGTGTTTGCGCTCAGAGGTTCTTTGTCTTAAATAGTTTTTTATTTTAATGGGTTCACCACAACATATCCAAGACACACTGTCTTAGGGTAGCTGGTCAATTCCACTGGGGTGTCAAACAGACGAGGCATACTGATGAGTCCTGGTAGGACGAAACACGTGTCTATGTCTTCTGTTAGCATGCTTTGCAAACTGTGTGAGAGTCCTTTCGGCACCATGCAATTCTGCTTAAAGTTGGACCAGCATAACATTCTGTGGTGATTTGCATATGCAGCCCATGACGCTTTGCATTGTGTGGGCATGTGTGATTTTGTATTTTCTTGTAAACCAGGTAGCTGCTTCACAGATATTGTGCCCATAGACCCTTTGGTGGCCGCCTGCCAGCTTTTTTTTTTTTTTTTTTTTATTTATAAAGACTTTTTTCAATACTAGACAGTACAAACAACTACCACAGGGTCAGACATAACATAACAGCTGGGCTTCAATACATTCATTTCTAATTCTGGATACAGGTGCAGAAAAACCAAAAACAAATAAGGGAACAATTCCTTATATCAATCAATCCTATCTTTAGACAGTAAATTTCAAAATACTAAAATCATTGCTTCAGAAAGTCAATTTATAATTCTAGTGAGGGCAGGTTCCATCCTTGTACACTCTCTCTCTCTCCCCAGTTCTCTGGACTTCACTTCATGGGACACAGTCTTTCCTATATTGCATCACATAACAAACCTATCTGCGCCACAGCAATTCAGACCCCTCTCTCTCCCATGGTGTACCAGAGCTGTTAATCTTTCCATCTGATATGTTTCAATCATTAGGTCCTGCCATTCTTTTAGCACAGGGACCTCCAGTCAGCCATCTATGTGTGACGGCTTTTTTGGCCATAAGAAGAGAGATGATCAGCATCTTTCTTGAGGCTGGATCCTGAAATTCCCTGGGATATTGGGAAAAAAGGAACACCTCTGCTGAGAGTTGTACTGGACAGCCCAGCAGTTTAACCCGAGCCATGGCCTAGCAGTGGCAAATGCAATCAACAATCCAGGCTGAAATGCACTCGACTTGACAGGCTGTCCCTTTTCGATTACAATAGAAAGAAACTAAGAGCCGTTTTGATTGTCTGTAGTCCATAGCTGTGTTCAGGTAAAACCTAAGGACTCTTACCTTCCAGTGAGTGTGGAGTCATTTCTCCCTCATTCTGAAGCTGGCAAAGTTCATAGGCAGGATTACAGCCTGACTGATATGGAACTCCGACACTGCCTTAGGTAGAAACTTAGTGTGTACAGAGAACTACCTTATTTATAAGGAAAACAGTATATGGAGGATCTGTGACAAAAGCATGGATTTCACACACTGCATGCATACTTAACAGCTACCAGAAAGGCTGCTTTCCAAGTTAAAAACTTCAAGTCACAAGTGCTTGCGAGTGAGCATATCCAGCATAAAGCTGATAACCCAGGGAGCCACGACTTCCTGATTGAAAGATTGAAAGCCTTGAGTGCAGAATACTCCTGAGGAACCTCTTAAGCAGTGGCAGTTGTGCCAAAGAGAGGGTACCTACAGGTTTATGGTATGCTGATAAAGCACATAGGTGGACGTTAACTGTGGACTACTGCAGGCCAGCATCCTAAAGGTCCAGTAAGTACTTCAAAACCTTTTCAGTCTGACACCTGAAAAGGTCTGCCCGGGGGGGGGGGCACTAGATGGAATCTCTCTTCCACTTGGTTGCGTATGTTTCCCTCGTGGAAAGTTATATGCAACCAAAGTATTTCAGAGACCCTTTGAGATATCTTGAACCTGTTCATTTCGATCTCTTCAGGAGACAAGCCTGAAAGTGAAGGGAGTGCAAGCTGGGATGGACTAGCTGACCCTGGGTCAACAAGTCTATCCGGAGTGACAGAACCTTCTGTTTGCTGAATGAAAGTGGACTCAACAGAGGAGCCCATATCAGCCAAGGCCAGCAGGGGACCACTAGGATCACCGTGCCCCCATGAGCCTCCAGTTTGAACAACACTCTCTGGATGAGAGGGACTGCATACAGAAACAGATTCTGCCATGGCAGTCTGAATGTATCCTAACAAAAAACACCATGTCCTGGATTTTTCTGAACAGAATTGAGGCTATCTGGCATGGAGTGCAGATGCAAAAAAGATCCACATATGGGATGCCCCACTCGCTGAATAGTGATCTTACACTGGTGCTAGTGATCACTTGTGAGGATCTGTCTCTCTATGATTTAATTCATCTGTCAAAGAATTCTGCACCCCTGGCAGATAGATTGCTTGGAGCAAGATCCCCTGCTCCACGCACCATTCCCACACCATCACTGCCTCCCTGTAGAAAGGGTAATAGTGTGCTCCCTCCTTGCTTGTTGATATAGTAAATGACAGACTGGTTGACTGTCTTTAGGAAATCTTTCAACTGACCAAGTTCACTAGAGTTTTCAGACCGTAAAGGACTGCTGACATCTCCAGCACACTGATATGGAGATGTGTTTCTGATGAGTCCCAGATGCCTCATGCCTGGAGATCATGGCAGTGGCCTCAACCAGCAAGCGTGCATTTGAGGTGTGGTGAAAACGAGATCCCTGGAGGAGGTCGTCTTCTACAGACCACCACAGCAGGGACCTCATCTGAAAAGGGTAGCATCAAGGGCATGACGCCTGAGGCTACTGGGCACAGTAAGCAATTTAAGTCATTCCATTGTGCAGCCTTACTAGGAAGACTGTGAGCACAGATGGTGTTGACAGTCCCAACATGTACTGCATGGAATGGCACTCCACGTTGAGCATGTCATTAGGAAGAATGCCCATACTCTGGAAGACACAGCCCGAGCTCAGATCAGATCACATCCAGAGCAGATCCTATGAAGAACAGTACACCCATGGATGCCACACTGAGTTGGCAGTAAGCACTACTCTATGATGTAGCCTGTCATCTGAAAGAAATTAGTTCATCTTGTTACCTGAAAACCAGGGAAATAGAAGTGAACAGGAGCTTCTTGGGTGAACTAACTGAAACTAGTAGTTCAGTAATGTTTACATTGCAGTAGTCTCCACTGCTTGCCCCGCACCAAGCCTGGGCAGCCCTGTAAGAGCACTCCAGGTATGACAAATGAAGACAGTGCTAGTAAGGAGCATCCCAACAGCAAACCGTATGAGGCAACGGTGTCTGGGGTTTACCAAGCTGTGCTGGAGTATTCTATACATCCATCAGAGACGGCCAGTGTTGGGAATAATGGCTAAGGTGGGACCCAAAGGCTATCTAGACTCTCTTTTGACTCGAGAAACAGAGTTCAACACCTCCCCAGGAGGTGGACTGGTTGCTGCTATAGGTGCTAAAAAAGGATCCCAGAGGAAATCCACTGCAGAAGGGCTTCCAAGCAGTTAACAAGCAAGAGAAAAGGAGCCAGAATTGCAGAGCACACTGATAACTTCCTCTTGGAGGATATGAACAGGCTAGTCCTGGGTGTTGCAGAAGTCTGTTGGAACAGGCCAATAGCATACCCAGGACACAGGCATGCTAGATACAGGAACTCTCCAACTGGAAGCACCTTGCCTGGTCAAAGCCACTGACTCAGAGATGAGAGAAATTCTGAGCACTGCTAAATGAGAAATCCTCCTGAGGTGACTAGACATCATCATTACTGGAGATCACCAATGACAGACAGAAAGGCACCAAACGGTGTCAGCCTTGCTGTTGCTGGCGACTCCCACATTGAGGCATCCCTGAATGGTCCGGCCTTGATGCCAAGTCCAGCACCACACACAAAACTGGTGTAAGTTGTCCCTTATAAACTTCCATCTGAGGCACCAGCGTGTGGATGGCACCAAGGCTGCTACAAAGGACCTGACCACAGCACCGAGCACCACACCAGTGCTGCTGACAGCTCTGTACAGAGGTCTATCTATGGCACCAAGGCCAAGAATGACACCAAAACCAGTGCCAAGCAGGCCCTAAAAAACTCAAGGCTTGGAAGTGGGGATGGTGCTGCACATGGCACCAGTGTCAACGTGGTGAGATCCATCTGTGCACTAAGAATGGATTTAGCATTGGGGCTGACACCAGCAGATTCCACCAGCACCAAGGCCAACCAGGGAGTTAGGATAGACAGTTCCATGTTCAAGAGTGATGGTGGCGAGAGTAGTGCAGTCTTGGACTCCAATGGCAAACAAGCTGCAGGAACAAAGGTGACACCACTCACAGCGCCATCACCCTAATGCTGAACCACTGCTTGACGGCTAATTGCACACTTAAGAGCACCCCAGTGGATAGGAAAGCCTCGAGAATGGAGACATCTGGCCCTCTGACTTCAGAATATCTCACCATTGAGGGGGATGGCAATAGAAATTTTGGACCTGCGGACACAGACGGTCTCTGTGTCGAAGGCCTGAGTGTGACCTCAGCCTGTGCCTAGCCCCTTCTAAAAGAAGAGGTCAGAAGGTCTGCAGAATCCGCCACGAAGGTGTAAGCAGGATCTGGATCGAAGACCGCCGTTTCTTGTGGGCGAATGACTGTCTGTTGTCAGTGAGCTCGCTGAGAGAGGAGTGGTGGCCAGACAGATCCCCAATGCCAGACCAACTAGCCCACATGGACTCCTTACTTTCCATGTCGTTGACTATTTTCCACACGGTAGGGTACACAGAAAATTGTAAATTTGTCTGTGTTTAACTACAATGACATAAAAAATAAACCCTAGTGTATTTAAACTAAACCAAACAGAACGCTGTTGTCATATATACGGTGACGTTCTGGCCTGATGAGGACAGCAGCAATGCTGATAGGAAACAGGAAAGTTCAAGCCTCCCCCCACAAAACATGGCAGGTAGTAGGCTAAACACTGAGGTACAGAGCTTGACGGAGGGCAGGATAGGGGTAAATGGAAAAATGGACAAGGGCAATAAGAGCAGGGATGGGGTAAAAAAGATAAAGCCAACATTAAATGGAGGGCAATGAGTACCAATGCCCATAGTCTGGGAAACAAGCTTCCAGAGCTAGTAGCCCTGATGGAAGAGGAACACTTGGATATTGTGGCAGTCACAGAAACATGGCACACTGAGAACCATGACTGGGATGTCAACATACCAGGGTACACAATCTACAGAAGGGACAGGGAGGGTAAAAGAGGAGGTGGAGTAGCTCTCTACATAAGGGAACGGATCAAAGCTACAGAACTAAAAGGGAAAGGGGGAGGACAAGAGGAACCCTGGGTCATCTCGGAGACAGGGAATGGCATCACAATCCGCACAGGGGTTGTATACAGACCCCCGTCTCAAGGGGAGGAAATAGACAAGAAAATGATAGAGGACATTCTCAAAATGGCTGAAAAAGGGAAGATACTGTTGATAGGGGACCTGAATATGCCAGATGTTAACTGGGCGACATGGACTGCAGCCACATCCAAGAGCAGGGTTATTCTCGATGCCCTACAGGGCGCATGCCTTAGACAGCTAGTGGTGGAACCCACTGGGAGGAGCAATATTAGACCTGGTACTCTCAAATGGAGAGAGGATCACAAATTTAGAAGTCCGTAGACATCTGGGAACAAGCGACCACTGCACAGTGTGCTTCACAATAAACACAACCATGGAGACAAGCCATACAAAGACAAGGATACTGGACTTTAGAAGGGCCGACTTTGGCATAATGGGTGAATACCTGAGGAATGTATTAGCAAATGGCCAGAAAGGAGGGGTGGAAGAACAATGGAGAAAAATCAAAACTGCCATCATGGAGACAACAAGCCTTTGTGTGAAACAAAGAAAGAAAACAAAGCAGAATAAAAAAAAAACTATGGTTCTCAAAAGAGGTGTCAGGGAAGGTTAAGGAGAAAAAGGCTGCATTCAAAAAGTATAAGGAATCACAGAAGGAGCATGACAGGGAACTGTATAAATTAAAGCAGAAAGAAGTGGGGAAGGCAGTCAGAGAAGCAAAGGCCCAAACAGAGGAAAAGATAGCCAACTCAGTTAAGAAAGGGGATACAACCTTTTATAGGTACATTAGGAAGCATAGAAAGGTTAAGGGAGGGATAGTGAAGATTAATAAAGGACAGGGAGGGCAGAGGGAGACAGTGAAAAGGCAGAGATACTAAATGAATACTTTTGCTCAGTATTCACAAAATAAGAAGAGGAGGAGTTACCTAAACCAAACAGTAGAAGCACTCTGGGTAGTGGGGTTGACGCCAGTCCATTTACAGAAGAAAGAGTCCTGAAAGAACTCCTAAAACTCAAGGTGGACAAAGCAATGGGGCCTGACGGGATTCACTCTAGAATCCTAAAAGAGCTAAGGGAGGACCTAGTGACACCACTAAGCACACTTTTTAACAAATCATGGGAAGATGGGGTGGTACCTGAGGACTGGAGGAGGGCAGTTTCACAAAAGTGGGAGCAAGGCAGATGCAGGAAACTACAGACCTGTTAGTTTGACCTCAGTGGTGGGGAAAATGATGGAATCACTTCTGAAAGAAAGAACTGTTCAGTACCTAGAGGCCAGCGGGCACAGGACCCAAAGCAGCATGGATTCACAGCAGGAAGGTCATGTCAGACTAATCTAATCGATTTCTTTGACTGGGTGACCAAAGTAATAGACCAGGAGGGCTATGGATATGGCCTACCTAGACTTTAGCAAGGCATTTGACACAGTCCCGCACAAAAATTAATAATCGTTAGCCAGCCTGGGAGGGTCCCAGGGTGGTAGCCTGGGTAGCAAACTGGCTGCACAACAGGACACAGAAGGTAATAGTGAATGGAACACATTCTGAAGAAAGGGGGTTACTAGTGGAGTACCTCAGGGCTCAATACTAGGTCCAGTCCTCTTCAACGTCTTTATAGGCGACACTGCAGAGGGTCTGGAAGGAAAGGTATGCCTCTTTGCAGATAGCACAAAGATCTGTAACAGAGCTGATACACGGGCCGGGGGGTTTAGAAAGGATGAGAAATGACTTGGCAAGGTTGGAGGAATGGTCAGACATATGGCAACTTAGATTCATTGCAAAGAAGTGCAAAGTAATGCACCTGGGAAATAAAAATCCAGAAGAGTACACAATAGCAGGGGAGGTACTAACGACAACAATAATGGAAAGGGATCTGGGTGTAGTCATTTCAGATGACCTAAAGGTGGGTAAGCAATGTGAGAAGTCAGTAAGGAGAGCCAGGGGGATACTGGGATGCATAGGAAGGGGCTTCACAAGCAGAAAAAGGGAAGTGGTTATCCCTCTATACAGACAGTTGGTGAGACCCCATCTGGAGTACTGTGTGCAGTTTTGGAGACCTCATCTATGCAAGGACATAGACAGGATGGAAGCAGTCCAGAGGAGGGCAACTAAAATGGGGCAGGGTCTACATCAGAAACCATATGAAGAGAGACAGAGAGCTTAATATGCATACCCTTAATGAAAGGAGGGACAGGGGGAACATGATAGAAACTTTTAAGTACCGCAAGGGAATCCACAAAGTCCAGGAGGGTAGCATCTTTAAGAAAAAGAGATGTGTAAGAACAAGGGGACACAATTTAAAGTTAGAGGGGGGACAGCTCAGGGGTAATGTGAGGAAATTCTTTTCACGGGGAGAGTGGTGGACGCATGGAACCGCCTTCCTGGAGAAGTTGTGGGGGTCTAAAACAGTGGGGGAATTCAAACATGCATGGGACAGACATAAGGCAATTATAGTGGGGGGTTGCAGGAAGTAGGCTGTTGGTTAACTAGAATCTGCAGCTTATCCAATAGATCGGGAAATGGGCAGATTGGGAGGGCCAAGTGGTCCTTATCTGCCGTCAAAGTCTATGTTTCTATGCTGCTGTTGCACACTTGATGCAGGAAAAACGTAACTGAGGCAGTTGGGGGCTGGTACTGCTATATAATAGTAGGCATGCGCAAGGTCTTCTCATGCCTCCAGAAATGTTCTGGCTCCTGCAGTGTCCTAGCTCCTCTAGCACAGACCCATTAAAGTGAATCTATGGAGAATTCTGATTCTTGGAAGATTTACTTCTCTTAGCTGCTGGCTTGCTTTTGCCTAGTTTGCCAAAAGAGACAAATAGCGGAGTGCTGTGTGTTCTGGGCACCTTTGTCCTGTCCAAGTAGAAACTCAAGGCCCCTTTTTACATCCGGGTGTGCAGGTTTTTCCTCACCAGCTCTGATTTCAGGTTTTGGAAAGACAAACTGTTTCATGTGAAAAGTGGAGACCACTTCTGGAACAAATTTCACAGTACTGCTATCCCTATGGAAGATTAACCATGTGGATCTATACAGAGGTCTTGAAGTTCACCAATCATTCTGGCAGAGGTAACTGCTATAAGAAACACTGTATTCCAAGCTGGGTATTTGAGCTCTGCTGAGAACATGGGCTGAAAAAGAGGACCCATTAACTAAGCAAGGGATAAGTTCAAATCCCATCACAGAACTGGGTCCCTCACAGGGGGGCATACAACTGATTCAGTCCTCTGAAACAAAACTTCTGAAAACTGGCCGAGAAGTTAAAAGTATTTTCTTTGACTACTAACTTAAAAGCTGAAACAGCTGATGAGTGCATCTTCAAAGCAGAGTTTCCGGTTTTCGTCCCAGAGACTGTAAATGTGTTCCGTAGTTCAGGATCATTTACAAGTCTGCAGCCACAGCTGTGATATGAAGTAAAGCACACCAGATACTAAATCATTTCCATTTCGAAACAAGTTTTTTTGGTTGCTAGCTTTCTGACAAACATTAAAACTTTCTACAATTGGCTACACAAATTCAAGCTAGAGTATTATAGCTCTTCAAGTGTCATGCTTTCAGGCAAAGTATTTTTAAACACAGAGTCTGATGGCAGATAAGGGCCACTTGGCCCACCCAGACTGCCAATATATACAGGTTACTCACCTGTAACAGGAGTTCTAGGAATGGTATATGTTGTTCATCCACACTGTCTGGCAGGTATCCTTGCCGCTTTAAATCTTGCTGGAAGGTCTTCAAGCTGGCTCCTCCCACCCACCCGGGTGGTAAAACTCTCGCTCTGCCCCATGCGCCAGATCTGGCCCGCGGAAGCTCAGGTTCGCGTCGGCCGGGAGGGAAATGTGATGAACAACATATACCATTCCTAGAACTCCTGTTACAGGTGAGTAACCTGTATTTCTAGGGACAAGGATATGTTGTTCATCCACACTGTCCGCAGACTCCTAGCAGTTCTCCGGAGGAGGGAGGCAAGCACACCCTGATACTTACTTGGAAAGACAGACTGGAGAACGAGGCCCCAAAACTAGCATCGGCGGGACTCAAGGTTGATGTGGTAGTGGGTGATGAAGGTGTGTGCTGACTTCCAGGTAGCAGCCCTGCAGATTTCCTGGATAGGGAAGTCCTGGAAGTAGCCACCCGATGCAGCAGTATGCGGGTAGAATGAGCTCTTATCCTCTGGGAGCTCCATGCCCGCCAATTTATACGAGATCTATGCAGGAGGTGACCCACCTGCCTATCGTCCGCTTGGCTGCAGGTCTGCCAGGTGCGGCTTCAGCGTAGGTGATAAACAGCTGGCGAACCTCTCCCCGAATTTCTGCCGTGCACTCCTTATAGTAAGCGAGCGCCCTTCTAGGGTCCAGAGTATGGAGCCTATATTCGGCCTCCGAAGTGTGATTGGGGTAGAACATTGGCAGAGTCAACACCTGGTTAAGGTGAAACTCCGACACCATCTTCGGAAGGAATTTCGGGTGGGGGCGCAGGACAACCTTGTCCCTGTGGAAGACCAGGTAAGGAGACTCGATGCAGAGCGCCTGAAGCTCTCCCATCCTTCTGGCTGACATGATAGCCACCAAGAAGGCGGTCTTCCATGACAGGTGAGTTCACACCTGTGCATTGGTTCAATAGGCTTGCCCATAAGCTTTGCCAGTACCAGCAGTAGATCCCACGGAGTGGAGGTTCTCGCACGGAGGAAATGTGATCAATGCCTTTGAAAAGCGCCAGACCACCTTCTCCTGCACCACCGACTGCTTCCCGGCCCGCGCCCGGTAAGCAGAGATGGCTGCCAGGTGCACCTCAAGGGTCATCGACCTAAGCCCTTGCTGAGAAAGGGACCAAAGGTAGTCCAATATGCTCGCCAAGGAAAAGGAGGAAGGGTCCAGGCCCTTGCCCTGACACCAAATGGAAAATATTTTCCATTTGAAGGCATAGCATTTTCTGGTCGACTCCTTACGGGATGCCTCAAGTACGTTGAGGACCTCGTCAGAAAGACCCAAGGCCTGGAATTCTAGCGCTCAGGAACCAGGCCATCAGGTGCAGGGATTGAAGGTCTGGATGGAATACCTTCCCCTGATTGACTGAGAGCAGGTCCGGGCGAGCTGGAAGCTGCCTCGGGAGCCTGGAGCTGAGGCTGAGGAGATCTGGGTACCAGTACTGGCGGGGCCAGTCTGGGGCTATCAGAATCACCTGCGCCTTGTCCCTCTTTGCTTTGAGCAGCACCTTGTGCATCAAGGGGGAATGGGGGAAAGGCGTAGAAGAGGCCCGGGGTCCACGGCCTAGAGAAGGCATCCTCCTGCAGCGATCCCTGCTGAGGGGGCCGGGCATGGAACAGCCTCAGCTTCGCATTCTCCCTGGAGGCAAACAGGTGTCCACCTGAGGTGTGCCCCAATGGGAGAACAGATCTTGTACTACCTCCGGCAGGAGAGACCACTCATGGGACGCGGCCCCTATCCGGCTTAGGGCATCGGCCAGGGTGTTGGAGGCTCCTGCCACGTGAATGGCTAGGAGATCCGCCTCCAGGCTGCGCACGAGTGACCAGATGCGGAGAGCTTCCTTGCATAGAAGCATGGAGCGCGTCCCGCCCTGACGGTTTAGATAGTACATGGTCGTGGTGTTGTCCGTCTGGACCCGGACCACTTGACCCCGAAGAAACGGAGCAAAGGCGGTGAGAGCTTAGGCGGACCACTCGGAGCTCCAGCAGGTTGATGTGGCATCGGGACTCCCTCGGGGGCCAGAGGCCGTGTGCTCGGTGTTCCCCCAGATGGGCACCCCAACCCATCAGAGAGGCATCGGTTGATAGAGAGACCGTCGGCTCGGGGCGGACAAACGGGATGCCCTCCTGCAGATGAACTGGAACGGTCCACCACTGGAGAGCGTTCCACATCCCCTGGGTCACCGTCACTAGCTGGTCCAATGGATCGCAGCGTTAGGACCACTGGCTGGCCAGCCCCCACTGAAGGGGGCACATGTTCCAACGGGCCCAACGGACCACGCTGGTAGAGGCCGCCATGAGACCCAGGAGGTGCAGGAAGTCCCGGGCAGGGCGCAATTGCCCAACCAGAAATGACTGGGCAAAGGAGGAAAGAACCTCGACCCTGTCCGCCGGGAGCCGTGCCCTGGCTCCAAGAGAGCCGAGCTCTGCCCTGATGAAAAGAATCACCTGCTTCGGCTCGAGTTCCGACTTGGCCTCGTTGATGAGGAGGCCGACCTGAGAGCAAACCTGGAGGGCCAGATCTCTGGACCGCTCCACCTCCTGTCTGGAGGGGGCTGCAATCAGCCAATCGTCCAGGTAAGGGTAAACCCGGACCCTTCAGCGTTGCAGGAATGCTGTCACCACTGCCATGCATTTGGTGAAGACCCTGGGAGCTGGAGATAAGCCGAAGGGCATTGCTTGGAACTCGAAAAGGGATCCCTCCGCTCGAAAGCGAAGGAACCTTTGATGGGACGGATGGACAGGGACGTGAAAGAACGCGTCCTGTAGGTCCAGAGAGCAGAACCACATGCCGTGTTCCAAGGATGGTATTATCTGAGCCAGAGTGACCATCCTGAAGGTTCGAGACCTTAGGAACTTGTTTAGGTCGTGTAGGTCGTGAATGGGGCGCCAGCCCTCGTCCGTTTCAGAACCAGGAAGTACCTGGACACGAACCCCGGGTTTGAGGGAGGGTCCGCCACCTCATCACCTCCTTCTCAAGGAGGGAGAGCGATGTCGGCTCGGCGGAGCTGACAGCGAGGCTTGGACGAGGCCCCCGAGGTGCGACGGCTCTGAAGGGTGGGGCCTGTCGAACTCCAGAGGCAGGCCCTTTCCTACCACTTCCAACACCCACCGGTCTGTGGTGTAATAGCAGACCAGGGCGGAAAGGAAGAACTGGAGCCGCCTTCACGGGGAACCTGGGGTGAGGTGATGAGGTTGGGGCGTACACCTCAACCCGTCACTGTGCAGGCTTGGAGGAGGACCGGCCGAGGACCACCTGGCTTTTACCTCCCTGCTTCCTGGAGGAGGAAGCCGCTGGCTTGGGTTTGGGACGCCAAGAGCCGAGCCTGCTGGGCCCGGAAGTTGCTGGGCCGGACGTGCCGGGCGCACGGACTAAAAGGGGCTTGGGCTGGGCGGTCTGCGGCCCTTGTCCCCTGAGTGGATGAGACCAAGTCCAAGGTGGCATTGGACTTTTCGATCCTCTGGAGGTGGCCTTCCACTCCAGGGCCGAAGAGGTCGGTCCCCAGGAAGGGGACATCCGCCAATTTGTGCTGGGTATCCGCTGTGAAGGTGGATATCCTCAGCCATGCCCGACGGCGCATAGCCACTGCGGCCGCGACTGACCTGGCGGATGAGTCTCCAATGTCTAGAGCAGTCTGAAGTTGCTGCTTGGCCACTGCCCTGCCCTGGTCCCGCACCTGCCTAACCGTGGTCTGCAGGTCAGCCAGGAGATGAGGGACTACCTCGTCCAGGGAGCCCAACAGGGCATGGGAGAAATGTGCCATCAGCACGGCCGAGCTTGCCTGACGAAGGCCAAGGGAGGACGCAGAGTAGACTTTTCACCCGGCATAGTCCAATTTCTTAGACTCCTTGTTGGGAGGTTTGTCCACGTCCCTAGCATTTCCGGCACGCCAGAAAACGCTGTCGGTAACTAACCCCTCGGCTGAGGGATGTTCCGAGAAACCGGACAGGGAACTGGTAGGGACCGCATACTTCCTGGCCATCCTGGCCGAAGGTGCAGGGCAGGAAGCGGGGCGCTGCCAGAGCTCCAAGGCCGGGTCCACAATGGCCTTAGCCACAGGAAACGCCTCCGTAGGGGAATCCCCTCGGTCCAATATCTCTGTGAGGGGATACCTGGCCCACTTGGATACGGGCTCGAGCTGCATCCCGGTGGACTCCGAGATGAGCCTGAGTAAACCCAGGAAGGACGAAGGGCTGTCGTCCAGCGACTGACCTCCAGAGGACTCCCAAGTCCACTCGCTTGGAGAAAAGGGAGGAATCGTCGGACTCAGAAGAGTCCGCAAAGAGCTTCCTCGGTTTGAGCCACCTCCACCTGCCGAGGCGATCGGGAGTGAGGGTGCACCGAGCAGCCTATGGGCAGACCTGAGCCGACCGAGAGTTCTGGGTCGGAGCCCAAACAGCTGCTGTGGAGGCGGAGGTTCCACCCGGAATCGTGGGGCAGCTGGTTTTGGCGAACAACCGCCTGGGAACAGGCTCCTCGGGTAAACGAGGGGTTGTTTGCCACTCCGGTGATCCTTCCACTTAATGGCGGGAAGGGAGGCGGCGTCGACTTGTTCCCGGTCAGAAGGAGCTGTTGCCACATGAGGTTCTCGTTCGCTCGACTTAACTTACGCCGGGCTTCCCTCATCCGAGGAGGACGACGAGATGAGCGGCGCCACGACTGCGGTGGCCGGACCGCCTATGACGGGCGGGATCGGCTGGATCGCTGAAGGTCCGGGACCGAGAACCTCGGGCTTCTGAGGACTGCGCGGGAGGGACGGTGGAACCGCCTCCCTCAGCTCGAAGGTTCGCCGAGGGCTCCGGAACCGGAGGCACTGGCAAGCCCGCAGAATCCTCAACTCCTACTGGGGGAACCGGGGAGAGGGGATTTTCGGCTTCGCCGGTCGACAACTCATCTAGCGGGTCGAGAAAGATCTCGACTGCGTCGACGGGAGTCTCGGTCAACTGACCTGACGGGGACACCGTGAGACCAGTGGCCGACGCCGAACGATCGACTGAAGTCGATAGCCGACAACGCGGGGAGAGGGACCTTTCCCGGCCCCAAGAGTGTCGACGGAGGGACTTACCCTTGTCTTTCTTCTTGGACCGAGAAGAAGGTCCAGCAGACGTTGGTCCCTCTCCTCCAGTGGAGAGGGACAGACAAAGCTCATAAAGGAAGCTGTGTAAGAGGAACCCAGGAGAGGGTTAAATGCATGTCGAGAAGATGCGCTCTCGCCGCCTCCTCTCCGAGGGCGATCATCTGCTCTAGCTGATCCGCCCGAAGCCTACATGCTAGAAACCGCCGACCGGACTCTTTAGACTTACGGAGAAAGCGTTTCTCGGGCGTCTAGCAAACGGGCAGCACGGTTCGAGGACGACAAGGAAGAGCACAGGCTGCAAGCCCGCGGGTCGTGCTCAAGGCCTAAACAGTAGACACACGGAGGCGGATCCGCCAGAGACATTTTCTGCCCGCAGGGCACCGCCAAAACCGAGTCGACTGTCCATCGTAGCCGCGAGGAAGAAGACCAAGTCTATAATGCAAAAACTTTTAAATTCGGAAAACTGAAGAATTAGGAACCAGTCTTATACACAGAGCGTTAAGGAGGAACCTGAGCTTCCAAGCGGTAAGGAAGATCTGGCGTCATGGGGTGGAGCCGAGAGTTTTACCACCCGGGTGGGTAGGAGGAGCCAGCTTGAAGACCTTCCGGCAAGATTTAAAGCGGCAAGGATACCTGCCAGACAGTGTGGATGAACAACATATCCATGTCCCTAGAATCTTTTTTTTTTTGTAAAGATCTGGGCGAGTTACTCTGCTTTGAGGCAGAGACAGCAGCAAATCATGTCTCAGAGGCATAGAATGTGTGTACTAAGTACCGTCAACAAAAAGAGTGCCAGATCTACAGTAGCTGGCCCAGTCTAGTACCATCAGAATAATTTTTGATTATCCCCTCAAGTTCAGCAGGACCCTTAATACCAGAGGGAATGGGGGGAATACATACAAAACTTGCCCCTTCAAGGGAGGGAGCTCTTCCCAAAGTATGGTCACCACTGAGGGAAGTCTGCAACAGAAGGTAACTTGGTCCACCTTTGAAACGCCCCACTTCTGAAATACATAATTCAGCACCTGCTAGGACTCGGGTGCACTTTTGCTGGAATCAAAAGGCAGACGAAATTCTGGCATCATCACATAAAATTTTAACATCATACCCAAATCTCGTCTGATGACATGTAAACTATCAGTAGTGATAGCAGTAGTATTAGTAGTGATGATATCTCAACTATTAGTTGTAGTAGTAGCAAAGTAGTGGTAGGAGGTAGGAGATCGGGTTGCAAGGGGGGCTTGGGCAGCTGTGTCCCTGAAACTTACCGATCCGCTGTGGTGAAGTGTGTGTGTGGGGACAATTCACCCAACTCCTTGACGTCACTTGGAATCTCATCTGCCATTTTTCCTCCCACAGGAACTGCACCCACTCCCTTGTTGGTTCAGGGAACATTCCTGATTCCCCACGACCCATTTTGCTTAAGGAGTCTGCCAGTACACCGTCCTTGTATGGCAGATGTACTGCAGATATTGAAGCTTTTAAGAAGTATGCCAGGTGCCATACTCCTATGGACTCTACACTGAGTTTTGAGGATCTGGTACCTACCAGTTTATTTTTGTAATGCACTGCAGCTGTATTGTCTATCTTGTGGACCGTCTGCCCTTTCAAGAAGGAGGAGGAGAAAGACTTCACGGATAGGAGCACTGTTCAGAGCTCCAACAGACTGATGCACCTGAGGCACTCCTGTGAGTCTAAGACTTTACTTGCCCCTAGGTCTCTCAGATGACCACCCTATCCTAATAGTGAGGCATCTGTAGTGATCACCTTTGTAGGTCAGGGCTAAAGGAAGGGAATACCATCTCTGAGGTTGCCTACCTCTTTCCACCACTCTAAGGCCTGTACCAGTTACTGGGTGACTGGCGGTAACTGTTCTGTGGTGTACTTGTCTGATGCCAGTACCTTCTTCGGTGGCACTGGACATCACTCATCTGTAAGCCTTGCCCATGGCACCACTGATGTGGTAGAAGCTATGTGGCTTCACAATTGCATAACTGTTTGGCAGACTTTTTGTGGTCTATATGGTATGAGCCTGCAAAATGGATGGGAGTGTCTGCCCTCTGAACTGGCAGATAAGCCCTCCCTTGTACAGTGTCTAATTCTACGCCTGTGCACTCCAGTACCTGACTGAGTTCCAGGAGGTATTTTTCCACATTTAAGAGAAACCTAGCCTTTGCAATGTGGACTGAGTTGACTGCCTCCTCCTGTATTTTCCCACTTATTAGCCAGTCATCAACATAGGAGAAAAATGAAAATTACATACTCGCCATAATTCCTGATCTTCTTGGATAGTCTTCACCATTTATTAACACTGCTGGGTTCTCAGCTGGAGACACTAGAACCCTGCAGGCCAAAATCTTCAGGGGTCCAGCGAGAAGGGCAGTGCACGCGTGCGGAAACCCCTCGAGGGCTGGCAATCTTGCTAGCCTATCTTGGCCACAGCCCCCACCCACCAACAGTACCTTTTTTGGGCATAATATAGCCCTTTGGACCCATATAAGAAGGATCAACAATAAATGAAAATTACGTACCTACTGTAATTCTTGATCTTCTTGGACAAGTCTCCACCACTCATTCACACTAATGGGATCTGCGCCGGAGGCACTAGAACCCAGCGGGAGCAAACCTTTTTGGTGGAGGCCAGCAGAGATGGAGCCGCGAGGAGCGGCACCCAGCCTCAGCTCAGCGGTAATGACTATCCAGGCCGACCCTCCAACTGCCTCAGTACCTTTTTTCTGAGAAGGTGCAGGCGTAACTAACCTAGAAGGATAGCTAACGAAACCGGACATAAGATAGTCCGGACGACCATGTAAGAAGGGTCCAACAAAAGTCTTCACAGCTTAAAGATTTGAGGGAGTGAACCAACAACGAAAGTGAGCTCGTGGGATGGAGGGTGGGTGTGTGAATGAGTGGTGGAGACTCCTCAAGAGATCAAGAATTACTGATAGGATCTATGTTCATATCTTCCTGGACATAAGTCTCCACCACTCATTCACACTAATGGGAGAGTACCAAGCTAATAATCCCCCGAGAGGGTGGCAGGAGAGACCAAGAGCTCACAGTTTTAGGACAGAAGTCCATTAAGGATGGTTCTGCCAAAGGAAGAATGTCGTCTGGCATGGACATCCAGTGCATAATGTTTATCGAAAGTATGCACTGAGCTCCAGGTAGCCGTGTTGCAAATATCTGCAATGGGCACGTTACGTATTTCTGCCAGAGATGCCGCGACCGCTCTAGTAGAGTGAGCGTAAACTCTGCCCTCCAACTTAACCTGCACCATGGAATAGCAGTGGCGAAGGCATGCCACTAGCCATGCTGAGATACATCTGATAGCGACAGGTTGACCCAGCCGGGTCTCGCTGAAGGAAACAAACAGTTGTTGAGCTTTGCAAAAGTCTTTTGTTCTATCTAGATAGAAACACAAAGCTCTCTTAACGTCCAAGGAATGAAGAGATCGTTCTCCTTCATTTTGGAAGTCCGCAAAGTAAGAGGGAAGGACCAAAGGTTGGTTTAGATGAAATTCCGACACAACCTTAGGAAGAAATTTAGGATGGGTTCTAAGAACTTTGTCTTTATGGAACACAGTATACGGAGGGTCTGTGACCAGGGCATGTATCTCAGAGACCCTGCGGGCTGAGGTAATGGCCACCAGGAAGGCCGTTTTCCAGGTGAGATATTTTAGCTCACAGGTAGCCAGAGGTCTGGAAGGTTTCCGAGTGAGCATATCTAGCACAAGATTAATGTCCCAGGCTGCAACTGGACGTCCTTGTAGGAGGTCTGGTATCAGGAATTCCTTTAAGAAACCTCTTAACCACCGGTAACTGAGCCAGTGACAAGGAAAGTACCGGCTCATGATAAGCTGAAATGGCACAAAGGTGAACTTTGACTGTAGAGTACTGCAGACCTGAATTTGAGAGGTCTAAGTGGTACTCCAGAATTTTATCTGGTGGACAGGAAAAGGGATTTAAAGAGGATTTTGCGCACCAGAGCAAAAAAAAGCTTCCATTTGGCTGTGTAAGTCTTCCTAGTGGCTGGCTTCCGTGCAGCCAGAAGAATATCTGAAACCCTGCGAGAGACATTGAACCTGTTCACTTCTACCTCTTCAGAAGCCAAGTGTGAAGGTGAAGCGACCTCAGGTTGGGATGAACAACAGGCCCCCGAGTCAAGAGGTTCGTCTGAAGGGAGAGTGGTTTCGCAGAGCTGCAGACATATTGTTGAGTAGTGGAAACTACATCTGTCGAGGCCAGAAGGGAGCAATGAGGATCATTTTGTCCCCCTGGGATTCGAACTTGAGAAGTACCCTCTGAATTAGAGGAAGAGGTGGAAAGGCGTATAGAAAGCGTTTTGTCCACTGCAGCCTGAACGCATCCTGACAGAAAATGCCAGGCCCTGGATTTCTGGAGCAGAAGAGAGGCAGTTTTGTGTTGAGTGGGGATGCAAAAAGGTCCAGGTCTGGAGTTCCCCACTCCTTGAACAGTGACTGAACTATGGTTAAGTCGAGAGACTATTCATGAGGATCTGTCTCTGTTCTGCTGAGACGGTCTGCCAGTTCGTTCTGTACTCCCAGCAGGTAGACTGCTTGAATTAGAGCCTTGTGCTCCAAGCACCATTCCCATACTCTCACCGCTTCCCTGCATAAGGGGTAAGAGTGAGCACCGCCCTGCTTGTTGATGTAATACATCATTGCTTTGTTGTCCGTTTGAAGGAGAATGTTCTTGTGATAGAGAATGTCCTTCAATGCCTGGACCGCATAAAGAATGGCTCTCATTTCTAAGACATTTATGTGAAGCTGGGACTCGACCTGAGTCCATGTACCTTGAGTGTGGACAGCCTGACAGTGAGCTCCCCACCCCATCAGGGACGCGTCTGTGGTAATGGAAATCTGATGTTCCAGAGGAGCGAAGGGATACCCTTCTAGAGATTGTTCTCTTGCGACCACCAGGTGAGCGACCTCTTTAGAGGTTCTGTCACCTTGATGGGATAGGACTGCGGGTGAGTGGTTGGGGACCACTGAGTACTGAGCATCCACTGAGAGGTTCTCATGTGCAGGCGTGCTAGGGGTACAGTGAACACAGAGGATGCCATGAAACCTAGCATCCGTTGCATCGAGAGAGCTGGAACAAAGTTGTTCTCCCCGATGTGATGGGCCATCTGAAAGATATCGCTCCTCCTGTCCTCTGGAAGAAAAGCCTTCGCACAGGAGGTGTCCAGAAGAGTTCCTATAAAAAGGAGCCTCTGGGAGGGCTGCAACTGTGATTTTTGAGGTTTAGCAGGACTCCCATGGATGTGAGAAGAAGAGTGAAGCTACGGCTCTAGGTCCAGAGTTCCCTGCTCTGGAAGGGCTTGCCAGAAGCCAATCGCCCAGATAAGGAACACCTGTATTCCGATCTTTCTGAGATGACATCACAAGAGAACTGCACAATACTTTGTAAAAACTCGCGGCGCCAATGATAGCCCAAAGGGCAGGACTTTGAATTGGTAATGCTGTCCCAGAGCCACAAACTTCAGGAATCTGTGATGCTTTGGGTGAATAGGAATGTGCTGGTAAGCATCCTGCATGTCTAGGGAGGCTAGCCAGTCGTGTTGATGAAGCAAAGGTAACAAGGTTCCTAGAGAAATCATTTTGAATTTCTCCTTGGACAGAAATTTATTTAGTCTTCTGAGGTCCAAAATGGGGCGCATGCCCACCGTTTTCTTTGGAACCAGAAAGCAATGGGAGTAGAACCCTGTTCCGTTGATGCAAGCGGCACTATTTCTGCCCTGTTGTTCAGAAGGCCCTGAATCTCAGGCAGCGGGTTTGACTGAAGGGTTGACAGCCTGGAGTTGTCGTTGGGGATGATCCTGAGGGTCTCCACAAGATTGAGTGAATACCCTCTCCGGATTATCCAGACCATTGTCTGATCATGAACTTCCATTGATTGTAGAAGTGCATCAGACGACCTCCACAGCTGAGGGAAGAGTCCACCTCTCGGGCAGTTGAGATGGGACTTGGGCTCAACAACTCATAAGGTGGGCGCTGGGCACTTTGGGACCCTTAGCTATCTGTTTACATTTTCTTTTGAGGCTGGGGAGTTTGATTTTATGAAAACTTCTCTGCCCAGAAAGAGCCGGACGATTATGAAACTGGCTTTTATTGACACCTCGAGGGGACAGGAGGAAGCTCGAGCCAACTGAATGGCTGACCCTAGTCTTTTGTGTAGCTTCTAGAGCCTGTTCTACCTGAGGGCCAAAGATACACACTGTCAAAACAGCGCCATTACCTGTTGCTATGCGTCATTCGTGAAGCCCGAAGTGCGCAGCCAGGAATGACGAGTGGGTACAAATACCAGCTGACGCCGCTCGATGACAGTGTGGAAGCATCCATAGCTGCTTTAACCTGCTGATTGTTAGATTTGATACCCCTGGTAATGGTTTAAGGAAGTTCTGGCTTTGTATCCGATTCCGGTAGAGCTTCAACCATCTGTTTGAGAGAGTGCCAAAGGACATACTCGTGATTGAGGAGAAATAGCCTTGGTAGCTGGCAATGTCGCATACAGGGGTGGAAGCAGCAGCAAAGACTCTCTTACCTAAAGTGTCTGTCTTCACGAGATTCTTTGTTAATAGAACCAGGAGCTGTAGTAGTTTGGGGAAGGGCGACCTTATCATTCTCTCTGTAATACTACAATAGGATCATAAAGGCTTGAAGGCGCAAAATGGGTCAGATCCTTGGGAATGAGGTATTTCCTATCTATGGATTTAGCCACGAAGGGATGAGAGCGGATTATTCCATATCATTTGAGACAGCGTCTCAAGGAGGAACTGAACCGGAGGTCAAATCCGTAGGGATCTCTGGAACATGGAGGTATTGGAGCTTGTAATTTCCCGGATCATGTCTGTGGTTTGGAGAGAAAGAGAGTGGAAATCAAGTTTTCAGCAGAGACTTAAAGGACAGGTCCTCGACCACAGACTCTGCAGCAATAATAGATCCTGTTTCATCCACTTCATCACCCAGTCTAAGGTCTGGGTCCAGGCTCAATATCATCTCCTGACAGTCCAGGAGGACTGTATGGACAGGAAAAGGAGGAAAATCAGAGGAAAAAAGATGGAGGAGAAGAGTAACCTACACTAGCCAACTGACTACCTAAATATAAGACCCATTGCTGGTCCCAACACCAAAGACTCAAGTCAGGGACCAGAATTAATAATACAATTTAACAATATGAGAAATAACACAAGAGAATAATAAACACCACACCCCAAACCCCAAAAGGGGTGAAACACCTAAAAGAGGCATAAAATAGTTCCCACACTAGGTTGCCACACCATACCAAGTAGAAGTTCTGAGAGGGGCAGGCTGGGGAGGTCATAATATGCAAGACTCCATTAGAAGAAACAAGATTACTAAGGTGAGTAATTTTTCTTCAAACAACATGAAGTCTTGCTATATTATGACAAGTTACAGACTACACAGCAGTACCTCCATGGAGGAGGGACAGAACCTACTTAGGGAATAGGCTCTGAAGCACAACTGTGCCAAACCGAGCATCTCTCTAGCCTGGACATCCAGGGAGTAATGCTTGGTGAAAGTGTGTACTGCTTTCCAAGTAGCAGCCTGGCATATCTCCAATATAGGGATGTCTCTGGCAGCAGCTAGAGGCAGAGCTGTACCTCTGGTAGAATGAGCCCTCAAGCCAGAGGGATCTCTGCTCAGTTTCTGATAACAAATGGATACAAGAGACAATCCACCTGGCAATTGATCTCTTAGTGGCAGGTTTCCTTTCCCAACCTCACCATAAGTGAGGAAAGTTGGAGGATTCGAGACACTGTGACCCTTGGTACGTTCTAAATAGTAACTAAGGGCCCTCAACATCCAACTGTGCAATCTCCTCTCACCAGAAGAGGAGTGTTCAGTGAAGAATACTGGAAGGGAGATAGATTGGTTAAGATGAAATCTGAAACCACCTTAGGCAAAACTTCCTGTTAGTCCTGAGGACTACCTTATCCCTGTGGAAAGAAATAAAGTCAGTTTCTACTGACAAGGGTTGCAACTCACTATGCGTCTAGCAGAAATGATAGCCACTAGGAAAACAGTTTTCCAAGTTAGATACTTCAGCTCTGCAGAAAACAGAGGTTCAAAAGGGTTGCATTAACTGGGCAATGCAAACATTAAGGTCCCAGGCAGGGGCTGGATCAGTATGGAGTAATCCTTAAAAACTTGGAAAACACAGGGTGAGCGGAAGAGAGGATGACTTTCCTGCTGAAACAAAAGCAGAGACAGCTGCCAAATGAACCTCAGGGTAGCTGGTCTGAGGCTCAAGGAATTAAGATGGACCATGTAATCTAACACAATGGGCAAATCAGCAGATTCTGGGAAATATGCTTCCCTAGAACACCAAATGGAAAACCTTTTCCATTTAGAATTATAAGTAGCCCTAGTGGAAGGCTTCCTAGAAGCCATTAGAATTTCAAGAAACACCCTGAGAGAGGTGTAAGTCAGTAATTCTAACTCCTCAAAACCCACGCCTTGAGGTTGAGGGATGAGGTTTGGATACCAAACTCTCCCTGGGCACAGGATAATAGGTTGTGATTCCTGGGGAGACACAGGGAGACTGACTGTCAGGGACAGAAGGAGTGGGTACCAGGGCTGCCTGGCCCAATCTGGGGCAATCAGAATCACCCTGCAAGGCTGGGATCTGATTTTGACTAACACTTTGAATAGGAGAGGAAGGGAAAAGCATAAAAACTTCCCTTCCCAATCCAAAGGAGGCGTCAGGGGACTGAGCCCAACACTGGAGGCCTGCAGCAGAACAGTGGAAGTTGGTGATTGTCTGGAGCTGCAAAAAGATCTATCTGAGGGGTGCCCCATCTGGCAAAGACTATCCCCAGTACTTGAGGATCCAGGGACCATTCGTGATGGCCCTGAAAAATCCTGCTGAGAGCATTTGCTAGAACATTGTCCTTTCCTGGAAGGTGAACTGCTATGAGGGAAGTGTTCAGGGAATAGGCCAGAGACCACAACTTCATTGCCTCGGTGCACAAGGCCGAAGACCCAGTGCCCCTGCTTGTTGATGTACCACATTGTTGTGTGTTGTCTGTTCTGACTTGTACCACTTTGTTCTGAACAGATGCAGAAAACACTTGAAGTGCTAAAAAGACAGCTCTGAGTTCCAGCAAATTGATGTGGAACAGAGATTCCTGGGGAGACCACACTCCCTGGGTGGAGAGGTCGCCCATGTGGGCTCCCCACCCCAGGAGGGAAGCATCTGTAGTGAGAGTCAACGTGTGAGCAGGGGGAATGAAGGGGACCCCCAATCTTAAATTGCTCTGATCCTGCCACCACTGGAGGGCCTGGATCAAGGTTCGAGTCACTGGGACCAACTTGGAAAGGGGGTCTCTTCTCTGAGACCAATAGGTTCTCAAGTGAAACAATGTCTCTCATCTGAAATCTTGCTCCCTGCACTACAGCTGTGGATGCAGCCATGTGACCCAGGAGCTGCAAAAGTGTCTTGCTGGTCGAGACCTGCAGAGTGAAGGAGGAGCCAGAGCCACCAGTTCCTTACCCTTTCTAAGGGAAGAAAGCTCTAGCCGGTTTGTGTCCAATTCTGCACCTATAAAGGTGAGTACCTGGACTGGTTCCAGAACCGACTTTGGTAGATTTAGCAGGAAGCCCAGGGGTGAGAAGCTGCTGGGTGACTTGCGGTGAGATTTTACCTGTGCTGGGGACTGGCCTATAATGAGTCAGTCATCTAGATAGGAAAAACAGCAATCCTTTGCCTCCTGAAGTGAGTCTGCTACTGCCCAGACATTTTGTGAATACCCTTGGGACAGAGGTCAAGCCGAAGGGCATTGCTCTGAACTGGTAATGACCTGAGGGCAGTTCGAATCTGAGGTACTTTGGTGGAGCTTCTGATTAGGATGTGAAAATAGGCATCCTTGAGGTCCAGGGAAGCTAGTCAGTCCCTGGCCTTAGAGAAGGTAAAATCATTGTCAGAGTTACCATTCTGAACTTTGGTTTCAAAAGATGCTTGTTCAGATATCTGAGGTCTAAGATAGCGCCATTCTCCTATCTTTTTGGGGTAGGAGTATCTGGAATACAGACCCTGCCCTGGTGTGAGGGAGGAACCCTTTCTACTGCTCTGAGAGCCAACAGGGTTGAGACCTCTGCTTCTAGAGCAAGGGTCTCTAAAGAACACCAGGTAGAAAGGCCTGGCTCTCATCTTGGGGAACTTTTTGAAGCCGAGAACCAGGACCCTGGCTACTACTTCAGAACCCACTTGTCTGAGGTTAAAGACACCCAGTTCTGACTGAAGTAAGCCAACCTGCCCCCACTGGTAAAGGAGAATGGCCCTGGGCACCCATCAGGGTGCCTGCTTGGCAGGAGCTTTAGGCTGAGGGGTGGGAGCAGGCCTGCCCACACCCGTCTGCCTCTGCCTCTGAAGAACCCCCTCTGAGCATAAGCAGAGGAGGCCTGAGTTTGGTAGAAAGGCCTGTGGAAAGGCCTACCCCTACCCCTGGGGGTGTGCCTCTGGGGAGTGGCTTGCCGCTCCTTAGCTTGGGCACTTTTGTAAGTAGTCCTATATTCATCCATCTTTTTCATATAATTCTCTGTCTGCTCCCCAAACAGAGAATTTCCCACCACAGGAAAATCCATAGCCTTAGTCTGGGTATCCTGTGAGAGGCTAGTACACCTGAGCCAGGCCAACCTCTGAAAGCTACAGATGTGGCCATGACTCTGGGGAGACATCAACATCCACAGCAGCATGAACTGCACCTAGAAGCCTCAATGCCATCGGCAGCTACCTGTTCCAGCTCGCCAGCAAGCTGGCCATGGGCTTGTTTGGCTAATTCCATAACAGTATCCCATCTAGATTTCTGATACCTTGCTACATAAGCTTCATATAATTTGCTTGCCTGAGTCCCAAGGACGCTGCCATGTACTGTTTTTGCCATGGCATCAATCTTCCTGGAACTTGTCAGGAGGATGTAAGCCAGGGAATATTAGCTTTATCACAGGCTGCAGCCTGAACTACCTAACATGACTGCATTGCTGAGAAATGAATTCTGTATCAGGACCGACAATGTGTACCTTCTGTCCATCTTTTATCTCCAGGAGGCACAGAATTAGGAGTTTTAAGATTTTTATTGTTTGTTTCTAAAAGACTTATGCAAAGAATAGACAATCTCTAGACTCTGGAATATCCATCATTTCTACAAAATCAGGCTCCTCTTGCTCATCCACAGCTTCTTCAAAAAGGCTGGAGGTTTCAACAACTTTCTTGTAAAACATAAAATGAGAGGGACTCCAGAAAGCACAGGGGAGATTCTAAAGGTCTGTCTGGAGAAATATCGGTTCAATGGGCACACCCAGACCTCCAGCACATTCAAACTGTTCATAATCATCTCCCCTCCTCTGGTTCATAAAACTCCTCAACCTCATATTCTTGAACCGATGGAACCGGACGAACCGACCTTTACCAGATAGTGGCGGTTTGGACGGGACCATCAGACAGTGACTGGACAATTTGAATAGCTCTTGCTATCTCTGCAGCAGTTGGAGAAAGGATTTTGGACTCCAAACCTGCTGACTTCTTGTTCTCTTTACTGGAACTGGTTCCTCGAACCAGCTTTTCTTTGCTCGAGGAAGTCTCGCCCCTGGTCAGAGGGCACTCCCTCCGATTCGGTTGGCACCGAACCGGGCTGGCCATCGGTTCAGCGGACTTTTTGGCCTCTCGTTCCCTGAGCCTGCCCAATCTCTTTTCCAGGGTGGCTGCAGGGAAATTCTTACAAATCTGGCAGTCTGACTGGAGGTGGTCAAACCCCAGACAATAAACACATGTGGTGTGTGGGTCAGCCTTGGCAAAGACTTCCCACAGACATCACAGTGTTGAAACCCATGGACCCAGTTTTTCTTTGGGTTTCTCAGACATAATGCCAGCCTAACCAGAAACTTGCCCTTTGAATGGCAGTGCCAGGCAAGACACCCTATCGGTTCCTAACCGTGTCACGGGTATTGGAAAAAAACGTAAATAAATCCGTTTTTTTTAGAACCAATAAGAACCGGGAACCGCACTCTAAAATGACAAGCTTTAAAATTTTTAAGCTTTTAACCCAGCTGATCGGTTCAAAACCGAACCGATAAACTTACAAGTTCCACACAGAAAATACAATTTTAAATTACTTACGATACCACAGACAGAGCTTGAACCGAACGGTTTTGCGGTTAAAATAAAACTATTCTCGGTTGAATCGAACCGAGAAAACACTGTTTAAACCGAGAAATGAACCGAGCAGTAGGAGAAATCTCCGGAGCGACTGTTCAGTGAGGCGGAGTAAAGAATCTGACAGTTCAGGTTTGAAACTACACAGACAGAGCTTCTATCTTAGAGCTCGCGTGCTCAAAGTTCCATTCATGGAATGGATTTAACTATTTCACTCGGAGCAGTTCTAGTGGTGGGACAAACTGCAACTTGTCATAATATAGCAAGACTTCATGTTGTTTGAAAACCTCCCCACTTAGCTGTGTAAGTTTTCTTAGTACTTTTTGCCATACAAGGATCTTCAGAACTTGTTCTGAATACTGTGTGTCAAGAACTCTTAACTCCTCAAGAACCAGGCTTTGAGGTGAAGAGATTTCAGATCTGAGTAAGGTACCCTGTTTGAGGTAGAGTCAGGAGAATGTGACTCAGAGGAAAAGTCGAATAGGCTTCTGGTGAGACAGAGCTAGCAGAAGAGGGTACAATGGTTGCCTTGGCCAATCTGGGGGCTATCAAGATCATGGTGGCTGAGTGGTCTCTGAGGTTTCAGGAGCACTCTGTGGATTGGAGGGAAGGAAGGAAAAGCGTAGAGGAACTTCCCTGCCCATTCTAGAGTTAAAACATCTGCTGGAAGAGTGCCCAGTGCTGAGGGCCTGCAGCAGTATACAGGAAGTTGGAAGCTGAGATGGGATGCAAACAGATCTATCTCTGGAGTGCCCCACCTCCTAAACACTGTGGCAACAATTTGTTTGTTCAGGGTTCCTTCGTTGTGCCCTTGACTGATGCGGCTCAAAGCATCTCCCAGGGTGTTGTCCTTGCCTGGGAGATGAATAGCTGAGAGGCTCACATTCAGGGAGTAGGCCAAAGACCACATTTTCATGGCTTCTGTGCAAAGCACAGTCGACCTTGTGCTACCCTGCTTGTTCATGCCAAACATAGTGGTGTTGTCTGTTCTGATCTGTGCAGTGTGTCCTTTGACCCGTGAAGCAAGGTCTTTAGCGCCAAATGCACAGCCCTGAGCGCCAGTAGGTTGATGTGGCTTGTGATTCCTTGGGAGTCCAAATGCCACTTATGGAACTGTTGTCCAGATGAGCTCCCCAACCCAGAAAGGAAGCATCTGTAGTAATGATTTTTGTGGGATATGAGAGCTGGAAGCGAACTCCCACTGAAAGATTGTCCGTTTCCTTCCACCAGTCTAGAGCTTGCAGCAGTGATTTGGTCACTGGTACCAGCTTGGACAGGGAATGTCTTTTCTGGCACCAATGTGCCCTCATATGATACTGAATGTCCCTCATTTGAAACCTGACGCCTAGCACCATGGCTGTCATAGTGGCCATATGCCCCAGGAGCTTGAGAAAATGTCTAGCAGGCCTGGGCTGACCTAGGACAAAGGAATTTACCACCGACAGAAAAGTCTGAATCCTGTCTGCTGAAAGAAAGGCTCTGCCCTGCTGGGTATCCAGTTGTGCTTCTATGAAGTTTACGAACTGTGTGGGCTTTAAACTGGGATTTCTTTTTGTTGATAAGAAAACTCAGATTGTGCAAGACTTGTTTTGTACAGTTGAGAGCCTCTCTGACCTGATGAGGGTCTTGCCCACTAGGAACCAGTCGCCCAGGTATGGGTAGACTGAGATGCCCTGCTTTCTTAGATGAGCTGCCACTACAGCTAGGCACTTGGTGAATACCCTTGGGGCTGATGTTAGGCCAAATGACATGGCTGCAAACTGGTAGTGTCCTGAGGGCAGTTTGAATCTCAGGAACATTCTGTGGGGCTGTATATGACAGTAGGCGTCCTTTAGGTCCAGGGAGACTAGTCAGTCTCCCTGTTGCAGGGAGTGAATCACGGTTGAGAGTCAGCATTTGAATTTTGGTTTCAGTAAGTGCCTGTTTAAGTACCTGAGGTTGAGAATAGGTCGCCACTCCCCCGTTTTCTTTGTTGTCAGAAAGTATCTGGAGTACAGGCCTTTTCCCCACTGTGAAAAGGGAGGTCTCTCCACTACCTTTGCTGATAGCAATGCCTTGACCTCCAGCTCCAACAGTAACTTTTCTGTTGGAGTTAGGGGCTTCCAACATTATTGGACCCCGAAGAGCAGGGAAGGTCTTGAATTGTAAGGATAGGCCCTCGCCCACTACCTCCAGAACCCACTTGTCTGTGGTGATCTCAGCCCAGTGTTGGAGGTAATGGGAGAGCCTGCCCCCTACTGGAAGAAGGGAGGCGACCTGGTTGCTGGAGTCAGGGCTTGGATTGTGTGGCGGGGAAGGAGTGGAAACAGCTCTCTTCTGTCCTCTCCTGCCTCTTCCTCTGTAGAAGCCTCTCATTTGGGAATAGTCTACGGGCATAGACATAAGGAAAAATACCCTTGGACAGTATCCCCTGCCTCTGCTTTCCCTGTACGGAGACTTCTTGGAAGTAGAGGGCTCGTCTTTGGTAGTATTACTTTGATAGGTAGTCTTGTATTCCTCCACCTTTTTCATGTAAGCTTCAGTCCTGTCACCAAAGAGAGTTATCTTCACAGGGAAGATCTATTGCTTTGGTTTGTGTGTCCTGTGAAAGATTTGTGGTTCTTAACCACGTAAAACGTCTCAAAGAAATTGCCTGAGCCATGGCTCTGGAAGCAGCATCACTGTTGTCCACAGTCATGTGAAACTGATACTTGGTTGCCTCGAGGGCAGTTTTTTATAGTTTCAGTTATATCCTGTACCATCTTGTCTTGGGTTCTCTGGTGTAGAATGGCCAGGACGGAGTTCCACAAAGCTTTTTCATATTTGGCAGCATATGCCATGTAAGTGGACAGGCGGAGGAGCAAGGAATCTTTTGTATAGAATGTTTTTGCCATGGAGTCCAGTTTTCTGGACTTCTTGTCAGGAGGCTGAGGGGAAAGTGAGACTTTGGCTTTGTCTCAAGCTACAGCTTGCACATCTCCTTCATGGCTAGGATGCACAAACAGGAATTCAGCATCATTTCTGGCTAGCTGGTATTTCCTGTCTATCTTTTTGTCTACTCCAGGAACAGAAGTAAGGGTCTAAAGTAGCTTCACTGTCACTTTCTTGAGAGATTTTCAAATGGGCAAAAATGAAAATTACGTACCTACCATAATTCTTGATCTTCTTGGACGAGTCTCCACCACTCATTCACACTAGTGGGATTAGGCGCCGGAAGCACTAGGACCATCGAGAACCAAACTTTTGCTGGAGGTCGGTAGCGAGAGAGGCACCGCGAGGCACGGCGCCGCGAGCAGCGGCTCGAGCGGTAACGACTATCTCGGCGATGACCCTCCAACCGCCTCAGTACCTTTTTTACCAAGGAGGTGCAGCGCAACTAACATAAAGAGTAAATCTACCCTTAAAAAAAAAAAAAAAAAACGGACATAAGATAGTCCGTACGACCCGTGTAAGAAGGGTCAACAAAGAAGTCTTCACGGCCTAAAGATTTGAGGGAGTGAAGACCAACACAGCGGAGAGCTCGGGGATGGAGGGTGGGCGTGTGAATGAGTGGTGGAGACTCGTCCAAGAAGATCAAGAATTACGGTAGGTACGTATTTTCATATCTTCCTGGACATAAGTCTCCACCACTCATTCACACTAGTAGAGAGTACCAAGCTGATAATCCCCCAAAAGGGCAGCAGGAGAGCCAGAGCTCACGCGTCTAAGATAGAAGCCCATTAAGGATAGTTCTGCCGCAGAGGAATGTCGCGGCATGAACATCTAGTGCATAATGCTTGAAAGGTATGCACTGAGCTCCAGGTGGCGGCATTGCAGATATCTGCAATTGGAACATTCGCGAATCTCCGCTAAAGATGCGCGACAGCCCTAGTAGAGTGAGCGTGCACTCTACCTCCAACTTGACTTGAGCCATGGAGTAGCAATATAGAGGCATGCCACTAACCATGATGAGATGCATCTGATAGCGACAGGTTGACCCAGCGGGTGTCGCTGAAAGAAACAAACAGTTGCTGAGTCTTCATGAAAATTCTTGGTTCTATCTAAATAGAACTGCAAGGCTCTCTTAACATCAAGGAATGAAGAGAATGTTCCCTTCATTTTGGAAATTAGCAAAGTAAGAGGAAGCACCAGAGTTTGGTTTAGATGGAATTCTGACACAACCTTGGGAAGAAATTTAGGATGAGTAATGGAGAACTACCTTGTCTTTATGGAATACAGTATACGGAGGGTCCGTCACCAAGGCACTGAATCTCCGAGACCCTGCAGGCTGAGGTAATGGCCACCAGGAGGCAGTCTTCCAGGTAAGAAATTTTAGCTCACAGGTAGCTAAGGGCTCGAAGGCTTCCGAGTGAGCATGTCCAGCACCAGGTTAATGTCCCAGGCTGCAACTGGACGCTTAACAGGGGGTCTGGTATGAAGAATCCCTTTAAGAAATCTCTTCACCATAGGGAGCTGAGCCAGAGTCAAGGAAGAAACCGGCTCATAGAACGCTGAGATGGCACTAAGGTGAACTTTAACTGTGGAGTACTGGAGACCTGAGTTTGATAGGTCCAAAAGATACTCCAGAACCTTGTCAGGAGGACAGGAAAAGGGATTCCAAGAGGACTTTGCACACCAGAGAGAAAGCGTTTCCATTTAGGCATCGTTTTAGGTGGCTGGCTTCAAGCAGCCAGAACGATGTCTGAGACTCGAGAAGCGTTGAACCGATTCACTTCTACCTCTTCAGGAGCCAAGCATGAAGGTGAAGTGATTTCAGGTTGGGGTGGACCAACAAACCCTGAGTCAAAAGATTGATTTGCAAGGAAGTGATCTCGGAGGCTGCCAACATACTGTTGAGTGAGAAACCATAGTTGCCGAGGCCAGGAGGGAGCAATGAGAATCATTTTGGTCCCCTGAGACTCGATCATGAGGAGAACTCTCTGGATTAGAGGAAGCGGTGGAAAGGCGTGAAAGCGTTTTGTCCACCGCAGCCTGAACGCATCCTGACAGAAAATGCCAGGCCCTGGATTTCTGGAGCAGAAGAGAGGCAGTTTTACGTTGAGTGGGGATGCAAAAAGGTCCAGGTCTGGAGTCCCCCACTCTTTGAATAGTGACCGAGCTACGGCTGGATCGAGAGACCACTCGTGAGGGTCTGCCTCCATTCTGCTGAGGTGATCTGCTAGATCGTTTTGTATACTTGGCAGATGAACCGCCTGAATCAGAGACTTGTGCTCCAAGCACCACTCCCACACCCTCATTGCTTCCCTGCAAAGGGGATAAGAATGAGCACCGCCTTGCTTGTTGATGTAATACATCACAGCTTTGTTGTCCGTTTGAAGGAGAATGTTCTTGTGACAAAGGATATCCTTCAGAGCTCGGATCGTGTAGAGGACCGCTCTCATCTCCAGGACATTTATGTGGAGATGAGTTTCGAACTGAGTCCATACACCTTGAGTGTGGAGGGAGTAACAGTGAGCTCCCCATCCCATTAGCGATGCGTCTGTGGTGATGGAGATCTGATGATCCGGGGGAGCAAAGGGGAATCCTTCCAGGAGATTGCTCTCTTGAGTCCACCAGATGAGAGACCTTCGAAGGGGCTCCGTCACCTTGATGGGATAAGACTGGGGATGAGAGGTCGGAGACCACTGAGTGGAGAGCATCCATTGGGTGGTTCTCATGTGCAACCGGGCCAGGGGTACAGTGAACACCGAGGATGCCATGAGACCCAACATGCGTTGCATCGAGAGAGCTGTAACCGATTGGTTCCCCCTGATGTAACGGGCCATCCGAAGGATGTCGAGTCTTCTGTCCTCTGGAAGGAAAGCCTTCACGGAAGAGGTGTCTAGAAGCGTCCCTATGAAAAGGAGCCTCTGGGAGGGCTGCAGTTGTGATTTTTTCAAATTCAGCAGAATTCCCATTGACATAAGAAGACGAGAAGTCGTTTGCACGGCTTCCAAAGTCAACTTGGCTGGAAGGGCTAGCTAGAAGCCAGTCGTCCAGGTAGGGAAACACTTGGAGTCCTATCTTCCTGAGATGCGCTGAGAGAACTGCACAACACTTTGTAAAAACTTGCGGCGCCGAGGATAGCCCAAAAGGCAGGACTCTGAACTGATAAAGCCGACCCAGAGCTACAAACCTGAGGAACTTGAGGTGGGTCGGGTGGATGGGGATATGCTGGTAAGCGTCCTGCATATCCAGGGAGGCCAGCCAGTCGTGCTGATGCAGCAGAGGTAACAGGGTACCTAGGGAAATCATTTTGAATTTTTCCCTGGGGAGAAATTTGTTTAACTTTCTGAGGTCTAGAATGGGGCGCATTCCCCCAGATTTCTTTGGAACCAGGAAGTAATGGGAGTAGAACCCTGTGCTTCGCAGATGCGGGGGCACTAGTTCTATTGCCCTGTTGCTTAGAAGGCCCTGGATCTCAGCGGCGAGGAGGTCTGAGAGGCCGACAACCTGGGTTGTCGTCTGGGAGGACAATTCGGGGGGGGTTTCCAAAAAATTGAGAGAATAACCCTCGCGAATTATCCAAAGGACCCATTTGTCCGAAGTTATGGACTTCCACTGGTTGTAGAAGTACATCAGACAACCTCCCACCGGAGGAGAAAGTTCCACCTCGGGCAATGTGGATGGAACTTGGGCCAGCAATTCATAAGGTGGCGCTGGGGGCTTTAGGCCCCTGCGCTTTCTGCTGCGCTTTCCTTTGAGGTTGGGCAGGTTGGCTTTTATGGAAGCTTCCTCTGCCTCGAAAGGACTGACGACTATGAAACTGACGTCTGTTGACATGCCCCCGAGAGGGAGCAGGCGGAGGTCTGGCCAACTTAATGGCCGACCTAGTCTTCTGAGTGGCCTCTCAGGCTTGTTCCACCTGAGGGCCGAAAAGAAAGGAGCCATCAAAGGGCAGCGCCATTACCTGCTGCTGAGCATCATTCGTGAAGCCAGAAGTCACGCAGCCAGGAATGGCGCGAGTACAAACACCTGCGCTGCTGGAGTGAGAAGCAGTGTCGAGAAAGCCATAGCGGCTTTGACCTGTTGGTTATTGGACTCAATACCTCTAGTAACGGTGAGAAGAAGCTCTGACTTGGAGTCCGAATCCGGAAGAGCTTCAACCATTCTTTTCAAAGAGTGCCACAGGATATACTCATACTGAGAAAAATAGCCTTGATAACTGGCAATACGCATACTTAGAGTGGAGGCAGCAAAGACTCTCTTACCTAATGTATCAATCTTACGAGACTCTTTGTTAATAGGTCGAGCTGTAGTAGTTTGAGGAAGAACGACCTTATCATTCTCTGCCAGGACTACAATAGGATCCGCAAAGGCTTGGGATGCCAAAATGGGACGATCCTTGGGAGCTGAATACTTCTTATCAATGGATTTAGCCACTGAGGGAATAAGAGCAGGATTATTCCATACCATTTGAGACAGCGTCTCGAAGGAAGGCTGGATCGGAGGAGTCAAATCCGTAGGGCTCTCCGAAGCATGAAGGTACTGGAGTCTTAATATCTTCCCAGGATCGATGTCTGTAGTCTGGAGAGAAAGAGTGGATCTCAGGTTCTTCAACAGAGACTTAAAGGACAGGTCTTCGACCACAGGCTCTGTAGCAAAGAAAGATCCTGTTTCCTCCACTTCATCACCCAACTGAAGGTCTGGGTCAGGCTCAATATCATCTCCTGATGGTCCAGGAAGGACTGTATGGACAGGAAAGGAGTGAAAATAGGAGAGGAGAAACAGCAGAGAAACAAGGAGAGTCCCGAGGGCCCCAGCGCGAGGAGGCAAACGGTCGAAAACGCACCGCAGAGGGCACGTGTCGAAGAGGCATGCGGGCAATCGCTAAGCGGCATCGCCAACGGCGCCGCCCACCAAGCGCGCTGCAGACGGGCGCCGCCGAAAAAGTGGCGCCACAACCAAGAGGCGCCGCCAGACTCAACGGCGCCATGGAGACCACGCTGCACCACGGATAGCGCCTGTAGGCCCAACGGCCCGGAAACGCGCCGACAAGCCAACAGACCCCGCGGAAGGCGCGGGAACGCCCAGGAACCTGGAAAGCTAGGAAGGAAAACCAGGAGATAAGGGCATCGGTGTGGCCCTCGCGCAGCAGCCATGTGGGGAGGGGACACTCAGTGCGGAGTCACGGCACGAAGAAGGCGCCGTAGCGACTAGGAAGGTCCAACCGCCCTACCTGATCGCCGGAGGAGCCCGGGGCCCGTGGCAGCCGAGCCAGGCAGAAGAACCAACCTCCGAGCCCAACACTCCATAAGAGCGCCCACTGATGAAACTGCTCATCTGGAGCCCTACCTGTAGGCGGGAGGGCTCGATGTCGGGGCGACAGTCACTGGCAGTGGCGACTCGAAGAAGGAGATAGGCAACTAGCTACGATAACCGACCGTCCGACGCAGACATACCAGAGGGCGATCCTTCGAGTGATGCCTTCTCTTTTTTGACCTGTGGGCCGAAGAAGAGCTTGAGGCCGAACGGTGCAGAGAATGCGACCGTTTATTTTTATGCCGACGGGGGGACCGCCCATCCCCGGGCATCGGAATGACCGTTGTCGGAACCCCGCTGAGTTTCTTGAGAAGGAGGTTGACCGGACTCAGCCCGGCTGACTGAACAGCTTTCATACGAAGTCTCCCTACCGTCACCTGACCTGCTCATGGTCGACTCCGTCCAGTAGGCCAAGACTTCTTCAAGTAAGTTAAATTTAAATTTTAACGAAAATAGAATAAAATTAAGCGATACTACTATCGAGATAATATTACAAAAAATAAACTGAAAACTATGAGCTAGTTTGAAGTTTGACTCCGACAGGCGGCGTCGTCGCCACCGAAGCGCACTGACGAAGCGGAAAAAGGAACTGAGGCGTGTTGGAGGGTCGTCGAGAGATAGTCGTTGGCTCAGAGCCGCTGCTCGCTGGCGCCCAGGCCTCGCGCGCTGCCTCCTCACTACACCCTCCAGCAAAAAGTTTGCTCCCGATGGGTCCTAGTGCCTCCGGCGCTAATCCCACTAGTGTGAATGAGTGGTGGAGACTTATGTCCAGGAAGATCTATCTTTTTTGGGGGAGGAAGAACCATCATTTCTCTATAGTCTTCATCCTCCACTTTGGTGGTGTCCTGGTTAGGAAGGTCCAGGGTGTCCACCATATGTTGCAAAAAAGTAAACGGCGAGAAAAAACCCTCCAGACCATTGGGGAAGTACCACACTCTGGATCAGGGGATACATCTGGTTCTAGAGGGTGGCCCTCTGACTCATCATCCCTCTCACCATAATAACAGTCTGGCCCAAAAAGGGGGGGCTGGACTGTGAGAAGTAGAAGGGGCATTAAATATGTTGCCCATGCTTTGTACAGTCTGATAAAGGTGCAAAGCCTTAGCCATTTCCTTGGCAGAGGGCAAATCTTTTCCAATATTTATTTGTTTCTCTTTTTATTAGCCACTGGTGTCTTCATGTGCCTCAATGCGGGAGGGGCAGTGCTACGTTTTTCTTTAGACTTCTTTTTTGCAGGCACTGAATCAGTAACCTGGTCACCATGTCTCTTTTTTGGTCACCATTATTATTATTAGAACTATCAGACTTGTTTTCTGTGGGGTCCCTAGGGGACCTGTCTTTAGGTTTGGACTGAGAAGAGGATCCCTCTTCAACAGGCTTTGTAGAGGGGGAAGCAGACTGAGAGGACATTTTTTATCTTTTGGCTCTCTTTTTTACAGTTTTGGAACACAATTTGGAGCAAAGTTCACAATAATGATCTGGACCCAAACACTTAAAACTGAAATTGTGGCCGTCTGTTTTAGCCACTATTTTAAAGCACGACAGTTTTTAAAACCTATAGGTCCAGTCCTTTTCTTTGGCTTTTCTGACATGCCAATTTGTCAGAAAACCTGAAAAAATTATTCCCCAGTAGGGAAAAATAAAGACTAGCAGTTGGTTCCCTCGCGGTAAAGAATCGCAAATAAAGAAAAAAAAAAGTTTTTTGTATCTTTTATTATCTATTTTCCGCCCCGTGTATGGTCCTCCTCCTTCAGGCTCTGACAAGTTCCCGACCTCTTCTGTCCTTGCCCGGCCCTCCTCTAGTCCCCAGATCGCAGTCGACTCTCGATATCCCGGGTGTATCCTTCACTGGCGGGTCCTCTCGTTCGAGGGGAAGGCATCGGGGTAGCCCCAGCATATTCTTCTAGGGCTCTGGGTGCTGCTGGGGAGCAGGAGGCACTGGGAAGGCGCTGGAGGCCCTCGGGAACAGAGAGCTGTCATCCGGAGGGCCAGCGAGCCATTTTCCTGGCTTTCTGTTGGGGGTAGCGAGAGTGACGCCACAGCATACGCCACGCCCTTCCCCAGTTAGTATTAATGCATGCCTTGCATACTCCCAGCCTCCGCTGGGAGCCAGCAGTCGCCGGACCAGTCCCCTGCCTCCCCCGAGAAGCAGAGCTGTCCCTGGGGCGCCAATCCTTCTCCTCCCACCGCCAGTCCTCCAGTGACCCAGGCTCGCCTCAACCCGCTCGCTACGCCGCAAGCGGAAACCCAGATCGCTGCGCCGCGCCGGCCCCACAAAAACTGTTTTAAAGTAAGAAACCGTGGGTTCCCAGTAAAAATGGGAACCGTTAAGCTTTTAAAATATAAAGAACTGCCATTTTGACTTAGACGCAGTAAGAAAACTACTTCAGAAAATAAAGCGGGAACTGCGGAAAAAGAGAAAGAAACATGGTTCCCTGGAACCGCGAAAAAAAACAAAACAAGAAAATATAAAAATACTCACTAACACAGCTCAAAAATATGGAATACAGAGAGAGAAAACTTCTATAGAAATTCTCTTCAGGCAAGAGTGAGAGAGCACCTCAGAGGCAGTGTTGCTCAGTCAGGCGGAGAAAACATTCTGGTGCCCTCTGGGCAAGCTCCACTCCGCACACCCTCTAACTCTCTTCTGATTGGCTAATTCATTTTACTCATTACAATAAACTCCACCTCCGAGGCAGCTCAACCTAGCCAGCTTACTGCTATGGTTACTTATGCTAAAGGACACCTGGGGGGAGAACACATGAAATAAGAAAGTAATCTGTAAACACCTATGACATTTTCTTTGGAACCTGTGAAAAAATGGAACTGAAATAAAAAGCCCTATCGAGTGCAATATATCAGTAAGTAAGTTTAACTTAGATCTCATTCAAAATGCAAAACAGTTCATTTTAAAGACACTATTATCAAGCGTGTATTTCTGGTCATATAAAAGTTAATTATGCCATGGAGTTATTGACTACAAAGGAAAATTACATTACCTACGTAATTCTTGATCTTCTCTTGTATCTTCACCATTCATTACTTCCTGGGTGTAACCGGGAGGCGCACCCGTCACGGGAGCTTTTTTTTTTTTTTTTTAAAGTTTGTTTAACGGCCTCACGAGAGCGACGCCATTAAGGCGCGAGGGGGCGGCCAAGCAGAAGCGACCACTCTCCTCCAACTCAGTTCTGTGAGCCGGAGAGGCAAAATGAAAGCAGAAAATATAGATAGCAGGCAAGATAGCCGAGGGATAGCAAAGCAAGGAAGAATGAACTGAAAAAGGAATAAGCCGATGGAGGAAGGACAGAGGAGATAAGAACATCCCTAGCCTAGGGAGTGCAGGGCCTCCTTACCTGGGCGACTCTAGGAGGAGAGATGAGTAAGGAAATGAGAAAATAGAAGAAGAAGAAGAAAGAGAAGAGAGAGATGGGATATTGAAGGGACCAGAATGCCCAACGAGCATAGTTAGCTTGTAGCTGAAGGCTCGACTAAAGGGGAAGCAAGAATCCTCGGAGATAGAGCTGAAGAGAAGGTTCACCGAACCCGCTAGACAGACTCAGAAGGGCATAGTCCTCATCTTCAACATGCCATTATCTCTGACACCCACTCGGGCTCCTGGCCGTGGAAGGCCTTTAACTGGAGGACAGCCGAGGAGGGAAGAATAAACCCCGCAGCATGAGAGCGCTGCTCAGGGTTTAGAAATGGAAATGTAAGCCTTTCAGGCGTTCAAAGAAAGAAACGGGACCCAGACTGACTGGCTAAGGCCGGCCAAGGCTTAGGCTGGCTAAGATTGGATATGGTCAGCAGAGCTCCACTGTAAAAATTGTCCAGGAGGACACTTAAAGGGAGAAACCACTTAGCAAAACAGCGAGAAGGATAGCCTACCTTCTCATTTGCCTTCTTGTTTGATTTCTCCTTTTCCTTTTTTTTTTTTTTTTTTTTTTACAGATAAAAAATTTTTTTTTTTACTAGATGCATGACCCAGATACCAAGATGCCTATAGCAGTCGGAGAGAGTTCCCTCAGCATTTTATTTATTTTTTTTTTTTTTAGAAGAGAAAGGAACAGACGTACTGCTCCTCTGCTCTGCAAGGCAAGAATGGGAGTTAGATTTCAGGGCAACTATCTGAACACGGGATTGCAGGATCAAAACTGAATAGCCTGAGCCAGGCCAAACAACCCCAGAGGTATCTTGCCATAAGAATAGCAAGAGATAGTTGTGCAGTCTGATCGCCAATGCAATCCACGAGATGGCCCATGAATCTTAGAGTAAATAATTTTTCTGGATTTTAAACCCCCCCCAAGAAGATGTTTTTTTTTTTTTTTTTTTACTTTTGTTATTATTATTTTTTTTTTTTTGGAAAATGAAGCAATTTTCCCTATATTTTATATAAATGCAGAGAGAGGAAGGAGACGGGAGGTGGAGAAGCCACAGGAAGAGGCCACTGAGGGGATGGTGGGCGGGTGTAGTAATGAATGGTGAAGATACAAGAGAAGATCAAGAATTACGGTAGGTACGTAATTTTCCTATCTTCCCTTGTCAATCTTCACCATTCATTACTTCCTGGGTGAGTACCAAGCTCCTCTTCCCCTGGAGGGGGAAGAGGCCATACCCTGAGGGAACAAGACCCCCAGCCTTCTGTTGGTGAGAAACAGAAGGAGAAGACCCTGGCTTATTCAGAAAGCCTAAGTGGGAGAAGAGCTAGGAGGTGCCTCCGAGGACGAGAAGACGGAGGGAGCCCTGTAAAGTCTCCTAGCTCTGGAAGAGAAAAGACGGTCCCCGGAAGGCGGAGCGAATCACCCTACGCCGGGCCAGGGTGACAACCTGGAAAGACAAGCCATGCCGTCCGCCTGATGCAGATCGCTGTCCCTCGCAAGCCTGGAAGCCACCTCATTGGCGCCATAAGATGCCCTTGCTTGGTGTCTTGCCAGCTCCAGGCCTACCACAGGGAGAGGGCAACGGCTTGTCTGGTTTGCTCTAGATCAGGCATAGATGCCAGCAGCTGGGACATCATCGACCACAGATGCCGGTTGTAGGCAGCATGGTGAGCCTGATGTGATGCAATACATGCACTCGCACGAAGAAGAGAGAACACTCTTCGCCCCCAATGGTCGAACTGAGAGAGTCCGAACCGGTGGGCGGTCGCAGCCAGGCAACGGCCCCAGAAGGAGTATCCAGGTATACCAAACCTGAGGATGGGTTGGAAGGAACCTAGAGACTCAGAGGGGGCACAATACCTACGCTGGCAGTCCGCCGGGCTGGGAAAAGCGGCAGGGGACTGCCATGACCGGATAGACGCCTCCTGGAAGGGATAGGCCAGGAAGGTACCACCAGATGCTGGGCACTGAATTCACCAAGGAATTCACGCGTCTCCCGCTGGTATTGTCTCTTGAGCGGGAAATCGGAGATCCCTCACCATCCTCGAGGAAACGCTGATATTCTGTGAAATCAGCATCGGAGGACAGATGAGCAGGGGTTCCTCTCCCTCGGAGGAGGGAGACGAGGATGATGGGGAACTGGAATGCCCAGAGGATTCCTGCGGCGGTGGGGAGAGTCGAAAGACCCGCTCATGCATGTATCTAACATATGAGGGGAAGGCGCCAGAGACCCTGAACTGCCCCAGGATAACGGACCCGAGGGACCGACATGGCCTGGGAGCGGGGTGGTGAAGGCAGAGAGATGGGAGAGGGGCACCTCCGCGGAGGTAACTGCTCTCTGCGAGGGCTCTGGAATCCGGGAAAGGGCCCTGGAAAGAGGGATCCCGGATATCAGACCAGGCCGCAGAACGGAACTCTGGGGAAGCGGAGCCTGGAAGAGCCCTGGGGGAGAACCTCCCCTATGACGACGCCGGGACTGCATGGATCCAGAAGGGCAGTCCGCACAAACACCGCCGGAGGACACCCTAGAACCCTGGAGGGAGGGGCGAGGCTCTGCACTTCGGCTCCTGGCCACCCCCCCTGGAGTGGCCAAAGAAGACCGAGCAGCAGACCCCCTGCCCCTCAACCCCTCGGACTCCGAGAGGGCCCTCCTCCCACCACACAGGCCCCTGTCCCTAGAGAGGGCAACAGCACCCCGTAAGGTAGCTGTCACCGGGCCTCCAGAGAGGGGAGCCTCCCCCTGCGTCACCCCCACGCCTGCCCCCCGGGGCTCCCGGCCACCCCCAGCCGGGGAACCCTCAGGAGACGACGGAAGGGGGGACAGAGGGAGGGGCCCGCTGCGCCGCCTGGCACCTCTAGCCACCGGGGACCCAGACTCCGAGGAGTGGGGGTGCCAGGATGGGTCCACGTCTGAATCATCGCCCTCCGATGAGGACGAGATCAGCAGGACCTCAATGCTGGCCACCCCAGGGGTCCCTGAGGCCGCAGGGCAGGAACGGCCCCGGTACCAAAAGGCGCCGCCGCCTCCTTCACACGGTAGCAGCCAGGCCTAGCTCACACCCCAACGGCACGGCAAGGCCGGCACCGCCTGGAGAAAGGACAAGGCCCATGGCGCGGCAGCGTCGGAAAGCGGCGGCACCGCCCATGCAGCGCCCATGCCCTGTCCATCGGCGCCCAGCAGCGGCACGAGGCCAAGCACCTGCGCCGCCCGATCACGGCGCCCAGCAGCAGCACTAGGATCGGCGGCGCCGCCAGCGCCCGCTCTGATCCTCGGCGCCCGAAGCAGCGTCGGGACTCAAAGCGAGCGGAAGCGAGCGCCGCATCGATCACCACGGCACGGGAGCAGGCGCCAGGACCAGCAGGCGCGAAGGGGCGGCGTCGAGGTCCCACCGAGCCAGGCCCAAAGTCGAGGGCCTCGCCACGGGGAGCCTGCACCTCTGAAGAGGTGACTGCCGAGGTGGTGTCGGCGCCGCAGCCCCGGGAGGGACTCGACGCTCCCGACACCGCGAAGGGCCTCCTCCTCGGCAAGAAAAGACGAGGAGACCCTCCTCAGACTGTGATAGGCCCGGAGGGGACCCGGGAAGGGCTCTGTAGACCTTACCTGAGAATCCTTGAGCGACGCCGCCCCCGAAGGTCGGCGGGCTTTGCCGAGCTTGAACGCCTGGACTGGAGGACACGGCGGTCCATGGAGAAACAGGCGGCCACACCTAATCCATGTCATGGTTGGGTCCCAGGCAACGAAGACAAACGCTATGCCGGTCCGAGATGGAGAAATGCCGCCACAGTAACACCGACGATAGGGCGCGACTGTTTCGAACACGCGAGCTCCGGAACCGGAGCCATAACGCCAAATCAACAAGAAAAAACAGTAGGAAAGCACACCCGCGCCGCTTTAGAAATAAAAAGAACGGTCTTACCGATTGGCCGAGCGGCGGGAAGAGGAGTCGAGACGCAGTCAAAATATGGACGCCCGAACAGGTGCTGCCTCGACGGCGGAGAAACAGAACTGGAGTTGGAGGAGGAGTCGGTCGCGTTAACGGCCGCCTTGCGCAGGCGACGCCGCCCGAGGGCGGGCCGCAGGCACCCCAAAGTTCCGTGATGGGTGCGCGCCTCCGGCTTACACCCAGGAAGTAATGAATGGTGAAGATTGACAAGGGAAGATCTCCAGATGACCTATGTACTGTACATCAAAGTCAGCATTTTTATCTTTCCCTGAAGAAGATTCAGATTTGTTAACAGTAGCTGAATGGTCTTTAACAAAAGCTGCCAATTGGTCAGGATAAAAAAAAAAAATATATGTATCTGAACAAGTTCAGTATGACCCTTACCCTTGCAGGAGTATAGCAAAGAAAACTCCCCACCGAGGTCCATAATGTCAGCATGAAATTGTAGAAAACATTATCTTCTTGCCTGAGTCTGCAGGCTCATGTGTGTGTGTGTGTATATATCTATATATATATAACTTCATTTTGCCTGAAAAATCAGTGCTCCTTTCATGCTGGCTTTTTTAATTACAAAGTCATGGTCCTTTTTCAAGGGCAAACTGTATTAATATAGTGGCTGGCTTTGCAGAACTTGGGTTTGGGTCAAATGAAGCCGCAGTAACAGATGCATGCTTCCTCTTAGACATTGTCAGTAAATGAAACAATCTAACCAATGGTGGTAAATGATCTTTTGTACAACCTAATGCTTCCACAAAAAGGTGTTGGACTAAGTCCCAAGTAATTACTTCAGTTGTTTCAAGATTCGGGAGACCCACCACATGCAGGTTGTTTCTTCTGGCTGCATTTTTGAGATTCCTGATTTTCCTGGCTTGCTGTATATTCTCTCTGAGAACAGCTAATAGCAGTGCAATGTTCAATTCATCTTTGCATGCATCGCAGACTTGTTCCAACACTATGTTCTGTTAGCCAATTCACACCTTGTGGCTACCAACTCCCATTCAGTGCCAAGCTCAGGGACAGCAGTGTATAAGGTGTTGTATGACTTGCTAATTGCATCAAAGGAGTCAAGCCTGGCAGAGGGACTTGCGTTGTTTCAGATGTTTGTTTTGGTTTAGTAGTCGTTGCAGACATTATTGGATTCTGAAAGCGGCCGCACCAGCGGTTACAGCCTCAGCTGATAAATCCTCTCCCGGGCTACCTTAGCACACAGCACCTAAGAATTTGTCTATAAGATGGTATGTTCACGTTTTTCTGGTTGTTGTTTAGAGGGCAAAACACTTCTCCCTCTCTCTTTCCTTTCTCTCTCACCCTAGGATCCCTTTACTCTCTTTTTGGATAATTCAGAAAGATCAAGAAAGACAGGTCCTTTTTGTCAAAGGTTCACAAGTTTCTTTTAGCACAGAGAGTCTTTAAAGTTAATTACTCTAATGTACTGTGGAGCTTCTCACAGCCGCAGCCTCCTGCTGTCAGACATCTTGCCCAAAGACTGGAACTGTTTTAAAGCCTGTGGGACCTGCTCTCTTTTTAAATTTCAAGTTTCATTTGGGCTCAGGTTTGAAAACCAAAAACATTTTTCAGTTAGCTTTGCTTCCATTTAGGGCAGCTATACGCTAAATTTATCAACCTCAGTCATTGAGTGATTTAACAACAACCTTTTGTAATATGTTTCAGTCCTAGTTATTGGGATCTGATAGCAGGCTTCAGATATACACAAAATCACATAACCTGATAACGCAATGCATCATGAGATATATATGCAAATCACCACAACAATTTATGCTGATGCTTTAAGCACGCATGAAACCAAAGGGCCTCTGCACTATCTGCATAGGGCGAGAACAGAAGACATAGACACATGTTTTATCCTACACAAGGCTCAGAGTGCCTCGTCTGTATTTGACACAAGCGGAAATGGAACCAGCTCTAATGTGGTCTTATGGGTTTGGGTTATGGTGGGCCCAAAAAATAAGAAATCAAGCTAAAAACACAAAGAACCTGAGCACAAAAGCACCAAGGCAAGGGTTACCCTAAAACAGGGGTTCTCAAATGGTGAGGCCAGCCTCCCTCGGGAGGCCCCAACCTGTTTCAGGGGAGGCTCCATCAACTCTGAAAAAGTATTATATTTAAATTTTGAGTTTTATGTATTTTGTGTGAAGAGATGAAGCAAACTGAAAGAGGACAATAGTAGGTGAATTTTATGTATGTATTTACTAATAGGTGACAAGGGAAGGTGAATGAGCCAAGGCTCATTTCAGGTGTACCCCGGGGAAGGGTAGGTAGTGAACACATTTCAAAAGGTAACTGCAAAACAATCAAGAAATGCACAATGAACAATAGTGCAAACAAATATGAACAATAAACTAATAATGAGTGCTGGTAACTGATCAATTTGTAGACTGATGGCAGAACAGCCCAAATACAAGGGTTGAGTATAGAAGTGCTAAGAGCAATAGCAGGAAGGAGCAAAGTAATCCCAGAGAAGTTGCTTAGGAGCAGGGAAGGAGGAGAGGCAAAGATTGTAGGAAGGTTATTTCATATAGAGATGAAACAGAGCAAGTAGTCTGACCCATGAAGGTACTGCAACAAGGGTAACAATTGTTCAAGAATGAAAATAGTGGAGCAAGTAGGCTGGTCTGTGGGTGGGTGGGGGTTACCATAAGCTGCATAATATTTGTTTATTTTATTTATTTGTTATTCAGATAGCACCTTTGAGCACAGGAGCTCTTTTTCAAAGGTTCCACCTCAGGATAAGACAAAGAACTGAATGAAAGAACTGAACGTGAGCCAAGTACTCAAAGGGGTTTCAATTTATTCATGGTGTACTGTGCAAAGTACAGTATGTTATTTTTCTTCGGGGAGGCCCAAGATTATTTCAGTTTTTGGGGGAGGCTCAAAATCTTTTCCATGGATTTGGGGAGGCTCACTGACAAAGTCTAAGAACTATTGCCCTTAAAGGACAACCCTTGCCTCAGTGGCTTCAAATACCACAATATGATCACAGTTTTGAGTCAAATGTAAAAAGCAAAAACATGGTTCAGAATCCAAGCAAGAAAATAAAAAAGAGAAAAAATTCAGTGTGAGAAGCAAGAACCCCTATATAAAATATTATAAACTGCCAATCTAGGTTGTTAAAATATGCATCCTGTTACAGCGTATCCTTTGACATACATTTACAATTTATCTTTGAGTACAGGTGTTTTTCCTGTAGCTTGGAAACAAGCAAAAGTTATTCCAATATTTAAGGGGGGAAACAAAAATGGAACTGGGCAATTATCGCCCAATTTCATTGTTGCCCCAGCTCTCGAAAATTTTTCAGACTAATTGCAGAGCAAATAAAAGATCATCTTGATTCCTAGTGTCTTCTAAATGACATGCAAGCAGGCTTTCCAAGCTGTCATGGAGCAACTACAGCCCTGGTGAAGGTGGTGGGGATGTTCAAAAGGCCCTGGAAAGGAGGATGTTAGTAGGAGCATTATTTGTACGCAGATGACATGGTGATTTACACTGCTGACAGTGACATGACTGCTGTACAAGATGGGCTGCAGGTGGAATTTGATGAACTGCAGACCTTTCTTCACAGTAGTAAATTGGTGTTAAATGTGGAAAGCATGAACCATTTTATTTAATAGATTGGGAGAAGTTCTTGGGAAAGTAAAGTTAGACCTAGTCGCTCGTGAGGGCCCCCCGATCCAGCAGGTCCAGGTATATAAATACCTGGGATTGTGGCTGGATGCCTCCTTGAGCTGGACCACTCATATAAACACTTTGGCTGTAAATACAGGGAAAAGGTTAGGTGCCCTTTACAGGGTAAAAGAGTGTATGAGTTTAGAGGTAAGAAAGCAGGTAGTGGATCATATGATCCTTCCCGTTTAATTATGGGGATATTTTATATTCTGCAGGATCAAAAAAAAGACCTACACAAGTTGGATGTCTGTCTTGGCAGGCTGGCTCACTTTATATTGGGAGTTCCCCGTTTAATGCATAAATGCTTGCTATACAGACAACTTGGGTGGATGCATCTACATGACAGTCGCAGTGAACATCTCCTGCCTTCTGTCCACAAGGGGTTGTTGGGTAAATTGCTAACTATATTATGGAAAAATGGATTCCTAGGGATAAAACTGACTCTTTAAGATCCATAGGTATTCTGGATCTTGTTTTAACTAGATATAGTAAGGAAATAGGGAGACAATCAGTATTTTTAGAGGACCAGAGTTGTGGAGCGGTTTGCGAAAATATTAAGAATTATGGGAAACAATACGGTGGGGATATAAAACACTGGTTAGGGTAACTATGGAAAATATCAGGCACTGTTGTACCCCTTACTAAATTAACGATTAATTGGAACTGACTGCTGAATTAGAAAATAACAGAATCGAAGACACGATCATAGATAGGGTATTATTATACCTGTTGTGATTTTTTAAAATGTATATTATATTTGTTCTGTAATTTGTACCGTGAACTTATTGTATACTGTTGTGTTCTAAGGATCTCATTGTAAATGAGCAATGCTCAACTGAGTCTATCCGATTCATAAAGTGATTTATGAATAAACATTTTACTACTACTACATAAATTATAATGCTTGACTTTATTAGACTGTGCCTAGTTGAAGTGACAATCTGGGGAAAATACTTCATACAGTGGAGTGTAAAGATTTACCACTGTGCTGATGAGGACCTTGCAATTACCGCACAGTGCAGAGGTCATCCTTTAAAGTCTCTAAATTTCAAGGCATCATCCAGGCAAGCTATGCAGAAAGTAGAATCTCATTAGGGCACTGAAAAGCGATGGGAAGATGCTTAGAAAAACAAACTCCAGTGCCAGCACTCTAGGTCGGATATATACAAAATGGAGAAAAACACTGCATTACCCGCCCCTAAAGGCAAACTTGCTTGTAACTCTATTAGCGAAGCCTGTCACAGACTGCCAGATGCAGGCAGCAGGCATGGATTCATAATCTGTCACTAGGGAAAGCTAGGAGCTGCAAACCACACGTGCAGAACACACTGAGCGACAAACATACTTTTAAACATTTTATTTTGTTAAAATACAGTTTCAATCTGCTTTACATCAAAAATATACTGCAAAATGGCACTGTCCTCTTCTTGTCTGTCCGATATGGCCATAGCCGACTTCTGATACTGGAGTGCTCCTTCAGATTTTGGCAGCCTCAGAAACTTGAGTAAATCTCAGTCATTTATTAAAGCCAGAATCATACTGTAGAGATAAATAAAGGAAAATTCAGAGGCAGACAGAAGGAGAAGTTTTCATGAACCAAATAGGCTTGCAGCACTGCTGTGACTTTGAAATAATCCAAAATGGCAGAACAAACTGTCATACTGTACAGTCAGTAATATTGCCATTTTGTGTTACACTTACGTCTCCATGCATTTGTATACACTCACTGTAGAAAAATCATCAAGTAGAATAAAATATCAAGCAGCATACAAAAAAATGCTTAGATGTCTCAATTTGGGGCTTGTTAGGGCCAGGATGTGTTGCAGAGGGTAGATGCTCAATTCTGAGGGAGGGAGGGAACAGGCCACCATGCGTTAGTACACCTTCTGCCAGCTGACCAAGGAACAATGGTGCAGCTGCACTGGTGCCAGAAGGTTGAGGAGGCGGCAGAGGTTATTCAAAGTTTTCTATACAGATGGACTTAAGAGTGTAGAAGTCAGAGTATTTCTTTGGTAACAAACCTGATCATCTACACCCTGCTAACTATTTAAGATGATGGTGGGGCACCACTACTCACACTAGGGCAGCCAGGAGAGGCGACCGACCCCCAGTCCCCCCTCTAGCTCTACCACAGGTTCATCATAAAGTAGGACAGTGCCTTTCTTGTCCAGCCCTGGCAACACAGGATCATAGACAATAAAACATGAGTGGCTATAAACCTTTCTAAACAGGTTTTGTGTGTGCTTCTTCTAAGCGATGACCATAGCTACAAACTGCCTCCAGTATTTGCAGTTATCGATGTAGGTATGAGACAAATCTGTCCAGCCATCCTGATGTGGCAATTCAGATTCCCCTTCACTATATATCAAACACAAACCAAAATACTTTCTTAACTTCAGGCAAGGGAAAAGCAGCAGTGTGCCCAAACACTGACCTGAAACCTATTTTGGACCGTCTCACTCTGTTTTATCTGAAAAAAAAATAATGCCTCTAATGAATGGAGTACTGAATCTTTCTACCCACAAGCCAGGCACAGTGTGCGTAAGTGGAGAGTTCCTACAGCCCTGTCCATTTACTGTTAGAGGCCATATCCTTGGAAAAGACATCAAAGCAATTTATCTGTATCCAGGAAACATTTAAAACACAAAATTCTGACACAATTCAGTTTGTACTTCATTTATTTTCTGATTTCTGCTCCTCTATACTACTGATGACATCTGCATCATAACTGCATTTCTGTCCCCACGACATCCACTGTGCCTTCTGCTTTTCCCTCTGCTAAAGCCATCATAATCCTCTTGCGACAACACAACTAATTTTTTTATAAACTCTGATTTATTGCAAGGTAAACCGTGCAAAGTAACACATAGTGTAGTAAATCATAAATTAAGACTGGCTACCTGACAGGGAGAAAACAGTGAGTTAGACTGAACGGTAACTATATGTCTAAATATTTGAATATCAAATCTGGGGTACCCCAAGTTTCGCTGTTAGGGCCTGTGCTGTCCAACGTGTATACAAATGGTGCAGGACATCTACTGTATGAGGTCCAGCACCATTTGTATGCAGATGATACAGTGATATACATATATCTATATCTAGAAGGCAAGTCTGTAAGCCAGATACAAGAAAAGTTACAAAAAGGTTTCAATAAGTTGCAAAACTATTTTCGGGAACATGGTCTGGTTTTAAAATCTTCCAAATCACAAGTCATGTTGCTCTCCAATAAACTAATACAAAACCAAACAACTTTGAATATAAAAACACATGATGACTGTACTTTAATTGTTGTCGATTCCTATAAATATCTGTGAGTCTGGATAGACTCCCGTTGTAAATGGGATACTCGTATTGATTTGCTGACTAAGAAATTAAATAAGAAATTGAGGGTCCTGTATAAGCACAATAGCTGTATATCACGGACATTAGGTTAAAAATAGTTAATTCTATGATTATCCACTATTTGATTATGGTGATGTGTTCAGGGGTGCTGCTGGGGGAGTACTGAGCAAGCTTGAGGTATTATAAAATAGGTTTGCACAGTATGTCCTTGGCGCACCTCGGGACACACATCACTGTTCTCTTTATAGAGCCTTAGACTGGATAGAACTGACAGAATGATGAAATTTATATATGTTGCATTTGATCTACCTTTGTCAACTTAAAAAAATGTTGGATTACATGCTTGAACTAATAGAGGAATGGAGTGTTAGGGAAGGTTTACGTATAACAGGGGTAATAGAGTATATAGTGCCATTCATGAAAACTGCAAGGGGAAATGCTAGTTTTGTACATTTGGGTCCCAGGTTATGGAATAGCTTGCCGGGTCACCTGAGGTTGCATAAAAATGTATTATCTTGGAATGCCATAAGATCCTGGTTTGTTGATGTTGCTAAGCTTCCAAAGCCTGTTGTTGTTTATATATGCACACAGTTTGTACATATATGTTTATATACTGTTTGATATTATATATAGAATAATGGCTGAGTAGGGGTTATAAGAATGTTACCCCAGGTGTGGGATGCCACATAAACCCTGAGGATGAAGCTTGAGGGGTTTATAAAGGCATCCCACATCGAAGGTGTGTGTAGATTCAAGTTTTACACCTCTACCGAGCCTCTATTTTATTAAATTGTTGGGCAGTATTTTCGCCTAGCAATTACATAAAATACTAGCACAAGGACATAAATGCAGGACTGTGGCCAAGTAGCTGAAACCATTCCGCTTTTTTCTCCCACCCCCACCAGCTTGCTCATGTCCCCACCACCTGCGCCTCCTGCATAAGGAAAACACTGCTTCCCTGACTGGAAAAAAACAAACAATAAAAACACTACCATCCGTGATTTTCCCATACTGGTCTCTTCCTGTCACAGTCTCCTCACTCTCCCAGCCTCACTAAAAGAAACAGAAGGCGGCAGAGTGCTACCGTGGTCTGGCACTGAAGAACAATGGCTGGTGCATGCGTGGAGCGATGGAAACCTGGAGCATGTTCGCCGTTATAACCTGCGGGTTATGCGGTGAATTATAACCGGTTTCCTATGGAAAACAACCAACCTGTATCTCTATTTATTAAAAACCAAAAATGTAGGCAGGTCCGGTGGCATGAAGCGTTGAGGGACTGGATGCCTTACCTCCTGCAATGCCAAGGACCCAGGCTCAGGAATGGACTCACATTGCTGGGGGTTGGCTGGGTGAGGGAGGGATGGGACTTGTGTCCTGCAACCTGACTGCCATCTGGTGGAAGTCTGGTGGCAGCACATGCTGGAGCAGATTTATAACGTCACAGGGGCAGAAATCTGGAGGAAAACGTCCCCCAGCCACTAGGCTTCGCCTGCAGGCCCTGCACTGCCCTAGCTGCCAACTGTTTATAGACTGTAAAGTGCTTTTGGATATAGTGTGTATGAAAGAGGCTATATAAAACCGAATTTCCTCCCCAGTAAAAGGAGAATAAAGAGTGAAATTAGAATAAGCAGCAATATCAGTACTGCAAACCAATTTAGGGTAACTGAGAAATTGAATAAAAAGGCCACCTGCTGGCCAAGTTAAAGGGCAATAAGCTTTCTTGGCAGTAATCTGCATCTGGTAGCAGACACGGAATACTGGGATCAGGCAGCCTGGGCTGGGAAAGTGCTGCAGAGGGGGTATCCTTGGTCTGCTGCCATTGTGACACCCTGTGACGGGGCAAGGGAGCTTGCTGTCGTAACCTGGGACATTGCTGTGTGTGCGAGGCTGTCAACAGGCTACACAGGACATCAGGAATGGTGGGAGGCATCAGCAAACCGGACACACTTGGGAGGGAGACAGAAGCCATGGAGGACTAAACAGAGAAGGGAGTTGCTGGTGTTGGGAGACTGTTGTGAACAGGTCTGAAGAGGGGACACCTGACAAGGAGGATAAAAATCTTGATGGAAAGGCAAATAGGTTACTCCTAGTTCTAGGTAGTATACAGTTCACATTCACACACAAGCAGTTCCATTGGAAGTGCTGATTAGCTGGAACATCTTCAAGCTAAGCTCCTCCCACCACCCAGGTGGTATATCCTCTAGTTCAGCCCGTGACATCAGATCACTGTATGCTGGAAGCAGGGATCTGTGTGCTACTTGACAGGGGAGGCTGGGTGGGTGGTGCGGATGTTAACCATATACAACTCTTAGAACTATGGTTACAGGTGAGTAACCTGTCTTTCTAGGGGCGTGGATATAGTTCACTATCCATACATAGGCAGACTTCCACCAGTTCTCTAGGAGCAGGGGGCAAGGCGTGCACCCCTATGTGACAAACAGAGATTGGAGAACTGAGGTCCCCAAAACAGCATCCCGATGAGACTCAAGGTCGATGCTGTAATGGGAGATGAAGGTGTGCATGCTGACTTGCAGGAAGCAGCCACCGAGGAATCAGTATGTCTGGTGGTATGAACCCAAAGACCCTTGGAAGACTCCTAACAGCCAACCTATAGCAATGCAGGACGTTAGCCACGTTCCAATCATCTGCTTTGCTGCCAGTCTGCCAGGTGTGGCTTCAGCATATGTTGCAAACGGCTGGCAAGCCTCACCCCGAACTCCAGTTGTGCACTCCCTGTAATAGGAGAGTGCCCTCCACAGGTCCAGGAGGTTTAATCACCTGGTTAAGGTGAAAGTACAATACTACCTTCGGAAGGAACTTCGGGTGGGGGCCAAGGAAGACTTTGTCCCTGTGGAAGACCAGATACAGTCTTCACAGACAGTGCCTAGAGCTCAATGATCCTTTTGGCTGTCATGATGGGCATCAAGAAGGCCATCTTCCATGACAGGTGTGACATTTCACACCTGTGCATAGGCCCAAATGGCTTGCCCATGAGCACAGCCAGCACCAGCAGTAGGTCCCATAGTGGTGGTGGTTCATTCACTGCAGGGGACAGGTGGTCTAGCCTCTAAAAAGCACCCAACCACCTTCTCCTAGGCCACTGTTGGTAGACCAGCTCATGCTCGTATCCAGAGATGGCTGCCAGATGCGCTCGAGGGTTGTCGTTTGCAGTCCCAGCTGGGAGAGGGACCAATGGTACTCAAGGATACTAGCCTCTGGGCAGGCAAGGGATCTAGCACTTTGCCCTGACACCAAATGGGAAATCTTTTCCATTTAAAGGCATACCACTGGCAAATCAACTCTTTCCAGGAGGCCTCCACAATGCAGAGCACAGCTTTCCAAAGACCCAAAGCCTGGAACCCAGCTACTCAGGAACCAGGCAGTGAAGTGCAGGGACTGGAGGTCTGGGTGCAGGACTGCTAGCTGTTGTCTGGTTAGCAGGTCTGGATGAAGAGGCAAGCGCCACGGAGGTCTGCTGCTGAAGCTGTGGAGATCTGGGTACCAGAACTGCTGTGGCCAGTCTGGAGCTATCAGAATCATCCATGCCTTGTCCTTCCAGGCCTTGACCATCACCTTGTGGATCAAGGAGAAGGGAGGAAGGCATACATGAGGTCCGGGGTCCTGGGCCTCGCAAGGAATTCCCATCAGTGTCCTGGAGTGTGAGGGGCAGGCATAAAACAGTGTCAGCTATGCATTCTCCCAGGAGTCATGCTGATCCACCAGAGGGGTTCCCCACTGGGAGAACAGGTGGCTTATCACCTCTTGATGCAGGGACCACTCTTGCAACATCTTTCCCACCTAGCTGAGAGCATCTGCTAGTTGGCTGTTCACTCTGGCGACATGGATAACTTGGAGATCTGCATGCAGGCTGCGCACGAGGGTCCAGGAGCGGAAGGCCTCCAAACATAAGGGAAGGGAGAGAGTTCCGCCATGCCTGTTCAGGCAGAACATGGTGGTGGTGTTATCCGTCTGGATCTGTACAACCTGACCCCTGATGAGAGAAGAAAATTCCATCAGAACTACAAACACTGCACAGAGCTCCAGCAGGCTGATGTGGTGATGGGGGTCCCTGAGTGACCACAACATGTGGGATCTGCGGTCTCCCAGGTGCACTCCCCATCCCACCAGAGCATCGGTCATGAGCGTGATGGTTGCTTCTGGGAAGACAATTGGGGTCCCTTCCTCCAGATGCCTGGGATCAGCCACGACTGAATGTCATCCCACATTGGCTGGGTCACTACGACCAGCTGGTACAAGTAGCCTAGGTGCTGGGACCACTGACGACCAAACTCCAACTGCAAGTGGTACATCTGCCAGTGGACCTAACAGACCACACTAGTGCAGAACATCACGCACTCTATCAGCCACAGGAAATCTGGGACAGGGTGCGAGAGTCCAGTCTGAAATAACTGGACAAAGGGGGTAAGATCCAATGCCTGGACTGCAGGGAGTCTAGTTCTGTCCCAATTAACTGAATTACCTGCAATGGGATAAGTTCGGACTTGGCGGGTTGACCAACAGGCCCAAGTATCTGCAGGTTGGAGGCCGATTCCTAGATCGCTCACGGCCTCACTGGATCGTCCAGGTAGGGATATATCCTTACACCTTGTGACTCACTGCCATGCACTTGATGAAGACCCTGGGTGTGGACAAGAGGACGAAGGGCAAAACCTGAAACTGAGAGAAAACCCCTTCTGTGCAGAACTGAAGGTACACCAATGAGACGGACAGACTGGAATGTAGAAGAATGCATCCTGTAGATCCAGGAAGCAGAACCACACGCCTTGCTCCAGGGATGGTATGCTCTGATTCAGGGTCACCATCCCTGAACTTGAGCTTCAGAATATACTGGTTGAGAACATACAGATCCAGTAGGGGGCACCAACTCCCCCCGGTCCGTTTTGGGACCAGGAAGTACCTGGACACGTACCCCTGACTTGCCAGGACAGCTGGGACATGGGCTGTAGCAGTTTCGCAAGAAGCTGAGTGATGTCCTCCCTTAGGGTGAACAGCGTTTCCTGCGACACCGAGGACTTTCTCTGCTTATCACCTCCAGGACCCATCTGCCTATGGTAATGATGGACCAATGTGGCCAGAAGAGGTGAAGTTGACCCCTCACAGGGAGATGCATCAGAGACTGGCCCGGCGGGAGGTTGACACCCCCGATCCATCACTGGGCAGCTCTGGAGGAGGCACCAGCCACTGGGACTGGCGGGACACCACCTCCCCTGCCTCTCTGTGGTCCCTGGCCAGAGAACTTGGCCTTCAGATGCCAGGCTTGGTACTGCCCCTGCTGCGAATTATGTGGCTGAAAGGATCGAAACTGGAAGGCCTTTTCTTAGGTTTCTGGGTCTTTGGGTCCTTTTGGGATGAAGCCACTGAGTCCAGGGTGGTAATGTACTTCTCAGTCCTGGTAAGATGTCCCTCTACCCCGCGGCCAAAGAGGTCGTTGCCCAGGAAGGGGACATCAGCAAGCCTGTGCTGAGTGTCCACAGTGAAGGTGGACAATCTCAGCCAGACCCTGTGATGCACTGTGATGACTGCTGTCATGGCACGGGCACCTAAGTCACTCATGTCCAAGGTCATCTGGGTTGGTATTCAGCCAGCATTTGACCCTGGTCTCTGACCAACTTCACTGGCAGCTGCTTGTCAGCAGGAAAGTGAGGAGGACTTCATCAAGCACTCCCATCAGGGGTGACCAAGCTAGCCACCATCATGGCACAGCTCACCTGACGGGAGACTGAGAAAGGAAGCGGCATCGACCTTTTAGCCATGCAGTCAAGTTTCCTAGACTTCTTATCGGGGGCTTGTCCATGCCCCTTGGCCTCTGGAATTCCAGAAGGCCAATTCCAAGACCAGTCCCTCGGCCGAGGGATGGCTTCAGAACCCTGACAGGGACCTAGTAGAAACCGCATACTTGCAGATCATGCAGGTGGAGGGTGCTGGACAGGATGATGAAGGATGCCAAAGCTCTAGGGCTGGTCCCAAAATGGCCTCAGCCATAGGGAAGGAGACCTCTGGGAAACCGTCCTTGTCCAGGACAGTAGTAAAAGGGTATTTATCTTGCTGCTGACCCTTTTTTTTCCCCCTCATTCTTTGACAACCGGGTAAGGTCCACTAGGCATAAGTGCCTGTTTTCAGGGGTGATTCGTGATCACTGGGGAGGTTAAGTGACTTGCTCAGAGCCACACAGTATACAACTGAAGGTTGTGGGAATCAAACCCAGGTCTGCTGGATGTACCAAGCTGATTCTCAGCTCATTACTCTAACCTCTGGGCTACATTGCCTTTTTTACTTGCCCCCGCTGCCCCTTGGGGCTCCCTAGGCACCTCCCAATCCCTCCTGTCTTCAGCCCCAGGTGTCTTCCTCCATGTAGCCTTGGCTTCTACCCTTTAGGTAGGGTCAAGGAGGTCGCCCGGACAGCTTCGTGTGCTGCAGGAGGCAGGGGAAACCGGATATACTGAGGACTATCATCGTGGCGGAGGTGCTGGTGGCCACAGTAGTTTTCTCCCCTTGTTTACTTCCTCAGGGACATTGTGTGCTATGAAGTCAAGGCACAACTGTGTATATTATGTGCGCTCAGACGCTGGCATCCACGATGTCCCTCCCTGTATCTTTCTTCAAATGCACTACCACCTGTGATCTCCATGTGGCAGTATCACAGCAAATGAAGCAGCCCTCCCTCTCCACAGGAGGAGCGTGTCATCTGGGGTGCTTAATCCTCCTCTCCTCGGCTGACCCCTGCGACAACCCATGATTGTTCCCGAACTTGGGTTGCTGTGGCCGCGAGCAGCAGCACTACCACTGTAGCCATGGGCTGGCATTTAGCCCGCTTCTAGACTGGCTCCAAGGACAAATTCATGGACACAGACATCAGTCAGAGAATAGCCTCAAATGACACCAGCCCATGGTCGGTACTCAGCTCCTTGACCGAAGCCCAGTCGAAGGGTTGCATCCTGGAGACAATGTGGATGACCTGTCCGAGTTGTTTGAGGACTCTTCAAAATAGCTCAAGTCCGTTTGCCGCTGTGGACCACCTGAGTATCTTTCAACTGCGTAATTTCCACCAACAGCTGACCTGGTAAGCCAGGAGCAGCAAGGAGTCATAGTCGGTGCTCCCACCAAGAGTGTGGTGGGCGGCTCCACCCGCAGGGGTGGACATGCAGATGTGGGAGATACTCTCACGGTGGACCACATGGGCAGGACTGGTGCCTGCCAGCCAACCACAAGTGTTGGAGGTAGAGACCTACCTGCCTGCAAGGTCCACTGCTGGCAGAGAACTTCCTCAACCACCTGACTGGTTGGTGTTGAGATCGACGGGGCACCACTGAATTGTTGACAGAGCCCCCCATCTTATTTAGCTCGACTAGAGTCAAGGGTATGAGAGGACCTCGATTTCTCCTGATCCCACGACTGGCACCAGCTGCGCTTAAGCTTCTTACTGTGGCAATCCGGGCTCCCTCTGTAGGCCCGGAAGACCCAATACATTTCACAGAAGTCCTCTGTGAATGACCCTCTGATGCTGGCACCAGCCAGAAGCAATGCTGAGGCCAACGAAGTGCCTGTCACAGCTTCTTCCATGGCCGCAAGCTGAGCAGCTGACCCTGCCACAGTGGAGGCGGACTTGTGACCTTTCGAGCAGAGCTTTGGATCCCTATTGGCCAGCCAGCTGAGAAGAAGCCAGGCCACATGATCTTCAAGTGAAGAAGACTTGACTGACATAGTACACAGCCAGAGATGTTCTGCACTGCTCCTAAGCAGCAGAAGCAGGAAAAGTATGGTCCATTTTCAACATCTTCTGTTGGCACGTGATACAGAACTTGAAGTCACGAACTGGCTTCACTCTCAGAGTCCATCTTCTGTTGGCAAGGCAGAGCCAGCGTGAAGGAAAGAAGAAACAGTCTAGAACAACCATATGTTTGAAAGAAATTGAAATTGCAAATGGTGCAGTTGGTAGCCTACAATGCTGCAGAACTGTGGAGACCGGACTCTCCCAGCAGAAAGGAAGATAAGCTATCACGGGGCGGAGCCAGATGATATACTGCCAGGATGGTGGGAGGTGCTTAGTTTTAAGATGTTTCAATGAATCGGCAGTTCCAGTGGAACTGCCTGTGAAATGGATAGTGAACTACGTTCACGCCTCTAGAAAAAGTATTCAGCAGGGCTGTTCAGTAAACAACACAGCAAAACAGAGAGAGTGAGTTATCCAGATGGAAGACAGAGATGCTGAAGGACCACTCACCAACAGGTTAATAGGAAGATGTGAGGAACAGAAAGGCGTCAAGAACTAGAGGACAGGACAGCATGGGCAGAGAATAGGCAGTGATGAGGTCAGAAAGCTTAGAAGGGGCAAGATTGTCCGGGTATGCGTACCATAAGCTGTAGTTTAGACCCAGGCCCCACTGGCCTGATTATGGGCTGTGGTGAGGTTATCATCCCAGTTCTAGCTAGGATAGTCTGGTGCTCCTTAGACTCTGGTGAATATCCCCGCTCCCTGAAGGAAGCGGTGGTGACACCAGTGTTGAAAAAGGCTTCTCTGGACCCAGACTCCCTAGCCAACTACAGACCTATCTCAAACCTCCCCTTTGCGGGGAAGGTAATCGAGAAAGTGGTGGCAGCCCAGCTGGGCAACCATTTATCCATCCATAACATCTACGACCCTCTTCAATCAGGTTTTCGAAAGAGGCACAGCACTGAGACTGCGCTGGTTCGGGTGCTCAATGATCTCCTGATGGCGAGAGACCAGAAAAAACGGTCCATTTTGGTCCTTCTGGATTTGTCAGCAGCATTTGACACTGTAGACCACGGGGTGTTGCTTGAGCGCCTGAGATGCATCTGTGGGTTGTCGGGGTTTGGTACACAGATGGTTTACCTCCTTCCTCACAGGTAGAACCCAGAGGGTGGTATCAGGGATATTTTCCTCTGATCCTACCGCTCTGACCTGTGGGGTGCCTCAGGGCTCTGTGCTGTCCCCCATGTTGTTTGCGGTGTACATGCTTCTCCTCGGAGACATTGTAAGATGATATGGGCTGGAGTTTCATTGTTATGCCGATGATACCCAGCTCTATCTGTCTTTGCACCTGACCAGAATAGGCACTCTCAGTGTTCAACAATGGTCTCAGTGAGATCCAGGGTTGGATGAGGTCCAGCTGGTTGAAGCTGAATTCTAGGAAGATGGAGGTGATGGTTGTGGATCCTGGCCGCCGGACTGAGGGGCTGGGGGCAAATCATACCTCAGGTTTATTTCTGGGGGATGTGGAGCTCCCTGCCTCTGAACAGGTTAGAGATCTGGGGGTGATCCTTGACGATCAGTTGACATTGCGTGCGCAAGTGTCGGCGGTTGTTAAGGTATTCTTTTACCATCTTAGGAACATCGCTAGGATCAAGCACCTTTTGTTCCATCTGGCGACCTGCCTACACTGATCCACGCCTTTGTGACCTCTCATTTGGACTACTGCAATTCCCTTTACTTTGGGCTTCCTGGGGTTGATATCCGCCGCTTGCAGCTAGTGCAGAACTCAGCGGCTCGGTTGTTAATGGGGACTTCACGGTCTTCCCATATTACACTGGTGCTGTGGGATCTGCACTGGCTGCGGTTCAGTGGCGGATCACCTTTAAAGTCGGATTACTGACATATAAAGCCCTACCGGCAGGCCTGACTACCTGAAAGATCTTCTGGTGCCTTACCTTCCGATGCGACCACTCCGCTCAGCCAGCGAGGGGTTGCTAGAGATTCAGCGTAGTCTTAAAATCTTCAGCTCGAGCATTTAGTTTTGTGGCAGACCCTCTGGAATTCTCTAGCCCGTTGGATTAGGGAGTGCATAGCGGTGCAGAGGTTTTAAAAGTTTTGGTGGTGATATAGATATTAACTAATGCTGTGCATTTTAACCTGGATTTTAATTTGTTTTATGACGTTTTATGACTGTCATTTATTGTAATGCTCCTTGATTTTAGAAAGGCACGCAAAAGAAATAAAGTTTATTACTATTATTTATTATTATTATTATTATAAGTGAAAAATCCTGAAAGTAAGTGATACAGTTTTATAATGGATGCAGTATTATATAGGGAACCAGTGGAACTGGCAAGATGGGAGTGATATGATTCCGTATTCAAGAGCTAGTGAAACGTGAAGCAGCAGAATTTTGAACAGTGTGAAGTTTAGAGAACTGCCTTGAACTTCATCCACCTCCAACAAGCATACCTCTCAACCTTTTGTCACTGAAATGAGGGACATGGACATTTTTGGACACTTAGAATGAGGGACAATGAGGGACACATACCCTCAGAATGAGAGACACATCTTCAAGCATGGAGATTCAAGCTCAGAATACTGAAAACCACACCGTTTACTTGTACAAAGTTTATTTTGGATTTAGTATTTTAGAATATTAAGAGTTTCTGCTTTAAAATCTGAATTTACAGCACATTCTCTGTGTGGGCATCACCTTTCCATGAGGGACGAATGAGGGACAGAGCAATTTTAAGGGTCAAAATGAAGGATGTCCCTTGTAATGAGGGACACTTGAGGAAGTATGCCAGCAAGGAAAATCCTGCAATTCTTCCACTGATGAAACAGCCAGTAAACAAGGCACTTGGCTGTTTCTAGTTTCTCAAGGATCATGTTTTCTAACCATGGTACAACTCCATAAAACTCCAGCATGGAGAACAACCTCAACTCACCTGTAGAGATAAATAAAGAAACAGAGTAGATGGAAGCCCAGTTTTATCATAGCCTCCTTCATGTGTGATTTCACAGCTGGCCTCGATTGTGAATCTCTGTGGATCAAACACCCCAAATTCCCACTTGGCACCATTATGTACCTGCAGGACAAGAAAAAAAAACATTTGAGGCATATGCATTTTAGAGAAAAGGAACTGCACTTACAAAAATGCACCACAAATCTGCCTGACTTTCAAAACTGGTACAATGGGGAATATAATACTCTCACAGTCACCTGCTTTGTTTTTACCGAGTTTGATTTCAGTGACTGGCATCTCAGTATAATGCATTTGTTAACAACAGACAACTGGCCCCTTTCAGTTGAAAGAAAAAATTACTCACCGCAGTAATCTTTCTTCCAAGGGGTCCTTTAGCATCAGTTAACTATAGCAGTTAGCTGGCTAGGTGCAACTGCCCTGGAGTATGCCTTTAAGAGAATTATAATGAGCTAGAGCATGAGACAATCAAAACACAGGAGGGGAGTGTGCTGCGTGAGAGAGCCTAAAGGGCTTCTGAATTTTTTCGAAGAAAATGGGCACATGCCCCGAAAAGTGAACCAACAGGATTCAAAACACATGCAAATGTCTGAAAACTGGAAACAAATACCAACCTGAACACGAGAGCGATTTAATAAAAAAACAAATCTGGTAAGAAAGCTGAGAACAGAGCCCTTCTCCTGACAGGTGAACCAGGGGAGGAAAGGTGGGAGCTTACTGATGCTAAAGGACCCCTCGGAAGAAAGAAGACTACTGCGGTGAGTAATTTTTTCTTCTTACCCCATGAGTCCTTTAGCATCAGTAACTATAACAGACTACCGAGCAAAGTGCCAGGTGGGAGGCGGGCAGAGAACCTACTTAGGAAAGAGGCTCTGCAGAACCCCCCCTGCCAAATTTGGCATCAGATCTGGAGTGTACATCTAAACTGTAGTGCCTCATGAATGTGTGCATGGATTTCCAGGTAGCTGCTTTGCAGACATCCAGAAGGGCTACGTCCCTTGCTGCTGCCACAGAGGCTGCAGTGCCCCTGGTGGAGTGGGCCCTGAGCCCCACTGGAGGTAGAAGACCAGCCTTTTCATAGCAGAATCTGATACAAGAGACCAACCAGCGGGAAATATTTCACTTGGTAGCTGGTCTTCCTCTGCCTACATCCCAGTAGGTGTGGAACAACTGAGTGGAAGAGCCTCTGGACTGCCTAGTATGCTCTAGGTAGTACACGAGAGCTCTTCTAACATCAAGCTGTGAAGCGTTTGCTCACCAGGAGTGGATTAATCATTAAAGAGACAGGTAGGGTAATGGACTGGTTTGGGTGAAACTCAAACCACCTTAGGCAGGAACTTCTATTTGTCCAAGTTCAATTTTATTATTGTCGTGGAATGATGTAATTAGGCTCAGTGCACAGGGCCTGTAGCTCTGAAATCCTCCTGGCAGAGTAATAGTTACTAGGAAGACAGAGTTCAGGTCACAAACTTAATATGTGCAGTGGCCATAGGCTCAAAAGGTGCTCACATTAGCCTGTCTATGCAAAGGTTCAGGCTCAAGGGGGAACCGGCTCCCTGACTGGAGGCTGGAGGTGCAAGAGGCCTTTGAAAAACTGTTTGAATATGGTATGGGAAAAAAAACTGACCTTTTCTTTCCCACTGAGAGATGGGTTGAAATTGCAGACAGGTATAGCTTGAGAGAAGAGGGTTTAAAGCCTGACGGCTGCAGGTGTACCAGGTAATCCAGCAGCTGAGGGTCTGAAGCTGTAAGGGGATTGACCTTTCTGCTGTTGCACCAGAGGGAGAATCTTTTCCATTTGGCTGCAGAAGTCTTTTTTGTGCTAGGTTGTTTAGCCATTCTCAGGATCTTAAGGACCTGTTCTGAGTACTGAGAGGATGGAAACTCCTCCTCAAGAACCAGGCCTTGAGGTGAAGAGAGTATGTCATATAATGTACTCCTGTCTGAGGCAGGGTCAGCAGAGAGTGAGCTGGCGGCAGGCAAATGGGCCTGCTGCAGGATAATGAGAGAAGAAGAGGGTACCAGGCTTGCCTGGGCCAATCCGGAGCCACCAGGATCATTGAGGTAGGCTGTAGTCAGAGATTCAGCAATACCTGAGTATCAGGGAAAGGGAGGAATGCGTATTGGAACCTCCTGATATGACTTGGAGCATCTGCCAGGGTGTTGTGTTTGCCTGGAAGGTGAATAGCTGAATGGCTGACTCCCAGGGAAGAAGCGAGAGACCAGATCTTCAGAGCCTCTGAACAGAGAATTCCTGATCAGGCACCACCCTGCTTGTTTATGTAAAACATTGTAGTGGTGTTGTCTGTTCGAATTTGTACAGCCTGTCCTGTTATGATGGAAGCAAATGCTTTGAGAGCTAGGAAAGATTGCTCTGAGTTCCAAAAGGTTTATATGTAACTGACTCTCTGAGAGTCCAGGTGCCACTTACTGAGGCACTGTCCAGATGTGCTCCCCAACCCAGGAGGGAGGTGTCTGTGGTGATCACCTCTGTGGGAAGCAGAGCCTGGAAGGGTACCCCTGCTGCCAGATTGGCAGGGTTTTTCCATCAAAGCAAAGTCTGAAGGAACTGCTCCATTACAGGTATCGGCTTTGAAAAATTGTTGCTTCTCTGAGACCAGCGAGCTCTGAGGTAGGCTTGCAGGTGTTGCATCCTGTACCCGACACCTGGGACCACTGTGGTCATTGAAGCCACGTGTCCCAAGAGCCTGAGGAAATGTCTGACTGGTCTTGGCTGTCCCCAGATGAAAGAATCTGCCACTGAGAGGAAACTCTGAATTCTCTCCTGTGGAGGAAGGCATACCCTTTCTGTATGTTCAGTTGAACTCCTATGAAGGTGACTAGCTGGGAGGGATCCAGGTGAGACTTTTTTATTTACCAGGAATCCCAGACTCTAAAGTGTACTCCGTCAGGAAAGGGACTCCTTGACCTGACAAGGAGACTGCCACTATGAACCAATCATCTAAATTATGGGCTGGCAGTATAGCCTAGAGGTTAGAGGAACGAGGTGTGAACGGCTTGTCGTCCAGCAGACCAGACCCGAGTTTGATTCTCACAACCTCCACTTGCATACTGTGTGACTCTGAGCAAGTCACTTAACTGTCCAATACTCCCAGGTCGCCCCTGAAAACAGGCACTTGTGCCTAGTGGGGCCTACCCGGTTACCAAAGACTAAAATAAAAAATAAACAGGGGTAGATAGCGACACCCAGATTCCTGAAGTGAGCTGCTACCACTGCCAGGCACTTGGTAAAGACTCTTGGGGCCGAGGAAAAGGCCGCAAGACATTGCAGTGAACTGATAGTGGCCCGAAGGGAGTTTGAATCTGAAAAACTTCCTGTGAGACCTCCTTATGGGTATATGGAAGTAGGCGTCCTTTAGGTCCAGGGAGGCTACCCAATCTCCCTGCTTTAAGGACTGTATGACTAATGACAGAGTGACCATCTTGAATTTGGGTTTTAGCAGATGTTTGTTTAACTATCTGGGATCCAAGATAGGTTGCCACTCCCCAGTTTTCTTTTGTGTCAGAAAATACCTGGAGTAGAGACCTTTGCCCTTTTCGTTGGCTGGGACCCACTTCACCACTACTAGAGCTAGAAGATTTTTACCTCCAACAGCGACACTGTGTTGAGGTTAGAGGCTTTGACACTTGGGGACGCTTGAGGTCTGGCATCTGCCTGAACTGTAGTGGCAGACCCTTTTCCACTATCTCCAGAACCCACTTGTCTGAGGTAATGAGGGACCAGTTCCGAACACAGTGGGATAGCCTGCCTCTTACTGGTAGAGGGGAGGTGACCTGGACACTTACATCAGGGCTTAGACTCCGAGACTGCTGGCTGGGTAGAGGTGGCCCTTCTTTGGCCCCTTCTGCCCCTTCCTCTGAAAGCACCCCTGTACTGAGAGAAATCAGACTGGGGATAGCGAATGTAAGGCCTGGGAAAATACCCTCTTCCCCTATTGCCCCTTGGTGGGATTTCTGAGGGGCAGTAGGCTTAGGTTTAGAGGAGTGACTCTGCCAAGAGGCCTTGTACTCGTCGACCTTTTTCATGTAGTCAGTTCTGGAATCAAACAACACGTTTTGATCACAAGGAAGGTCCATGGCCTTAAACTGGGTGTCTGGGATTAGACTGGTAGTTCTAAGCTAGGCAAAGCACCTCAGAAAGATGGCGTGGGCCATGGCTTTGGAGGCGGCATTGTTGTCGCCTGCCATGTGGAATTGGTACTTAGTGGCTTCCAGGGCAGTTTTTGCTGTATCCACCAGTTCCTGTATCATTTTATCTAACTCATTGCAAGCAATGGCCAGGATAGAGTTCCACAGTGCTTTCTGATATCTGGCAGTGAAAGCCATGTAAGAAGAATATCTGACTAGTAGGGAAGCTGTGGTGTACATTTTCTTTGCTATAAGGTCTATTTTTCGGGAGTCCTTGTTCGGGGGGTGAGGAGGACAAGGGGCCCCCAGCTTTCTCACAAGCTGCCTGTTGTACTATGCTCGCGTGACTGGGGTGTACAAACAGGAACTCAGTGTTGTTTTTAGCCAGTTGGTATTTTCTTTCAGCTCGCTTGTCAACCTCTGCCACAGAAGTGGAGTTTTGAAGCAGCTTCATGGTATTTTTCCTGAAGGCATTATAAATAGGCACGACTAGTCTCTTAGGAGGTGGGAGACCTTTCATTTCCCTATAATCTTTATCCTCGTTTTCATCCTGGATGGACTCCTGGTAGGGAGTTCCAGGGTGTCTAACATGTTTTGGACAAATGTAAGCATAGAGGAGGGATCCTCCTGGTCAGCCAGATGAGGTCCAAAAGGAGAGTCAGGGGACACATTGGGTTCTAGATCCTCCAAATTCATGTCAGGGGCATCATAAAAACATTTGTCATCGTCTGCATCACCCTCACAGTCTCTGGAAGCAAGAAGTGTGGAATAGTGTTTACTGGCCCCTGAAAACATAGATCCCATATTTTGTAGGGTCTGAAGAAAAAATGACTTACCATAATAATTGTGTTTCTTCCCAGTGATGCTCAGATATTCTTAACTTTATGCAGTAAGCCTGTAGGGTTGGGTTGCCCAGAGAGATGGAACACATGCAAATGATGGAACACTTTGTGAGTGAGCATCTTTCAAACACTGCCTCTACTAACTGCCTGTGTTCTAACCTCTTCAGATTTAATAAAGGAGCCTGAAAAGATGGTTCAGGATAATGTAATACTACTAACAAAATTCTTATCATTAAAATTGGGGTTACCCAACAATGTGGATTTTACTAAAATAGTCCTCTACCTGGAGGATAAATGTTTAAATAAGTTAGAACAACACGTCAGAAAAAAATACCAAAAATAAACACAATGAACTCTGTTCACCTAACTTGTACAGGTGCAGAGGAAAATGTTCCCCAAGGGTGTAAAATGATAACGTAGAAACATAGATAAGTGGCACCAGCATGCGGAGTGCAGAGGCTGAAGTTCTGGAAGGGGAGGTAGGTAGGGAGGGAAGTTAAGAATATCTGAGCATCACTGGGAAGAAACACAATTACTATGGTAAGTAATTGTTTCTTCTAACCCCAGTAATGCTCAGTATATTCTTAACTTTATGCAGACTACCAAGCAGTACCCCTGGAGGTGGGCACAGAACTCTATTTTGGAAACAGACTGTGCAGGACTGCTGTGCCAAACCTAACATCACGTCTGGATAAAATATCAAGGTTGTAGTGCTTTGTAAAGGTGTGTACTGTTTTCCAGGTAGCTGCTTTGCAAATGTCCACCAAGGGGACCTCCCTGGCAGCTGCAAGGGTGGCAGCAGTCCCTCCTGTAGAGTGAGCCCTCAATCCTGATGGGGGCTCTCTGCCAGCACTAGTGTAGCAGAATTGGATACACTGGACTATCCAATGAGAAACAGATCTGTTTGAGGCTGGACTACCTTTTCCCACATACCCATAGGTCAGAAACAATTGCTTTCTATCCTGTCTAAAGTCCTTAGTGGCTGTCATGCAATAACTAAGGGCCCTCTTCACATCTAAACTGTGCAGTCTCCTTTCACCAGAAGTGGAGTGCTCAGTGAAGAAGACAGGTAGGGTGATAGATTGATTTAAATGAAAATCGGGAAACCACTTTGGGGAGAAATTTCCTGTTCATTCTGAGGACTACTTTATCCCTATGAAAGGATATATAGTCCTGATCAATACAGAGAACTTGAAGCTCACCAATTCTTCTTGCAGAAGTCATTGCCACTAGGAAAACTATTTTCCAAGTGACATATTTAAGGTGAGCTGTGGCCATGGGCTTGAAGGGGGTAGCCATCAGCTTAGCTATACACACATTCAGATCCCAAACTGGGACTGGTGGCCTGTGAGGAGGATGCAGATGATCCAGGCCCTTAAAGAACCTTTTGAAAATAATGTTAGAAGCCAGTGTCACCTTTTTTTCCAGCAGAGAGGTAAGCAGACACTGCTGCAAGGTGAACCCTCAAAGAACTGGGTAGTATGGCCAGAGAGTGTAAGTGGGTGAGATACTCCAACACCTCTGACAAACCAGCTTGAGCTGGAATCAGAGTCTTGCCCGAACACCAGAGAGAAAATTGCTTCCATTTGGAAGAATAATTCTTTGTAATAGAGGGTTTTCTGTAACCTCTTAGAAACTTAAGACAGGTTCAAAAAGTTTAAAATCAGCGTATTCTAAGTGTCCAAGAGCTAAGCTTTGAGATTGAGAGACTTGAGGTTCGGGTACAATAAGGTTCACTGATTGGAGGTTGATAGGTTTTGCCTCCGAGGAAGATGTATTGGATTTGCAACAGACATTGAGAGCAAAAGAAAGTACCATGGCTGCCTCGGCCAGTCTGGGGCTATCAAGATCAGTAATGCTGTATGGGATCTGAGCTTGGTCAGTACTCTGTAAATGAGAGGGAAAGCATAGCGGAACCTCCCTGACCAGTCCAGACTGAGGGCATCCAGAGGGAAAGTTCCCTGATCTGGAGGTCTGCAACAATACTGTGGCAGTTGGTGGTTCTGGTGGGATGCAAACAAGTCCACCTCTGGAGTTCCCCACCTTTGAAAATAACTTGTACCACCTGCCTGTTTAGGGTCCACTCATGATGGGCCTGGTTTATTCAACTCGATGCATCTGCCAGGGTGTTGTCCTTCCGCAAGCAAGTGGATTGCTTGCAGAGACACTTTTAATGAATAGGCCAGAGTCCAAATTTTATGGCCTCTGAGCAGAGGGGCTTGACCTTGTGCCTCCCTGCTTGTTTATGTAATACATTGTGGTGGTATTGTCTGTTCTGACCTGTACCACCCTGCCTTGGACTAGGTGAGCAAAGTTTTTTAGAGCCAGCAGCAGTGCTCTGAGTTCCAGAAGATTTATGTGCTGAAGGGACTCTGAGGCTGACCAAGTGCCCTGAGTTGTGTGATCCCCTATATGGGTGCCCCAGCCCAAGAGGGATGCATCTGTTGTGAGATCACTGAAGGATTCTCTTTTTGGAAGGGAACTCCTTGCCTTAAGTTGGATTCCTTCTTACATCACAAAAGGGACCATAGCAGTGACCTTGTTACTGGGATGAGCTCTGAGAAGGAATCTTTTCTTTGACACCAACGGGACCCGAGATGGAACGGAGTGCCCCTCATGTGAAACCTTGCACCTAGAACTGTGCTCGTGGATGCAGCCATGTGGCCTAATAGCTTGAGAAACTGTCTTGCAGTTTTTGACGTGGAGCTGAAAGAGTTTGCTATCATATGAATGTTTTTTTTTTTTGTTTTTTACACTTTCCAGAGGCAGATATGCCCTGGCCTGTAGAGTACTGATTTCTGCTCCTATGAACTGCAACACTTGTGTATGAGTGAAGACTGACTTTTTGGGATCGATTAGGAATCCGAAGGACTCCAGGAGGTCCTGAGTGACCTTCAGGTCTTGCTGCACCTGCCGGGGAGATTTTCTATAACCAACCAGTCGTCCAGGTAAGGGAAAAACAGACATTTCCTGTCTGCGAAGATGTGCCACTACAGCTGCCAGGCACTTTGTGAATACCGAAGAAAGGTCAAAAGGCAGGGTTGAAAACTGGTAGTGACCTGAAGCGAGTCTGAATCTGAGGTATTTTCTGTAAGACTCTTATGGGGATGTGAAAGTCCAATGATGCCAACCAGTCTGCTTTCTGAAGCATTGGCAGGATCAAAGCCAAAGTTACCATCTTGAACTTTGGTTTTCTTAAGAACTCCCCCGGGTCGTGCCTGAAAATAGGCAGGATTTGTCTAGTGCACTTACCCGGTCAACAAAAGCTAAATAAATACATAAACTTGTTTAAAGCTCTTCAATCCAGAATAGGCCGCCACTCCCCACTTTTCTTTGTGGTCAGGAAGTATCTGGAATAGAAGCCTTTTCCCCTTTGAGATTTTGGAACTGGTTCCACTGCTTTTAACTGTAGTAGGTTACTGCTGGTACTGGGGTAGTGCCACAGGTTGGAAGAAGGGCCTGGTGTAAAATGACCTGCCCCAGCCTCCCCTTCCGTAAGGCCTGGTGGATGTAGAAGTTCTCTCTTTAGCAGAGTTGCTTCTGTAAGTGGCCTTATACTCATCCACCTTCTTCATGTATGCTACAGTTGACTCCCCAAAGAGAATTTCCTTCTAGGGGAAAATCCAGGGCCTTTAGTTGTGTATCCTGAGTAAGGTTTGTGGCCCTAAGCCAAGCAAGCCTCCTCTGTGCCACTGTGTTTGCCATCCATCTGACTGCAGTATCATTAGTGTCAGTGGCCATTTGGAACTGGTACTTAGCTGCCTCCAACCCAAACCTGGCAGTTTCAGCCAGATGGTCTGACAAGGGCGAGGGAGCTTTCTGCGACATGGCCAGGACTGACTGCCACAGGGATTTTTAGTACTGGGCAGCATATGCCTAGAAGGTAGCCTGTCACATAGCCAGAGAGGCTGACAGGTACCCTTTTGGCCATACTCTATTTTCCTAGAACCTTGTCCGGAGGATGCGAGGACAGAGGACCCTAGCCTTGTCACAGGCAGCCTGCTGTATGAGCCCCTGGTGGTCAGGTGGGAGAAGAGAAAATCAGCTCCCTCCCTTTCCAGCTTGTACTTCTTGTCCTTCCTCCTGTCTATAGGAGGGTGGAATTGGTGCCTGTAAAATCTTTAGTGCATCCTTTTTAATGAATTTATAGACAGGAAGGAGGAGGAGGAGGAAGAGAGCCTTTGTGGGTGTTAACCCCATCATTTCTTACTCCACCTCATCTTCAATTTGCTCAGTGGTGGAGATGTCAAGGGCATCTGCCATCCTTCTAACAAAAGTGAAGTGGGATGAAAAATTCCTCCTCCTCCTCCTCTCCCTCCCCCCCTCATCATCAAAGGTTTCCCCACTTTCTAGGGGAAGAGGATGCACATTGCTGCCAACCTGGGGACCCTGGAGGGGGGCAGGTGGCTGCTGAGGAGGGACTATTGCCTGTAAAGACTGGATGATTTTTAAAGCCTGAGCAATCTCTTGGGCTGTAGGTACAGGCAAAGCAGTCACAGAAGTCCCCGGTTCGACAGGCAGGGTTCTGTGTGTTTTAATTTCTTTCCTTTTTGCAGGAACCGGGAGCCAGCTGGTTCAATCGCTCTTTAGTTCCCTTTGTGCCCATCTCAGAGCAGGAACTGAAGAATGTGTGGGTTCTGCCACAATGTCTGGGAATGTCGGCTGGTCAGAGCCAGAGGACCCCTTGGAATTTTCTTCCTTAGCATTTCAAGGTGTTTCTCAACAGTTTTCTCAGGGAATGTCTTACATACTTCACATTCCTCATTTAAATGGTCAAAGCCCAGACAAACTACACAGTGTGTGTGTGTGTGTGTGTGTGTGTGTGTGTGTGTCTGCCGTTGCAAAGAACTCTCCACATTGGGTACAGTTTTTGAAACCGGGCTTACCAGTTTTCTTTTTGGGTTTTTCTGACATATTCAAAAATTTGCAACTGCTAAGAAAACCTAAATGTCCCCCATCGGTTCAGGAACCAAAGAAGAACCGATGGAACTGGACCATTCGTTAAAAGCGAAACGAGATAGCGGTTCAGTAACCGAGATTTATCGGTTAAAGAATTAGAACAATTTAGTGAAATTAAAGAAAATATAGGTGGTTCTTTAGTCAGAGAATCCCGATTTTAATGTAAAACTATCCCGGTTCCCCCACGGTTATACCGAACTGACAGGAACCGAGAAAAACAACAATTTTAACGTAAATAAGATTATCTAGACAAACAGATAGTAGAGGCAGTACATGAAAACAAAAATGTATACTTATACAGTATCTGACGGTTTCTTCACGCAGGAGAAAGTGGACGAACGGGACTCCGAGCGACCAGACTTTTCAGGTGGAGAGAAAAATCTGAAGAGGTTAAACACAGGCAGTTAGTAGAAGCACTGTTTGAAAGATGCTCACGTGTAAAGTGTTCCATCATTTGCATGTGTTCCATCTCTCTGGACAACCCAATCCTACATGGCTTACTGCATAAAGTTAAGAATATACTGAGCATTACTGGGGTTAGAAAGACGTGCAAGCTTTTGCCATGTCCTGCACAGACAGGAACTCCTGTGTAGGATGTGGCTGTATACGTTTTGTTTTTTCTGTGCGTTTTATGCCCCATTGTCTCACTAATAGGTTTCCCATGGGCAACAGTAGCGTTTTTTTCTTTACAGGCCAACTTTTTAGCCACTTCGTCAGCAGCTTGATCATGCTTGCTTTTTTGTACAGACACTTTGTCAGTGCTCTTATTATTTTTAAATTTATGAGGAACTTCATCAGCTCCTTGGAAGCTTTATCTTTTGGCTGGGACTTGGAGGCTTCATCAGCACTCCTGCTTGAACTTCTATTCTGATTAGATTTAGATAGCTCCTCATCGGTAGCCTTTGATTTTTCCTCAGTCATAATATATATATATATATATATATATATATATATATATTTTTAGGTCCGTTTCTGACCAAATCTGGAAAGAGAACCAATAGTCTGTACCAAACACAACAGATGCACAGGTTGCCGAAAATGCTGTTACGCCAGTCCTGTGACCTGTTTAGTTCTGGGAATCTCTGCCAACCAATCCACAGAGAACCCAACCACAACTGTCAAAGTTGAAAATCAACTGGTTATCTTGCGGTAGGGACCCGCGAGGTCTGAGGTAAAAAAATAAGCAAAACACAAAAACTCGATGGTTCCTTCACAATTCACGATAAAAAGTAGAAGAACTAGTCGTATAACAAGCATCTCGGAAAAAACAAAGTATAAAATAAGCAGATGCGTAAAAATAACATGAAAACAATATAGTTCAGTAAAATAACGCAGATGCATGAAAAACAACTGCTAACAAAAACATTAAATTACACTGCACACTAGAAATTTAAGTTTGTGAGGAAAACTTTATCAAGATAAGTGAACAAGGAAAGTCGAGAGGCACCTCTGGGGTAATGTTGCTCAGTCAGCGGAGAAAAAAATTCAGAAGCCCTTTAGACTCTCTCACGCAGCACACTCCCCTCCTGTGTTTTGACTGGCTGATGCCCTAGCTCATTATAATTCTCTTAAAGGCATACTCCAGGGCAGTTGCACCTAGCCAGCTAAACTGCTATACTTTCTGATGCTAAAGGACTCCTGGGGTAAGAATAAGAAGTTTCCACCATTTGCACTATGTGCAGTTTCTTAGGGTCTCATAGTGGGTGGTCCTTGGTGCCAGACTCGAGGCTGTTTCTCTGCAGCTTCATCAGACAATAACAGAGTTAAACCAATCCCCTCCATCCACCATGAGGAACAATACAGATTTCACTCCTTCCACTGAAAAACAAAAGGCACATGGGAAAGAGTCAATCTTTGAAAATGAAAACTGGAACCTAGACAGCTCCTCAAAAGTTATCTTGGGGGCTCAGTGTTGACACGCTAGTAAGTGAGACAACCTTGAAAAGAAGGCCTGCATCACAGCTGGCCTGGTGGCGTGGAGGATGAGAGTCACACACCTTACTTCCTGCCATGATGGCTATCGTGTTCAGGGCGAACACAGGTTGTTGGAGGTTGGCAGGGTGGGGAGAGGACTGAGCGTCCCAAGAACTGTTCTCTCCCAGGGTAGGGGAGAAGCCAAGCTGTATTGGCCCACAACTGCCCCAGTCACAGTGCAGGCACAAACCACTCGAAAGGAGGGAGTTGAGGTGGCACAGGATAGGTGCGCCTCCACGCACAAGTCCTGGCGCTGCAGCACAAGGAGGGGAACAGTAAAGCAAAACATTTAGGGACCTTGGCTTTGTGAAGCCCTGCCCGTGTTTCTGCGGTCTGCCCTGGTACTCCGGTCCCAGAGTGGATCTGGAAATGTCTGCCGGGTGGATGGGGTGGGGGCATAGATCACAGAAGGTAAGGGTCAAATACCAAGCGTGGGAACAGTCACCCAGGTCTGCTAGGGGAGGATAAAAACCTCTGCGGTGGGGTGTGGGAATTAAATAAATGAATACATCACAAACTGAACACATCCATTACAACTGGGATATCAGTGAACAATAGGCCTCGGCCTTCCCCTTAAAAATAAATACAACTCAAAATGAACAAACATACTACTGCTCTGGGAGATCAATCACCAGTTGAGATCTGCCGTGACTGGACTAACGCGAATGAGCAGATTTGGAACTAGTATGGGTAAATCAGACATACTGGGACTAACTGCAGCTTTGAATTGTGAGCACAACTTTGTTCCTGCAGTCTGAGGGCTCCATCTGCGCCTACAAAACCTAGTAACCGGGAGCTGAGGCCTTCCTCCTGTAAAAACTGTTTTCCGCAACCCTCTGCATGGTGGGCTGTTGCGCTGGGAGGCAGCTCCTGGCTCAAAAGGAGACCAGTCCCTCCACCCGATAAATTTTATCACCTACAGTGGAACCCGCTCTGACTTGGCGGGTTGACCAGAATACCCAAATCCTGAAGGTCTGAAGGGCCAGATCCCTGGCCCACTCCACCCCTCCTCAGACTGACTGGCCAGCAGACAGTCATCCAGGTACAGGCACACCTTAACACCACTGTGCTGAGCAGAAGGCTGCCACCACTGACAGGCATTTGGTGAAGACCATCGGTGTGGATGAGGAAACGCATAACCCTGAACTGGTAAAGCACCCTTCTGCCAGGAACTGAAGGTACTGGCAGTGGGACAAATGAACTGGGATGTACAAGAATGCATCTTGGAGGTCTAGGAAGCAGAACCATGTCCCTGCTACAGAAATGGTATAATCTGGTTCAAAGTGACCATCTGTAACTGCGCTTCTGGACAAACCTGTTTAGGTTGTGTAAATCCAGTATGGGCACCAGCCCCATGTCTGCTTTGGTACAAGGAAGTACTGGACACTAGCCTGGTGGCCAGAGTGTCTAAGACCACCTACTGCCTTGCACTCCAGGAGCTGAGCAAGGTCAGCCCTCTGGCACCCTGGACCCCCGAGGGGGCGATATGGCTAGAGAGCCTTGAAGTCCAGACGCAACCCCCTGCCCACCACTTCCAACACCCACTTGTTCAAAGTAATAGTGGATCACTGTGGGAAGAAGTGATGCAACTGACCTCCAACCAAAAGCTGGGACAGGGACTGGAGGAAACGAGGAAATGACACCCTTCAACCCATGTCTTTGCAGCCTTGGAGGGTGTTCTAATAGGTTGGGCACCAGAGGCCCTCCTCCTTTTCTGGCCCTGGCCGTTAAAGCAATGTTTCGAACACAGTGCTGAAACTGTCCCTGCTGGAGCTGCTGCTGAGGTTGCTGCAGATGAACAACCCGGAGCTGAAAGGCCCTTTTCTTAGGCAGCTTTGGGTCTTTCTGGGATGAAGCCACACAATCGAGGGTGGCATTGGACTTTTGAATGCGTGTGAGATGATCTTCCACTCTGAGGACGAAGAGGTCGGTGCCCAGGAATGGAACATTGGGCAGCTTGTGCTGGGTGACCAGTGTAGAGGTGGACACCTAGGCCCTACTACAGGGCACTGACATGGCCGTGGTCACAGAATGGGTGCAACAACAGCCCATGTCTGTTTGGTGCTGGTGTTTAGTCAGCATGTAGACATGGTCTTAGATTTATTGGCAACAGTCTGCTTCTCAGCCAGAAGCAGAGTGAGGAGGTTCCCAACCATACCAAACAGTAAGCAGCCAAAGTAAGCCATCATGATGGCATAACTGGCCTGCCTGAGACCAAGCGAGGATTCTGTGTAATCTAATTTCTTGTCAGGTGGCTTATCTGCTTCCCCATGTGCTTTCAACTTCCGAAAAACAAAAATCGTAAACCAAGCCCTCCATGGAGGGGTGGTCCGAGAACCCCAAAAGGGTGTCCTTCGGGCACTGTGTACTTGCGGACCATCTGGGTGCTGCAAAGCTGCAGAGCCTGTCCCAAGATAACCTCAGCCACCAGGAAGGCAACCCCAGGGAATAGTCCTGTCAAGAATGTCAGTGAATGGGTATTAAGCCCACTGTGAATTAATTTTGTAAGGCGATCTTATAAAATAAAGAGAACTTCAAAAAACAAAAATCTGTGTATGTATATGTTTATTTAGGAGAAAACTAGTTACAATTTTTTTTTTTAAATACAGAAAATAAAAGCGCTCCTCTGAAGAAGCCTATATTTAAAAGGTAAAACACTGGGGCCATAGTGATACAAAGAAAATAAAGAGGATTTTTAAAGGTGATATTGAAGTTTGATCATGTGAGCAACCCTCCTTCTTTGGGCTCAATCTCAAATGGTCTGCCTAGAGATATAATGTCTGCTGAATCACTGATGTTTTTCAAGCAAAAGTTAAAAACAGCTTATTCTGTTTTTTGTGACCATTAGCTACGATTGTTGTTTAGACTGCCTTGAAACTTGTGTCAGCTCTGATAAATAAAAACATCCTGTCAGCGCTATTGCCATTTGTCAGCACTGTCCTTTTCTTTTCAGAAGTCCGATCATAGAATATCATCACTCTACGTCTTGGCTATCTGCCATTCAAGTGGCAAATTGAATATAGGGTTCTTTTATTTTATAAAGCTCTGAACAAATTGCCGCCCCGCCCCCCCCGGTATGTCAGCAGTTTCCTAACCTCCTATGCCCCTCGTAGGGTACCAAGATCCAGGGAGCAGGGTCTTTTTCAACTGCCACCAGGGCTCCAGATAAGATTTTTGGGGATGGATACTGTACGCCTCATTTTGAAAGTGAGGAGAGTAAAGCAAAATTCAGATGTGCACAAATATCTGGATGGAGTGAGGAGTACATTTTTGAAAACAATGTAGTTTTTTTTCTAGGTAAGAACTGATCAGATGCCAACAATGCTCCAGCTACTCACCAGTTTTAAAATAAGTGAGTAAAATAAAATTAAGATGTGTACGAGTGCTGTAAATCTGAAAAAAAAAAAACTGGCTCCCTTTGAATACCTAGTTATGTTATGAAGCACTGTTCTATGCAGTGTGGTGCATTTACAAATGTTGGGTGAGTATTGGTACTCATTTCTGAAGAGTATTTTCTAAAATAAGTTGAGTAAAATAGTGTGGTACTCACCTTATCTGCAGCCTTGAGTGCCACCCTCCTGATTAAGGTTCGTACGAGATCAGCCTTTTGTGGTGGCTGCTCCTGCATTCTGGAACTCTTTCCATTTTAAGATTTGATCAGCCCATTCTCTGAATGGCTTCAGAGATTTAAACAAAAATATATAATTTTCTGCAAGCCATTCCATCTAAGTAAATCTGTACTTACAGAAACCTAGACAATGATGGCAGAAAAAGACCAAAGGTCCATTGAGTCTCCCCAGAGTTCCCCATCTGTCCTAGGACCTATTGTCCAAACAGGGCTTTACTCCTCCTGGTCCATCCCTCTGCTCCCTCCCTACTGCAACTGACCTGTGCACCCATCAAACCCATCACTGATTTCAGTATGGACGCTCAGGTTCCTCCTGCCCCTCAGATGGAGGACATCTTAGTCATTTTTGTATCAGGCAATCCTTGCGAAATAGCAGCCTGAAAGCCTTGTTAGGCTCGGACTAATGGTAAAAAAAAAAAAGAGAGAATTAATCACAGCACAGGGCCTAGCCGAAATTACCCGATACCACCCTTTTGGATCTGGTCAGGTTCCGCCTCAGCACCCTGAGGCATTCGTCTCTAGAATATGGTAAAGAGTACCTGACTTTTTCTACCCCTAGGGGGAATCCGATCCACCATTGTTATGGGTCATCTCTTTATCCAAGAGAGATTTCTCTTATTCAGAGACATTTCCTAGACCTAGGCGACTGCCCAGTCTGTTTATCCCCCTTTTTTTATCTGACTTTCTTCTCTTGAGCTGAGCCTCACAGCAACAGAAGTGACTCTCCAGCAAGTCTGAACGCAGGTTCCTACTTCATTGCTTGCTTCAACTTACCAGACAACATACTTCTTTCTTGACTGAAGGTCAAGTAGGTATTTTTTCCGAGATGGCTTCCCAAATATTCACACCTTCAGTTTCTGCGCACTGGTTCCGTGCCAGTCGCCCGCGAAGCTATCCTCTCTGAGTGCGTGACGGAGCTGTGATGTTTGTTTTTCAGCAAACAAGCTAGAATCCTTTCCTACTCACTTCAGGGAGGCCGGATTGAGTAGTGCCTCACCGCATTCATTCATTTCTGCTGCTTTTCAGTCACTTTCAACGAATGGGTTAGCCCTAACTTTGTCCTGCTGCATCCCTCCTCGACTCACATCCGTCTCTATTTGCTTTAGAAGTCCATTCCATTTTTTTTCCCCTTGTCGGAATGTTTTTCCGCAGTGGACATGTCCTCCTGTACACTTTTTCTCTCTCTTTTCTGAGTTCAGAGACTGCTACTATTGTTGTACACACAGGGGCAGGATGATTCCTTTTTGGAATATAAAGTGGGTAGGATCTGGTTCTACTAGACAACCACAAGAGGCTTCTAAGTTGTGCTTTGGGCTTCTATCAAGAAGGTTTCAGTGACTAAGTGAAAACCATTCTCCTTGATAGGCTTACCCCACTGGGACCTTCTTTTGTTCACCAAGTAAGGAGTTCAAGTGCTCTTGGACCTGTTGTTCGCAGTCAGCCATACTTGGTAATGGAGGGTTTCCATCTGCACTTTTCGGTCTACCATAAACCAGTAGACTTCACCCCCGGCTTTTTCAGTTCCTGAGGTCCTTTTACATTAGATTAATACATGTCTTTGACACTATTATTTTTGATCGTAGACCAAATTGTGTGGCCGGGTTCTCGCTGCTCTCCTAGAGTGGTTGCGGCTTTCTGGCAGTTTTATTTTGTGTCCATTGCAGTCATCTGCAAAGTGGTGAGTTACAACTCAAGTGCATATCTTGTAAACACTATGTTCTAGGTGCTCTTTCCAAGACAGAACTTTTTATTAGCAGGACAGTCCCTGGTCATTCTTTCTGACTGAACCCTTTCTCCTACCACCCTACTCAGGGTTGTTGGTTTTAGCTCGGTACTCTCCCACTAGTGTGAATGAGTGATGGAGACTTAGTCCAGGAAGATGTGGAAATAACATACTTACTGTAATTGTTGATCTTCTTGGACAGTCTCCATCACTCATTCACATGCCCACCCACCATTCCCTGAGTTCACTTGTTTTCTTTCCTGGTCTTCATGGTCCTATGATTCAGGCTGTGAAGACATTGTTCTTTGACCCTTCTTGCAAAGGCCATCTGGGCCCTCTCAGGCCCAGAAAGACAGGATAAGTTACTGTATAACAGGAAATATTCACGATCCATTAATATTCGCTATTTATTGTGAATGCTCCAATGTTTTCGGATCGCAAATATTTATGTTGTATTTTGAGTTGATTGTAGCTTTTTATGTCAGTCGTACTACAGTGTGGCTGTGGTCATGGATGGAGTGAGTGAGAGCATATACACTGTGCATGCTCCCTGGGCTCTCTCATTTGTACTTTGTGGCTCCATTTTATATTTTAAGAAAAACATATTTTTTCCAGTCAGTTGGTGTTTGGCAGAAGGAAATTCGGGAGAACGCTGAGAGGAGGAAGTGGTAGGTGGCATCGGGAGCTAGCTCGCGGGCATGTTAGTGGTTATGGATGGGGCAGGGGTAGAGGAGAGCAGTACTAAATGTTGTTGTGGTGAGGTAATGCCACAGAGCTTCAGTAGATGTATGCTGGCAGGTATGACTCATTCATGGAGTGGGATATCAAAGCTGGAGCTGCGATCTGTGCCATGCAGTATGTTTGATTTATACAGCTGCTCCCTCGTTGTTGCAGGTTACTGTAGGTCATGTATGCTAGCTGATTGCTGTAATTAACAGCTATGGCAACAGCTAGTTAGACAGACCTACAGTTAACAGATGCAGCAACATACTGTTGGATGCGCTAATTGCCTGCACAGTCTGCTTGTGAGTATTATCGGGTGCTAATAAGTTTGTGCAAGGCAGAGCGCCAATATTAACGGGTGCCAATATCTTCTGTTCTACAGTATTTTCATTAGTTATGCTGCACCTCCTCGGTCGAAAAGGTACTGAGGCAGTTGGAGGATCAACGCCGAGATAGCCTACACAGGCACGCGCTAGTCTTGTGGTGCTGCGCTTGCATGGTCCTGTCTCGGCGCCACCACTTCTGAAAAATTTTGGCTCCCGCTTGGTCCTAGTGCCTCTGGCACTATCCCACTAGTGTGAATGAATGATGGAGACTGAACAAGAAAATCAACAATTACGGTAAGTACATAATTTCCATTTCCCTCTTAATTAGGGGGATATGTGACAGGGTTAAATAGGGCCCTGTCCTAGTTGGTATGGAGAAAGTGTTTAAATTCAAGGATCTGTTCTATTCTCTTCTTTTCTGTCTGGTTGCGCAACCAAATTTTCTCATGAGATATAGGACTTGATCACCCCAACAGTCTTGCAGATCTTCCTGGACTAAGTCTCCATCACTCATTCACACTAGTGGGATAGCGCCGGAGGCACTAGGATCAAGCGGGAGCCAAAAATTTTCTGAAGGGCCGGGCGCGGTAGGACCCGCACCGCAGCGGCACCAGCGAGACTGACTCGCGCCTGTATAGGCTATCTCGGTGTCGACCCTCCAACCGCCTCAGTTCCTTTTCTCCCGCCGTCGAATGCGCTTGGATGTCGACGTCGCTCGTCTGCCAGAGTCAAAGTTTTCGTCTATACAACAGCAGCTTTTAGTGTTTAAACGTTTTAATTTAACTATTTAGTAGCAATTTTTTATTTTACGAATAAGAAGATTATGAAGAAATTCTTTCCTGCCATCCACAGAGTCATCCTTAGATGGTAGCGGTGACGGTAGGAAGACTTTGTTTGAAAGTTGTTATGGCAGAGGGGCTGTGCCGGTCCGCCACCATTAAGTAACAGGGGTCTGACTACGGACAGTCCTGTGCTTTCGGCGGGAGGACAGTCCACAAAACGCGAATCTGGCGGTGCGGGGATCGGCTCGCTAGCCCGAGCTCTTCTTCTTTGTTTGGGGAAGAAGAATCGGTGCCGCTCGAGGTTGCCCGTTGGTATGTCTGCACGAGGATTGTTCGTTGGTAGGGACGATAGGCCTGAACTGACTTTCATGGGTTCCCCCTTGGCCCTGCTCCTAACGGCTGCATTCTCGACTCCGGACTCCTTCTCTGTCCTCGTTGGAGTTCCAGTGAGCAGTTTCACCTCTGGGCCTTTCCTGTGGAGCAGGGGGTTTGACTCCTTTTTTCCTGGTTGTGTTCCTGGTTTCGGGGCCTCCGGGCCTCGGAGCTGTTGGACTGGGGCCAGGTCAATTGGATCTGAATGAGCGCGGTGCCCTCTTGGTGCCTTCGCCATCCTGTCAGCCCCTCGTGCCTACCCCCCTCTTCCTTTTCCATGCAGGAGCCAGCACGGGCACCACCTTTCTCTTCTTTTCCATTGGCTTTCCATGGTGTTTTTCCTGGCGTTGTGCTCAACACCTTGGTGGTGCCGCAGGTCTGGTGCCGTGCCTCTGGTTTGGCATGGGTGCCATAGGCGGCACCGCTGGTGTTTGGGTTGGCCTCGGTGCCGTGCTTGGCACCGTACTGGGTGCTGCAGTCGGCACCGTGGCTCCGTGCTGCGCTCGGCGCCCGTGCCGGTGCCATGGTCGACACGTGCTGGGTGTCAGCAGTCAGCGTTGCGGCTCGGTGCCGTGGTCGCACCGTGCTCTGTTCTACAGTCGGCGCCGTGGCTCAGTGCCGTGCTCGGTGCCGCAGTTGGCGCCGTGGCTTGCTCGACGCCATGGTCAGCTCCATGGCTCGGCACCGTGCTCGGTGCCGTGCTCTGTGCTGCAGTCGGCGCCATGGGTTGGCTCCGTGGCTCACGCCGTGCTTGGCGCCGTGGGTGCTTCATTGTCGGTGCCGCTAGCGGTGCTGTGGGTGTCTCACGGTGCCACTGATGCCCGTGGGCATCCGTGGGTGCTGCGGGCGGTGCCGTGCACCTGCGGGCGACGCCGTGGACGGCGCCAAGCACCCCTGGGTGGCGGCGTGGGCGGTGCCGTTCACCGGCAGGTGGCATGGGTGCCGTGGGTGCCATGGTACCATGGGTGCCATGGGCGTCGGGGGTGCCCTTGCATGCCACTGCTGCCGTTGGTACCAAGGATACCTGCGGGTTCTGCTGTGGGTGCCCTCTGGTGTCTCTCAGGTTGGCATGGTTACTGCTTGGTGCCCTCCTGTGCCAGGAGTGATGCTAGTGCCGCAGGGGTGCCAGTTGGTGCTGTCTGACAGAACTAGGGAAAGATCTGTGTTTGCAGACCTCTCTTCCGCAGGACTTGTGTTGGGATGTTCCCATGGAATTAATTCCTATTCTGTGGATTATTTCCACACATTTTAGTGGGTGGCGGTCTGCATCGGATCTCCTCATCCAGCGATCTTCCGCTGATGGGACTCTTCTGTTCTGTTTCTGTCAGCGGAATCTCTCATTCCGCTCAGCACTTTCTCAGCCCCTTACGTGGTGCCAAGCTCCTCGACACCCTTCCTGGTGGCGGAGTCTCTAGTGGCTCTGAGACCTCTTTTTGGGGTCCTTCTGTGGTAGAAAGGCATCTGGATGAGTCTTTCTCTGTCCTTCTGGTCAGTGATACAGCGGATAACTCATTTTATATACTGAACGACACGCCCTCTCTATCATCAGAGTCTGTGATGCAAGCTCTTTTAGTAGTTCCTCATTTATGGGGTCCACCATAGTGTTCAGACTGGATCTGTGGACTATATACCTCGTCTAGACTTTTCCAGTGGTCAAGACAATTACACTCTTTGGAACATTTTAATTCTATGGTTGGGAGCTGCACAGACTGTCCCGCTCCTTTGATAGGGTATACAGCCCATTTTGATGCTGCCCTCTGGTGGCTGCTTCGCCACAGGTAGTTAACATCTGTCTAGCTATTATTAGTCCAGTCAGGGGTTCAGTTATGGATCTTCAGGCTCCTCCTGCTCCCAGAGATGACATCCTTGTCATTTCTGTATCAGAACACTTTCCAAATAGCAGCCAGCAACCTTGTCAGGCTCGGACTAATGATATTTAAAAAAGAAAAAAAGAAAAAAAAGGGGGGGGGTCAGAATTATCACAGCACAGGGCCTAGTTGGAATTTCCTGATACCACACTTGGATCTGATCAGGTTCTGCCTCAACCCTGAGGCGGTCGTCTCTAAACCTCAGTAAAGAGTACCTGTTTTCTTCTACCCCTAGGGGGCAGTCCGATCCAGCAGTGGTATAGCTCACCTCTTTTCTCTAGAGAATTTCTCTTATTCCTAGATATTTCCAAAACCTAGGCATCTAACCAGTCTGTTAGTCCCCTTTTTGTTTTTTAATCAGGCTTTCTTCTCCTGATCAGAGCCTTGCAGCAACAGAAGTGACTCTTCAGCAAGTCGGAACTTAGATTCCTACTTCCATGTTTGCTCCAACTTAACAGATGACATGCTTCTTTCTTGACCATTGGTCAAGTAGGTTCTTTCTAAGGTAGCTTCGCAAATATTCACATACGGTCATACTACCCTGAACCTGTACACTTTACCTCCGGCTCTTGCAGTTCCTGAGGTCCTTTACATTAGATTAGTGCATGTCTTTGACACTATTAATTTTGGTCCTAGATCAAATTGTGAGGCCAGGTTCTTGCCACTCTCCTAGAGTAGCTGCGGCTGCCTGGCAGACTTTAATTTTTTTTTTTTGCCCATTGTAGTTGTCGGCAAGGTGACGAGTTACAACTCGAGCGTTTATCTTGTAGGCACTATGTTATAGATGCTCTTACAAGACAGCGCTTTTTATTAACAGGACAGTCCTTGGCTGTCCTTTCCGAGTGACCCTATCTCCTACCACCCTACTCAGGGTTGTTGATTTTAACGGTACTCTCCACTAGTGTGAATGAGTGATGGAGACTTAGTCCAGGAAGATATGGAATTACATTATAGCGTGATTATTGATCTTCTTGGACAGTCTCCATCACTCATTCCTACCTCCTACCATCCCCTGGGTTCACTCGTTTTTCTTTCCTGGTCTTCATGGCCTATGGTTCGGACTGTGAAGACATTGTTCTTTGACCTTTCTTACAAAGGCCATCTGGGCCCTCTCAGGCCAAGACACTCAGAATGACTTATTCTCATTAATTACACTGCACCTCCTTGGTCGAAAAGGTACTGAGGGCAGTTGGAGGGTCGGCCGAGATAGCCTCTGCAGGCGCGAGTCAGTCTCATGATTGCCTGGCATCGTGGTCCTACCTCGGCGCCGGCCCTTCAGAAAATTTTTGGCTCCTGCTTGGTCCTAGCGCCTCTGGCGCTATCCCACTAGTGTGAATGAGTGATGGAGACTTTCCAAGAAGATCAATAATTACGGTAAGTACGGAATTTCCATTTCTCTGCCTCTTGCAATCGCTTAGTCTTCCCTTGTTGTTTCTGTCTTTTCCTCCCTTGCATATCTGCTGGTATAAAAATATATGCAAATCATTATGTGGAAGTGTAACTGATATTGGGATCCCTTTGTTTAGAAATTATATAGTGTTACTGTTGAAATGTATATAATTATACTTTGAGATGATTGCAGAAAGCTATTGGGAACTCAAGGGGTTAAGCTGCAAGCAGTTTTTAAGCCCTTTTTCAGAAGCTGTGGAGAAGGGGCCTCAGATCTGGAACACTGTGTTCTTGCCGAACCTGCTGAAATTTACAAGAACATTTTAGAAAAAAACAGGATGCTTGTTAAGGAGGGGGTTGCAAAGAGTTATAAAAACAGAGCTGCAATTTCTTGCATGAGAGAGATGCACAGAGATTGAAGAAAAACTCAGATGGATCTTCTCTGTTTATTCTGGCTTTATAAATAGTTATTCTGGACAATTTAATTTTTTTATTTTACTGCTAGTAGTAATAAACACTTTTTGTGAATTCTATAACTGCTCCTGGTCTTTCCTATGCTTCCTGACCTGTGCCACGATGACAGCCCTTTGCTACTAAATCTCCAGATTTACTTCCAAAACTTTGTCATCAGGGTCGATCTTCCACCACAACCGTGATGGATGACGACAAGTCCGCTCCGGGGATCTGTCGGTGCCTTTGCAGGCAGAAGATGTCCTGAATGGATTTGCACATCACATGCGTCTACTGCCTGGGTCACAGGCATGATCCCCAGGCCTGCAACATTTGTCAGTCTTTCCACCCTTCTGTTCTCAAGGACCATCAAACCCGACTTGCTTTAGGGCGTCTAAATAAACGGTACCCTCTGGTCAAAGCTAAAGATGCCCGTCGGGTAGTCTCCATGGCTGCGGGGTCCGCTGAACAACCAGCAGCATTTTAGAGGCTGCAGTCCAAGCTGCAGCTCACACTTCCTCGGCTTCAGCCTTCGTTCCTCTTTTCCTGAGCACCTCTTTTATGGTGTTGTTTAAGGAGTTGTGCCAGTCTCTACTGACTATCTGTCAGGGTCTAAAAAAAGATAAAAAAAAAATCTCACCATTGACTGTGGGATCAGGAACACTCTCGGATGAGGGCTTCAGATTCTCATGCGTCTCCTGATCTGACTTTGGTCGAATCTTCGGCCCAGGATGTCAGCTCCATGGTAACCCAATCATGCCAGTTGATCAAGACGCTGGTCAATTTTCGGGCAATATTTTGCTCAAGCTGGTTGACCAGTTGTCGACTGAAGAGGCCAACACTTCACTTTCCAGGACTCTGATCCTGACTCATACCATTAGAAGGACGGATCAGTCCATAGACCCACTATCTCTGGGCACCGACCAAGACCTGGAGGTGCCTTGGCTTTTGCTGGCTCCCTTCAAGACCTGCCGCTGATCCCTCTGGCAGTCGCGGTTGATGTCCTACTCCCATGGGTCAAGTGGTTCCAGCTAACATCAGCGCTTCTGTTCTTGATGCGCTGGGAAGTGGCACCACCACTATTCTTCAGCCTCATCCTTAGGTGAGGAGAGGCTTTGGCGCAAGTTGTGTCAACGCTACGAAGATTTTATGTGGCAACAGCTGGTGTTCTCCAGTATGAAGCCAGTCCCGGCTGGCCTGCAGCTAAGCGGACTGTTGGCAGGTGGATTATGTCATGCCTTGATCTCTGCTATAGGTTGGCAGGTAGGGAGCCTCCCATAGGGCTTAGGGCTCATTCCAGGGATGTTCCTATCCAGGAAATCTGCAGGCCAGCTTCCTGGAGGTCACCACACACCTTCATTTCCCACTACCACATCGACCTTGAATCACACAAGGATGCTGGATTTTGGGCCTCAGTTCTCTAATCTTTTTCCTAAATAGTGGGTGTGAATCTTACCTCCCTCATCCCGGAGAACCGCTAGGAGTCTGTCAGAAAAGACGGTTGCCACGGGGATAATGTCTTGCAGCAGATAATACACTTGGGTCCTCGACAGAGGGCGCTTTTCTGCATGGCAGCTTTCTTCCAGCAGTCTTTACCTAGGGGCTGCCCACACATGACATCATCACTCTGCTCCTATATAAGTGTTGGTGGCAGTTCTTTTTTCCGCTGTCTTCAGCTCACACGCAGTTTACTCTTCCTGGTGCCTGCAGTTCTTCATCCACAAGACATGGAACAGAGAGCAGTGTTTCTTCTCACCGTTCCCACTGTCATCAACGACATGAACACAGGATTCTTTCTGTCGACGACGCTGCCTACCCGGTCATCGACGCTGCTAGTACTTGACAGTCATTTACAGCTTCTTCGTTGATGAGGATTCCACCCTTGTCGATGGTCACTGCTGTCAGTGACTCTCCATCAACTTCTTTGTCGATGGTGCATGAACGAACAATTCTTTACATATTTGTGAGACATGAGCAAAACTTCTTGTCCTGCTCATTGTTGCTCCAATTGACGACCCCTGCTACCAGTGTACACCACTGACTGTGTGCCATAAGATGACTTCCTCATCGACGAGGCTTCAACCCTCATCAGCAGTCACTGCTCCAAGTGACTCACCATCGACTTCTTTGTCGATGGTGCTTAAATGAACAATTATTTACATATCAACAAGATGTGGAGAAATACTCATAGTTTTCCTCAAGGTTGCTCTAATCAACGGCCACTGCTACCAATGTACACTGTCAACAGTGCACCATAGGATGACTTCCTCACCAACGAGGCTTCAACCCTCATCAATAGTCACTAATCCAAGTGACTCACCATTGACTTCTTCGTTGATGGTGCTTGAACTAACAATCAAACGAGACGTGAAACAGTACTCCTTGTTCTCGTCAAGGTGGCTGTCATTGATGGCCACTGCTACCAGTGCACACCGTCAATAGAGCACCACAACATGACTTCCTCATTGACAGGGATTCAACCCTCATCGATTGTCACTGCTCCCAGTGACTCACCCTCGACTTCGTCAACAATGCTTCAGATCACAAGCATTTACATTTCAGCAGGATGTGGAACAGTACTGCTCAACCTTCCTCAAGGTTGCTGACCTCAATGGCCACTACTACCTGTGCACACCATCGATAGTACACCATACTTTGGCTTGCTTGTTGACGAGGTTGCAACCATCGTCAACGACCACCATCAACGGTGCACCACATGGTGGCTTCTTTCTCAACACAGCTGTCTACCCTGTTGTTGATAATGCTCTTGAACATTCTTTTGGCCACGAAACTTACAGCGGCTTTATTTGGTTCATCATCGATGGATCACCTGTTTACCCATGGGCTTGTCGTAGATGATTGCCTTCTTGTTTCTCCCTCATCCTCCTTTTCAGTCTGGGATGAGGGAAGTCCTTCTTCAGTCACTGTGGCTCACACAGTATTTCAGATAATGCAAGGCTCTCAACATCCGAACCCTAGGGACAGCATTCACCTCTAATACTCTCCCACTTCTCTTCCACACAAGTTTCAGGCCGACAGGTACCTTTCCCCTGCAGCTTTCTCTTAGTCTGTCAAGTCTATGAGGAAGAGTAAGAGTTTTTTTCCTTCTCCATAAGGTGATTCTTATACCCCTTCTGTGACTTACATATATTTCCTACTTACACGAGGATGCTGTCCATCACACTGCATCCTCCCCTCCTGACGATCCATCCTTCCATGACGTCCCTCAATGCGGTCTTGACTACTTGGAACCAGCTGTCAGTGGTCCATGCAATACCTGGAAGGACAAACTGCTTATACCATTTTCCGGTGGACCCACCCCTTCATCTCAGAGTCCCGGACTCCGATTTAGTGGTCATCAGTGCAGCTTATAACATATGAGCTCACTGCCTCTCAGTAAGATGCCCTACCTCAAAAAGAAGGTACATCAAGCAAGCACTCGGACTTTATCTTGTATGAGCCATATGGTCAAGTACCACTAGTACTCTTTGATTCTCAGTTTTTGACATCCTCAACAAGCCTCCTCTTTCTCAGGGGAATAAACAACTGTTGATAATAATTTTACTGACAGTTCTATCTCCAGATGCCAACTCTACTCTGGATATAATGTGGATTACGCTATGGACCTCGAGTGTCCGACTTTACCCCACACGTGCAATGTGAACATATTGAATGCACTGTTTTTATGGCCTAGAAACCCAGACCATTCTGGAAGAACTCCAAGCATCAGGTAAGACTTTACACATGGTACATGGCATGTCTTATTTGTCATGGCCATCAGCTCTACCCTGTTCCCAATCTCTCCTCTGAAGCACAGGAGTGCTAAGGAAGCCTTACAGGTCTGGCCTTATGGACGTCCTCAATTTCAGACCACGTCCTCTACCTTCAATGGCTCTCGACCCACACTCCCAGGTGTTACCACCAGCCGACCACAATTTACTTCCAGTGGGCTTTACCACAGCCTCTTATTTATTTATTTAGTTTTTGTTAACCAGGTAAGTGCACTAGACAGATTCTGCCTATTTTTAGGCACGACCCCCAGGAAGGGGGATACAGATGAATTCCAAGTGACTTTGAACCAGATTAAGCTGTTCGTGTTTTTTTTTGGTTTAATATATTTATTGAGTGACAATTCACGTTACGTTTCTTGTCAAACATTCATAGACAAAATATTTAGTTATACATGGGTATTCTCACTACAAAGAGTGAGTTTATCTTATTATGCCATATCATTATATAGGCTTTCACTAACCCTTGCTTTCATTTTTGTTTTTTCTTGTTTAGCAGGACTACAAACAAGAGTTAAAAGACAAGATCATATAGTACAACAAACAGATATAACACAAAAAATAAAAAAAAAACATCCAACCTTCTGGATCACTCCAGTGAATAAACTGGTTTGTGTTTGTCTCATTTATTTAAATAGAGTTTATATAAGTGTAGATACCTATTTGATTATATACCCAGGCCAGGATTCCCCAGCTGCCCTTCAGCCTGCAGGTGTTTTTTTTTAATTGTATTATTCCACTGCCCTGTAGTAGCTTCCTATCTCCAACAGGCAGTGTGCCTTTATATTCAGTCCGAGCCCTTTCAAATCTATTTTCCTCCCCCCTCAGGCAATAAGTTAATTTGTCTACAATAAGTACCTTCAGTACGAGTTCTTTCCACTTCTCCACCGTGGGTACCAGGGTTGTAATCCACACATTTTGTATTTCCTGTCTGGCCACCACAAGGAGGATTCTAATCCACCTGGGGTACATAACCCATTCCCCATTTCTTCTCCTTCCACTCCCAGCAGTAGTGATTTCTGAGAGAAGTCAATGGGTTGCCCTCTCATAGCTGAGATCTCTTTAACTATTCCTTTCCAATAGGATACAATCAGTGCACACTCCCAGTAATAATGTTTATACAGTATGTACCCTGCGCTGCCTTACACTTGTTACATATCTGGGTCACCCCTGGACAAAATCAATGTACCATTGCAGGAGGGTAATGCAGTCTTTGTATAAACTTAAATTGTGCTTCCTTATATTTATTGCATACTAGCAGACCCCCGTGAGACTCCAGCATTGATTGCCAATTAGTTTCACTTATGCCTTCTCCTAAATCCCTTTCACACCACTTTTTAACCAACTGTACAGGTGTCTGGAAATATTTTCTGTCTTATTTTACTGCTCTGCCTCTTAGCCCTTTTTCACTTTTGAAAGCTCCCAATATCACTTTTTCTGGTTTGAAAATCTAGTCTGGGTCCCCCTGCTGTCCATTTAACTTCATATAATAATCTCTTGCCTGAAAATATCTGTGTAAGTGGGAGGTTGGGAGAGTCAAACTCTTCTTCAGTTCCTGAAAGGAGCACATTTCATTTCCTTCTCTGAGATTTGCCATGCATCTCACCCCCCTTTTCCTGCCACAGTTTGAAGAATTCATCTTCCAGCCCCTGTCTTATCCTTGATGTGTATAATTCTGTGGTTGCTCTCTCCCCCCCCCTTCATAGGCCTGACCAGTAAAGGCCCCGGCCTGTTTCCCCACTCATGTATCTGCTGTTTTGCAAGTAGGATTCTGGTATTAACCTCTCTCTCTCTCTCTCTCTCTCTATGGTTTGCATTAAACATCTCCCTTGCTAGCCTCAATTCCCGCTTTTTGTCTTCCCTGCCTCCTCTGAGTATTTCTTTTTCCAAATCTCTTATTCTGATCTCCAGTTCCCTCTGTTTTTCTTTCCTTTTCCTTTTTGTTTAGCTGTAAATCCAATTATCATTCCTCACATACATGCTTTACTTGCTTCCCAATACAGACATTTCCCCCTCTACTGTACCTTTATTGTGGTCCTCACAGAATTTTCATTGTTCTTTTACAAACTCTCTAAAGTCCTCCTTGAACGACATATAGTTAAGGAACCGTCACTACCCCCTCTTATCACTAACCTGGGTTAATTCTGTCTCCTTCTCTACCATAGCATGGTCTGACAGAAATATCGGGCTATGCCCCATTGCTCTTGTGTACTGATCCAGATCCCTGTGAAAATATATATGTAGTCCAGCTATGACCAAGAACTATGTGGGCTAGAGTAGAACGTGTATTCCTTTAGCCGTGGGTTAGCCATTCTCCATCCATCAATGAGGCCCATCTCTGCCAGCCCGAGGAGCCACTGTTGGATTGCTTTTTCTGCCCTATCCCTATTTCCTATATAATCCATTTTACTGTCTGCCACGCAGTTAAAATCTCCTCCCAAAATAAGATTTGGGAATGGTTCCTTAACTAGTACATCAAGCAGTTTCTGGTAAAAGGCTTTATCATGATCTGCTGGTGCATAGACATTCCCAAATGTAATCTGTTTTCCCGATAACTCCCCCACCACAAATATCTACCTCCCCTCTGTAGAGTCTCTGACCACCCGTTGCACCATAAAGGGAAGATGCTTATTTATAGGAATTGCCACACCTCTCTTATGAGTATTATGTACTGCTGCATGGCAGGCCCCAAGCGACCCTTTCATTAATTTTTTATGTTCACAATTGGACAAATGAGTTTCCTGCCAACATTGCTACTGATACATTCCTTCTTTTAAGAGCCACCAGTATTTTTGCTCTTATGGCAGGTGAGGTGAAGCCCTTCAGATTCCACAAGACAATTTTAGTCCTGTGGGTAGACTTATATTCTGTACTAGCCACCCCGCCCCGAGTATCAAAGTCCCTCGACATCTGGATCACAGCATGTATATTTTCCACACTTAAAATATGCAGAACGCAGACCACTTTGAGACAAGTAACACAAACAAATATAAACTTTTTATTAACATATCTGACTGTACTCCCCCCAAAACTGTAACTGTATATGAAGTATAAAACTGTTAAACATTAACCCCCCTTCCCTTTTCCCTAACCCCAACTGTTTCCTCCCCTTTAAACATACCATTGTATTTAGTATGATTTCAAACCCCCACTACGCTCTTTCATTATTCTCCAAAGTCTGCCTTCAACCTTTCATTTCTCTATGTAGCTGTACTTAATTGTCTCCGCAGTTCAGTTTCACGCAGTCTATTCAGATTTTCCCCAAAGCACATTTTCGTTTCCCCCTTCTTTCTTCTGACCCCTCCCTTTAATAATCATTGTGCATTCTCTTGTCCCCAGTCTTTCTATGATTTTCTGTAATTACCCTTCAACCCCCATAAGTCCTATATTTTAATTAAAATTCCTTGTAATTCCAGGCGATTCCCCACCCCAAATCCCCTCGGCATCCAAATCTCCGCAATGGCCCCTATTGTCCAAAACATACGTGATGGTCGTCAGCTCATCGCGATGAAGTTGTGCAGACAACCCCCTCCTGCCCGCATATGTTTAGCAGGCCGCCCCCACCACAACAGATTGTGAAATCTGCCAGACCTGGTATGTCCACGAGCCTCCTCGTGGTCTGTGCAGACCTCTATAGGCTTATGCGAGTCTCCTAACCCCAAGTGCAATCTGCCCCTAATGGGGAAAAAGTTCTGTCTCTAGTCCACACCTGAGAGGTCAGTCCAATGCCACAGATCACTTTTAAAGACGTCATGCTCCTCGAAAATCGACGAGTCAGTTTTGGGCCCTCCATATATGAACCAGGCCTATATGAGTACTCACGGTGGGGTTCCATTTCTGCCGCTCTGCATTTCATCAAAGAAAAGGAAGGGTCTGGGTAGAGGGAGGTTTCAAAAGTCCAGAGAGGCAGTCCATACACTTTTATGCTACAGTCTTTATCAGTACTTTGCAATCTGCTCCCTTGGTATATTCGATCTACGTACTCTCCATCTAGTAAAGAGTGCCCCTGCCACCTCATGGGCGACCAACAATCATTCAAGATTTCTTATGTTTCCTATCTCAGTCATCCAGAAACGCCTGTAGTTTCTCCGGTTCCCAAAAGGAAAAGGTAACCTCCTCCACTTTCACCTTGACGGTCACTGGATAGAGCATAAAGAACTCTAGCCCTCATTTTGGCAGGTTATCCATATGAGTAATAAATTGCTGTCTCTGTTTTTGCACTCTAAGCAACATGTCTTGGTGTAATGCTAGCCTGTGGCCCTCGTAATTCAGCTCTTTTCTGTTTCTAAATGCTACCATCGAGGCTTGCCTGTCCTGGTAATTATGTAGGTGAAAGATTACCTGACGTGGAGGTTGATCATTTGGGGGACGTGGGGCTAGAAGCCCTAAGCGCCCTTTCAATTTTGAGCTTATTATTCTCCATTTCCATATTAAGCAACTATGGTAGGGTCTCCGAGCAGAATTTTATCAACTTCCGGCCTTCCACACCCTCCAGAAGTCCTCTGATGCATAGATTGTTTCTTTTACTATAGTTTTCTTGGTAATCTAGAGCCTCTTTTAATTCTTCAAGCTCTTACTCCAACCACTGCACCTTACTTGGCACCTCAGCATGTTGATCCTCTAAATCCGAGATTCTCTGCTCCACCTCATGAAACTGCCTAGAGTACTGCTTTAATTCTTGGGCCAGCCCCTTGAGTATATGCTCTACGCTGTCCCAACGTGGCTTCAAGTCGGTCAGAACTTGCTCGGAGACCGCTCTGCTGATTGCTGCGACCTCAGCTGTCGACAGGGAAATCGGGCCTTGTCCACTTAACTGTGCCATCTCCTGGCTTGCTCCTTTCTTCAGATTTTTGGCCATTTGCCAGGCGGATTTGCCCGAAGTAATATACTTATCCATCTCAGCAGTATTGCAGGTAGCAATTTATCAAACTAAATCGCAGGATATTAGTTTTTTTGGGGGGGGGTTTTGCACCATTTCGTCCCTTTATCATGGCGCTCAGGAGTATTGCGACCAGTTGCTTCAGCTGCTCATCAGCGCCCTGTTTTTTTTTTTTTTTTTAAGTGTTTGTTTTTTTAGTCTTCTTCCAAGTCTCGGTAGCCATGGGTGATCACTTTGCCCAATATATACAGGCCTGGCAAGTGAGTACCAGAAATGAATGGGTTCTTTGATGTTGCTCAAAGAAGGGGCATCCTGGAGCTCACCTCCGCCCCTTCCCTTCCCCATTTCGTATATTATCCAGAGAATCATATACCCATTTTCAGAGAGGAACTTTTCTCCTTAATCCTGCAGAAGGTGGTCACCACGGTTCCTTTATCAGACCAATATTACCACTTTCGTGTCCCTACTTTTGGACTTTCATCCACCCTAAAGGTCTTTACCACTTGTCTGGTACCTATGACAGCGGCACTCTGCTGAGCTGGCCTCTTTGTGTCCCCTTGCCTACATGAATGGCAAATCAATGCGGCCTCCAGGTGTTCCCTGCTCTCCTCCCTGCCCACCAACCCCACGTATTCTAGTGCTTCGGAATAGCAGCTTACTGACCCCAATCAAGTCGGGAACCGGCTTAGCGGCTCCAACACGTAGGAGCAGTGCTGGACACTGTCGTGGGAAGGGCATTTTTTGCTGGACTATGATCAGAGCTAACTTCCATCCCTGGCTTTCCTGTTCCTATGCACACAAACTCTGGCCTGTCACTTCCTGTGTCTTCTACAGCATATGGCCATGAACATTCCCAAGCAAGGCTACATATGCAGCCTGTCCAGTGGACCCTATCTACACAATAGAGACAGTGAACAGGTGCCTTCGATGCCCATGTTTCGGTCGCTCCCGACCCTCACGTTGCCCTCCACTGGTGGAGTCATTGTTTCCACTTCATTCAAGGCATACCTTTTCAATGCCCACCTCCACACACCCAAGCCATGGGGACCTAACCTCCGCCCTCTCCACATAGTCCTTCCTGCTGGACATAAGAGTGGTGTACCTCGTCCTCCAGTTTTTTCTCCCTTCCCTTATGCTGACACCTGTCCTACTTCAAACGGACAACACCTCAGTGGTATATTTCCTATACAGTCAAAGGGAACCAAGGTCCCTTAGCCTCTACAAGGAGATTATGAGGGTCTAAGACACAGTTCTGCAACCAGATCTGTCTTTGGTGGCCTTCCATCTCCCCAGCCATCGTAACATCTAATCCGATACCCTCAGTCATCACTCCTTCTACTGCATGTGGCCTCTGCATCACTTTTTCGGTGTGGTGGACCCCTAAAATTTACCTCTTTTTTACATCCTCACTGACTCTGTCTTCCCAGATATTATTCCATTTTTTTTCTGGACAAATCGTGGATGTTCAGTAGAGGCCCTCTTCCAGTCTCGGGCCAGGATCTTCTTCTAGGCCTTCCCTTAAAAAAACACCGTCCCTTTCTTGCAGCGAACCTTGCTGAAGTTACAGTTTGAACCCGCAACCATGATTCTCGTAGCCTTCCTCAGGCCACAATAGATATGGCTTCCTCTACTACCTCAGCTATGGGTAGCGGAACCACTCCTGATACCCATCAGGCCAGATATACTGACACAGGATCTGGCACTCTCCTTCATCCCAACCTGAAATCTCTACACCTACATGCTTGGCGCCTGAAGATGCTTTCATAGCCCATTTCCAAATCTTCTCTCCGGTGGCCAACATTCTTTTGGCCTCTTGCAAACCATCTATCACACAAACTTGCAATACCAAATGGAAACGTTTTTTCCTCTGGACCGCTTCCCACTCTTTGGACCCTTATTCATGTCCACTGAGCAAAGTCTTGTACTACCTTGTCATTGAGGCACAGGTCAGGAAGCATAGGGAAAACCAGGAGCAGTTGTAGAAGTCAGCAAAAATATTTACAGTAGCAGTAACATAAAAAAATAAACTTGTTCAGAATAACTATGTACAGAGGGGAAATACAGTAGTTTTACTTCAGTCTCTGTGTCCCTTTTTCTTCTTCTTTAGCAGTTGCAGCTCAGCTCTTTTATAAGCGCTTCCAACCCCCATTCTTAGCAAGCATTCTGTTTTTGTAAATAGCAGGCAGGAGCTGCTAGAACACCGTGTGCTTGCTGAGACCTCTTTTGCACAGCTTTTGTAAAAGCCTCAAAGATTTGCATTAAGGTAACCTCTAGTTTCCAACAGCTTTTTGCAGTCATCTCAGATTATAAATATATACATTTCAACAGTAAGACTATATATTTCTAACAACATGAAGTCTTGCTGTATTCTGACATACGCAGTTAGGTCCTGTCTTTCAGCTGCCCCGGAGAACAAAGAGTTAAACTTTCCATGGCCAGCATGGAATGTTCACCACGAGCTCGGTTGAAACCCCTGTCTGCTGTTGTTTAAACTGCAACCGTCAGATTCTTTACTCTGCCTCACTGAACAGTCGCTCCGGAGACTTCTCCTTTGCTCGGTTCAAGAAAGTCAGTTGAAATATCATTTTTTCGGTCGGTTTCTACTGAATTGCTGTTACCGCTCAGTCGAAAGTTTGTGCTTTATTCAAAGTGTAGTAACTGGTCCGTATCGGTTCTAAAAAAAACGGATTTTATTACAGTTTTTCCAAGACCCGTGACATGGTCAGGAACTGATATGGGAGTCTTGCCTGGTGATTGCGGAAAAAAGGGTAAGTTTTGGATAGGATTGGCCATGTCTGAGAAACCCAAGAAAAAAGACGGACCCACTGGGTTTCAACACTGCAGTGTGTGTGGTCAAGTCTTTGCCAAGGCTGATCCCCACACCACCTGTGTTTTTTGTCTGGGGTTTGACCACCTCAATTCAGACTGCCAAATTTGTAAGAATTTTCCCAAATCTACCCTGGAAAAGAGATTAGGTAGACTGAGGGAAAGGGAGGCCGAGAAGTCCGCTGACCCGGATGGCCAGCCTGGTTCGGTTCCGACCGAACCAGAAAGAGTGCCCTCTGACCAGGGCAATACTTCTTCGGGCAAAAGGAGAGCCAATTCTGAGGAGTCGGTTCCGGTGAAAAGAAAGAGAAAAGATGAATCGTCCGGTTCGGACCCAGAAATTCATACTCCGACGGCCGATGAGATAGCCAAGGCAATAAGGATAGTGCAATCGCTTACTTCAGTTTCGACCAAACCGGCACCATCTGGCAGGGGTTCGGTTCGGTCGGTTCCCCTGGTTCCGGATTACACTTTGGAAGAATTTTATGAATCGGAGGAGGAGGAAGGAGAGTATGAGGATGATTATGGTGATTATGAAAGTCTGGATGTGCCTATTGACCCGGACATCTCCCCAGACAGATCTTCAGGTGTTTCTCCTCCTAGGCTTTCTGAGTCCCCTTCTCACTGTATGTTTTACAAAAAAGTGGCTGAGACCCTCCAGCTTCCTGTGGAGGAAGCAGCAGAGGATCAGGAGGAGCCTGATTTTGTTGAGATGATGGACATCCCAGAGTCCAAGAGACTGTCTGTTCTCCTCCACAAATCCTTTGGGAAACAGACACATAAAATTCTCAAGTCTCCTAATTCCATACTTCCTGTGGACAGACGAATGGACAAGAGGTACACTCTCTCAGTCTTAGACACAGAGTTTCTTTTCCAGCAATGCAGCCATGTTGGGGTAGTGCAGGCTGCTGCCTGTGCTAAGGCAAATATCCCCTTGGCATCACACCCCCCAGACAAGGACTCCAGGAAGATTGATGCATGGCAAAGAAACAATACGTGGCAGCATCTTTGGGACTCAGGCAGGCTAACTATATGGCCTATACAGCTAGATACCAGAAGTCCAGGTGGGACGCTGTGCTGGCTCTGGCTAAACAGGCCCCTGACCAGCTTGCCAAGGAGCTGGAGCAGGTGGCTGCAGATGGGATTGAGGCATCTAAAGTACAATTTCATGCTGCTGTGGACTCCAGTGATGTTTCATCAAGAGTCATGGCTACATCTTCGGAGGATGGCTTGGCTCAGATGTACTAGCTTCTCACAGGATTCCCAGGCTAAGGCCATGGATTTTCCTGTAATTGGTAATTCTCTGTTTGGGGAGCAGACAGAGAACTACATTAAAAAGATGGATGAGTACAGGACCACTTACAGGAGTGCTCAGGCCAAAGAAAGGCAAGCAACTCCTCAAAGGCAGTAGTCCAGGGGCAGGCCTTTCCAAAGGCCTTTTTACCAAGCTCAGGCCTCCTCTTCTTTCTCTCAGAGGAGGTTCTTTAGAGGGAGAGGCAGACAGGGGATGAGCAGGCCTGCATCCACCCCTTAGCCTAAAGCCCCTGCCAAGCAGACACCCTCATGGGTCTGCCCGGGCCGAATCTCCCATACCAGTAGGGGGCAGGCTGGCTTACTTTGTCCAGTACTGGATGTCTCTAACATCAGACAAGTGGGTCCTGGAAGTAGTAAGCCAGGAGCTGGTTCTCAGCTTCAAAAAATTCCCAAGATGAGAACCAGATCCTTTCCACCTGCGAATCTCTCAGAGACCCTTGCCCTAGAGGCAGAGGTTTCTCTTCTCCTAGCTCTCAGAGCTATAGAGAGGGTTCCCACCCTACACAAGGGCAAAGGATTGTACTCCAGGTACTTCCTAACCCCCAAAAAGACAGGAGAATTGTGGCCCATCCTGGACCTAAGATATCTGAACAAACATCTTTTACAGCCAAAGTTCAAAATGGTGACTCTGGGAATTATCCTTCCCTCTCTAAGGCCGGGGGACTGGCTAGCCTCCCTGGACCTCAGAGATGCCTACTTTCACATTCCCATCAGGTGCTCCCACAGAAAGTACCTCAGATTCGAGTTGCTCTCAGGCCACTATGAAGTCAGAGCAATGCCCTTTGGCCTAACATCAGCCCCAAGGGTTTTCACAAAGTGGCTGGCAGTAGTGGTTGCTTTCCTAAGGAGAAAAAAGATCTCCATCTTCCCATACTTGGATGACTGGCTCATAGTAGGTCAGTCTCCAGACCAAGTCAAGTCATGTTTGCAAGTGACCCAGCAAGTGCTCACTTCCTTAGGATTCCTTCTCAACCTTCCAAAGTCAGTTCTCAAACCAGTACAGCTCCTCACCTTCATAGGTGCAGAGCTTGATACAGTAAAGGCAAGAGCCTTCCTTCCCCTGGAAAGGGCAAGGACCCTCATGGAACTGGCCTCTTCATTCACCCTTCAGGTGTCTCGACCAGCAAGGCATTTCCTTCAGCTTCTGGGCCACATGGCAGCTTCCACAGCAGTGGTCCAAGGAGCAAGATTCCAGATGAGGGACATTCAATTCCTCTTAAGAGCCTTCTGGTCCCAAAGAAAGGATTCCCTTACCAAACTAGTCCTAGTGACTCGAACCCTGATCCAAGCCTTGCAATGGTGGCAGGATCAGGACAATTTGAGACAAGGGGTTCCTTTTGTCACTCAGTCTCATTCAGTGATACTCACCACAGATGCTTCCCTGCTGGGCTGGGGAGCCCATTTGGGGGATCTTACCACCCAAGGACTGTGGTCACCTCAGGAATCTCTGCTTCACATCAGTCTCTTGGAACTTGGAGCAGTGTTTCTGGCACTGCAAGTTTTTCCAAATCTGTGCAGAACAAGGTGGTCCAGATCAGAACAGACAACACCACCACCGTGTGGTACATCAACAAGCAGGGAGGCACTTGGTCTACGGACTTGTGCACAGAAGCAATGAAGTTGTGGTCCCCGGCATATTCCCTGCAAACCTCTCTGATAGCACTTCACCTCCCAGGGAAGGACAATGTCCTGGCAGATGCTCTGAGCAGAATATCCCAGGGCCATCACGATTGGACCCTAGATCCTCTAGTTTTGAAAGTGATTTTCTCAAGATGGGGCACTCCAGAGATAGATCTTTTTGCAGCCCCAGACAATGACCAACTTTCTCTCTCTTGTTGCAGACCCCCAGTCTTGGGCTCAGTCCCCCTAAATGCTCTGATTCTGAACTGGGAAGGGAAATTTCTGTATGCTTTTCCCTCCTCCTCCTTGGTCAGTGAGGATTCTGTGAAACACACTCCGAGGTCTCCGGCTGATGACGCCACATTTTTTAATGTGATGAAGCAGTTGTTTGCCACCATGGGCTTCCAGACTGAGGGAGTGGATGTCACCAGCAAAGGCCTGGTAGACATCCTGGAGATCCCTGAATCTCCCCCTAAGATAACTCCTCCAATGCTTCCAGCATTGAAAAATGCCACCATGGTTGCCTGGCAGAGACCAGACATGAAGTCATTTATGCCATGCAAGGTGGACAAACTTTATAACGCCCCTCAGGGTCTTCCTTGTTTTGCTGCCCAGGCCAAAACTAACTTGGTGATCGTCAAGGCCGCTCATGACAGATCTAAGGTACCTTAACACCTTATCTCCTTTTCCCCAGAGAAGGAATCTCATAGGATTAACCTCTGGGGGAAAATGGTTTATGCCTCCTCCACTTTGGGTCTGAGGATTGCAAATTATCTGTCACACATGGTTAAATATCAAAATGCCAATTGGAGAAAGGGCAAAGCTGCCGCTAAGGCCCTCCCTGGTGGCTCCCAGAAGCAGGAATTGCTTCAGTGTTTCCAGACTGCTGAGGATGTCAGCAAACACATCCTCAGAGCACTGCACAATATGGCTAACACAGTGGACAAAGCAGCTGCCACTGGCATATATAATGCCATCGTAGGTACTCTTAGCTCCGGGTCTCTGACTTTGCTGCAAATGTGCAGAACAAGGTGCTTAACGCCCATTTCAGTCGCACCAAGCTCTTCGGCCCTGATGTTCAGGACCTCATAAATTATCTGCAGGCCTCTAGCAGGGCCATTAAATTGGTCCATTCCCTCTACCACACTCAGCCAAGGCGCAGAGGGTGGCCTACTTTTCATACATATTCCAGTAGGCCTGGATCGACTCCCAACCCCCAAGGAAAGCATAGAGCCCAAGCTCCCTTGCCTGCCTCCTCCAATGCTGGAACGTTGGCCAAGCAGCCCAGAAATGATAGACCAGCCTTTGCGGCTGGCTCCACCTCAGCTTGACTCCTTGCCAGACCCCCATCCTCTGGTCCAGACCCAGGAGGTGGTGGTCAGAGGTCAGTTCTCTCTCCGTCTGAATCAGTGGAGGACCATAACTTCAGATGTACGGATTCTGAAAATTATAGAAGAAAGCCACACCCTGGAGCTTATACAGCAGTCTCCAGATGCCCCCCACACCACCCTCCAAATATCTCCCCAGCTCACTTATCTGTTCTCCGGGAGGAAGTACAATCTCTTCTGCGTAAGTAGGCCATTGAATCAGTGCCCTGGCACCAGAGAAACCAGGGATTTTATTCCAGGTTCTTTCTGGTCCCCAAAAAGACCAGAGATCTGAGAACCATCTTAGAGCTGAAAGAACTCGGATCTCTTTGTCCAGTACAAAAAGTTCTGAATGGTAACTTTGTCAGGCCTTATGCTCCTCCTCAAGACCGGGGACTGACTTTGTTCTCTGGACTTGCAGGACGCCTAGCTGTATATCTTGGTCTTTCCTCCTCACAGGAGGTTTCTTCATTTTACCTTTCAGGGTGAGCATTATCAGTTCAAAGTGCTGTCCTGTGGCTTATACTCTGCACCGCGAGTCGTTACCAAGTGCTTGGCAGCGGTCGCAGTAGCTCTCAGAAGAGAGGGACTGTATGTCTTCCCTTATCTGGATGACTGACTTCTCAAGGCCCCATCCAGGGAACAGCTTTTGCTGACTCTGGAGCGTACCCTCAGTGTCCTGGAGATGAGAGTGGTGCTGTATGCCATGCAGGCATTTCAGGAGCATCTTGTTTCAGGCCAACTGCTGGTGCATTTGGACAGTTTGAATGTTGTGTATTACATCAACAAGCTGGGTGCAACTCACTCATACCTTCTTTGCAGGGAGGCCATGAGATTGTGGTACCAGGTACTAAGCACAGTCTGACTCCCTCTGCAGTCCACGTGCCAGGTGGGCAGTCTCAACAAGACTCAGTCCGGCATGCACAAATGGGAGCTTCTCTCATCCTTAACAGAAGATCTGTTCAGCAGATGGGATCATTCAGAGTTCGACCTTTTTGCATCCCCACTCAACGCAAAACTGCCCAATTTCTGCTCGCTAGATCCAGGGCCTGGAGGTTTCTGGCAAGTCGCATTGTTTCTCTATTGAAGCGGGAGGTTTTGTTTATGCATTCCCTCTGTTTCCTCTAATACAGCGGGTGCTGATCAAGCTGCAAATAAAGGGGGCCAACATAATTCTGGTAGCTCCATTCTGGCCTTGCCAGGTGTGGTTTCCTCTGCTTCAGCAGCTGGCAGAGGAATCCCCCGGTCCCTCTTCTTCTTTACAGGAATCGGCTGATCCAGGAACAGAGGACCATGGTCCATCCCAACCTCAGGTTCTTTCATCTGCATGCCTGGCTCCTGAGAACATTGCCATTGCCAGGTTTGGGGTCTCTGACAGGGTAGCAGATGTCCTAGTGGCTGCCTGGAAGCCTTCCACTCCTACCACATACGTCATGAAGTGGAAGTGGTTTGTCATTTGGGCTGCCAAACATGCCCCTGACCCTTTCACCTGTTCAGTGAATCATATCCTGGACTACATGATCTCTTTGTCTGACTGAGGCCTCCAGTATTCCTCACTCAAGGTCCACATTTTGGCTGTTTCTGCCTTTCATGAGCCTGTGGGTGACCATACTGTTGCTCAGCTGGATGTCTCCCGTACTTTTCTTAGGGGCATCCTGCACCTGAAACCCCCAATCCGTTCTCCTGTCCCATTTTTGGGTTTTGAGTTTCATTTTGGAAAAGCTGACCCTGTCTCCCTTGAGCCAGTCGCATCTTTCCATTTGCGCTGTCTGTCTTGGAAAGTGCTATTTTTGGTTGCAGTTACTTCTGCTCAAAGAAGTTCAGAGCTTCAGGCCCTCTGGTGCAAGATGCCTTTTTTGATTCTTCACAAAGACAGGGTATCGTTGCGCACAAATCCTAAGTTTTAACCCAAGGTGGTTTCTAAGTTCACACTAAATCTGTCTATCCACCTTTCTGTTTATGTTCCTGAGTGTGCCAATTAAGAGGAAGCACTGCTCCATACATTAGGTGTGTGCAGAACCTTTAAGTATTATCTGCTTTGGACTTAAATAGTCCAGAAGTCTAAGCAGCAGTTTGTTTCTTTCGCCCCAGGTAGAGAGGGCACTTCATTTTCTAAGCAATGTTTATCAAATGGTTGGCAAATTGCATTGTGTTCTGTTACAGTAAGTATGGGAAAGAATTGCCTGGTGCTGTCAAAGCTCATGCCACCAAAGGCATGGCTGTCTTGGTGGCTTATTTCAAAGGGGTCTCAGCTGCTAACATTTGTGCAGCAGCCACCTGTTCTACAGTCCACACTTTCAGCAAGCATTACAGTCTGGACATTGCTTCAAGAGCCCGTGCAGAATTTGGAAGGGCTGTATTACAAGGACTCCTGTCTTAAGTTTATGGAGATCCAGCCTGCCAGACTGTCTGTTCCCACTTGTCACTGCTTGGTACTCATTCCTATGGTGTAATCCGATGACAGATACCCCCAAAGAAGATAGAACAGTTACGTAAGAACTTACCATAACAGTAGATCCTCAAGGGGGGTCTCAGTCATCAGGTATATTTCCCTATCACCACCCCCTTCTTGGGGCTCCTGTCTAGAACCTGGCTACCTGCTGTATCCAGTTTTTCACTGAGAGCTGAGTCCCTCTTTCTCTCCTTGGTTCCCCAGGGCATGAGCCTTGCTTCCTTTGTCTTCAGGGGAAAGAACTAAGGAGGGAGTAGGACCGCCTATGCCTATATAGGGTTGCTGACATCAGCTAACGTTGATAGCATGGGCAGCACCAGTTGTACTGCTGAAAACCTTTTGTGTGGATTCCCCTTCACCGATGGCGAAGGTTCCTATGGTGTAACCGGATGACTGAGATCCCCTCGAAGATCTACTGTTAAGGTAAGTTCTTATGTAACTGTTCTTTTATGTAAGTAAGAATTTACAGTAAGAGTAGATCTATGAGAGAATCTCCATTGGGCTATGGCGTACCTGTACCCAACCTCCTTCCTGCCTTTTCTTCTGAGGGACAATCCAGATGCTATGCCTAAGGCCTTATTTCATGCTTTCTATTTCCAGTCCCATTCCTCTCCTTGTGTGCTTTGTACTGGTTTGGTCTTCTGGTTCCTCACGGTAAGAGGCCCTCCAAGGCTTATTTCCAGCGGGGATCTGAGTAGTGTTGAGACCACCCATGTTATATAGGTGGCGATGGTGCACGTCATAGTGGGCCACCTGACACTCATGGCGTACAGTTCCAAAGGTGTGGCTCAATGGAGAAAACTCTCTTGAAAATCTACTGTTACAGTAAGTTATTACATAACTGTTCTTTCTGATTTGATTGTGTCACACGACTGTTAAGAACTCTTAACTTACAAAATGGAACTATTGGGTCAACATTGCCTTTTTTTTTAGCAAATGCTACTTGCGCCAGTTAAAGTACTCAAGTGCTCTCTTTAGCATGCCAAGTTCTGACATCTAGACTTCACCTTTTTTTCCTAGTTTATTATGGTAGGTGCAATAAAGCAAATAGCATAATAAACCACGGTTGCACTTCCTATCACAGGGACAGAATATTATTTGTACTTCCTTATTGGTTTCTTGTCAACATCATATGAGGCATAAACTGCATTCACAAGTTTATAAATGTTTTTCTTAGTTTAACACTTTCCAAATCTAGCAAGTATGGTTAAAAATTAACTTTTCCTTTTTATTTCTTGTGCCAGGTTAGGTAATTGAATACTTTAACTATTGATAGAGACCCGTGTTTTTCTTAAATAAGAAATCACAAGAAATTCAAGGTATAAAAAGAAATAAAATGAAAACAAACACATGAAAAAGTTAGAAAATTGCTTGTTTTTTTGGCAAAAACTAAATAAGTACTTGCAGCAGTTGTTGTTTAGGCTCTGTTGTTACCACAGAGATGGTCCGCAAGGAAGCAGTAGTGGAAATGTCTGATTCACAAAACCTTTCAAGAACACAGCATAATGCTGCTTAATACAATGTAGTATACTAGGAATGTGATTTCTAGTGTGTATAAGGTCATTTTGAGGTATTTTATGAATGTATGTGATAATCAGAAATAAAACTACATTTTCAGTGAATAAAAAGAAATAACATGAAATTCCAGAAAAATAAAATTAAAAATGATAAAAAAAATAAGAATTTCACAGGGCTTTAACTATTGGGTCAGTTGATTATCATGTAAAATCCATCTTATTTTTGCCATGTGTGCAGCTTATTCATTTTGCACATTAATGCTACACAGAGACCACTCTTTGAAATGTGGCCTCATAAGCCTTCTTAGGGTATGATTCATGGTTCTGATACCCTAGAAAGTGAGACTACTTTTACAACCCTAAGAGTGGTCTCTGCAACAGTATTATTATATCGTTGATCTAGGTTGATCAGTAATATATTAAAAGTGTAATAAAAATGCCCATGAACGAGCCTGTTTCCAGGGCACTTGCACATGAGACACTCCTTACAGAATAAGGGTGTCTAGCACGGGAGCACTCTGATTGGCTGGAGGCGCTTCCTCAATTTACGTGTGCACAACACGAGTTAACTCCACTCCTCTGCATTAGTTGTTCTGTTTAATTCTCACAGTTACTAGTGTTGGTTTTATTTACAGTATCTTAGCCTATTTTTATCCACACACTTTTGGGAAATCTAGAAACTAGATACATGGTCGCAGACTGCTGGGGCAAAATGGTTGCAGTGGCCACTTTGCACCCCAGGATTGCAAGCCTTTCCCTGCGCTCTTGCAGAGTGCATTGTGACTGTGCAGGGCATGTCACAGGGGCCAGCATGGTAAGACAGGGGTCAGCATAGTGATGAGCTGCTAAACCTTGCTTATTGGCTCTCCAGTCCCTGCACCCCAATCACAAGCCACAGAACACCAGCAAAGCAGTACAACCAGGACATGAGAAATAAATCTTAGTCCACCACCATTTACATTGCTATACAGAGCAATGCCACAGTCCTGTTTTGGATCAAATAAAATTGCTGTAAAAGCCTAGTATAGCACTGTAAATGGCGTTGAACTTACCTTTATTTCTCATGTCCTAGAGTGGATGCTGTACTGTGTTGCTGGTGATTAGCTGTTCATGCGTTAGCACTGCATGATTTTGTGAGTGGCCCTTCTTGCTGCAGTAAAGTAGAATTATTAAAAGCAACTGCACAGGGGACGCTGGCTTGAAACTGGAACAAAGGTTCTGGGAGGTGAAGGCATTAGTTTGGCAGTGCATCAGAACACAAAAGGGACAGGGCTAGAGTACGGGTTCTACTGGACACTAGGGAGAATTTTAACTTGTTGGAAAGGATGGTGGTGTACCAGACCACCAGAAATGATTGTAGACACCACACTGAGTGTAGTCCAGAAGCAAGCAAAATTAGGGGCAAAAGCATGACTATGGGAGTATCGCTAAGTTATATTTATTTATTTCAAAAGTTTCACTTAGAAAATACTGAGCTGCTAACAGCTCATTTCCAGATGCGTCCTGGGGATATGGTAAATAATGTACAGCAAATACAGTATATCAAGGAGCATAATCAAAAATTGAAGGCAGATCAATATAATAGATGTGAGTAGGCTTGGAAGGTTTCGATAAATCGGTAACTGTCGATAAATGTTGATTTCACTTCATACCCACATTCTGACAAAAATTTGTACATCGATATTAATCTATATATAGTTTTTACCTAAGAAACCTCCGCTAATTATAGATCTTAGTTCAAGAGTCAGCTCTTTCAACAGATAACACTGGTAGGACTGAAGCCGGTGGGTGGCGGACCCCACGGTAAACATCTAGCTAGTTGGTCTATGGCAGGGACCGCCTTCCCCGTCAGCCCGCCTCAACGCCATGTATGGTATAAGCGGGATGACGGTCCCCAGTGTCCTCCGTTCTTTTCCCATTGTCAAGTCGCATTGATTGGCTCCACGGATCACCTCTTGGTAGTTCAACTGCCATTTTGCCAAGATTTCTTAGCCAGATTTCTTGTTTCAACGAAAAAGTTAGCTTTTTCTGTCTTAATAGTTCTGCATGTCGCCTTCTCCGATGTCCTCCATCGAATGACACCCTTCCAAGTGTGCTCATGGCAACAACCTGCCCATGACGGCACTGGCCCGCCTGCTTTTGCCTCAGCTTCAGGCCCCACCACCATACTCCATGCCTGTCCGCACTGCCAGAACAGCAGGACTAGAATCTGCCTACACAGAAGGCTCTTCAGGCTTTCTTCACAGAACAATGTTTAACCACCATGCAGAAAGATTCCTCTTCAAGGGGATTACTTCCCATCAGAAACTTCAGGAAAGCACCACAAGTAGAAGAGGAAGGTGAGCGAGAAAAGGAGAGATCTCCCTCCAAATCCAGATCCTCAGGCTCCCGCTCTCCCTCCTGAGGCAGCTCTGACTCTGCTTCCCAGGTAACTCATTCTCCCTCCCAGCTAAGGGTTGTCAAACCCCCGCCCTGGTCCGGGCATCGGGAGCTAAAGACCATGGCTCCGGGTCCTTGAGCCCCACCCTACAGCCGCTTAAAGTCTGGCCTCCTGATCAGGCCTCAGGCTGGCACTCTGACCTCAGCAGGCACACCTCAGGACTGACATCAGTTCACTCCTGGTCAGCATCTGTCTCTGGTGCTGACTCCCGGGATAAACATAAGGCTTCCAGACACTCCTCCAGGAGATCTGCCTCACAGCCACCCAGGCCATCTAAGCCGCCATCAGACAAACGCCCAGCAACATCCACCAACAACACTTTACCGACGCCGCTGCTTCAGCGGCACCCGATCCAGTCCCCAACGCCACTGGTCCCCCGCCACAAGCTGATGAACGCCCGGGACGCAATCCTTCCAAAGACTGCCGGACGATGGCCTTGGACCAGGCGTCGGCTACCGACATCGGACCTGCCACTGTGACCCTGACGTTGCCACCAGGTCGCCCACTGTCGCCTGATCATGGCTCTAGGCTGGCGTCAGGCCCGACGACCCCATACGAACCTAAGCTCCATCCATCCCAGGTCAAAGACCTGTTTGGTTATTGGTGGAAACCATCAGGACGGACCTTCTGCCACCAAACCTTCCTCAGACAGAGGCCCCTCCCCCATTGATACTGGGGCCCCTCCCTCCACTGAGCCTCTGCCCCAGCCCCAGGCAAGGAAAGCTAGCCACAGACACCGCTCCAGGTCCCAGTCCGGGAGCCAAAACTCTTCTGAGTATAACAGGCACAAATGTCGGTGCACTAGGTCTCGGTCCTCCTCCTCCTCCTCCTCCATGGACTCTGACCGTTCCTCGGACTCTTCTTCCTCGGTACCCTCGTTTGTTGGGGACCTGTTCCCGTAGACCCAAGGGGCACTCCCAAGTTACTGCTGGATGATCCCTCCTTCATGGAGATTATGCACCATATTCAGGCCAACGTGGGCTGGGAGACAGAGGATCTTGAACTGGAGGGACTCCATTTGGCCAGTTACTTGCGCCAAAAAGACTCGAAGCCGGTGGTCATCCTGCCCTTGGTGGATACATTCGCAGATGTCACCAAGGTGGCCTGGAATCACTCTCACACCTCTTCTGCGGTACCTAGAAAGGCGGATCACCTTTATAGGGCCCTGAAGGAGGAACCCTTTCTGGTCGAGCAGCCTCTGACGAACTCTGTAGTCATCTCAGCTGCCCATGACAGATCCCAGAGGCTGACAAATCTTAGCATATAGCCTCCGGATAAAGAATCTAAGCAACTAGATGCTATGAGGAATAAGGTTTATTCATCAGCGTACATATACCATACAGTGTCTTAATTTTTTAGCATATATGGTACAGTTTCAGAATGGCCTTTGGGAACAAGGATCGAATTGTTGAACAGATCCCAGACTGCCTGCAGAAGGCTGAGCTGGAAAAGCTGCAACAAACAGGCTCGGACGGGCACGCATGTCCTCTGGTCAACCCACGACTCAGCGGACACGACGGGCACGGGCCGCCGCCACAGGAGTGTGTGTCTGAAGTCATTCGTCTCCAGGTCCAGACTTTGCCCAGGATGTCCAAACTAACATCTCGATGCACCATTTAATGGTTCCGTCCTCTTCGGTCGGGATTCCAAGAGGATCATCACTAAGTTGTAGGATCCAGGCAAGGCCATTCGGTCTGTACATTCCATGTATACGCCGAAACAAAGGCTCTTTCGAAAGACTTGTTTTTTATTTATTTAGTTAGTTTTTGTTGACCGGGTAAGTGCACTAGACAGATTCTTGCCTATTTTCAGGCACGGCCCAAAGGGAGGGTGATACAGTTGAATGCCAACTGACCTTAAACCACATTAAGCTGTTGGTGGTATTTTTAGTGAATGAGGGGTAAATTTGGCCAAGACACCGGGGAAAATTCCATTACTCTTTTTCAAGAAGTGCCATGGGATCTTTAACATCCACCTGAACTACCACCAGAACAGGCAAATGGGACCTCGGTTTAACGTCTCATCTGAAAGATGGCATCTCAGGAGTGCAGCACCCCCTCATGCTGCACTACAGTGTCAGTATTGGGATATTAACCAAAGTGCCTGGTGTGGATAGAACCCACAGCCTCTCTGATCTCCCGGTCTCAGAGGCGCAGTGTGTTACCTGATGAGCCACTGACATGGCTTTTTGTGGAAAAGGGAGACAACAGTCTCATTTTCAGCCACAGCAACAACAGAGAGGTGACTGTGGCCGCAAGGGCCCATCAAGAGGCTCTGCTGGATCCGGGTCTCAGGCTCCTCTCCTCCCACTACAGCCTGACTCTAGCCAGACCCGCCTCCTCCTGTAACCCACACAGGAGGCGGTCGGAGGTTGCTTTTCTCTGCATCACGGGTTGGCAAAAGGTCATCTCCAACCAATGGGTCCTGCAAATGATTGACCACGGGCAGTCGACTGAATTCATCCAGATGCCACCAGACATGCTCCCACCTCCCTCCCGCTGTTCCCCGGCCCACGCAGAACTCATCCGGGGCAAAATTCAGGCTCTTCTGCTCAAGAGGGCTATAGAGCCTGTTTTTCTCTCTCAGAAGGAACAGGATTCTATTTGCACTTCTTCCTTGTGCCCATAAGATGGAGGATCTACGCCCCATCCTGGACCTCAGCGACCTCAATCAGTTTGTTGAGCACAAATGGTTTCTCATGGTCACTCTGCAGGGCTTACTGTCCATGATTCATCTGGGGGATTGGCTAGCGTCACTGGATATGCAGGATGCATATCTTCGTATCCTAATAGCCAAATCTCACAGGAGGTTCCTCAGGTTCGAGTTTCAAGGAAGACATTACCAATTCAGAGCATTGCCCTTTGGTCTATCATCAGCCCCAAGGGTTTTTACCAAATGCCTGGCAGTGGTTGCAGCAGCCCTCTGGAGGAAAGGGTACTACGCTTTCCCTTGCCTGGATGACTGGCTATTGACAGTGTCATCCAGCCGCAGCTGCAGTGCACAATGCAGGACACCTGTTCTTTTTCAGAGAACTGGTATCACCATCAATGCAGCGAAGTCCTCCTTGCTCCCGACTCAATCCTCCAGTTCATCAAGGTATTGCTCAACGCTACTCAGGGCAAGGCCATTCTCCCAGAGGACCAGCCACTTTGACTCCATGGACTGCCGCCAGGTTTGTCCTTCCTCAGGGTGTCAGGCAGGATGCTCCTCATGCTCTTGGGCCACATGGCTGTCTCCATCATTACAGCCCCCCAACAAGACTGCATATGGGGATGATTTAGTGGAGTCTGAGAGTCCTGTGGCACCAGTGTTGGGACGATCTAGATCAACCAGTCTATATACCAGAACCGGTCCGTCAGGAGCTCCACTGGTGGTCAAGCCCTAAGCCACTCCCACACGCAACCACTCCCCTACACGCACCTGAGGTGGTTGAAAATTACCATCTCCCCAAATTACCATTTGCAGGTTATTTTTACTGCAGCTAGAGGGTTGCTAACATTTCTCCTCCTCCAAACCTTAATTAAACACCCAAACCAACATGATAGTTTCACTAAACCTTTCTTCTCTTCCCTGTGGCACTGGTTTTCTTCACTTATAAATCAGCTCTACAGATTACCTTATGCACAATATGGCTACTAAAACCTGTGCAACACTTCTTCTTTTGTCCTTTCTCCTCAACCTCCTACCAGTCCAAATCCTAGCCAACTGCCAAAATAATCCTCTCGGTTGTACACTAACTCCAAACCCTAGGCGCCCCCGGTGCAAACATCATTGCAATATGCCTGGAACCCTTTCCCACTCATTATACCTCAAAAACTTATATACCACTTAGCCTACTCGCTGCATAAATCCTCGGTGATCACATTTCCCATGCTTACCCCTTTTGCCCATCGTAAACGGTGGTACTTTCTCCTCCTAGCGTTATTGTTGGCAGGAGACATAGAGCCTAACCCTGGACCCGTCATCACAACCGTGACTCCAAATAGTGAAACTTGGCTAAACTCAAAGGGACTATGTATTGTGCACATGAATATCAGGAGTCTCCTTCACAACCTAACTGAACTCGAGGCATGGGTTGCACGGAATCACCCAGACATCCTCTGCCTGTCAGAGACCTGGTTAAAACCCTCCACTGCCGACCCGCTAAGTGCTCTACCTAACTATAATCTTATGAGGCAAGACAGGTCTATCCCTAAGCGTGGGGGTGGAGTTGCCATCTACTGCAAACAACACCTGCAGCTAATCCAAAACTCACTACCTACCCTATCTCCCTGTGAAACACTCCACGCTACACTCCTATTAGGCTCAAAGAAATTACAAATAGTCTGTGCCTACAACCCCCCTGCAGGAGGGATAAAAGGACTTGAAGACCCCCTTCTACAAGTTGACAGCACCATCGGCCGAAATGAGGTCCTAATACTAGGTGACATGAACCTCAACTGGTCCGGCAAATCTAATCAAGCCTCCCACACATTAGTACAAGGCCACAACTTTCACCAGTTGATCTCTGACCCTACCAGGGTAATGGCCCCCCCTAAGACCAGTACACTCATTGATTGGGTTCTTACAAACCACCCTGATAGCATCAGTTGCTCTGGTACCCTTCCGGATGTAATCAGTGATCACTCCCCGATCTACTGCATCTGGCGCTCGAATAATAGACCATCCCCACCCCCCAAACTTATCACTTTCTGCAATTTCGCTAGTTTCACTCCCATTCATTTCTCTCACGACCTTTCAACAATTGACTGGACCCCTGTTCATATTGCACCTAATGTCCAAACTGCCCTTGATAGTTTCCTTGACATATTTAGTCAGCTACAAGACACCCATGCCCCTCGGATTACTAGGCGTTTTCGAGGTACCCAGACCAAATGGCTAACAAAAGATCTGCTAACCCAGATAAGGGCCAGAGACAAGGCCTGGCATTGCTTTAAATCTATGGGGATGCAGTCTGATTACTGCCACTACCGCTCTCTAAGAAACGCCTGTAAAAGAAACATCCATCTTTCCAAAAGCTCCTTCTGCAAGGACCTTTTAACAAAAGCCTCCGGGGACTCCAAGAAATTCTGGTCAACTATAAAAACCTTTCTGGGCTCTAATCACAAGGCCCATACAAATGACATGCTGATTAATGGCATACATTGCAATAACCCATTAACCATTGCTAATTCTTTTAATCAGCATTTCTCAGACCTAACCAACTACCTGACCTCTTTCCCTACTGGTCACAATACTCGCCACAGTGTGACACCTATCATCCACCTCCGAATCCCCCCTTCAGGTTTCGGAGCATTCCAAAAAGAGAAGTTTTACAACTACTACTCTTCATTCCTGACAATACCAGCCCAGGATCGGATGGTCTTGAACCCAGGCTCTTGAAGGTTGCTGCCCCTTTCATTGTCTCCCCTCTTAACCAAAATCTTCAATATGTCCCTACGCTATGGTTCAGTCCCAGACATATGGAAAATTGCTAAAGTCACTCCCATTCCCAAAAAAGGAGACCCCAAGGAAATCAAAAACTACCGTCCCATTGCCATACTCTCTGTACTAAGCGAAATCCTTGAAAAACTAGTCTCCACCCAATCTATAGAGTACCTTCAAAAATACAACCTCCTGTCAAGCGCCCAACACGGATTTCGCAAAGGTCATAGTACCACCACTGCCCTACTAAAACTAACGAGTGACATCTATTCTTCCATGGACTCAGGTCTACTGACAGGTGCAGTTTTCATTGACCTAACTAAAGCTTTCGACCTGGTCAACCACACGCTTCTTCTTACGAAATTACGGTCTTTTGGTTTCTCATCAGACACCGTCACATGGTTCAATAGCTATCTGACTGATAGACAGCAAGCAGTGGTCTTCAACTCAGCCATCTCGGATCTTGCTCCAATCCACGTTGGACTACCTCAAGGTTCCATACTTGGCCCTCTACTTTTCACGATGTTCATTAATGACATCCCTTTCTCTGCTACTAACTGCTCATCTTTGCTCTACGCTGATGACTTGGTTATCTACCACAGTGCAAAAACTTCTGATATCCTAAATCATACCCTTGCCATGGACTATGCAAATATTCAAACCTGGCTCACTAATAGCAAACTCGTCCTCAACACTAGTAAATCCTACTCAGTGTTATTTGGCTCACCGGCAAGGCTCAAATCTAATCCCACTCCTCTTATTATCTCATGCGTCGACAGCTCCCCACTGCCCTCTGCCAAATCTTTCAAATATCTTGGTGTTACCCTTGATGATTCTCTTAACCTCTACCAACACATCTCCACCATCTGTAAGTCGGTTAACGCCAAGTTAGGAAGCGCCTATCGCACTAGCTATACCTCACTCCCCCAGCCAGGCTAGCAGTGGCTCAAGGATTCCTTCTGCCAGCCCTGGCATATGGCTCTGCAATCTATCTATCCATAGCTAAATCCTCCCTCCACAAATGGGACACCACTTACAATAATATCAGCCGCTATGCCTCTGCATCACCGCGTTTCAAGCACCACTGCCAACTCTATCAGGACCTAAAATGGCTTAGCCCCTCTGCCTATCGTCTGCAGACCTTTGGGTCACTAATAGACGGTGTTACTAGAACTGGCCTCCCCTATCCCTCTCCTCGGCACTGGAGCTACAACCTCTCACCTATGAGCTACGATCAAATGATAAAGCCCCCCTGCTTATACCAAGATGCAGAACTAACATGGGCACACGTGCTTTCTCTTATACAGCTCCTAAATATTGGAACTCTATACCTTCCTCTATCCGTCAAGCATCCACTCATGCTACCTTTAAAAACTACACTGTGAATACCTACACACTCTAGACCCCTGCACATGCTTTAACCCACCTTGAACCTACACCCCCCCTTCTTTATCTTCAGTTTATTTCTCCTACCTGCTTACCTCTTCCCCTTCCTCTCCTACTTCCTCACCTATCCACTCTCTTACCCCTCCCTCTCCTCTCTCCCCACCTTCTTTTCCCTCTCTCCCCTAGCCAATTACCCTTATAGTTTGGCACTTATTGAATCTGTACTGCTCTACCTATCTCCTTTTAATGCATCTCCTGTGTTACCACACTCCAAACTATTATTTGTTCTCACAGTACTCTTACTTGCATTATTCTTTTTATCAAAATGTGTTTATCAAACATTCAAAGCATTGTTGTTTCTCACTCTGACTGTACTGCTGTCATGTGCCGTGTCACATGTATACTATTCTTTTGTCGAAGTACCTGTATCAAATATCCAAATACAGTTGTTTCTTCACTCTGATTGCATAGTTTCCATGTGCTGTGACACATGTGTATTGTTTTGTCTGTAAATTGTCTTCTCCTGGGTCGTGCCTGAAAATAGGCATTGTTTTGCCTAGTGCACTCACCCGGTTACCAAAAGCAAAATAAATAAAAAATAAATAAACATCCCCTTCTCTGGCAAAAGGGCTGCCCTTCCAGAGAGCACAACGCTGGCTCATATCTTGACGTCAGATGCTTCCAGCACGGGTTGGGACGCAGATATGGGTGTCTACAGGACACAGGGCTGTTGGTCCGTAGATGAGGAGCTTCTTCACATTAACGTCCTGGAGATGAGAGCCGTCCTGTACGTCTTGCAGGCATTGAGTACCGTGCTCCTCCCGGGACACCTACTGATTCATATGGACAACATGCAGTGGTGTTTTACCTCAACAGACAGGGAGGCATTCACTCATACCCCCTTTGTCAAGAAGCAGTGAGAGTATGGAACTGGGCCATAGTTCACTGCCTGGACATCTTGGTGGTTCACATCCCAGGGGTTTAAAATACTCTGGCCGATGCACTCAGCAGGACAAGGTCCAGAGTGCAAAAGTAAGCCCTTCTGCAGTCTGTCACAGAAGATGTCTTCGACAGATGGGGCAGATCAGAACTAGACCTCTTTGCATCCCCTACTAACGCAAAGTTGCCCAATTTTTGCTCACTAGATCCTGGCCTGGAGTTTTCTGGTGAGATGCGTTGTCCCTCTCCTGGAGGGGGAGGTTCCTCTATGTGTTCTTTCCTTTCCTGCTTCTGCAGAAGGTCCTTCTCAAGCTTCAAGTGGATGGAGCGGTACGCCACAGCATAGAAACATAGAATTTGACGGCAGATAAGGACCACTTGGCCCACCCAGTCTGCCCATTTCCCTACCTGATGGATAAGCTGCAGATCCTAGTTAACCAGCAGCCTACTTCTTCCTACCCCCACCCCCTAGAATTGCCTTATGACTGTCCCATGCATGCTTGAATTCCACCACTGTTTTTGACTCCGCAACCTCCTCTGGAAGGCCGTTCCATACATCCACAATCCTCTCTGTGAAAAAATACTTCCTTACATTACCTCTGAGCCGCCCTCCTTCTATCTTCAAATTGTGCCCCCTTGTTCTTGCACACCTCTTTTTTTGAAAGATGCTACCCACTTGGACTTTGTTGATTCCCTTGAGGTACTTGAAAGTTTCTATCATGTCCCCCCTCTTCCTCCTTTCCTCGAGGCTATACATATTAAGCTCCTTAAGTCTCTCTCTTCATATGTCTTCCGGTGCAGACCCTGCACCATTTTAGTTGCCCTCCTCTGGACTGCTTCCATGCCACACAGCTCTCACTTGGTCTCCCAGGACAGTGGGACACTGGTTCACCCAGACCTGCGGTCATTGCATCTCCATCCATAGCTCCTGAGGACCTAGCCATGTCACGCTTTGGTGTCTTGGACAGGGTTGCAAATGTTGTGGTGGCTGCCAGAAAACCCTCCACCACAGCTACCTATGCCATGAAATGGAAGCATTTCTGCCTCTGGGCTACTGCCCACTGTCTAGACCCTTTGGCCTGTTTCATGAGCTTGAGCCATGAGTACCTGCTGTCGCCTCAGATTTGGGGTTGGGCTACCATCAATCAAAGTCTATTTGTCTGCAGGGCAGAACTGTGGCACAACTGTACCTCATCCACACCTTTCATGGGCATTCTCCACATGAAACTTCCCATCAGGGACCCGGGTTCCCCTTGCGACCTCCTGTTCGTGCTGGAAAAGCTTACCTTACCCCATTTGAGCCACCCACGGTTCTTGGCTTCACCTCCTTTCCTGGAAAGCATTGTTTTTGTTGCCATTACTTCAGCTCGAGGATTTACGAGCTCCAGGCTCTGATGTGTAAAGAACCTTATTTGGTATTCCACAAGGACCAATCCTAAGTTCTTATCAAAGGTGGTGTTCGAGTTGACCTGAATCAGGACATACACCTTCCAGTGTATTATCCAGAACACTCAAACTGGGGTGAGGCTATTCTCCACACACTGAACGTCCACCGCATTTTACGATATAATCTCTAGAACATGAGAGTTCAGACGCTCTAATCAACTTTTTGTTTCCTTTGCCCTCAGGATCCAGAGGGCTCCTGTAGCCAAACAGACCCTCTCCAAATGGCTGGTAAACTGTATCTCTTTTTGTTACCAGAAATATGACAAACCCCTGCTAGGCTCAATAAAGAGTCACTTCACAAGGGGAGTGGCGGCATCTTTCGCCGCTTTAAGAAACATGTCTGTGGCTGACATATGCTCGGCCACCACATGGAATTCGGTCCATACTTTCATCAGGCATTACCATCTTGACATTGCCTCCAGATGCAGAGCGGGCATTGGCCTTGCTGTTTTGCAGGGACTCCTCTCTTTAAGGTATCATCCTCTCTGTTTTTTATCTACTTCCTCCACCTGGGATTAGTCTGGTTCTCCTGTACTGCTTGGCACTCAGTCCTACCAGTGTTACCTGCTGCAAGAGCTGACTCTCAAGTAAGATAGTACAGTTATGTAAGAATTTACTGTAACAGTAGATCTTCATATGCCGCCTGATGGAGAGTGGTTCATAGGTCCCAAGTTTCAGCAACTGGAATGCTGGTCACCATGGGGCAGCTTGGAAAATGATGAACCTTTTAAAGTACAGTTACAATCAATAAAAGAAGGTTGAAATAGCATTGGTTATTAATTTATTATTTCATTTGCAACTTGGAAGTCCCAATGAAGTGTACTATAAGTGACTTCAGTTTTTTAAATCATCCAAATACTTGAATCCACTGACTTCTACATTCACATGCTTATTCTCATGAAACATCATGGCAACACAGATCACAAAATTAACATTCACCATGCTATATTAATATTAACAACAATAACATTGGTTAATTTCCAGCTATGTATTTGCAACTTGAATTCCCATCAATGGGGTGTGCTGCAGACAAATGACAGTTTTACATCACTGAAACTGTTCAATCCACTTACTTTCTACAGCAGAAAGACTAGCATTGATCATATAACAATAAAGGAAAAAGAAACCAACATTGGTTAATTTCAGATTATTTGAAACTTGAATTCCATCAGTGTGTGGTAATATAAGTGACAAACTTCAGTTTTGACATCACCCTAACAGTTTTATCTTCTAACTTATTCGCATGAAACATGGCCAGAGATCATGAAAGTTGGTATATTACTAACACTCCTCCATCAAATGTTCACTCATCATTTTGGGAGTATGGTCAGCATTGTAGTTTGAGGCAGCACGCTTAGCCTTTCTGAGAGAGATTTACTATGGACAAATTTGTAGCACGGTGTTTTGTTGAAATGATTGGTCTTGCAAGTTAGAATGGATGGGAGTGTTGTTCAATTTGATAGGCTTGATCTTAAGGTAGTCTTGTTTTTGGCAACAGTAGAAAATATACGATCTTCCCTTGTCAGTCTTCACCATTCATTACTGCTGGGTGTAGCGGAGAACATACAGTAGAAACATAGACTTTGACGGCAGATAAGGACCGCTGGCACACCTTAGTCTGCCCATTTCCTTACCTACTGATGGGTGCAGATCCTAGTTAACCAACAGCCTATTTCTTCCTTCCCCCACAAGAATTGCCTTATGTCTGTACCATGCAATCTTGAATTCTCCCACCATTTTTATACCGAACAATCTCCTCAGGAAGGTAGTTCCATGCGCCCACCACCCTCACTGTGAAAAAAATACCTCCTCACATTGCCCCCTCAGTCGCCCCTCTATCTTCAAATTGTGTCCCCTTGTTCTTGCACGTCTTTTTCTGAAAGATACTACTCTCTTGGACTTTGTTGATTCCACTGACGTACTTAAAAGTTTCTATCATGTCCCCCTCTCCCTTCTTTCCTCAAAGGTATACATGTTAAGCTCCTTTAGTCTCTCCTCGTATGGCTTCTCTTGTAGACCCTGCACCATTTTAGTTGCCCTCCTCTTGACTGTCTCCATCCTGTCTATGTCTTTGCAGAGATAGGGTCTCCAGAACTGGACACAGTACTCCAGATGGGGTCTCACCAACTGTGTACAGAGGGATACCAACTTTTCTATTTTCTGCTGGTGATGCCTCCTATACATCCCAGTATCCCCCAGCCCTCCTTACTGCCTTCTCACATTGCTTGCTAATCTTAAGGTCATCTGATATGATTACCCCAAATATCTTTCCATTTTGTTGTTGTTACTACCCCCCATTGGGTACTCTTCCCTGGTTTTTGTTTCCCAGGTGCATTATTTGCACTTCTTTGTCATACTCTGACCATTCCTCCAACCTTGCCAAGTCCCTTCTCATCCTTTCCACCCCCATCGTGTATCAGCCCTGTTGCAGATCTTTGTGTCTTCTGCAAAGAGGCGTGCTTCCTTCAATCCTCTGCAATGTCTTTTATAAAGACATTAAAAAGGACTAGACCCAGTACTGAACCCTGTGGTACCCACTAGTAATCCCCCATTCTTCAGAATGGACTCATATATGTTACCTTCTGTGTCCTGTTGTCCAGCCAGTGTTTTACCCAGGCTAATACCACCAGGATGCCATCTTCGCCACGGGTAGTTTTTTTTTTTTTTTGAGGGAGTTGGCGCCTGTGGCTCCACCCCATGTGGCTGACGACTGCGCGGAAGCACGGGGTTAGCTGTTAGGCGCCCTCCATCCCAGTTCTGTTTCTCCCACTGGCCGAGGTCACACTGCGCGCATTCCAAACAGTTGCTGCATCATTAGGCCTTCGTCTTTTGACACTATTTTCTTCTCCATCCCGGTTCGAGTTCATCCCAACACCGTTGAAGACTCCGGTAAGACCATTCTTTTACTTTTATCGATGGCACTGGGATCTTTTGCTAGTTTTTCAGTATTTATTTCTCATCATGTCCAGTTCTGGGGCGAAAAGAAAATCAAAAACGGGCCATGCCCCATGCGTCAGTGCTCCGGTGGCCGGCATTTTTCCGTTACGGATCGGCATGATATTTGCTTGCGGAGCCTGGGACCCAGTCACGATATGGATCATTGTGATGCCTGCTTCTCTATGGACCACAGCGTTTTAGTATTACAGCATTTAAAGTCGGCAGGGCCCACCGACTTTAGGGCAGCGTCGTTGTGGGTTTCCCAAGGCCAGGACTTGAGCCTTTCCTCCGTCCTCTCGCTGGTCTATACGGCCCAGCGAGGAGGAGGCCTCCAGTTCTAGCCTTGCTGAGGAGGAGGCTTCTATGTGGTGCTGGAGGAGCAACACAGTTCCCTCTAGAGTCGCATTGCTGGCACCGCCCAGCAGTCATCTCTTAGGGTGCAGGCTCCCCAGTGTTGCAGCTCATGGTGCTGGTAGCACCGCCCCGGATCCCAGCTGTTCACGGGCGGTGGCGATCAGGATGGTGCTGTGGGTGGCACTGTGTCCCATGGCAGCTGCTTGTGGCGCCACTACCAGGGGTTCTCCTGGGGTCACTAGTCTGGAGGTCCGCCTGGCCACCTCCTCTTCAGAGGGGGCGACTCTGAGGTGGATCTGGACTGGCAGTCTGACTCTTTAGAGTCGAAGGAACCCCTGTGGGGCGTGGCCCAGCAGCCCTATCCCTGAGTCCCTGGAGCCTGTTGCCAGGAGGATCCTCCGGCTGGGGGTCGCCACAGATTTCTTGGGGCAACAGCTCAGGGGCTTAGGGGTGGGGTGCCCTCCTCTGGGGAGGTCAGGCAGCTGCCATCTCTGGTGCTGCTGCGGCCCTCTGGGGGGTCCCTCACTTGCAGCCTCCTTCGGGGCCTGTGGGTTGGGGAACCCACCTCACTGGGACCGAGGAAGAGGGCTGCCTCGAGTCTGAGGGGTTGAGAGGTCAAGTGAGGTGCAGCAGCCCCTTCCACCACTCCGCGAGGGAGGTGGGAGACATCGCAGTAGTGAGCCCTGCCTTTCCCTTAAGGTTTCGGAAGCACCTTTGTTTGGCAGCGCAGAAGGTTACCCTTCTGGACACATGCAACCCCAGGCGCGTCATAGGGGAGACTCCCCTTCAGGGCTCTTCCGGAGTTTGCCTTCCCAGAATCAACCTTCGCAACCTGGTATGGTCTCAGGGCCACCTCGTATGGTGGGATCAGCCACTGGATTTCACAGCCCTGGCAGAGATCGAGCACTCTCAGTGCGGTGCCGATTGCCCATCCTCTGCAGACACCTTCTCCTCTCCCGGGCCATGGGGTGCTTAACCTGGGAGATGTTCAGAGCCACTGTGGTGGCCTTTCCTACCTACGTTAGGGCCATGGATGAAAGGGTCTTCTGCCTGTCCCTCCCGCTGCAAGAGTCCTCTGGACATTCAAGCTCCTCATCCTCCTCCTTCTGATGGAGAGGAACACTCTGTCCACCTGTCTTCCAGTGCTGATTTCACTGAATATCAGTGATTCCTTTCGAGGCTGGTACAGGAGCTTCGCATCTCCCATGTTCTGAGAACCAATACCGAGTGGGGGATGCGCCCATTCCTTAGTGAATTTAGTGCTGACCAGCTAGTGGTGCCCTCTTGGCCCATCACCTTCCAAGAGGCGTCTGTCTGCAGCTGGCAGTCTCCAGACTTCCCTTCTCCAGCACTGGCAGACTGCAGGAGACGGTATTGTGCCCCACAGGAGTCTCTAGGTTCCCTACCTCACCCTTCTTAGGGCCTGACGTCCCTAGACACTCCCTCCGGGCCTCAGCGCCTGGCACATGACCGACCCCGGATCCGGATTCCGCAGAATTCAGCCAGTGGGGATGAAGGTTTTCTTCGGCTCATACGTTGGATGTGCATAGGTTCACATCACGCACACCATGCTGCCTATAACAGGCATCTGTGGTCGATGTTAGCTCAGGTGCTAGCATCTTTGTCTGATACGGAGCAATCTGGACAGGTCATTGCCCTTTCTGCTCAGGGTCTGGAGCTAGCAGGGCACCAGACAAGGGCGTCTTACAACGCCAATGAGGTGGCTTCCAGGCTGACAGGGACAGCAGTCTGCATTAGGCGGACGGCATGGCTTCGTCTCTCCAGATTGTCACCCGTTGCCCAGTGTAGGGGGATCTCCTCCACTTTAGAAACAGAAACATAGAATTTGACGGCAGATGAGGACCACTTGGCCCACCTATTCTGCCCATTTCCCTACCTAATGAATAGACTGCAGATCCCATTAACCAACAGCCTACTTCCTCCTACCTGTCCATTAGAATTGCCTTATGTCTGTTCTATGCATTCTTGAATTCCTCCACTGTTTTTGAGTCCACTACCTCCTCAGGAAGGCTGTTCCATGTATCCACAACCCTCTCCGTGAAAAAATACTTCCCACATTACCTCTGAGCTGTCCCCCTCTATCTTCAAATTGTGCCCCCTTGTTCTTGCACATCTCTTTTTCTGAAAGATGCTACCCTCTTGGACTCTGTTGATTCCCTTGAGGCATTTTAAAGTTTCTATCATGTTCTCCCTCTCCCTCCTTTCCTCGAGGCTATACATCTTAAGATCCTTTAGTCTCTCTTCATATGTATTCTGGTGCAGGCCCTGCACCATTTTAGTTGCCCTCCTCTGGACAGCCTCCATCCTGTCTCTGTCCGTGGGAGATGAGGTCTCCAGAACTGGATGCAGAACTCCAGATGGGGTCTCACCAACTGTCTGTACAAAGGGATAGAAACATAGAATTTGACGGCAGATAAGGACCGCTTGGCCCACCCAGTCTGCCCATTTCCCTGCCTACTGGATAAGCTGCAGATCCTAGTTAACCAGCAGCCTACTTCTTCCTACCCCCACCCCCTAGAATTGCCTTATGACTGTCCCATGCATGCTTGAATTCCACCACTGTTTTTGACTCCACGACCTCCCCCAGAAGGCCGCCCATGCATCCAGCACAACCCTCTCTGTGAAAAATACTTCCTAAATTACCTCTGAGCCGCCCCCCATCCTCAAATTGTGCCCCTTGTTCTTGCACACCTCTTTTTCTGAAAGATGCTACCCTCTTGGACTTTGTTGATTCCCTTGAGGTACTTGAAAGTTTCTATCATGTCCCCCCTCTCCCTCCTTTCCTCGAGGCTATACATATTAAGCTCCTTAAGTCTCTCTTCATATGTCTTCCGGTGCAGACCCTGCACCATTTTAGTGCCCTCCTCTGGACAGCTTCCATCCTGTCTATGTCTTTGTGAGATTGGGTCTCCAGAACTGCACAGTACTCCAGATGGGGTCTCACCAGCTGTCTGTACAGAGGATAATAACTTCCTGTTTTCTACTGGTGATGCCTCTCCTGTACATCCCAGTATCCCCCAGCCTCCTTGCTGCCTCTCACATTGCTTGCCCACCTTTAGGTCATCTGATATGACTACCCCCAGGTCCCTTTCCATTTTGTTGTTGTTAGTATCTCACCCCCCATTGTGTACTCTTCCCCTGGGTTTTTGTTTCCCAGGTGCATTACCTTGCACTTCTTAGCATTGAATCTAAGCTGCCATACATTTGACCATTCCTCTAACCTTGCCAAGTCCCTTTTCATCCTTTCCACCCCCCTTGTGCATCAACTCTGTTGCAGATCTTTGTGTCATCTGCAAAGAGACATACTTTTCCTTCCAGTCCCTCTGCAATGTTGCTTATAAAGACATTGAAGAGGACCAGTCCTAATACTGAACCCTCTGGTGCCCACTAGTAACCCCTTTCTTCAGGTGGACTCCATTTACTATTACTCTCTGTGTCCTATTCTCCAGCCAATTTTTACCCAGGCTGTCATCTTGGGACCCACTCCCAGGCTAGCTAACTTGTATATTAATCTTTTGTGTGGGACTGTGTCAAATGCCTTGCTAAAGTCTAGGTAGGCCATGTCCACAGCCCCTCCCTGATCTACTACTTTGGTCACCCAGTCAAAGAAATCTATCAGATTTGTCTGGCATGACCTTCCTTCTGTGAATCCATGCTGCCTGGGTACTGTGCCCTCTGGCCCCTAGATACTGGACAGTTCTTTCCTTCAGAAGTGTTTCCATCATTTTCCCTACCACTGAGGTTAAACTAACAGGTCTGTAGTTTCCTGCTTCTGCCTTGCTCCCACTTTTGTGAAGGGGAATCACATCTGCCCTCCTCCAGTCCTCGGGTACCACCCCATCCTCCCATGATTTGTTAAACAGGGTAGTCAGTGGTGTCACTAATTCTACCCTTAGTTCTTCCTGTTTTCTACTGGTGATGCCTCTCCCTGTGCATCCCAGTATCCCACCAGCTCTTCTTCCTGCCTTCTCCCATTGCTTGCCCACCTTAAGGTCATCTGATATGACTACCCAGGTCCCTTTCCATTTCTGTAGTTGTTATTATCTCACCCCCCATTGTGTACTCTTCCCCTGGATTTTTGTTTCCCAGGTGCATTACTTTGCACTTCTTTGCATTGAATCTAAGACACCATATATTTGACCATTCCACCAACCTTGCCAAGTCCCTTTGCATCCTCTCCACCCCACCTTCTGTATCAACCCTGTTGCAGATCTTTATGTCATCTGCAAAGAGACATACGTTTCCTTCCAGTCCCTCTGCAATGTCACTTATAAAGACATTAAAGAGGACCAGTCCCAGTACTGAACCCTGTGGTACCCCACTAGTAACCCCCCTTTCTCCAGAGTAAACTCCGTTTACTATTAACCTCTGTATCCTGTTGTCCAGCCAATGTTTAACCAGGCTTCAGCTTGGTACCCACTCCAAGGCTGGCTAACTTGTATATTAATCTTTGTGTGGGTCTGTGTCAAATGCCTTGCTAGTCTAGGTAGGCCATGTCCACTGCCCCTCCCTGGTCTACCACATTGGTCACCCAGTCAAAGAAATCTATTAGATTCATCTGACATGACCTTCCTACTGTGAATCCATGCTGCCTTGGGTCCTGTGCTTTCTGGGGGACCCACCTTTTCCCCACAGAGTAAGGAGGATTCTTCAGGGTGCCTCCTTCCCCAGCAATGGGGACACTTCCTCGTTCTGAGCAGTCTTAGACCTTGCTCGGTCTAGTACAGCTAGGGTCTCCTCCTCCTGCAGGCTGGGGATCTGTTCCCTCAGGGCTGTGCCAGGTCCCTCTGGGGCTTGGTACTCACCAGCAGTAATGAATGGTGAAGACTGACAAGGGAAGATACAAAAATTACATATCTACCATAATTCTTGATCTTCTCTTGTATCTTCACCATTCATTACTGATTCCCACCCACCATCCCTCATGGGCCCCAATTCTTGGGTGTCACCTCACCCTGCTCGCTCTCCCCCTCCTTGAGGCCAGTTGGGTCTGCGTTCCCCTGGTACCTCAGAGCTCTCTGTTCCTTCTCTAAAGTCACAGAGCATTCACCCTGGAGGATGGCAAATAAGGTCTTTGCCCTGAACCCTCTGAGGGAACTCCCTCTGATTCTCTTTACAATTACTAGGGTGTCCCCCGCATGGGGCTTGACTAATCCTCCGGTGTATGTCACCTTCTAGCCGTCATTGTTCTGTTGCAGTCCTAAGAGAGTCCGTGGGAGTTTCCTCCCTCTCTTTCTTATAGCATGGTTGTCCCTTGGTCCTCTTCCTCTGAAGTGGGGACTACACCAGTATTTCCGTGGGAAAACCCCTCCAGAATTCTTTCCCTACGCCTAAGTCAGGACTCACTACCCCCCTTCCCGGGACAGTCTACATGACCTAGGCTGTAAGGTTTAATAACGTTTTGGATAAAGGAGGTGAGGAAGGGTCTGCCTTCTCCAAGTCTAGCAAGACCATTAATCCCCTTTGGACCTTGGTTTGATAACCTCTTATCTGGTGGGATCCTTGCTCCCTTGTCTTCGAATCCTGCAGGGATTCGAAACACTCAAGCCAACCCGGCCCGGTGGCACTGAGGCTGAGGCATTGGACGCCTTACCTCGCTCCGCGGTGACCCATGTTCAGAAGCAGTACTGGTCATCAGGGTGGCAAGGGTGGAGAAGGATGGAAGCCCAGCTGCTGCTCTCCTTCTCCGGTGGGGAGACCACAGCTCCCACCACAATACCACTACCTAGGGGAGCTTGGGTGGAAGGTGCAGTAAAGAGTAGCAGGAACAAGCGTCTGATGCCAGCAGGGGCTGGAGTGGGAGGCACGTCTCCAGCGCATCTCCTGGCTCCTTGAACCCATTGCATGCTGGCATCTGGGGGGTAGGAAAAAGAGAAAATGGAGATCGCACAGTGGCGCCAGTAGACGGATCTCAGGGGGGACGGTACTGGATGCTCTGGTAAGTCCAGAGCAAGACGACACTGAATCATGGTCAGGGGAGATCTAGGGGCTCCTCCATCCCTACCGGGGTAATCCAGACATCTGGGGTCTAAAGAGTGGGGCTCCCATATGCGAGGATGATCCGTAGAAAGTTCTGAGGCAGGTCCACATTGAGATCCTGAAGAATGGGGTCACTGTGTGATAGGAGGGAAAAAAAAAAAAGAAACACTCAAGTCAGTGGTCTTTCAAGTTACTGTGGCAGACAGCCCTCTCCTACCCCTTTACCCTTACCTCTTTCTCTTCTATCTTTTCCTTCTATCATTTGCCTTCTCCTTTCTCAAAATTGCCCAAACATTGGGGCCCTGTGGCCACTTAGAGTAGGGTTCTCTTTCCTGTCCTCTGTTAGACACATACCTTTTCAGTTTATATCCTTTCCTTTATCTATCCTTGACTCTCTTGCCTCACCCTCTTTCTCTGGAATCTGTCTTTCTGCCTCTCTGGCTATCACAGAACTGGGATGGAAGAAGAGTCTATGCTCCCTAACGGCCAACCCATGTGCTTAATCCAGTGTGTCAGTCACATGGGCTGGGCCACAGGCACCGACTCCTCCCCAAAAAGCTCCCATGATGGGTGTGCACCTCTGACTTACACCCAGCAGTAATGAATGGTGAAGATACAAGAGAAGATCAAAATTACGGTAGATACATAATTTTCATTTCCTCCTCTGCATTGCTGTATGGGAGAATAAGAATGTACTTAGCCACTTGAAACAACAAATAAAGCTTGAACCATCACACCCCATCCACCTGGCCAGGTAGTGCCACAAATGGTCCACACGGTCTGCTTCACACAGTTCTGGCTTTGAGTCATTCAGAAGCTGATAATCAGTAAACCGATCGTACAGTCTATCAGATTCCCTTCAGTTTTTCCTTCAGCGTTAGAAATCTTTCCACAAAGAACACAAAATTGTCAAAACTTTCTTCAGTACACTGGTCAAAGTACTTCAGCATTTGTCAGTACAGGGTCATTTACAGGTAAGTGACCAGTGGCATACTGGTATGTGTCATGTTGAAACAACTGGCAGCTTTTGACAACATTCTGTTCTTCCTCGGGTGGAATGTGGTTCTGTCCCATGAATGAGCGTGTGGTGAATCCAGTCATCACGTTGTCTGGGGAAGCAGGTTCTCAGTCTCGTGCACATTAATGTTAGCTAAGTCCTGGCCTTTGTGCCATCTACCCAACAATTTCTGCAAAATTATGGATCTCTTAGCGCAACACATGTATTTTAGGTTCTTCAGACTGAAGTTTGTTTGGTCAGAGAATATGGGCATGACAAACTGCTAGAATAAAAGGTAGACCTCAGTGAAAGGATCAGCGAAGTACTGCTCTAGCCTCTGCAGTCTTGGATCAGATTTCAAATCTGTCTGACTAGCAGAGTAACTCTTCAGGCTGGGGTACTGTTTCAGAACTCGGGAGATACACACATCTTTGCTAAGCCAGCGCGTACCCCATACTTTAAGATTTTCCTGTATTCCTGGTCACAGAAGTTGCAAAACTCTTTAGTGATGTCTGACGTTTTGTACTGTTATCAAAGTAATAATACTGCGTCAACAAAATCACCAGCATCATACCCATGTGGTCTGGGCAAAGGCTTTAGAGGCATGATTGGCAGTGTTATGGATCACATGACATAGACAACCAAATGTGAAGACATTTGGATTTTTGGCCTCAAAGTGTCTGTATAACCCCTTATGACTTCCCATGTTTACAGAAGCATTGTCCAAGCTCAGACCAATAACATTTTCCCATGGCACATAGTACTTGTTGAAAGCTTCACTGATCTGATCAAATATTCCTGTGGCGCTACAGTTTGAAACCAAACACGTGTGCCAGAACATTGAACTGATCTCAGCTCTGTTTACATCTTCTATCTTAACAAAAAAAGTGGATACATGCTTTCAGTTCCTGAGTCACTACTACCATCAATGGCTAATGTGAATGGATTATGCTGCAGATATTCCACAAGAGCTTCTTGTAACTCAGGAGCTATAGCATAATTCGCAATTGCAGATGATCTTCCCTTGTCAGTCTTCACCATTCATTACTGCCTGGGTGTAAGCCAGAGGCGCACACCCACGACGGGAGTTTTTTTTTTTTTTCAGAGAGGAGTTGGTGCCGATGGCGCCGCCCTTGAGAGTGACTGACTACATGGTGTGCAAGGGATGGCCGTTAGGCACCTCAGACTCCTCCTCCATCCCAGTTCTGTTTCTCCTGCCATCGAGGTAGTACCCGCTGTGCGTGTGAGAAGTGTTCGCAACTGCGACATTAGGCCTACTTTGTTCAAAGTGGACTCCTGCATCCCGGTTCGAATTTTCCTGATGCCATTGACACCAGTAAGACCAATTCATTTATTTTTTCGACGGCGCCGGGAGCTTTTCTGTTTTAAAGTTGTTTTTGCATCATGTCCAGTTCGGGAGCAAAACGTAAGTCGAAAGTGGGCCGTGCCCCCATGCGTCGGTGCTCCTGTGGCTGGCATTTCTCCTTGATGGATCGGCATGATGTCTGCCCTCAGTGCCTGGGACCTAACCATGACATGGATAGATGTGACGCCAGTTTTTCGATGGACTACTGTGTTCACGAAGTCCGCATGTTTAAAGTCGGCAGTGCTCCGCCGACTTTTGGAGGATGGCGTAGATCTCTGGTTTCACAGGCCAGGACTTTAGGCCCTTCCTCCGGGTCCCCTCCCAGGCTTATACAGTCCGGTGAGGAGGAGGCCTTCTCATCTTCAAGCCTTACCAAGGAGGAGACCTCTTTCACGGTGTTGGAGGAACATCATGGCCCCACCAAGGGTCACGTCGGGGACATCGCCTCGGCAGTCGCCTCCTCGGACGTGCAGACTCCCCCAGTGACACAGCCCACGGTTGCTGGGTCCGGCACTGGTGGACCCTCGACACTGCCTGCCAGTGCCGTCTCGGATCCCAGCACCGTTCGCGGTGCCCGTGATCGGGGCGGCACCGCTTGAGGCACCGGCTTGCTTCTCACGGCACTGCTTCTCTGGTCGACTCCACTGGCGGTGCCATGTTGGATTCCGGGGCCGAGCATAGCACCAGGGATTTGACCAGGGGCGTTGGCAAGTCAGGACCAGGTGTCGGTACTGCAGGCGAGACACTGGGAGTGGTCAACATCGCAAGCGTCACCCGGCTCCGCTTCCCAGTGGACTCTTGGGGTAGCCATCATCAAGGTCCTGCCGGTCGACTCTTCTTCGGAATTGGGCGATTCAGATGTGGACCCGGTTTCGCACCCTTATTCTTCGGAGGCAGAGTCTTTTGGGAGGTGCGGTGTCAGGTGACCCAGCGCCCCCATTCCTGAGTCTCCGGAACAGTTCTCCTCTGAGAACTCCCAGGCTGGGGGTGGCCTGGAGTCTATGGGGGAGGGTGTTTTGGGGGTCGGAGAGGGGGCCATCCCCCCAGAGGAGGCAGTGGCAGCTGCTAGCCCTGGTGCTGCTGAGCCTTCCAGGGGTCTCTGGGTCGATGGTCCCCATCGTTGGAGTTGAAGGGAGGGCATTCTCAGAGTCTGAGGGTTGAGGGTAGGGGTAGGCGTCGGCTCCTTTCTGCCACCTTTCGGGGTGCGGGATGGAGCCGTAGCGCAGAACCCCGCCTTTCCTTCTTGGGATCGGGGGACCCTTCCGGTGGCTCCGCTGTGGGTTGCCCTTCTGGACCCATGCAGCCCCAGGTGCATCACAGGGGAGATTCCCTGGTTGGGCTCTTCCAGAGTTTGCATCCCCAGGGTTCTGTTTTGCAATTTTGTTTGATCTCAGGGACCCCGCCAGCTTGGGCTCCGTTCCCTGGATTTCAGAGCCCTAGCAGAGGACAGTTGCCTACTCACAGGTGCCCTTCTCCCATTCCTCTGCAGCCAGCTCCTTCAAACAACATGAAGTCTTGCTGTATTCTAACCATTGCAGTGATCACCATCCTTTGAACTGCCCCGGAGAACAAAGAGTTAACTTTCCATGCAGGGCATGGAACGCTGAGCTCGAACTCGGTTGAAGCCTGTGTCTGCTGTTGTTTAAACTCCAACCGTCAGATTCTTTACTCCGCCTCACTGAACAGTCGCTCCGGAGAGTTCTCCTTTGCTCGGTTCAAAAAAGTCAGTTAATGTGTCGTTTTTTCGCTCGGTTTCTACCGAATTTCTGCTACTGAACCTATTGGTTTAAGTCTCTGTCTGTGGTACCATGAGTACTAGATAAGTTTTATATTATTTTCTGTGTGGAACTTGTAAACATTGGATCGGTTCGGTTTGAACCGATCAGGTTTGTGTTAAAAAATGCCTGTCTTTATTAGTGTGTGGAAACCGGTCCGTATCGGTTCTGAAAAAAAACGGATTTAATTAAGTTTTTTTCCAAGACCCATAACATGGTCAGGAACCGATAGGGGTGTCTTGCCTGGCGTATTGCCGAAAAAAGGGTAAGTTGTGGTTAGGATTGACCATGTCTGAGAAAACCAAGAAAAAAAACAAGCCCACTGGGTTTCAGCACTGTAGTGTGTGTGGGGAAGCCTTTGCTAAGGCTGATCCCCACACCACCTGTGTTTATTGTCTGGGGTTTGACCACCTCAATTCAGACTGCCAAATTTTTAAAAGTTTTCCCAAAGCTACTCTGAATAAGAGAGTAGGTAGACTGAGGAAAGGGAGGCGAGAAGTCCATGACCGGATAGCCAGCCGGTTCGGTTCCGACCCGAACAGAAGGAGAAACCCTCTGACCAGGGTGAAACTTCTTCAGGCAAAGGAGAACCGATTCTGAGGAGTCGGTTCCTGTTAAAAGAAAGAAAGGAAAAATCATCCGGTTCGGATCCACAAGTTCTTTCTCCGACCGCTGATGAAATAGCCAAAGCGATAAGGATAGTTCAGTAGAACTTTTGTTCGGCCAACCGCATCATCTGTCAGGGGCTCGGTTCAGTCGTTCTCTCGGTTCCAGATTATACTTAGAATTTTATGAACCGGAGGAGGAGGAGGAGAGTATGAGGATAATGATGATGATGGTGATTATGACAGTCTGGATGTGCCTATTGACCGGACATCTCCCCAGACAGACCTTCAGGTGTTTCTCCTCCTAGGCTTTCTGAGTCCCCCTCCCACTTTCTTGTAAAACATTAAGTGGCTGAAACCCTCCAGCTCCCAATGGAAGAAGCAGTAGAGGACCAGGAGGAGCGTGATTTTGTAGAGATGATGGACATCCCAGAGTCCAGGAGATTGTCTGTTCCCCTCCATAAATCTTTTGGGAAACAGACATTTAAAATTCTAAAAACTGCTAATTCCATACCTCCTGTGGATAGAAGAATGGACAAGAAGTATACCCTTTCAGGCTCGGACACTGAGTTCCTTTCCCAGCAATGCAGCCATGTTGGGTAGTGCAGGCTGCTGCCTGTGATAGGGCAAATATTCTCTTGGCTTCACCCCCAGACAAGGACTCCAGGTGGATTGATTCCATGGCAAAGAAACAGTACATGGCAGCATCTCTGGGACTCAGGCAGGCTAACTATATGGCCTACACAGCTAGATACCAGAAGTCCAGGTGGGACATTGTGCTGGCTCTGGCTAAACAGGCCCTGCCCAGCTTGCCAAGGAGCTGGAGCAGGTGGCTCTGGATGGGATTGAGGCATCCAAGGTGCAGTTTCATGCTGCTGCTGTGGACTCCAGTGATGTTTCATCTAGGGTCATGGCTACATCTGTGGCCCTTCGGAGGATGGCTTGGCTCAGATGTACTAGCCTATCACAGGATACCCAGGCTAAGGCCATGGATTTACTGTCATTGGTAATTCTCTGTTTGGGAGCAGACAGAGAACTACATGAAGAAGATGGGCAGTACAGGACCACCTACAGGAGTGCTCAGACTAAAGAAAGGCAAGCCACTCCTCTGAGGCAGCATTCCAGGGGCAGGGCAGGCCCTTTCAAGGCCCTTTACCAAGCCCAGGCCTCCTCTTCTGCTTATGTTCAGAGGGTTCTTTAGATGGAGAGGCAGGCGGTATGAGCAGGCCTGCTTCCACCCTCAGCCTAAAGTCCCAGCCAAGCAGACACCTGATGGGTCTGCCCGGCCGAGGCCGATTCTCCAATACCTGTAGGGGCAGGCTAGCTTATTTTGTCCAGGACTGGAAGTCTTTAACATCAGACAAGTGGGTCCTAGAAGTAGTAAGCCAGGGACTGGTTCTCAGCTTCAAAAAATTTCCCAAGATGAGAACCAGATCCTTTCCCCTCAAATTCATCAGAGACCCTTGCCCTAGAGGCAGGCGTTTCTTCCCTCTTGGCTCTCAGAGCCATAGAAAGAGTTCCTGCCCACACAGGGGCAAATGATTGTACTCAGGTACTTCCTAACCGCCAAAAAGACAGGAGAATGGCGGCCCATCCTGGATCTAAGATATCTAAACAAGCACCTTTTAAAACCAAAATTCAAAATGGTGACTCTGGGAATAATTCTGCCCTCTCTAAGGCCAGGGGACTGACTAGCCTCCCTGGACCTCAGAGATGCCTATTTTCACATTCCCATCAGGTGCTCCCACAGAAAGTACCTCAGGTTCGAGTTGCCCTCAGGCCACTATCAATTCAGAGCAATTCCCTTTGGCCTAACATCAGCCCCAAGGGTGTTCACAAAGTGCCTGGCAGTATTGGTTGCTTTCCTACGGAGAAAGAAGATCTCCATCTTTCCATACTTGGACAACTGGCTCATAGTGGGTCAGTCTCCAGACCAAGTCAAGTCACATCTTCAGATAACTCGGCAAGTGCTCACTTCCTTAGGATTCCTCTTCAACTTTCCAAAGTCAGTTCTCGAGCCAGTACAGCTCCTCACCTTTATAGGGACAGAGCTGGATACAATAAGAGCAAAAGCCTTTCTTCCCCTGGACAGGGCAAGGACCCTTCTAGAACTGGCCTCTTCTTTCACCCTTCAGGTGTCTCGGGCAGCAAGGCACTTCTTGCAGCTCCTGAGCCTGTCGCAGCCTCTGGGAGTGGTCCAGGGGCAAGATTCCAGATGAGGGACATTCAGTTCCACTTAAGAGCCTTCTGGTTCCAAAGAAAGGATTCCTTACCAAACTAGTTCCAGTGACTTGAATCCTGATCCAGGCTTTGCAGTGGTGACAGGATCAGGACAATTTAAGACAGGGAGTTCCTTTTGTCACTCAGTCTCATTCAGTAATCCTCACCACAGGCGCCTCCTGCTGGGCTGGGGAGCCCACTTGGGGGATCTTACCACCCAAGGGCTGTGGTCACCTCAAGAATCTCTGCTTCACATCAATCTCTTGGAACTCAGAGCAGTGTTTCTGGCACTGCAAGCTTTCTCCAAATCTGTACGGGACAAGGTGGTCCAGATCTGAACAGACAATACCACCACAATGTGGTACATCAACAAGCAAGGAGGCACTTGGTCTACGGCCTTGTGCACAGAAGCAATGAAGTTGTGGTCTCTGACCTATTCCCTGCAAACCTCTCTGATATCAGTTCACCTCCCAGGGAAGGACAATGTCCTAGCAGATGCTCTCAGTAGGATATATCAGGGCCATCACGAATGGACCCTAGATCCCCTAATTTTGGAAGTGATTTTCTCCAGATGGGGCACTCCACAGATAGATCTTTTTACAGCCCCAGACAATCACCAACTTCTCTTTTGTTTCAGACCCCCAGTCTTGGGCTCAGTCCCCCTGGATGCTCTGGTTCTGAATTGGGAAGGGAAGTTCCTGTATGCTTTTCCCCCTTTCTCTCTCCTGTTCAAAGTGCTAGTCATGATCAGGTCTCAACCATGCAAAGTGATTCTGATCGCCCCAGACTGGGCCAGACAGCCCTGGTACCCACTATTGCTGTCCTTAGCAGTCCACCTTCCCCTGTCTCTTCCCAGGAATTACAACCTGTTGACATCCTCTCAGGGAAGGATTTGGTATCCGAACCTCAAATCTCTCAATCTCAAGGCCTGGTTCTTGAAGAGTTAGAGTTTGCTGATCTGCACCTCTCTCAAGGTGTTCTGGATATTTTTAAGGCTTCTCGAAAGCCTTCCACCAGAAAGTCTTACAACTCCAAATGGAAAAGGTTCACTATTTGGTGCTCTAATAAGCATATTTCTCCAGAATCTGCTGGGTTGCCTACAGTCCTGGACTATATGGTTCATCTTAATGGCTTGGGACTTAGACCAGCTACACTTAAAGTGCATCTGGCAGCTGTTTCTGACTTCGTGTCAGTAGGCAAGCCCTCTCCTCTGTCAGCCCATCCTGTATTTTCTAAATTCTCCAAGGGATTGCTGCACACAATCCTCTCTTTAGGGACCCTGCTCCTGCTTGGGACCTTAATGTTTACATTGTTCAGCTTATGCAACCATCTTTTGAGCCTTTGTCCTCTGCAGAGCTTAAGTACTTGGAAAACTGTGGTTTTGGTAGCCATTACCTCTGCCAGGCATATCAGTGAATTGCAAGCCCTGTCAGTGGAGACTGATTTCATCTCTTTCCATAGAGATAAAGTGGTCCTAAGAACTAACAGGAAGTTTTTGTCTAAGGTGGTTTCAGATTTCCACCTTAATCAGTCTGTGTCTCACCCTGTTTTCTTCACTGACCATTCCTCCTCTGGATAGAAGAGGCTGCACAGCTTGGATGTTAAAGGGCCCTTAGCTACTACATAGAGTGCGAGGGTCACAGGTTTGAGGTCCTCAGTTGTTCCTCACTTATGGAGAGGTCGGTGAGGCAAACCTGCCACTAAAAGATCTGCTGCGGGTGGATTATCTCTTGTATACAATTCTGCTATGAAAAATTGGGTAGAACCCCACCCTCAGGCCTGAGGGCTCACTCTACTAGAGGTACAGCTGCTTCCCTGGCTGCTGCCAGGGATATTCCTATCTTAGAAATCTGTCAAGCAGCCACCTGAAAAACAGTCCATACATTAACCAAGCATTACTCTCTGGATATCCAGGCTTGGAGTGATGCTCGGTTTGGCACAGCAGTATTTCAGAGCCTTTTCCCAAAGTAGGTTCTGTCCCTCCTCAATGGAGGTACTGCTTGGTAGTCTGCAATAGTCAGAATACAGCAAGACTTCATGTTGTTTGAAGAAAAAATTACTCACCTTAGTAATGTTGTTTCTTTTAATGAGTCTTGCTGTATTCTAACCCCTCTCGAACCTGGTTTTGGGATGTGGGTGGGCAGGAGCAGTGTTGGCACCTAGAAGTGCCCCTTTCTCACTCTCCTTTATTTTGGGTGTGTGTTGTGTTTTGTTTTTTGGGTTTCCTGACTTGAGTCTTTGCTTTGAAACCAAAAAACCCTTGTTTAGCAAATTTAGTTGCCGGTTGGCTAGTGTGAGTTTTACAGTTTCCACACAGAACGCCTAGTGAGTATAGCTCGTAAAGATCTGACATTTGGAGTTTAAACAACAGCAGACACAGGCTTCAACCGAGCTTGAGCTCAGCGTTCCATGCCCTGAATGGAAAGTTAACTCTTTGTTCTCCGGGGCAGTTCAAAGGTTGATGATCACTGCAATGGTCAGAATACAGCAAGACTCCATTAGAAGAAACAACATTCCTAAGGTGAGTAATTTTTTCTTCTCTTCCATGCCACGTCGGTCCTATGGGGCCGTTATCCTGGGAGACGTTCAGAGACAATGCTGCCGCCTTCCCGTCATATGTTAGACACATGCATGAGCAGGTATTTCACCTGTCCTCTCTGCAGGAGTCATCTGAGCATTCGAGTTCCCCATCTTCCTTGGCTCCTCCTCAGAGGGAGAGGAACCTCTGCTCACCTTTCCTCCGGCCTGATTTCACGGATTATCAGCGCTTCCTTTCAAGGATGGTTGGGGACCTCCATATTTCCTTTGTCAGGCAGACAGTATTGAGTGGGAGATGCGTGAATTCCTTGGTGAATTTAGTGCCCAGCATCTGGTGGTGCCATCCTGGCCTATTCCTTTCCAGGAGGCATCTATCCGCACCTGGCAGTCTCCAGCCGATCCTATCCCAGCCCGGCAGACTGCAGGAGGAGTATTGTGCTCCATCTGAGTCCCTAGGTACTCTCCGCAACCCACCCTCAGGATTGGTGTTCCTGGAGACTCCTTCTGGGTGCCGCCACCTGGCGCACGACCATCCACCGGACTCAGATTCCCTACAATTTGACCGGTGGGTGCAAAGAGTGTTCTCTTCTTCTCATGCGATGTTGTGCATTGCATCACATCAGACACACCATGCTACCTACAATAGACACTTGTGGTTGATGCTCTCTCAACTTCTAGCATCAGTGCCTGATACGGAGCTATCCAGACATACCATTGCCCTCTCCACTATAGGCCTGGAACTGGCAGGCAACAAGCAAGGGCATCCTGTGATGCCAATGAGTGGCTTCCAGTTTGCGGGGACAGCGATCTGCATTAGGCGGACGGCATGGCTTTGTCTATCAAGATTGTCATCCCTGGCCCGCGAGGGTAATTCGCCCACCTTCTGAGGGCCTCCTTTTTCTGCCAGGGCTAGGAGGCTTTTGCAGGGGCTTCCTCCATCTCCTCATTTCCAGGGGCCACCTCCTAGCCTCGGCCTTATGCTTCCTGTCTGGTAAGGCCAGGGTCTCTTCCTTTGGTTTTTCACCAGCAGGAGGCTGAGGGTCTTGTTCCCTCAGGGTTTTCCTAGTCCCTCTCCAGGGGGTCTTGGTACTCACTTAAGCAGTAATGAATGGTGAAGATTGACAAGGGAAGATATGGAAATTATGTACCTACCGATGCCATGGTAAGCAGCGGCACTGCTCCTCGGCTTCATCCTCCTCGGGTGAGGAGAGGCTCTGGCACAAGTTGTGTTGGTGCTACGAAGACCTAATGTGGCAGCAGTTGGTCCTGTCCGGGTTGAAACCGATTCCTGTTTCTGTCTTGGCCATTAAGTGGCTTTCGCCCAAGCGACCGACGTCAGCCACCGTCACCGAGGTGCCGGTTAAGGCTCCGCGGACTCAGCTGAAGCCGGCTAATCCACTGATCCGGGTGGAACTGCCACCCGAGCAACTGAAGTCTGGGGTTCCAACTAAGGAATCTCGGTCAGCCCAAGACCTGCCCCATTGATTTTCGTTCACTCTTACTCCTGACCGCCCAAGGTGGTTTGAGAGTGACACGGGTGGTCGTCCGCTTTACGAGGACTCTTCAGAGTCTGAATTCCTCCATGGTCTTCCGTGCCCTGCGCCAGAGAGTCTCTTGAGGTCTCTTCATCGGCTTAGGGCCCTACTCGCTGATGGGTACTTGTCTGCTGGTTTACGTAGTCATGGGAATGGAGCTCGAGCTGTGCAGAAACAGGCCAAGTATCCCCTCACAGAGATTCTGCACAAAGGGATACTCCAATGGAGGCCTTTCCGGTGGCTGAGGCCATTGTGGGCCCAGCCTTGGAGCTGTGTCAGCATCCTGTATCTTGCCCTGCATCCCTTCTGCCCACATGGCCCGCCTGTATGCGGTCCCTATGGGGTCCCTTTCAGGGTTTTTGGAGGACCCCTCTGCAATGGGGTTGGTGGCCGACTCTGTCTTTCTGCGCTCAGGCAATGAAGGGGATGTGGACAGACCCCTGGACAAGGAACCCTAACAACTGGACCATTCAAAGAAGAAGGTCTGTACAGCCTTCTGCCTTGGCCTTCGTCAGGCCAGTTCGGCCATTATCATGGCACATTTCTCCCATGCCTCCTGAGGCTCCTGGACGAGATGATCCCTCATCTCCCGGCACACCCTCAGACCATGGTCAAGCAGGTCTGGGACCAAGGTAGGCAGTGGCGGCAGCAACAACTCCAGGCGGCTCTGGACATTGGTGACTCCTGTGCCCGTTGGTAGAAGCGCCACATTGGCCATGTGCTGCAGGACTTGGCTGCACATCTTGACCTTACAGCTGATACGTAACACAAGCTGGCAAATGTCACCTTTTGGGCACTGACCTGTTTGGGCCCAGTGTGGAGGGCTCCCTCCAGCATATAGAGAAGTCCGTTGCCACCTTGGACCCGACCACATCTGCCCAGAAGGACAAGAGCCCCAAGTGTCAGAATCACAGGCCCTTTCGTTTGTCTACTCCTGTGGCCAGACCCGCCCAGCAGCAGCTGCAGCAGGGCCAGCAGGCTCAATCTTGGCATCCTCGGGCCAAGTCCTTGGCCTCCTCGTTCAGGAAGCCTGTGGGGAAGGTCCTAGCGGCTCCCCCGCTGGACCTCCTCCAAGCCTGCCTAGTGACAGGTTGGGGGGCGCCTCCCTCAATCCCGTCACACCTCCCCTGGGACCCCCTCTCCGTGGGGGACCGGCTCAGCCACTTCCTTTCTGCCTGGTCCACTATCACCATGGACCATTGGGTTCTGGAAGTGGTCGGTCGAGGCCTGCCTCTGGAATTCGAGCAGGCCACTCCATATCGAGCCTGTGCCCCATGGGGGGGATCTGGTGTCTGCAGCTTCTCAGTCGGCTCTCTGAGATGATTTAGCTCAGCTCCTCCTCAAGAAGGTGGTGTGCAGAGTAGTGGACCCACCTTCAGACCCAGGGTTTGTTTCTAGGTATTTCCTGGTACCAAAACAGACAGGGGGCTGGGCCCCATTCTAGATCTGCATGACCCGAACAAGTTTCTCAGGTCCTGCACCTTCCGAATGGCAACTCTGACTCAGATTATACCATCCTGGAGCAAGGCATGTGGTTCTGCTTCCTAGATCTTCAGGCTGCGTTCTTTCCGTCCTGATCCATCTGTCCAATCGGGGTTCCTCCACTTCCACAGGAACCCTTTACAAGTTCCAAGCCATGCCTTTGGCCTGTCTTCAGCCCCCAGGTCTTCACCAAATGCATGGTAGTGTTGGCGGTTTGCCTGAGGTGCTGAGGGTCCGGGTGTACCCTTACCTGGATGACTGGCTGATAGCAGGGTCCTCCAGGAGGTGTTGGAGCAGTCCAGGGATCTGGCCCTCCAGACTTGCCTCAACCTTGTCCTCCTGATCAATGAGACCAAGTCGGAACTCGTGCCTTCACAGGTGATTCAGTTCATCGGGGCAGAGCTCAGCTCCATAGGACAGGGTGGAGGTCTCTCTTCCTTTGCTCAATCATTTCTGGTTGTGCAATTGCACCCTGCCTGAGACGTTTTGCATCTTCTGGGCTACATGGCGGCCTGCACCAGCGTGGTCCAATGGGCCCGCTGGCACATGCGTTCCCTCCAATGGGAACTGGCCAGCAAGTGGTCTCAACACTCAGGTCATCTCGACCAGCGGTTCTCTGTGACCCAGATGATGAGGACAGCCTCCAGTGGTGGCTCGTCCCATCCGACTTGAGGAAGGGATCCCGTTTGTCCGCTCCAAGCTGGCGGTCATCCTGGCGACTGAGGCCTGCCTGATGGGTTAGGGTGCCCATCTTGGGAGCACAGAGCCTACAGCCTCTAGTCCCCCAGGAGTCCCAATACCACATCAACCTGCTGGAGCTAGGCAGTTCAGCTAGCCTTGGCGCATTTGCTCCATTTGCTCTGGTCAAGTGGTCCAGGTCTAGAGCGGACAACACCACGACCATGTACTATCTCAACAGGCAGGGCAGGGCGTGCTTCTTGCCCCTCTGTAAGGAAGCTCTCCGCATTTGGCCCCTCGTGCTCAGCCTAGAGGCAGATTTCCTATCCTTGCACGTGGCAGGAGCCTCAAATCAGCAGGCTGATACCATCAGCCAGATGGACGGGGCATCTCACGAGTGGTCTCTCCACCAGGAGGTAGTACAAAGTCTGTTCTCCCACTGGGGCTCCCCTCAGGTGGACCTGTTTGCCCCCAGGGAGGACGCAAAGCTGAGGCTGTATCATGCTCGCCCTCATCAGCAGGGTTCACTGCAGGGGGATGCCTTCTCAAGGCTGTGGACCCCAGGCCTCTTCTATGCCTTCCCTCCCCTTCCCTTGATTCATAAAGTGCTCATCAAGGTCAGGAGGGACAGGGCGCAGGTGATCCTTGTAGCCCCAGACTGGCCACGCTAGTTCTGGTATCCAGATCTCTTCAGCCTCGACTCCAGGCTCCCAAGGCGGCTTCCAGCATGCCCGGACCTGCTCTCCGTCAGTCAGGGGAAGGTACTCCACCCGGACCTTCAATCCCTGCCCCTGACAGCCTGGTTCCGGAGCGACTGGAGTTCTAGGCCTTGGGTTTCTCCATCTAGGTCCTCAACATTGTTGAGGCTTCCTGTAAGGAATCGACCAGAAAATGCTATGCCTTTAAATGGAAGAGTTTCTCTGTCTGGTGTCAGAGCAAAAGGTTGGACCCATCGTCCTATCCAGTAGCTAGCATTTTGGACTATCTTTGGTCCCTCTCCCAGCAGGAACTTAAGTCGCCGACCCTAAAGGTGCACCTGGCAGCCATCTCTGCTTACCGGGCGCAGGCCAGTCAGCAGTCAGTGGCGCAGGAGAAGGTGGTCTGGCACTTCTTCAAAGGCCTAGATCACATATCCTCTCCAGGGCATGAACTTTCACCTCCGTGGGATCTGCTGCTGGTTTTGGCAAAGCTCATGGACAGGCCATTCGAACCGATGCACAAATGTGACATCTCACATTTGTCGTGGAAGACCGCCTTCTTGGTTGCTATCATGTCAGCCAAAAGAACTGGGGAATTACAGGTGCTCTCTATTGAGTCTCCTTACCCGATCTTCCACAGGGACAAGGTTGTCCTGTGCCCCCACCGAAATTCCTTCAAGGTGATGGAGTTTCACCTTAACCAGATGATTACTCTACCGGTGTTGTACCCCAGTCAGACCTCGTAGGCTGAGTACAGGCTCTATACTTTGGACCTCAGATGGGCGCTGCAAACTATAAAGAGCGAACAGCGGAACTTCAGGGAGAGGTTCGCCAGCTGTTGTCTCACCAACCTTGAAGCCGCACCTGGCAGACCTGCAGCCAAGTGGACAATAGCTCGGTGGATTACATCTTGCATTGACCTCTGCTATAGGTTGGCGGTGGGGAGCCTCCGTGAGGCCAAGACTCATTCCACCCACTATACCGCTGTGTCGGTGGCTGCTTCTAGAGACGTCCCTATCCAGGAAATCTGCAGGGCTGCTACCTGGAAGTCAGCACACACCTTCATTTCCCATTACTACATCGACCTCGAGTCACGCCGGAATGCTGGTTTGGAGCCTCAGTTCTCCAGTCCCTCTTTCCTAAGTAGGGGGTGTGCGTCTTGCCTCCCTCCTCCTGGAGAACTGCTAGGAGTCTGCCAAAAAGTGTGGCTAGAACAACATATCCACGATCCTAGAAAAACAGGTTACTCACCTGTAACGGTGGATTCTAAGGTGGTGTATGTGTTCATCCACACTGACCGCCTGACATCCCTGGCTTCTGTGCACAAACCTGGCTTCAGCGGACTAAGATCTGGCTGCCGGGGTGGCACCGAGGGTTATACCACCGGTGGGTGGAGAGCCAGCTAAAGACTTTCCGGCACATCTTAAAGTGGCAAGGTACCTACGAAGAAGTGTGGATGAACAACATATACCACTCCTAGAACTACTGTTACAGGTAAGTAACCTGTTTTTATGCAGACTTCCTGGATGCAAAAGCTTACTGCATTAATTTTGTTAATAAAATATAATGCAGTATGTGGTTCAAAAGTGGGAACACTGTGTGCATTTAATTAGAGAGAATGGATGCAAGTGGAATATTATACCTGACAAACTGTTTAACCAGATGCAAAACACAAGTCAAAGTGGAACTCTCAGATGGCACCTAGGTGCACATAAGGAAAAGGTCACACTTAGATTAAGAAAATAAGAAATGACTCACAGACCTTCATGCATATACAGAAATCCTTGTTCTCTACTAGAACAGTGCTAATCTTCCAGACACAGATAACAGCTGAACCAGCCTGTCCAGTGCTTTTGTCCTTTGTTCAGATACCTATCCGCAGGTGACTGTGTGCAGTCTGAAGGAGTAGAAAAAAAGACTGGCAGCACTTATATGCTGCAACAGCTTATTATGGGCTCTCAGGCCTGTGAAACACTAAAGCAGTGGACCATAAAATAAAAAATGATAAATGATCCATTGAGTGTCATGGAGGGAGCTAGCTAAGCTGGCAGGTGCCTCTTATGAATGACGGGGAAAAGTGGGAGGTCCCAACTGAGATGACTCGGTCCCCTGCCACACGGATCTAATCCCATGACCTCCACAGTTTAATCACTCCCTGTCAGATTTTACAATAACTGACTCACTGTTTCGAATTTAGGGTGCAGATCTGCTGTCAGATCCAGATCTGACCATGCTGTTATGTTATTGCTGCTTTACATTTCTACTGCCTATATGTACAGCAATCCCAAGGCTGAACAAGGGTGTACATTTGCATGTCAACATCCATAATAGCTACATGCAAGCCAGTGTGGGCTCATTTTCTGCACCTGGTAGCATGATAAAACGCACATAATTGACTATTAGTCAATGAATGCCCTTTGCTTTTGTGGCTGTGCTCTCTGGGTTCAGGTTCTTCTAAACAAGGCTACAGAGCTTATGCATGGTTTTAGAGAAACACTGCCAGTAATTTTAATAGCATGGCAATCAGTAGGCTTTTAATTTAAGATTGAAAACTGTTTCCATAAATTAGTCACTATGGTGGGTTAACTACTGTGTCACAAAAGAAAGAGATCTGGCTAGACAGAAAGTCCTGGTACTAAGGCTGCAGAGAGATAAATTAGAGTCAACTTCAGTTCTACCAAATTTAAAAGCATGGGTGTGAAGAACTGTGCACTAGTAAATATTCAAGATGTTTATGTGCCAGGACAGTCGGATGAGAATCAGGCTTACTGTGGATAGGCTGCCTGGGGAAATCAGTGTCAGTAAGCCAGACCTCTGCCAGATTTCTTGAGACCTAAACACTCAGAACATTCATTCAACTTACATTTTTTAAGTGCCTGGAGTCTCACCCTACTGTATTCGGGCTGAGACAAACTCTGGTCATGTGGTACAGGGGCACAGACCATTATCATATCAGGACTGGCCAAATATGGGACTCCCAGGATGCATCGGACAACACTAGACAGACACCAGTTAGATGACAGCTCATGCTTACAATGTTTCTGCAAGCCAGGGCATCAGATGTCCACATATTAGGCATACAGCAGAGCAACCACTTTGACAGAAAGCCATGACAACATTATGGAACAGAGCGGACTTATGATTGCTGAGTAACATACTGGGACTGGTCAGAGACAGCAGCTACCACAGGGTTGTAGACTCACTGCCATGCAGGAGACCCTAGACCCTGGCATGACAGGACAGACACTGAGCCACCTTTCAGGGGTCAGGTAGGGAGACAGTGAGTTGAGATTTGAGAGGCTGACAGGAACAAAGTTTCATATCCCCAATTGGAGGCAACATGAGCACCTCCTTGCACATCTGTGCTACCACCACACATAATCAGCAGCTCTGACTGCCAACTGGAGACTTAGTAGGCTGGCTGGCTACCACTCTGTCGTTGCCTGCACGCAAAAGTGCATGCATGTGCTTCTCCATTGTTTTGTTGTCTCCCAAACAATTATGTCTTAAGATACACACACAGTTGGGACTATTCACTCTTTCCCATTGACTCCATGTGATGCACATCTTCCCACGCTATTCCAGGCCACGGCAAACCAGACCCACATACCCCCTCCCCCTTGCATACACAACACACAGGCTGGCTTGCTAAAGGACCTGACCTAAAGGATGACTGACTCAGCTGCCACGAATGCTAAGAAGAGGAAAAAGACTGTCTGAGTGCCAGATTTTATTCAGAAGACAGACGAGACGGTGAGTCCCCAGAAAGTGTGAGCAAAAGAACTTACCGTGCACCATGCTCTTTCACTTTCCCTTTTACTGGATATACGCAGGGCCAAACTCTGACCACTCCAGCTGGAAGCCGGTGGAAGAATGCTTCTTCCTCCTTTTGACATGCGACACCCCTGGCTGCTTCTTGGACACTTGCAGCTGCTCCTCGACCTTGCTATAAGCCTCTGGCTCCTTGGAGGATGATTCCACATTGGACTCCGACATTGCGGCGACCGGGAAAATTTCTTTTATTATTTTGCAGTTAAAATTATCATGAAAACTGCACTGCTGCCCAGTGCCGCTCGTCCTCCCACTGATCTGCCCGTGCTCTAGTATGTCCACAGGACGTAAGGACATTCTGCGGCTGCGCATTGGAGTCAGAGGCCAGGAATGAGTGCCAGGAGTGCACCCTCTCATTCTTTTACGCATGTGAGGAACCGCAACTAGGGTTCAGTGGGTTTGGCTGGGGGTGAGTGGGTCAGCGGGTTTTAAAGCTGAAAACTGGGTTGCACCCATGAAATGCGGGTCACTTGGGGTATGAGGTTCCTCTATGGAGACATCTGCAGTGGAGACCAAGGAGAATACTGGGAACCTCCACAAAGGAGACCCACAGGAGGGTGGCACGACACTCCACAGCGGAAGATACAGCTCCTAGTGGGGACTCAGTCACTTGGGGGTTAGAAATGGGGGAGAGAGGGGAAAGGGGGGGGTAAGGTGCCTGCCCGACACCATGGCTTGAAGGAACAGGCAGCGAATCCTCAAGATCGCTGAAGCAGCTGCACAGGGAGGGGGGCTGGATGTCATTGTCCGCGTAGGGACAAATGACCTGGCTGGGAATGGGATCAGAGCAGTGGAAGAGGAAATTGTGGAATTGGGAAGGGGCCTTAGATAAGTAGCACGTATGGTAACCTTCTCAGAGGTGCTGCCTGTCTGTGGCATGGGTGAGGCTAGGGTACTCCACACCATGGGATTCAATGAATGGTTGAAAAACTGGTGCGGAGCTCAAGGTTTTGACTTCACTGGAGACTGGGTGTCCACCTGGAGGGATACAGGCCTATACTGGCTCGATGGTCTGCATCTGTCTGGGAGGGAACCAGGATCCTAGGTGATAGGTTTAAATGCTTCAAAGGCAGGCATTTAAACTAACCAAGGGGGAAGGCACTGAAAAGGAGCAGTAAAATCCCACCCTCCCCCCACAAAACAGGGTAGTTAGTGAGGTAAATACCAAGGTAGAGAAGTCAGTGGGGAGCAGGGCAGGGTAAATGGAGAAAAAGACAAGGACAGGAGTGGGGCTAAAAGGGGTAAGGCCATCAACAAATGGATGGTGATGAGTACCAATGCCCGTAGGCTGGGTAACAAGCTCCCTGAACTAGTGGCCTTGATGGAAGAGGGACACCTGGATATCATGGGAGTCACAGAAACATGGTACACAGAGAACCATGACTGGGATGTTTACATACCAGGGTACACAATCTACAGGAGGGACAGGGAGGGAAAAGAGAAGGAGGAGTAGCTCTCACATAAGGGAAGGGATCAAAGCAACAGAGCTAAAGGGTAAATGGGGAGGAGAGGAGGCACTGTGGGTCACCCTGGAGACAGAAAATGGCACCACAATCTGCACAGGGGTCATATACAGACCTCCATCTCAGGGAGAGATAATGGACAAAGAAATGATAGAAGGCATCCTTAGAATGGCAGAAAAGGGAGATATTGTTGATGAGGGACCTGAATATGCTAGATGTTAACTGGAGCACCTTTGCTGCAGCCACATCCAAGACAGTGTCATTCTTGATGCCCTACAGTGGGCATGCCTCAGACAGCTAGTGTTGGAACCCACTTGGGAGGAAGCAGTCTTAGACCTGGTACTCTCAAACAGAGACGGAGAGAGGATCTCGGATTTAGAAGTGGGTAGCCATCTGGGAACAAGAGACCACCAAACAGTGTGATTCATGATAAACACAGCCATAGAGTCAAGTCATACAAAAGCAAGGGTATTAGACTTTAGGAGAGATGACTTTGGGGAAAATGGGAGAGTGCCTCAGAAAGGCACTAGCAAATGGGCAAGAAGAAGGGGTGGAGGAATAATGAGGAAAAATCAAAACAGCCATCACTGGGGCAACAGGCCTTTGTGTGAAGCAAATCAACAAAACAAAATGAAGGAAAAAACACTATGGTTCTCAAAAGTGGTGGTGGGAGGTTAGGGAGAAAAAGGTAGCATTCAGGAAGTATAAGGAAACACAGAAGGAGCAGGACAGAGATCTGTACCAGTTAAAACAGAAGGAAGTGGGAAAGCAGTAAGAGAAGCAAAGGCCCAAACCGAGGAAAAGATGCCAACTCAGTTAAGAAAGGATACAACCTTTATAAATACATTAGGAGAGAGAAAAAACAAAGGAGGGCTAGTGAGGGCTTAATAAAGGGAGGGAGTGGGCAGAGTGTGACAGTGAAAACGCGGGGATACTGAACGAATACTTCTGTTCATTATTCACAAAAGAAGACGAGGGGGAGGTACCTAAACTGGTCAATAGAAGCACTCTAGATAGGGGGTCGACACCAGTTCATTCACAGAAGAAAGTGTCCTGAAAGAACTCCTAAAACTGAAGGTGGATGAAGCAATGGAGCCTGACAGAATTCACCCCAGAATTCTAAAAGAACTAAGGGAAGAACTAGTGACACTACTGACTACCCTTATTAACAAATCATGGGAAGATGGTGTGATACCAGAGGACTGGAGGAGGGCAGATGTGATTCACCTTCACAAAGTGGAGCAAGACAGAGGCAGGAAACTACAGACCTGTTAGTTTGACCTCAGTGGTAGGGAAAATTATGGAATCACTTCTGAAGGAAAGAATTATTGAGTACCTAGAGGCCAGTGAGGCACAGGACCCAAGGCAGCATGGATTCACAGCGGAAGGTCACGTCAGATGAATCTAATCAATTTCTTTGACTGGGTGACCAAAGTAGTAGACCAGGGAGGGCTGTGGACATGGCCTGCCTAGACTTCAAGCAAGACATTTGACACAGTCCCACACAAAGGTTAATAAATAAGTTAGCCAGCCTGTGAGTGGGTCCCAGGGTTGTAGCCTGGTAAAACACTGGCTAGACAGCAGGGCCTGAAGGGTAATAGTAATGGAGTACACTCCGAAGAAAGGGGGCTTAGTAGCGGGGTGCCGAAGGGTTCAATACTGGAATTGGTCCTCTTTAATGTCTTTATAGGTGACATTGCAGAGGGACTGGAAGGGAAGGTATGCCACTTTACAGAAGGCACAATGATCTGCAGTGGGGTTGATATACAAAGGGGGGTGGAAAGCATGAGAAGGGACTTGGCAAGGTTGTAGGAATGGTCAGAAATATGGCAGCTTAGATTCAGTGCAAAGAAGTCTATCCTGTTTAGCCGATCACTGGAAACAGGGGAGGTACCCAAAGACTGGAGGACAGCAGATGTAGTCCCTTATACAAAAGTGGGAACAAAGAGGAAGCAGGAACTACAGACCAGTCAGCCTCACCTCGGTAGTGGGAAGATCATGGAAGCACTACTGAAGGAGATTGGTTGTGAACATCTGGTTGTCAATGGACTACAGGACCCAAGGCAGCATGGTTTCACCAGGGGAGGTCATGTCAGACCAACCTCATTGAATTTTTGACTGGGTGACTAGGGAGGTGGATCAGGAGGGCAGTGGACATGGCCTATCTGGACTTCAGCAAGGCCTTTGACACTGTGCCACATAGAAGACTATTACACAAACTGGGGAATATGGGTGTGGGCAGGACAGTAGTGTGGTGGGTAGGTAACTGGCTGGGTGGCAGGACACAGAGGGTGGTGGTAAATGGCTGTCACTCCACAGAGGAAGAGTGACCAGTGGGGTACCACAGGATCAGTGCTGGGACGGTCCTATTCAACATCTTCATCAGTGACATGGCGCAGGACCTGGAAGGCAGAATTTCACTGTTGCTGATGACACAAAGCTCTGTAACAGAGTAGACACACCAGAGGGTGTAGACAGAATGAGAAGCGACCTGCAGAAACTTGAAGAATGGTCAGGTGTTTGGCAGTTGAAATTCAATGCAAAGAAGTGCAAGATAATGCATATGGGGCACAAAACCCTGGCACAATATATCAGTTGGGGGTGAGGATATAGCATGCACCAAGCGGGAAAGGGATCTTGAGGTTATCATCTCTGATGACCTCAAGGTAGAAACTCAGTGTGACAAGGCAGCAGGTAAGCAAATGGGATGCTGGGATGTATAGGCAGGGGCATCACCAGCAGGAAAAGGGAGGTCATAATTCCGCTATACAAGACACTAGTGAGGCCCCACCTGGAGTACAGTGTACAGTTCTGGAGACCATACCTCACTAAGGACATAGACAGGGTAGAGAAGGTTCAGAGGAGGGCAACAAAGATGGTGCATGGATTGCATCACAAGTCCTATGAAGACAGGTTGAAGGAACTGAACATGTACTCCCTGGAGGAGAGGAGGGAGAGAGGGGATATGATAGAGACATACAAGTATCTTACAGGGAGGAACAGGGTGCAGGAAACACTATTTTTAAGTGAAAAAGATGTTCCAGGACTAGAGGGCATGGGATGAAGTTGGAGGGAGGACGATTCAGAGGAAACATGAGAAAGAATTTCTTCACAGAACGGGTGGTGGACAAGTGGAACACCCTGCCAGAGGAAGTGGTGGGGCTGGAAACAATCACGGGATTTAAGAATGCATGGGATAGACATAAAGGAATTCTGAAGGTCAGGGTAAGGTGCAACAGACTTCTAGGAAAACAAACTGAACTTACAAGCTCAAATGGGCAGACTGGGTGGGCCATAGGCCCTTATCTGCCGACACTGTCTATGTATCTATGTGAGTGCAAAGTAATGCACCTGGAAACAAAACCCAGGGAAGAGTACATAATGTGGGGGAGTAGTAACAACAACAAAATGGAAAGGACCCGGGGTAGTCTATTAGATGACCTAAAGATATGTAAGCAGTGTGAGAAGGCAGTAAGGAGGGCTGGGGGAGATACTGGGATGTATAGGGAGAGGCATGACCAGTTGAAAACAGGAAGTTGTTATCCCTCTGTACAGACAGTTGGCAAGACCCCATCTGGAGTACTGCATGCAGTTCTGGAGACCCAGCTCCACAAATACAAAGACACCATATGAAAAGAGACTAAAAGAGCTTAGTATGTATACCCTCAAGGAAAGGAGGGAGATTGGGGGACATGATAGAAACATTTAAGTACCTCAAGGGACTCAGCGAAGTCCAAGTGGGTAGCATCTTTCAGAAAAAGAGATGTGCAAGAACAAGGGGGCATGATTTGAAGATAGAGGAGGGATGGCTCAGGAGCAACGTGAGGAAGTATTTTTTTCACGGAGAGGGTGATGGATGCATGGAACGGCCATCTGAGGAGGTCATAGGGTCAAAAACAGTGGGGGATAGACAAAACAATTTTAGTGGGGAGTAGGAGGAAGTAGGCTGTTGGTTAACTAGGATCTGTAACGTATCAGTAGGTAGGAAAATGGGCAGACTGGGTGGACCAAGTGGTCCTTATCTGCCATTAAAGTCTATGTTTGAATGTTTGAGAGAAGCTCTTGCAGCAGGTATGGCTTCCCATCCACCTTCCCCCCCCCAGAGGACTCTTTCTGTATTAGGTTTGCATTAACAACGCTGTTGTTGCTCTCTGTGGAATCCACCTTGGTTCTCTGTTCCTGGTTACCTTCCATCCTCGATGCCGGAGTCTCCGGCTGGAGAACTGGGGGATACCAAGAGCCGCCCTCCCTTTATACCACACATGATGTCGTGGGTGGGCCGACGTTGTGGGGGGTCTCCACTATAGACTGCTAGCTAGAAGTTTTCCGTGGGGTCCTGCCGGCTTCATCCTACCAGTGTTACCTGCTGCAAGAGCTTCTCTCGAAGATCTACTGTTACGGGTAAGTTCTTACATAACTTTTCTTTTCTTACTGCAGTCTACATGTTACTGTTCTGCAGAACATCCTTGCAAACTTAATCACCACAAGGCAGATTGATTTCAGAAACTGAATGATTCTAGTCTATTTTCCCCTAAAATGCAAATTAAACTGTTTTATTAGTTTTTGTAAATTCATGTCTTCACTGCTGCACTGTTTGCTATTGTTTGCTCCCATCCTGCAGACTGCATTCGCTTTTCCCAAAACAAGACATTCTTAAAAAGTAAGCTAGGGAACACCAATCCAGAGTGTAAGGAACAAACTCTCAGGTTTGCATCTAAAGATCTTCAACCAAAAGCACTATGGGTCTGTAATCCTAGCTCCAGATAGAAAGGGAACAAGCACTGATAATCCAAAGTAGCGGTTTAAGCAGAAGCACAGTCCTGTTGCAGGATACCAATCCAGTAAGAATGCATCATCTTCCCTTTAGGTTCCTAGTACTCCTGATCTTCCTGGACCTAAAGTGTCTACCACTCATTCACACTAATGGGAATATGCCGGAGACACTAAGACCCAGCAGGAGCAAACTTTTTCAGAAGGCCGCGAGGAAGCGGCATCCCGAGCCCCAGCGCATGCAGTAATGACTTTCTCGGCTTTGATCTTCCAGCCGCCTCAGTTCCTTTTTTCCCCACCGAGTGCACTTCAGTGAAAGACGTCACTCGCCCGCCAGGAGTTAAACTTCACTAGCAGCAATAGTTCAGTTTATTGTGTTATAGATTATTTTGAATCTGTACCTATTATATTACTAATATTAACAATTGTACAAGAGAAGTCTTCAGCCCTCCATTGACGGAGTCGACCGAAAGCAGGTCTGGTGATGGTTGGGAGACTTCGTATGAAAGCTTTTCAGTCAGCTGGGCCGGGTCCGGTCCACCGCCCTCCCCGGAGGGGGGGGTCTGACAACGGATGGTACACTGCTCAGGGAGAAGGGCAGTCCCACCGAAAGCAAAAAAGGAAACTGTCCCATTCTCGGCACCATTCGGCCTCGGGTTTTTCTTCAACACATAGGTTGTAGAAGAAACGGCATCACTCGAGGTTGCCCGCTGGTACGTCTGCGTGTAGATGGTCGGTTATTAGGGCAGGAGACAGTCTCCACCTCTGTCAGAGTTGCTGGTTTCTGTCTCTGGTTGCCGACCTCTTCGACACCAGAGCTCCTCCCCGCCTATTGGAGGAGCGTCCGATGAGCAGTTTCACCAGTGGGCTGCTCTTATTGAGCACTGGGCTTGGAGGTTGGTCCAGTTGCCTGAGCCGGTCTATCCGACACCAGGCCCTTCGGGCCGTTCGGTTTCGGAAGGGCGGGTGGGGCGGTTGGGCCTTCCTAGTCACGCGGCGCCTTCTTTGGTGCCGTCAACTCTGCGCTAGGGTGTTTATCCCCTCGCATGGCTGCGGTGCAGAGGTCCACACCAGTGCCTCCATCTCCTGCCATGTTTCACTCTTTTGCTTCCAATCACAGTTTTCAGACCCCTGTGACACTCTCAACGCTGTCCTTGGCGCCACGAGTTCTGTCATTGCCATCCGTGGTGCCGTGGGCTCTCTCAGCTCCGTCTGCGGTGCCGCGGGCTCTGTCGGCGCCATGCTCTTTGTCGGTGCCATGTGAGGCACCACTTCTGATAGCGCCTCCTACCTTGTTCTCTGCACCGTTTTCCTCGACGGCACTGGGGATGAGTGTGGTGCCATCCGGTCTTCAGGCTTTTTGACTTCAATTCATTCTTCTTCTATTCTTCCTCCTGATTTTCACTCCTTTCCTAGCTATACAGTCCCCTCTGGACTGTCAGGAGATGCTTTTGAGCCTGATCCAGATCTTCGCCTGGGTGATGATATTGATGCTGACACTGCCTTGGGAGCAGGGATCAATCCTTCTGCAGAGCCTGTTGTTGAAGACCTTTCCTTAAGCCTCTGATCAAGAATTTAAATTCTGCTGTTTCTCTCCAGACTACAGAAATCATCCTGGAAGCTTTTGCGTCTCCAGTATCTTCATGTCCTGGAAATCCCTTTGGTTAACCCCCGGTACCACCCTCTTTCAAGACCCTTTCACAGATGGTGTGGAAGAATCTGGCTCACATTCCTTCCGTGGCCAAGTCCATAGATCGGAAGTATGCCCCTCCCAAGGATCACCCCATTTTGGTCTCACAAGCCTTTGCTGATGCCATTGTAGTCCTGGCCGAGAATGATAAGGCTGCCCTACCTCAGGGATCTACAGCCCGGCCTATAAACAAAGAATCTCGCAAGATAGACACCTTAGGTAAGAGAGTCTTTGCCTCCTCAACCCTGGGTATGCGCATTGCCAGCTACCAGGGCTATTTTTCTCAATATGAGTATGTCCTTTGGTATTCACTCAAAGCAATGGTAGAAACTCTGTCCAAATCTGAGGTTAGCTCAGAGTTGCTTCAAACCAAAACTAGGGGTATCAAGTCCAATAACCTACAGGTTAAAGCTGCAATGGACACCTGCGATACCGCTTCCCGGGCCGCGGGGGCTGGCATCTGCACCCGTCGCCACTCTTGGCTGCGTACTTTGGGCTTCACAAATGATGCCCAGCAGCAAGTCATGGCCTTATCTTTCGACAGTATGTTCGGACCTCAGGTGGAGCAAGCACTGGAAGCTGCACAGAGGACTAGGTCTGCCATTAAGACAGCCAGACCTTTCAGGGCAGAGGAGGTTTAAATAAAAACCAGAACCCTCAGCTGCAAAAGAAAGTGCAGCAGAAAGCACAAGGGCCCAAAGTGCCCAGTGCCACCTTCTGAGTTTCTGGTCCACATCCCACCTCAGCTGTCCGAGGGGGACTCCTTGTCAGCAGTGGGAGGACATCTGACTCAGTTCTACAACCAGTGGAAATCTATAACATCAGACAAATGGGTCCTCCAGATAATCTGTGAGGGGGTACTTTCTCAATCTTTCGGAACCCCCTCCGGATCATCCTCCCAAACAACAGCACAGGCTGTCGACAGTACAGTCAGAACGTCTTGCTTCTGAGGTACAAGGCTTTCTGAACAACAGGGCAGTAGAAGTAGTTCTGCTGGATCAACGAAACACAGGTTTCTACTCCCATTACTTTCTGGTCCCAGAGAAAACCGGCAGCATGTGCCCCATTCTGGATCTCAGAAAGTTAAGTTCCTTCACAAGGAGAAATTCAAGATGATATCACTTGGTACCCTGCTACCTTTGATTCATCGACACAATTGACTAGCCACCCTGGACATGCAGGATGCCTACCAACGCATTCTCATACACCCAAAGCACCACAAAGACCTAAGGTTTGTGGCATTGGGTCAACACTATCAGTTCAGAGTCCTGCCCTTTGGGCTATCCTCTGCGCCTTAAGTTTCTGCAAAGTGTTGTGCAATTCTCACGGCGCACCTCTGGAAAATCGGAATACAAGTGTTCCCATATCTGGACGACTGGCTCCTAGCAAGTCCCTCCAGGCAAGAGACTCTGGAGGCCGTGACCAGGGCCTCAGTCTTCCTCACCTCCATGGGAATCCTGCTGAACCTCAACAAATCGCAGTTGCAGCCCTCCTAGAAGCTCCCTTTCATAGGAACTCTTCTGGACACCTCCTGCGTGAAGGCTTTTCTTCCAGAGGACAGAAGGAGAGATATCTTACAGATGGCCCCGATACATCAGACAACACAGCTCAGTTCAAGCCATCTCGATGCAGCGGATGCTGGGCCTCATAGCATCCTCGGTGTTCACTGTACCCCTGGCTCGTCTTCACATGAGAACCTCCCAGTGGATGCTCAGTCCCCAACCACTCACCCTCAGTCCTTTCTCATCAAGGTAGCCAAACCTCTGAAGAGGTCGCTCACCTGGTGGTCTAAGAGGACAATCTTCTGGAAGGATGTCCCTTGGCCCCTCTGGATCATCAGATCTCCATTACCACGGACGCATCCCTGATGGGTTGGGGAGCCCACTACCAGGATCTTCACACCTGGGGTACGTGGACTCACGACGAGTCTCGACTTCAAATAAACATCCTGGAAATGAGAGCTGTCCTCTATGCAGTCTGAGCCTTGAAGGACACACTCTGTCACTAGAATATTCTCTTTCAAACGGACAATAAGGCACTGATGTACTACATCAAAAAACAGGGTGGTGCACACTCTTACCTATTATGCAAGGAAACAATGAGAGTGTGGGAATGGCGCCAGGAGCACAAGGCTCTGATTCAGGTGGTTTACCTGCCAGGAGTACAAAACAAGCTAGCAGACCATCTCGGCAGAACAGAGGTGGATCCTCACAAGTGGTGTCTCGACCTAACCTTGGTTCAGTCACTCTTCAAAGAGTGGGGAACTCCAGACCTGGACCTTTTTGCGTCCCCACTCAATGCAAAACTGCCTCTCTTCTACTCCAGAAATCCAGGACCTGGCATTTTTGTCGGATGCGTTCAGGCTGCGGTGGACAAAATGCTTTCTATTAAGCTTTTCCTCCTCTTCCCTAATTCAGAGGATACTGCTCAAATTGGAGTCTCGGGGGCAGAATGATTTCTATTGCCCCTTCTGGCCTTGGCAGATATGGTTCCCACTATTCAACAGTCTATCGGAACCCCCAAAGACGCTTCCCTTTAGACGAACCTTCTGACCCAGGGTCCCATGGTCCATCCCAACCTGAGGTCACTTCACCTTCACGCTTGGCTTCTGAAGAGATGAGGTGAATAGGTTCAATGTTTCTCATAGAGTTTCAGATAGTCTTTTGGCTGCGTGTAAGCTGGCCACTAGAAAAACCTACACAGCTAAATGAAAGCGTTCTTCTATCTGGTGTGCAAAATCCTCTTGGAACCCTTTTGCTGCCCACTGAGTAAAGTTTTGGAGTATCTTTTAGACCTCTCAAATACAGGTCTGCAGTACTCCACAGTAAAAGTTCATCTTTGTGCCATTTCGGCCTATCATGAGCCAGTACTTTCCATGTCACTGGCTCAGCTGCCTGTAGTGAAGAGGTTTCTTAGGGGTATTCTGAATACTAGACCTCCTATTAGATGTCCAGTCGCAGCTTGGGACATTAACCTTGTGCTAGACATGCTCATTCGAAAACCTTTAGAGCCTCTAACTACTTGCGAGTTGAAGTTCCTCACTTGGAAAACGGCCTTCCTTGTAGCCATTACTTCTGCCCATAGAGTTTCTGAAATACATGCACTGGTCACAGACCCCCCCGAACACTGTATTTCACATGGACAAAGTAGTTCTTAGGACTCATCCTAAGTTTCTCCCTAAGGTTGTTTCAGAATTCCATCTAAACCAGCCTTTAGTCCTTCCTACCTACTTTGCGAACTTCCAGAATGAAGGGAAGTGTACCCTTCATTTGCTGGATGTTAAGAAAGCGTTGTGGTTCTATCTAGATAGAATGAAAGAAATTCGCAAGGCTCAACAACTGTTTGTTTCCTTCAGCAAGACCTGGCTGGGTCAACCTGTGGCTATCAGATGCATTTCAAGCGTGGCTGGTGGCTTGCCTTCCCCACTGCTATTCTATGGCATAGGTTAAGCTGGAAGGCAGGTGTATGTTCACTCACCAGAGCAGACGCGGCATCTCTGGTGGAAATCTGTAACGTGCCCATTGCAGATATTTTCAATGCGGCTACCTGGAGCTCTGTGCATACTTTCGTCAAGCGCTATGCCTTGGACGGCCATGCCAGACGACATCTGTTGTTTGGCAGGACCATTCTTAATGGACTTCTGTTCTAATCAGTGAGCGCTTTATCTCCTGCCGCCCGTCTCGGGGAATTATTAGCTCGGTATTCTCCCATTAGTGTGAATGAGTAGTGGAGACTTTAGGTCCAAGAAGATATGGAAGTTACCTATCTACCGTAATTCTTGATCTTCTTGGACAAAGTCTCCACCACTTATTCACACGCCCTCCCACCATCCCCCGAGCTCACTTCTGTGTTTATGATCTTCACTCCCTCAATGGCTGGCTGTGAAGACTTTATTGTTGACTCTTCTTACATGGGTCATTCGGACTATCTTATGTCGATTTTTGGGTTAGTCCTTCTAGGTTTGTTACGCTGCACCTTCTTGGGGGGGGTACTGAGGCGGTTGGAGGGTCAATGCCGAGACAGTCATTACCGCACGCGCTGGGGCTCATGGTGCCGCTTCCTCGTGGCTCCATCTCAGGCGCTGGCTCTTCTGAAAAAGTTTGCTCCTGCTGGGTCCTAGTGCCTCAGGCGTATTCTCATTAGTGTGAATGAGTGGTTGAGACTTTTTCCAAGAAGATCAATAATTACGGTAGGTATGTAATTTCCATTTATTTAAGGTGAAAAATACAGCCTTGGAAAAGGGGCTAGATCCTTTTCAAACATCAGCTACATGTGGAAACAGGAAGTGCAGCCATAAGCGGCAGTGAGAGGAGTGCAGCTCCCTGATCTAGTCAGACACAGTACCTTATGCGATATGATGATCTGTTACAATGTAGTGGAGATTTCTTACACTGCAAAAAAAGACTGCACCCACAAAGTCCAATCCAGTTTATAAATCCTCAGTGTTCACTGTCATTAATTGCAGCTGTTAAAACTAAATTGCTACAAATAGAAATAAATGATCAAAAACCTATAATTTTGTGAATCTGTGACAGTTTAAATTAAAAAAAATTGGGGGGAAAGGCTAGACAATAAAAATAGATATTTTCTGTCAAAATCATAAAAAATAAAAATATAATTCTGCAAACCCTAGTTATGAATAGTAGATAAAGTTGAGATAATTAAGGGAGGTAACCGTGAACAGATAATGAGGGAAACGGACTGCCTGAGTAAAACTAGTTTGGGAGGAAGAAATGGGTCATGGACAGTTGCAGGAGGTAGAAGAAAAGACATGGCGAAGAAACGTTAAGGAGAAAGCAGAAGAGGCAGAGAGAGAACTGACTTAATTTAATTCACTTCCCAAAAGTCAGCCTGTAGTATAGTGCCCAGGTGAGCTATACCATGATTTGGTTCTTGCAGCTGTCACAGTCCAGCATATTAGTGAGAAAAACAGAGTTCAGCCCACACCTAAGCAAGATGTTGTTGAAAACATAATATTCTTAATAAAACAATGTGTTGTATTATTTCTAGTTCATTCCATGTCTCCATAGCCTAAACTGTGGCAGAATAAATTAGGAGGGGTTCACCTTGGGCTCTAAATTTTTAAACCACCATTTCTGGGCATGCCTTCAATTCCTGTCTCCTTCCAAGTCCTGCTCATTAGCCACTTTTGTATGGCATCCTTCTACATCGCAGTGTTTTTGTTGTGCTCGCACTGGCTCTGTCTGTACCACAGCCTTTGCTTACACACAGCAGCCCATACATCGGTGTCCTGGGCTGTTCCGTGGCTTCAGGCACATTTCCAGCTGAAACTTGCTGTTTACTTTCCATTTTGTACTTGAGTTCAGCTAAATATATTTTTAGATGGAAGAAATAAATCTGAACTTGGGAAATAAGTTCCTTTTCGGAAATGGGAGCTAAAAACTACTTTAAAAGCACTCAGAAAGTGGAGCCATGATGCTGGGCATGCGCTTATGCATCGCTTGGGATATGAATATGCATACACGCATGCCCAGTATCACGGCTCCACTTTCCGAGCTTTCTTTAAAGTAGTTTTAACCCTTGTTTCTAAAAGGAACTAGATTCTCAAGTTTAGTCTTGACTTGTACTTTCTGAAAATATATTTAGCTCAAGTCAGGTACAGTATTGCACATAAGAGCCTCGGGTCTCGTGGAGAGTCTCTCTGGGATTGTTGTGAGCGCTGCCGTCCCAAGTACACGACAGTATACAACAGCAAAATGCAATGCAACAGCGAACCCAGGAAAACTAGGAACGCCAGATCAGCAAGCCCTCGTTTGGATGCATTGTGGGCTCCTCTACAGCAAAGAGGTAATGTTGCAGGTGCTCTGCACGCAACCCATAAAAGGGCTTTTGTTCCACCTGCCTGCCTGACCACCTCCTCCTCCTCCAGACCCTTAGACTCATGATGCACAGGCTTACCTGCAGGGCAGGGCTCCCTTTAACTACTGGAAACTAGGTACAGTACTATGCCAAAAATGAAAAAACTCTTTATTATTATTTGTTAAAGAGCTGGTGACACGTTCAGGAGAAAATAAATGAAACAATATTTAGGCACTGTCCGGCTTGTATTTTCCATTCAAACAACATGAAGTCTTGCTATATTATGACATATGCAGTGAGTCCCAACCTTCGAACTGCTCCGGAGGTGAAAGAGTTAATTTTCCATGCCAGGCATGGAACGCTGAGCTCGAGTTCAGTTGAAACTCTGTCTGTTGTTCTTCAAACTCAAACCGTCAGATTCTTTACTCTGTCTCACTGAACAGTCGCTCCGGAGATTTCTCCTTCTGCTCGGTTCATTTTGTCGGTTAAAGTATTGTTTTTCTCGGTTTTCAACCGAAATTAAACCGCAACCAGTCGGTTCAGACTCTGTCTGTGGTATTTGTAAGTACTAGATAGGTTTTACATTGATTTTTATTCTGTGTGGAACTTGTAAACGGTTTATCGGTTCGTTTTGAACCAATCAGGTTGTTTAAAATATATTAATCTGTCATTTAGAGTGTGGTTACCGGTTCTTATCGGTTCTAAAAAAAAGATTTTATTACGTTTTGTTCCATGACCCGAGACACGGTTGGGAACCGATAAGAGGGTCTTACCTTGCGGATTGTCATAAACGGGTAATTTTGGTTAGGACTGGCACTATGCCTGAGAAACCCAAAAGAAAAACCAGGCTCACTGGGTTTCAACACTGCAGTGTCTGTGGGGAAGTCTTTGCCAAGGCTAACCCCCACACCACCTGTGTTTATTGTCTGGGGTTTGACCACCTCAATGCAGACTGCCAGATTTGTAAAAATTTTCCTGCAGCTACCCTGGAAAAGAGAGTTGGTAGGCTCAGGGAAAGGGAGGCTAAAAAGTCCGCTGAACCGGATGGCCAGCCCGGTTCGGTTCAACGAACGGGAGGAGTGCCTCTGACCAGGGTGAGGCTTTCCGGCAAAGGAGATCTGACTCCAGGAGTCGGTTCCAGCAAAAAGACTAGGAAATCAGCTGGTGTGGAGCCAAAACTTTCCTCTCCAACCGCTGAAGAAATAGCCAAAGCGATTAAAATTGTCCAGTCGCTTTCCCCGGTTCCGACCGAACCGGCACCATCAGGTAAGCGTCCGGTTCGGCCGGTTCCACCGGTTCAGGATTATGATATAGAGAAATATTATGAACCGGAGGAGGGGAGAGAGTATGAGGAGAGTGAATGTGGATTTGAAAGTCTGGATATGCCCATTGACCTGGACATCTCCCCAGACAGACTTCAGGAGTGTCTCCTCCTAGGCTTTCTGAGTCTCCTTCTCATTTTATGTTTTATAAGAAAGTGGCTGAAACTCTCCAGCTCCCTATGGAGGAAGCTATGGATGATCAAGAGGAGCCTGACTATGTGGAAATGATGGATATCCAGAGTCAGGAGGCTGTCTATTCCTTTGCATAAATCTTTTGGGAAACAGACAGTTAAAATTCTAAAACTCCTCACTATACCTCCTGTCGATAAGAGAATGGACAAGAGGTACACATTGTCAGGCTCTGATATGGAGTTCCTACACAACAATGCAGCCATGTTAGTAGTGCAGGCTGCAGCCTGTGACAAGACAAATATTCCCTTGGCTTCACACCCCTGACAAGGACTCCAGGAGGATTGATGCCATGGCAAAGAAACAGTACATGGCAGCATCCTTGGGACTCAGACAGGCAAATTATATGGCTCAGGTTGCTAGATATCAGAAATCCAGATGGGATACTGTTATGGCTCTAGCAAAACAGGTCCCTGGCCAGCTTGCCAAGGAGCTGGAGCAGGTGGCTGCCGATGGTATTGAGGCATCCAAGGTGCAATTCCATGCTGCAGTGGACTCTAATGATGTGTCAAGAGTCATGGCTACATCTGTGGCACTTGAGAATGGCTTGGCTCAGATGTACTAGCCTGTCACAGGATACCCAGACTAAGGCCATGGATTTTCCTGTTGTGGGTAATTCTGTGTTTGGGGAGCAGACAGAGAATTACATGAAGAAAATGGATGAGTATAGGACCACCTATAGGAGTGCACAGGCCAAGGAAAGGCAGGCCACTCCTCAAAGGCAGCTTTCCAGGGGCAGGCCTCCTCTTCTGCTTATGCCAAGAGGGGGTTCTTTAGAGGGAGAGGCAGACGAGGTACAAGCAGGTCTGCTTCTATCCCTCAGCCCAAAGCCCCTGCCAAGCAGGCACCCTGATGGGGTTACCAGGGCCGATTCTCAGCTACCTGTAGGGGGCAGACTGGCTTACTTTGTCCAGGACTGGAAGTCTCTGACATCAGACAAGTGGGTCCTGGAGGTAGTAAGCCAGGGACTGGTTCTCAGCTTCAAAAGATTTTCAAAGATGAGAGCCAGATCCTTTCCACCTGCAAATCCACCAGAGGCACTTGCCCTAGAGGCAGAGGTCTCTTCCTCCTGGCTCTCAGACTGTGGAAAGGGTTCCACCCTACACCAGGGCAAAGGGTTGTACTACAGGTACTTCCTTACCCAAAAGACAGGAGAATGGCAGCCCATCCTGGATCTCAGATATTTAAACAAGCACCTTTTAAAACCAAAATTCAAAATGGTGACTCTGGGAATTATTCTGCCCTCTCTAAGGCCCGGGAACTGGCTAGCGTCCCTGGACCTCAAGGGTGCCTACTTCCATATTCTCATCAGAAGCTCCCATGAAGTACCTCAGGTTCGGAGCTGCCCTCAGGCCATTACCAGTTCAGAGCAATGCCCTTTGGCCTCACCTCTTCTCCAAGGGTATTCACAAATGCCTGGCAGTAGCAGTTGCTTCCCTAAGAAGGCAAAAATTGCCATCTTCCACTTCCTGGACGACTGGCTCATAGTGCGCCAGTCTCCAGACCAAATCAGTTACATCTACAGATAACTCAGCAACTGCTCACCTCTCTAGGTTTCCTTCTGAATCTTTCAAAGTCAGTTCTAGAGCCTGTCCAGCTGCTCACCTTCATAGGCACAGAGCTGAACACAGAGAAAACCAGAGCCTTCCTTCCTTTGGACAGGGCAAGGACCCTGGTCTCTCTGGCCTCCTCTTTCCTCTGCAGGTCTCTCGACCAGCAAGGCATTTTCTACAGCTCCTGGGGCACATGGCTGCCTCTACAGCAGTCATGCAGGGAGCAAGATTTCAGATGAGGACATCCAGTTCCATTTGAGAGCCTTTTGGTCTCAAAGGAAAGACCCTCTAACCAAATTGATCCCAATAACTCAGACCCTGATCCAGGCCCTACAGTGGTGGCAGGATCAGAGCAATCTGAGACAAGGGGTTCCTTTGTCACTCAGTCTCCTCCTTAATCCTTACTACAGATGCATCCCTCTTGGGGTGGGGAGCTCACATGGCGACCTCACCACCCAGGGATTGTGGTCCCCTCAGGAATCTCTGCTCCACATCAATCTGTTGGAACTCAGAGCAGTTTTTCTAGCACTTCAGGTTTTTTCAAAATCTGTTCAGAACAAAGTAGTACAGGTCAGAACAGACAACACCACCACTATGTGGTACATCAACAAGCAAGGGGGCACTCGGTCTACGGCCTTGTGCACTGAAGCAATGAAGTTGTGGTCTCTGGCTTACTCCCTGAACAGCTCCCTTATGGCAGTTCACCTCGCAGGCAAGGACAATGTCCTGGCAGATGCTCTCAGCAGGATTTCCCAGGGTCATCACGAACGGTCACTGGACCCCCCTGGTCTTGGAGGTGATATTTGCCAGATAGGGCACCCGCATATAGATCTTTTGCAGCCCCAGACAATCACCAACTTCCCTTTTGCTGCAGGCCCCAGTGTTGGGCTCAGTCTCTCTGGATGCCTTAGTTCTCAATTGGGAAGGGAGTTTCTATGCTCCCCTTCCTCTCCTGTTCAGAGTGCTAGTCAAAATCAGATCTCAACCCTGCAAGATGATCCTGATTGCTCCAGATTAGGTCAGACAGCCCTGGTATCCACTCCTACTGTCCTTAGCAGTCCATCTTACGCCTGTGTTTTCCAGGAATCACAACCTGTTAACCTGTGCCCAGGGGAGGGTTTGGTACCCGAACCTCAAATCTCTCAATCTCAAGGCCTGGCTCTTGAAGAGGTAGAGTTTGCTGACCTACACCTCTCCCAAGGTGTATTGGATATATTGAAGGCTTCGAGGAAACCTTCCACCAGGGCTACCTATAACTCCAAATGGATGAGGTTTTCCATATGGTTCTCTGGGAAGCATATTTCCCCAGAATCTGCTGATTTACCCACAGTCCTGGATTATATGGTCCATTTAAATACCTTGGGGCTGAGACCAGCTACCCTAAAAGTACATTTGGCAGCTGTGTCTGCTTTTATTTCAGCAGGTAAATCCTCTTCTCTTTCAGCTCATCCTGTATTCACCAAGTTTTTAAGGATTGCTTCACACCAACCCTCCATTCAGGGACCCTGCCCCTGCCGGGATCTTAATATTTGCATTGCTCAGCTTATGCAACCCCCTTGAGTCTTTGTCTTCAGCAGAGCTTAAGTACTTAACTTGAAAGCCTTTGTTTCTGGTAGCCATCACTTCTGCCAGGCGCATAAGTGAATTACAAGCTTTGTCAGTGGAGCCTGATTTTATCTCCTTTCCTTAGAGATAAGGTGGTCCTCAGGACTAACAGGAAGTTCTTGCCTAAGGTGGTTTCAGATTTCCACCTTAATCAATCTGTCTCTTCCAGTGTACTTCACGGACCATTCCTCCTCTGGCAAGAGGAGGCTGCACAGCTAGATGTGAAGAGCCTTTAGCTACTACATAGGCGTACCAAGGGTCACAGGTTTGACTCCTCCAACTTTTCTCACTTATGGTGAGGTTGGCAAAGGAAACCTGCCACTAAAAGATCCATTGCCTGGTGGATTGTCTCTTGTATCCAATTTTGTTATGAAAAACTGGGTAAGGTTTCTCCCTCAGGCCTGAGGGCTCACTCTACCAGAGGTACAGCTGCTTCCCTGGCTGCTGCCAGGGACATCCTTATCCTAGAGATACGTCAAGCAGCTACCTGGAAAACAATTCACACTTTTACCAAGCATTACTCCCTGGACATCCAGGCTAGGAGTGATGCTCGGTTTGGCACAGCTGTGCTTCAGAGCTTATTTCCTAAGTAGGTTCTGTCCCTCCTCCATGGAGGTACTGCTGTGTAGTCTGCATATGTCATAATCTAGCAAGACTTCATGTTGTTTGAAGAAAAAATTACTCACCTTAGTAATGTTGTTTCTTCTAATGGAGTCTTGCTATATTATGACATCCCCCCTGCCTGCCCCTCTCACAACCTTTGTTTTTGGGATGTGGGTGGACAGTGCAGTGTTGGCACTTAGTAGATGCCCACCTTGTTGTTTCACCCGTCCTTTTTTTGGGGTGACTTGGTGTTGTGTTTTCATTTTGGGTCTTCTGACTTGAGTCTTTGTTTTGGGACCAAAATGTGTTCTATGTTTAGTAGCCAGTTGGCTGAGTGTGGGTTTACAGCTTCCACACAGGACCTCAGTGAGTTTAGCTCATAAAGATCTCATGGTTTGAGTCTGAAGAACAACAGACAGAGTTTCAGCGAGCTCGAGCTCAGCGTTCCATGCCTGGCATGGAAAGTTAACTCTTTCACCTCCGGAGCAGTTCGAAGGTTGGGACTCACTGCATATGTCAATATAGCAAGACTCCATTAGAAGAAACAACATTACTAAGGTGAGTAATTTTTCTTTATCCACCGACCACCCGACCTCCCTGGCTCGACGCACAACCTGGCTTCTAGTGGGCTAGATCTAGCATCATGGGGTGGAGCAGAGTTTTACCACCAGCGTGGGTGGAGGAGCCAGCATGAAGACCTTCGGCCACGATTTAAAGCGGCAAGAAACCTGCCAGACAGTGGATGAACAACATATACCATTCCTAGAACTCCTGTTACAGGTGAGTAACCTGTATTTCTACTCCACTACTTTCTGGTTCCAAAGAAAACAGGCGGTATGCACCTATCTCGACCTCAGAAAGTTAAACAAGTTCCTCTACAAGGAAAAGTTCAAGGTGATATCCTCAGTACCCTGTTACCTTTGATTCATCAACATGATTGGCTAGCCTCCTGGACATGCAGGATGCCTACCAACACATTCTCTTACACCTAAAGCACCACAAGTACCTAAGGTTAGTGGCATTAGGTCAGCTCTACCAATTCAGAGTCCTGCCCTTTGAACTATCCTCTGCACCGTGAGTCTTTACAGAGTGCTGTGCAATTCTCGTGGTGCATCTAAAGAAAATTGGAATTCAAGTATTCCCATATCTGGATGACTGGCTTCTCGCAAGCCCTTCCAGACAAGAGACTGTAGAGGCTATGGTTATGGCCTCAGATTTCCTCACATCCATGGGAGTTCTGCTCAACCTGAAAAAGCTGCAGCCCTCCCAGAAGCTTCTCTTCATAGGAGCCCTTCTGGACACCTCCTGCGCAAAAGCCTTCCTTTCAGAAGGCAGAAGGAGCGATATTCTACAGATGGCCTCCTTCATCAGAGAGAACAGCTCAGTTCAAGCTCTTTTGATGTAGCGGATGCTGGGTCTCATGGCATCCTTGGTGTTCACTGTACCTCTCGCTCGTCTCCACATGAGAACCTCTCAGTGGATGCTCAGCACTCAGTGGTTACCAACCACTCACCCTCAGTCCTTTCACATCAAGGTGAGAGAAACGGTGAAACGGTCACTCACCTGGTATCAGGAGGACAACCTTCTGGAAGGATATCCCTTTGCCCCTCTAGATCCCCAGATCTCCATTACCACGGATGTGTCCTTACTGGGCTGTGGAGCTCACTGCCAGGATCTCCACACCCAGGGCATGTGGACCCAAGATGAGTCCCCACATAAACGTTCTGGAAATGAGGGCCGGCCTCCATGCAGTCCAAGCTTTGAAGGACATACTGTGTCACAAGACCATTCTCCTTCAAACGGACAACAAGTAGAAGACTTGGTTTGCTGGCCAAGGCACCTAGCTTCACCTGAGCTCTTTCCTTCTAAGACTGCTTGAAAGGCAGAGTAGAAAAACTTACCAGAGCAAGGGAGAAGGATTAAGACTTAGTTTGGCTAAGCAGATTTACTGTGTGGTGGTGTTTTTATTTTTTACTCACAGGGATTGCTACTGTTTGTTGCTAACATTTCATTGCTTTATTTTTTCTCTGATTCAAATTGTTGTTGCTGGTATACCTTCTTCTGCATTATTACAAGGTGTGCCTACAGGTGTGTGCTAACAGATTACTGCTGTAATCTTCTGATTCAAATTGTCTTTTCAAGGTATATCTTCTGTTACTGCTTTATTTTTCTCTGGAGCAAAGTGTTTCTTGGGGTATATCTTCTCTGAAATTACTGTATTACAGGTGGAGCTTACATTTTGTGACTTTTTATCATTGGGCTAAGCAAAATTACTGTTTGACACTGGTTTTATTTTATTCTTGTTTGTTGAAAGGTTGTTGTCTCAGAGGTGTTTCAGTCTCCTTCTACATTGAAGGAGCTAATGCTTTTTCCTCCCACAGCTCTTCCAAAGGATTAGGTGTGTATGTGGGGTGGAGCTGGCAAACTGTCAGTAATTTCCAACAGAAAGAAGGTTAAAAAGTCAGGTTAGTTGATATCTTGGAGGTAGAAGACTTGGTTTGCTGGCCAAGGCACCTAGCTTCACCTGGGCTCTTTCCTTCTAAGACTGCTTGAAAGGCAGAGTAGAAAAACTTACCAGAGCAAGGGAGAAGGATTAAGACTTAGTTTGGCTAAGCAGATTTACTGTGTGGTGGTGTTTTTATTTTTTTACTCACAGGGATTGCTACTGTTTGTTGCTAACATTTCATTGCTTTATTTTTTCTCTGATTCAAATTGTTGTTGCTGGTATACCTTCTTCTGCATTATTACAAGGTGTGCCTACAGGTGTGTGCTAACAGATTACTGCTGTAATCTTCTGATTCAAATTGTCTTTTGCAAGGTATATCTTCTGTTACTGCTTTATTTTTCTCTGGAGCAAAGTGTTTCTTACAGGGTATATCTTCTCTGAAATTACTGTATTACAGGTGGAGCTTACATTTTTGTGACTTTTTTATCATTGGGCTAAGCAAAATTACTGTTTGACACTGGTTTTATTTTATTCTTGTTTGTTGAAAGGTTTGTTGTCTCAGAGGTGTTTCAGTCTCCTTCTCACATTGAAGGAGCTAATTGCTTTCCTCCACAGCTCTTCCAAAGGATTAGGTGTGTATGTGGAGTGGAGCTGGCAAACTGTCAGTAATTTACAACAGAAAGAAGGGTTAAAAAGTCAGGTTAGTTGATATCTTGGAGGTAGAAGACTTGGTTTGCTGGCCAAGGCACCTAGCTTCACCTGAGCTCTTTCCTTCTAAGACTGCTTGAAAGGCAGAGTAGAAAAACTTACCAGAGCAAGGAGAAGGATTAAGACTTAGTTTGGCTAAGCAGATTTACTGTGTGGTGGTGTTTTTTTTTTACTCACAGGGATTGCTACTGTTTGTTGCTAACATTTCATTGCTTTATTTTTCTCTGATTCAAATTGTTGTTGCTGGTATACCTTCTTCTGCATTATTACAGGTGTGCCTACAGGTATGCTAACAGATTACTGCTGTAATCTTCTGATTCAAATTGTCTTTGCAAGGTATATCTCTGTTACTGCTTTATTTTTCTCTGGAGCAAAGTGTTTCTTACAGGGTATATCTTCTCTGAAATTATTACAGGTGGTGCTTTACAGGTTTTACAGTTTTATCTAACATTAGGATAAGCTTTCAGGGTTACTGCATTTGTTGTTGACTGATTGTTTCTGCTCTTACCTCCTTGTTCTTTAGTCCGTGGTTCTTCTTTTTGGCAGGGAAGGGCCAGCCACCCACCCCATCCCCAACCACCCCACTACACTCCTTTTATAGGGTACCACAGTTGTAACATTTCCTGTGGCAGAACAGGAAGGGCGGATCAGTGGAGCCTCCACAAGGTGATCTCATTTACAGGGCACTAGTAATTTAACTTGTTATAACAAGTTAAACAAAGCACAATTAAACCATTACTTGCATTTTTTTTCCTTCTAATTACTCTGACTAGGTTACAAACCCAGCAACTTATTTGGAATGGATTTCATTAACTGCAGGTACTGTGGAACAATTTTCAGAAGGACAGTCTTACAGGATTTAGGACACTGTCCTACATGCTGGGCCTTTGGAGATCTTAGGGTCTCAGCTCCGGGCAGCATGGGCAGAGATGCACGCCTCAAATTTCATATTGAAGAGGAAATACATTATAAGAACCACCCGCCATTTCCCAGCATCCAACAGAAGAACCTCGACGCCAGAGGGTAGTTGGTCCAGGAGGTTGGCAGGTGGTTAGGAGGAGCAAATCAGGTGCCCCATCACTCTCTGCTCTCCAACACATTACCTCCAAAACCATATAAACACTACAAACAGGTATCTGCCTCTATCTCTGAAATCAAATAAAGAGGCAGAAGACACTGCAGAGCAGAGGACACTGCAGCACAGGAGCTAGCACAACAATACTCACCCAAATCAGGAACCAAAACTAAACAAGCAGAAAGGAAATCCAAAAACTTCTGATCATAGGAGACTCCATGATTGGGAGTTGATACCCATCTCCAGCCAGGGTGATGGTCAGATGTCTCCCAGGTACATCAGCATGGAGAGACACTGACCGCATTGCTAAAATTGTTCACAAAGCAGGAGAAAACATTGATGTCCTAGTACATATAGGGACTAATGATCTCGCCAGCCGGTCAGTTGATGGAGACCAAGGAACACCTGACTAGGCTGGGTGACAAACTATCATCTATTTAGTCCAGCATCTCCTTCTCTGAGATCCTGCCAGTCTGGGAGAAGGGAGCAGATGGACGGAAGGTCAGAGAAGGGAGATAGGGGAGCTAAACACGTGGCTCAAGGACTGGTGCCAGGAAAAAGGACACAGATTTGTAGGGAACTGGCAACAGTTCTGGGAGCTAAAGTTCTTTAAATTTGATGGACTGCATCTGACTAAAGAGGGAGTCAGTGCATTGGGGCAGAAGTTTGACGTCTTTGCAGAATATTTAAACTAGCAAATGGGGAGAGGGGTGCAGCACCCCATCGTCCAATGGGAAGAACACCCTCCCCTCAGCTAGTGGTCAAACAGGAATTCAGCGTGTTTGCCATTCATTTGCATCACCAGGTAAGAAAAAGGTTTGTCTCCCATCACGATGCACAGGGTAATGCCAAACTTCACCCAACAACTAACACACCAAAATCTGGCCAATGGAAAATCATGTACACAAATGCTCACAGCCTGGGAAATAAGATCCCAGACCTGCAGGCAATAATGTCAGAGGCTAAACTGGACATAGTAGCAATTAGTGAGACGTGGTTTACCAGTAACCACACTTGGGAGACTTCAGTACCTGGATATGTATTGTTCAGAAGAGACCGAGGTGCAAAAAGGGGGGGAGGGGTGGCCCTGTATGTTAATGAAAATATCAAAGCTACAGAAATTCAGAATACACATAAGGAGCCAGAAGAACTGTGGGTCACCCTGGAAACAGGTAATGGGACAGCCATAAGAACTGGGGTTGTCTACAGGCCCCAGACCAGAGGAGGACATAGACACATTACTGTTAGAAGATATACAAAACATGACAGCTAAAGGAGGTTCTGATAATGGGAGACTTCAACATGCCAGATACAGATTGGTCAATACCAGCAGGAACATCTGCCAGAACTAGACTCATAGTGGATTCCTGCAGGGAGGGCCTCAAACAACTGGTACAGCAACCCACAAGAGACAGGGCTATCCTAGATCTAGTACTGACTAACAAAGAAGGATCACAGATCTCCAGGTAGAAGGTCACCTGGGGCCAGTGACCATCACATGGTATGGTTCAATTTGGCTACTACATCTAAATCATCCCATTCCAAGGCAAAAATATGGGACTTCAGAGGGCTGACTTTGATAAGATGGCCAACAGAGTTAAGCTAGCCCTGGCAAAAGAAACACAGGTGAGGAGGTACAGGCAAAGTGGGCAAGCATTAAGGATACAATACTTGAAGCAACATCCCATTGTGTTAGACAGAAAGGAAGTGCAAAGAAGAAGGAAACCACTTTGGTTCTCAAATATAGTAGCAGAAAAGGTCAGAGCCAAAGGCTGGCCTTCAGAAAATATAAGGAACACAGCGGATGAAGATAGGAGGCATACCAAACTGCCCTAAGGGAAGCAGGTAAGGCAGTAAGGCAGGCAAAGTCCCAAACTGAGGAAACACTAGCACGAACAGTAAAGAAGGTGACAAGACTTTCTATAGATACATTAGTGAAAGGAGAAAGTCCAGAGGGGTATTGCTAAGCAATGGAGAAAAGGAGCATGTGAGGAGGAGGACCCTGTAAAGGCATCTATCCTAAATAGATACTTTTGCTCAGTATTTACTGAAGAGAAGGTAGGGCAGGGCCCACAGCTCAGCATCATGGACACAGGGGAGGGAGGTGAGCACTACTCCTTCACAAAGAAGGGTCCTACAAGAGCTTGCTAAGCTCAGGGTGGATAAGGCAATGGGACCTGATGGCATACATCCCAGGGTACTTAAGGAGCTAAAGGAGGAACTAGCAGAGCCATTAGCAGAATTGTTTAGTGAGTCTCTGAGCACAGGAGAGGTCCCAGAAGACTGGAGAAGGCTCATGTGATCCTCCACAAGAGTGGTAGCGGGGAGGCGGGGAACACGAGTGGTGGACCAGGGGAGCAGTTGATGTCACTACCTTGACTTCAGCAAAGCTTTTGACACTGTTCCACATAGAAGATTGATAAATAAGCTAGGTAGGCTCGGGTGGGTCAGAAGTTGGTCAACTGGGTGGCAAACTGGTTGACTGGCAGAAAACAGAGTGGTGGTAAATGGTATACAGTCAGAAGAGATGCAAGTCACAAGTGGGTACCTCAGGGATCAGTCCTGGGGCCAGTCTATTCAACATCTTCATTAGTGACCTGCAGATGGACTAGAGGGTAAGGCTTGTCTGTTTGCAGATGACACCAAGATCTGCAACAGAGTAGATGATCCAGATGGGGTGGGCAGAATGAGAAGAGATCTGGATAAACTAGCAGAATGGTCAGAAGAGTGGCAACTGGGATTTAATGCAAAGAAGTGCAAAATCATGCACATAGGAAGAGAAACCTGAAGCCACTTATAGGCTGGGAGGGAGTTGCTAGCAGTCACAAGGAAGAAAGAGACTTGGGCATCATCATCACTGATGACCTAAAATCATCCAAGCAGACCTCTAAAGCAGTAGGTAAGGCTAGGGGGGTGTTAGGGTGTATTAGTAGGGGATCACTAAGTCGTAAGAGGGAGGTAATAACTCTGTACAAGACATTGGTTAGGCCCCATCTGGAGTACTGCAAGTATTGAGGCCACACCTTCACAAGGACATTAACCAAATTGAGGCAGTCCAGAGAAGGGCACAAAATGGTGCAGGGACTGCATCAGAAGACATATAAGGACAGATTAACGGAGCTCAATATGTATACCCTTGAGCAAAGGAGGGAGAGAGGTGATATGATCGAGACATTTAAACACCTTAAGGGCATAAACAAGGTGAAAGAGTCTAATATGTTTAAATATAAGAAAATAGCAGGACAAGAGGACACAGCATGAGATTAGAGGGAGGCCGATTAAGGGGGATGAGGAAATTTTTTCACAGAAAGTGGTGGTAGATGCATGGAATGGCTTACCACAAGAAGTGGTGGCTATGAATACAGTGCAGGGCTTCAAACAGGCATGGGATAGGCATAAGGGAGCAATACAAATGACTATGAATAGATAGGTCACTGACAGAGCAAAGGCCGATGGTACATTTATAAGGTAGAAAAAGAAATGGGCAGACTGGATGGGCCTTGCGGTCCTTATCTGCCGTCAACTTCTATGTTTCTATGTTTCTAAGGCAGTGATGTATTACATCAACAAGCAGGGCGGTGCATACTCTTACCCATTATGCAGGGAAGCAATGAGAGTGTGGGAATGGTACCTGGAGCACAAGGCTCTGATTCAGGTGGTCTGCCTGCCAGGAGTACAAAACAAACTGGTGGACCATCTCAGCAGAACAGAGACAGATCCTCACAAGTGGTCTCTCGACTTAACCGTCATTCAGTCACTCTTCAAAGAGTGGGGAACTCCAGATCTGCACCTTTTAAGGCCCCACTCAATGCAAACTGCCTCTCTTCTACTCCAGAAATCCAGGACCTGGCATTTTTTTTCAGGATGCATTCAGGCTGCAGTGGACAAAATGCTTTCTGTCCGCATTTCCTCCTCTTCCTTAGTTGAGTGCTGCTCAAATTGGAGGCACGGGGTGCGAACTGATTCTCATTGCCCCATTTTGGCCTCACCAGATCTGTTTTCCTTTAATCAGCAGGTTATTGGAAACCTCCCCGAAATCGCTTCCACTCCAGATGAACCTTCTGACCCAGGGTCTTGTAGTTCATCCCAACCTGAAGTCCCTTCACCTCCACGCCTGGCTGCTAAGGAGATAGAGGTGAACAGGTTTAACGTTTCTCGTAGAATTTCAGATATTCTCCTTGCTGCGTGCAAGCCAGCTACTTGAAAAATATACACAGCTAAGTGGAAGCATTTCCCTATCTGGTGTGTGAAATCATCTTGGAATCTCTTTTCATGCCCACTGAGTAAAATCCTGGAGTATCTCTTAGACCTCTCTAACACAGTCTACAGCACTCTACAGTCAGAGTTCATCTTTGCGCAATTTCTGCATACCATGAGCCTGTACTGTCTGTGTCCTTGGCTCAGTTACCTGTAGTTAAACGGTTTCTTAAGGGCATTCTGTATACCAGACCGCCCATTAGGGAATGTTGTTTAAGCAGGAGTAGCACACTAAGCCGTTTTCCAGATGCGACCTGGGAGTACGAGGAAGTTAAGTGACTTGCTCAGGATCACAGAGTATGCATCTAGGTGGCTATGGGATTCAAACCCAGGTCTCCAGATCTGCAGCTCAGAGCCTTAACCCACTGTGCTATACTGTTTCCTTAGACGTCCAGTTGCAGCCTGGGACATTAACCTCTTACTAGACATGCTCACTCGTAAACCCTTCGAGTCTCTAGCCACTTGTGAGTTGAAATTTCTAACTTGGAAGGCGGCCTTCCTGGTGGCCATTACTTCCACCCGTAGAGTGTCAGAAATACACGCTTTGGTCACAGACCTCCATACACTGTATTTCACAAGGACAAGTCGGTTCTTAGGACTCATCCTAAGTTCCTTCCTAAGGTTGTCTCGAATTTAATTTGAATCAACCTTTAGTCTTTCCTACCTACTTTGCAAATTTCCAGAATGAGGAGGCGTACCCTTCATTTTGGATGTAAAGAGAGCTTTGGCGTTCTACCTGGACAGGACAAAGCTGATCCGCAAGGCTCAGCAACTGTTTGTCTCCTTCAGCACAACCCAGCTGGGTCAACCTGTTGCTATCAGGTTCATTTCAGCATGGTTAGTGGCATACCTTTGCCACTGCTACTCCATGGCCAGGTCAAGCTGGAAGGCAGAGTGTACTCACTCTGCCAGAGCAGTCGACCAGCATCTCTGGCTGAAATCCACAGCGTGCCCATTGCGCCACTTGGAGCTCCGTGCATACGCTTATAAAGCACAATGCCTTGATGTCCATGCCAGGACAACATCAGTCCTTTAGCAGGACAATCCTTAATGAACTTCTGTCCTAAGTGAGCTCCTTTCTCCTGCCTCCTTCTCAGGGGATTATTTTAGCTCGGTGCTCTTCCTTGAAGAGGATCTAGTGGTGGAGACTTTATGTCCAGGAAGATATGGAAATTACGCATCTACCTGTAATTCTTGATCTTCTTGGACAGAGTCTCCACCACTCATTCACACGCCACCCACCATCTCCCAAGCTCACTTCTCTGTTTATAGAAACATAGAAACATAGAATTTGGACGGCAGATAATGACCGCCACCCACCCAGTCTGCCCATTTCCCTACCCATGGATAAGTTGCAGATCCTAGTTAACCAGCAGCCTACTTCTTCCTGCCCCACCCTCTAGAATTGCCTTTATGACTGTCCCATGCATGCTTGAATTCCACCACTGTTTTTGACTCCACAGCTCCCTCCCAAGGCCGCTCCATGCATCCACAACCCTCTCTGTAGAAAAATACTTCCTTAAATTACCTCTGAGCCCGCTCTATCTTCAAATTGTGCCCCTTGTTCTTGCACACTCTGTTTTTGAAAGGTGCTACCTCTTGGACTTTGTTGATTCCCTTGAGGTACTTGAAAGTTTCTATCATGTCCCTCCTCTCCCTCCTTTCCTCGAGGCTATACATATTCAGCTCCTTAAGTCTCTCTTCATATGTCTTCGGTGCAGACCCTGCACCATTTGATTGCCCTCCTCTGGACAGCTTCCTCCTGTCTATGTCTTTGCGGAGATTGGGTCTCCAGAACTGCACGCAATACTCCAGATGGGGTCTCACCAGCTGTCTGTACAGAGGGATAATAACTTCCTGTTTTCTACTGGTGATGCCTCTCCCTATGCATCCCAGTATCCCCCCAGCCCTCCTTGCTGCCCTCTCACATTGCTTGCCCACCTTTAGGTCATCTGATATGACTACCCCAGGTCCCTTTCCATTTTTGTTGTTGTTAGTATCTCACCCCCCATTGTGTACTCTTCCCCTGGGTTTTTGTTTCCCAGGTGCATTACCTTGCACTTCTTAGCATTGAATCTGAGCTGCCATACATTTGACCATTCCTCTAACCTTGCCAAGTCCCTTCTCATCCTTTCCACTCCACCTTGTGGATCAACTCTGTTGCAGATCTTTGTGTCATCTGCAAAGAGACATACTTTTCCTTCCAGTCCCTCTGCAATGTTGCTTATAAAGACATTTGAAGAGGACCGGTCCTAATACTGAACCCTACGGTGCCCACTAGTAACCCCCTTTCTTCAGAGTGGATTCCATTTACTGTTACTCTCTGTGTCTATTCTCCAGCCAATTTTTACCGGGCTGTCATCTTGGGACCCACTCCCAGGCTGGCTAACTGTATATTAATCTTTTGTGTGGGACTGTGTCAAATGCCTTTGCTAAAGTCTAGTTAGACCATGTCCACAGCCCTCCCTGATCTACTACTTTGGTCACCCAGTCAAAGAAATCTATCAGATTTGTCTGGCATGACCTTCCCGCTGTGAATCCATGCTGCCTTGGGCCCTGTGCCCTCTGGCCTCTAGATATTAGACAGTTCTTTCCTTCAGAGTGATTCCATCATTTTCCCTACCACTGAGGTTAAACTAACAGGTCTGTAGTTTCCTGCTTCTGCCTTGCTCCCACTTTTGTGAAGGGAATCACATCTGCCCCTCCTCCAGTCCTCGGGTACCACCCCATCCTCCCATGATTTGTTAAAGAGGGTAGTCAGTGGTGTCACTAGTTCTACCCTTAGTTCTTTTAGAATTCTGGGATGAATCTCATCAGGCCCCATCGCTTTGTCCACCTTCAGTTTTAAGAGTTCTTTCAGAACCCTTTCTTCTGTAAATGGGCTGGTATCAACTTCTGTATCCAGAGTGTTTCTACTGTTTGTTTTAGGTACCTCCCCCTCTTCCTTTGTAAATACTGAGCAAAAATATTTGTTTAGTATCTCTGCCTTTCACAGTCAGCCTCTGCCCACCCTCCCTCCCCTTTATTAAGCCTCACTATCCCTCCCTTGGTCTTCCTTCGCTCCCTGATGTACCTATAAAAGGTTTATCCCCTTCTTAACCGGGTTGGCTATCTTTTCCTCGGTTTGTGCCTTTGCTGTTCTGACTGCCTTCCCAGCTTCCTTTGCTTTAACTGATACAGTTCTCTGTCCTGCTCCTTCTGTGATTCCTTGTACTTCCTGAATGCTTTCTTTTTCTCTAGAACCTTCACTGCCACTTCCTTTGAGAACCATAGTGGTTTCTTACATCGTTTCATTTTGTTTATCTGCTTCACACAAAGGCTTGTTACCTCTGTGATGGCAGTTTTTTATTATTCCCCATTGTTCTTCCACCCCTCCTTCCTGCCCATTTGCTAGTGCATTCCTTAGGCACTCACCCATTTTGGCAAAGTAAGCCGTCCTAAAGTCCAGTACTTTTGCCTTTGTATGACTTGACTCTGTTGCTGTGTTTATTGTGAACCATACTGTTCGATGGTCGCTAGTTCCCAGATGGCTACCCACTTCTCATCTGAGATCCTCTCTTCATCTCCATTTGAGAGAACCAGGTCTAAGATTGCTCCCTCTGAGTGGGCTCCAATACTAGTTGTCTAAGGCATGCCCCTGTAGGGCATCTAGAATAACCCCACTCTTCGAAGTGGCTGCTGCAACTGCACTCCAGTTAACATCTGGCATATTCAGATCACCCATCAGCAATATCTCCCCTTTTTCTGCCATTCTAAGTATACTTTCTATCATTTCCTTGTCCATTTCCTCCCCCTGAGAAGGGGGTCTGTATACAACCCCTGTGCAGATTGTGGTTCCATTGCTGGTCTCCAAATTTACCCACAGTGCTTCTTCTCCTCCCTGTTTTCCCTTTTGTTCTGTTGCTTTGATTCCTTCCCTTATGTAAAGAGCTACTCCGCCTCCTCTTTTACCCTCCCTGTCCCTCCTGTAGATAGTGTATCCTGGTATGTTTATGTCCCAGTCATGGTTTTGTGTGTACCATGTTTCTGTGACTGCCACGATATCCAGATGTTCCTCCTCCATCAAGGCCACTAATTCAGGAAGCTTGTTACTCGGACTACGGGCATTGGTACTCATTGCTCTCCATTTTTTGATGGCTTTACCTTTAGTTGCAGCATCCCCCACTGACCTTTCTACCTCGGTCTTTTTTCTCATTTAGTACATATGGTCTTCACTCCTTCAATTGTTAGGCTGTAAAGACTTTGTTCTTTGACCTTTCTTACATGGTTCATTTGGACTATCTTATGTCCGATATTTAGGTTAGTCCTCTCTAGGTTAGTTACGCTGCACCTCCTCAGGGGGAAAAAAGGTACTAAGGCAGTTGAAGGGTCAATGCCGAGTTGTCTGTATCACGCTGGACTGGCTCGCAGTGCCACTCCCTCACGGCTCCACCTCAGCACCGGCCCTTCTGAAAAAGGTTGGCTCCTGCTGGGTCCTAGTGCCTTACGCGTACTCCCATTAGTGTGAATGAGTGGTGGAGACTTCGTCCAAGAAGATCATAATTACGGTAGGTACGTAATTTCCATTTCTGTGACTGTATAAATTCCTTACATAAATCAATTTCTCAAGTCTGTCCTTTGTTGGTAAACTCCCTCCAGATACATGAACCTAAGGATATGGCAGGCATATTCAAATTCAACTTCTGTACTTTAACAACTTACAAGCAGCTTGTCCCGACCCTTTGCCATCTGGGGACCCTAGCATTACTATTAAAGAAGACTTAATCTTGCAAAAACTTAAGACCTTAAAGGGAAAATATTGCACAGGCCCTGATAACATTGCAAGCCACCTACTGTTTTTACTAGCCAAGTGTCTTGTTTACCTTCTAAAACTCCTGTATGAAGGCTGTTTAGCTAAGAACTTGGTTCCTGATTTATGGAAAACAGCATGTGTCATACCAATCCATAAAAAAGGCCCCCAAAATAATTGGGGAAAACTGTAAGCCTATTAGTCTCACATCATCGATCCATAATACTAGAAAGCTTCATTAATGTTATCATAACTCCAGTACTGAATGACCTGGACCCAGAACAACATGGTTTTAAAAAGGGCTGGGGCTATTTAACCAATCTGATTTGTTTTTATGAACAAGTAGTAAGTCTTTACCTGGACAGTCGAATACCTTATAATACAATTTACATAGATTTCAGTAAGGCATTCGATGTTCTTCCACACTGGGCTCTTATAACTAAATTACAAAACCTTCCGATGAATAGGAGTATCATAAACTGGATTCAGAATTGGCTAAGTAATCGGTCCCAACAAGTGCTCATCACTTGCAGTTTTTCAGAAATAGGTGTGGTAGCCAGTGGTGTTACGCAAGGGTCTGTACTCGGCCCATGCTTATTTCAGGCATTCATATCAGATCTAACGAAAGAATGCATGTCCCAGTTTGTAAAAGACGCAGATGATATCAAAGTAGGTGGACCTAGTGTTGACCAAGATTATATTCGTACTATCCAACAAGACCTCAACTCCATTACCTTATGAGCAAATACATGGGGAATGAGACTAAACGCCAGCAAGTGTAAAGTTATGCACCTGGGTCCAAATAACCCTTGTGCAGGATACTATCTCGGGGACATCCCTTATCGACCAAGAAAAAGATCTGGGTATTTCTATATCAAATGATTTTGGCTACTCTAAGCAGATTAATGAGTCTATCCAAAAAGCAAATTGGGTAATTTGGTCAATTAAAAGAAATATAAGGTCAAGAGACCCTAGAGTAATAACGCCATTGTATAGGGCATACGTTAGACCACATCTGGTGTATGCATCACAACTATGGTGTCCCTTTAAAAATCTGAGATGTCATTAATAGAAAGAGTCCAAAGAAGGTTTACTAAACATCTAGCCGTGTACAATGAGTCATATGAAAACAAACTAGAGGCCTTAAATCTCATGCATTTAATTACCCGTTGTCTTAGGGGAGATCTCATGTTCATGTACTGTATGACATCATGCAGAACCCTTCCTTATTATGTGAATTAAGTTTCTCCTTTAAAACAATATACATAACACCACAGGACATCAACTCCAGCTTTCTGGTAGAAAGTTTAAACATGTGAGTCATAAATTTTCTTAAGATTGTTAGTCCTTGGAATCGCTCCACTTGATGTTGCTCCTAGCAAAACAAAGCCAATTCAAGCAATGACTTGATAAATTAATTCTATCTGGTCATCATTTGAGTTATTATTGACTTAGGAGCAATTATGGGCCACTAAGCCCTCTAGCTCCTTACAGCTTTTGGTATGATCCTTTAGTATGAAGCAAAGCATGATCTGCAAGCTCGGGGGATCTGCTGGATGCGCTTAATCAGCCTAACAGGAACAGAGCTCCTCATCTAGATTAAATCAACTGATGAACAAGGGAGACAGACAGGACACGGATCTACCTCTTGCTGAGGTCCTACAGCAGCTGCAGAAATTTTGGAACCCTGCTCTGATGTCTTAAAAATGGGGTCTACTATCTTTCTTCTGGGTCGACCTTTGTATGGCAGGTGGGTGGACAGAGGGATCGAGCTGTTGTCTGGGGGTTGGTGAGGGGGAGGGGAAGCGCTGCGATGGTCTCTGGTGGGCCACTAGGGCCTTGTTTTTTCCCCGCATAACTCGCCTGTAAAGTTGTTTTGGATATTCTCTAATGATGAGCCAATTGTTGGTCTGACTAGGGTTTACGGGGGGGGCGCGACCGTCTCCGTGGCACTCTGGTCCTTTGGCATTCCCCGCTTCCTCTCCTGCCCTGAACTTGGTAGGTCATTCTTCTACGCCCTTTAGGCCTGCCAGTACCTGGATTTTTCATTTGCTTCTTTCTTGCGATCCCATCTGGGCCCCTAAGGAAAAACATTCAAAGAAGGGGATCCAGGTGCTTAACCTAAAAGCTCACTGATTCATTATTTCACTGAAGCTATGTTTCCCCCCCATGTAGTTGACACTGACTTGAGACAGTGTGAGGGACACTTTGCCTTGGAAGTGCTAGCAGAAGTGAGTAGGCAGGCCTCCTCCAATGGGTTTGGGAGTCAGCAGTCTTTGCCCTCTCATATTGCGTACAAGGACAAATATTATAGTATGAAAGACTTGTAATTAATGTCCTGTAATCCTAAAGGAGGAGGCTCTTCGGGGAGTTGTAAAAGAACTTCTTCTTTCTAAATGTGCTTCCTGAACTAACGCTGAACTAAGAGCCGGATCTGCTATGCTTCTGAATTAGGGTGTTGATGAGGTCGGTATTTACTAGCCAGTACACTCGACAAAAACAATTTCACAGGGAGATTTTTCAGGGATGGAAGAAGGGGGTTAAGGAACATTATAAACAAAGCTGAGATAAGGATGTATGTTTATTTATGTTCATAGACTTAACCATCTGGTTTTTTTTAGGTTTATGGATGGGCTGTGCATTTGAACCTGTGGGTGAATTGGGGAGAAGAGACGATATGTTAGTCTATCAAAATTGATTGGAGTGAATCCATCTGTTAAAAAATATTATTTTTCTATTGTTATTTTTTATGTAATGGAACACGCTGGGCTCCTTCAGTTCGAGTAGTCCTGGCTACACTGTAGAAGACCTCTTTACATTTTTTTCGTTCTGTTGGGGTACATCTAGAGTACTGCTTAATGAATAGCCAAGTTCACAAGGGAGGACATGAGACTAAGCGCTGGGGTTTTGGTTCATGGCTCCACCACTTATTTTTTTTTTTTGCCTATTTGGTGATTTATTTTCTGGTTTGTGATCAGTTGATCCTCAGAGGGTCTTATCTGCCTTGGATGCGTATCCACCTCTGCCCTGGGGAGTCTCATGATTTTGGGATCTCTACCGAGGACACTGGAGGTGGCAAAGTGTTTCTGCCTCCGCAATTGAAGCCTTTTGAATATAGGTTATGGTTTCTGTGGGGAAGTTTTTGCTCTCCACATAGTTGGGAAAGGATTGTTCAGATGGGGAGGAGGATACGGGAAGGAACACTGTTTTATTCCCTGTTGGAGTTTGAAATAATAGGGATAAGTGGTATGGAGGGGAGGCTTAAGTCACGACTTATATAGTGTTATATTTTCTCTTTCACATGGTTACTCTGTCAAATTATTATTTCTTATAGTATTATTCCTTAACTAAGAAAAAGAAGCACGCAAGAATATGTCCAGCCACAGAATAATCTTTATTTTCAGGATCCTTAAGGAGGGTTCGGGTTCACTGTATGCTGGAGGTCTTGGGAGGCAGTCTCTTCCATTATCCTGGTTTATTGCATTGGGTCCTCAGGGACAGCTGGGAGCTGGGGTCATCTTTGGGGCTCCCCTTGGGCAGTGAGGCTTGATGGTTGAAGACGGGGAAGGGGTTTACTCCTCTGGGACTTCTTCAACAGGGGCAGCACCTTCTTCTTCAGGTGTAATGATGTCATCAGTACCTGTAAGGATAGTTTCCCAGAATATTAATGAATTGAATAATCCAATTAAGAGGGCAAGGTTCATGCAGTGTCTAAAAAAAACAGCCTGCAGATCTGTACTTTATCCAGAAAATGCGTTCATCTGAAACTGAGCACTTGTGTTCCATCTGTTGCATGATCTTACAATGTTGTATTGTTTGTACTACCCACACACTATTGTAACTGATCATCCTTCACAACCCTATAGTGCCTTCAGAAAGTATTCTCCCTCCTTGGATTTTGTTAAATTTTGTTGTGTTACTACCAGAATTTTTAATGCATTGAAATGATTTGTTTCCCCCTTGATTTACACAGCATACTCAACAATTTAAAGGGGCAAAAATATTTTTAATGTGCAACAAAAACATATGAAACATTAAAAAAACTGAAATATCTTGTTTACTTAAGTATTCACCCCCCTGAGTCAATACTTTATAGAAGCGCCTTTGGCAGCAATTAACAGCTTTGAGTCTTCTTGGGTATGTCTGTATCAGCTTTGCACATCTGGATTTGGGGATTTTCACCCATTCTTCCTTGCAGATTTGCTCAAGCTCTGTCAAGTTGGATGGGGAGCATCAGTGAACCGCAATCTTTAAGTCTTTCCACAGATTCTCAATGGGATTCAAGTCTGGGCTTCGGCTGGGCCACTCAAGGACATTCACCTTCTTGTTCTGAAGCCACTCCAGTGTTGCTTTGGCTGTATGCTTGGGGTCGTTGTCCTGTTGGAACATAAATCTTCGCCCCAGTCCAAGGTCTATTGCAGACTGATGCAGGTTCTCCTCAAGGATGTGCCTGTATTTGGCTTCATTCATTGTTCCCTCTATCCTGACAAGTACCTCAGTCCCTGCCGCTGAAAAGCATCCCCATAACATGATGCTGCCACCACCATGCTTCATGGTAGGAATGGTGTTACACGGGTGCTGAGCTGTGTTCAGTTTGCGCCAGGCATAGCGCTTTGCATTCAGGCCAAACAGTTCAATTTTTGTTTCATCAGACCAGAGAATCTTTTGCCACATGGTCTCAGAGTCTGCCATTGCCTTCTGCAAACTCAAGCATGCTATTATGTGGCCTTTTCTCAGGAGTGGCCTGCCTAGCCACTCTCCCATAGAGGCTACATCTGTGAAGAGCTGCAGAGATTGTTGTCCTCTGACAGGTTCTCCCATCTCAGCCATGGAACTCTGTAGTTCTGTCAGGGTGGTCATTGGGTTCTTGGTCACTTCCCTGACCAAGGTCCTTCTTGCCCGGTTGCTCAGTTTGGGAGGGCGGCCTGCTCTAGGAAGAGTCTGGTGGTTCCATAATCTTTCCATTTCCTAATGGTGGACTTGACTGTGCTCCTGGGAACTTTCAACACCCTAGAAATGTTTTTATACCCCTCCCCAGATCTATGCCTCCTCACAATTCTATCATGGAGTTCTATGGACAGCTCCTTGGTCTTCGTGGTAGAGTTTCTACTCTGACATGCAGTATCAACAGTGGGACCTTATATGGACAGGTGTATTTCCTCTGAAATCATGTCAACCATTTGAACTGACCACAGGTGGACTCCATTCAAGTTTTAGAGTGATCTCACAAGGAAATCGGATGCACCTGAGCTCAATTTGGAGTGTCATAGCAAAGGGAGAGAATACTTATCAAATCAAGACATTTCAGGTTTTTATTTTAAATTACATATACAAAAAATTTAAGAAGCTTCATTCCACTTTGACATTATAGAGTAATTTGTGTAGATACGTGACAAAAAAATCCCATATAAATGTATTTTAATTTGAGTTTGCAACATCACAAAATGTGACAAAATCCAAGGGGGGGTGAATACTTTCTGAAGGCACTGTATGTAACCCTTCCCCCCAGGTCTCACCGTGAGATGAGCAACTTGTTCAGTGTGCCTTCCTGGTGAAACATTTCAATAAATAAAAAAAATGCTTATACATCTAGGAAAAAGCATAACCTGGAGGCCAAGTATGATACCTTGGTACAACAGCTTCAGTCATACCAGTTACTATATAGGGTGGGGGGACAGTGAACTACAACAGAAAATTAGGGAAACCCAACAAGAAATAGATAAAGTCATTGATTACAAACTACAACAGACCTTTATGTATCTAAAGCAGTATAACTACAAAGGGGAAGCCAGGAATTTGAATGTTAGCCTGCAGGATTAGAATATGCAACGATTGGCAACAGTTTTAAAGCTAAAACACCCACAAACAAAACAGATGATGTATATAACGGAAGAAATTACAGCTATCTTCACAGATTTTACCAGACACTATACAGGGCAGGTCCTCTTTCACAGCTGAGGAGAGACAACTGTTCCTTGAACCACTTAAATTACCCTACCTCACTGAAGATCAGTGACTTTCTTTGAAGTCCCTATAAGTGCTGAGGAAATCCTCAGACGATCCAGACAGTGAGCTCCTTGAAATGTCTGGGACCTGATGGCATTAGCGCAGAATGGTATAAAAGAATTGCTAGAGTGCTCCTTCCCACACTGTTGCAAACAGATCAGGATGTGGCATCTGGGAATCCCCTCCACCTTCATGAGCCACATGATAATCTCTGCCCTTCCCAAACCAGACAAAGATGCTTCTGATTCCTCTTCATATCATCCAATTTTAATCCTAAGTCGGATTATAAGTACTTTGTAGCTATCTGGGCCTCTCGGTTTGGAACATATAATGCCATCCTTTGTTTATTTTGACCAGGCAGGGTTCATAAAAATAGAATACTGTGGATAACATTCATAGAGTAATGTTATTAGCAGAGCACATCCAGACCAGACAGATCCCAGCTGCCCTGTTGAATCTTGATGCTGAAAAGGCATTTGACAGGGTGTCCTGAGATTTTCTTTTGATAACCTGTCCACCTTCTGGTTCCCAGATACCTTTCTGAAATGGCTAAAAATATTTACGGGGGCTCAATGAGTGGCTAGCTGGACAGATGTGTTTTCATCAGCTCCATTTCAATGGTCGAAATCAAAGTAATTATTAATCGTATATACCTCGAAATTGTACAAGATACAGCAGCAGTCAGTGTTGGAAGGCATCATGGATGAGTATTTAACTCCAACCCAGCCAAAAGTCTGTGGCTCGTGAGTAAGAGTAGCAAGAAGCCGGCAGCGAGTACCTCTGACGACAGCACAGGCCTGGTGTCGTTATCAGCTGCAGAAGTTGCCGCTCTTGGCCGAGAGCTTACTAGGCAAGTGAAAGCGGCTTTAGAACCAAGGCTAATTAAACTTGAGGGCAAGCTGGACTCTCACTTGCAGGAGGTACTCAAGCAGCAAACTCAGCAAGGCAATCATGTTAGTGGAGGCTGAAGAACGTATTTCCTGAATGGAGGACGAGCTGATGTTGGTCCCCGGGCAAGTCCTGGCCCTACAGAAAGAGCTTGAAGAATTTAAAGAGGCCTATGACTATCAAGAAAATTACCATAAGCGCCTCAGCTTGCGCCTTCGGGGGTTGCCAGAGGGTCGAGAAGGAGTCGGTGCTTTGGACTTCTGTGGCTGAGTGCTTCCCGAATTGCTGGGGCTGTAACCCAAGAATGACCTGGTGAAACTAGAGTGGGTCCACCGAGCTGTTATGCCACAGCTGCCGGCGTGTCAGCCGCCGAGACAGATCATCATGAGGTTCCACCACTATCAGGATCGGGAGATGATACTGTGGGCATACAGAGAAAAGGGCACACTTAGCTTTGAGGGCAGCCACTTGTTCTTATCACAAGATTATTCAGCCAGATTGCTCAAGTATAGGAAGATGTTTAATGCAACTATGGCCCAGCTGAGAGGAATGAAGATAGAGAATGTTTTGGGTATCGGGCCACACTGAAGATACGCCATGGAAGTGGATAAAGCGGTGGAATTTGTGAAGAACCTGCAAAAGAAAGTGGGTTGAGCTGAAGGCCCCCGATGAGACTATGTTTCTTACTGCGGTTCGTTGCAAGCTTGTTCATTTTCTATATTTCTTGTTCTGGAGGTTGCCATGATCTTATCTGTGTCAGTCTTCACCATTCATCACCTTTGGTTACTGACTGGAGGTCATGACCCCACGGGAGCTCTTTTTTTTGGATGGGCAGAGTTGACGCGACATCGGTGCTGCCCTCGAGGCCGACGAACTGCGTGGCACTCGCAGATTGGCTGTTAGGAGTTGTGACTCCACCCTCCCACCAGTTCTTCATCTCCCGCTGTCGAGGTCATCTCGTGGGTAGCTCTGCTGTGTGAGAGACCTGTTGTCGTTAGGGAAGCCTTCGGCTCCATTACGAAGTCCATCAACTCCGTCTTGAATTCTTCCTGCCGGTTCAGTTTTACTCCACTCAACGTCACCTGAGATTACAGTAAGACTGTTCTTTTCTTTATTTTGTGATGTCAGGTCTTGTCTGGTGTTTTTCCGTAGGTCAGCGTCTTAGTTAAGGCAAAACAGTGAAGACGGGACGCCCCTATGCTGCCGGTGTCCGGTGATGCCGTAAGTACTCAGTCACCGACCAACATGACCGCTGCCTCGTGTGTCTTGGCCCACTACATGACATGCAATTGCAATGTCTGCTTCTCCATGACCATCGTGTCATCGAACAATGCATCGGTAGTTGGACGAGGTTGCCACTTTGGAGGACGGTGCGACCAACGGGCTAAGTCACGCTCTCTCGGCCTTCCTCCGGTCCTCTCCTGGTTCTATATGGACCAAGAGGAGGGAGCTTCTGTTTTTGTAGCCTGGCGTGGCAGAAACCCCTCCCACGGTACAGCAGGAGGTCCAGTCTTTTCTCGGGACGGGTGGGAGGCACGCCTTGGCAGTTGCTCCTTCGGGTGAGACTCCCCAATGTCGCACTGACTCCAAGAAGTCCTGAGGGACGCCATTTATCGACACTGACTTGGGCTCGGCGCCATTCATGGCACCATGGGCCCTGATGGCACGGTTATCAGCACCGTCCATCGCTCAGCACCGCTGGCTCTGTTCGTGGTGCCGGAGGTGCTCACGATGCCATGGGAGGCCTACAGTGCCATCCTTGACTGTCTCTCATCCCGTGCCACCTGTGGCGCCATGGAGTTGGGACTGCACCGGTGTTCAGCTCTGAGTCATTATGGCCTGAGCGAGGACATGGCGCCATTGGGGTTTCCCGAGCTCGGTGTCGAGAGCGGTCGGAGCCGTCATCGATGCCATGGGGGTTTCAGACCTCTGTTCTGTTTGCGGTGCCAAGAGCACTGTCGGAGTTGTCATCGGTGCCGTCTCCAGCCTTGGCGCCGCTTGCAGCGCCATGGGCCGGGACAGCACCGTGACAAACTCCAGCTCCAGTACTGCTGCCATCATTGGAGCCGTGTCTTCTTCCTGCACCGTTCCCGGTGCGGCTGCAGACGTTGATGCCGACTCTGGTGCAGTCTGTGGGTCTGGTGCCCTTTTCAGTCGGGATGGCATCGGGCGTCCACGCACTGTTTGGCACAGAACTTCGATCTCCACCTCTTCGGTGGAGGACTCGGACTCTGAGTCAGATAGGTAATCTGACTCTTTGGAGTTGGCTGCTCACATGGACACCTTGGTAGTGTCCTCAACAGGCTGGAACCAGCCCCCCCTCTGAGGAGCGGACAGTGGCTCCTGGGACCAGGGTCAGAGGTGCTGACCAGCAGGCAGTGGTGCAGGCCACCATTACTCTGCAGCCTGGACTCTGAGGTTTTTCTGACCCCTCAGTGGTGGTACCCCCTCAAGTGGTGTGCCTGGATCCTCAACTTTGGGGCCGATAAGAGCACCCACAGGAGTGAGGTGCAACCCTTGATAGCCTCTTCGGGTTTACCAGGCTGCCAGCTGCCTAGACTGGCTCTTTTGAGGAGGAGGCACTTTCAGATTCCACGGGGTCGAGGGGTATGGGTTCCATACGGTGACCTTCTTCTGGAGCCCACTAGGTCTGGGAGAAGTCAGAGCGTGGACCCTCGCCCTTCCTTTTGATTTCCCCAGAGCTCTATTCTTTGTGGTAGAGGACTGTCCTTCTGGACTTTCACGGCCCTGGTCGCCTCACAGTGGGGATTCTTCAGGGCGCAGCCTAGGCAGTTCCAGTACGGTTGACCAGCTGTCGGCTGTGGAGTTTTCTGGCGCTACCTCTTCTTTTGTGGCCCCAGGTGCGCTCTCTAGCCTGGGTGGAGGACAGCCAATTCCTGTTGTCGGCCCTGTCCCTTCCCCTCCCCTCTGCCACATTTTCCTGCTCTCCCTGGTATCCTTGGTCTTAGCAGTCCGCTCTCCTGGGAGCAGTTCAGAGCTGTGGCTGCTTAATTTCCCTCCTATGGTAGGGCCATGGACAGACAGGTTTTTCAACCTCCCTCTGAGCAGCCAACCTCTGAGGTCCTCTGATTCCTCATCCTCTTCAAGAGGTGAGGAACCGTCTGTCCACATCTCTCCAGCTGCTGATCTCACTGAGTATCAGCGTTTTCTCGTGAGGATGTTAGAGGACCTGCATGTCACCCCTCCCACTCAGCACAATCCGGAGCATTCGGCGTACTCCTTTTGAACGATTTCAATGAGGACACTCTTGTAGTGCCCTCCTGGTCTACTCCTTTAGGGAAGCATTGATGCACTCTGGCAGAGACGCTTCCAGAGTCCCAGCCCTTAGGATCTCCGCCAGAGGTATTGTGCCCCCGAGTCTCCAAATAACCTGCCTCATCCTAGCTCAGGATTGAGACAATTGATACTCCAGCGGGCTTCGCGCCTGCACCATGACCGGCCCCAGATCAAGATTCCTTGGATTTTGACTTGGGTAGGAGGACCTTTTACTCGGCACGGTTGCTTCCCTTGTTATCTGCTCATCAGGCCCACTATGCTACCTATTACAGGTTCCTGTGGTCCAGGCTAGGTCACCTCCTAGCCTCGATGCATGACATGGAGGAAACCAGATAAGTCATTGCACTCTCTGCATGTGGCCTGGAGCTAGCAAGGCACCAAGTAAGGGCATCGTATGACACCAATGAGGTAGCTACCAGGGTCATAGGGACAGCGATCTGCACTAGGCGGATGGCATGGCTGCGTCTCTCCCGGTTGTCAGCCTTGGCCAGGCATAGGGTGATTAACTCCACTCACCAGAGAACCTATCTTTTCTCCCGTAAGGTGAGATGACGTCTGTCGGGGCAAAGTCCTACCCCCCTACGGGGGGGGTCCAGTCTCACTCTTCCCACTCTCAGGCCTCTCCAGACCTGTGAAGATTCTCTCTCTTAGTGTGCCACCCACTGAGAGCTAAGGGACTCAGTCCCTTAGGGTTGAAGCCCCCTTCATGGGAGCTTGGCACCACCCAGAGGTGATGAATGGTGAAGATTGACAGAGATGAGATATGAAAATTAGGTACCTGCCGTAATTGTGATCTTTTTGTGTATCTTCACCATTAATCACAATCCCACCCTCCATCCCCCGGGGCCTCAGTCTCTGGGTTTCCCCTCCCTCCCTTTGCCCTCTTTTCAACCCCCTCCTTTCTGTTATTTAGGAGTGGGGTGACCTTGGGCACATGGGGGATATTTTTCAAAAGGGGAGAGTGGTCCGGATTGGGGGGGCACTCCTTCTTCAGTGCCTCGGCTCAACCCCCATGGGGTGGTGGTCTGTAGTCCCCACCCTCTCTGTTCTTTCTCCTCTTCTCCCTGTCAGTTTTCTTTGATTGTCCTTGTCCTTTGGACACAACCTTAATTCTGATTTAAGAATTTGCATTTTTACACTATAAAAATTTATTCGGGGGTATTTCCTGTATCTTGTCTTTCTTCCAGAATAGCCAATTTGCTTATGTTGGAGTTTTGTCAGTGATTCTATGCCTTGAATTCTGGCAGGTAAGCCTTCTGGCTACTCCTTCGCAGTTCCTGTACTATCTGGAGACAGGTCAGAGGTCCGTATGGCCGGAGATGGAGACATGGCAGGATGGGTTAACTGTTTTGGTTGGAGTTTTCCTGCCCCTCAGTAACTGGTGCATTGCAGAGCAGAGCTCAGCTGATCTCAACGGAGAGACTGTGCGCATACCATCTACTAAAGAATCATATCCTGGACATTGGTCCTGTTGATTCTATTTGACTGTGGTGCAGTTGCTTTTAGACCGTGCAGTCTCTTTCCCTTCTTAGTCTGCAGCGAAGGGAGAGTGGGTGCTCTGCTTATGTTTGATGGTGCGGCCTGCTCTCTCCCCTGTCTGGATGTAGCAGCGTGGTCTGGTGAGCAAAGCATCAGGACCTGTTCATTTACTTGCACAGTTTATTTTAATGTTGGCTTGCATATAGAGAAGGGCGCATGGAAGGTAGTTGGATAAGGGATAGAGGGGAGAAGTGTGGAGGCACATGGGAATAAAATAATGACCATCTATGGGCTGAATAGGACCAGGGGAAGAACAAGGTATAGTGTGGACTGTTTGGTCATCGGAGTCTCGGTGAGCAAAGTTGGTGGGGGGGGGGCTGAGACCCCATAGGATGGTGGGGATATATCCGATGCTGGGCTGGTATAATGCAACTTGATGTTGGAGGATACAAGGAGATATCAGGGGAGAAAGACCAATTAGTAGCCACAGAACAAGAAATACTTAGAGCCAAATGGCAAGAAACAGGCCTGATAGGAAGAGCTGCCAAGCTCGACAGAATGTCTTCCCTGAACAATCCATGAAAACCACATCCCAATGGAAAACAGACCTGGGATTCCATAACAGAGGAGAACTGAGTAAAATAATCTCCTCCCACATGGGTCTACTAGTATGCAACAGGTTTAAAGAAACACAGTACAAATTCATCCACAGGCTGTACTACCGACTGAGTATAGTGCACACATTTTATCCAGGTGTGTCAGATAAATGTGGAAGGTGTTCAGTGAACAGGGTACATACTTCCTCTGCTTTTGGGGTGTCCAAAATTGCAGTTTTATTTTATTTTGTTTATTTCATTTTGTTAACCAGGTAGGTGCACTAGACTAGAATTTTGCCTATTTTCAGGCACAACGGAGGTTACACTTGGAAAGGCATTGCACTATAGTTGTCAGATCTGGAACAGAGGGATGGGCTGCACACCTATATCCCTACTTTTTGGAATGGAAGTGGGGGAAGAAGGGAAGGGGGAACTCTACCCTAGATGGGTGAGGGTAGCCCTAGTGGTTGCTCGACAGATGATACTCAGCCCTTGGGTGTCGAGTGTGTTGCTCACCACCCGGATGTGGAGAGATTCGTTGGTGACTACTGTAGTGACAGATAGGTTGACTTATGCTTTGAAAGGCAAGGAAGAAAGATTTATGACAGAATGAGTAGGCTTCTTTGCATGCCTCAAAGTGGTGGAGTTGCAGATACTGCAAGGAGGAGGGAGAGGGTGAAGAAGGGGGGGATAACCCAGTCAGGAAAACAGGAATAAATGCAAGGCACAAAGGTTAATGGTATTAGGGACACACCTGCATACTAATGAACTAAGCATGAAGGGTTAATAAAATTGTGTAAAATAGAATAATACATTTAATGGCAGAAAGGTTTATACTTGTTTTGTTTCTCTTCTCTTTCTATTTTATCTCTTCTTTCATAACTCTTGTATTGTCTCACTATTTCCTAAATCTTCTTGGCACTAAGCCACCTCGTGTGTGTACATTTTATAAAATTATTAGCATAAAAAAACATACAGATGTGTGTGCTGAATATAAACATATAAATTACCTGTTGAAAATGGACTATAAGTTTAAGAAAGGTATGACATCTTACGATGACAGTACTCCTTGAATGTAAACCTGGATCATATGAGTTTGTCAAAATATGATGTGCACATGTATAAACTGTACACCTACCTGTTTACATAGAAACATAGACTTTGTCGGCAGATAAGGACTGCTAGGCCCATCTAGTCTGCCCATTTCCCTACCTACAGGGTAGGCCGCAGATCCTAGTTAACCAACAGCCTATTTCTTCCTACTTATTTATTTTATTTATCCTACTTTATTTGAAAATCAATAAACATATTATTCAAAACAAAAATAAAGAGCTCCTTTGTGATCATTCTGAAGTGGAAATACGGTAAATGCTGCTGACCCACTTAAGACTGAAATATATTTATTTCCACTTCATACTTGTCACACAAGAAAATACATGCATTTATTTACAACATTTTATTGTCACAGTCACTGTATTAATATCCATTTTGTCACTTGGATGTCACATGAACTGTTCAATTACAAAATTATTTGAACCTTTTCAAACAGAGATTGCAAGGAAAATCTTGAGCTTTTTTCCTGAGAAACTTGGGTGGGATATTCAAAGGGGTTGCGCATGGCGCAACAGTGTTGCGCGATGTGCAACACACTGATGCGCCACGGCGCAATATTCAAAAGGGGATGTTGCACTGCTCAATTTCTGATGCACCGAGGCGCACCAGTAATGTATGTGGCGCAAGTGCGGGGGGGCGTACCCATGCATATGCGGCACATCCCGATATTCAGCCCGGGATGTGCAGTGCATATGCAGACACAAACCTGCATTGCGCCACACAGAGGGTGCAAAGATCTGCCCCTGAAAAGCAGGAGCAAGTCCTGTCCACCCACAGGTGAGCTGCTGTATTGCAGGGTGCAACACAGCAGCCGCCAGCTGTGGGTGGCCACCCGACCACCCTAGACACAGGCCGGGCGTCATGCCCCCCTCCCCGAAAGCAGGCATAATGAATCTATATACCTGGTGGTCCAGTGGACCCTACCCCCTCACCCAATCACGGGCATAAATGTGCGTAAATACTCTGGTGGTCCAGTGGACTCGAGCCCGATCGCGAGCAAATTAATGATTTGATTTCCCCTGGTACTCCAGTGGACCCGATCCCCAGCCAGAATGCGGGCTTCAGTTGTAAATAAATGCCCAGGTCAGCCATTGGTACCCCCCTCCCCACCCGCCAATTCAGACCCACCACACTGCTCCCCCCCCGGTCGGCTGTGGGTGGCAGCTCCCCACCCGCAAGCTGCCTGGCTGCCTGCCAACTGACAGCGTAGAGTACGGCTGTACATCCATTGGTCCAGTGCATGGGCCAATGGGCGATCGAACCGTGCTACAGTACTACAGACCCAAAATGTGAATGGTTCATTCACATTTTGAGACTAGTTCATGAATACAGTCTGCATGCCCTCAAGCACGCAGTGACCAATGGGCATATAGCCATACTGTACGCCGTCAGTCGGCAGGGGGCCAGGCAGCCCTGGTGGGTGAGCTGCGCCGCCGCTGACTGGGGAGCGGGTGGTGGGTCTGAGGGGCAGGTAGGAGGGGGGTACCAATGGCTCACCTGGGCATTTATTTACAACTGAAGCCTGCGATTGTGCTGGGGATTGGTTCCACTGGACCACCAGGGATTACATTTCTTTATTTGCCCACGATCGGGCAGAGGAGCAGGTCCACTGGACCACCAGGATTTCTGTATTACACACTTAATCGGGCGATGGGGTAGGGTCCACTGGACCACCAGGGACTTTATATTTAAACACAGCCCATGATGGGGCGTTGGGGTGCATTGACCACCGAGGGGAAGTGGCGTCAGTCCCCGACGGCTACTGCCTGGCAGGGCGCCAGGCGCAAGTCACCAGGGATCGGCACACCTGCATGCAAATGGGACCATAATGACATACAAATGGCCCCATTTGTGCCTTGCATGCATAATGGCCTCATTTGCATGCCCAGCTTTGAATATCACGGTTGCTGTGCCTAGCTCACCCACACTTATGCTGGCGCATTCCCCTGCTCCTCACTTGCTACTTGTGCTGGTGCAGTGCCACTGTGCCATGTGCAGTGCAGGAGGCCCCAGTGCCATATTCAATGGTGCTGTGCCATGGTGCAGCACAATTGAATATCGCCCAGGCCATGCCCTGGCGCATCCCAGTTGCTCTGTGTCCATGCTGGTGCATTTCTGAATATCCCACCCCTTGTGTCTTATGTGATTAAAACCGTAAACTGTGAAAATTTCAAAAACAAATCCTTTCAGAAACTGGGTTTTCTTGGTGGAGGTATATAGTACAAATTTAGAAATTAGTCTTTTATTCGGACATCGTCCTGAGCATCCTCAATTCTGCTGGTCCCTCTGCCTTGGAGCTTGAATCACTTCAACAGGACTTTTTATTGTGTCCAGCAATGGCAAATCTCAAACCAGCTTCTGCTTAATGCTAGAAAGACTGTATCCATGTCCTTGGGCACTAGGCAAAGGCTAGCTAGACTCCCAACTGCTCTTGCCTTCTCCCCCTTCATGGTACCTCTCTTGAGGATGTCCCCACCTTTAAATAACTTGTTGTATGGCTAGATTATAATCTTGATTTCTCCCAACACAATGACACCATATATAAGAAGTTATACCCCAAACCTGGTGCCCTCTAATGTAACAAGGCAAGGTTTGCATACCACATCCTGTCTGCTGAGAGATCATTCTTAAAATAATCTTGCCAGTGTTTGATTCACCCTTGCCAGGCTGGAACCAGTTTTAATTCAGTTGCCAAATTCACCTCCGTGGGAAATTTAATGAAGTTTTTCTGTTTAATAGGAAATTTGCCATTGGTAATTTCACCTTGCAACTTCGCCTGTAACTTCTCCTTGGGATACACCAAGGCAACGTTGGGTCAATTCACCTTGCAGCTTCTCCTGTAACTTCTCCTTGGGGGTACACCAAAACAAAGTTGAGTTAAAATGAAGCTGCTAACACACAAGTCTTATGGTCTGCAGTTCCCTGTCCCCCAACTCCGCAGCCTGAAGACCTTGTGCCACCCCCACTCCTTATGGTATCACCATCAACGGCGGCATCCACTTATCAGTCTCAGTCAGGAACAACTCTAACATTTTGCTACCTTTGTCTGTGTTCCAGTTACACACTTCAGTGACAGTGACATGTTGACAAATACCCAGAGGGTTGCTATCACTGCAATTGATCTTAGTACATTTTTTGCCCCTATCCAGAGTTGAATACTACCCCAACTACCTGTGCCCAATGTGATGTAATGCACAGAAAGGAGCACCCAGCTGTTTGATCACATGTCCATATATCCATACTGGGGACCTATTATTCAGATCAGGCTCAGTGCCACCACACCACCAACAGTCAAGGGAACACCAGCAGTCTCCTCCTTGACCACTGTTCCTGAGCCAGAGATTTTTCTACTTCTGAGACTGATCCTGTTCTTCCCACCTCCCCCAGCACCCACCCACATGGATACCGTAGATGTGGCGGAGAATAATTTTACAACATGAATGCCACCACCCCACTTCCACCAACTACTCCATTTGGGTTTTTTAGGCATAACTTGGTCAGTTTTTGTTGAATTTGTTTGAAACTTGGTACAGTTGTAGTCCAAGAGGAGATGCACATTGGGTGCATTTGTGATCATTATCAGACTTCAATTGTGGATTCGTCATTATGGTGAATTTGTGAGAAAATGCTTGGGTGTTGTGCATACTCCATGAATTTTTCCGGTGGTAGTATGTATTACTATTGTAGGACTCATTGAGACCTTTATTTGGATATATAGAGTGTCCCTTAACTCCAAAGACTGGTGGAGTATGGCTTGCTAAAGTTGCAGTGTTATCCTATGAGACATTAGGGTTAGGGTTAGGTTTAGTGTGGTCACTTGGTTGCAACTTGCAACCTATGCAATAAATGTGTCCCTTGAGGCAAGCAGGGGACCCACATGGGTATTGGGTGCCAGAGAACCCATCTCATGGCAAATCACTGGGCTGAGTGGGAGAAAAAGCAGAGGGAAATGAGAAGTGGTGGTGGTGGTGGAGGCAGTGTCCCATCCATGGTGGCAGCAGTTTGTGGAGGATGTAAGGGAAGTCCCCATGCCATGGTGGGTACACCCTGTAGAAGTGCCAAAACTCTGTGATAAAGTTCAGGCTCCTCCTGAACCAGCAGCACCAGCAGCACCTGCAGTGCCATCTGCGTTTTATTTATTTTCTTTTACACAAACAGTAAATGAGAGGGATTTCAGGGGCTAAGCAGACACATGCAAGACACCACAACTCTGGTAATTATAATGACATTACTATATACACAAAAAAACACTAACTTCAATCAACAAACAAAAATAAAATCAATATAGTCAAACTCCAATGACAAAAACCATTCAGTAAAACACACCTAACTGTATTACAGAACTCAAATTACAAACCAAGGGAAACAGGAAAAAAAATCACATGAAACACTGACTACAACAGCAGTAGTGCTGCTGAAACAGAAAAAGCTGCCTAATCTACCTTCTTCTTGCTGGAAGTTTCTGCAGCTAAGCTCCTCCCCTCTCCACAGCACTGCCTCACTACACTATATGGAAAACGGAACTACAACTTCATATTAACTAAATCACAAAAAAAAAATACCACAAATAATTGATGATCTAGAGGCACAAGACACAATAGACACATAATGGAGTGATTCGTTAGGGGAAAAAATGCATTTTTAAATGCTTTTCAAAGGTTTTTAGGCACAAAGATACAGAGCACACTTAACACCAACTGTTTGTTCTTCACACTGCACTAAATTCAATCTACGCATGGCAATACAGTTCACTGCAGCACCATGTGACTTCCAGTCTCATGGATCCTTGCAGACTTCACCTTAGTGCCAAAATTCACAGGCAACATTCGTAATTTTCCATTCACGGAGTTCTCGTTTAAGGTGAAGCAGAACTTGGCCTTGAAGGAGAACGTTGTGAGTTTCCCATGAAGAGAAGTTTTCTAGTTTACTCACTTCTGTTTATGGATACCTGCTTTGGCATCTCGGAAGATGTCTCTTTTGTTCCTTAATGCCTTGCTAATGTCATTGAAGCGCAGCAGTGGTTTGTTTTGATGTACCTGGCACACAGCATCTCAAGTGTTCCTCTACAGAAACATTTTTTTTCTTTAAAGTTGAAGAATCTGATTATTACTACCCATGTTTTTTCACTGGGGTCTGGCTTCTCCCTTAGGGCTATGTGGGCTTTCTAATATGTGTCTGTCTTTCCTAGGCAGGGACCCACATTTGAAGATGAACAGATTGTTCACGTTAGCCCCTTCGGCATCCTACACCGGGTCTACCATTACAGTACTACTGCAGTGATCCCAGTTCTCCATTTCATCTATCCTCTCATGTTTGGCTAGTTGTTTTGCCATAGAAACATAGAAACATAGACTTTGATGGCAGATAAGGACCGCTAGGCCCATCTAGTCTACCCAGTTCCTACCTACAGGATAGGCCGCAGATCCTAGTTAACCAACAGCCTATAGCTTCCTCGCCACAAGAATTGCCTTATGTCTGTCCCATGCATTCTTGAATTCTCCCACAGTTTTAGACTCATCAACTTCCTCAGGAAGGCTGTTCCATGCATCCACTACCCTCTCTGTGAAATAATACTTCCTCACATTGCCCCTGAACCGCCCTCCTTCTATCTTTAAATTGTGTCCCCTTGTTCTTGCAAGTCTCTTTTTCTGAAAGATGCTACCCTCTTGGACTTTGTTGATTCCACTGAGGTACTTGAAAGTTTCTATCATGTCCCCCTCTCCTTCTTTCCTCAAGGGTATACATATTAAGCTCCTTTAGTCTCTCCTCATGTAGCTTCTCTTGCAGACCCTGCACCATTTTAGTTGCCCTCCTCTGGACTGCCTCTATCCTGTCTATGTCCTTGCGGAGATGGGGTCTCCAGAACTGGACACAGTATTCAGATGGGGTCTCACCAACTGTCTGTACAGAGGATAACAACTTCCTGTTTTCTGCTGCTGATGCCTCTCCATACATCCCAGTATACCCCCGCCCTCCTACTGCCTTCTCACATTGCTTGCTAACCTTAAGGTCATCTGATATGATTACCCCCAGGTCCCTTTCCTGTTTTGTTGTTGTTACTACCTCCCCACCCATTGTGTATTCTTCCCTGGGTTCTTGTTTCCCAGGTGCATTATTTTGCACTTTTTGCATTGAATCCTAGCTGCCATATGTCTGACCATTCCTCCAACCTTGCCAAGTCCCTTTTCATCCTTTCACGCCTCCTTGTGTATCAACCCTGTTGCAGATCTTTGTGTCATCTGCAAAGGCATACTTTCTTCAGTCCCTCTGCAATGCCACTGATGAAGACATTAAAAGGACTGGACCCAATACTGAACCCTGGGTGCCCACTAGTAACCACCTTTCTTCAGAGTGGACTCCATTTACAATTACCTTCTGTGTCCTGTTGTCCAGCCAATGTTTACCAGGCTACCACCCTGGGACCCACTCCCAGGCTGGTTAATTTGACTAATAATCTTTTGTGTGGACTGTGTCAAATGCCTTGCTAAAGTCTAGGTGAGCCATGTCCATAGCCCCTCCCTGGTCTACTACTTTGGTCACCCAGTCAAAGAAATCTATTAGATCGTCTGACATGACCTTCCCGCTGTGAACCCATGCTGCCTTGGATCCTGTGCTCCACTGACCTCTAGGTACTCAACTATTCTTTCCTTCAGAAGTGACTCCATCACTTTCCCTACCACAGAGGTCAGACTGACAGGTCTGTAGTTTCCTGCCTCTGTCTTGGTCCCATTTTTTGAAGTGGAATCACATCCGCCTTCCTCCAGTCCTCGGGTACCACACCATCCTCCCATGATTTATTAAAAAGAGTAGCCAGTGGTTTCACTAGTTCCTACCTTAATTCTTTTAGAATTCTGGGGTGAATTCCATCAGGACCCATTGCTTTGTCCACCTTCAGTTTTAGGAGTTCTTGCAGAACCCTTTCTTCTGTGAAAGGACTGGGATCGACCCCCCTATCAAGAGTGCTTCTGTTAATTGGATTAGGCACTTCCCCCTCCTCTTTTGTGAATACTGAGCAGAAATATTCGTTCAGTATTCCTGCTTTTTCACTGTCCCCCTCTGCCCACCCACCGTTCATTCTATTCAGCCTCACTATCCCTCCCTTTGTCTTTCTACACTCGCTGATGTACCTATAAAAGGTTTTATCCCCCTTCTTAACTGAGTTGGCTATCTTTTCCTCAGTTTGGGCCTTTGCTATTCTGACTTCCCTCCCTGCTTCTTTCTGCCTTAACTGGTACAGCTCTCTGTCCTGCTCCTTCTGTGTTTCCTTATACTTCGGAATGCTATCTTTTTCTTTCTGACTTTCACAGCCACCTCTCTTGAGAACCATAGTGGCTTTTTCTTTCATTTGATTTGTTTATTTGCTTCACACAAGGCTTGTTGCCTCTGTGATGGCAGTTTGATAATTCCCCATTGTTGCTCCACACCTCCTTCTAGCCTGTTTGCTAGTGCTTTTCTGAGGCACTCTCCCATCTTGACCAAGTCAGCCCTCCTAAAGTCCAGTACCCTCACTTTTGTGTGGCTTGACTCTGTAGCTGAGTTTAACATGAACCACACTGTTTGATGGTCACTTGTCCCCAGATGGCAACCCACTTCTAGATCTGAGATCCTCTCACTGCCCCCGTTTGAAAGTATGAGGTCTAAGATTGCTCCCTCACAAGTGGGTTCCGAAACTAGCTGTCTAATGCCTGCCACCTGTAGGGCATCAAGAATGGCCCTGCTCTTGGATGTGGCTGCAGCAAATGTGCTCCAGTTAACATCTGGCATATTCAGGTCTCCCATCAACAGTATCTCCCTTTCTCTGCCATTCTAAGAATGCCTTCCATCATATCCTTGTCCATTCCTTCCCCTGACATGGGGGTCTGTACACAACCCTGTGCAGATTGTGGTGCCCTTTCCAGTCTCCAAGGTGACCCACAGTGCCTCCTCTCCTCCCTGTTTACTCTTTTGTTCAGTTGCTTTTATCCCTTCCTTTACATGAGAGCTACTCATCTTCTCCCCTGCCTGTCTCTCCTCTAGGTTATGTACCCTGGTATGTTAACATCCCAGTCATGGTTCTCTGTGTACCATGTTTCTGTGACTGCTACGATATCCAGGCATCCCTCTTCCATTAAGGCCACCAGCTCAGGGAGCTTGTTGCCCAGACTATGGGCATTGGTACTCATTACCCTCCATTTCCTGATGGCCTCACCCCTTTGTCCCATCCCTGTCCTTCTTGCCTTTGTCACTTTCTCCATTTACCCTGCCCTTCTCCCTATTGACACCTCCATGTTGGTGTTTGCCACACTTACTACCGTGATTGTTTTGGGGGCTAGGATTTTCCTGCTCCTTTCCAGTGCCTCCCCCTTGGCTAGTTTAAAAGCTTGCCAATGAAGCATTTAAACCTATCACCTAGGATCCTGGTTCCCCTCCCAGACAGATGCAGCCCATCATGCCAATATAGGCTTGCATCACTCCAGGTGGACCCCCAGTCCCCAATGAAGCCAAATCCCTGAGCTCCACACCAGTTTTTCAACCACTGATTGAATCCATGGTACAGAACACCCTAGCCTCTCCTATGCCATAGATGGGTAGCACCTCCGAGAAGGTTACCGTGCGTGCTACTTGACTAAGGCCCCTCCCAATTCCACAAACTCTTCCTGCACTTCTCTAATCCCTTTCTTAGCCAGGTCATTTGTCCCTAGGTGGACAATGACATCCAGCCTCCTCCTGTGAAGCTGCTCGAAATCCTGAGGATTCGCCTCCTGTCCCTCCAAGCCATGGTGCCAGGCAGGCACCTTACCTCCTCCCCTTCCTTGCCCAGTTCTACCTTCCTAACAATGGAGTCCCCCACCAGGAGTTGTTTCCTTCCCCTGCAGGGTCCCCTGCCACCCTCCTGTGGGTCTCCTTTGTGGAGGTTCCCAGCATCCTCCTTGGTCTCCACTGTGAGGTGCCTCCATAGAGGAACCACACTTTGCAAGAATGGCATAGGAATTGTGGAGAGGTACAACTGGAGGGATGTGCCTCTGTTCCACCACCCTCACCTCCCTGAGCCCACTGTGGTCCAACCGCCTCCTTTCTGGCAACCCTGAGGCAACGGCAGTGGCACTGGTGGTCCCTGGATGGAAGAGGAGGTCCCACAAATCCTGGCCAACTCAGCCTGGAGATGAGCAACCTCCTCCCTCAGCCCAGAGAGGTGCCTGCAGATGGGACAACACCGCATCCTCCAGAACATCTCCCGGAAGACTGCTGCTCCACAGCCACTGCACTGCACCACTCCAATCATGTCTTATTTCTGGCCCCTTAACTGTTTGCAATCCTTACTCTTTCCTCTGTTTTTTCTCTCTCCTTACTTTCTGCCTGTGTGCCCTTTAAGCTCCTGATTGTCCTGTTCTGAGACAAGAATATCCTATATTTCTCAGTAGACCACTTACTTGTTCAGAGGCAGACCTCCAGCAGCTAGAGGGGGCCAGAGAGCTACTCTTGCCCTTCTAGGATGGTGGGTCCTTGGTGGTTCTGTGATCACTCACTTCCTGCCCCTAAACAGGAAGTTCCTGTTGTCAGTCAAATCCTGTGCCTATAAAAATAGAACTAGCTTTGGGTGGAGGGGGAGGGAAGGAGGGCAATATAGTCCCAGTAGAGAAGTTCAGTCACACAGCAGTCCTTTCTCCTGGTGTCTTCTGCCAAGCTATTAGCAGAATCTTTCTAAAACAGTCTTTAAATGTAGCTTCCTTCTAGCCGTAATCCCCTACTTACCAGATCTTTCTACAAGTAATTTAAACCTCACAACAGTTAAGTCCTTTCAGTCACCTGAGATTTACACCTAGATGACTTTTCAGTTACCCATTCAGTTCAGTTAACCCAAACACACAGTTTTTTTTTTTTGTTTTGTGTGTTAGTTTTTTTACCCTAAATTAAAGGTCCAAATACAAAAGTTCTTCTACTTTAGTCCCAGCAGAGAAGTTCAGTCACACAGCAGTTCTCTCTCCTGGTGTCTTCTGCCAAGCTATCCTGACTCTCTCTTTGAATTTGCACTCTCTTTCATCTTTAGTACGGGAGATTTGGCCTTCTGCATCCCCAACCCATCTTTTAACATTTGCTCTTCTTCTCTAACAGGTAAATGTCCATGAGCCCCTATGCAATCGTGAGGCAAAGAGCCGACATCTCAGAAAATAGTTTTTCTAGCTGCTTTCACAGGTTGCTTGGCCCATGGGGCCATCTTTCAAAAAAGTGTGTGTGGGGGGAGATGGATTTGTATCATTTAAAGCAGCTTTTTCCCTGACCCTGATAAAATGTAGCCTCCTTCAGTTTTGTGTTCCATCTCTGTCACCTTGATTCATCATTCAGGGTCTGCACCATTCTCTTTTCCTCTCTGCTTGCATAACATGACCACCTATTAAAATGTCCTACATGCTGGGTCTTTGGAGATCTTAGGTCTCAGCTCCGGGCAGCATGGGCAGAGATTGCACGCCTCAAATTTCATATTAAAGAGGAAATACATTATAAGAACCACCGCCATTTCCCCAGCATCCAACAGAAAAACCTCGACCGCAGAGGGTAGTTGGTCAGGAGGTTGGCAGGTGGTTAGGAGAAGCAAATCAGGTGCCCCATCACTCTCTGCTCTCAACACATTACCTCCAAAACCATATAAACACTACAAACAGGTATCTGCCTCTATCTCTGAAATCAAATAAAGAGGCAGAAGACACTGCAGAAACAGGACACTGCGGCACAGGAGCTAACACAACAATACTCACCCAAATCAGGAACCAAAACTAAACAAGCACAAAGAAATCCAAAAACTTCTGATCATAGGAGACTCCATGATTCGGGAGTTGATACCCATCTCCAGCCAGGGTGATGGTCAGATGTCTCCAGGTACATCAGCATGGAGAGACACTGGACCGCAGCTAAATTGTTCACAAAGCAGGAGAAAACATTGATGTCCTAGTACACATAGGACTAATGATCTCGCCAACCGGTCAGTTGTGGAGACCAAGGAACACCTGACTAGGCTGGGTGACAAACTATCATCTATTTCGTCCGGCATCTCCTTCTCTGAGATCCTGCCAGTCTGGGAGAAGGAGCAGATGGACGGAAGGTCAGAGAAGGGAGATAGGGGAGCTAAACACATGGCTCAAGGACTGGTGCCAGGAAAAAGGACACAGATTTGTAGGGAACTGGCAACAGTTCTGGGAGGCGAAAGTTCTTTAAATTTGATGGACTGCATCTGACTAAAGAGGAGTCAGTGCATTGGGCAAGTTTGACGTCTTTGCAGAATATTTAAACTAGCAAATGGGAGAGAGGTGCAGCACCCCATACGTTGAATGGGAAGAACACCCTCCCCTCAGCTAGTGGTCAAACTGGAATTCAGTGTGTTTGCTGTTCATTTGCATCACCAGGTAAGAAAAAGGTTTGTCTCCTCATGATGCACAGGGTAATGCCAAACCTCACCCAACAACTAACACACCAAAATCTGGCCAATGGAAAATCATGTACACAAATGCTCACAGCCTGGAAATAAGATCCCAGACCTGCAGGCAATAATGTCAGAGGCTAAACTGGACATAGTAGCAATTAGTGAGGCGTGGTTTACCAGTAACCACACTTGGGAGACTTCAGTACCTGGCTATGTATTGTTCAGAAGAGACCGAGGTGCAAAAGGGGAGGAGTGGCCCTGTATGTTAATGAAAATATCAAAGCTACAGAAATTCAGAATACACATAAGGAGCCAGAAGAACTGTGGGTCACCCTGAAACAGGAAATGGGACAGCCATAAGAACTGGGGTTGTCTACAGGCCCCAGACCAGAGGGAGGACATAGACACATTACTGTTAGAAGATATACAAAACATGACAGCTAAAGGGAGGTTCTGATAATGGAGACTTCAACATGCCAGATACAGATTGGTCAATACCAGCAGGAACATCTGCCAGAACTAGACTCATAGTGGATTCCCTGCAGGAGGGCCTCAAACAACTGGTACAGCAACCCACAAGAGACAGGGCTATCCTAGATCTAGTACTGACTAACAAAGAGGGATCACAGATCTCCAGGTGAGAAGGTCACCTGGGGGCCAGTGACCATCACATGGTATGGTTCAATTTGGCTACTACATCTAAATCATCCATTCCAAGGCAAAAATATGGGACTTCAGAGGAGCTGACTTTGATAAGATGGCCAACAGAGTTAAGCTAGCCCTGGCAAAAGAAACACAGGTGAGGAGGTACAGGCAAAGTGGGCAAGCATTAAGGATACAATACTTGAAGCAACATCCCATTGTGTTAGACAGAAAAGGAAGTGCAAAAGAAGGAAAACCACTTTGGTTCTCAAATACAGTAGCAGAAAAGGTCAGAGCCAAAGGCTGGCCTTCAGGAAATATAAAGAGAACACAGCGGGATGAAGATAGGAGGCATACCAAACTGCCCTAAGGAAGCAGGTAAGGCAGTAAGGCAGGCAAAGTCCCAAACTGAGGAAACACTAGCACAAACAGTAAAGAAGGTGACAAGACTTTCTATAGATACATTAGTGAAAGGAGAAAGTCCAGAGGGTATTGCTAAGCTTAATGGAGAAAAGGAGCATGTGAGGAGGAGGACCCTGTAAAGGCATCTATCCTAAATAGATACTTTTGCTCAGTATTCACTGAAGAAGGTAGGGCAGGGCACACAGCTCAGCATCATGGACACAGGGGAGGAGGTGAGCACTACTCCTTCACAAAGAAAGGGTCCTACAAGAGCTTGCTAAGCTCAGGGTGGATAAGGCAATGGGACCTGATGGCATACATCCCAGGGTACTTAAGGAGCTAAAGGAGGAACTAGCAGAGCCATTAGCAGAATTGTTTAGTGAGTCTCTGAGCACAGGAGAGGTCCCAGAAGACTGGAGAAGGGCTCATGTGATCCCACCCACAAGAGTGGTAGCAGGGAGGAGGCGGGGAACTACAGACCGGTCAGTCTTACCTCAGTAGTGGGCAAGATTATGGAAGCACTCCTTAAGGAAAGGATAGTGCAACACCTGGAATCCATAGGGGCACAGGATCCAAGACAGCATGGGTTTACAAAAGGAAGGTCCTGTCAAACTAATCTCATAGATTTCTTTGACTGGGTAACCAGAGTGGTGGACCAAGGGGGAGCAGTTGATGTCGCCTACCTTGACTTCAGCAAAGCTTTTGACACTGTTCCACATAGAAGATTGATAAATAAGCTAGGTAGGCTCGGGGTGGGTCAGAAGTTGGTCAACTGGGTGGCAAACTGGTTGACTGGCGAAAACAGAGAGTGGTGGTAAATGGTATACAGTCAGAAGAGATGCAAGTCACAAGTGGGGTACCTCAGGGATCAGTCCTGGGGCCAGTCCTATTCAACATCTTCATTAGTGACCTAGCAGATGGACTAGAGGTAAGGCTTGTCTGTTTGCAGATGACACCAAGATCTGCAACAGAGTAGATGATCCAGATGGGGTGGGCAGAATGAGAAGAGATCTGGATAAACTAGCAGAATGGTCAGAAGAGTGGCAACTGGATTTAATGCAAAGATGCAAAATCATGCACATAGGGAAGAGAAACCTGAAGCCACTTATAGGCTGGGAGGAGTTGCTAGCAGTCACAAAGGAAGAAAGAGACTTGGGCATCATCATCACTGATGACCTGAAATCATCAAGCAGACCTCTAAAGCAGTAGGTAAGGCTAGGGGGTGTTAGGGTGTATTAGTAGGGGTATCACAAGTCGTAAGAGGAGTAATAATCCTCTGTACAAGACATTGGTTAGGCCCCATCTGGAGTACTGCGTGCAGTATTGGAGCCACACCTTCTGAGGACATTAACAAATTGAGGCAGTCCAGAGAAGGGCAGCAAAATGGTGCAGGGACTGCATCAGAAGACATATGAGGACAGATTAACGGAGCTCAATATGTATACCCTTGAGCAAAGGAGAGAGAGGTGATATGATCGAGACATTTAAACACCTTAAGGGCATAAACAAGGTGAAAGAGTCTAACATGTTTAAATATAAGAAAAATAGCAGGACAAGAGGACACAGCATGAGATTAGAGGAGGCCGATTAAGGGGAATGAGGAAATTCTTTTCACAGAAAGGGTGGTAGATGCATGGAATGGCTTACCACAAGAAGTAGTGGCTATGAATACAGTGCAGGGCTTCAAACAGGCATGGGATAGGCATAAGAGCAATACAAATGACTATGAATAGATAGGTCACTGACATAGCAAAGGCGATGGCACATTTATAAGGTAGAAAAAGAAATGGGCAGACTGGATGGGCCTTGCGGTCCTTATCTGCCGTCAACTTCTAAAATGTGATTGTAATGTTCACACAACCAAGCCTGCAGATCTGAGCAGCTAATAGGGTCAGGCACTAGAACTGAAGTTGGTGTAGGTGCTCAAGACATTTTTCAGGCATCTCCAGTACTGTACTAGAAGAGAGCGACAAGTAGCTAACAAAATACTTTCTAAGTTTTTTGAAAGTGTACAGCACAAAGCACAGCTTGTACTTTACAAACGTTCACAACAACACATTTATCTTATTAATTTACTTAGATGAAATATGGAACGCCGGCACCCACCAGAGGCCTAGAGTTTTCTCAAAACTTCCAAAACACGTGCTGTGCCCTGGAGTTGTTTTGACCACAAGTAGTAGACTGTACCACCTTCTGAGTGCAAAAAGGGGAGTTGTGCAGACCCTGAATGATGAATCAAGGTGACAGAGATGGAACACAAAACTGAAGGAGGCTACATTTTATTAGATCCACACTATGCAAAACAAAATAGAAACGGGTAAAAACAGCCACAGCAAGACAATCCACAAGCTCATTCGGTGGCTCTTCTGTACAAGGAAGCTATTGGGTTGACATGTTTCGCACTTCAGTGTGCTTTCTCAAAGCATGATAGCTCCCTCCTGTTCAGCCTTCGAATAGCCATTTAAAGTGATAGTACATAATAGTCCATTATGTGTAAAGAAATTCTCCAGACTCAGTTTGCAATATGGAGTAACTTCCATCAACAAAACTTATAAAACCTATTATATACATTTAAAAGAAACAGTGCTCATCCATTTTGAAAGTGGCAACTGTCTTTAATAAGTCCATTTGTGTGCATGTAGTTTAATATCATGGCATATAACCTTATCAGCAATCTGTTTCCTAATTTGCTGATGCACATCTAAAAAGATAAAAGAATATATTAAAATACGCTCCTCAACACTTTTATTAGAACACAATTAAAAAAAAAAAAAAAAACACTTTCCATGTTTTATTTTTTTTTTACCTAAGTTTTCCCTCCGTCATGGTCTGTGGAGCCTCTCTCAGGCATCCTGCCTGTTCCTGCCCTGCCTGAAGTCCTCCTACCTGAGCCTCCTCTCTTCTCCCTCTCAACCCACACAACCGACACCCCCAGCTTAACCCCTACGGGGGTGGGGTCACCCCTCCTCTTGGGTGCTCTGTACAGTCAGTCTCCAGTTTGTGGGTGACAGTCTGCGTTGAGGACACTGCAGGGCCAGGAAGGATGGACCCGGCAGTGGGCAAGGGGGCAGGTGCCATCACCTACCCCACAGACCAGTGTTTTCCCTGTTCTGTGGTGCACTCCCCCTTCCCCTGCGTGGTGCACGTCCCCGATGCTACAGCAAATGGCAACCCTGCCAAGAGTCAGCCACGTTAAGTAAGTGCTGCCCTACATGCTGCAGCACCCCCGGTCTCCTCCAGGAGCTGATGGCATGCCGAGCGATGTCCTGTCCTCCCCTCCAGGAAAGGAGAGCAGTCCAACAGGCGCTCAGTCCTCACCCGCCCCTGTCGACCCTTGGCACCTGACCTCACTCCCAAACTTGGGTCACCGGCGTAACACGAGGTGTGGCGTCCAGTGCCTCAATCCTCACCCGCCCCAGTCGACCCTTGGCACCTGACCTCACTCCCAAATTTGGGTCACCAGCGTAGCGCGAGGTGTGGCGTCCAGTGCCTCATTCCTCAGCCCCACCGGGCCATTCTGCTTTACATGTTAACAGCTTATCTCAATTCATATTCTTCTCTTTGTCAGGAAAGGTTTTATTTCAATTCTACCATTCAGCCCTGGCCATTCCATTGTGTTCATTGCAAGCATCCAATACTGTTCTCTCTGTAATAAAAGGTCAATGTAATAACCACCCCTGCATGACATAATTGGTTTCCCTATGCCTATGAACATAAAATTGTGGTAGTTTTTGTTTCTGGCTTTAAGTACATGGCTAGCTAGGGCATTGGTGACATCTCCATTTTCAGTGGCTCTGGTATGCTCACCAATCCTAACCTTGACTGTCCCCTTCATTTTGCCAACATAAAAGCTCCCACACTTGCATTCAGCTAGTTAAACCAGTCTGCAGGTAGGTGTTGCATGTCATGGACCTCTTAAGCTCCATGTCCCTGCCAGTCAGGGGATTCTTAAAAATCTTACTGTTTCTGACCTTTTCACAATATTTGCAATTGCCACATTTGTTACTGCTGTCAGATCTCTGTGGCAGCTGCATCTGTGTTTTTTTCCACAGGTTGCATCAGATGTACCACATGATCTATGATGGTTTTTCCTCTGCGGAAAACCATTCTCGGATCCTCTTTCGTTAGATCCCTCAGCCCTAGGTCCAATTGTACCATGTGCCAGTGTTATTTGATTATATCAGTAATCTTGTGTGATTGTGTGTTGTATGTGCTCACAAAAGTAAGATGTGGGTCAGTTGTTGTGTCCCGAACCCTCTCTTCTAACAGGGTCTCTCTGGGTAGGCCACCAATTGCTCCCCTTGCCTGTAATATTACCTTTTCTGGGCACCCCTTTCTAAAAGTCTCTCAGATAATTCTTCAGCTGTTTTCTCAAATAATTCATTGGTCCAGCAATTCCTTTATTATGCACTATCACTTTAAATGACAATTTAAAGGCTAAACAGAGGGGGAGCTAACAGGTTTTGAGAAAGCACACTGAAGAGCGAAACATGTCAGCTGAATAGCTTCCTTGTACAGATGAGCATTTGAATGAGCTTGTGGATTATCTTGCTGTGGCTGTTTTTACTCATTTGTATTTTGTTTTTGCACAGTGTGGATCTAATAAAAGTAACCTTTTTGCACTCAGAAAGTGGTACAGTCTACTACTTGTGGTCACAATGACTCCAGGGGACAGCAACTGTTTTGGAAGTTTTGAGAAAACTCCAGCCTGTGGTGGGTGCTGGCGTTCCAGGTACTGTGCATTACCTGAAACATTTTTGCCCAGCACCACCCATTCCTTCGGTGCAGTCACACCAAACTGTCTCTGCATATTGTTTTAGATGAAATTTGCCTTATAATAATGGTGTGATGATTATACTTATTTATTGATTCATTTCAAATGTTTTACTAGGGAAGACCTGGTGACAGCTTATTTCTGGATGTGTCTTGGGAAGGGGAATAGAAAGTAACAGTGAATAAAACAGTACAGCAATAAGGTGTGAGATGCAGTATTTCATCCTTGGTTCGAGTAGTGTCAAAGTGCTTAAGTTGCCAAGCAATAAAGTGAAGTAAATGAAAAGTCACAGTGGAGAACACTCCTGCAACAGCTTTATTATGTCATCAGTAGTCAGTGTTTCAATGATACTCCATCTTAGTCATGGCCTGAAAAGTAATAAAGTATTAGGTAAACGTGCACTACATTGTAAATACATTTTGTCCCATTTGTCGTATACAGTGATTTCACCAGAATCAAGCACAGTAACACAGTTTGAGTTGCAAGATACTGCCAGAACCAATGTAACCCAATAGTATTTACTCCAATGTGTCATGCAAAACTGTGACATCTAATTACAAAATGCTTCATCTTGGAAAGCAGCTTTGTATTTGATCTAGATGTTATTATAACTACTGTACAGTATATGAGTAAAAGAAAAGCAACATTAGGCAGGTATTATGTTTGCTAAATTATCATAAACATGAGAAAATTAAGCATTAGAATAAAAATGCACCAGAATCTTAGTCATTTTGTGGCATTCCGAGGGTTTAAACCATTGCATTAAGAGTGGGAGGAACCCTAACTTTGGCATCCTTTCTCACGATCATGACATCAGGGTTTTCGGTATGTAGGTAAATGTTCACGTTTGAGGTACTGTGGCTACTGTAAATCTGGATTAAGGTTGGGCTTTGAGTTGGATTTGGTGCCCCAACATTTGGGAATCTTTGGATTGAATTTTACATATCACTAAGTTTTTAATACAGGATCCTAGTGGTAGAGACCAGTGCAAAAATCCCTCCCCTACTGGTAATAAATGGTATACCTATGCCAACATGACAACAATGTTGTTGACGTTTGGCATAGCAGCATCCCGGATGTCGACAGGTGAAATTTCATCTGTCAGACATCAGTCCATTTTCTATTGGAGGGCTGTGCCCCTGGAACCCCTCATGAGGGGGGCTGTGCCCCCCCCCGCACCCCTCCTTCTATTGATTGCTAACTCTGAATCAGAGTTAACTCAAAGAGGGGGTGAAAGTCGTCAAAAGGGTGAAATTCTGCCATCCGTTCCCCCACAGCAACATTTTTGAAACTTGTGAAAAATGTCGCTGTGGGGGATTTCACTGACTGGGTTTTACCATTCCATCGTCATACTATAATAAAGACCCCCTCCTTCCCTTTCACAAATCAGACCCCTGCACCCTTACCCTCTTTTGTCCCTTCCGTACATTAAACATGGTATAGTGCAAGCCTCTTATAATGAACACATCTGTGCACACATTTGTCCATTGTATCCAGTGTCCATTATATCCAGAGGAGGTGGATCCTATGTGTCAGGTGTGTCTATGTGTGTGAGCAGGGGTTCAGAGTGAATGAGAACCTATTATAAAACTTAATAGATTACTCACAATCCTGTTTAGTATATACTGTATGTTTCTGCATTCTCTGTGTTTATTTAAAGTCATTTAACTGTTAGGAAACATGACTTGTTAAGGACATTTATTGCAGACAGTAACAAGAAAATAGTAACTCTAGTGGCTAACTGTTGGGTTTCCAAGACAGTAAGACCAAAGGCTACTGTACTGCAATTTTTTTTTTAATATAAAATCATTGTCTTTTAGTGCAATTAAATAAATAAAAATTTATGTAGTTTGTGGAGAATTATTTTGTAAGAAATTAAATCTCTGTTACCCCCCAATTTTAGTTCAATTTCCTAAATCTCCTAACTCTGCACTCACCCTTAAAACAAAATCTGGTCAAAGCCAATGTGGCTGCCCAGAGCAACTGTGGTACTTTTGTGTGGCAAGAGTGAGTAAAACCATAGTCAGAGCTCTTGCCACACCAGAGCTGCTCACCGGAGTATGCCATGCACAAGATAGCAGATCCAACGGATCTGCACATGTGCGATACTCGTGCATGCACAGTTTGCATTGGGGCCGTCACTTCCGCAGTTGCAGAAAGTAGTGTACTGGGGGGGGGGCCTGAGCACTGCAGAGGGGAGCTGAATCCACATAGAGCTCTGGAAAAGGAGACACTGCAGACCACAAGTGACTTCACTGTAGGAGAACACAGACATCGGTTCCGCTTTTCTCCTACAGTGATGTGATCCCAAAATGACAGCAGGGCTCAGCCCATGCAGCCATAAAAAGCATTATAAATGCCTATAAAAGCCTCATAGTGACCATTGCAAGCAATGTTTCTGTCTATTTTAACAGCAGAAAAATGCATTGGATTTGATATATTTGGTTTGGGAAATCAGTTTTTGTCCATGATACCCAATTGTCTATTGTTACAGTGTCCATTATAAGTGGAGTGCACTGTACTCTCATTATTTTACTCTGCAGAATTCTGCAGTAGAATTACTGTAGCAAACAATGCAATTTCAATGGGAGTTAATCATTTTTGTCATGCAGAAAACCTGTGGCACTGCACTTCATCTTGGCGGGCTTCTGTATCAGCTCCCGCATCCTCTGTCCCTTTGCATATATGGAGGTTGGTGGACCTTCTGTCAAGTTCCCATCACCTGCTAATAAAGAAAACTCTTCCCTGACTTTGGGGGATGGGGAGAGACAGGAATGTATACCGCATTCTACATTATTCTTCATTCCTCCATTATTCCACCATCCTTAAGTGCTTTCTCAATGCTGTTTTGTGAGTGGGAACATTGTGGTCTTAGTATGAAGTGTAGCTCTGCAGTGTACAGCAGAGCTTCACTGATGATGTTGTTTGGTTTGGGGTGGGGCTTATGTAAGAGTGTCTCTTGGTTGGTCCAATCAAGATCACAGTTCTGAAGGTTGTATACGGTACATCACATTGGAAAAAATAACCCATAAACAGCTTTCACAATGCCAATGTCATCAGAATAACCCTATGATGCACTCTGGCCAACAAATGATCTCAAAGAGAAATACTGAAATCTCCACACAAACAGATGGGCTGGTATAAATGTTATAACATTTCAACTTACATAGTATGTAAGCAGAACAACATATCAAGGTGTGATTTGTTATAGGATAACCACATACCCAGGTAAATAGTGATGTGCAGTATAAGGCATTGCTTCTGAGTGTCTCGGCACCTAAAAGTTCAGTTATCACATAACAACCCACACAATGGAGTGTCTTCTTGCACTTATAAAATGGGTAAACTGAGAGACAATATAAAAAAGCAAACAAAAAAACTTAAAAAACAGGTCATTACTTTAGTCAAAATCAAATGTGATCCTGCCCCACTATCAATTATCTGTCTTCCCACACACTAAATAGATGCAATGCCAGTTTACCATGGAATACAAGAATTTAAAATTTTGCTGAACTCCACTGGCAGACAGTTTATCCCTCCACACAACACACAGAACAGCTTCATAGGGAGCCCGGGACTCAGTTTTGTAAGTGGCAGGATAAACAGCGAAGACTTCCCTGGTAAATGCTTATGGCTTGGGGGGGGGGGGGTTGTTGTGGTTAGCCAAGGAACACAGAAATTAAAACTGTGAGTAGTACTTCACTTTTAACATTTGTGTATATGTGTAAGGACAGGATTATGATGGAAAAGTACATTTAATTAATTTGTTTTGATTTTAAATTTAAGGGAATTTTAATTTTTTGGGGCCTAGTTGGAGACTTTTTGGGAGTAAAGATGATAGCCACATTGGTGATGGCAACCAAACTGGTGATGGCAATCAGTGACGAGTGAAACATTGCTCTGGCAGGCATCTATTTGTCAGTGTGCTGTATCCTGATTGTCAAAAGACATCTAAAACAAATAGTTGTCACTCACTAAATGCATGGCTATGGAATCCTTTGAGCAATTAGGATGCAGGACAATCAATTAACATTTTATAGAAATCAAATATGCTCCTAAACAGAAATGCAAAGGTCCATTTACATTTAATCACTAAGGGTGGGATATTCAGAAATTCACCAAGTACAAGTACACTGCACCAGTGCATACCAAATGCGATATTCAAAGCTTACACATGACGGCAAGCGCAACATGGCTGAATATCACAGGAATGCATCATAGCGCAACCAGGGCTGCGCAAGGGCCAGAGGTGAATAGGCCAGGACACAGGACAACAGTCACAGCATGGAGCATGCCACCAGAGCAGGACAGACCACCACCATGGTGCAGAGGATGCCAGGTGGGAGGCATGGCAGGCACATGGCTGCAGGTCCCCGACCATGTGCACCACAGTGGTACACGGAGGCTGTGTGGCACCAATGCCCACCAGCAATAAGCCACCGGCAACACCATTAGGAATCCATGGGACATGTCACCCGGCCCCCACTGGCAACACACATGCCAACAGCACAAAACACACATGCCACACAACATGTACAGAGCGCACATCTATGCCCCAGGGCACACCCACCTGTCACTGGGCACAGACCACCTGGCACAAGCCCCAGTCAACCCCAGACGTACCACTCAGCCACCTTGCATACTACTGCAGCATGGCTCCACATGCCAGCTGCAAAGCAGACACAGACACAGATGGCTAACAGTAGTAAAGTTTATAAAACCAAGTAACAATAGCTATGTTCAGAATAACAGGAAGCAGGGAATGGGGTGGCCACAAACAGAATGGTAGGCCAGGGAAGGGAGGCAGGGGAACTGGGGACATGGATGGGTAAGGGTACAAGGGAGGGAAAGGGAGGGGGGACAGGGAAGGGAAGGGGATGCAGGTCAAGAGGCCCCATGAGTGACCCTGCTGTACCGGAGCCTGGTGCGCCCTCTTCTCTGTGACCTGCACAGTGCCTGCTGAATTTGTCACACCACCTGGAATGTGGCTCTGGAGACCCACAGTATCTGCTGTAGTAGCCTGCTGTGGACTGCATCTCGTTGGACACCTAGGATAAAAGAGGGGATGTGGTATGAGTGTATGTCCATACGACTGTAGCCCACCCACCGTGAGCGGTGGACAGTGGTGACATGCACCCCTGAGACAGCACACAGTCACCCACAGCATGTGTGAACACACAAGCCTCCATCCCGACAATCCAGGGCTACGTAGGGCAACAGCACACCAACACCAATCATGTGCCGCACACCACAACCATGGTGACCAGGTAACAGGGCATAGCCGTGGGGTGGCAGTGGCATGGCTGGAACACGGGTGCACCCACAGCCCACCTGCAGCAGCCACACACCTGTGCGATAGCCATGGCATGGTACAATGGACCCTACTGGCAGTGCACAGCTGGAATGGCAATGTGCACAGGGGGCTGTGGCCTACCCCCACCCTGCACAACAAAGAAGCAAGGAAGAGTGCCTTCCTGCCAGCTGTGGTGCAGCTGGCGCCTGTCTTGCTGCACCACCCATGCGGCCTGGAACCTGTGGCTGTGCTCCTGCGTCAGCCTGCCCATGTCCACCTTCAGCACCTGCCAGCTGTGCTTGGCACCTATCCTCAGGGCCTAGTAGGGAGACATTGAGAAGGACACATCAGTACCTGGCAACACCCCACAGGCCCCTCCCACCAGCACAGCAATCCTCCTGGCCCTGCGCAGTGGTGGTGCAGTGGCACAGCACACCCATGGTGCATGCCATGGCCTACATAGCTCACAGTCACAGCCCCCCCACAGCATGGTGTGACACCCTGCTGGCCCACACAGAGCACTGGAATGGCATAGACATGGACATAGTGCACTCACCTGGACATGGCACGGTGCCCCTCCGGACACATGCCAGCAGTGACCGAAGCCTGTTAGGGTCCCTCCTCTGCAGGTCCCCATAATGGTGGTGGCACTGCTCCCCATGTCAATGTGCCCCAGTGGCCTCCTCCAATCCCTCAGCCACCTCCTGCCACACCTCCGTATGTAACCGATCTAGGGGCACCTGGCCAAAAAGACAACCCACATGTGGCTCTACCAGGGTCACAAGACTGACTAGTTCCACCTGGCTCCAGTTGGGAGCCCTCACTGTGCCATGGCATGCTCTATCCAGGTATTGGAAACTCAAAATGGCACCCAGTAGCGCATGAGTCACACGTGCTGTGGGTGCATGACTTGCCTGATGATGTGCTGCTATTCCAAATCACGCATTCCCTGGTGCTGCACAATACAGCTGGGGCAGCACTGGCACATGCTGCAGGTTATGTGGAGGGTCAAAGGGCACAGTGAGGGCATAGGTCAGCATGTGCACTGTGGGCGACAGTGCAATAGGGCACACCATGCATGGTGCACAACAGGGGCATGTGTGCCCTGCGTTCCATGGAGGCAGTCACACATGGGCGCCATAAGGCACATAGCGCACAAGCGCCACATACTCAATAGTAGCAGAGCACTGTACTGCATATAGCGCAGTGTGCGTGAGATGTGCCACCGATGTACCAAATGGTGGTGCACGCATGCGCACTGCCAGGCCTACTGCGCACGTCATATAGTTGCGCCATGACTTGTGCATGCGGAACACCAATGAGCATTGCGCAAAGTCGCGATATTCAGCTGGAATATGCAGATGGGCTGATCAGAATACCCCTGGCACATCAGAGGCATGAACATCTCATTACAGTTGCGCATCCCCTCATTTGCATGTGATGCACTATAAATGTGCCATAGGACTGCACAGGCACCAGACTAGTATTGCATCCTGCAGAGGTAAGCCACCAGGCAGTGGGTCTGTCGGCGCAGTGGATTGGGAGAGTGTTGTGTGTTGCAGCCATCACTAACCACATGTCCATACCCACAGGAATAAGCATGTCAGAACACAAGGAGCTTGAGGAGCAGGGGCCTGCATGGAAACGCAGGCCCAACTTTAAGAGGGCAGAGAGCGATGCCCTCTTTGACACCTACCTGGACCAGGAGCCCCTCCTGAGTGGCTTAACAGGCACCCCACAGGCCAGGGCAGCTGCATGGGAGGGGGTGGCCAGGGCTCTGAACCAGCAGGGCAGCCATCAGAGGACAGCACAGGAGTGCAAGGAGAAGGTAGGCACGGACCAGAGGAGTAAAAAGGATAAGGTGGCTACCATCTAGGCTGCACATGCTGCCATGGGAGATGGACAGCCTGATGTGCCACCGCTGATGCCGCGAGGAGGAGCTGGTGGCGGCGTCCATGCGGCGCAGCACCATCGAGGTGTGCCCGGCAGAGGATTCCAGATGGGGGCAGGCCATCACTGCATGGTAGGCACAGCAGCGCCTGGGGAAGGGGGCCAGGGGGCCGGGGGGCAGGGGTGTGTGCCAGAGGTACTAACGCGTCTGTGTTTCTTTACAGCTCTGGAGCACATGCATGCAGCAGCAGGGGTGGGGTTGACCACCATGGGGGTGGTCCTGGACCTGGAGGTCTGTCCATCCACCTCCACCGGAGTCCGGGGCCCAGACAGCAGACAGCCCATCCCCACTGTCTGACCGGAAGCCTGTGGCGTGGTTGCGGACGAGGCCCTGGCAGTGTTTCAGGAGGATGCCAGCCATGGCATCCAGTATGCTGAGACACAGATCAGGGCGGGTTCTGGGACCAATGACGACGTGACTGTTATCCTGGACAGTGGTGTTGCCAATCAGGGGAGGCACCCATACCAAGCACCCAACACGGCAGTGCAGATGGTGCCCTGATGGCGGTTGTCCACGTCCAGCGAGGCTGTGGGCTCCAATGGTGTGGTGTAGTCCAAAGGGGGTGGTGCAGCCACCCAGATGCAGTTACGTATGCAGCGGCCAGAGGGGCAGCAGCCGCAGCAGGACGGGGCTGAGGAAGGGCTGGGTGCAGTGGCCACTGCCATTGCACTGCAGACTGAACAGCCCCAAAGGGGCCCCACTGTGCAGCCTTTACCAGTTTGGGGAGCTGTGTTGCAGGGACACGCAACACCCATGGGTTGGCGCAATGTCCATGCCCCTCAGAGCGCTGACTCCTTGATCGAGCATACCCATCTACTCCAGGCCTCTGTGGAGCAACAGGTGCTGGTCATGTCAGGGGTGTGTGCACTTTGCACAGAGCTGCGCCAGTCTGCAGGGAGGCATGACTGGGACTATGAGCAGCTCCTGGCTGAGACCACATGCTTGTGGGAGGACACGACCACAGCCCTGGATCAACTTACCACTGTAGTCATAGTTGGCCTAGTACCACTGGCCACCCTGGTGCATAGCCATCTGCCACAGACCCCACAGATTGCATTATCCACCTCTCAGACGCAGTGTCGTGTGACCCCATCAGTGTCGACTCTGGGATCTGCTGTGGGCATTCCAGGCATGCCTGGAGGAGGCCTGTTTGGGAGCCTGCAGACACCTGTGTGGGACCGGTCTTGTTCCCACAGTAACACACCTGGGGGACTGCCAGTAACACCCCCTGTGGCCGTCGCACAGCCAGTGTCTGCTGGGCGGTCTCAGTGGGGCCATCCACATGTCCGTGGTGGCCATGTGACTGCATGGCAGTCCTGATCTGCCACCCTCCCTGTCCACTGTCTGCTGCTGCCCTGTGTGCACATTGGTGTGTCGTGTGTGTGTGCATTCCAGGGTCATGCCGTCCATGTGCCACGCCACATGCCTGCTTTGTGCACACCCACCCAGCTGCTGGCCACTGTGGCATGTGCATGATGATGCCAACACAGCACCGGTCACTGCTATGCACTGGTGTTCAGCGTCTGACACATGCCCGTTGGTGGCCTCTGGGTGTGTGCGTGTGGGTGCCATGTGCATGTGTGTGTGGGTGTGTGTGTGGGTGGGGCCTACAGTGCTATACAGGGTGCTTCCATGGAGTCCAGTCCCATGTCCATCCACGTTACCCTCCGGCCGTGTCTGACATGGGTCCCAGCCTTGCATGCCTGTATACTGTGCCATGGTCCCTGGGACATGTGTGTGGTCATGTTCACCTACCTGCATGCACCATAGTGCTCCTCTGCAATTGTGTCCTGGTGCTGCTGGGCCATCCTGTTCAGCCGAGATTCCCATTGCCCGGGGGGGCTGCCCACCACTGCCAGGCCCGGTGTCCATGTCATCCCCACTGCTGTTCCCCTCTTCGACCTCAACAGCTATCCCACGGTCAGTGGCCATGTTGTGTAGCATACAGCAAGCCAGGAATAGGCTGTGGGCCTTTGAGGGGCTGTACTGTAGGGCACTGCCAGACCAGTCCAGGCAATGGAACCATGCCATCAGCAGCCCAAGCACATGCTCAATGATGTTCCGTGTGCTGGCGTGTGCTTCATTGTATCGCTCCTGCACTGGGGTCGATGTGCACTGGTATGGGATGAGCAGCCAGGGCCTGAGTGGGTATCCACTGTCACCTGTGTGGAGACATGTGGGGTTAGCATGGTGGTCTGTGTGGCTGCCACCCCACCTACCCAGCCACACCCTCTGATGCCCCCAGCCTAGCATCCCCCCACACCCTGCCCTGTTATGCCAGGCTGCCCATTCCAGCTGCATACTCACCTACTAGGTGGCTGGTGGGGATGTCCTCACTCTTGAAACTGTGGCACAGTGCTGACTGGTGCCAGATTAAGGCATTGTGTGTTCCACCAGGGTGTGTGGCACAGACATTGATTATGCGCCCCCTGGCATCACACACCACCTGGCAGATGACACTGGGGTAGCCCTTCCTGTTGATGTAGGCCACCCCCTCCAGCAAAGGTGGTGTGCAGATGCCAACATGGGTGCAGTCAATGGCCCCTAGCACACCAGGCATATGTACCACCCTGTGGAACTCTTGCATGTTCACTGTACACTCTGCTTGTGTGCTGGGGAAATGGATGTATTCAGCAGCATGTGGCAGCAGTGTGTTGAGGAACTGTGTGAGAAGCCGTGACGCGGCCCACTGGGTTATGCCTGTGGTGTCCCCTGCTGGTCTCTGGAAGGTACCCGTGGTGAGCAGGCACATGACGGTTGTTACCTTGGTCTCCACTGACAAGGTGTTGCTCCGTCTTGTGGGTGCCTGCATCTCATCACTGTACAGCTCACAGAGCTGCCTCAGAATTGCTCAGTTAAGGCGGTACTGGACCACAATCTCGGTGTCACTGTACTGTTCGAAGGTGGTGTGGGCACGGTACCACCTGTTCCGGGCATACTGCCACCGGGCTCTTCCATGGCTGTGCCACTCTGCCTCCTGCCTCCTCACACCCCTCATTACTGCCTCCATCTGGAAGATTGCACTGGCCATGGCCTGGCCTGTCCTGCCCCCCCCCGAGCGGCTGTCTCCCTGGGCAACCCCGGCCGTGTGCTGCTGTGTGTGCCCCTGCACTGGGCGCACACCTGTGTTGGGGGTTCCCTGCTGTCAGCCTTTAGGCTGGGGCATCCGCCTCTCACCTGTCTGGATACTCGCATTGCCACTCCTCTGTCCACGCTCACAAGCTCACGCTGCCAATGCTGCCCCCACTGATATCTCACACACACACACACACACACACACACACACACACACACACACACTGAGCTGCTCACACACACAGGCACTTTCAGGGTCACACGCCTTGTCCCACAGCCTGTTGCACTTCCTGCCTCTGTGCCTGTCTTGCACCCCTGCTGCTGTCCTGCCTGGCCACTGGCTGTTTCTTAGTCGCTCTCTGTCTCTCTCCCTTGCTCCCCAAGGTACAGGCCTCCATCCCTTGCTTGCTCCATCTTTTTATGGGCTCAGTATTGCTCCATGCATGTCATACATGTGATATGTCCAACTTGCTTAAGAGGGAGATTTGGGTCAAATTAGTAGGGAGATTGGCCTACTAGTAGGGAGATGCCATAACGTCATGAGTTTGTCCTTAAATGGCATCAAAAAATAAGAAAAAAAGCATTTAATATATTTCATTTTGTCATGAATAAGCACTAAAAAGAATCAGCCACTAGTTGTACAAAAGTATCAGTTACATTGTTTATCACTATTTTACTTTTTATGTGTTTTTATCTGCCAAAAACGAACATGAATGGATATTTTGGACAAAATCTTACTTAAGCAGGAGATTTTGTTTCCTAGGAGGGAGAGAGGGAGTTCAGTCAAAAAAAACAGGAGTCTCCTGCACAAAGAGGGAGATATCACATGTATGGCATGTCCTTGTTGCTCCATGCTTTCGCCATCAGCTTGCTGTTGAATATCGCACTGCGCTGTTTATTCATGGCTATGCCCCCTGCACTTGTGCATGCATTCATTAGGATTGCACACTGGTGCACTGCGATTTGCGCCATGCATTGTCTCCTGCTGAATATCACTCTTTGGTGCATTTCCGCTCTTGTGCAGGTGCATCTTAGTTGCACCATGCGCAACTGCTTTGAATATCCCATCCTAAGTGTTTATTTCATTACTTCTCATCTGTGTAAGATAGTAACAGCAGTACTACTGTACATTATAAGAATATGAATTGGATCATAAATGCATGCAGATTGTCTTACTCGTATTTGTTTTATGCATATCTCCACATACAACTTACAGTGGCAAACTATAAGTGATATTGCAGCCTAGTTATAGTGACTGTACTGCTGTTTTAAGAAGATGGTATTGTTTAGTAATCTTGCAGGTATTTCACTATTTTTTAAGTTGTAAAACAACATTGCCAGACCATCCTTCTATCCTTTTCCATTTAACGTAACTCCAGCCAAATTGTACTGCAATATTTAAGAACAAACTTTTAGAATTTAGTTGGGAACATCTCAATAACATGAACACTTTGTTAAGTAACTTAATGTTAGCAACGGCCTTATACAGTAGCAGTGAGTGACATGATGCAGAATATGCAGACATCTCACAGGACAGCCCCATTCATTTCAACTGCATTTCTGTGATATTTCCTGATATATGCAGATAAATAGTACCTCTTGTCACTGGCTACCACTGAATGTAACATTTTAGTAACAGTGCCCAGCATGATTTATTGCTCTAGTATGCTAAGTTACAGACTTAAATTTAGAGTTGTTATAACAAGCACTTGTGGTCCAAATTGCTGCTGTGTAGTTAAAATGGTGTCCAAAGTGGAGAAACATAGAAACATATAATTTGATAGCAGATAAGGACTGCTTGGTCCACCTAGTCTGCCCATTTCCCTTCATAATGGATAAGCTGCAGATCCTATTTAACCAACAGCCTACTTCCTCCTACCCCCACTAGAATTGCCTTATGTCTGTCCCATGCATTCTTGAATTCCCCCACTGTTCTTGACTCCACAACCTCCTCAGGAAGGCTGTTCCATGCATCCACAACCCTCTCTGTGAAAAAGTACTTCCTCACATTACCTCTGAGCCGTCCCCTCTATCTTCAAATTGTGTCCCCTTGTTCTTGCACATCTCTTTTTCTGAAAGATGCTACCCTCTTGGACTTTGTTGATTCCCTTGAGGTACTTGAAAGTTTCTATCATGTCCCCACTCTCCCTTCTTTCCTCGAAGGTATGCATATTAAGCTCCTTTAGTCTCTCTTCATATGTCTTCTGGTGCAGACCCTGCACTATTTTGGTTGCCCTCCTCTGGACAGCCTCCACTCTGTCCATGTCTTTGCGGAGATGGTGTCTCCAGAACTGCACGCAGTACTCCAGATGTGGTCTCACCAACTGTCTGTACAGAGGGAAAACAACTTCCTGTTATCTACTGTTGAGGCATCCCAGTATCTTCCCAGCCCTCCTTACTGCCTTCTTGCATTGCTTGCCCACCTTTAGGTCATCTGATATAATTACCCCCAGGTCCCTGTCCATTTTTGTTGTTGTTAGTATCTCACCCCCCATTGTGTACTCTTCCCCTGGGTTTTTGTTTCCCAGGTGCATTACCTTGCACTTCTTTGCATTGGATCTGAGCTGCCATACATTTGATCATTCCTCCAACCTTGCCAAGTCCCTTCTCATCCTTTCCACCCCACCTTATGTATCAACCCTGTTGCAGATCTTTGTGTCATCTGCAAAGAGACATACTTTTCCTTCCAGTTCCTCTGCAATGTCATTTATAAAGACATTAAAGAGAACCGGTCCCAGTACTGAACCCTGCGGTATCCCGCTAGTAACCACCCTTTCTTCACTGTGGATTCCATTTACTATTACCCTTTGCATCCTGTTGTCCAGCCAATTTTTCATCCAGGCTACCACCTTGGGACCCACTCCAATGCTGACTAGCTTGTATATTAATCTTCTGTGTGTGACTGTATCAAATGCCTTGCTAAAATCTAGGTAGGCCATATCCACAGCCCCTCCCTGGTCTACTACTTTGGTCACCCAGTCAAATAAATCTATTAGATTCGTCTGACATGACCTTCCCACTGTGAATCCATGCTGCCTTGGTTCCTGAGCCCAACAGGCCTCTAGGTACTCAACAATTCTTTCCTTCAAATGATTCCATCATTTTCCCTACCACTGAGGTCAAACTAACTGGTCTGTAGTTTCCTGCCTCTGCCATGCTCCCACTTTTGTGAAGTGGAATCACATCTGCCCTCCTCCAGTCCTCAGGTACCACCCCATCCTCCCATGATTTGTTAAAGAGAGTAGTCAGTGGTGTCACTAGTTCTACCCTTAGTTCTTTTAGAATTCTGAGGTGAATCTCATCAGGCCCCATTGCTTTGTCTACCTTCAATTTTAGGAGTTCTTTCAGAAACCTTTCTTCTCTGAATGGACTGGTATTGACCCCCCTTTCCAGAGTGTTTCTCTTGTTTGGTTTAGGTACCTCTCCCTCCTCTTCCTTTGTGAATACTGAGCAGAAATATTTGTTCAGTATCCCTGCTTTTTCACTACACCCTCTGCCCACATTCCCTCCCCTTTATTAAGCCTCAGTATCCCTCCCTCGGTCTTTCTTCACTCCCTAGTGTACCTATCAAAGATTTTATTCCTGTCTTAACAGAGTTGGCTATCTTTTCCTCGGTTTGGGCGTTTGCTTTTCTGACTGCCTTCTCTGCCTCCTTCTGCCTTAACTGACATAGTTCTTTGTTCTGCTCCTTCTGTGTTTCCTTATATTTCCTGAATGCTATCCTTTTCTTCTTAACCTTCCCTGCCACCTCTTTTGAGAACCATAGTGGTTTCTTCCTTTGTTTTGTTTTGTTGATTTGCTTCACACAAAGGCTTGTTGTCTCTGTGATGGCTGTTCTGATTATTCCTCATTGTTCTGCCACCCCTCCTTCTTGCCCATTTGCTAGTGCTTTTCTGAGGCGCTCTCTAATTTTCCCGAAGTCAGCCCTCTTAAAGTTCAATACTCTTGCTTTTTTATGGCTTGAATCTGTGGCTCTGTTTATCATGAACCACACTGTTTGGTAGTCGTTTGTTTTCAGACGGCTAGCCACTTCTATATCTGTGATCTGTTCTCCATCCCCATTTGAGAGTACCAGGTCTAAGATTGCTCCCTCTCAAGTGGGTTCCAATACTAGCTGTCTGAGGCATGCCCCTTATAGGGCATCAAGAATGACCCTTCTGTAGGATGTGCCTGTAGCAAAGGTGCTCCAGTTAACATCTGGCATATTCAGGACCCCATCAAAAATGTCTCCCCTTTTCTGCCATTCTAAGGGTGCCTTCTATCATTTCCTTTTCCATTCTCTCCCCCTGAGATAGGGGTTTGTATACAACACCCATGCGGATTGTGGTGCCTTTTCATATCTCCAGAGTGACCCACAGTGCCTCATTTACTCCCTGTTTACTCTTTAGTTCTGTTGCTTTGATCCCTTCCCTTACATAGAGAGCTACTCCTCCTCCTCCTCCTCTTTTACCCTCCCTGTCCCTCCTGTAGATTGTGTATCCTGGTATGTTGACATCCCAGTCATGGTTCTCTGTGCACCATGTTTCTGCGACTGCCACAATATCCTGACATCCCTCTTCCATCAATGCCACTAGTTCAGGGAGCTTGTTAGACAGACTACGGGCATTGGCACTCATCGCTCTCCATTTTTTGATGGTCTTACCCCTTTTTGCCCCATCTCTGTCCTTACTGCCTTTGCCTTTTTTTTGCATTTATCCTTGTCCTGCTCCCTAATGACTTCTCTACCTTGGTGTTTACCTCGCTAATTACTGTGTTTTATGGGGGGAGGCTGGGATTTCCTTGCTCCTTTTCAGTGCCTCCTCCCCTTGGCTAGTTTAAATGATTGCAAATTAAGCATTTAAACCTATCACCTACGGTCCTGGTGCACCCCTGGACAGATGCAGGCCATCGTGCCAGTATAGCCTTGTATCCCTCTAGGTGGCTCCCCAGTCCCCAACAAAGCCAAAACTCTGAGCTCCACACCAGTATTTCAACCATTCGTTGAATCCCATGGTGCAGGGTACCCTAGCATCACCCTTGTCACAGACAGACAGCACCTCTGAGAAGGTTGCAATACATGTTACTTGTCTAAGGCCCTTCCCCAACTTGAAAAACTCCTCTTGCACTGCTCTGATCCCATTCCCAGCCAGGTCATTGTCTCTAGGTGGACAGTGACATCCGGCTCCCTCCCTCATGCAGCTGCTTCCACGATCCTGAGGATTCGCTTCCTGTCCCTCCAAGACATGGCACCTGGCAGGCACCTTACCTCCCTCTCCACTTCCTCCCCTACTCCTACCCTCCTAATGATTGAGTCCCCCACCAGGAATTGTTTCCTTCCCCTGTGGGGTCCTGTGCTACCCTCCTGTGGGTCTCTTTGTGGAGGTTCCCAGCAACTTCCTTGTTCTCTACGGCAGGTGCCTCCATAGCATATAAATTGTGGAGAGGTGCAGCTGGAGGGATGTACCTCTGTTCCACCACCCTCTCCCTCCCTGAGCCCACCTTAGTCCAACCACTGCACTTGGAAATGGGTGCTGGCAGTCAAGAGACTAGACAGTTGAAGGTAGCAGATTCATCACTCACCACTAGATGCCACTGCACATGTGTTCAGAAGTCCATATTTTATTTCAGTTTTCACAGCAGAAAAAAATTAAACAGACCCCCTGCAAGAGGTCTCCTGACACGTTTCACTCAAGCACTGAGCTTTGTCAAAGGAACAGGCACAATAGTAACACCTTTTTGCACGCAGACATTTAAAAAGATAAACCCAGTTTTCATATGTTGCATAGGGGATGGAAAAAGTACAAAATTGCAAGTGTATAAACATTAATGAACATACAAATTTCAAAACATTACTACAGGGAAAGTCTGTCAAATGTTAGTTTGTACAAAATTGCTACAAATAAAGACAATCTCCTCTAAATACTTTTGCAATCCAAACCAACTGTATTTTACTAAAATATCCCCAGTGTTCTTTCTGCAGCCTTATAAAATGGGCAAGAAAATTCCAGCATTCTGATTGGCTGAACCTGTGTTTCAGCCATGTCCTTATCAGGACATAACTTTACAACTGGCACTAGTTGTGCCAACCTGGCCTCACAACAGAAAGAAATCAGCCTCCCACCTCTCTAAAAATCTGTGCCAGCCTGGCATCAGCAGCCTAGCGAAGCTGTACAGCAACCCCCCAAATCATACACAAAGTAAAAAGGAACATAACAAATGTTGTACCTTTTTTTCTCAGACTAAAATCTGACCTGTCTGGTGGTTAAAACTGACCACAATGAACTCGCCGAAGAGTGGGAGGTGGCTTTGTAATGCCGCTACCGATCCATCAGCACTCTTCCATAGTGACTAACCGAAACTTGACTCTCCAGTCTGTTTCCAGTGCCTTCACGTTCGGCATGCTGCTGCCCTTCCAGCCAGCCCGTCCATAAGAGCAACATAACGGCAGCACACAAAATGTTTCATTAAAAAAAAAAGCGCGTAAGCGAAAGCAAACCTGCAAGGTAACCACTAAGGACATGCTACCATCACAGTCAAACAGTCCGTAACACCAGCCAAAAAAACCAAAAATGAAAGGCAAATAAAAGAAACAAGTAGTCTACAGAACACACCCACCACACAAACCTGTTAGAGCACCCACTAACTCAGTGACACGTGCCTCAGGATCAAGCTGGCCAGTGCTTAGGATTGAAAACCTGTGTGTACCAAAAGTAAAATAAATGACATTAAAACAGAACTCTTAGTCAGGGGACAGACAGAGCAGGGAGGAGAGAGACAGACCAACATGCTGTAATAGTTAGATCACATGGCCTACAGTGTAGATGGACTATTTTGTTATGTCCTGCATAGTTAACAGTTTTAGCAGGTTTCTTTTAAATATTATAATTTATTTTTTACTTAGGGTTCAAGGGTTAGGCCCATTTATAAGTGCAATAAGACACTCCAAGGTGTGGTTATGACCTGATAAACACTTCCAGGTGCAAGAGGCACTTGGCGCAAGCACCTCATGCCTCATAATGCACCTGGGGCATGCTCTTATCAGGGCATAACCCACACCTTGTTGTGTCTTATTACTGGCTTTATTCCTTTTTCTAAATGTCATGGAGTACAATAATATCTGAAAAGTGGAGAAAAACACCTGCTACAACTTATAACAAAAGGAAGCAAATTTGAAGTGTCCATTAAACCCTGACCGCTCTCTTGCTCCCAAGTTGTACATCCAATAACCTTCCCTCCTCAGTACTAAGTTATCAAAATCACCCACCCTCCTGTCCTGTTAGACCTTCTCAATGCCTCTGAAAGTGAAGATGTGATGTTCTGGGTTCCCCCATGAGTAAACATGCTGGGCAGTTGTGTACTGTATAATTTAATTTTGAAGTATACTGTAGTATTCACCCACTCATGTGCAGAGCTTGGGGACAGTGTTCCTCTTGTAATATACAATACCCTGTAGTGACACATTGCGAGGTATATTATACCATCAGTATCACAGGTTGTAAGGTCAAGAATGACACATGTTTCTCCTGTTTTGGGGTTTAAGAACTGCCTCCTTTCTGAGATTGCACTACAACAGAAACATATTTTACAGTTAAAGCATCCATTATTGTATCTATCTATCTAACCAGACTTTCCTCATATTTTATGGCTGCAAACTGTGGACTAGTTGGTCCACAAGTGTGATTGCTCTGTGGCATGCCATCCAAGGGTGTTCAGAACAGAGATCCTGTAGTGCTCTGTCTCCTTGCAACACACTCCAGTGTGAATGTATGATACTGGCCACTTGATTCAAAAGCACTGAAAAGGTACATACAAATGTTGCTCTTTCTTGAACTTGTTCTCTGTGTCCAGTAAACTGACACAACATCTTCCTATTACTTTCTCTTGCTGGATGCTCAGTAGTTAGGATGCAGTGATCTAAGTATCCCTTCTCTCTAAACCTATTTCTAAGGTCTTCTGCTCCATTATCAAAACTGGACTGTGCTACAGTTCCTGCAAAACCACAAGACTTGTCCTTTAGGAATATTTTGAACTGTATGTCTGGGGTGGCAGCAGGAGGAGAACAACAGTGCACTACAGTCTGTCTTTTTTCTTAAAATATTAGTTTCAACATTCCCAGCTTTACCCCTGGCAGTTTCTATGTCTAGGAAGCTGAAAGAGTTAGAGTCAGAAGTGTACAGAAATTTTCAAAACCTGTTTGTACTGTTGATGAAGTCAATGAACTGATTAAGTTCATCCTGTGTGCCCCACCATACCAGGATGATATCATCTACATATCTCTTCCATATTGTCAATTTAACAAATAAGGGATTGGCACTCTGGTCACAGCCAGCTGAATTTTCTCACTGGTTGTCCACACTAGGGGCAAAAGTGCACCATAGCGGACCCTTGATCTACATATAGTAAGTGTTCTGAAACCTAAAACACTGTACTTCAAAACAAATTCTGCCAGTTGGAGAAGAAATGGCATAGTAGGATTTGCATTTTCTGGACATAAGATTAAAAAAAACACTAATGTATCTAAAGCCTCCACATGGGATATATTTGAATACAAAGATTCAATGTTCAGTGTTGCAAGCAAAGTTCCTTCCTCCAAATACATCTCATTAAGTACGCTCAAGATTTCCTTTGTGTCTTTGATGTAAGAACACTGTTGGCTTGCAACATATCTAAGATGGGCATTAATAAACTAGGAGAGTGGCTCTGTAAGTGAACATATGCCACTGATTATAGAGTGACCCAGGGGATTATCTAAGATTTAATGTGCCTTGGTGAGAATGCACAGTACATGCCTTGTGTTACTTGATGGGGGTGATAAGGATAACTTCAACTGGATTTTAACAATATCCAGTACAGTTTCTGTGATAATCAGTTATCCCTTAATGCCAAAAAAAAAAAAAAACAGTCTCCATGACTTTTGGCACTCAGCAGAGATTTGCTAGAGTCCTCCCCCTTCCTTTCATGCCCTTGTTGGTGCTGCTATTGAAGATGTCTCCTCCATCAAGTATATTGGGGGTCTGGTTTGATCACCTTCTAGATTTTCTGTTCATGTGGATGTTATACACAAAAAACTGTACCCCAAGCTTGGGGATCTATATAGAAATAAGGGAAGTATTCTGCTTCCTGCATACAGAGAAATTCTCACTAAGATGATTCTGCCTATTTTTGACTTGGAGACATTGTTGATTGTGTTGCTCCAAAGTCCACTTTAACTAGACTGGACCCTCTTTTTCACTCCTTCTGTCACTTTGCCCTTGATAAACCCTGTTGTACCCATCATGTACCCTGTATTCATCCCTCTCCCTCCCCTCTCTTGATGCCAGGTGCTTTATGCATGGTGTTTCCTTTATCTCCAAATGTTGGTTTGGCTCTCCCCCTTGTATCTTGCCACTCTCCTCTCCTTCCCCCTTTTTTTCTCTTACTCTCTTCACCATGCTTGTTCTTGCTCTGTTGCTCTCCTTTATATGACGTTTACTGCTGGTCAAGCTGCCTTCTCATTCCATTTTCCTAAACGATGGGGTTCTCTTCCCCTTTCTATTCCCTCTGCTCCCATCATTCCTGCTCTTAAAGCTCTCCTCCATGATTTCTCTTCCCACTCCTGCAGTTGTTTCTGATATTGTTTTAAACCCCTTTTACCTGAAACTCTTAAGTTTTCAGCATTTCCCTTCTCTAGCCTTATTCTTCCCTCTGCTCCTTATTTTGATATGTTGATTGATATTTATCCACTCTTTCATCAGTTCTGCAATTTACTATACGAATTTACTGTTTGGCAGTTTTTATTCTTAAGCATCACTAACTTATTTTGATATACTTTTTCCATTCTACGTGTTTTATACTCTGTATTTTGCATCTGTTCTCACCTCCTCTCTTCCCTCCCCAGGATGCATCTGGAAACAAGCTGTTCCTCTCAATATGTCTTTCCTGGCAAAGCTTTCAAATAAATGAAATCAAATAAATAAGGAGATGCATTGTTTTTCTGTGATCTATTTTTGAAAAGCAGTCTTCACAGACTCATCAATGATAAACTTCAAATCTGCAGTGGGGTCATTGTTCATCTTCTGATAAAAGTCCCTGTTGCTTACCTGTCTTAGGATCTCTGTTTCATAATGACTTGTATTTAGCAAAACAATATTTCCCCCTTATCAGTGAAACAGTGGGACAGTGAAAAAGCAGGAATACTGAACGAATATTTCTGCTCAGTATTCACAAAAGAGGAGGGGGAAGTGCCTAATCCAATTAACAGAAGCACTCTTGATAGGGGGGCTGATCCCAGTCCTTTCACAGAAGAAAGGGTTCTGCAAGTACTCCTAAAACTGAAGGTGGACAAAGCAATGGCTCCTGATGGAATTCACCCCAGAATTCTAAAAGAATTAAGGGAGGAACTAGTGAAACCACTGGCTACTCTTTTTAATAAATCATGGGAGGATGGTGTGGTACCCGAGGACTGGAGGAAGGCGGATGTGATTCCCCTTCACAAAAGTGGGTCCAAGACAGAGGCAGAAAACTACAGACCTGTCAGTCTAACTGCTGTGGTAGGGAAAGTGATGGAGTCACTCTGAAGGAAAGAATAGTCGAGTACCTAGAGGCCAGTGGAGCACAGGACCCAAGGCAGCATGGGTTCACAGCGGGAAGGTCATGTCAGACGAATCTAATAGATTTTTTGACTGGGTGACCAAAGTAGTAGACCAGGGAGGGGCTGTGGACATGGCCTACCTAGACTTTAGCAAGGCATTTGACACAGTCCCACACAAAAGATTAATAGTCAAATTAACCAGCCTGGGAGTGGGACCCAGGGTGGTAGCCTGGGTAAAACATTGGCTGGACAACAGGACACAGAAGGTAATTGTAAATGGAGTCCATTCTGAAGAAAGGGGTTATTAGTGGGGTACCACAGGGTTCAGTATTGGGTCCAGTCCTTTTTAATGTCTTCATCAGTGACATTGCAGAGGGACTGGAAGGAAAAGTATGCCTTTTTGCAGATGACACAAAAATCTGCAACAGGGTTGATACACAAGGAGGCATGGAAAGGATGAAAAGGGACTTGGCAAGGTTGGAGGAATGGTCAGAAGTATGGCAGCTAGGATTCAATGTAAAGAAGTGCAAAATAATGCACCTGGGAAACAAGAACCCAGGGGAAGAATACACAATGGGTGGGGAGGTAGTAACAACAACAAAAGGAAAGGGACCTGGGGGTAATCATATCAGATGACCTTAAGGTTAGCAAGCAATGGAGAAGGCAGTAGGGAGGGCTGGGGTATACTGGGATGTATAGGGAGAGGCATCAGCAGCAGAAAACAGGAAGTTGTTATCCCTCTGTACAGACAGTTGGTGAGACCCCATCTGAGTACTGTGTCCAGTTCTGGAGACCCCATCTCTGCAAGGACATAGACAGGATAGAGGCAGTCCAGAGGAGGGCAGCTAAAATGGTGCAGGGTCTGCAAGAGAAGCCGTATGAGGAGAGACTAAAGGGAGCTTAATATGTATACCTTGAGGAAAGAAGGAGAGGGGGACATGATAGAAACTTTTAAGTACCTCAGTGGAATCAACAAAGTCCAAGAGGGTAGCATTTTTCAGAAAAGAGACTTGCAAGAACAAGGGGACACAATTTAAAGATAGAAGGAGGGCGTTCAGGGGCAATATGAGGAAGTATTATTTCACAGAGAGGGTAGTGGATGCATGGAACAGCCTTCCTGAGGAGGAGTGGGGTCTAAAACTGTAGGAGAATTCAAGAACGCATGGGACAGACATAAGGCAATTCTTGTGGGGGGTAGGAAGAAATAGGCTGTTGGTTAACTAGGATCTGCGGCCTATCCTGTAGGTAGGGAAATGGGCAGACTAGGTAGGCTAGCGGTCCTTATCTGCCGTCAAAGTCTATGTTTCTATGTTTCTATCAGCCAGTTGAACAGTCACATCAAGGTTATTTTTGAGTTTTTGCAGAGCCTGTCTTTTGATATTACTTAAATTATTGCACTTACCTGTAGTTTGAGGGAGGTTTTCAAACAGGGAAGTCCAGTCCCTTTCACACAAAGGCCCAGATATTCAAAAGAGTTGTGCCATGTGCAATAGGGTTGCGCCAGCGCAAGTCTGAAAATGCGCCATTCTGCAATATTCAGCGGGAGGTAGATGTGCCCCCCAAATCATGTTGAACAACAGTGCAATGATAATGAATGTATGTGCAACTGAAGGGGGAGGAACCATGCATAAATGGCGCAATGCGATATTCAACAACATGCGCCATGCACAATAGGGGAGCCAGTAGAAGTTGCACCATAGTGGAAATGAGCCAAAATAAAAAGGAGTAAGGGAGAGGTGCAAGAACGCTACAGGGAAGCCTCAAGTTCCTGAACTATAGCCAGCCACACAGGCAACACACACACACACACACACACACACACACACACACACACACAGGGCAGGACAGTGAAAGGGCACCTGGAACCCACAGGCTCAGGGGAAGGTGTGGGGAGCCACAGTGCAGAAGGGGGAAGTACTTGCCACACAGCAGTGAGGCCAGCATAGTCAGGTGTTCCCGGTGCAGGAGAAGTATCAGCCAGGACAGCGGGGTGGAACACAGAAACAGCTGCCGGGGAGATGAACACAAGCCAGGGACATGGCCAGTGCCACCATCCAGATGAAGGCAGTAATGAGGAGGTGAGAAGGTGGGCAGCAGGGGGGTGCGGCCGTGGAAGGGCCCGTCGATGGTATGCCCCCAATAGGCAGTACCGAGCTGGCACCAGCTTCGAGCTGTATAGTGATATGGAGATCGTGGGCTGGTACCGCCTGAACTGGGAAATTCTGAGGCAGCTCAGTGAGCTGTGCAGTGATGTGATGCAGGCACCCACACGACGGAGCCATGCTCTGTCAGTGGAGACTAAAGTGACAGCTTGCATGTGCTTGCTCACCATGGGTATCTTCCAGAGACCAACTGAGGACACCACAGGCATAACCAGTTGGCCGCGTCATGCCACCTCACCCAATTCCTCAGCACATTGCTGCCACATGCTCGTGAGTACATCCATTTCCCAGCACACCGATGGGGCGCACAGCAGAACATACAGGAGTTCCACAGGGTAGCACGTATGCTCGGCATGCTAGCACAGACTGCACCCATATGGCCATCCGCACACCACCTGGCCCGGAGGGGACCATACATGAATTGCAAGGGCTATGCTAGCATCAACTGCCAGGTTGTGTGCAATGCCAGGGGCACATAATCAATGTCTGTGCCACACACCCTGGAAGAGCACACGATACCTTCATCTGGCACCAGCCAGCACTGTGCCACAGATTCAAGAGTGGGGACATCCCCACTGGCCACCTAGTGGGTGAGTATGCAAACCACATGGACAAACATAGGGCCTGGGAGGGCATGGTCAGAGGTGACATGGGTAGTGGCCTACATGGCCCGGGGCAGGGTGATGCTGATCACCAAACTAACCTCCACCCTCTACACACAGGTGACAGTAGATACCCACTCCATCCCTGGCTGCTCACACCATACCAGCGGCCTGTGACCCCATCACAGCAACGCTACAATGAGGCACATGCCACCTCACGTAATGTCATCGAGCCGGTGTTCGATGATAAAGGCAACGCTTCCATTGCCTGGACACCTCCGCGGTGCCTCGTACAGCCCTCAAAGGCCTGTGGGCTATTCCTGGCCTGTTGCATCCTGCACAACATGGCCAATGAATGTGGAATAGCCGTACAGGTTGAAGAGGGGGACAGCGATGGGGACGATGAGGACGCCGGTGACAATGGTAATGAGCATCTGCCCCTTGGGCGACGGGATCCTGACTGCTCCAACTGACACAGCTGCTCCGCTACACCATCACAGAGGAGCACTTCAGCCAACCCAGGTAAGTCATGGGGCCATGTGCAACCACCAGTGTCTAAGGCACAACCCACAAACACACATGGACACACACCAGGGGTGCATGCTGTCAAGGGAAGTGGCTGGGCATGGAACCACACACACCACCAGGGATAGGTGAGGTCTAACATGGCATGTGGACAGATATACACACACAGACACACACACACACACACACACACACAATGCACCAGACATGCACAAAGGGTAGGAGGCACACTGACCCAGAATGCCACCCCTAGCCACACACATGTCCACAGACCACCACACCCACTGACTGTCATTGTGCATGTGTCAGATGCTGAGCACCATTGCACATTGGTGTACAGCGCAATGCAGGCATCATTATGCACATGAAACTGCGGACAGCAGCTGGGAGGGTGTGCAGATGGACTGTGTGTCTGCGTGCAGTGCCGGGTACCCACCCGTGCATTGCCCGCTGAATGACACAATGCACACAGGGCAGCATCAGACAGTAGCCATGTTGGGAGACAGGTCAGTCACAAGCCACAGTGCCCTGGCTGCCACGGATGCATGGCAGCCCCACCGGAGACATGCCAGCATTGGACAGGCTGACCACTGCCCTCATGGGTGGCACCGATGGTCCCCAGGGGTTCCACTGCGTGAACGCACCATGCTCGCAGGGGTCTGCAACACACCAAACATGCCTGTGCCAGGTGTGCTTGGACGCCCACAGCTGAACCCAGTGTCGACAAGGAGGGTGTCACATGATGCCGGGAATGGGGTGGTACATTGCACCGCGCGTGCCTGCACCGCATGGGCAAATAACTGTGTGCCCTGTGGCCATGGCAGCTGTGATTGTATGTGTCAGACTGTCAATGGCAGCGGTCACATCCTCCCGCATCTGGTCCATCCCTGCCAGGAGCAGAGTGGTTTCTCTGCTGCGATGCTCCTCTACCCCCTCCAGAGCCGCACTCAGTGCATCCACCACCATCACAAGCCGCATCTGCTGATTGACTGATGCTTGCACTATGTGGGTCTGCTCATCCAAGAGGTCATCTGCCTGATCGGCAATCTGTCCCTCAGGGTGTGCATGGCCCTGATGCTCAGCACCCCTTGAGGGTGGGCGCTGCACACCAGGACCAGGCCTGGGCATGTTCACAGGCGGTGCACTGATGCTGCCCCCTGACACTGTACCCCCAAGCCCATTAGCCAACTGCTGATGCTGCCCCTCTGGCTGCCACTCCCCAAGGCTCACTGATGTCACGCAGTGGCTGCAACAGTCCCACTGTCTTGTATACATTCACTCAATGCTGCCCCACCGGTGCTGACAAGGCACAGGCTGGGACTGTGATGACATGCAGGCCTCCACAGCAGCACCACCCACAGCCATTACCATGATGTTACCTGCTGTGTGGCCATCCTGTGGCACACACATGTCACTGCCCATGACATTGGCGACATCATCATCGGTGATGGACCCGGCACCAGCCCGAGTCACAGCATGCTGGCATCCGTGGATGCTGGCACACTGGGACAAGGGCAGGGCCTCCTCTGCACCTGTTCCAACAACATCAGTCTGGACATCCAGGTGGGCCCACTGTCACAATGAGCCGTGTTTTCCTGTGGAGGTGGATGGGCCCTCCTCCATCTCCATCTGACAGGCCTCAGTGGAGAGGCCGACCACCACTGACCCATGCAGATGCTCAGGAGCTGTAAGGGAAAACAAAGTCATGTTACTGCATGTGACCTACCCTGTCCCCCCCCAATAGACAGACCATGACCTACCATGCAGTGACGGGCTCCCACCCATCTAGAATCCACCACCCAGAACACCCTCAATGACACAACGCTGGATGCTGCCAGCAACCCTCTCCTCCTGTGGGATCAGGCGTAACACCTCCGGCTGTCCCCCACCTGTCGCAGATCGTGCTGCACTGATGGCAGCCACCTTCTCCTTAATCATCCTCCTGTCTGTGCCCATCTTCTTCTTGCACTCCTGCACAGAGCACTGGTGGCTGCAATGCAGGTTCACAGCACATGCCACTTCCTCCCATGCAGCAGCATGGGCCTGTGGTGTTCCCTGGCGTCCGCTGAGAAGCAGCTCCTGGTCCAGGTAGGCCTCAAACAGGGCATCTGTCTTGGCCTTTGTGAAATTTGGCCTCCTCCTCCTCCCACAACTCTGTTCCTCTTCTCCCACAACTCGCTCAGTCATGATTCAGCCTGTGAGAATGACAGTTGTTACCTGTGACTGTGCAGTCCCATGCATGTCCCAAAATCCACAGTCCACACTCCCAAACAGCAAGAAACTCACAAATAGACTGCAGTAACTGACTATGGCCAGTGCAGCCCAATGTTGCACTTTTATAGCACAACCCATGCAAATGAGGTGAGGTGCAACTTTAAGTGGATGCAAATTGCAGTGCTGCGCCATTGAATGGCTGATTAGCTGATTTGCATATGACGGCTGAATATCGCGTTTTTGCACTTTGCGCAATTGTGTTGAATGTGCTGAGCCAAGGGCGAAGTTCTGTGACATGCGCAGTACACACCAACTGCACATGCCTGGGTTGATGACCAGGTGCCTGCCGTGTTGTTGACGTGCTGTGCACAGGAGGCAATGCAGAGCACAGCCACCATTGTGCCAGTGGCGCCACAGCAATGTTCACCCACATGGCGCCTGTGGCACTGGGGCATGGTAGGCACACTGGGGCAACAAGCGGTGAGGCCTCTACTGGAGGTGGAACACAGGCACCCAATCACGCTACACACACTGGGTTCCAATCTGGCTGTGGCTGTCCGTGTGCCAGAGACCCTGACCCTGTGCCTGACCTTTGCCCTCAGGCGCCATGTGTCAGGCATGGTGCACCGTATCTCACTGTTTGGTGACAGCGCGATGAGGAATGGCAGTGCTGTACTGCGTAGCATCTGCATGTGGCAGAACGCTATTTAGACCCTACCGAGCAAGAGAGATGGCATGGAGGAGAGCTGCCTGTGGAGCCAGATAGAAATGGCAAACTTGGTTGCCATTGTGAGCCACTTTGTTGGCCCATTGTTTGGTGAGGCACCCCGGACAGTTCCAGGAGTCAGGTGTGGCAGGAGGTGGCCGATGCCCTGCAGGAGGCCACAGAAATGGGGTGGATGGTGGAGCAGTGCCGCCACAGATATGGGGACCTGAGGTGGAGGGACCCGACTCTGCTTGCTCACCTGTGGGCACATGCCAAGAGGGGCGACGGTGCCACTGCCAGGTAGGTGTAACATCCATACACTTTCATCTTCCATATGAGTATCACAGTTGCATGTGTCTGGAACATGGGGGGGACCATCTGATGTTGGCTGTGGTGGTGTTATCAGGGTGTGGGGTGGGTGGGTCTGGCTGTGTGGGATTGCACACACATGGGGGCAGGGGGACTTTGCTACAGGATTGTACTGATGTTTCTCTCTCCATGTTTGCACTTTAGGCCCAGAAGAGCGATGGCTGGTGAGGGAGAGGAAGTGCCAGCTGGAAGACCATCACTCCAGGAGGGGCGAAGGTCCACAGAGGCAGAGGGACCAGCCTGATGATGGTGAGTGCCTTACACCCATGATTACTATTGCATGCTGTGTAACAGGTTGGGCAGCGGGCATGGCCACCATCCATTGACACCACTGCCATGCACAACTTGTTACAGTCAGCACTGTCCAGTGGCACTGCATGTCTGGGAGTGTGTCAATGGTGGTCCAAGCATGACCGGGTACCTGGCTGTGCCACTGCATTCGCACCACATAGCCATGTCACTAAACAGCCATGGTGGTGCTGTGCAGGACTTGGCTGGTGGATGTGTGCAGTGATCCGCGTGGCTGTGTGCGCCTGGGTAGGCAGGTCTTGTGAACACAATCACTGTGGGTGGTCACACACCATCACAGAGGCATGTCCCATGGCCGTATAACATGCACAGTGGGTGGGCTGTATGAGGCTGTGCATTCACACCTATTGACTCTGCTCCCTTGTCCTAGGTGGACGGCAGCTGCGGTGATCAGGGAGGAGCTGCAGGAGATACTGACTGTTGCCAGGGTGTCACTGGAAATTCTGCAAAGGATCGAGAGGCTGGGGGTCAGGCAGCATCATGGCAGGAGGAGCAGTGGGAGCAGGGAGCGGGGCTCCCGCTGAGCTTCACAATGCTCCTGATTTCCCCTACCCCCCTGGATGCACCCTCACACCCTTCCTTCCCTCTACCATTTGTTCACCCCTACTCCTTACCCACCCCCACCTTGTTTGTGGCCTTCCCCCCAAACTTTTGTAAATATTTGTACATAGTTTTGTTTGATGTTTTTAAATACATTGCTTTTGATAGGACTACTGTGGTGGTCTCTGATTTGCAGTGAGCTATAGGTGCTCAGCTGCAGTGGTGTGCATGGCATCAGGGGTGGTGCAGTCATGGGCATGTGTTTGTGGCCGTGCGGAAGTGACAATGGTATGGGAGTAGCTATCAGTCACTGTCTGTGGTGTGTGTGTGTGTTGTTCCCTGTGCACTGAATGACTGTGCAGTGGTCCATGGTGCATGCTCTGTGTCCATGGCGCACCTGTCAGCCCATCCATGGCCTGTGCAGCTGACACCCTTGCATGTCTGTGACCTGCACGGTCCACTGGTATGTCAGTGGTGGCTGTCCATGCAGGGCAGCCACTGTACCCATCACAATACTGGGTTGCCTCCTGTCACTGGTGTGGTGCATGTCTGCCTTGGGTGACACTGTGGTCTCCACCGTTGTTGTCCCACCTCCATGCTGTGGCTTGTGTGTGTTGCAGGGGATGTGCACCACTGTCTGTGACTTGTGCTCCAGGCAAATGCTGGTGGCGTACAGCTCCACAGTTCCTGTACAAGGTGGCTGGCACTCCTGTGCCATGGAGGAGTGCTGGCCATGTGTACATGGTTTCCATGGCCCCACGCTGGGGGCTTGGTTGCCCCACTACTGTGTCCCTGTGTTGGTGTGCCCTTGGGTATGGGTGGGTGTTTGTCCATCACTGTGTTGCATCCGGTGTGGTGCATGTTTCCATGCACCACTGTGGGTCTCTGCGCTGGCTGTTGTGGCCAATGCTGGGTTGGGGTGTGTCCTTGGGAGGGTGTGCAGGGTGATGTACCACTGGTGGTGGGGTCTGGGGCATGCCTTGTCACATGTGGGGTACCTCGTGTGCCGACACATGGTCGGTCTTTCAGTTGTACCTCAGGGGACTGTGCGTGATGTCACTGTGTATACCATCGTTGCATCACTGTGTGCTGCCACCCGCTGATGGGTGCTCATGGTGGGTCTGCATTGCATGGTTCTGTGGTGCACAGGGTTGCATTGTCACAGTGGGGGTGGTGGCATGCATGAGGTATCCTGCACTGGTGGACGCTGCTGCTGGGCAGGGTGTCTGGGGGTCACAGTGCAGTGTGTGCTCTGCATTGGTGGGATGGTGTGGCATGGGGTGGTCGGCCCTCCTTGTGTGCCGGTCACAGCTTGCCAGGGGGTGTGCTGGGGGCACCATGACCCAGCTGTGGGTTGGTTGCTGGTCTCAATGGGCCAGTGGTTATTCCAGCCCTCCCCCAGTTGTGCAGTGCATGGAGTGTGGGGGACTATGTCTGTTCTGCTGTGTGTTCCTCTGCCCATCTGTGGCATGGGTGGTGGACCCCTGCATCCCTGGTTGTGCTGTTGCATTGCTGCCCTGCTACTGGGGGGTGTCCCTGGTTGTGCTAGGGCGCATCTGGACTGCTCAGCTGAACATCCTTTGTTGCGCTATGGCGCATCAGATATACTCAGCTTCTCCTCCCTAGTTGCACTACGGTGCAGGTGGTGTGATATTCAGTCGTTGGCTGCAGTTGCATCTTGGCCAGTGCAGTTTTTGAACATCATGCCTCTTGCACATGGGGTAATGGACTTGACTTGCTCCTGCTGTTGAGCACTTTTGGGCGCAGTTTAAATATCTGGGCCAAAGTTTAAAACATTCATATTGCAGCACTAGCTTGTGGGTTGAATGTTGACTTCCTTTTTAGTCCCGTACCTGCTTCTCCTACAACAGGCATGTCCAGAGAGTCATTTAAAGTCCTTGAGTTAGGGTACCCCATTTTCTTCCTGTTGCAAAAGGATGTGAGACTTAAAATTGTACTAAATTTATATAAGTCAATAATGGTCTCAAACTTATTTGTAGGGGCAGTGGGGGAATTGAGGACACATTCTTTAGTTCCCTGAGCTTATAAGAAGGTGAATTGATTACTTTTGGTTCAGCCTCTGATTGCTCCACTGCTGCCCTATTTGCTGATTCTGCCCTCCTTTTCTGCCTGCCCCCATCTTGTCTTTCTCCTTTTTGGTAATGCTTGCCTCTATTAGAGTTGCCTGTGAGTTTGTTTGGTATCAAATGTGTCATAATAGAGGACTTAATTCCTCTTGTTGGTCCTCTTCTAAAAACAACTGATATGTCACAGCTATTTACATCTTGCTGACATCAGTCCCAAAATCAAAGGAGGTGTGCCGACACCCCTTCAAAATGCCATGCTGATTGGACCTATCAGTTTTCTATCCATTCCAGGAAAATACCTGGTCTAACTCAAAGAAACATAGAAACATAGAAACATAGAAGTTGACGGCAGATAAGGACCGCAAGACCCATCCAGTCTGCTCTTTTCTTTTTTTGCCTTATAAATGTGCCATTGGCCTTTGCTCTGTTAATGGCCTATCTGTTCATACTCATCTGTATTGCTCCCTTATGCCTATCCTATGCCTGCTTGAAGCCCTGCACTGTATTCATATCCACCCTACCTAGGTGAGGCCATTCCATGCATCCACCACCTTTCTGTGAAAAAAATAACTTCCTCACAGTACCCCTTAATCGGCCTCCCTCTAATCTCATGCTGCGTCCTCTTATCCTGCTATTTTTCTTATATTGAAGCAAGTTAGACACTTTCACCTTGTGAATCATAATCATTTTTGTCTTGGACACATTTCTCTGATCGAGGGCTTTTATGTTCTTGTCAAGTTTGGCAATGGAATCCTTCAGCTTATTATAAAGGGCTTCAACATCTGGATGTAAATTACATTCTTCTTTGAGTTTGAGATTGGCTGTTAGCTGCTCATGTTTAAATGGCAATAGTGTATTTGCGGAGATATTCTTTAACAGTAGCAATTTTGCACAAACTAAACTTTGATACATTTTCCCGTAGTAATATTTTTAATTGTGTATGTTCATTAGTGTTTATGTACTTGCGTCCGTATTTTTTTTGGGCCCCTATGCATGACTTTTAAACATAGAATAGTATATGGGTAACCATACACAACAAGGCTGTGTTTCCATCAAGGAAAGTGATGACATCACAGAGACCTTGAGAGTGAAGCTTGAGAGGTCTCTGTGATATCATCACATCCTGAGATGGAAACACAGCTTTAGTTGTGTGGGGTCATCCATACATTCACACTCAAAGTCTCTGTGATGTAATCACTTCTCTTGGTGGAAACACAGCCTCGTTGTGTATCATCACCCATAAACTGTTTTATATAGTGTATATTTCCACACACAAGGCTTTAGGTATCGAAAGAAATACTAAGAGATGTGACTGCATTTTCAGAAGTGGCTGTATTGTGGACTCAATAAAAAATAGAAATGGCAAACTGCTGTAAAGAATAACTGGCATATTCATAACAAATGCAGTTGTAAAATACAGTTTAAGAGATATGTGCAATGGCTTGACTCATGGTGTTTACCTACAGAGAAAAAAAACGTAAAAGAGCAGCCCTTAATATTGCAGATTCCCCCTGCCTATCAGAGTGTGACACATGACAGTTCTTTGGTCTCACTATATCAGGTTGTAAACAATGGCATTTCTGAACATTTCTGCGTGATAAAGTGAATTTCAGGGGGAAAACTAGCTACTAGGTTGTTTTACTGTTTAGTTCAAGTCCAATTGCAAATGACACTGATACATAGGAACATAGAATACACTAACAAAATGTCTCTAGAGGCTGTGACATAAGGCCATACTGCAACCACATGGTTTCAAAGACAGAAAGTTGTTGCAGTATCGGTGTGACATCAGAACAATACCACTAAAATGTTCCTGACCTTTGAACTATACCACCACAAGAATATTGCTTGTATGAAAATCCATACACAATAGACCCTAACCATACACTATAATTGGGGTTTTGTCTCTTTAAATACCTGTGTATTGTACAAAAGGATGTGTTGCTATTGCACCTGTACCTTTCATAAAGCTTAGTGCTTGAGGGAAACACAACAGGTGGCCTTTTGTAGGGGTCTTTCTAACTTTAGTGTCTACTGTGAACACCTTCTTGCACTTTTTAACACAGTGCAGTGGTGTCTGGTGGTGAGTGCTGAATCTGCTACCTTTAACTTAAAATGGCATTGAATTCTTTGCCAGTTGTGTCAAAGTTTTTACTCTAAGCTTGAAACACCACCTCAGAGCCTGTATTGAAAGAATTCAGACTGTGCCAATAGAAGAATCACATACCTTTTGGGATAACAAAGGGAGCAGCTGTCTATGCTGCTGAAAGGACCATTGATCTTCTGAATTGTGAGTCTTGAATTGCATGCGTACATGCATGTGCATAGTGCACACATGCATAAATAGCAGAAAGTTGGTGCACAGAATTAAATCAAGGACTCAGAACTTTCGTTGCTGGATATATTGAAATAGAATGGAATGGGTGGCATGTGTGCATTGCACTCATACCAACACAATTTTTTTTTTAAACATGGATTTCTGAGTTTAGAAATCCAGAGTGAGTGCTTTTTAACTATTAGGGACAAAATAAGGAAACAAGAGGAACATTTAAGAGCATAAAATTTAGATACTAGAGATATCAACTTTGCATACTGTAGTGATAAGAAAATATCAGTTTCACATAGGGATACAAATGAAAGTGTGGAATGCAATTTTCCTGCTGCAAATAGAAGTGTTGTCCTTGGCATATCCTGAATTAGTCAGCCCCAACGGCAAACTCAGACTTTATATTTTCTCCGCATTTGTCTGAAAGCTGCTTTTCTGCAGTATCACGGGACACTTGTTGTAACCCCAGCTTCATGCTGACTTCCACCATGTAATAGTCACTAGTAAATAAGGACCTCCATTTTAATGTCCCTAATAATGCTCTGATTGGACATCACCAGGTCTAGTACTGCTTCACCCCTGTGTTGCCATACTCACCCACTGTGTGAGGAAACAATCCTTCTGAGTGACATCCACATATCTTTGCCCCTTCTCACTCCTAGCTACTGTACTAGAATCCCTCAATTTATGCCTGGAAGGTTGAACCTCACATTAACACTAATTCTTCTAGTCCTGCAGCTGTCCTTATTTCACTTTCCAGAGCTACATCCATCTCCAACATTTGATCTAGTGGCCAGTACACTACCTCTACCCTGTGCTCCTCCCTTCCATCACCTGTATCCACAGTGACTCCAGCCCTACCCCTCTTTGATTAATGTATCTTCTGACAGCCTAATATCTTCTCTCATGTACACTGCCCCTCCATCTCCTGTGTTCCCTGTCCTTCCTGAAGAGATTTTATCCTGGAACATTTAGATCCCAGCAGTTGAACAGATTAGATCAAGTTTCAGTAATGGCCACTATGTATTTTCTCTGCAGCCATCATAACCTGCCCTTCATAGGTCAAGTTAACCAGATTTTTGGCATTTGCATATAATACTCTCCATTTGTCCTCATCCTTCTAGGATTCCTTCCTTTTGCTCCCTATGCTTTATTCCTTGCCTTACCCCTTTTCCTCATCCCCTAATAGTCCCTATCATTCTGCTTGTTTTAGGGTGCTAACCCATGATGATCCCATTCTGCTGTCTGTGCCCTATTGCAACCCACCTCATCTAGTTTAAACTTCTTTGAATAAAAACATCTAACTTCAATAACTGGTTGGGTAACTGGTTGCACCAAAAGTGACTGAGGAATAGAGCCCAGAGTGGTTCTAAACAGTGAATTCTCTGAGAGCAGAGCAGTGACTAGTGGGGTACCATAAAGCTTGGTCCTAGACCCACTCTGGTTTAATATGTATAACTGTGATATAAGAGTGGGTATCCATGGTGAGGTGAGTCTGTTCATAGACTAAGCTCTGCAGGTTGGAAAGTAGTAAGAGAGGGATTAACATTATGAGACAGGATGTGAGGAGACTGGAGAAGTGGGCCAGTATCTGGCAGTTGAAATGCAATGTCAGAAAGTGCAAGGTCATGCAGATAGGAGGGAAAAATCCTGGAACAATGTACTATATTGATGGCATGCAGGTAGAGAACATGGACAAAGAGAGAGAGACCTTGGACAACAGCGTTTACAGGAGGGCTAACAGGATGGTGTAGTGCATAGGGACAGGTATTGCAAACAGAAGGAGAGAGGTGATATTGCCTCTTTATAAATAGCTGGTGAGGCTATATCTGGAATAGTTTGCCCAGTTCTGGAGACTGTACCTAAGGAAGGACAGGAATAAATTAGGTACAGTGCAATGAGGGGCCATGAAGATGACCCATGGCCAGCAGGGCATGGCATATGATGAGAGATTGAAAAGCATCTACGTGTACTGGTGTATTGAAGGAGAGGGCATGATGGAGACTTTAAGTTCATAAAATGCTCAAAAGTGGGTACACCAAGTCTGTTCTAAGTAGAAATTGTGTGTCTATTAGGAAGCATGTGCTAATGCTAGAAGGGAAAAGGTTCAAAAAAGACATTAGGAAGCATTACTTCATAGAAAGGATGGTGGAAGGGTGGAACAAACTGCCTGGCAAGGTTGAGGCAGCAAGGACAATAGGGGACTTCAAGAGGAAGTGGGATGTACTGTATATGAAAGGGTTATCAAACGAAAAGAGAAGGGAGGGGTGTCGAGAGCCTTCTGGATGTGGTGTGGCTTCTGACACAGAATGACACCAGATATAGCTAATCCAGATACCTCTGACACTAACTGTAATGGAGGCCCAGGTCAGGAGACACGAGCAGTCCAGGAGAAACTGTGGAAGAAAACACAGTGGTGATTTAATATTCAAATCACAAGAAAAAATTTAACAAATTGGAAAACATTTCAGCATCTCTTCTCCTTCAGCAAATTAGATGACAATTCAAGACATGAAATCAGCATGTGTCCTCTAGTCTCTCTCCAAATCTATCTCTATACCAGGACATAAAGCACCTGCCTGCCTCTGTTCAAAACCATCTCTCACCCATCATCTCAGTAAGACAGGCTTTGTAGTTGTTGGTTGCTAGGCACAAGATTGTGACCCAGCTAGTAGCTGGCCAGAACATTGTGGCAGATCACATCAGTCTGAGGTCACACTCTGTCACAGCTGCAACTGCAATCATTTCAGCTGTCTCTAGTTAGTACATACTGTAAGGGAAACCAGTTTCCAACATACAGTGGAGTCAGCCACAATGAAGCACAATAACTTACAGTAATGACATGTCACAAAATACTGCATGACAAAAGGGTGTAATTGCCATCGACTTACAATGGCCCCTCCAGTAAACTGCAGTATTCTGTGATATTCTGCAGCATTTCTGCTTTGCATCCTGGCTGCCATATCTGTATGCCTTACAAATGTTCATAAGTAAGGTAGAAATTAGAAAGTACAGCAGGTAGAAGTAAGTTTTGACTGTGTGGTCTAATAGAAAGTCAGAAAAGACAGAAATAGTAGTAGAATCCTTGCTTCAGATTTCCTCCTACATAACACAAATGGGACAGGGCCTAACTGTGAATGGGTTGTGGGATAACAGTTGGACCAGACACAGAACTTCAGGTTCAACACGCAGTCTGTGTGAAGTTTATCTAAAACCTTAAGCAATGGCATATCCCTTCTTCAGTTCATCAGTTTGCAGCAACAGACTATGCATGCCCTTCCTCTGCACTAGGTCAGTACTGATTAACCCACTGATGTACTGATCCGTCTCTTCAGTGGAAATTAATTAATTCCCTATGTTGGTCTTGTGTGTTTGGATGATGAGCTCAAAAAAGAAAAAAAACAAACACAAGCTAAAGACAAAGAACCTCAGTGCAGAAGCACTGAAGCAAGGGTTACCCTAAATGGCATTGGCAATAAAGCCAAGTTTCAAAGAAATGCAATATCACACATACCCCATAATGCAAAACATCATGGGGTGTATATGCAAATCACCTTGAAACTTTAGGCTAGTTCAGCTTAAAGCAGGAATGCATTGTGCCAAAGGGCCTCTCAAACAATCTGTAATTTACATGCATCTTGAATAGCACAGTGGGGTTTTCTGATATCTCTGCCCGTAACTTAATGTTTTAATACAGTCCCCGGTAACTTTTTTACCTTAACAAAAACGCCTAGTTCTGTTGTATTTCAACATTTACAGGTTTCACACATATGGCATATACATCAAGGTATTTTATGACATAATGCTGTTGTATACTAAATTCAACAATGAGGAACACAGCCTGTTGTTTTACATCAGCTCAGAGGTCACAACGATAACCTCCCTGTACGAGGACCTGGGAGGGAAAGGAAAAAGTTAAAGAGGACACTATAGCATAGTCAGGAAAGGGAGGGTGCCCATAGTGGCACAACGTTATGGACTAGAAATTATAAAGGATAAATTAGGCTCAGAAATAGAAGAACTGTTGCAACAGATTCAAGAAAAGTTTGGCCCTCAAGAGTGGCAGTCTCCCTGTCACACTAACCGACCCTGTCACAAGGTGAAGGGGAGAAAGGAGGGATGGAGACTAAAGCATCTCTTGTAGGGAATAGTGGAACAGAATGGTGGAACTATTCTGGCCTTTTTCTATCTGTCACATTCTATGTTTCTGTATAAAATGTAATGCTGTATTTCACGTGGATTCTTGGTAAATACCATGTATGGGAACATTTTAAACATGTTCCTCAAAATGAAACACAAACTGTACCTAGTAAATAACATTTTGTTCAGTAATGTAACTAATCCACAGCTTTCTAGAGCTGCTTTACCTTTATGTGAAAATGGATTAAAAGTTTGAAGAAATATGTATTTATTTATATAGTTACTTATTTATTGATCTAGTTTAATGTTTTTCATCTGGAGGAGTGTGTCTGAGTTAGGAATACCTAAATTCCAGATATTTATTTATTTATTTATTTATTCATATATCGGATTTACAAATCTTTGAGTCAGAGACTCATTTACAAAGGCACCTTGTCGCAGGGAGGAGACAACATAATTGTGAAGCAAGACAATGGGAACAGCACAGGTGAAAACACAGATGGGGGCGGTCTCGATGCTTTGGTCTCTGTGGGGAGGGCGGGATAATACATTATATAACATACATAATGTGCAAAAGGCCCAAAAAGAAATATTGTGGCATCATCAGCAGGGCAGGATGAACAACTATAGTGACATTTAAACAAAGTTTAAACAAAGATACAGTCAAAAATTAGAAATGTTATACAGAAAGCATTACTCGAGGTAGAAATATTACAAGGAACATGAGAGCCCAGCTCTACAGGCCTGACATCCATGTGAACTCAAAATGTCAGAGACGGAGGCTGTGCTAAGTACAACTACAGCTTGGACTAATAAAGTCACCCAGTCGTGTCCTAAGAGCATTACAGTACATGTGGTGATTGCGTACTTCAGTTGGCAAGTATTCCAGAGAGGAGACAATCTAAAAACCTATAAGTCAATAAATGATGAAATGCAGCCACTCTGCAACTCATGTATCTTTGTCTTCTGGTGCTACATACACCCCCGTCCTCCAATTGACTTATAGGGTTGGGACAGGTCACTTCATTATACTCTCTTCTTCACACTCCAGTTGGAAACTCACTCTATGAAGTACAGTACCAAGAGATTTTTAGCCATTTTCAAATTTAAAGGTTGACTTCAAACCCTAGGAAACATTGCCTTTTGTAAGGGTCACATTTAACTTCATGGTTCCAACATTTTCAACAGCTAGTCATCTCTCAATACGCACACACACACACACACACACACACACACACACACACACACACTTTCAGAGTATGTCCTCTATAAGACACTTTAGGTGCCCCCCTTAAATTTGTTTACTTTTTATTTATGGAATTTAATCAAGTGCATGACGTAACATTCTGAGTAGGTTCACTAAAATATATCAGTTACAGAACACCAATTAAGAAGATTCATAGAGTATTTAGTCTGTTGGTACAGCATGAGACAGAAAACATATTATTTAATCAGTAATCTATAACAGCATTGCAAGCCATACTTAGATCAGTGCCCAATGTTGTACCATAAGAAAATCAACTGTTAAACTATTAATTCTTAGCCAACATTAGGATTAAGCAACATTCCCAAGCCCCTGCAAGCCTGTGGTTTTTTGATGTTGTACACTATATTACTACTTGATGTTAATGGAAGGCAGCTTTCATAATTTAAGTACCAGGCAATATTAAGTGGAGTCTGTTAATGCATTGAGACAGTCTATGCCAACAGAGAGATCCCATGAGTTGTGGGGTTCCTCATTTCACCCTTCAGTGGTTGTGGATCCAAAGCTAAGTTAAAGTTGGATTTACTAGTGTCCAACTGGATAACCCAGCCCTTCCGCCTGATTAAGTCAAGCCAGTTGTAACCAGTAGGCTATACTTTTTCTAATACATGAGAACATGGTTGGATTTAATACTCTATTGTGGCAGTTCTCCTCCATGGTGACTGCCCAACCAGTATGGCACAAAACTCGGAGAGGGAGAATAGTCTGACATCTTAACATACCTCATGCAACAAGTCTTAATAAAACTGGAGTTTAAAATAAAACTCATTTTATCAGGCTCACAAGTCAGAATATCAGTCAACTTCATATCTGTGAATGTTCTAATGTACGTAATAGTTCTAAAGGCACCCTTTCAACAAAAACATAAAACATTGGTTCTACAACTGCTGGTGATGACAATTAAGTGCTCATGTTTTAGAGGGATCACCACCAATGGTAGACAGTTTTCAAAATCCCCCACCACTCATGATTGCCTTTTGTCTCCAAGCAGCAGATGACTTCAAATTAGTATCATTGAGATGGACAAGTGACAGTACTATCTTACCATAGAAGTCTTAAGTAGTAATATCAGCCAGGCGAGAACTGAAGCAAGCTAATGAGCATGTTAATAAAGCCTGCGCAGAAGGATCTGATTCTTACTTTGGGAGGAACAACACAACTGATGACTGCCCCATTAATGTATGTAGTAACTAGTCCAGGATATTTCCAGATATATGCAGTTTGATTCAGCACTTACACTGCGAAATTCCTCTTTTACTCTCAGGCATTAATGAGTCACCCCCACAGGTTATGTCTGCTTTCTCTTTTGCTCAAAGGAGTGGCAATAAACTGGCAACAGCCATCAAAGGAAACTTCAGCAATAAGGGTGATCCTGTTTACACAGTGATAGCAGATTAAACTTGATGATTTGCAGTTTTTATGTCAGGAAGACAGCCTGCATGCATCAATAACAAGACTGCCTACACTACTGCTGTGCTCCTTTCAAAAACAAGAAGCCTGTTGCTGAAATATGTGTATCTTCTATTTACTTCTAACAGTGAGACAAATATAAAACTAATCAAAATAATTATGAGGAATTTCATATCCCATCTTGGTGGCATAGGTCATGTGCTAGCTTGACTCAGCAATGCTGTTTAAAGGTATTCCATCCCTGTGTTTCATTAGCACTCAGCGGCTCAGTATATGCCATTCCACAGTCTGTGACATGCTGTGTGGGAGTAGAACAAGACTGACAGGTTGATAATTATTTGGGATGAGTGTGAGCTGTCATCCAGACACTGTGATTATGCAGTTTAGTTTTCAAAACTCAGAATGCAACAGGAGAAAGATTTAGTAGCTCAGAACAGTAGGTTAAACAATGGCATGCACTGTGCTTAACTCAGCAAGCTCTTTTTTTCAGAAAGATTTTGGTCTATGTTTTTGAGCCACAGCAATTCACAGACTAAATAGTTTGTCCAGACACAGCTGATAAAAATTAGTGGACTTACTGATTTAAGACCAGCCTGGGCTGCTTGAGTATGCAAGCAAAATGGGAGGCAACAAACAATGAATCTGTGAACATTTATGATCTGTTTTTGCCGTGTTTCAGGATTTACAGCTCAATGATTAGGCTTGAAGAATAGTATGTTTTTCCAAAATGAACTTTAAACTTTTTCGGCAAGATTAACACTAGCTCCAGTCCAATGAATGGTGTAAGCCAAACTGAATATGGCAGAAACAGTGTGGGATGTTAGAGATGGAAAGAGAAGATGGAAGGAAGTTAGGTGAAGAAAGCTATGATAGTTAATAATTATATGAACGGTGACATAGAAGAGTTGTAAAGGGGTTACATCATCTGCACAATACCTTGGGATGGTGCCATCCCAGAGACATTCATCTGTGTCCAGTGCAAGCTGGGCAAATGCTTGAGAACAGAGTCTGTGATATTGACAAGCAACTAGCTTACGCAGGAACATTAGGGAGAGAAGAGTTTCTTAGGCTGCTTCCAGAAAGGAGAGAACAGGACACAGATCAATAAGGGATTCAAAAGGGGGGAGGGAAGCAATGTTGAACTGAAAGACAGGGTGGACACATGTGTGACAGTAGGCAACATAGATAAACATAGATGTGTCTCATGTCTATGGGGAGGAGGTAGAACATTTGTACCTGAGCCCCAACAATAATGAACGGTGATGATAATAGGAAGGGGAGAAGCCCAGTACCTGGAGTCCATCTCAGCCCAGTTCTGTGAGTAAGGTGCATAGAAGGGGAAGGAAGCTGGATGTGATAGGTGAACTGAATTGTTTATTGTTGTTCATTGAATAGAATCGGAATTACAATCCTTTGAGTCATAGACTCTTTTGCAAAGGCTCCACGTCAGTTACAAAGAATGGAGAGAATACATTTATAGTTATATACAAACAGTATTAGTGTAACAGTACAGGTTATGCAGTCATAGCTTTATCTTATTTAGATGGCGACAGTAATTGGTGGCATACGAGATGCCCTTATCAGAGAAGTGCATGATGCAGTTTAGTAGGATCTAGAGTGACCCGTGTCAGATATCTGGGCAGGGAAGAGGGAGTGAAGGGACAAGAAGAGGGCTGTCCCCAGAAGAAAGGAGGGTTATCCACAGTCACATAATGCAGAGTCAAACAGTTGTGCTTTGAGACCAGTTTTAAATAGGGAGAGACTATGGGTCTGGGAGATAGGGGCGGTAGTCTATTGAGCCATAGTGGGGTGCGGTAGCGGAATGATCTTTGCCCAAGTGATGTTCTACAGTGGGGACAAGAAAGGAAGTGTTGGCTGCAAGTCTTTTGAATACGTCTGTAGAGGGCTGCGCTGATAACCGGGTGGAGGCAATGGGAGCTAGAAGTTGCGGCAGGATGCAGTGGTACTTGTTGGTGTCAAGTCAGGCATAGAGCTCACGGTGTGAGTTATCTGTGTTGCCACTAGACGGCAAGATTACGAAGATTCATGGATGAAAGTTAAAGACCAGAATCTGTAAAACTGCCTTGTCAGTTGTCTCCTCAGATTGGTTGATGGTAAATATCTAAGGCCCCACATTATTTGGGACCTGTTACATAAAATGCCTATTGTATGGTAGGAGGGAGGAAGGCTTTAGGTATCTGAATAACTGTAGGCCTTTTGGAGCAAAAGTAGTCTGTATGTTAATGATATGCTCAACTTCAGCGAAAGGGGGCAGAGGTACTAGCAGAGACGATAAAGGGAGTAGTTGGGGGTGCATTTAAATTAGGAGAGGTGGGCAGCAGGCAGGTGTAGTAAAACACCTGGGCCCGATATTTAAGTGTTATCACTGTGCAGATCACTTGATACCTTGCAAACATTGGGTAGTGCCATGAATCTGAATTACCTGTATTCAAAGCCTCTGTTTGCACTTTGCTCAGTGAGTTGGACAGAAACATACAGTAGGAGATTGTGAACATGCAAATGAGTGGAATGGACCTGCATAGACTGTGCAAAGGTGTATTCGAAGCATGTGGGTGGTGCTAATGGGAGAGCTGAACAGCACAAACCACAGTACCACTTTTCAGATCGGTGTTTTAACAGTGTGCACGTATGGGTGACATTATTACATCACCCTTAAATGCCATCCAAGACACAGAATGCATGACAGAGCACAGAGAAAAGTTGGTCTGTGCCATCCTATCTGAAAGGAGGATATTTGTGTGAAAGGATGGTGACATTTATTTGTGCATGATTTGATCACAGAAATTGTAGTACACCACACACTGTCATGCTACACTACAAATGGATGCAGTATAGCACAGTGGTTTAAGGCTCTGAGCTGCAAGCCTGGAGATCTGGGTTTGAATCCCACAGCCCCCACTTGCATACTGTGTGACCCTGAGCAAGTCACTTAACTTCCTTGTGCTCCCAGGTCACACCTGTAAACAAGCGTTCAGCTTAGTGTGTCTCTCGTGGAAAAAAAAATGTAAATGCTAATGAAAATCATAAATGTAGTGACAAGCATGAATGTGTCTTCTAACACAGCACATTAGTAGTATGATGCCACAATGTTGCACTGCAGCTCCAATAGCCATCTACTGAGACTGGTCTCTTGTCCCGCCTCCCTGCAATCCAAGGAGAAAAGTCCTGTTAATAAGACTGCAGTGACCAAATAATGAGTTGGTAATTGTCTCTTAATGCTGTAAGTGAGGAATGGGTTAATTCGCATGGGGATGTTCCAATATAGCACTGTTGCACAACTGTACTCACACATTTGCAATTTGCTAGCCAATACTTTGCTCCTAGGCTGCCTGTTCGATATCCAGCATTACCCACCTCAGTGGCCAGCATAGTGATGTGCTTTACAGCTACGCAAAACCCATTGATGACCAACTTTGCGTTATGTTCTGGAGGTGTAGTCAATAAATACTTAACACACTCAAGTGTGTGGGGAAGGTCTTTGCACAGCACAAATCTTAACCTTTGAAAATTGGGCCCCTTGTCCAAAATGGAGTTGATAATAATGCAAGTGAAGGAAAAAACCTTATCATGGACTGCAAGAAAGATGGGACCCATTCAGGCAATTAAGATAGGCAAAGAAAGATGGATCTGATAGCAGCAAAATGAACAAAACAGACCTTGCTAAAAAGGAGAAGTGTGTAGACATTTGTACATACTAATACAAGGAAAAAAAGAAGAAGACGGGGGAAATCAAGGGCTTAGCAAACACTGAACATTTTGATATATATGATATTATAGAAACAGGTTGTGAGAGGAAAATCAGCAGGGCAGTATTGTCATAATGGAAAGGATTCATGTTGTCCTCCCTTCCAGCTGCACAGCAGTGACTATACCCCTCGGTGAGTACTGACGCACATCCAAGTTTAACTGCTAGAACCATATCCTTATGCTGTGCAACCTTTAATGCCACTCTCCTCAGGAGAGGGGACATGACAACTGGAAACACTGGAGTGGGCTCCCAGTGTCCCACACTGGTTGAGGGGCTGTGTGGATGCTGACATGGGGTTGGGCACCCTGATGTCAGCTAGAGAAGGACACCGATCAGAGGACAGGCAACTCCAGAGACACGCCTTCAGGGCACAGAGAGATGCACACACCATCAGTGGTGGAGAAGGGGTGTCTGCCGTGGGCAGTGACTGGATGTGGAGACCAGAGATCTGTTATGGGAGAGAGCTCCTTGGCACTGTTACTGTGTGTCTCCCAGATTTGTGCTCTTCCATCTGTTAGGGTGGGGGCTGGCAGCATCTGTCCATGGCGTCACGAGAGAGAGAGAGTTACAATACAGCAACAAAGTAAACAAATGTTGCTGTGCATGTTGGGGCTGCTGTTACTCTCTCTCTCTCTCTCTCTCTCTTTGTCTCACTCTGCTTGCTACCATCTTCCTCTGTCTCTCCCTCCCAACAGACACACACTTTTAGGACTTGGCGACAGTGCTCAATGAGTGGCACCATGGGCGACTGTGCAGGAAATCTTGTGCCACTCGAGAGTGACAGTACCTATACATTTGCAACTATTTTGGGGATGCAGGACAAGGAGGAGCGGGACAGCCGCATGATGTGGGAAGTGACCCTGGTGGTGGCAGTGACATCAGCCATGCTGATCAGATTCAGGACAGCGAACAGCTATTTGCTGGGTGGTGTTCTGCAGATGAAAGGAAAAAGCCACAGTATGATTGCTGCAGCTTTTTCTTTTCAAGTAGACACTGTTTCAGGCAAAACAGTGTCATGACCAGCATGTGTGATGATTGGTGTGATACTGTCAGACCCCTTGCAGACCACTCTGCATTGGAGAGACAGTGTCACACCCCTCAAAAGTCATTCTACTGCAAGAGGTTCGCTGCATGTGCAAGCACGGCAGACTTAAAAAGGAAAACTATAATAAAAGGGAGAACAAATGAGGTGTGAGTTCACCCTATTTGATATATCACTGTACAAGGAAAGCAAAGTTCAGGACAGGGAGGGCAGAGTAGGAAAGAGATCCATGTTGGAAAGAACAAAAGATGAGGAAGTACAGCTGCTAAAGGTAATAGCGTATAGTACTTAGTGTGGTAAGTCAATTATTAGTACAGTGACCATAATGAACATTACAGCACTTGGAGTCATTTCCTTAGGGGAAGGGGGGTAAAATGACAAGCTAATAACAAAAATACAAACATAAAAACATAGAATTTGATGGCAGATAAGGACCACTTGGCCCACCTAGTCTGCCCATTTTCCTTACCTACAGCATTTCATATACAGCAGATCCTAAATGATCTGCGCTTACCCTTCTTTCCTATCGCCTAGAGTTCCTTTATGTCTGTCCCATGCATTTTTGAATTCCCCTACTGTTTTGCCCTTACAACCTGTGCCGGAGGTTGTTCCATGAATCCACCACTCTTTTGTGAAAAATAGTTTCTCACATTATCCTTAAGTCTATCCCTCCATTTTCATATTAAGGTCCTTCCTCTTGAGCATCTTTTTTTAAAGATGCTACCCTCTTGTACATTATTTACACCCTTGAGGTATTTGAAAGTTTCTATCATATCCCTTTTCTCTCTTTCTCCTCTCCTCCAGAGAATATATATTGAGGTCCTCCAGTCTCCGCTCATATGACTTTTGGTGCAGCCCCTGCACAATTTTTGTCACCCTTCTCTGAACCGCTTCTACTCTATATCCTTCCAGAGATGCAGTCTCTAGAACTGGATACACTGGATACAGTACTGTACAGTAGATTAGGTCTCACCAATGTTCTATTCAGTGGCATCACCACCTCCTTCCTTCTGCTGGAGATACCTCTCCCTATGCTCCCCAGCATTCCACTGGCTCTCCTCACAGCCTTCTCACATTGTTTGGTAACCTTTAGATCATCAGATATGATTATTCTCAAGCCCTTTTCCTATTTGGTGGCCATCAGTACCTACCCCCATCATGTACTCTTCCCTGCATTTCTGTGCCTCAAGTGAATGCTCTTACACATCTTTTCACTGAATCTCAGATGCCACACCATTTACCACTCCTCAAGCTTGCTTAGGTCCGTCTCATTTTCTTTACCCTCCTGGGTGTCAACCCTGTTGCAGATCTTTGTGTCATCTGCAAGACACATTTACCTTCCAGCCTCTCTACAATGTTGCTTGTGAAGACATTAAAGAGGGCTAGTCCAAGCACTGATCCCTGTGGGACCCCACTGATCACCTCCATTTCTTTGGATTGAGCTCCATTCACTTTCACCACCTGTGTCCCACCACTCAGCCAATTTAGATCCAGCTTGCCACCCTGGGATCCACCCCAGGCTGCCTAGCTTATTTACTAGCCTCCTACAGTATGTGGGATGGTGTTAACGGTCTTGCTGAATCCAGGTAAGTCACATCCACCGACCCTCCCTGATCCACCTCTCTAGTGACCCAGTCAAAGAAATCTATCAGATGTGTTTGACATGATCTTCCTGCTGTGAATTCATGCTGCCTTGAATCCTGTGCTCTGTTGTATTTGAGATACATGACAAACCTTCTTTTAGTAGTGATTCCATAGCTTCTCCACCACCGAGGTCAGGCCTGTAATTGCCAGCCTCTTCCTGCTCCCACTTTAGTGGGGTTATACTGTTGCCAGAATGTTTCTGCTGCTTGACTGTTATCCACCTGGGAAGGTAAGAGTGAAGGCGAGGGGGGTGGGGTAAATGGACAATCCTAGAAATATATCTAGAGCATGCCCTGAACACTAAATGTTGCACATCTGATTGGTAGAAAAACCAAAGGATCCAGACAAAATTTCAAACATATAGGAAAAAAGCCAAAAGGGTACAGCAGAGAGCAGATGCACTGCATAGACAAACATGGAAAAAAGACATGAAATTCCAAATTGTAAACTTTTATTAAACATCACATAATGGTCAGATGCTAGACATTTCATGGCTATGTATATAGAAAATCATGACATACAGGAAAATAAGCTGTAGGTAAACACTTTAGTTACCTGTTTCATAAAAGCATATATAGCTCACCTATATTTATATCTATGATGACATATTTCAAAATGCTATAAAAAAATAAGTATATAAAAGTAAACTCCCAATAAATGTAAAACAATTAGTGTATGTACATGTGATTTTACTACAGAATAGTATAATGTCTAAACTGTCATTAAGACCTGCTGGACATATGGCATCAAGTGTATAAATCCACCTTTCTTCCTTTTAGAGCAAGGTACAGACACATTCACCTCCCCTGGGGTGATGTGGAACATGTTCTGATCCCATGAAGGTGAGAAGGGAGGGATCCTTAGAATTAAAGGAGAAGATTCCTGTTTATTTATGAACTGGATATTTCTGACATATTTTTCATTCATTACATCAGTTACTACAAGTATGTCAATAAGAGACCAGTCATTTTTTGTTGTAATAAATATCTAGATTCTGGGGCTCAGACACAAGCTTTCATGTCTCCATTGACATGCAAATGAGGGACTTGAAATACAACCCCTTCCATTCTTTGGTGTCACTGGGGCAGCAGCTCAGAAAAAAACATATGGTTTTCAATGCTTCCTATCTGTATTTTATTTTAAGACATCCTGTCTTGCCACTCACACAGTGTGTAGTACTAGTAGCCTTTATTTGTGTATAGCAAATAATACATCTAAAATTATTTCATTCACATTTCTGTGTTGCTCATGTAAATCTAAGGCAGTTGTAACATGTTGTGGTGGAGGAGTAGACTGTATTCTTCCTTTATACAGATGGCACATGTCCTCCTTACAGCATCTGCAAAAATGGTGAGGTACATCACTTAGTTTAAAAGTGTATTTTTTAATTTCAGAAGGTCCTCGAACCACAATTGCTGACTGGAAATACCAAAAGAAGGAATGAAAATGACATGGGAGGAGTCAGCTAGCAAATACACAGCACTGCAAACACAAACCTTCTCCTTTAAACTGTTCAAAATGTGCCCCAGTGGAATATCAGGGTAGCAGCTTTAATTGACCTAACATGCTCCGTATCTATTTTACAGCTACATGGTGATGTCACCATGCTGACGTATGCTATGAGTAGGAGAAAGCACTGTTAATCTATGTAACAGGATTGTAAGACTGTGGTCTTCCACTGAGTAGTTTGGTTTGGACATGACTCACATTACTCCGCTTTTCTCTCATTTACTACAGTGGTGTGTGGCGCCTGCCTCTGCCTGCAGTAGATAGCACTATTTCTAGAGCTCCAGTAATAACTGTACCTGTTAAAGAGCTTAAGGCAGCAGTTGCTGTAATTTCTGTTGAAACACATTCATCATTTTAAGGTCAAATAAAATAAATAGCTTTGGAACAGCTAACTTCCATAAACAATGAAAAGATGATTTTCTTTCCTTGGCACTTTGGATACACTCTGTCCTACATTCCACTGTTCATCATTGCAGTGTCTACTTCAGTTTGATTCAGCATTACAAGATCTTGGGGCCAATTCAAGGCAGGGCATAACTTGCATGTGGTTGTGAGTGCCAGTCAGCCCCTCTATGCCAGAGATCCACACGCATTCCAGAGTGGCAGGGTCCCGGCAATTGTGGCATGTGGAGATACACCATGCGTGTGGCAGTAGCCCACGCATGGTGTATCGCAGCTGCATGTCGCAACTTGCGGCAAGTGACAGGTGACCCCCCTGGAGCCCCCCACCCTGGACCACCACAGCACACATCTGGGGGCATGGGGGGACCAGTACAGATGGCATAGGCATCCGGGGGGATGCTACTGGACAGGACCCTGGGGGTCCCTCACAATCAGGGGTTTGGGGGTGTACATATGGGGGCCAGGGGGACAGCATGGCGCCATTGCTGCAGTGCTACATGGCTGCATCTGACTGTGCCAGCCATCAGTTGCCACTTACTGTATGACAACTCTGAGCTGTTGTAGATTCCCTATGCCACTGTGGCTTTGGGAATTGCAACTGCGGGTTACAACACCCGCCCACCTGGAATTGGGCTTTGTGCATGTTGTAACCCACAGTTGTCCAGGTGTAAGCAGGCTGTGGTGTAAGTAATGTCCTAACCTGTGATTATCACAGCCCACAGACATACTGGCGCAGGGCACCTCCTGGAATAGGGGCTGGCATAACGCTTGGTGTAAGTCATGAGGTACGCCATGGGGTTTGGTGTATCTCAGCTTATACCAGCATAGCCCCTCTTGGAATTGGGCCACTTGTCTTTAAAGAGCATGCTCCTATTATGTGCCTCTAATTATTTTATTGCTGCATATTTACCTGATTCTGTGGTACATGTTGATTTCCTGCAAAATGTGTCTTTAAAACAAGATATTTATATTAATTAAACAGTTAATGAAGCTGTGTGCCTTTTCTAGGTGGCTTTGTGTTTCATTGCTTCCATCCCCACCTTCAGTTTATCTTGCAACACATTTGAGTCTTAACCCTTGATTATACTAATAGTTTATCTTCAGCCTTCTTGTGTGCTTTTACATAGATACATAGAAGTTGAAATTTAATTTTAGTTGCCTGTTCTTAAGTGAATTTCTCTCTTCAGACCCATAAAAGACATTGGGCTGGATATTCAAACTGCACCATTCATAGGAGCAAGCCCTTGCACTGCGCAAAATAGTTGCGAAGGGGTGCATCCGGGGCGATATTCAAAGGAGTTGTGCTATTGAGCAACTCCTTTGAATATCACCCCCCAGCCACAGCCACTGTGCATGGTGCAGTAGAACTTGCACCGCCACAAGTTGGCAGAGTGGAGCATTCAACTTGCGGTGGAGCAAGTACCATTGCGCCATGCGCAAAATCCCGATATTCAAAAGGTGACATGCAAATGGGGCTATAATTCATGCAAGGCGCAGGGGGGGCCATTTGCATCTAATTATGGTCCCATTTGCATGCTATTAGCATGCAGGTGCTCCGATCCCTGAGGACTTGCACCTGACACCCTGCCAGGCAGCAGCCGTCGGGGACCGACGCCCCCTGCAGCCCGATCGCGGGCAAAACAATGTAGAATCCCCCACCCCCCTCACTGGCCCAATCGTGGGCATGGTTTATTCCCCCACAGCCCGGTGTTCGCGGGCAATATGGCCCCCGAACATAGCCCTGGTGGTCCAGTGGACGAAAAGCCCGATAGCGGGCGGTGGTTATGTAAGCCCCCACCTCCCGAAATCAGCCCTGGTGGTCCAATGGACTGAAAAGCCCGATCGCGGGCAGTAGTTATGTAAACTCCACCTCAAATCAGCCCTGGTGGTCTGAGTGGCACATCGATCACGGGATGTAAATGCTAAAAAATCTCCCCAACATTGCCTGGTGGCTGTGTCCCCCCTCACCACCCACCATGAAGCCCCACCACCTGCCCCCACAGCCAGTGGGTGGCAGCATTCCTCCGCCTGCCGCCTGCCGCTCACCGACTGACAGCTCAGTAGGGCTGCCGCCCATTGGTGCAGAGAAAGAGCCAATGGGTGTGCAGCCCATCACCATCCCATGACAGTCAGTTTTGTGAATGAATCATTCACAAAGAACTAGACTGTCATGTCTGACTGTAAACTGCATGCCCATTGGCTCTTCTCTGCACCAACGGATGCAGCCACTGCTGTCAGTCACGGAAGCGGGCGAAGCAGGAAGGGATGCTGTCACCCGCCGCTGTGAAGCGCAGAAAGGTGATGGTGTGAAGGGAACACTAGCCACCAGGGCTAGCCTGGGGAGGATTTGTGCAGCATTTACATCCCATGATCGATGTGCCACTAGACCACCAGGGCTGAATTCGAGGGGGATTTCAACACTACTGCCCTCGATCGGCTTTTCGTCAACTGGACCACCAGGGCTGATTTCGGAGGGTTTACCAACTACTGCCTGCGATCAGGCTTTTCAGTCCATTGGACCACCAGGGCTGATTTCGGGAGGTGGGGTTTACATAACTACTGCCCGCTATCGGGCTTTTAGTCCACTGACCACCAGGGCTATGTTCTGGGGCTACATTGCGCTCGTGACCGGGCTGTTGGGGGAAATTAAACCATTCTGCCGATCGGGCCAGTGGGGGTGGTGGTGGGGATTTACAGTCGGCTGCCCGCGATTGGGCTGTGGGGGGACAGGGACTGGGTTGGGGGCCAGCCACAGGTGGCAGCTGTTGTGTTGTGCCCTGCAATGCAGCAGCTCACCTGTGGGTGGCCCTCAACTTAAGCCTTTTTTTTAGGCTCAAAGTTGTACAGGCACAGGTTGGGGGTTGCACCTGCACAACTCTGCACAGCCCTGCTGAATATCGGGCTGTGCAGTTTATGCATGGTTCCTCCCGCTCCAGTTCAGCATGCATTGATTTGCATTGCACTGTTGCTCAGCATGTTTTCTGTGGCGCAACTGCCTCCTGCTGAATATGACAGAATGGAGCAAGTTCGGACTTGCGCAGGCGCAACCCTATTGTGCATGGCTCAACCCTTTTGAATATCCAGCCCATTGTGTTTTTAGACAGTTTTTTTAATTCCTCACCTCTCTCATTTTATTATGCTCTCCAACATCCAATGTCCACCTCCACACTTACATTTTTTTATTTCTATTTGCTCAAGCTTCACAACATGTGAGGCAACCTATGAGGAAGGTTCACAGCTGTATATTTATAGTGCAACATACAGTATTTATTTCCTTATTTATCTAATTTCATTAACATGTTTTGTGTATCTGCAGGAGTCTGTATATTGAGAGCCCAACAATCCTCAAACAGTTCGCTGCCCCTCTGTGCATGCAGAGGTCCTGGAAAGAGCTTGTAAGGGGCTCTGGTCCATCATGTCCAACCTCTGACTGTAACATAGTTATTTAAGGTTGTCAGGATTCTTGGTTCATCATGTCCATAGTAATTTAATGTTGTAAGGGGCTCTTGGTCCATCATGTCCAATCCTTCACTGTTTAACAAGAAGTATTGTAAATCTCAGAAGGTATCTGCATTCCAAAAGTGACTTGTTACTTTATTTTAATTGACTGAAGAAAAGTTAATCCCTCCTGATACAGGGAAGAGAGTTGATTAATATTTTATAAAACCAGACCCACATTTCACCTGGGGTTTGAGCAGTCAGCCTCGGCTTGATGCATGGGACTGAAGACTGGGCTTCAACTGTCTAGGAGTTCAGTGCATGCCACTTTCTCTGAAAGAGCTGGGTATGAGCACAGAAAATGGTGAGAGGTAAACACAGGTGTGGGTCTGCAGCAGTCAGGTGCGAGATGCATGCTGGTTAAGTCATGGGTGGGGGGATCTGTGACACAAACACAGAGCAGTCAGAGGCATATGAATCTTTTTTCTGATTGAAAACCTGAAGCTGCCACTATTAATAGAGCTAGGCAGTTACCAGGATCCAAACTCCAGTGCTGCTCCCCCTCCCAATACTTGGTGCCCAATTCTGGGGTTGGATGGTAAATTAAAATGAAAAGTAAGTAACCACTTGCTGCCCAACTCTGGTGCCACCAAACTCCCTCCATTCTGACACCAAGTGCCCAACCCTGCAGTCAGACAGTAAATTAAAAAAAGTAATTAGACAATGATAGCCAAACCCTGGTGCTGCTAATCCCCCATTCTGGCTCCCTGTACTCATCATTAGGCTGGACTTCCCTACACTATAGAAGAAATAGAAACACCGCCCTATGGGCCTTCAGAGCGGTGACCAACAAGATCCCCTCATATGTCTCAGATTGTATTCCCCAGAGTGTGTTAGGCACCTACTCTCTAAGGAGCTATTCCCTAACTGCCCTCCAAGTTCCAAGGGTCAAAACTCATTTCAGCAAAGCTGTTCTAAGCTTCTCTTTACCCACATTGTGTAACGGTTTACAAAAGAACTTGAAGCTGAGCTGCCCTGTTAGCCTGAATATCTTCAAGGCACTCTACGATCGCTACATGAAAGCACCTTGCAAATGTTTTCCTCACCGCTAGCCCACTAATTCCACAACTCCCTCTTTCCATCCTGACGCTTGCCATGTTTCTACCCCTGGTTCTCACTTTTTCCCTATTAACTCTTCCTGCTGCACCCACCCTTCCCTGTCCCTCCAGCCTGGCTAAAGTCCCACCCCATCCATAGTAGTGTCCCAGTTATCTACCCCTCCTCCATCATTATCATAATAAACAAGTACACGACAGCCATCATCACTTTCAATGGTTTTAGCCCAATTTTTCCCCCAGTCATCGGTAATATATCCTTCCTCTTCTTTACCTCTGTAACCTGCCACCCCATACACGGACTCTTTCCCCTATATGTGTAGTTGCTGGCTGCCTCATTCAAAAGATCTCTGCTTATAACCCCTGTATGCCTATGGTTGATTGTACATCTGCTGACTTCTTCAATTGTTCTTCCTTGTGTATTATTGCTTTTTGTATGCCTGCTTCTGTACTGTACTTTGATGTATTCATGACAAGGTCCACCTTGCAAATGAGCCTTGCTCAATGGTGCCCACCGGGATAAATAAAGATTTTGATTGATTAATTGATTGGCACCAGGTGCCCAGCCCCCAGGTCCAAGAGTCAATGAAAAAAGTAAGCAGACACTGGGAGCTCAACCATAGTGATGTTTTAGAAAGAAACATTAGTTGTTTTATGCACTAATCTATTGTAGCATTGCTCTCTGCTATTTATTATACTATTGCACTTTTGTGTACTTGCCACTTGTACATCAAATAAAAGAAGCTTTATTCCATAGTTAGTAGTAAAACTTTAACCAGCTTTATAAAAGTAGCACATTTAAATTAATAGGATAAATACTCAAAACAACATAAGTGCAGTAGTGCAATGAATAGCAGGAGCAATGATACACCAGATTAGGGCAAAACAGACTAACATTTCACTCCAGAAGCGGAGCTTCAACAGAATTAGTAACTTTTTTATTCACTTATTTTTCCCTCTAGTCGCAGTCAGCAGGAGCCTCTCTCAGGCATCCTGCCAGTTCCTGCCCAGGCTGAAGTCCTCTTTACCTGACCCTTCTCTCTCTTCTCCTCTCCCCTCCTCCTCCTTGGCACCACATACTCAGCACCCCCAGCTTAACCCCTCTGAGGTTAGGCCGCCCCTCCCTTGGGTGCTCTTCCAGACAGTCTCCAGTGTGTGGGTGAGGACCCAGGTGGAGAAATCTGGGAGGTCAGGAAGGGTGGACCTGGCTGTGGGCATGGTGGCAGGTGCCATCACCTAGTCCTGCCAACTGGGTGTTTCCTTTGTTCTAGTGCTCCCCCCGCATGGGCATGTGCCCAATGCAATGGCACACGGCAAACCTGTCTTGCTTCAGGCCATGCTACTTGCATGCTGCCCAGTGTGCTGCAGCGCCCCCGGACTCCTCCAGAAGCTGTCAGCATGCTGGGACTCCCTGATCCACCCTCCCAGGGAGGATAGTAGCCCAGTGGGTGCTCAATCCTCACCCATCCCCTGCCGACCCCCGGCACCAGAGCTCACTCCTAAACTCGGGTTGCCAGCGTAGTATGAGGTGTGGTGTCCAGCGCCTCAACTCTCAGTGCCACTGGGCCAGCCCCAGAGTTAGTAACTTAATGCAGAAATGCCCTTACATTATCCACCACCAGTGATGATTACAAATTAAAAATTTAAAACAACGAATGTGACGTGCCCTCAGAATACGAGGAGGCACTTATAAAATTAAAACTGGCGATTAAGGTAATGAAAAGTATAATATCAAACCTGGTACAAATTACCTACAAGGCATATTTTCACAGTTGGTTAGTGCATGTAATTATAAAAAAGCTTTACATATAAACTACAATATCAGGAAATATAAATTTATATAGAAATCTAGTTTGTGGATGTTGGGGTGAAGCACTGAGGATATAAAACATACAGGTATTCATTTATTCTCTTAAGAGACATTTTCTTTAGGACTGTGGAACCAATGAGCTCTGCAGTACAATGATTCCAAATGTTACGCATCTATTCTAAGAAAAAAACAGATAAAAAGCAGGACATTATTATATCAGATGCTCAGGCATAGTGGATCTATACGTTGAGGGCTTGCTATAGCCCAGGTATGAATGATTGCTTTGAACTTGTGCATTTTCTGTAAGATTTCTATAGACAATTTTTATTTCCAGTATATAACAATAATAATACATTTATTTAATTAAGCGCCTTTCAAATTTCAAAATATGAAGATGGCATACTTTTCAATAGAAGTGTTTCTTTATTGTATTATGACTAAATGAGTATCTGATATAATAATGTCCTGCTTTTTATTTGAAGAGGCAGTATGGCATAATGGGTTAAGGCTCTGAGCTGCAGATGTAGAGACCTGGGTTTGAATCCCCTAAGCCGCCTAGGTGTATACTGTGTGATCCTGAGCAAATCACTTAACTTCCTTGTGCTCCCAGGTCATTTCTGGAAAGAAGCTTCAGCTTAGTGTGCTACTCCTGGTTAAACAATGTTCCTTTCCCCTTATTGTTTTAGAATACATACCTGACATTTCTATTTTGCATCCCAGAGTTCATTTGATCCACAGTGCTAGACAAAATTGTCTCTCAAGAGAAAGAATATATATATATGAATGAACACCTGAACATTTTATATCCTCAGTGCTTCACCCCCAATGTGCAAAATGGACTTCTATATAAATTTAGATTTCCTGATATCGTGGTTTATATGTAAAGATTTTTTTAATAATTACCTTTATTGCCAGTTATAACTTTATGAGCCTCCTCATATCCTGAGGATGTGTCACACTAGTAACAGACTGCTGATGTCTCTTTCATATATGACAGTGCATGCCATATTACATGTAATATGATTAAGCAATAATGCACGATAGGGTGTGTGTTGTGCTGGGATAACGTCACGCCTGGGGTGATTAAGCATGAGGCTGCAGGCCGAGTGCGACTAATCACCCCAGAAGTGATGTTATCCCAGCACAACACACACCCTGGAGTGCATTATTGCTATTATACAATGGCTCATTTGTCAAATTAAATTAAAAAAATAGATTTTAAATGTATTTAAATTTTTTTTTAGTACTTTTTTTATTGAGTAGGAATACTTACTGGAAAAATAGTGCTGTTCTATTGTTTGCCCAGTAGGTGGTGCTTCATTTCCTGCCCCCCCACACACACACCCACGCTAATTTTTGAGTCAGTTTTTTTGCCATCAAGTTTAATTGGATTAATTCTGCTGTCCAGTCTTTCATGTGTCAGCCGAAGATTTTTATAAATACTGTCAGTGAAAGTCACATACGGGAGTCGGGAGCGATGGTGCAGATTTGCTTCCATCCCCACACACACACACACAGACCACGCTAATTTTTGTGTCAGTTTTGTTGCCATCAAGTTTGATTGGATTGATTCTGCCACCCAGTCTTTCATGTGTCAGGTGAATTTTTTTTTTAAATACCGTCAGTGAAAGTCGCATATGGGAGTCGGGAGCTAGGCTTATGCATTACACTTCGGTTTTCGGTTCCATTTTATGTGTGTCTCACTTCAAAGAAAGGAGCTGTTAAAAGTGCTGTAAGGTAAACTTGCTTGTCTAGTTCTTTTGTGCAGTTCTTGTGGGCTAGCAGCTGCTATTTTGTCAGGAATTGAGCAACGTCAGAGCAGCGTGACTATGAACTACGGTTTTCCTGATAACTGGAAACGCTCGGTTTTAGGAATAAATGTGTGTAGGGTTATATTTTTGGAAGCTTCTGTGCTGGGGACTTAGGGTGGTTGATCGAGGAGGTCTGAAGTTTAACTTGCGTGAACACGGAGGAAGACAGCCAGATGGGAATTACAGAAGCGGAGCTAGCTGGCGGGGAACATGACAAGCGTGCTGTAGTGGAATGATTTAGGTAACCGTTTATGTGGTCTTCTGTGTGCTGGTACTAGAGCTGTGATGTTGTACTCGGATAACATCATGGCTCCAGTCTATGACAGTCCAATCAGAGTACAAGATTATTTCATGCCATTGTATTATAAATGTTAAATATGACTTTTAACAACAAAACACTGAACTAATTCCTGATATCATGAACATTCACTAAAATAATTCTGCAGCTGTATTGGCTCTGACTAGAGTTTGTTGTAATGACTGTAATGTGCAGCCAGTAAAAATTTGTGGACAGGAGCAAAATGTAATATAGACAACAAACAGTACTGAACATGTAATGAGTCCGTACCTTACTGCAGTTGTCCATAGGGTATGGCACGTACAATGGTATGTTGTGGTTGAGCATTTTGGACATACCATATGTGCCATCTCCTATGGACAATTCATCCGCATCCACAGAAACTGTTTCACTTTGGAACTATTTAATGAACAAGCAGGGGATCTGTTTAAAATATTCTCAGAACATGAATATTCAACTGACCTAAATAATGATGCATACAAAAGAGCAAGAAACCTTAACAGAAACACTCTCCTTACCCCTGCAGTAGATCTTGCACAGCAACAACCAATCACTTTTGTGACTGAATGTAATGCTATTACACCAATTATTGCAAACATACTTAAAAAACAGTGGCAAGTTCTAAAATGGGATAATGTGCTTTTTAACAATCTCATCAATACCCCAAGGGTTACATATTGGAGAGGTAAAAATCATAGTGACATGCTGATACACAGCTTATACAAAGCGTCTACTATAGACACATGTCTAAACTGGTTTCCTGCCCCTCCTATGTGCAGTCATCATTGTGGCAAGGGTAGCATTTGACAGTTTTGCAACACAGGCATATGTTTTACCCATCCTACCAAGCAGACAACAGTTGCAATCAAAGAAATCATTGCATATTCAACATTGTTTATTGTCTATGTCATACTCTGCTCCTGTTCTAAAATTGATACTGGCTGCACGACGACCATTACAAAAGCTTCAGGATAAAGGAGCAAAGCTAGGTCAGTTGCAGCTGTTACCCTGACACTCACATGGGCACATCTTGAACGGTTTCATTCTAAGGATTCCCTCTGCCACACCTTCATTGGATTAGCACATGTTCCACATCACCCAGGGCAGATGATCATGTCGTACCTTGCTCCAAAAGGAAGCAAGATGGAGCTGTACACTTGATGCCATACATACAGCAGGTCTTAATGACAGTTTAGACATTTTGCCATTCTGTATTAAAATCACATGTACTGTACATACACTAATTGTTTTACATTTATTAGGAGTTTACATTTTTCATACTTTGTTCTTTGATAGCATTTGAAATACATCACCCTAGCTATAAATATAGGCAAGACATATACGTTTGTATGAAATAGGTAACGAAGTATTTACCTACAGTTTATTTTGTTTTATATTATGATTTTCTACAGACATATGCCCTGGCAAAGTTTGGCTCCTAACAATTATGGGATGTTTTACTAAAGTTTGCCATCTGGGATTACATGTCTTTTTCTACCATGTTTCTCTCTGCAGCATCTCCACTCTCTTTTGTAACCTTGTCTTTTTTCCTATATTTAAAAAAAATGTCTAATCCTTTGGTTTGTCTACTGATCATATGCATACCATTTTGTGCTCGGGGCATGCTCTATGTATATTTCTATGGCTCTCCATTTGCCTCGCCCCCATTCACTCCTGCCATCCAAGGTGGATAACTGTTGCTGTTGAGCAGCAGAAACATTCTGCCAATACTATAACTGCCATTTTTAAAATAGCTTGCCATTTCAGCCCCTCCCCTTCAGATATGACTCTTTACACAATAATGTTTATTATAGTCACTTTGCTAATAATTGAGGCACCACCATAGACACTATGCGCTATTATCTTTAGTAGCTGTACTTTATATGTTGTTCTTTCCAGCATGGATCTCCTTCCTACTCCTCCCTTCCTCTCTTTCCTACTCCTCCTTCCCTCCCTGTCGTAAACTCCCCTTTCTTTGCAGAGTGGTTATTATATCAAACAGGCTGCACTCACACCTCGTTTGTTCTACCTTTTATTTTTATTTTTTATTTTCTGGATCAATCTGTCTTAGATAGACAGCTTTGTAAATATTCACCCCAACTCCCCCCTTCTTGTGATCAATTTTTTCCTTCTCACTTCTGTATGTTGCCTGCTTTCATTCTTATTTGTCTTCAGATTATGGGGTCTCATGCATTATGGTGTATGCTTTGGTTATGTATGTATAGGCTTTGACTGACATTGTTGCTTCTTCTATTATATATAAAGTTAAACATGTTGAATAAATTAAATAAAGCAGCCTTGCTTCCCTAATGAAGGGACTTGCTGTCATCCTGAAACATTGGGGTTCTGAGCTGCGGTCTCTTATGTTGAATAAAACTGTGAGAGAAAGCAAACTTTTTGCCTTTGAATTTTCTGAATTTCTGTTGAAATGCTCGCCTGTGTTTTTTGTTGCCAGTCAGCAGTAAGTAAGCACCAGTTGCTTTTGTCTGGTGGTGCAAACAAGCTTCCATTGGCTGTGTAAGTCTTCCTAGTGGCTGGCTTCCGTGCAGCCAGAAGAATATCTGAAACCCTGCGAGAGACATTGAACCTGTTCACTTCTACCTCTTCAGAAGCCAAGTGTGAAGGTGAAGCGACCTCAGGTTGGGATGAACAACAGGCCCCCGAGTCAAGAGGTTCGTCTGAAGGGAGAGTGGTTTCGGCAGAGCTGCAGACATATTGTTGAGTAGTGGAAACTACATCTGTCGAGGCCAGAAGGGAGCAATGAGGATCATTTTGTCCCCCTGGGATTCGAACTTGAGAAGTACCCTCTGAATTAGAGGAAGAGGTGGAAAGGCGTATAGAAAGCGTTTTGTCCACTGCAGCCTGAACGCATCCTGACAGAAAATGCCAGGCCCTGGATTTCTGGAGCAGAAGAGAGGCAGTTTTGTGTTGAGTGGGGATGCAAAAAGGTCCAGGTCTGGAGTTCCCCACTCCTTGAACAGTGACTGAACTATGGTTAAGTCGAGAGACTATTCATGAGGATCTGTCTCTGTTCTGCTGAGACGGTCTGCCAGTTCGTTCTGTACTCCCAGCAGGTAGACTGCTTGAATTAGAGCCTTGTGCTCAAGCACCATCCCATACTCTCACCGTCTTCCCTGCATAAGGGGTAAGTAGAGCACCGCCCCTGCTTGTTGATGTAATACATCATTGCTTTGTTAATCCGTTTGAAGGAGAATGTTCTTGTGATAGAGAATGTCCTTCAATGCCTGAACCGCATAAAGAATGGCTCTCATTTCTAAGAACATTTATGAGCTGGGACTCGACCTGGTCCATGTACCTTGAGTGTGGACAGCCTGACAGTGAGCTCCCCACCCCATCAGGGGCCGCGTCTGTGGTAATGGAAATCTGATGTTCCAGAGGAGGCGAGGGATACCCTTCTAGAGATTGTTCTCTTGCGACCACCAGGTGAGCGACCTCTTTAGAGGTTCTGTCACCTTGATGGGATAGGACTGCGGGTGAGTGGTTGGGGACCACTGAGTACTGAGCATCCACTGAGAGGTTCTCATGTGCAGGCGTGCTAGGGGTACAGTGAACACAGAGGATGCCATGAAACCTAGCATCCGTTGCATCGAGAGAGCTGGAACAAAGTTGTTCTCCCCGATGTGATGGGCCATCTGAAAGATATCGCTCCTCCTGTCCTCTGGAAGAAAAGCCTTCGCACAGGAGGTGTCCAGAAGAGTTCCTAAAAAGGAGCCTCTGGGAGGCTGCAACTGTGATTTTTGAGGTTTAGCAGGACTCCCATGGATGTGAGAAGAGTGAAGCCATGTCTCACGCGTCCAGGTTCCCTGCCTGGAAGGGCTTGCCAAGTAGTCGTCCAGATAAAGGGAACACCTGTTCCGATCTTTCTGAGATCGCGCTGCGAGAACTGCACAATACTTTGTAAAAACTCGCGGCGCCAATGATAGCCCAAAGGGCAGGACTTTGAATTGGTAATGCTGTCCCAGAGCCACAAACTTCAGGAATCTGTGATGCTTTGGGTGAATAGGAATGTGCTGGTAAGCATCCTGCATGTCTAGGGAGGCTAGCCAGTCGTGTTGATGAAGCAAAGGTAACAAGGTTCCTAGAGAAACATTTTAATTTCTCCTTGGACCAGAAATTGTTAGTCTTCTGAGGTCCAAATGGAGCGCATGCCCACCGTTTTTCTTTGGAACCGAAAGCAATGGGAGTAGAACCCTGTGTTCCGTTGATGCAGCGGCACTACTTCTACTGCCCTGTTGTCCAGAAGGCCCTGAATCTCGGCGGCGAGAAGGTTTGACTGAAGGGTTGACAGCCTGGGTTGTCGTTTGGGGGGATGATCCTGAGGGGTCTCCACAAGATTGAGTGAATACCCCTCTCGGATTATCCGGAGGACCCATTTGTCTGAGGTCATAGACTTCCAGTGATTGTAGAAGTGCATCAGACGACCTCCCACCGCTGAGGAAGAGTCCACCTCGGGCAGTTGAGATGGGACTTGGGCCAACAACTCATAAGGTGGCGCTGGGCACTTGGGGCCCTTGCGCTATCTGTTGCATTTTCTTTTGAGGCTGGGGAGTTTGATTTTTATGAAAACTTCCTCTGCCTCGAAAGGACGGACGATTATGAAACTGGCTTTATTGACACCTCGAGGGGACAGGAGGAAGCTCGAGCCAACTGTGGCTGACCCTAGTCTTTTGTGTAGCTTCTAGAGCCTGTTCTACAGGGGCCAAAAGATACACACCATCAAAAGCAGCGCCATTACCTGTTGCTGCAATGGGTCATTCGTGAAGCCGAAGTGCGTAGCCAGGAATGACGATTGGGTACAAATACACCAGCTGCCGCCCGCTGGAAGCAGTGTCGAAAGCATCCATGCTGCTTTAACCTGCTGATTGTTAGATTTGATACCCCTGGTAATGGTTTAAGGAAGTTCTGGCTTTGTATCCGATTCGGTGAGAGCTTCAACCATCTGTTTGAGAGAGTGCCAAAGGACATACTGTATTGAGAGAAATAGCATCGGTAGCTGACAATACATACCTGCCAGGGTGGAAGCAACAAAGACTCTCTTACCTAAAGTGTCTGTCTTGAGATTCTTTGTTAATAAGATGAACTGTGGAGTAGTTTGGGGAAGGAGCGACCTTATCATTCTCTGCCAATACTACAATAGGATCCATAAAGGCTTGAGGCAGCCAAAATGGGTCCATCGCTTGGGGCTGAGTATTTCCTATCTATGGATTTAGCCACCGAAGGGATGAGAGCCGGATTATTCCATATCATTTGAGACAGCGTCTCAAAGGAGGGCTGAACCGGAGGAGTCAAATCCGTAGGGATCTCTGGAACATGGAGGTATTGGAGGCTTAGCAATTTCCCCGGATCGATGTCTGTAGTTTGGAGAGAAAGAGTGGAAATCAAGTTTTTCAGCAGAGACTTAAAGGACAGGTCCTCGACCACAGACTCTGCAGCAATAATAGATCCTGTTTCATCCACTTCATCACCCAGTCTAAGGTCTGGGTCAGGCTCAATGTCATCTCCTGACAGTCCAGGAGGGACTGTATGGACAGGAAAGGAGTGAAAATCAGAGGAAAAAGATGGAGGAAAAGAGTTAAAGGAGGAGTCCTGAAAGGAGAAGCGCCCTAGAACCCCCGGCCTTGGGACCTTAGGCGCGGCGCATGGCACTGAGAGCAGGCGCCGTGGGCTGCACGGCACCCGAGAAGCCGCATGAGGCAGGCGCCATGCAACGCCACGCAGCACGCGCACAGTCCAGGCCGAGGGCCGGGCTGATAGCCACTGGCGCCTGAAAACATCAAAGACTCTGAAAAACAGGATTTGAGGGAAGGAAGGAAGGAAGCAGGAGATAAAGGCATCGGTGTGGCCCCTTGCCGCAGCCATGTTGGGGGGACATCTAGCTGAATCGATGGCACGAAGGCGGTGCAGCGTGACCAGGGAGGCTCAACCGCCCTACCTGGTCTCCCAAGAAGCCCGAAGGCCCCTGAGTGACCGAGCCAGGCAGCTGAACCAACCTCCGAGCCCACTGCTCCATAAGAGCGGCCCACTGATGAAACTGCTCATCTGAAGACCTACCAGAGGGCGGGATAGGGCTCCGATGTCTAAGACGTTGGCTACCGGAAACAGAAGCAGGAGACTCCGAAGGAGGACGACAGCAACCCCAATAACCGACCGTCTGCACGGAGACATGTCAGAGGCGACCTCAGTGATGCCTTCTCTTTTTGACCTGTGGGCGAAGAAGAGCTCGGGGCGAGCGGTGGCGATAATCGACCAGTTATTTTTATGCTTCCGAGGGACCGCCCGTCCCCAGGCGTGGACTGACCGTTGTCAGACCCCCTTCGGAGAAGGTGGCGGACGGACCCAGCCGACTGACTGAACAGCTTTCATCAAGTCTCCTACCGTCACCTGACCTGCTCATGGTCGACTCCGTCAAGTAGGCTGAGACGTCTTTGTGAATAAGAATAAACTTTAGCGATACTTATTCGAGATATTACTACAAAAAACCCCCCAAAAAACTGAAAACTATGCTGCTAGTTTGAAGTTTGACTCCCAGGCGGCGACGTCGTCACTGACGCGCACTGTTGGCGGGAAAAAAGAACTGAAGGGTGGTTGGAGGGTCGACGCCGAGATAGTCATTACCGCATGAGCTGAGGCTTGCGGTGCCACTCCTCACGGCTCCATCTCTGGCGCCGGCCCTCCAGCAAAAAAGTTTGCTCCCGCTGGGTCCTAGTGCCTCCGGCGCAGATCCCATTAGTGTGAATGAGTGATGGAGACTTATGTACAGGAAGATCTACATCTTCATAGTCCAAACTGAAGCAAGGGAGGTGAAGACTAGGATACAGAGAGAGTGAGCTCAGGGGATGGCGGGTGCGCATATGAATAAATGAAGACTATGTCCAGAAGATTAGAAAATTACGTACTTGCCATAATTCTTGATTTTCCTGGACAGTCTTCACCATTTATTCACACTGCTGGGTACAGTATCAAGCTCAGCCAAAAATCCCCCAAGCAGGGTGGTAGGAGACGGAACTCACTCAGGACAGAAGTCCACTAAGGACTGTCCTGCTGAAGGAGGCGTGCTGCCTGGCATGGACATTCAGGGCATAGTGCTTAACGGAAGTATGCACTGTGCTCCAAGTTGCTGCTTTGCAAATTTCAGAAATGGGGACAAAGCGGATTTCTGCAAAAGAAGCTCAAACTGCTCTGGTTGAGTGGGCATGGATTTGGCCTTCCAATCTGACCTGAACCATGCAGTAACAGTGGTGAAGACAAACAGCCATCCAAGCGCAGATGCATCTAATTGTAACTGGATGGCCCAGTCGGTTAGCACTGAAGGAAACAAAGAGTTGCTTGGAATGATGGATGTCCTTGGTTCTATCAGTACAGAACCTGAGGGCTCTTTTTACATCCAGGGAGTGGAGAGTTATTTCTCTCTTGTTCTGGAAGTTAGAAAAGGAAGTGGGCAACACGAAGGGCTGATTCAAATGGAACTCCAAAACCACTTTGGCCAAGAACTTATGGCGTGAGCGGAGAACCACCTTGTCTCTGTGAAACAATGTCTACGGAGGGTCCATCACTAAAGCGTATATTTCAGATACCCTGCCGGCTGAGGTGACAGCCACCAGGAAAGCTGCTTTTCAAGTTAGAAATTTAAGATCACATACAGCCAGAGGTTCAAAGGGCTTACGAGTGAGCATGTCCAACACAAGGTTGATACCCTAGGGAACGAAAGGCTTTCTCACTGGGGGCTTTGTGTGCAGATGCCTTTTAGGAACCTCTTGAAGCGAGGTAGTTTAGCCAGTGTAAGATTCTGGACTGGCTCATGCTAGGCTGAAAGAGCACAAAGGCGAACCTTTACAGAGGAGTACTTTAGTCCAGCATCAGAAAGATCTAACATGTACTCCAAAGACTTTGTCCAGTGGACATCAGAATGGGTCCAAATGAGATTTGGCACACTATTTAAAGAAACATTTCCATTTGGCTGTGTATGTCTTCCAGGTAGAAGGTTTGCAAGCAGCCAGGAGGATCTCGAGACCCTCCTGAAGACCCTAAACCTGACCACCTCTATCTCTTCAGGAGCTAAGCATGAAGATGAAGGGAGTGCAGGCTGGGATGGACCAGGGACCCCTGTGTCAGCAGGTCTGTCTGCAGAGCACCCATTTATCTGCGGTGATGGAGTTCCACTGATTGTAAAAATGGGATAGACAACCTCCCACTGGAGAGCACAGATCCGCCTCGGGCAGTTGAGGCACAGCTGGGGCTGGAAACTCAGAGGGTGGCGCTGAGCGCTTTCAGGGCCTGTAACATCTGCTACATTTTCTTTTGCGACTGAGAAGGCTGGTGCTTCGCTGAAGCACCTCTGCCCTCGCACGAAAAGGCTGCCTGTTACGAATAAATTGACATTCCCTTCCTCTCTGAGGGGGCTGGTCTAGCATATTTGATGGCCGTTCTTGTCTTCTGAGAGGCCTCAACAGACCGCTCTATCTGTTGACTGAACAGGTAGGTGGCATCGAAAGGGACATTTACAACCTGCTGTTGGGCGTCAGAGGAAAATCCTGAAGTCCACAGCCAGGAATGCCTCCTTATGCTGATTCCAGCAGCGGCAGCCAGAGAAGCAGTGTCAAATGCATCCATGGATGCCTTTAGCTTGTGACTGTTGGACTCTATACTACAGGGAAAGGGAACATTGTTTGACCAGGAATAGCACACTTAGGCGAAGCTAGTTTCCAGATGCCACCTGGCAGCACAAAGAAGTTAAGTGACTTACTCAGGATCACACAATATGCACCTAGGTGGCTGTGGGATTCAAACTCAGGTCTCCAGATCTGCAGCTCAGAGCCTTAACCCACTGCGCTATATTGCCTCCATGGGATCACCAAGGAAGAAAAGGACCTGGGGGTTATCATTTTAAATGACCTAAAGGTGTCCAAGCAGAGTACAAGGGCTGCAGGGAGGGCCAGTGGTATGTTGGGGTGCACAGGCCGAGGTATCACTAGCAGAAGGTGGAAGGTAGCGATGCCATTGTGTAAAACGCTGAGAAAGGGGAGACCTCACCTAGAGTACAATTCTGGAGGCTGCACCTTTGTAAGGACAGTGATAGGGTGGAGGTGGTCCAGATGGTACAGGGCTTGCACCAGAAAACATATGAGGAGAGATTAAAGGACCTCAATATGTACTCGCTGGAGGAGAAGAGGGATAGGGGGAACATGACAGAAACATTCAAGTACTTTAAGGGCAAAAACAAGGTGCGGGGGATCTTCCAATACAGAAGGAGTACAAGAACAAGGGGGCACGATATGACATTGGAAGGTGACAAGTTAAGGGGAAATTTAAGTTTTTCTTCACAGAGAGGGTGGTTGACACATGGAACAGTCTGCCACAGGAGGTGGTGGAAGCGAGCACAGTGGAGGGATTTAAACATGCCTGGGACAGGCATAAGGGAACCTTAGAGGTGGAAAGGAGGGGTGAAAAGCCATTGACCAGGTAGGGTCAGAGGCCGCGAACTAGTGTAGGGCTTATGGGCAGACTGGATGGATCTAGCGGTCCTTATCTGCTGACAATTTCTATGTTACAGTCTGAAGTATCTGCTTAGTATCTGACTCTGGTAGAGATGCCGCCAAAGACTTAAGAGAGGTCCAGAAGACATACTCGTACTGAGACAAATGACCATGATAACTTGCTATTCACATGCCCAAAGTGGCTGCTGCAAAAGCTCTCTTACCCACAGTGTCAATATTGCAGGATTCTTTATTAATAGAGTGCACAGTAACCTCTTGGGGAAGGACGGTCTTCTCATTTTCCACAAGGATGACCATTTTATATGCAATTGGCTGAGAAGCCAAAATTGGCCTATCCTTAGGAGAAGAATACTTGCAGTTTATTGTCTTACAGATGGAAGGAATAGTGACCGGTCGAGCCCACACCACCTCCGAAAGGGTTTCAAAGGCTGGAGGAACTGGAGGTGTGAGGTTAACAGCTATGTTTGGGAAATGGAGCTACTCCAAACGCAGTTGCTTACCTGGGTCGGGGGCTGAAGTCTCAAGAGCGAAGGTAACCTGCATATTCCTCAGCAATGTCTGAAAGTAAAGATCTTCCTGAGGAACAAATGTAGGGGCAGAAGATTTGTCCTCCAGGCTGTAAAAGGTGTAATCATCACCACCACCCTCAGAAAGAATGAGGTCAGGGTCAGACTCGTCCGCCACCCAGTCTCTCCCCCCCCCCCCGAAGGAGCTGGAAAAGGTGTGAACCTAGTAAGGCCTCTCCCAGGCCATGGCATTGGATAGACAGGCGACACTGGCACTGGAAAAGGAGATGAAACTGAAGCCGGCACAACTGCAGTACCGGTGCCTTCCCCTGCAAAGACAGAGTGAGGGGGAGCAGTAAATGGAACCGTCATCAGCGCCATGCATACCGTCAAGGGGAAAGTATCCGCTGGTGGTGCCAAATGCTCCACCTGGTCCGAAAACCCCGGATGCAGACCTGATGAACCTAGGCCCAAAGGTAAGAGAAAACGAGCCAGATACTGTACCCACTGCTCCATAAGAGCTGCCCAGTGGTGAAATGTTGCCCCCCTCCCCGACAGAGAGGGGGTTCTGGACCCGAGACCTTGGACAACCGTAAGCTAAAACTGTCGGTGAAACCAATGGAACCGGTAAAGGCACTCGGCTCACAGATGAAGAAGGCCTCTTGGCTGACATACCAGGGGGTGACCTCGAGCAGTACCGTTTCTTCCCCTTCTGATGGGAAAAGGAAGAACCCAAGGTTGAGTGTTTGCCGGGTCCCCAACCTGGATCAGGAACAAGCCCTTTCTTTTTGTGTTAATGGGAGGACTGTCCCCCTTAACACCCTGACTACCCGTGGTTGGACAGATCCCCACACACACACAGAGGGCGGCGGACAAGACTCAGCCCAGCTATGAGCAACCTTCCAAAGGAGACTCCCTACCGTCACTATCAATGGTCGAGTCCGTTGTTTGGTAGGGCTGAAGAAAACTGACACTTTTTTCCCTTCCTTTTTAAGCTGAGGAAAATAACACAAAATAAAGAAACTGAATGAACTAAACACTGTTGTTGTACAGATGAAGATCTGACTCCTGGTGAAAGAGTGACGTCATCATTAAAGTGCACTCAATGACAGGAAAAAGGGAACTGAAGTGGTTGGGGGCCGCTGCTGAGATAGGCTATGTAGCGCAAGGCCAGCCCTCGCGGTGCCACACATGTGCACAGTCTACAGTGGCACTGGCCCCCTCAAGATTTTTGGCTCTGCAGAGTCCTAGCGCCTCTGGTTAAGAACCCAACAGTGTGAATAAATGGTAAAGACTACGCCCACGAAGATCCACTATTCCCAATTTTCGTAGATGTGAAGCTACCACAACAAAACACTTTTTGAACACTCTTGGAGCAGAGGTCAGGCCAACGGGCATTGCTGTGAACAGGTATTGGGCCATGCCCATCCTGAACATCAAATATTTCCTGTGACTTGGTCTTACTGGGATACTGAAGTTTCAATCTTTTGGATCCAAAGATGTCAACCAGTCACATTTTGCAAAGATGGGATAACTGCCTGCAGTGTTCAAATTATGAATTTCTCTTTCAGGTGCCTGCTCAGGAAGGTTAAGTCAAGAAGTGGTCACCATTCCCCACTTGTCTTTAGAGCGAGAAAGTGTTTGGAAAGGAGCCCTCTGATATCTGAGTCAGGGAACCTTTCCACTGCTTTCAGCTGCAGTAACTGACACCTCTAGTTCCAGTACTATTTTTGGTTCTAGACTGTGAACTGAAAAATGTAATTTGTGCACCAAAAAGTTGAGCGAACGTATGGCGCAGGCAGCCGAGGAGCAAACCTTCCTGACGAACTGGTCCAGGCATCTGGATTCTTTGTCTGGGAGCTCATGTGCCGGGGCTGTCTGGTTCTGCCATGGGCACCTGTCAGAATGACAGAGTTGACCTTGGGCTGTTCTCCGAGGAACAGCACGCTCGTCAGGGTGCGGTACAGCTGGTCCGCTTTCTTTGGCATAGCAGGGGCTGTCGAAGGGTGCCTCCAGGCCAGCCTGGTAGGGTCCTGAAATGGGGTTACCAAGGGTGGAACCACTAAGGGTTTGGGCTCATTCATCCCCTGGAAATGAGCGAATCTCTTTCTTTCTGGATTAAGATCCTCGGTTTCCCACTGATTTAAAAACTAGATGTGACACATCACGTCCAAGAAGATGGGATCTTCCAAAGGGTGGGATGGGGGGAGTCCCATGGAGGATCGGGGTGGAGAGGAAAACTCTGCAGAGGATTGGGAGGAGGCAGAAGACCTCGAATCTGATGACCCCAAGGAAGATCTGGAGCGAGAACACCAGTGCCTTCTCTTGTAATGCCTGGAGGATGGCCTGGAATGGTGACTACTCCATTCTGGAGATCCGTCGTCAGATGGGGCAGGCAATTTGCCCCTGAGGGGGTGGCGACCGTGGTGCCTGTGGAGGCTCTACTGGGTTAGGTTGCGGTGGGGGAGCCTGTGGTTCCTTAGGGAGGATGTCCTTCCTGTGTCCCACCAGGAGCTGAAAAGGTCCTTTACTTTGGCTACTGAGACCACAGCAGGAGTCGATAGACCTGGCATTCCAGACCTGTCGTCAGGTTCCTTGGGCGGTGTACTGGATGGCTGGTCAGGGACCGGCATACACTCTGGAGGTTTCAGTTTCTCTGTCTGGTCTTGAGGTGGTGTCTGAGCTGATGGCAGGTCTACTGGCATCTGCTTGTTTGTTAGTAGCAGATCGGGTGTGGCCTTTCCTCGGCTGGTGTTTGCACCCCTTCCAATGGCCATTTAGGACGTGCACGCCGCGTGGAGAACCCCTTGGTAGAAGACGCTGGGGTGGTGTGCCGTAAGTCTGACGCCCGATGCTTTGGAGAGCTGGCGTCAGGGTGGGACACCGTTTCCAGACATCACTTCCTGTCATCAGGCCCAGCTGGACGATAAGACGAGGTACAGAAAGCCTTCCCCGGGGGTGAGCGGCAGACTGGGTGTCGCCCACCTTAACGGCAGAATCCTTGGTCTTAGGCCCGGGGGTATGGCTGTAGGGCTCAAGACTAAGGGAAGGGGGCCGAAGGCCCTTGCCCGGATGAAACACCACTAGACATCCGAGCCAACGTCTGGGTTTTCAAGGCCGACGAGGGTGGTTGGGTTGAGGGGGTCAGAGTCAGATCTCTGACCACAGCTGGCCATCTTCCGATGCGGTGACCTGGATCAGGATTCCGAGCAGTCCTTCTCATTGTGATGGTGCTTTCCACTGGACTTTTCTCCTTCTTGTGAGAACTCCCAATCCCAAAGAAGAAGATCCGAGGCTAGCGGGGTCTTTGCATAGTGTCAGCTGTTGTTACAGAAGGAGGGTCTTCGGAGATGACAGATGGATGCAGTTGAACTTCTTACATGCGGGCAGGATTCGGTACCATGACCAGGCCCCAGGCAGAGGAGGCAGGCAGAATGACCGTTGCGGGCCAGAATCTGCTTCCCACACGCACACTTAGATTGTGGGAGTTGGGATGATGACACCGGTGAAGATATGTAGCGAAATTCGGGTAAACATTAAACTAATTAAACTATCATAATTCTTTTAAAAAAATGGCTATCGACTGTTAGCATGCAGGCATCCATGGAGCCGACGTGAATGGGTTGACGGCAGAAAAAGAACTGGGGAGTGGCTGGGGACCGCCCCTTTATACCACTGGTGGACGACGGAGGCGGTCCCCACCAGGTACTGCTAGCCAAGAATGTTTCTGTGGGGTCCTAGTGCCTGGCGGCATGGTCCTTATGGTGTAGCCTGCTGCAAGAGCTCCCACTCGAATTAAGATCCACATGTTTCTCCTTTTTTTTTTTTCTTTCTTCCCTGATATGGTGGGTAATGGCTGGCCAGAAGCTCTTTTCCATTTTGTTGCCATTACTAGCATCAAGGCTCCCTCTTTTGGATGCTATGTGCTCTTTACTGTGCTCCAAAGATGGCTTGGAAGTCCTATCCACGCCTCTCTGCAGAGATGTCTGTCTATAGTATTTTTCAGTCCCCTATGATGTCAGGGATTGCTGCGAAGGTAAGGAAGCTTTTGATGTGTACTTTCCACCATCAGAGGTAACTCCCTTTAATACAGAACTCATAGTTTTGATAGGAGAACACTGAAGTAACACTGTAGTAGATACCGGGGCAGACAGCAGCTTCCTTTTTGCTAAACCCCCCCCTTTTAAGGACAGAATACTTCACAGAGATCACAATTTTCAAAATCACTGTCAAAACCCAAACAGTTAAAGCAAAGCTTGTGGCAATCTGTCCTTGCCAGGAGCTTTGAGCAGGATTTACACATTTTAAATCTTGTGGGTACAGTCTTTCTTTAGGCCTCTCAGTCGTGTCAATCCGACAGAGAGAAGCCCAATTATTTTGTGGTGGTATACTGGATGAAAAAGTACAACCATTTTAAAAAGAAAGCCAGTGAAGATAAAAAGTTCAATGCAGTTTATTTTAAAAAACCACTAGGCAGAAATACAGGTTACTCACCTGTAACAGGAGTTCTAGGAATGGTATATGTTGTTCATCCACACTCATTGGCAGTATCCTTGCCGCTTTAAATCTTGCCGGAAGGTCTTCAAGCTTGCTCCTCCCACCCACCCGGGTGGTATAACTCTCGGCTCCGCCCCATGACGCCAGATCTGGCCCGCTGGAAGCTCAGGTTGTGCGTCGAAGCCGGGGAGGTCGGGTGGGTCGTGTGGATGAACAACATATACCATTCCTAGAACTCCTGTTACAGGTGGATAACCTGTATTTCTAGGGACATGGATATGTTGTTCATCACACTCGTAACGAACTCCTAGCAGTTCTCCGGGAGGAGGGGCAAGGCAGCACACCCCATATACTTACTTGGGAAGAGACTGGGACCGAGGCCCCAAAACCAGCATCCCGGCGTGACTCAAGGTCGATGTGGTAGTGGGTAATGAAGGTGTTTGCTGACTTCCAGGTAGCAGCCCTGCAGATTTCCTGGATAAGGACGTCCTGGAAGCAGCCACCGTTGCAGCAGTATGGCGGGGTAGAATGAGCTCTTATCCCTCTGGGAGCTCCATGCCCGCTAACTTATAACAGAGATCTATGCAGGAGGTTACCCACCTGCTTATCGTCAGCTTGGCTGCAGGTCTGCCAGATGCGGCTTCAGCGTGGGTGACAAACAGCTGGCGAACCTCTCCCGAATATCAGCAGTGCGCTCCTTATAATAGCGGCGCCTTCTAGGATCAGAGTATGGAGCCTATATCGACCTCCGAGGTGTGATTGGGGTAGAACACCGGCAGAGTCAACACCTGGTTAGGTGAAACTCCGACACCACCTTCGGAAGGAATTTCGGGTGGGGCGCCAGGACAACCTTGTCCCTGTGGAAGACCAGGTAAGGAGACTGATGGAAAGCGCCTGGAGCTCTCCCATCCTTCTGGCTGGCTGATAGCCACCCAAGGCGGTCTTCCACGACAGGTGAGAGAGAGAGCACACCTGTGCATGGGTTGAATAGGCTTGCCCATGAGCTTTGCCAGATACCAGCAGTAGATCCCACGGAGGTGGGGGTTCCGCACTGGAGGAAATGTGATCAAGGCCTTTGAAAAAGCGCCAGACCACCTTCTCCTGCGCCACCGACTGCTTCCCAGCCCGCCCTGGTAAGCAGAGATGGCTGCCAGGTGCACCCTTAGGGTCAGCCGACCCTAAGCCCTTGACTAGAAAGGACCATAAATAGTCCAAGATGCTTGCCATGGAACAGGAGAAAGGGTCCAAGCCCTTGCCCTGACACCAAATGGAAAACCTTTTCCATTTGAAGGCATAGCATTTTTCTGGTCTGAAACTCCTTCACGGGACGCCTCAACTACATTGAGGACCTCGTCGGAAAGACCCAAAGCCTGGAACTCTGGCAGCTCAGGAACCAGGCCGTCAGGTGCAGGGATTGAAGGTCCGGATGGAACACCTTCCCTGATTGACTGAGAGCAGGTCCGGGCGAGCTGGAAGCTGCCCGTGAGTCCTGGAGCTGAGACTGAGGAGATCTGGGTACCAGAACTGGCGAGGCCAGTCTGGGGCTATCAGAATCACCTGCGCCTTGTCCCTCCTGCCTTGAGAAGCACCTTGTGGATCAAGGGAAATGGGGGAAAGGCGTAAAAGAGGCCCGGGGTCCATTGCCTCGAGAAGGCATCCCCCTGCAGCGAGCCCTGCTGAGGGGGGCGGGCATGGAACAGACTCAGCTTCGCGTTCTCCATGGAGGCAAACAGGTCCACCTGAGGTGTGCCCCAAAGGGAGAACAGATACTGTACTACCTCCGGCAGGAGAGACCACTCGTGGGATGCAGCCCCTATCCGGCTCAGGGCATCGGCCAGGGTGTTGGAGGCTCCTGCCACGTGAATGGCTAGGAGATCGCCTCCAGGCTGCGCACAGTGACCAAATGCGGAGAGCTTCCTTGCATAGAAGCATGGAGCAGCGTCCGCCCTGGCGGTTTAGATAGTACATGGTCGTGGTATTGTCCGTCTGGACTCGGACCACTTGACCCCGGAGGAACGGAGCAAAGGCGGTGAGAGCTAGGCGGACCGCTCGGAGCTCCAGCAGGTTGATGTGGCATCGGGACTCCCGCGGGGACCAGAGGCCATGAGCCCGGTGTTCCCCCAGATGGGCACCCCAACCCATCAGAGAGGCATCGGTCGACAGAGAGACCGTCGGCTCGGGCGACGAACGGGATGCCCTCCTGCAAATGATCTGGAACGGTCCACCACTGGAGAGCATTCCACATCCCCTGTGTCACCGACACAAGCTGGTCCAAGGGATCGCAGCGTTGTGACCACTGGCTGGCCAGTCCCCACTGAAGGGGACGCATGTTCCAGCGGGCCCAACGGACCACGCTGGTACAGGCCGCCATGAGACCCAGGAGGCGCAGGAAGTCCCGGGCAGGGCGCAATTGCCCAACCAGAAATGATCGGGCAAAGGAGGAAAGAACCTCGGCCCTGTCCGCCGGGAGCCGCGCTCTGGCTCGAAGAGAGTCGAGCTACGCCCCGATGAATAAAATCACCTGCTTCGGCTCGAGTTCCGACTTGGCCTCGTTGATAAGGAGGCCCAGTTGAGAGCAGACCTGAGGCCAGATCTCTGGACCACTCCGCCTCCTTCCTGGAGGAGCTGCTATCAGCCAGTCGTCCAGGTAAGGGTACACCGGACCCTCGGCCCCCAGGGAATGCTGTCACCACTGCCATGCATTTGGTGAAGACCCTGGGAGCTGGAGACAAGCCGAAGGGCATGGCTGGAACTCGAAGAGGGATCCTTCGCTCGAGCGAAGGAATCTCTGGTGGAGACAGGACGGATAGGGACGTGAAAAAGCGCGTCCTGCAAGTCAGAGAGCAGAACCACGCGCGTTCAAGGATGGTATAATCTGAGCCAGAGGACCATCCTGAAGGTTCGAGACCTTAGGAACTTGTTTAGGTCGTGTAGGTCGAGAATGGGGCGCCAGCCCCCCGTCCGTTTCGGAACCAGGAAGTACCTGGACACAAACCCTGGGTCTGAAGGAGGGTCCACCACCTCTCTTACCACCTCCTTCTGGAGGAGGAGAGTGATGTCGGCTCGACGAGCCGCCAGTGAGGCTGGGGATCCCGAAGCCCCCCGAGGGGCGACGGCTCTGAAGGGTGGTGCCTGCTCGAATTCAGAGGCAGGCCTCTTCCACCACCTCCAAGACCCACCTGTCCGTGGTAACAGCGGACCAAGCGGGCAGTGCGGGCCGTCCCCGAGGACCCAGGAAGCAGGTGACGGGATGGGGCGACACCCTCAGCCCGTCACTGGGCGAAGCTTGGAGGAGGACCGCCGAGGGACCTCCTGGGCCTTTCCTCCTGCCTCCTGTTAGAGAGCCGGCGGGTTTGGGATGCCAAGGCCGGGCCTGCTGGCCTGGCGTTACTGGGCGGGCGCGCCGGGGCACAGGGACGAAGGAGCTTAGGCTGTGGTTTGCGGCCTTTGTCCTTCTGGCCGGAAGAGACCGAGTCCAAGGTGGCATTGGACTTCTCGATCCTCTGCAGGTGACCTTCCACCCCAGGGCAGAGGTCAGTCCCAAAAAGGAACATCCGCCAACTTGTGCTGGGTATCCGAGTAAAGGTGGATATCCTCAGCCAAGCCATCGGCCGCATAGCCACTGCGGCCGCCACCGATCTGGCACATGAGTCCCCTACATCCAAAGCAGTCTGGAGCTGCTGTTTGGCCACTGCCTGCCTGGTCCCGCACCTGCTTAACGTAGTCTGCAGATCGGCCGGAAGATGAGGGATGACCTCATCCAGGGGCCCAACAGGGCATGAGAAAAATGTGCCATGAGGCGGCCGAACTGGCCTGACGAAGGCGAGAGAGGGGCCTTAGCGTAGACTTTAAGCCCGACATAGTCCAATTTCTTGGACTCCTTGTCAGGAGGTTTGTCCACATCCCTGGCGTTGCCGGCTACCGAAAACGCTGTCGGTAACCAACCCCTCAGCAGAGGGTGTTCCAAAACCGGACAAGGAACCGGTGGGACACGATACTTTCCTGGCCATCCTGGCCAAGGCGCAGGGCAGGAAGCAGGCGCCGCCAAAGTTCCAGTGCCGGACCCACTATGGCCTCGGCCACCGGAAAGGCCTCCGTCGGAGAATCCCCTCGGTCCAGAATCTCCGTGAGGGGATACCTGGCCCGTTTGGAAACGGGTTCGAGCTCCATCCCGGTAGACTCCGAGATGAGCCGAAGCAGTCCTAGGAAGGACGACGGGCTATCGTCCATTGGCTGACCTCCTGAAGACTCCAAGTCCAGTCGCTTGGAGAAGAAGGAGGAATCGTCTTCGGACTCGGAAGAGTCCTCAAAGAGCTGCCTCTGGCCTGAGCCACCCTTCACCTGCCGAGGTCGGTCGGGAGTGAGGGTAACTGACAGCCGATGGGGTAAACCCTTAGCCGACCGAGAATCCTTGGTCGGAGCCCCAATTGGTGGCTGTGGAGGCGGAGGTTCCACCGGAATCGGTGGAGCAGCTGGTTTGGCCGAACAACCGGCCTGGGTGTAGCTCCTCGACAAGTCGAGGGTTGTGTGCGCCCGTTCGGTGACAGCCACTTAATGGCGGGAAGGCGCGGAGTCGGCTTATTCCCGGCCAGGAGGCTGTTGCAACATAAGGTCCTCGTACCGTCGGCGTAATTACGCCGGAAGCCTCCCTCATCCGAGGAGGAGGGCGAGAGACGGCGGCGCCCGCTTACAGCAGTGCGAGACCGACCGCCTATGACGGTGGGAACGGCTGGACCGCAAGAGGTCCGAGACCAGACCGAGAGTCCCGAATTCCGGGCGGTGCGAGGAGGTGTCGCCAGAACCGCACTCCTTCGCCCGGAAGGTCCATCCAGGGCCCCGGAACCGGAGGCACAGGCGAGCCACGGATCCTCAACTCCTCCCGGGGCAGGAGAGGGAATCTCGGCTGCTAAAGGCGACAGCCCGTCCAATGGGTGAAAAATCTGAAGCTTCATCAGTGGAGTCTCGGTCAACTGACCTGGCGGGGACACCGTGAGGGCCAGTGGCGAAGCCGGCTTGATGGGCAAGCCGGCCCAGTCGGCCGGCCGAGAGGGACCTTCCGCTCCCAAAGAGCGTCGGCAGGAGGACTTACCTTGTCCCTCTTTTGGACCGAGAAAAAGGTCCAGCAGGCGAGCCCTTCTCCTTTAGTGGAGAGGGACAGACAAAGCTCCTTAAAGGAAGCCCGTGTAGGAAGAACCCAGAGGCGGGATAAATGCAGCGGCCGAGAGAATCGTCGCGCCGCCTCCTCTTGAGGCGACCATCCGCTCGAGGCTGATCCGCCGAGCCACGCCCGCCCGCGGACACGCCAACGGGCCTCCTTGGACTTCACCGGAGGAAGCGCTTCTCGGGGACGGCCCAGTTGCAATCGGGCAGCACGGTCTTCGAGGGACGAGGGCCGGAAAGATGAGCACAGGTCGCAAGCCCGCGGGTCGTGCTCAAGGCCTAAGCAGTAGACACATCGTGAGTGTGGATCCGTCGAGACATCTTCTGCCCGCATGGGCATCTCGAAATCCGAGTCGATTTGGTCCATCGAGCCGCGAGGGATCAAGACTGAAGTCTTTTGCAAAATATTATTTTTAAATCCGCAAACGGAGAAATAGGAACCAGTCGCAAACGCAGAGCGTTAAGGAGGGAACCTGAGCTTCCAAGCGGTAAGGAAGATCTGGCGTCATGGGGCGGAGCCGAGAGTTATACCACCCGGGTGGGTGGGAGGAGCAAGCTTGAAGACCTTCCGGCAAGATTTAAAGCGGCAAGGATACTGCCAATGAGTGTGGATGAACAACATATCCATGTCCCTAGAACTGCCGTTTCCTCAATTCCTGTAACTGTTTGAGATCCAAGAAAATACAGCTAAATTTAGTTAAAACAAAAATATAGCTAAACATATGCAGAGTATTGAATAAACAACTTTTTATTTTTTTTTAAATTACTCACCACAGTAATGCTGTTTCTTCTTCGGGGATCATTCATTATGTTTACATTTCATGCAGTCATTTCGGCTGAAAGTGACGCCCTGGAGATAGAACCTATGCAGATTTAATAATTTGGAATGTACGTCAAAACTCTGCATCCATGCACCACTTTGGCCATTGCTCAGATCTGTTTCCAAGCCAGAGTGGAGCAGCAACTAGCTGAGGATCTGGTTCTAAGGAATGCCACTGATGGACTTCCTGAGCAACTCCGTGAAGGAAGGATCCTCCGGAGGAGACTCCGGAGGAGTCCTCGGCCGGGGCTTGGACGGAGAGCGTGGCTCGTCGTCTTTCTCGGAACATCCACCGGAAGCGTCCGAGGAGTCCGAGAAAGAAGGGGAGGAAGAGTCTGAAGCAGAGTAAGACTCCCTAACCCGTCTAGGGGGAGGAACAGTTTCCTTGGGAGGGATCCCAGAACGCGTGTCCTGCCCCTCTCTGGATCCCGAGGGCAAAACCCGGGAATCCGGAGGAGGAGAGGAGTGCCGTCTAGAGGCGTGCGGGGAGCCGGGGTGGCACTGTCGCTGTAAGACGCTCTCACTTCCTTGGTGAGCTGAGCCTGGCCTCAGCCCACCAAGAGGCAAGAGTCTCCTGAAGATCCACCGGCGGCCTAGGGGGCGGTGGAGGAGGAGGGGGATAGTTGTATGGAGGAAATCCGTAGGGGGAGTATCCATAACCCGGCTGCGGGTATCCCGGAGTCGGGTACTGTGGCGTCGGATACTGCGGCAAAGGAGTCGGCACTGGGTACGGCGGCGCAGGATACTGCAGACCTGGGAAAACCGCCGTCAGATACGACGGTGGATACCCAGGCACTGGAGGAGCTGCAGGAGCAGATGGCCCAGCCAGGTACTCCACGGGCGGATCAGCCGGGATAGGCCCATGGGCCCGAAGGAAGAGGAAAATCCCCCGCCGGCGGAGGGGCCGGTGTCGGAGGAGCTGGCGTCAGGGGAACCGGTGTCAGATCCGGTTCTTCAGGAACAGGATCGGACGGTAGCCCAGGGTCGAGTCTCATCCGGGGGCCGGAGGTGAAAATCCCGGGGTCAGGCAGGGGGACTGGGGCTCCCTGGCGGCAGCGAAGGCTGTGGGGAGCCTGGGCGACAGAAACAGCAGGTTCCGCCCGTGAGCTTAGAGGCCCGGCGCACGCGTCGGAGGAGCCGGCGTGTGGCTTATGGGCAGAGTCGCGGCGGACACCAGAGGAGCCGGCGTCCGGCTGGGGTCCCTCGCCGGAGGCGGGCCAAGGATGAGGAGCGGTCGAGAGACACTCGGCGCCGCCCCGAAGGGTCGAGCATCTTAGAGGCCTTCTCCCGGCATCGTCGGAGGAGCCGGCGTCCGGCAAGGAGGTGCCCACAGGCCTGTGCGGCGGGGCACTGGGGCTGGGGTCTCCTGTTGCCCGGAGGCGCTCGGCAGACCCGAGCCAGAGCCCGTCAGGCGGGCCGGCGCCTCCTCAAAGCCGTGGAGGCTGTCGTGAGCGATCCCCGGAGGGATGTTACCTGCCCGCGACTCCGGCGGAGTCGCGAAGTGAAACCTTCTCCGGTGCCTTTCCTTGTCCCACTTCTTGTGCCCTTCAGGGAGGTCGATGCCTGCCGAAGTTTTCTCAGCTCTTTCTCCATCGCAGACGACTTCTTTTTGAGGAGATGGGCTTCGAAGGACTGCTGGCGTCGTCTTTGGGTGGCCGCGTTGAACCGGAGGCAGTGCGGACACTTGTCGACTGCGTGGTCGGGGCCTAGGCAGAAGAGGCAGAGGGAGTGACCGTCTTTGTGAAGCAGTTGGGTGCCGCACGAGTCGCACTTATTCTTTGAAGGGGACGACACATACCGATGTTCACCTGACGAAACAGGAATAAAATTCTGAAACTATTTGGAAAAAAACCGACGAAGTAACAGGACTGAGCGATAAGAACTTAACCGCAAGGTGCTGCATGAGCCGACGGCGGAAAAGAACTGGAAGGCGGGCGATCGGGACCACCTTTATACGGCGTCGTATGCGCCGGTCCACCTAACGTGGAAGCGGCCCGCCAGGGACTGCTAGCTAGAAATTTTTCCGTGGAGTCCTGCCGCCAGCCGGCGTCAGTCCTATATGTAATTACCTACTGCAAGAGCCCTCTCGAAGTAAGATCTGCCGTTTCCTCAATTCCTGGAACTGTTTGAGATCCAAGAAAATACAGCTAAATTTAGTTAAAACAAAAATATAGCTAAACATATGCAGAGTATTGAATATACAACTTTATTTTTTTTTAAATTACTCACCACAGTAATGCTGTTTCTTCTTCGGGGATCATTCATTATGTTTACATTTCATGCAGTCATTTCGGCTGAAAGTGACGCCCTGGAGACAGAACCTATGCAGATTTAATAATTTGGAATGTACGTCAAAACTCTGCATCCATGCAACACTTTGGCCATTGCTCAGATCTGTTTCCAAGCCAGAGTGGAGCAGCAACTAGTGAAACTAGCTAAAAGGCTACCAAATTGTTTTTTAGAAATATTTCATGGACTATTTAAAACACCAAACAAACTGAAGCAGACTTGTGAAATTTTACCATATAAACAACAACAAGCAGCTTACAACTGCAGGAAGTGCAACAGTATGCTCAAGTAGCCACAACAAAAAAAGGAACAGATTCTTGTGTGAACCTGTTTCAGGTTCTGGAAGGGAGGCAGGGTTAGGGAGTGCAAATATAGCGAGTGATCCCTTAAGAAGAAACAACATAACGGTGAGTAATGTTTTTCTTGTAACCCCAGGAATCACTCAATGTTTACACCTTATGCAGAGTCAGCAGCAGTACCTTGGGAGGCTGGGTACAGACTCTAGTTAGGAAAAAGTTTCTGCAAGACAGCAGTTCCAAAGCTGGCATCCCTTCTGGATTTTATGTCCAAACAGCAGTGCTCTGTGAAGGTGTGTACTGTTTTCCCGGTAGCTGCTTTGCAAATGTCTAGCAACGGTGTGCCCCTTGAGGATGCCACACAGGCAGCGGTACCCGTTCTGAAATGTGTCCTTAAGCCTCTTGGTGGCATGTTTCCAGCGTTTTCATAGCAGAACTAAACGCAAGAGACTACCTAATGAGAGACAGGTCTCTGTAGCTGGTGTGCCTTTGCCAGCCTCACCACAGGTAACAAAACACTGGGTATTGTGGGACCTGACATCTTTTGTCCAGTCCATGTAGATGGTCAGGATACGCTTTAGGGCCAGGCTATGCAACTTTTCCTCACCTGGACTGGAATGCTCTGGATAGAGAACAGGGAGCATCACTGATTCACGGGGAGTTCAGATATCACATTAGGAAGGAAGTTTCTGTTGATTCGAAGAACTACTTTATCCCTGTGTGGGATTATGTAATTTGGCTCTGTGCAAAGGGTTTGCAATTCACTTACCCTCCTAGCAGAGATTATTGCAACCAGGAATATAGTTCTCTGCATGATATACTTTGGGTCAGCAGTTTCCTAGCGGCTCAAAGGGAACCTCCGTAAGCTGGGCAAGGCATATGTTGAGGTTGCACGGTGGGACAGGGTCCCTCACTAGTGGGTACAAGTGGCTTAGTCCTTTGAAAAAAACCTTTTGAAAGTGGGTTGTGAGGCCAAAGACTTTCCTTTGCCAGCTGATAAATGTGCTGATACTACTGCTAAATGCACCTTTAATGCTGAAGGACGAAGGCCTAATGACTGTATGTATACTAGGTGCTGCAGAATTAAAGGCAACAATGCCTCTATTCGGTTTATTTTTCCTGAGGGCACAACAGTAAGAAAATACAGGTTACTCACCTGTAACAGGAGTTCTAGGAGTGGTATGTGTTGTTCATCCACACTGTCTGGTAGGTACCTTGCCGCTTTAAGATGGGCCGGAAAGTCTTCCAAACTGGCTCCTCCCATCCTCCCAGGTGCTGAAACTCTCGGCTCCACCCCATGACACCAGATCTAGCCCGCTGGAAGCCAGGTTGTGCACCGAAGCCTAGGAGGTCGGGTGGGTCCCTGTGGATGAACAACATATACCACTCCTAGAACTCCTGTTACAGGTGAGTAAGCTGTATTTCTAGAGGCGTGGATATGTTCTATCCACACTGTCTGGCGGACTCCTACCAGTTCTCCGGGAGGAGGGAGGCAAGGCGCACACCCCCTACTTAGTCCAAAACCAGCATCCCGGCGTGACTAAAGGTCGACGTAATGGGAAATGAAGGTGTGTGCTTTAATGGACAGGGACGTCCCTAGAAGCAGCCACCAACGCAGAGGTATGATGGGTGGAAAAAGCCCTAAGCCCTACGGGAGACTCCCTACCCGCCAGCCCATAGCAGAGACCAATGCAGGAAGTGATCCACCTGCCAATCGTCCGCTTTGCTGCAGGTCTTCCAAGTGCGGCTTCAGCGTAGGTCACAAACAGCTGGCGAACCTCTCCTCGAACTTCCGCCGTACACTCTTTGTAGTAAGCAAGCGCTCTTCTCAGGTCCAAAGTATGGAGCCTGTACTCAGCCTCCGGGGTGTGACTGGGGTAGAACACTAACAGTCAACACCTGGTTCAGGTGAAACTCCGACACATGAAAATTATGTACCTACCGTAATTATGATCTTTCTGTGTATCTTCACCATTCATCACATATGGGTACTGGCCGGAGATCAGGACCCCGCGGGAGCTTTTTTTCTTTTTTTTAAAAAGGGGTAGGCGGAGCCGACACAGCATCGGCCCGCCCTCGAGGCCGGCGTGCTGCGTGGCGCCGAGGATCTGGCCGTTAGGCTGTGTCGACCCGCCTGCCTACCAGTTCTGAGTCGCTGGAGAGGCAGAGAGGAGGATGGAGGGTGGGACAAGAGAGTCCAAGGACAGAAAAGGAAGGCAAACTGAACTAAAAGGAGAAATAACGACTGAGAGGACAGCGAAGAAGAGAGGAGACTAAGGGGATTGGGTAGGGGCCCCAATCTCTGGAAGCGGAAGAAGGGAGGGGAGAAATTTAGGAGATAGTGAGAAGTAACAAGGTATCCGAGACCCTTGTCCGTCACCAGATTATATAGGAACTGCAAGGAGTAGCAAAGCTCTCTGCCAGAATTCAAGGCACAGAATAACTGGCAAATACCCCAGAAGCAGAGTCGGCTATTCTGGAGAAGGACAGTGTACAGGGACTTAATACTCTCTCAGGAAAGATGTTTGGTGAAAAAAAGAGAAAACATTTTTTTTTTTTTTTTTAAACAGTGTGATGGAAATCAGAAAGAGAACAGGAGGAGGGCAACCACCAACTCCCACCCCAGCGGGGTGGAGACATACTGCAATGAGAGAAGGTGCCACTCAAGCTGTACTCCTTAGAGAATACCCCCTGTGTGTCCCTTTACCCTGCTCTAAAGAGGGGGAGCACATAGGGAGGGGATCCAGAGACTGAGGCCCCAGGGGATGGTGGGCGGGATTGTGATGAATGGTGAAGATACACAGAAAGATCATAATTATGGTAGGTAACGTAATTTTCATATCTTATCTGTGTCAATCTTCACCATTCATCACATATGAGAATGCTCAAGCCCCCCAAAGGGGACTGATTCATTACACCTTAAGGGACAGAGTCCCTTAGCCCTCAGTGGGTGACACACTAAGGGGGGGGGACCTTCCGGGCCTGAGGAGGCCCAAGAGTGGAGAGAGCGAGACGGGTCCCCGGAGGGGGAAGGAAGTTGCCCCAACAAACGCTGTCTTGCCCTACGGGAAAAGAGGTAGGTTCCCTGGTGGGCGGAGCAAATCTCCCCACGCCGGGCCAAGGGTGACAACCGGGAAAGATGAAGCCACGCCGACCTCCTAGTGCAGATCGCTGTCCCTACGACCCTGGTAGCTACCTCGCTGGCGTCACAAGATGCCCTCGCTTGGTGCCTTGCTAGCTCCAGGCTACGTGCAGAGAGCGCGATGGCTTGTCTGGTTTGCTCCGAGTCAGGCAAAGCAACTAGGATCTGACCTAGCGTGGACCACAAGAACCTGTTGTAGGCTGCATAGTGGGCCTGGTGAGCAGAAATGGAGAGAAGCAACAATGCCGAGTAGAAGGTCCTCCTGCCCCAGAAATCAAAATCCGAGGAGTCTTGATCTGGGGGCCGGTCACGGTGGAGGGCGCGAAGCCCATCAGGGGTATCCAGGTGCGTCAGGCCGGACTGCGGATGAGGCATAGAACCTGGAGACTCTGGGGGAGCGCAATACCGCTGGCTGAGGTCCCTAGGGGCAGGAACTCTGGAGAAGGGCCTCTGCCAGAAGCAAGGGCGCCTCGAAGGGACAGGCCAGGCGGCACCACAAGGGGGCCCACAAAATCGCCTAGAGGCGTGCACCGCATGCTCAGGATTGCTAACAGACAGGGGCGAAGGTGAAGGTCCTCCATCATCCTCACGAGGAAGCGCTGGTACTCAGAGATCAGCGGCTGGGGAGATATGGACAGATGGTTCCTCTCCCCCAGAAGAGGGGGATGAGGAGCTGGAGGTCACCATGCGTTCTGAGGGTGGCTGCATGGGGAGGTTGGAAAACCTGGCTGTCCATGGCCCTAACGTAGGCAGGGAACCGAGCAGCCACCGCTCTGAACTGCTCCCAGGTGAGAGGGCTGCTAGGACCAAGAATGCCTGGGAGCGCTGGAGAATGCGGCAGAGGGATGGGGCAGAGCCGAGAAAAGAAGTCGGCTGACCTCCGCCAGGGCTAGAGCGCGGACCATGAGCACCCGAGGAGGGTGCCCCAGAAGACTCCACAGCCGACAGCTGTACAATCACGTTGGTACTGCCTAGGCTGCGCCCAGAAGAATCCCCCCAGTGAGGTGACCGGGCCAGTAAAAGTCCAGAAGGACGGTCCCCTGCCTCAAAAGAATGGGACCCCCCTCAAGGAACCAGAAGGGGAAGGGTGGGAGTCAGCACTTCGGCTTCGTCCAGGGCCCGGGTGGACCCCAGAGAAATGCCGGCGCGCCGACCCCACACCCCTCGACCCCTCAGAGTCCGAGAGGGTCCTCCTCCTCGAGAGGGCCAGCCTAGGTAGCTGGCAGCTCTGGGCTGCCCCCGAAGGGGAGACTCAGGGCGCAGCACCCTCCCCTCCTGTAGACTTCTCGATGGGCCCCAAAGTTGGGCGATCAAGACACACTACTGGAGGGGGTACCACCACCGAAGGGTCGAGGAAACCCCCAAGGCCAGGTTGCAGAGCAATGGTGTACGCACACCACTGCTTGCTGGTCAGGACCACTGACCTAACCTCAGGGACTACCTGATGCTCCTCAGCAGGGGGCCGACTACGACTCGTCGACGAGACCACTGGGTCGCCCTCCTCTGCAGACAATCCCGAAAGGTGTGACTGTGCGTCTGACTCTGAGCCCGACTCCGAGGAGGTAGAGTCTGAGGCTCTGAGCCAAACAGTAGGAGGGCGAGTGAAACCGACCTTGTCAAAGGGCCCGGCAGCTAAAGCAGTGGCAGAGGTAGCCCCCAAGCCCTCCGCAACCCCGTGGGCGGGGCTCACAGAAGGTGCCAGGGCAGCTCGGGCCAAAGGTCCAGAGCCAGGGCCAGCTGCGGTGCCGTCAAGTCCGCTAGCACCGGGGGCGGTACCAGGGACAGAGGCAGCACCGACGCGGCACCCTCGGAACAGCCCGCGGCACGCCATGGTTCGCAGGTGCCTCGGCGCCGCGAGCGGCACCGAGGACCGGCGGTGCCGACAGCCCCGAGAGAACCCACGGTGCCAAGGACGGCACCGACCGCCGAAGGCTCCACGGCGCCGAACTGCGCAGGCACAGCGCCGTGCTCAACCTCGGCGCCGAGGCGAGACACAGCAAAAGACGACGCTGGGTCTTGTCCCACGGCATTGCGAGCAGCGTCGTCGCACAGAGCCCATGGCGCCGAGCGACGAGTCAGCGCCGATGACTGCGCCGAAGGCTCCCATGGTACTGACCAAAGCGGCGTCGACCAGGCATTCCGACACTGCGGGAGCAACACCGGGGAGCTCTTCACCTCAAGGGGCGACCGCCGTGGGCGGGCGCTCCCACCCGCCTCCCGGAGGAAGCGGGATGGGCCTCCTGTGCCGCGTGGAGGTGCCTCGGCAATGGCCAGGCTACAAGTAGCCGAGGCTCCCTCCTCCTCGGTCCGTACAGAACTGGGAGGGGACCCGGAGGAAAGGCCGAGAGAGCGCAGCTTAGCCCAACGAGTGCAAACCCTACCCCTGAAAGTCGGCGGAGCTCGCCCCACTTTCCATGCGTGCTGTTCGAGGACACGGCGGTCCATGGAGAAGCAGGCGTCGCACGAATCCATGTCGTGAAGCGGGCCAAGACATGCGAGACACTGGTCATGCTGGTCGGTAACGGAGTATTTGCGGCCGCACGGGCACCGACGCATAGAGGGCCGACCCGCCTTAGAAAACTTCTTGCCCTCCGACTGAGACATGACCTACGGAAAAAACACCAAAACAGACTCGACGCCGCAATACTTCAAATAAAAGGAAGATCTTACCAGCGGCCGGTGGAGGCACAGAACAGAACTAGCAGGTAACCGACGGACTGTCGAGCGAAAGGCTGAAAGGCCTAAAATTTTCTTCAGTTAGCTTCCACGAGGCGACTTTGACGGCGGGACGAAGAACTGGTAGGCAGGCGGAGTTTACATAGCCTAACGGCCAATCCTCTAACGCCACGCAGTATGTCAGTTTGAGGGCGGGCGCCGATGCTGTGCTGCCCGCTTACCCCCTTTTTAAAAAAAAAAAATAAAAATAAGCTCCCGTGGGGTCCTGATCTCTGGCCAGTACCCATATGTGATGAATGGTAAAGATTGACACAGATAAGATCACCTTCGGGAGAAATTTCGGGTGGAGACGCAGGACAATCTTGTCCCTGTAGAAAACCAGGTAGGGAGCTTCAATAGAAAGCACCTGGAGCTCCCCAATCCTTCAGGCTGACGTGATAGCGACCAAGGAGGAGGTCTTCCACGACAGGTGAGAGACGTCACATCTGTGCATCGGTTCGAATGGCTTGCCCATGAGCTTGGCCAGTATCAGCAGTAAATCCCAAGGAGGTGGTGGTTCCTGCACAGGAGGGGATATGTGATCAAGGCCCTTGAAAAAGCACCAGCCCACCTTCTCCTGCGCCACCGACTGCTTGTTGGCCCGCATCCGGTAGGCAGAGATGGTTCCCAGGTGCACCTTGAGGGTTGTCGACCGAAGCCCCTGCTGGGAAAGGGACCACAGATAGTCCAGAATGCTAGCCAGCGGACAGGATGAGGGGTCCAACCCCTTGTCCTGACACTAAATGGAAAATCTCTTCCACTTGAAGGCATAGCATTTTCTGGTCAACTCCTTGCGGGACGCCTCAATGACGCTGAGGACTTCGTTGGAAAGACCCAAAGCCTGGAACTCTAGCCACTCAGGAACCAGCCTGTTGGGTGCGGGGATTGAAGGTCCGGATGGAGAACCTTCCCCTCGTTGACAGAGAGCAGGTCCGGGTGGGCTGGAAGCCACCTCAGGAGCCTGGAGCTGAGGCTGAGGAGAACTGGATACCACAACTGGCAAGGCCAGTCTGGGGCTACCAGGATCACCTGCGCCTTGTCCCTCCTGATCTTGAGGAGCACCTTGTGGATCAAGGGCAGAGGAGGGAAGGTGTAGAAGAGGCCCGGGGTCCACGACCTGGAGAAGGCATCCCCCTGCAGCGAGCCCTGGTGAGGGGGGCGGGCATGGTACAGCCTTAGCTTGGTGTTCTCCCTGGAGGCGAACAGGTCCACCTGAGGTGTGACCCAGTGGGAGAATAGGTCTTGTACTATCTCCTGCAGGACAGACCACTCGTGAGATGCACTGCCTATCCAGCTGAGGGCATCGGCCAGACTGTTCGAGGCTCCTGCCACTTGAATGGCTCGGAGATCCGCCTCCAGGCTGAACATGAGAGACCAAATGCCAAGAGCTTCCTTGCACAGAGGCAAGGAGTGCGTCCCGCCCTGTCTGTTGAGATAGTACAAGGCCATGCTGTTGTCCGTATGGACCTGGACCACTTGACCCTGAACAAACGGAGCGAAGGCGGTCAGGGCTAACCAGACCACTCAGAGCTCCAGCAGGTTGATGTGGCATCGGAACTCATGAGGGGACCAGAGTCCGTGGGCTCTGTGCTCCTCCAGATGGGCATCCCAACCCACCAGGGAGGTGCTGGTCGTCAGGATGACAGTCGGCTCAAGGTGGACGAACGGGATTCCCTCCCGTAGATGAGCTGGGATGAGCCACCACTGCGGGCCGTCCTACATCTCCTGGGACAGAGAGACTGGCTAGTCTAGATGACCAGAGTGCTGAAACCACTGGCGGGCCAACCCCCACTGCAGGGGGTGCATATACCAGCGGGCCCAACGGACCACGCTGGTGCAAGCCGCCATGAGACCCAGAAGGTGCAGAAGTCTCGGGGCAGGGCGCAATTGCCCAACCAGAAATGAATGGGCAAAGGAGGACAGGACCTCAGCCCTGTCCACCGGGAGCCAGGCTCTGGCTCAGAGAGAGTCAAGCTCTGCCCTGATGAATTGAATCACCTGCGAGGGCATGAGTTCAGACTTGGCCTCGTTGATGAGGAGGCAGAGTTGAGAGCAATCCTGGAGGGCCAGATCTCTGGACTGCTCGACCTCCAACCTGGAGGGACCTGCTATCAGCCAGTTATCCAGGTAAGGGTAGACCCGGATCCCTTGGCACCGCAGAAATGCTGCCACCACTGCGATGCATTTGGTGAAGACCCTGGGAACTTATGAGAGGCCGAAGGTCATGGCCCGGAACTTGTAGAGGGTTCCCTCTGCCCGAAAGCGGAGGAAACGCTGATGAGACGAACGGATTGGGACATGAAAGAACACGTCCTGGAGGTCCAGGGAGAAGAACCATATGCCCCACTCCAGGGATGGTATTATCTGAGCCAGTGTTCCCATCCGAAAGGTGAACGACCTTAGGAACTTGTTCAGGTTGTGCAGATTGAGAATGGGGTGCCAGCCCCCCCCCCCGTCCATTTTGGAACCAGGAAGTAACTGGAAACAAACCATGGGCACGGAGAAGGATCTGCAATGTTGCTGACTACCCCCTTGTGGAGGAGCTGGTCGATGTCATCTCGGAGAGACGACTGTGAGGCTGCGGACCTGGTAGCTCCCCGCGGGGTGTGGGCTCGAAAGGGAGGGACCTGCTCGAACTCCAGAGGCAGGCCCCTGCCGACAACTTCCAGCACCCAGCGGTCTGTGGTGACAGCGGACCAGGCAGAAAGGAAGTGGCTGAGCTGGCCCCCTATGGGGGGGACCCAGGGGAGGCGAGACGAGGTTGGGGTCACTGGGCAGACTTGGAGGAGGAGGGACCAGCCGAGGAGCCGCCGGGGCCCTTACCCCCGGGCTTCCTGACCGAGGAAGCGACGGACTTGGTTCTAGGGTGCCAAGTTTGAACCTGCTGCTGGGCAGGTCTTGCCGCAAGGGCAGAGGGACGAAAGGGCTTATGCTGCTGATGGTGGCCTTTGTCCTTCTGTGCAGATGTGACCGCATTTAGGGTGGCACTGGACTTTTCAATGCGTTGGAGGTGGCTCTCCACACCGGGCCCAAACAGGTTGGTGCCCAGAAAGGGAACATCTGCGAGCTTGTGTTGGGTGTCTGCCATGAAGGTCGAGATCCGCAACCAAGCCCTGCAGCACATGGCCAGTGGGGCCACTACCGAACGGGCACAAGAGTCTCCAATGTCCAGAGCCGTATGGAGCTGCTGCTTTGCCACTGCTTCTCCCCGATCCTGGACCTGCTTGACCATGGTCTGGAGGTCGGCCGGAAGATGAGGGAGGACCTCATCCAGGGAGCCCAACAGGGGCGTGAGAGAAGTGTGCCATCATAACAGCCGAGCTGGCCTGGCGAAGGCCCAAAGAGGCGGCAGCGTACACCCCCCCCACCCCAAGTCATCCAATGTCTTGGACTCCTTATCTGGAGGCTTGTCCACGTCCCTTGTGTTGCCTGAGCGCCTGAAGACAAAATCTGCCATCAACCCCTCGGCCGAGGGGTGCTCCGAGAAGCCGGAGAGAGAGCCAGTAGGGACCGCGTTCTTGCTGGCCATACTGGCTGATGGTGCTGGGCAGGAGGCTGGGCACTGCCAGAGTTCTAACGCCAGGCCCACAATGGCCTCGGTTACGGGGTAGGCCTCCGTGGGGAATCCCCCTTATCCAGAATCTCCGTAAGGGGATATCTTGTCCATTTCTGCATGGGTTCGAGCTGCATCCCGGTGGACTCTGAGATGAGCTGAAGGATACCGAGGAATGAGGTGGGGCTCTCGTCCACAGAAAGACCTCCCGAGGATTCCAGGTTGACTGGACGGGAATGTAACGAGGAGTCTTCGGACTCCGAAGAGTCCACGTACAGCTGGTGACCACCTGAGCCACTCTCCACTCGCCGAGGGTGATCAAGGGTGAGAGTGACTGAAATCCAATGGGAGAAACCTTGAGTCGACAGAGAATCCTTGGTCGGTGTCCCATTCTTCAGCTGGGGAGGCGGTGGTTCTATGACAATGGGCGGGGCAGCCGGTTTTGGCTGAGCCATCAGTGTCGGGACTGGGGAACCGGTGGTGGGAGTTGGCTTCGACCATTTGGGCGACAGTCACTTAATTGCCAGTGTGGAAGCTGGCGTCGGCTTGCTGCTGGCCAAAAGGAGCTGTTGCCACATTAGATACTCACAGCACCGACGCAACTTGCACCGGAGCTTCTTCTCAGCAGAACAGGATGAGGAAGAAGCGCGGCAGCGCTGCTTTCCACGATGTCAGGACAGAGACCGCCAATGTTGGCAGGATTTCCCCGAAGCCGAGGAGGACAGAGACCATCGGTAGTGCCGGCGGCGGGCTGAGGAAGTAGCGGGTAACCCACTGCTCCTCTGGTTCAGGGTTCTGGGCTGGGGACTTTGGCTCAATGGTCTGAGACAAATCCTCGGAAGGCACTGGAAGCACCAATGTCAGAGAGACAGAGAGTTGTCGGCCTCCTCGGTCGACAACCTGTCGGTGGGCTCAAGAAAAATCTCGGCTGTGTCGACAGGCATCTCAGCCAACTGGTCTGATGGGGACTTTGTGAAACCAGTGGCCTGGGCCACAACATTGACCTAAGTCAAGAGCAGATGGTTCAGAGAACGAGATCTCTCCTGCTCCCAAGAGCGTCGACGGTGGGTCTTACCCTTTTTCGGGTCCTTCCTCCGGGACCATGGGGTGTGAGACTCAGAAGGACCCTCCCCTCTAGTCGAGAGGGACTGGCACAGCTCCTGAAAGGAAGCCATGTAAGTAGAGCCCAGCTGGAATGAAATAAAGGCCGAAGAGGAGCTCACCGCGGCCTGGGCCGTCTCCTCCTCGAGGACCGTGAGCTGTTCAAGCTGTTCCAGTTGTTCCGCAGAGCCTGCCGCCGCGGATACCACTCAACGGGCCTCCTTGATTTGACTGGCGGGTACTGTTTCTCCGGTCGCCCCAGCTGGAGTTGGGCAGCGCGGTCTTCGAGCACTGACGAAGAAAAGGACAGACACATCTTGCAAGCCTGTGGATCATGGCTGTGCCAGAGGCAATAAATGCACGAGGCATGGGGGTCGGTGCATGACATCTTCTGCCCGCAGGGGCACCAGCGGAACCTGGGGATGGTCTTGTCCTCCATCGCAGCTGCGAGGGTAGAGGGTGAAGACCGAACTCGAATGAGTTTCAAAGAAAGTTTAGGAAAAAAATCCGAAGTTTTCAGAACCAGGGCTTGCAAAACGCGAGAGAGCTAAGGAGGGAATCTGATGCTTCCAAGCGGTAAGGAAGATCTGGCATCATAGGGCGTAGCTGAGAGTTTCATCATCCGGGTGGGTGGGAGGAGCCAGCCTGAAGACTTTCCGGCCCATCTTAAAGCGGCAAGGTACCTGCCAGACAGTGTGAACAGAACATATCCACGCCCCTAGGAATCTTTTCTATTTAGAGGAATAAGCTATCCTTAAAATCTTAAGCACCTTCAGTACTTCTTTGGACAGATCCAATCTGGAAAATTCTAACAAGAACCATGTCCTCAGGCAGGGTTCAGAAATGTTATTCTGCCCTGGGACAAAGTCAACAGATTGCGGCTGAGTGGCAGGCTGATTGGATTCTTGTCGGGACAGGGCCAGGAGAATCAAATACCAGACCTGTCTGGCCCAGTCTGAAGCTATCATGACCACTGTTTCAGGTTCCCACTTGGGGTCTGTAGTGTTTTGGAAAAAGCTTTCTGAAATGTTAAGAGTTCTAAGAAGCTAAGCATATAACTTCTGCAATTAAAGCAATATTTATTATGATTTTGCCTGTGTGCCTATAAACTGTTACTGATTCAGGAGTGTGGCTGTTTCTGTAGTAAACTGTTCTTGTTGGGCTAGAAGCCCTCAACTTGCATCACCCCAGTCTTAAGAGTGCTGTACTCACTGGCACCTGATATACGGAATGTCCCACCTTCTGAACACTGTGGCCACAACCTGCTGGTTTAAGGCCCATTAATGATTTCCCTGGCTGATTCTGCATTGGGAATCTACCAGGACACTTGTCTTTGCCTAGCAGATGCACTGCAAGTAGGTCTGCTTCTAAGGAATATGCCTGATCCCTCTACCTCTGTACAGTTTTAAGGATCTTGTTCCTCCTTGCTTGTTTATGTGGTACACTGCTGTGGTGTTGTCTGTCCTGATTTGGACTAACTGACCCTGCAGCTAGGAGAAGAAAGACTGCATTGCTAGCAGTACTGCTCTGAGCTCCAGGAAGTTTGGGTGTTCTAGTGACTTCTGTGGTCTCCACATGCTACTCACTACGAGATCCTGCAGGTGGGCGCCCCACCCCAGGAATGAGGCATCGGCAGTAAGAATGCTTGTTAAAGATTATGCAAGGAAGGAAATGCCCTAGTGTTACTCAGATAGTATCCTAGAAATTACGATACCAACAGGTACTTCACGTTTGGCCAGAAAGTTGCTGTGGTAGGACAGTAGTGCTATCTGACCATGGATCCTACCCCTCTAGGATCCAGCACATGGATCCTACAAATGTTGTGGATCCCGTGGATCATAGCAATACAGCCAGCTCGGATCCTATCTGACCTAGGAGCCATCACTATCTGACCCTGGATCCTACATCTGTCTTTGCTAGGATTTCTAGTAGGATCCTAGGTAGGATACCAGCACTATCTGACAGATAGTGGTAGGATCCACAAAAGCACGATCTGAGCAATATTAAAAATGCCCTCCCTGAGGTTGCTTTCTTCCTTCCACCACTGTAATGATTCCAGCAGCGCTTTTGTCACTGGCACTAGTTTTGAAAGTGGATTCCATCTTTGGTACCAGATATGCCTTAAGTGGTACTGGGTATCTCTCTACTTTGGAACCTGACCTATGGAACCACAGCTATGGATGCAGCCATGTGCCCTAGTAACTGTAGGAAGTTTCCTGCCGGTCTTGGCTGACCTGCTGTGAAAGACCCTGCTGTTGCTATCAAAGCTGTAACTCTGGGATGCGGGAGGAAAGCTGTCCATTGCAGGGTATTTAGCTCTGCTCCTATAAACCCCAGTAGCTGAACCTGGGACTTACACAGGTTTATCAAGAATCCCAGGTTCTCCAAGGTGCTTTCTAACAACTGAACTGAGTACCTTGCCTCTTGTTCTGCCTTCATCGAGACTAGCTAGTCATCCAGGCAAAGGAAAACCACCATGCCTTATCTTCTTAGATGTGTTGCGACCACAGCAAAGCAATTACCCTTAGAGTGGAGGTGAGACCAAATGGGAGAGTTGTGAACCAGTATTGGCAGTTCCCCAGCTTGAATTTGAGGTACTGTCTGTGAGACTGTGATTGGGATATAAAAATAGGCAGCTTTAACATCCAGAGATCCCAACCAATGATCTTTCTGCAAAGATGGTATTACTGTCCAAAGTGCGACTATCCTGAATTTTCCTTTTTTCAAATGCTTGCTCAGAAACCTACAGTCTAAAATGGATCGCCATTCTCCATTTTTCTTGTGGGTCAGGAAGTATCTTGAGAATAGGCCTTTTGCAACAACAGTCTTACGACCTCAAAAGTTCCCCATGGACCAAGCTTATCGCAGATGGGACAGGATGGTACTTAACCTTTCGTTTCTAGTTCCTTTGGGGATAGGAGATGCTCTCATTTGCAGACCTACAAGCACAGTCTGTTCTTCAACCAGCAGATCATTACCGTTACTGACAAGTGACCCACTATATGACACATTCCCTTCATAGGTGGCCTTGCAGCAGGACTTATCAGCTCTGCTGCAGCTGGTCATTGAGATCTTCAAGGGGTAGACACTCTTCCTTGCTCATCTCGCAATTGTACCATGCCCTTGTTCAGCTGGGAGGGGTCAATGCAGATTATTTATTTATTTAAAAATTGGTGACTGGGAAAGGCACACTTAGCCGAGGCTCGTTTCCAGGTGCGACCCGGGTACAAGGTGTACATTTAGAGTTAAACAGAGAAAATACAATAAGTTCTGGTTACAGGCATAAGGAGCAACAGCAGTGTGCATGATTAGTACAGGAGAGTACAAGTTATCAGCTCAAGTCAGCACTTTATATGTGCAGCTCTGGGCAGAAAACACGAAGGAGCGGACTATTACCAAGATAGGACAGAGAGTGCTCTGAGAACATTGGGTGAGGCTGTCTGCAGCAGGAAGTTACCAAGTGGGACAGCCATAGGATGCTAGACCCGAGTCAGGGAGGGATCCTGAGAGCAGCTGGGGCAAGAGGGGGCAGGGAGAAGCCTGAGTAGTGTCTTCACAGCTGTGAGGGAGGGGGCCTGATGGAGTTTTTTTTTTTGGGGGGATTTTTTCCAGAGCAGCGGGAGGCGGTAGGAAAAGGCTGCCTGCTCTGAGGAGAAAAGTGGCCGAGGGAGTTAGAAGGTGCGTGCGCCTGTGTGACAGAGCGGGTATCCAGAGTAACTGGTTGGTGAGAGGTGGGAGTGGAGGAAAGGGGGGTAGGGAGACAAGCTAGTATTTAGCTAAAAGGGGGGCGCTGTGGCAGGTCCTCCTATGCGAGAGTGGGGTCAAGGAAAGTGAAGAGTAAAGGAGGCAGTGGTGGGTGAGTGGGGGAGAGGCTGTGGCGCACCGACAGAAGGAGTTGAGAAGGATGTCGAGTTTTGAGAGGACTGAGGCTGGGGCTGAACCGTAGATGTCGCCGTAGTCCATAACTGGTAGGACAGTTTACGTACGAGTTCGCTGCAGATAGGGAGGGGAAGGCAGGCTTTGTGAAGATAGAGGCAGGCCAGCTTGAGCCGGAGTTTGGTGCAGACTGCCTCGATGTGGGTGGAAAAGTTGAGGTGGCTGTCCAACCAGACTCCCAGGTACTTGAAAGCTGGCACTGTCTCGAGGGGAGAGCCTTCTAGTGAGCAGACTGGTGGTGGTGTGGGTAGGGAGGCAAGCTTTTGTCTAGTACCGAATACCATGGTTACTGTTTTTTTGGTGTTTAGTTTGAGTTGTTTTTTTTGAAGCCGGGTTTGGACATTGTTAAAGTCGTTTTGAAGGTCAGGGAGCAGACTGTCATGGGAGGGGCCTGAGGCAAAAATGATGGTGGTGTTGGCGTAGAGATGTACATTTGAGAAGCGGCAGGCAGAGGGAGGTCATTTATAAAAATGGAGAAGAGGATAGGGCCAAGGATAGAACCTTGGGGGACGCCTGACAGGATGGGTAGCAGTGGGAAGAGACTGTCCCCTATTAAAACCGACTGCTGCCTATTCTGGAGGTAGGAGTGGAACCAGCTGATGGCAGGCTAAGCGAGGCCGAAGGAACTTCATTTGCAGAGTTGAAGGGGGTGGGACACTGAATCAAAGGCTTTTGCCAGGTCAATAAAAATGGCAGAGGTGGTTTGGCCTTTATCCATGGCAGTGAGAACAGAGTCAGTTACACGTAGCAGGGTGGTGATGGTGGAGTGATATTTTCTGAAGCCTGATTGAAAAGGGGAGCGGGAACTGTTTGAGGAGAGAAATGCTGATAGTTTGGAGAGCATAAGTGATTCTTGGAGTTTGGCGAAGGAGGGAAGGAGTGAGATGGGTTGGTAGTTTTCTGGTTGGGAGGGGTCTCCGCCTTTATGGAGGGCAATGATTTTGGCCGTCTTCCAGGCGGTGGGGACCATGGCAGCTGAGAGGGAGAGGTTGAGTATATGAGTTAAAGGAGCGGTGATGGCTGGGGCGGAGATGTGGAGCAGTCTAGGGTGTAAGCCATCTGGGCTGGTTTTGGACTGATTTAGAGTGGTGATTGCTCAGTAGACTTCCTGTGGCGTGAAGGGGGAGGAATCCGGAGTCGGGGGGGGTTGTGGGGTAGGTTGGAGGAGCTGAGTCAGGTAGAGTGCAGAAGGTGAAGAATGTGTTAAGTTCGGCTACAGAAGCCGGGTCTTCTACTGCAGTGCCATTTAAGCTGAAGACTGGGCAGGTCTGCTTAGTGGGGGAGTCCATAAGGGAGTTTAGTACCTTCCAGAAGGATGCAGGGGAAGCATTGTTATGGGTGAGTAGTGCTTTGAAGTATGAGGCTTTAGACTTCCAAAATTACATTGGTGCATGTGTTTCTGAGACGTTTGTAGGCTTGGAGGTCACATGGGGCAAGTGATGCTTTAGACTTTCTCCATGCCTTGTCCCTGGTCAGACATAGGGAAATGAGGTCCGAGGTGATCCAGGGGTGATGGCAGCGCTCAACTTAGGCTTTCCTGAGGGGAGCGTGGTGGTCCCAGGTGCTTAGGAGGATGCTGCTGAAGTGGGATAGGGCTACGTCAATGTCTTGGGAGGCAAAGACGGGGTGCCAGTCGGTGTTTAAGAAGTCGAGCAGTAGTGCAAATTCGTTCTGGAGGTGTAACGGGCGAGACCAGATGAATTTGGGTCCAGATTGTGGTGACTGGATTTTGTGGATGCAGTACGTGATGCAGTGGTCACTGAGGGCATCGGAGAGAGTGCCTGAAGTAGTAATCCTGTGTGCATGGGAGGTTAAGATCCAGTCCAGCAGGGAGTGATTTTGGGTCCGGTGATTTAAATGGGTGGGTTCCTGGATTAGTTGGGATATGTTTAGGGCTTTGATCCTCAGAGCGGTGGCTTTGGTGTTGGAGGAGAGCCAGTCAAGGTTGAAATCTCCTAGCAGGGTGAGTTCACAATTTTTTGTGACCGAGGAGATTGTGGTGACTGCCTTGATGAGGGAGTCGGGGGTATTTTTTTTGGGGGGGAGGGTGTATAGGACCCCAGTATAAAGTGGGCAGGACGAGGGAAAGGAGATGATGGCTACTAGGGATTCGTGTAAGGCAGGGCAGGATTCCGTATAGGTAATGCAGCAAGGGATAACCTGGAATACAGTGCAAACCCCTCCGCCTCGCTTGCCGGGGTCCTGCTGGAAGATGACGTACTCAGGGATGTTAAGTGAGGAGTTGGGGATTTTTGCGGATAGCCAGGTTTCCGTGAGGCAGAGTATGTTGGGTTTGTACTGGCTTACCAAGACAGAGAGGGCATCTATTTTAGGGAGCAAGCTCCTTGCATTGATATGGAATATATGGAGGCCCTTGGTGAGAGAATCTGAGAGCTGGGCTGGAGAGGGGGCAGGAGCTGGTGTGGTTTGGTTGGGTATTTGGGGGCCCGGGTTGGGGTGGATGTCACCTGCCAGTAGTAGTAGTAGGGGAAGGTGGAGGGGAGAGGTTTTCTTTTTGTTACATGAGTTGTGTCTGGGTGGTGGAGTACTTAGGTTTAAGCAGCGGAGAAAGACCTCGAGGTTCAGTAGGTGAGAGTGGAGCAGGGACGGGTGGATGGTGGGAGAAGGTGTGTGTGGGGAAGGTTGGGAGGAAGGATTGATGGTGGAAGGGGAGAGTGCCAGAGATAGCTTTGAGGAGGAACACGAAGGGACAAGTAGGAGGGAGGGTAGACGAAGGGGTGCCTAGATTGGGGCGGGGGGGGGGAGAGAAGGATAGGTAGGCGCTATGTTGGAGAGAGGAAATTGAAGGAGTAGGCACAAGGCTGGATAAAGCATCATTTTGGTGAGAGGGAATGAATAGGATGCAGAGGCCTCTAGTGGAGAGAAGAGATAGCCTGCTAATGGGAAACTCAGCTGATTGGTTACAGCAGACACGTGACTACAACTATATAAGTGAAAGCCGAACAAGGGTGGTGGTGGGGAGCCGATGCAACGCGTCGGCGGGGCTCTTCTGAGTCGGGAGCCGACAGCGTGTTGCTGCCGCCGAGTGGCGTACATGGATTTCTGCTGGAGGGGTGAGCGGCTGTGGGGAAGGGCATCCGTGTGCCCTCTCGGACCCTCTGGGGACCGTCGCTGTTCAGTCCTGTGGAGGTGAGACAAAGAACAGCTGTATTAGTACAGAGAAACTTTTGGGAGGGGCTGGGAGGGTTACAAGTGGAGTCCAATTCAGATCATAATGTGAGCAATTTGCAAGGTAACTTTGGCTGTTTGAGCAATTAAAAGGACAAATGCTTTAGCAACATTTAGAGCTAACTTAGATTTAATTTAAAGTTTAAAGTTAAAGCTCCACAGTAAAGAGTAGAACAAAAGCAGGCTATAAGATCTCAATGGGAAATGGCCCTACAAACTCAGTTAACTCTTCAATGCTGGACTAAGTATCTTGCCAATGTAGCGAGGCTGACTACCCTGCACATACGGAAGGGGTTCTCCTGGAAGACAGTTATCAGATTTTTTTTCCAAACAGCCCAAGTAGTGGCTAAATTTAAGCCCGACTTGATGGTGGCTTGTTGGTGGGGCTGTGGGTCCACGCTGACTTCCCATGGTCACATTTTTTTGGAGCTGCCCTCTTTTCCAACCTTTCTGGGACCAACATACACAGACCTCATGGAGCATTTTTGGAGAGGCTTTTGAACTCCTTTTCCTTAATCTTCCAGAAGGGTTCTGGGGGCTAAATACTTGGAAGTTACTAAATATCTACCTGATGGTTGAAGAAAAAACAGGTTACTCACCTGTAACAGTAGTTCTAGGAGTGGTATATGGTGTACATCCACACTTCTGGCAGTATTATTTCCCTTTAAGCCTTGCCAGAGAGTTTTAAAAGCTGGCTCCTCCCACCCACCTGGATGAGAATGCCCTCGGCACCACCCTGAGATGTCAGATCTGATCCACTGGAAGCAAGAGTTGGTGTGTCACTTGCCAGGGGAGGCTGGGTGGGTCAGTGTGGATGTACACCATACACCGCTCCAAGAAATAAATTACATACCTACCATAATTCTGATCTTTCTGTGTATCTTCACCATTCATCACCTTTGGGTATAGTGGCGGAGGTCACGACCCACAGAGAGCTTTTTTTTGGAGGTCGATGCACCATCGTCGCCACTCGAGGCTGACACACTGCGTGACACCGCGGGTTGGCAGTGGGTGTCAGCCGACCCCACCCTCCCCCACCAGTTCTGAGTCACCGTGAGAGTAAGAAGGTTGGGGGGACAATGGATCAAGGGACAGATAAAGGAAAAGATATACAAACTAAAGGGAAAAATAAATGACTGAGAGGACAGAATAAAACTGGAAAACTAAGGGGATTGGAAAGGGGCCCCAATCTCTGGAAATAGAAGAGGAGGAGGGAGGGGTAAAAGAATTTTAGAAGTAAGGATGTGAAGGGGGGGGGGGGGAAGAGAGAGAAACATACCCTGGAACCTTGATCTGTCTCCAGATTGTATAGGAATTGCGAAGGAGTAGCCAGAAGGCTAAACTGCCAGAATTCAAGGCACAGAATCACTGGCAATAACTCTAACATAAGCAAAATCAGCTATTCTGGAAAAAAAGACAGGATACAGGGCAACCTCCCCCCAACCGAAATAACGTCCTGATGTAAGAAAACTAGTTTCTTAAATTAATCTGAGGATTGCGTCCTTAAGGACAACAAATCAAGGAAAAAACTGTCGGGGAGCGAGGGAGAGAGAACAGAAGAGAGGACAACCACCACCCCACCCCACAGGGGTGGGAGGCACACTGAGGAAGGTGCCCCTATCCCGACCACTCCCTCCTTGAAGAAAAACATCCCTATGTGCCCAAGGTCACCACTCCTGACCAATGGAAGGGGGAAGAAGAGAGGGCACAGAGACGGAGGGGGAACCAGAGACTGAGGCTCCAGGGGATGGAGGGTGGGATTGTGATGAATGGTGAAGATACATAGAAAGATCAGAATTACAGTAGGTACATAATTTTCATATCTTATCTGTGTCAATCGTAACCATTCATCACCTTTGAGTCGTGCAAGCTCCCCCGGAGGAGGCCCTAAACCCTAAAGGACGAAGTCCCTTAGCTCTCAGTGGGTGGCACACCAAGAGGGAGAAGCTTCACGGGTCTGGAAAGGCCCGAGACTGGGAAGAGTGAGACGGGGCCCCCCGGAGGGGGTAGGAGGTTGCCCCAGATGTCGTCTCACCCTACGGGAGAAGAGGTGGATTCTCTTGGGGGGGGGGGAGGTAATCACCCTACACCGGGTCAAGGGTGACAACCTGGAGACATGCAGCCATGCTGTCTGCCTAGTGCAGATCGCTGTCCCTACGACCCTGGAAGCTACCTCGTTGGCGTCGTAAGATGCCCTCGCTTGGTGTCTTGCTAGTTACAGGCCACGTGCAGAGTGTGCAATGGCTTGTCTGGTTACCTCCATATCAGGCATCGAGGCTAGGAGTTGACCTAGCCTGGACCACAGGAACCTGTCATAGGTAGCGTAGTGGGCCTGATGTGTAGATATCGAAAGAAGCAACCATGCTGAGTAGAAAGTCCTCCTACCCCAGAAGTCAAAATCCATGGAGTCCGCATCTGGTGACCGGTCACGGTGAAGGGCGTGAAGCCCATCCGGAGTATCCAGCTGCACCAGTCCTGAACTAGGATGAGGGAGACTCCGGAGAGCGCACAATACTTCTGGCGGAGATCCCTAGGGGCTGGGATTCCGGAAAAGGGTCTCTGCCAGAAGTTCAACAATGCCTCCCAAAAGGGAGCAGGCTAGGGGGGCACTACAAGAGTGCACCCACTGAAATCGCCTAAGAAGGCGCACGTTGAATGCTCTGGATTGTGCTGAGTGGGTAGGGTGATATGCAGGTCCTCCAACATCCTCACGAGGAAACGCTGATCAGCAGCTGGGGAGATGTGGACAGAGGGTTCCTCTCCTAATGAAGAGGAGGATGAAGAAGCGGAGAACCTCAAAGATTCAGAGGCTGGCTGCTCAGGGGGAGAGGATGGAAAATCTGCCTGTCCATGGCCCTAACATAAGAGGGAAATTGAGCAGCCACAGCTCTGAACTGCTCCCAGGAGAGAGTGCTGCTCGGACCAAGAATGCCTTGGAGAGCAGGAAGAGCCGACAACAGGAATCGGCTGTCCTCTACCTGGGCCAGAGAGCACACCTGGAGCCCCAAAGGAAGAGGGAACTCAGGAAAACAACAGTCGACAGCTGGTCAACCATACTGAAACTGCCTAGGCTGTGCACTGAAGATTCCCCTCCGTGAGGTGACTGGGGCCATGAAACTCCAAAAGGACGGTCCCCTACCTCCAAAGAACAGGGTCCTCTCGGGGAGACAGAAAAGGAAGGGCGAAAGGCTGCACTATGACTCCTTCCGGAACCCAGGTGGGTCCCAGAAAAGGGTCACCATGTCGAACCCCTACCCCTCCGAGTCTGAAGGAGCCCTTCTCCTCGAAAAATCCAGCCTAGGCAGCTAGTAACCCTGGTCAGTCCCTGAAGGGACTATCCAGGGAGCAGCACCCTCCCCTCCTGTGGGTGCTCCAAATCGGTCCCAAAGTTGAGCGATCCAGGCACGCCACCTGAGGGGGTACCACCACTATGGGATCAGAAAACCCTCCAAGGCCAGGCTGCAGAGCAATGGTGGCCTGTACAACTACCTGCTGGTCAGCACCCTGGACCCGGGAGCAACTGTCCGCTCCTCAGAGTGGGTATGGTTTTGGTCTGTCGAGGACACTACCAAGGTGTCCATGTAAGCAGCCAACTCCAAAGAGTCAGACTGCCTATCTGACTCAGAATCAGATTCCGCCTCCGAGGAGGTGGAGACCAAAGTCCTGTGCCAGACTGTACGTGGACGCCCACTGCCATCCTGACCGAATGGGGTACCAGTTCGAGGGACTACACCAGAGTCGATGCCAAAGCCCCCAACTGCACCGCGAACAGTGCGCGAAGAAGACACAGCGCCGAGGACGGTAGCAGTATCAGAGCCGGAGCCTGTCATGGCGTCATCCCGACCCACGGTGCTGCAGATGGCTCCGACAGCTCTCAGCGCCACAAAGGGCGCCAAGATGGGAAACCCCCATGGTGCCGTGTCCTCGCTTGGTGCCGCAAGCAGCACCAGAGCTGGACACGGCACAATGCTCAATCCCAGCACTGCTAATGGCACCAAGGCAAGAAATAGTGAAGGACTGTGCCACAGAGCCTCCCATAGTGCCGACAGCAGAGACAGTGCCGAGCGACAGACCAGTGCCGACCACGTGCCATCAGAGCCCACGGCGCTGAGGGGCAGACCCAGGCTTCCCAGCCGAGGGGAGGCGACACAGGAGTCTTCACTCCGAAGGCGACTGCCACGCGGTGCCTCCAGCCCGTCCCCAGGAGACGGACTGGGCCTCCTGCACCGCGAAAAGGGCTTCTGCAATGGCAAGGCTACTATGAGCAAAAGCCTCCTCCTCTGCGGTCCATACAGAACCGGGAGGGGAGCCAGAGGAAAAGTAGAGAGACCGTGGCTTAGCCTGAGTGCATGCCCGTCCCCCGAAAGTCGGCGGAGCTCGTCCAACTTTCCATGTGCGTTGTTCGAGGACATGACAGTCCATGGAGAAGCAAGCGTTGCACGAATCCATGTTGTGAAGTGGGCCAAGACATGCGAGGCAACGGTCATGCTGATCAGTGACAGTGCCACGTACATGGACCTCATTATGGGGGTGATCCCATCTTCAAGTTTCTCCCCGACTGAGACGTACCTATGGAAAAAACCCAAAGACTTCAATAAGCTAACAATAAAAAAGGAACAGCCTTACCAGCGGCGTTATAGTCGTAGAACAGCGGAACCGGCAGGCTACAGAATGGCATAGAATGATTACGCCGAGAAAACCGCACTGAAGTTTTAAAACGATGGCTTGCACGAAGACAGCAGGCCTCTTCCATGAGCTTCCCAGGAGGTCGCCCTCTACAGTGGGAAACTAAAAACTAGTGGCAGGCGGGGTCAAACCAACACCTAATAGCCCAACCCACGAAGCGCCACGCCCGGTCGCCGGCCCTCGAGGGCGGTGCCTATGGTGCGTCGACTCTGCCCCCCTCCCCCCAAAAAAGAGCTCCCGTGGGGTTGTGACCTCTGGCCACTATACCCAAAGGTGATGAATGGTGAAGACTGACACAGATAAGATCCACTATTACAAGTGAGTAACCTGTTTTTCTAGGGACGTGGATATGATGTACTTATCCAGACTTTTGTCGGAATCCTAGCAGTTCTCCAGGAAGGATGGGGCAAGGCGCACACCCCCATACTTGGGAAACAGAGACTGGAGACCCGAGGCCCCAAAACCAGCATCCCGGCGTGACTCAAAGGTTGATGTGGTAATGGGAGATGAAGGTGTGTGCTGACTTCCAGGTAGCAGCCTTGATGATTTTCTGGACGGGGACATCCCTGGAAGCAGTCATCGAGGCAGGGTATGACACATAGAATGAGCCCTTAGCCCTATGGGAGGCTCCCTACCCGCCAACCTATAGCAGAGGTCAATGCAGGAAACAATCCATCTGCCAATTGTCCACTTAGCTGCCGGTCTGCCAAGTAGACGTCTTCAGCGTAGGTGACAAACAGCTGGCGAACCGCTCCCCGAACTCCAGCAGTGCGCGCCTTATAGTAGGCAAGCACTCGCGTCAGGTCCAGAGTATGGAGCCTGTGCGCGGCCTCCAAGGTGTGGTTGATGAAATACACTGGGAGATAGATCACTTGGTTAAGGTGAAACTCACCAACTTTTGGGAAGAAAGTACAGTTACGCAAGAACTTACTGCAGCAGCAGATCTTCGAGAACAGCTCTTGCAGCAGGTTACACCATTAGGACTGAAGCCGGCAGGCGCCAGGACCCCACAGAAATTTTCTAGCTAGCAGTATCCAGTGGAGACCACCCCGACGTCAGGCATCATACAAAAGGGGGCGCTCCCCCAGAATCCCCAGTTCTCCCGCCGGAGACTCAGGCCACTATACGACATCAGATCTGCCTTCAAAAAAGGTGTTCAGAGCGGTGTTACAAACACCGAATCCTAGGTAATGATTAAAGTACCAACTCTACCTCCAGAGGGGATGGTGGGAGGGAAACTACCTGCTGCAAGAGCTGTTCTCGAAGATCTACTTTTTACGGTAAGTTCTTGCGTAACTGTACTATCTTACTTCGCGAAACAGCTCTTGCAGCAGGTTACACCATTAGGACTGATTCTCAAGCAATTCTGGAAATCCCTCGCAGGTGGGAGGAGGCTAAGTAGATATCCTGAGTTGGACCAGATCCTAGGATAGGAGTCCTTGAAGGACTGCTAGACCAAAACCAGCTCTTCGCCGTGATGCAACGTCCAGGCTATAATGCCTGATAAAGGTGTGCACGGTGCTCTAAGTAGATGCTGCGCAGATGGCTGAAGTGGACACGTTCTTCATAGCAGCAAAGGAGGTAGCCACCCCCCTTGTGGAATGCCCCCTAACTGAGCCCGGTGGGGATTTGTTACGTTTCTGGTAACAGAACGTGATACAATGAATGAGCACCCTGGACAGCGATTGCTTAGAAACTAGAGCCTCCAACATCCTATGGGTGAAGGAGACAAAAAGCTGATCAGATTTACGGTGGTGCTTGGTTCTGGTCAGGTAGTATCTTAGACATCTATGCATGTCTAGAGTGTGCAGCAGGGCCTCTCCTCTATTAGAGTACTTAGGAAAATACACTGACAGGTCGATGTTCTGATTGAGGGTGATGGCTGAGACCACCTTAGGTAGACACGTTGGGTTCGTCCTTAGGGACACCCTGTCCTGGTGAAAAACCAAATAAGGTTCCTTGCACATAAGTGCGTGAAGCTCAGAAATCCTGGCTGAAATAACAGCAACTAAAAGAAAAAATTACTCACCTTAGTAATGTTTCTTCTAATGGAGTCTTGCTGTATTCTGACTATTGCAGTTAGGTTCTGCCTTTCAACTGCCCCAAAGAACAAAGAGTTAACTTTCCATGGCCAGCATGGAACGTTCAGCGTGAGCTCGGTTGAAGTCCCTGTCTGTTGCTGTTTAAACTCCAACCGTCAGATCTTTACGAGCAATACTCACTAGAAGTTGTGTGTGGAAACTGTAACATGCACACTAGCCAACTGGCAATTAATTTATTAAACAAGGTTTTTTTCGGTTTCAAAGCAAAGACAAGTCAGGAAACCAAAAAAACAAAACACAACACACACCCAAAATAAATGAGGGTGAAAAAGGGGCACCTCTAGGGTGCCAACACTGCTCCTGCCCACCCACATCCCAACAACCAGGTTCTGAGAGGGGAGGCGGAAGGTCAGAATACAGCAAGACTCCATTAGAAGAAACAACATTACTAAGGTGAGTAATTTTTTCTTCAAATAACATGAAGTCTTGCTGTATTCTGACTATTGCAGACTACCAAGCAGTACCTCCATGGAGGAGGGACAGAACCTACTTTGGGAATAGGCTCTGAAGTAAAGCTGTGCCAAACTGAGCATCACTCCTAGCCTGGATATCCAGAGAGTAATGCTTGGTGAATGTATTTTTCCAGGTTGCTGCCTGACAAATTTCTAATATAGGAATATCCCTGGCAGCAGCTAGGGAAGCAGCTGTACCTCTAGTAGAGTGAGCCCTCAGGCCTGATGGTGGGGTTCTACCCCGTTTTTCATAGCAGAATTGTATACAAGAGACAATCCACTTAGCAATAGATCTTTTAGTGGCAGGTTTGCCCTTACCAACCTCTCCATATGTGAGGAACAACTGGAGGGAGTCAAACCTGTGACCCTTGGTGCACTCTATGTAGTAGCTGAGGGCCCTTTTAACATCCAAGCTGTGCAGCCTCCTCTCTCCAGAGGAGGAATGTTCGGTGAAGAAAACAGGGAGAGAGACAGACTGATTAAGGTGGAAATCTGAAACCACCTTAGGCAAAAACTTCCTGTTAGTTCTTAGGACCACTTTATCTCTATGGAAAGAGATGAAATCGGGCTCCACTGACAGGGCTTGCAATTCACTGATATGCCTGGCAGAGGTAATGGCTACCAGAAACAGTTTTCCAAGTCAAGTACTTAAGCTCTGCAGAGGACAAAGGCTCAAAGGGTGGTTGCATAAGCTGAGCAATGCAAACATTAAGGTCCCAAGCTGGAGCAGGGTCTCTAAGGGGGGACTGGTGTGCAGCAATCCCTTGAAGAACTTACAAATCACAGGATGGGCTGACAGAGGAGAGGGCTTGCCTACTGACAAGAAGGCAGAAACAGCTGCCAGATGCACTTTAAGTGTAGCTGGCCTAAGTCCTAAGCCATTAAGATGAACCATATAGTCCAGGACTATAGGCAACCCAGCAGATTCTGGAGAAATATGCTTATTAGAGCAGCAAATAGTGAACCTTTTCCATTTGGAATTGTTAAGTCTTTCTGGTGGAAGGCTTCCGAGAAGCCTTAAGGATATCCAGAACCCCTTGAGAAAGGTGTAGATCAGCAAACTCTAGCTCTTCAAGAGCCATGCCTTGAGATTGAGAGATCTGAGGTTCGGATACCAAATCCTCCCCTGAGAGGATGTCAACAGGTTGTAATTCCTGGGAAGAGACAGGGGAAGGTGGGCTGCTAAGGACAGCAACAGTGGGTACCAAGGCTGTCTGGCCCAGTCTGGAGCAATCAGAATCACTTTGCATGGTTGAGATCTGATCTTGACTAGCACCTTGAACAGGAGAGGGAAGGGGGGAAAGCATACAGGAATTTCCCTTCCCAATTCAGAATCGGAGCATCCAGGGGGACTGAGCCCAAGACTGGGGGTCTGCAACAAGAGAGAGGAAGTTGGTGATTGTCTGGGACTGCAAAAAGATCTATCTGTGGAGAGCCCCATCTCAAGAAAATCACTTTCAAAACTAGGGGATCTAGGGTCCATTCGTGATGGCCCTGGGATATCCTGCTGAGAGCATCTGCTAGGACACTGTCCTTCCCTGGGAGGTGAACTGCTATCAGAGAGGTTTGCAGGGAATAGGCCAGGAACCACAACTTCACTGCTTCTGTGCACAGGCCGTAGACCGACTGCCTCCTTGCTTGTTGATGTAACACATTGTGGTGGTTTTGTCTCTTCTGATCTGGACCACCTTGTTTTGTACAGATTTGGAAAAGGCTTGCAGTGCCAGAAACACTGCTCTGAGTTCCAAGAGACTGATGTGAAGCAGAGATTCTTGAGGTGACCACAGCCCTTGGGTGGTAAGATTCCCCAACTGGGCTCCCCAGCCCAGCAGGAAGGCATCTGTGGTGAGTATCACTAAATGAGACTGAGTGACAAAAGGAACTCCCTGTCTCAAATTGTCCTGATCCTGCCACCACTGCAAAGCCTGGATCAGGGTTCGAGTCACTGGGACTAGTTTGGTAAGGGAATCCTTCCTTTGGGACCAGAAGGCTCTTAAGTGGAACTGAATGTCCCTCATCTGAAATATTGCCCCCTGGACCACTGCTGTAGAGGCTGCCATGTGGCCCAGGAGCTGTAGGAAATGCCTTGCTGGTCGAGACACCTGAAGGGTGAATGAAGAGGCCAGTTCCATAAGGGTCCTTGCCCTGTCCAGGGAAAGGAAGGCTCTTGCCCTTATTGTATCCATCTCCGCCCCTATAAAGGTGAGGAGCTGCACTGGCTCGAGAACAGACTTTGGAAGGTTGAGGAGGAATCCTAAGGAAGTGAGCACTTGCTGAGTTATTTGCAGATGTGACTTGACTTGGTCTGGAGACTGACCCACTATGAGCCAGTTGTCCAAGTAAGGAAAGATGGAGATCTTTTTTCTCCTTAGGAAAGCAACCACTACCACCAGGCACTTTGTGAACACCCTTGGGGCTGATGTTAGGCCAAAGGGCATTGCTCTGAATTGATAGTGGCCTGAGGGCAACTCGAACCTGAGGTACCTTCTGTGGGAGTACCTGATGGGAATGTGAAAACAGGCATCTCTGAGGTCCAGGGAGGCTAGCCAGTCCTCTGGCCTTAGAGAGGGCAGAATTATTCCCAGAGTCACCATTTTGAACTTTGGTTTTAAAAGGTGCTTGTTCAAATACCTTAGATCCAGGATGGGCCGCCATTCTCCTGTTTTTTTGGGGGGTTAGGAAGTACCTGGAGTACAATCCTTTGCCCTTGTGTAGGGTAGGAACCCTTTCTATGGCTCTGAGAGCCAGGAGGGAAGAAACCTCTGCCTCTAGGGCAAGGGTCTCTGATGGATTTGCAGGTGGAAAGGATCTGGTTCTCATCTTGGGAAATTTTTTGAGGCTGAGAACCAGTCCCTGGCTTACTACTTCCAGGACCCACTTCTCTGATGTCAGACTTCCAGTCCTGGACAAAGTAAGCCAGCCTGCCCCCTACAGGTATTGGAGAATCGGCCCGGGCAGATCCATCAGGGTGTCTGCTTGGCAGGGGCTTTAGGCTGAGGGGTGGAAGCAGGCCTGCTCATTCTCAGTCTGCCTCTCCCTCTGAAGAACCACCTCTAAGCATAAGCAGAAGAGAAGGCCTGGGCTTGGTAAAAAGGCCTTTGAAAGGGCCTGCCCCTGCCCCTGGAATGCTGCCTCTGAGGAGTGGCTTGCCTTTCCTTGGCCTGGGCACTCCTGTAGGTGGTCCTGTACTCGTCCATCTTTTTCACGTAATTCTCTGTCTGCTCCCCAAACAGAGAATTACCAATGACAGGGAAATCTATGGCCTTAGCCTAGGTATCCTGTGATAGGCTAGTATATCTGAGCCAAGCCATCCTCCAAGGGCCACAGATGTAGCCATGACTCTAGATGAAACATCACTGGAGTCCACAGCAGCATGAAACTGCACCTTGGATGCCTCAATCCCATCACAGCCACCTGCTCCGGTTCCTTGGCAAGCTGGTCAGGGGCCTGTTTAGCCAGAGCCAGCACAGTGTCCCACCTGGATTTCTGGTATCTAGCTGTGTAGGCCATATAGTTAGCCTGCCTGAGTCCCAAAGATGCTGCCATGTACTGCTTCTTTGCCATGGCATCAATCCTCCTGGAGTCCTTATCTAGGGGGTGTGATGCCAAGGGAATATTTGCCTTATCACAGGCAGCAGCCTGCACTACCCCGACATGGCTGCATTGTTGAGATAGGAACTCCATGTCTGAGCCTGAAAGTGTACACCTCTTGTCATCTGTCCACATGAGGTATGGAGTTAGGAGTCTTTAGAATTTTAAATGTCTGTTTCCCAAAAGATTTGTGGAGGGGAACAGACAGTCTCCTGGACTCTAGGATGTCCATCATTTCAACAAAAATCAGACTCCTCCTGATCCTGTACTGCTTCTTCCACTGGAAGCTGGAGGGTTTCAGCCAGTGTCTTGTAAAACATAAAGTGGGAAGGGGACTCAAAGCCTAGGAGGAGAAACACCTGAAGGTCTGTCTGGGAAGACGTCCGGGTCAATAGGCACATCCAGACTTTCATAATCACCATCATCATCCTCATACTCTCCCTCCTCCTCTGGTTCATAAAATTCTTCTACAGTATAATCCAGAACCGGGGGAACCGACCCAACTGAGCCCCTGCCAGATGGTGCCGGTTCGGCCGGAACTGAAGTTAGCGACTGAACTATCCTTATCGCTTTGGCTATTTCATCAGCGGTCGAAGAAAAAACTTGTGGATCCGAACTGGATGATTTTTCTCTTCTCTTTTAACTGGAACCGACTCCTTAGAATCGGCTCTCCTTTTGCCCGAAGAAGTTTCGCCCTGGTCAGAGGGCACTCCTCCTGGTTCGGTCACAACCGAACCGGGCTAGCCATCCGGGTCAGCGGACTTCTCGACCTCCCTTTCCCTCAGTCTGCCTAATCTCTTATCCAGGGTAGCTTTGGGAAAACTTTTACAAATTTGGCAGTCTGAATCGAGGTGGTCAAACCCTAGACAATAAACACAGGTGGTGTGGGGATCAGCCTTAGCAAAGGCTTCCTCACACACACTGCAGTGTTGAAACCCAGTGGGCCCGGTTTTTTCCTTGGGTTTCTCAGACATGGCCAATCCTATCGAAAACTTACCCTTTTTTCGGCAATCCGCCAGGCAAGACACCCCTATCGGTTCCTGACCGTGTTATGGGTCTTGGAAAAAAGTAATTAAATCTGTTTTTTTTAGAATCGATACGGACCGGTTACCACACTCTAATAAATTCAAAACTTTTTTAAGACCAATCTGATCGGTTCAAACCGAACCGATCCCAAATTTACAAGTTACACACAGAAACTAAATGTAAAACCTATCTAGTACTCACGGTACCACAGACAGAGACTTAAGACAGATTCGGTAGCAGAAATTCTATAGAAACCGAGCAAAAAACGACACTTTAACTGACTTTTTTGAACCGAGCAGAGGAGAAACAGAGAGCGACTGTTCAGTGAGGCGGAGTAAAGAATCTGACAGTTGGAGTTTAAACAGCAGCAGACAGAGGCTTCAACTGAGCTCGTGCTGAACATTCCATGTTGGCCATGGAAAGTTAACTCTTTGTTCTCCGGGGCAGTTGAAAGGCAGGACCTAACTGGGGGCAGTTGAAAGGCAGGACCTAACTGCAATAGTCAGAATACAGCAAGACCTCATGTTGTTTGAATTAACATCTTCCATGCCAGGAGACGTAGCTCGCAATCGGCGGCTGGTTCAAAAGTGTCAGCGTAAGCTGCTCCAGGACGAAGGGTAAGTCCCTTGGAGGAATGGGATCCTTAATTGGAGGCCTAAGGTGGAGGAAATCTCTCAGGAATACTCGTGTGGTTTCCAACTGAACTATGGATCGTAGACCTATAGGAGTGTGATAGGCCGAGATGGCACAAAGGTGTACTTTTATGGAGGAGTAGGCTAAGCCTGTCTGAAAAAGGGACAGGAGGTAGTCTAGAACCGAACCTTCTGGACAATCCAGCGGGAAAGTCCTCGTTCTTGAGCCCAGAGGCAAAATCTGTGCCATTTCATGGCGTATGTGGCATGAGTGGCCGGTTTTCTAACTACTGCTAGAACATCTGCTACCTCTTGAAAGACCCCGTAGCGCATGACAGCTATGTCCCTAGGAGACAGGCGTGCAGGTTCAGACAGCGAAGGTCCAGATGGACCAAGGATCCTGCCTCCTGGGACAATAAGTGACAGCTGATTGGCAGAGGCACCGGAGGTTCCCGAGACAGCTGGAGCAGCAGAAGAAACCAAATCTCCCTGGGCCAAAAGGGCGTGATTAGTATCAGCGTCGCCTGCTCTCTGAGGAGTTTCAAAAGAACCCTCTGGATCAACGGGAAGGGAGGAAATACGTAAAGGAATCTGCCCATCCAGGAGAGGGACGCGTCTCACCAGATAACACCAGGCCCTGGATCTAGCGAGCAGAAATTGGGCAGTTTTGTGTTGGATGGGGATGCGAAAAGGTCCAACTCTGGTGTCCCCATCTGCGAAACAGATCCTCTACGACCTCTTGGAGTAGTTCCCCATTCGTGGACTTTGGCCCGAGAGCGGCTCAGACTGTCTGCAATAATGCTGTCCACTCCTGGGACATGTACAGCAGGAGCCTCCTTCTCCGTGACCCCATCAGGAAAGCGCGGGATAAACCCAGAGGAATCTACCACAGAGGGGTTTCGCACTGTCTTCGTCTGAAGTACCCACCTGAGAAGGGGAGGGTAAAGGCGATGGAAAAGGGAGGAGAGGAGCCTTCTCCCCCTGGTTCTGTTAGTCGTTGGGTGAGCGCGCTGAGCCTGGCGGGAGAACACACCTGGCGTCCGCTGGAGGCGGGCATCTTACCAAGCGGCCCGGGCGGGCAGGGAGGGCCACTGGTCGGAATGGTGTGGGCGGGCCCCGAAGGCTGGGGAGCCGTCTTACCAGCAGCCATGCGGTCCCTGGAGGAGCCGGGGGCCAACTTAGCGGTCGTAGCGGTGCGGCCGTCAGAGGAGCTGACAGTCGACTGATCCGCTAAAGATTTGCCAGACTTACCATCCTGGGTCGTCTTAGGCGGTTGCTGGGCTTTGCTCATCGAGGGCCGAGAGGTCTCAGGTTGATCTGTGGAGCGCTCCCGCGCCCGAGATTTCTCCTTATAGCGGTTCACTGAGGGAGAAGATTTCTCAGAAGAGGACTCTCTAATACGGTCCATTTGCTTTTCTAAAGCAGCTAAGCGGACCTTTAGAAGGTGGGCCTCCAGAGCTTGCTGTCTCCACTTTTTGATGGCCTGATTAAAAGTTTGGTACTCCGAGCAGGAGACAGGGTGGTTTGGGCCCAAAATACAGGTTACTCACCTGTAACAGGAGTTCTAGGAATGGTATATGTTGTTCATCCACACTGTCTGGCAGGTTCCTTGCCGCTTTAAATCTTGCCAGAAGGTCTTCAAGCTGGCTCCTCCCACCCACCCGGGTGGTAAAACTCTCGGCTCCGCCCCATGACGCCAGATCTGGCCCGCTGGAAGCTCAGGTTGTGCGTCGAAGCCAGGGGAGGTCGGGTGGGTCGTGTGGATGAACAACATATACCATTCCTAGAACTCCTGTTACAGGTGAGTAACCTGTATTTCTAGGGACATGGATATGTTGTTCATCCACACTGTCTGGCAGACTCCTAGCAGTTCTCCGGGAGGAGGGAGGCAAGGCGCACACCCCCTACTTAGGGAATAAAGACTGGAGAACCAAGGCCCCAAAACCAGCATCCCGGCGTGACTCAAGGTCGATGTGGTAATGGGTAATGAAGGTGTGTGCTGACTTCCAGGTAGCAGCCCTGCAGATTTCCTGGATAGGGACGTCCCTGGAAGCAGCCACCAATGCAGCAGTATGACGGGTAGAATGAGCTCTTATCCCTTTGGGAGGCTCCATGCCCGCCAACTTATAGCAGAGATCTATGCAGGAGGTGACCCACCTGCTTATCGTCCGCTTGGCTGCAGGTCTGCCAGGTGCGGCTTCAGCGTAGGTGACAAACAGCTGGCGAACCTCTCCCGGAATTTCAGCCGTGCACTCCTTATAATAAGTGAGCGCCCTTCTAGGGTCCAAAGTATGGAGCCTGTATTCGGCCTCCGAGGTGTGATTGGGGTAGAACACCGGCAGAGTCAACACCTGGTTAAGGTGAAACTCCGACACCACCTTCGGAAGGAATTTCGGGTGGGGGCGCAGGACAACCTTGTCCCTGTGGAAGACCAGGTAAGGAGACTCAATGCAGAGCACCTGGAGTTCTCCCATCCTTCTGGCTGGCGTGATAGCCACCAGAGGCGGTCTTCCACGACAGGTGAAGAGTTCACACCTGTGCATTGGTTCGAATGGCTTGCCCATGAGCTTTGCCAGTACCAGCAGTAAATCCCATGGCGGTGGAAGTTCTGCCACCGGAGGGGAAATGTGATCAAGGCCTTTGAAAAAGCGTCAGACCACCTTCTCCCTTGCCACCGACTGCTCCCCGGCCTGCGCCCAGTAAGCAGAGATGGCTGCCAGATGCACCTTTAGGGTCGTCGACCTAAGCCCTTGACTAGAAAGGGACCATAAATAGTCCAAAATGCTTGCCAAAGAACAGGAGGAAGGGTCCAAGCCCTCCCTGACACCAGATGGAAAGTCTCTTCCATTTGAAGGCACAGCATTTCCTGGTCGACTACTTACGGGACACCTCAACAACATTGAGGACCTCGTCGGAAAGACCCAAGGCCTGGAACTCTAGCCGCTCAGGAACCAGGCCGTCAGGTGCAGGGATTGAAGGTCCGGATGGAACACCTTCCCCTGATTGACTGAGAGCAGGTCCGGGCGAGCTGGAAGCTGCCTCGGGAGCCTGGAGCCGAGGCTGAGGAGATCTGGGTACCAGAACTGGCGGGGCCAGTCTGAGGCTATCAGAATCACCTGCGCCTTGTCCCTCCTTGCCTTGAGAAGCACCTTGTGAATCAAGGGAAATGGGGGAAAGGCGTAAAAGAGGCCCGGGGTCCACAGCCTCGAGAAGGCATCCCCCTGCAGCGAGCCCTGCTGGGGGCGGGCATGAAACAGCCTCAGCTTCGCGTTCTCCCTGGAGGCAAACAGGTCCACCTGAGGTGTGCCCCAGTGGGAGAACAGATCTTGTACTACCTCCGGCAGGAAAGACCACTTGTGAGATGCAGCCCCTATCCGGCTCAGGGCATCGGCCAGGGTGTTGGAGGCTCCTGCCACATGAATGGCTAGGGAGATCAGCCTCCAGGCAGCGCACAGTGACCAAATGCGGAGAGCTTCCTTGCATAGAAGCATGGAGCAACGTCGCGCCCTGGCGGTTTAGGTAGTACATGGTCGTGATATTGTCCGTCTGGACTCGGACCACTTGACCCCAGAGAAACGGAGCAAAGGCGGTGAGAGGTAGGCAGACTGCTCGGAGCTCCAGCAGGTTGATGTGGCATCGGGACTCCCGCAGGGACCAGAGGCCGTGCGCTCGGTGTTCCCCCAGATGGGCACCCCAACCCATCAGAGAGGCATCGGTCGATAGAAAGACCGTCGGCTCGGGGCGGACAAACGGGATGCCCTCCTGCAGATGAGACAGAACGGTCCACCACCGGAGAGCGTTCCACATCTCCTGGGTCACCATCACTGGCTGGTCCAATGGATTGCAGCGCTGTGACCACTGGCTGGCCAGACCCCACTGAAGGGGGCGCATGTGCCAGCGTGCCCAACGGACCACGCTGGTACAGGCCGCCATGAGACAGGGCGCGGGAAGTCCGGGCAGGCGCGGTGCCCAACCAGAATGACTGGGCAAAGGAGGTGAGAACCTGAGCCCTGTCCGCGGAGCCGTGCTCTGGCTCGAAGAGTCGAGCTCTGCCCGATAAACAGAATCACCTGCTTCAGCTCGAGTTCCGACTTGGCCTGCGTTGATGAGAAGGCCGACTTGAGAACAAACCTGGAGGGCCAGATCTCTGGACGCTCCACCTCCCGTCTGGAGGGGCTGCTATCAATAATCGTCCAGGTAAGGTGCACGGACCCCAGCGCCATGAGAAAGCTGTCACCACTGCAATGCATTTGGTGAAGACCCTGGGAGCTGAAGACAGGCTGAAGGGCATGGCTCGAACTCAAGAGGGATCCTCGCTCGAAAGCTGTGACAGGCGGATAGGGACGTGAAAAGAGCGTCCTGCAGGTCAGAGAGCAGAGAACCACCGCCGTGTTCCAGAGATGGTATTATCTGCAGAGTGACCATCCTGAAGGTTGAGACTTAGGAACTTGTTCAGGTCGTGTGGAGTCGAGAATGGGCCAGCCCCGTCCGTTGGAACCAGGAGAGTACCTGGACACAAACCCGGATCTGAGGGGATCGCTACCTCCTGATCACCTCCTTTTGGAGGAGGAGGCGATGTCGGCCCGGCGAGCCGACAGTGAACTGCGGACCCGAGTGCGACAGCTCTGAAGAGGCGAGGCCTGCTTGAATTCTAAGGGCAGACTTTTCCCACCACCTCCAGTACCCACCTGTCCATGGTAATAACGGACCAGGCGGAAAGAAGTGTCGGGCCGTCCCACGGAAACCAGGGGTGAGGTGGCGGGGATGGGCGACACCCTCAGCCCATCACTGGGCAGGCTTGGAGGAGGGACCGGCCGAGGACCTCCTGGGCCTTACCTCCTGCTTCCTGTTGGAGGAAGCTGACTGGTTTGGGATGCCAAGCCGAGCCTGCTAGGCCCTGGCGTTGCTGGGCCGGGCGAAGGGACGAAAGGGCTTAGGCTGAGGCCTTGCGGCCTTTGTCCTTCTGAGCGAAGAGGCCGAGTCAAGGTAGCATTGGACTTCTCGATCCTCTGCAGGTGACCTTCCACCCCAGGGCCGAAGAGGTCAGTCCCAAAAAGGAACATCCGTCAACTTGTGCGGTATCCGAGTAAAGGTGGATATCCTCAGCCAAACCCAGCAAGCATGGCCACTGCGGCCGCCACAGACCTGTACGAGTCCCCAATATCTAAAGCAGTCTGGAGCTGCTGTTTGGCCCACTGCCCTGCCTGGTCCCGCACCTGCCTGACCCGTAGTCTGCAGATCCGCGGGAAGATGAGGGACGACCTCATCCAGGGAGCCCAACAGGGCATGAGAAAAATGTGCCATGAGGACGGCCGAACTGGCCTGACGAAGACCGAGAGAGGACGCAGCATAGACTTTTCGCCCGGCATAATCCAATTTCTTGGATTCCTTGGGAGGTTTGTCCACATCCCTGGCGTTCCCGGCAGCGAACGCTGTCGGTAACCAACCCCTCAGCAGAGGGGTGTTCCGAAAAACTGGACAGGGAACCGGTAGGGACCGCATACTTCCTGGCCATCCTGGCCGAAGGCGCAGGGCAGGAAGCAGGGCGCTGCCAAAGCTCCAAGGCCGGGCCCACTATGGCCTCGGCCACCGGAAAGGCCTCCGTAGGGGAATCCCCTCGGTCCAGAATCTCCGTGAGGGGATACCTGGCCCGTTTAGAAACGGGTTCGAGCTTCATCCCGGTGGACTCCGAGATGAGCCGAAGCAATCCTAGGAAGGACGAAGGGCTATCGTCCACCAACTGTCCTCCTGAGGACTCCAAGTCCATTCGCTTGGAGAAAAGGGAGGAACCATCCTCGGACTCGGAAGAGTCCTCAAAGAGCTGCCTCGGGCCTGAGCCACCTCCACCTGCCGAGGCTTATCGGGAGTGAGGGTGACAGACAGCCTATGGGCAGTCCCTGAGCCAACCCGAGAGTTTAGGTCGAGCCCCAAATACGCAGTAGGCGGAAGTTCCACCAGAATCGGTGGGGCAGCTGGAAGTGGCGAACAACCAGCCTGGGAACAGGCTCCTCGGCTAGCGAGGGGTTGTTTCGGCGCTCGGTGACAACCACTTAATGGCGGGGAAGGCGACTGGGTCGGCTTATTCCGGTCAGAAAAAGCTGTTGCCACTGAGTTCCTCATACCTCCGGCGCAACTTGGCGGGAGTCTCCCTGAGTCAGGAGGAGGAAGAGTGGCGGCGCACTGCCGTGGTGCGAGACCGCTTATGGCGGCGGGATCGGCTGGACATGAGCGTCGAGACCGAGAACCTCGGCTAGGCCGAGGGCCGGTGCGAGGAGGTGTCGGGAATCGGCACTCCCTCGGTTCGGATGATTCCACGAAGGCTCGGAACGGAGGCACAGGCGAGCCGGCGGGACCCTCAACTCCCACGGGGACCCGGGAGAGAGTTCTCAGCTACTCCAGCCGACAACCCGTCCAACGGGTCGAGAAAAATCTCGACCGCGTCGACGGGAGTCTCGGTCAACTGGCCTGACGGGGACACCGTGAAGCCAGTGGCCGAAGTCGACTGTCGACTACTGGGGGAAGGGGATCTTTCCCGCTCCCAAGAGCGTCGACGGTGAGACTTACTTTTGCTCTTTTTGGACCGAGAAAAAGGTCCAGAAGAAGCTGGACCCTCACCTTTCGTCGAGAGGGTGAGACAAAGCTCCTTAAAAGAAGCCGAATACGAGGCACCGAGAGAGAGCGGGACAAATGCCCGCGCCGCCTCCTCTTCGAGGGCGATCATCTGCTCGAGCTGATTCGCCGAGCCCGCCGCCGCGGACGCCGCCAACCGGGCCTCTTTAGACTTAACTGGAGGAAATCTTTTCTCGGGACGCCCCAGCTGTAAACGGGCAGCACGGTCTTAGAGGACGTAGGCCGGAAAAGAAGAGCACAGGTCGCAAGCCTGCGGGTCGTGCTCAAGGCCTAAGCAGTAGACGCACGTGGAGTGCGGATCCGACCGAGACATCTTCTGCCCGCAAGGGCATCTCCGGAAACCGGGAGTCGATTTGTCCATCGCAGCCGCGAGGGAGAGAAGACCAAAGTCTTTTTAGCAAAAACTTTTAATTTTGAAGATTCGAAGAATTAGGAACCAGTCTTATACGCAGAGCGTTAAGGAGGGAACCTGAGCTTCCAAGCGGTAAGGAAGATCTGGCGTCATGGGGCGGAGCCGAGAGTTTTACCACCCGGGTGGGTGGGAGGAGCCAGCTTGAAGACCTTCCGGCAAGATTTAAAGCGGCAAGGAACCTGCCAGTGTGGATGAACAACATATCCATGTCCCTAGAACAGATCATGCACTTCAGGTGTCCATTCTTATGAGGGATCTGCGTGCCACAGGACGAGCATTTCTTCTTGGGTGAAGACATCAAGTAGTGGAATATCGAAAATAAAGATTTAGCGACAGAGGAATTAATCCGATGCAAGGACTAACATAACGATCGCTGTATGGAAGTCTGCAATTCGACTGACACAAGGCGACAGCGGTAAAGAACTGGAAGGTTGGTGTGGGGACCGCCCACTATATACGGCCACGGTGAAGTAGGTCACGTGACGTCGGGTGGGCAGTCCTCCATCAGGGATTGCTAGAAAAGTCTGCCGTGTGGCCCAGCAGGTGGCTTCAGTCTTATATGTAATGACCTACTGAAGGAACCCTCTTAAAGTAAGATCCCCCCCCCCTGCACTGTACCTGCCCCATCCCTAGCTAGGTCATTTGTACCCAGGTGGACAGACATCTAGTGTCCACTTCCTTTCTTATTGCCCTAGTGATCCACAGGATACGCTTTCCATCCCTCTGTGCTGTGGTGCTAGATAGGCACCAGACTTCCCTCTCTGTCCCCTTTCCTACTCCAAACTCTATCCCTCTGATGACTGGGTCCACCAACATAAGTTGCTTCCTCCTTCTCTGGGGTGCTCCGCCACCCACCTTGGGGCTTCCACCTGGGAAGCTGCTGTATAAACCTTTTTTGCCATAGTATCCAATTTTTTTAGAGTCCTTTTTCAGGGGTCTGCGCAGAGTGATTTTTTGCTCTCTCACAAGCAGCAGTCTGGACCACCCCATGATGCTCAGGATGGGCATACAGATATTCTACTCTCTGCTTATCCACCTGATATTTTACAAACATATGAAGAAGACCGCAGAAGAAGGCCACCTGGACTATCTATTCTGCTAGTACTGCAAGGTCCACAGCTTAAGCTACTGACCCTGCTCCCCTCAAACTCGTATCTTTTCCAACCTACCTACTCATGATCCTTACCTACCCCCTATGCCTATCCCAGCCTCTACTGAACCTGCTCACTGTTTTCAATGAGACCACCTCTCCCGGTAGTGCATTCTAAGTGTTAAACCCCCCCAGCTTAAGACTGTGCCCCCGTTATGATTGCCACTTAGCTTAAAGACTCTCCTTATCTACCTTATTTGTCTCAGTTTCTTTTGTCGATGGCTGCAGATGAAGTGGGTGCACAGCCATGATTTTTGCTATGGCCTTTTTAAGTGGTTTGTGTATGGTAAGTAACATCTTTCCTGGTGAAGCTACTCGCAGCATGTCCATAAAACCAGCATCCTCTTTATCCTCCTGTTTCCAGTGGGCGATGTTTGAGGGTGTCAAACATTTATCTGACAAATGAGGAAAAAGATGAGCAGTCCTCACTTCACCTTAGAGGAGGTTCAAAATCTTGTTCAGGTATGCCCTCTAGCTCCATGGGATCATCATCTTCCATATGCACGTGATATTCTTGTTCCTCATCCTCCACAAGCAGATAGGTTGGAGTCTGAGCCAGGAGGTGGCAGATATTTTATTCAAATTTCCCATGACGTGGATCGCCTGGACAAAAAATGCCACATTTTCGACGTGTCCTCTGATGAGGGCATTTTTTTCTGTGCCATCTGGCTGCTCCTTTCTCTATGCAGGAGGAGTGGCACTGACATTACTTTCTGTCAGTTTCTTTTTGGCAGCCACAGTTTCCAGTGTCTGCTCTAAGGCTCTTATTTTTGCCATCACTGGATTCAAGGTTTCCCCTTTCGGACACACTAATAACTGAACCATCTTCACCAAGCCTTTCTGATGGCTGTGTAACTTTACCTTTTTCTTCTTTCTTGTCACAATTAACATTATTTGCTGCTGCATGAGAGATGTCCCCTTCAGATGGATCTTTTCCACCACTGTTGGGACCACCCTCAGAACCTTTTTTCTTATTTCTGGGTGAAACAGACATACTGAGAAGGAATGCTTTTTAAAATTTAAAATGTTTACCCTTTTAAAAGAGGTTTTGGGGCAAAAAAAAAAAATCACAGGACGTACAATTTTTTAAGTCGTGTTGTGGATCTAAACACTTTAGACAAAACTTGTGATAGTCTGTCCTTTCCAGGAGACGAAAACAAATTGTACAATTTTTTGATGATCCACAAGGGTCTCCCTGATATACCAATTACGGATAACCTTCCAATAATCAAAACGACTCACAATACACGATGCAGTACAAGAGCCTGATAGTAAACAAATAGCTCTTGTGCTGAAGAAACTTTGCCAAAGGTCAAATCGTGGGTCCTGTAACAGGAACTAATTACTTCAGGTGAAAGAGCACCGACAGAAATGGACAGTGAAAATGCTCTGTTCTCTGTAAACTGGATAGCTGAAAAGTAAACCTCTAAAACCAGCTAAAAAGGAACATGGTTTGCTAGCCAAATAGTCAAAAACAGTCATGGTAGCCAGGTAGGATATTCTCCAGTTCCCGAGAATCAAACTGGAACAGGAGAAACCTGCATTTACAAAAAAAAACCCTAGTTAAATGCAGAGTAATCCAGAAACTGATTAAAACACTCTCTTAATATAACTACAAAATAAAAACCTGACTGGAGAACCAGCTGTTACCAGAGTTCTCTACGGGGCGAATGCTCCCTTCAGGCAGAGAAACAGATCTGAGCAATGGCCAGAGTGGAATGTGGGTGCAGAGTTTGAACCTACATTCCAAATTCTGAAATTTGCAGAGGTTCCATCTCTAGTGCGTCACTCTCTGCCGAGATGACGCATAAAGCGTTGAACAGGACTCGGGTGCCAGAACCTTTCAGCAGAAAAACAAATCTGCCATTAGAATGCTAGGGGGAGCAGAAGCACAGACAGAACAGTTACGTAAGAACTTACCGTAATAATAAATCTTCAAGGGAATCTCTCATCAGGTCACACCTATGGAACTTATAACTATCAGGCACTAGGACCACACGGAAACTTTTCTAGCAGTCTAGTAGGGGCCGCCATGCTGACGTCCCTGCATACATATATGTGGGTGGTCCCGCTCCCTCCTCAGTTCCCCGCTGGAGACCATAAATTGCTAGGCTTCCCTCTTGGGAGCCAAGGAGAGAGAAAATAGGTGCTCAGCTATAAGAAAGGCTAAAGCAACAGAAAAGCCAGTGTGGAGACAGAATAAGGAGAAGAGGGGTAGAACAGCCTGACCTGATGAAAGATTCCCTCAAAGATCTACTATTACAGTAAGTTCTTGCTTAACTGTTCTATCTTTGGGGATATCGCTTTCATCAGGTCACATCTATGGAACGAGTTCCAAGCAGTTCTGACAGTAAAACAGTCTGGTTGTCAGGAGACCAAAAACCTAATGAAGGCCTTGAAGCACAGCTAGGCCAAATCCTGTCCTCCTTCTAGAGGCAATGTCCAGACTGTAGTGTCTTGTGAAAGTATGGGCAGCACTCCAACTTGCAGTAGCAGAGATATCAGCAGCTGATACATTTCTGAAACAGGCAAAGGTGGCCATGCCTCTGGCTGAATGGCCACAAACTACACCAGGAAGTTCCTTACCATACTTCCTATTAACAAAAAGTAATGCAGTTGGCCAATCATTTGGACAAACACTGGTTAGAAACTGGAAGGCCCTCTTTCCCAGGGGCGAAAGAAACCAACAACTGTGAGGACTTTCTGTAGTCCTTTGTACGGTGTGTACTGTACCTGAGAATTGCACGGACATTTAAAGTGTGGAGCAATGCCTCCCCTGGTTTGGCATGCTCTGGGTAACAGGCAGGTGGACAGTTGATTTAAGGTAAACTCAGATATCACCTTAGGAAGAAAATTAGGGTTAGTATGCAAAGACACCCTGCCTCTGTGGAAAATCAAATAAGGCTGCTCACACGAGAGCCTGTAGCCCTGAAATCCTTTCAGCAGAAATAATAGCAACTAAACATAACACTTGCCATACAGAAAGCGTAGCTTGTAAGACGTGGCTGGCTCAAAAGGTGGCAAAGTAGGCTTTTCTAACACAAAATTCAGACCTCAAGCTGGGACCGGATTATGGATAGGAGGCTTTAAGTGCAGAACGCCTCGCAGAAATGTACAGGCCACATCCAACTAGGCTACAGTATGGGCACATGGAAGGCTAATATAGCAGACAGGCGCACCTTTATAGAGGAGTACCGGAGTCCTGCATCAGACAAGGACAGGAGATACTCTAAAATCTGGTTCACCAGACAAGTGGAAGGGTCCAGGTGATGTGAAGTGGCCCATATAACAAAGCGCTTCCATTTCACTGGATAAGTGGTCCTGGTGGAGGGTTTTCTGGCAGCCACCAGGCCATCAGCCACTTTCTGACACCCCCCAAACTGAGCAATGGCTATGTCTTCAGAAGCCATGCATGCAGATGGAAGGACTTGCGGTCCTGATGGACTAGGATCCACTGTGCCAGTGTCAACAGGTCTCTGCAGAGGGGCAGGGCTACTGGAGGTTCCGCAGCCAAGTGCTGCAGTAATGGAAACCAGATATGGTTGAGGCTAGAATGGTGTCATCAGAATTAGGGTGACCCAATCTGGAACTTGATGAGCACTCTTTGGATCAGTGGAAAGGTGTAGACGAACCTCCATTTCTAGGAGACTGACAATGCGTTTCATCAGAAAACTCCAGGCCCTGGATCTAGCAAGTGGAAATGTAGCAGTTTTTAGCTGAGTGGGGATACAAAAAGGTCCAGCTCTGGATGACCCCACCTGTCAAACAGGTCTTCTACGACCACTGTCAATTGCTCCCACTCGTGCATTCTTTGGACTAAGACCGGCTGAGACTGTCTGCCAAGGCGTTTTGGTCACCTGGAACATGGACAGCCAACAGATCTAAACCGTGTTCTACAGCCCAGTACCAGACTCAATCGTCTCACTGCACAAGTGGTAAGAATGAATCCCCCCCCTTGCTTGTTGATGTAATAAACTACACTGAAGTTGACCGACTGCACTAGCAGGGGACCCAGAAAGAGATGGTTATGTAAGGCATACAGCCGTCACTTCTAAAACGTTTATGGGGAGGCGAGCCTCCATCAGAGACCAGGTCCCCTGGGTCAGGAAGAGGCCCAGGTGTGCTCTCCAACCCAGAACCAAGGCATCTGTGGTGAAGATCTGGTGGGGAGAAGGGATGAGAAAGAGCATCCCTCTCAGAAGACTGTGGGGATCCATCTAACACAAGCACTTTGCGTAGGGGAGGAGAAAAGACCCTGTTGATCCAGATAGTCGGTGCACTGATCCCACTGGACCCGCAGGGTCCACTGGGGAATCTGCATATGCAGTCTGGCCAAGGGTACAGTGACAATGGGCCACAGCCATCAGGTCCAGCAACCGAAGGAATGCTCTGGCTGTGATGTACCGGCTTTGAGAGTTTGAGCAACCAACAAGTGCTTGAGCTATGATGCATTCCATCATGTCTTGGGGAAGGAAGGCCTTGCCCTGGACAGTGTCCAGAATTGCCCCTATGTACTGCAGTCATTGACAGTGTCAGAATAGACTTGGGCAGACTGATCGCAATCCTTAGGTCCTGGAACAGCTATTGGTATGTTCCAGAGTGAGCAGCAGGAGATCCCTGGGCTGAGCCATCAGTAACCAATCATCCAGATAAGGGAAGACATAATGGCCTTTGTGCCTGAGGGCCGCCACTGCTGCTAAGCATTTGGTGAAAACCGGTGGCACAGAGGATAAGCCAAAAGGCAATACTTTGAACTGGTAATGTTCCCCCCTGGAACAGGAACCTGAGGTACCACCTGTGAATGGGGAGGGGGTGCAAACCTTGATGCAGATGAGCTTCCTGCCATGTCCAGGGAGCATAACCAGTCTCCCTGCCTGAGCAAAGACAGCAGACCATGCAGATTGACCATCCTGAACTTCTTGTATTGGATAAAGAAATTCAGGCCTTTGAGGTCTAGAATGGGCCTCAAGTTCCCTGTTCTCTTGGGGATGAGGAAGAACCAGGAGTAAAACCCTTTGCTCCTTTGCCACCTGGGCACTGGTTCTACAGCCCTTTTGCACAGCAAGGCAAGCACCTCCTTCCAAAGCACCGTAATGTGATTGAGAGGTTAAGTGGAGGGAACAGGAAGAAAACCTGGAGGCTGTTCTAGAAGTTTCAGAGTATGGCCCTGTTTGATTAGTTGAGGGACCCATGTGTCGGTCGTAAGGGCCCTCCCACTGACTGATATGGAGGGAGAAATGACCCCTGACCACTGCCTCCTGGTATGGGGCATGAAGAGGGAAGTCGGGCAAGGAGCCATGCAGAGTTAGAACCAGCGGCCAGGGCTGCACAGCCACTTCTGGGGCTTTTAGCAGAGGCACCTGTGGTGGAAGAAGGAGCAGGCAGGATGTACCTTGTCCTGCACCTGCCCTGAGGTCTGGTTCCTGACCCAGCCTTATGGGAGACCTTACAAAAAGAGGGTAGTAGCCGGCTCCTGGGTTGGGTATGATAGAGGGAGTGGACAGAGCTAATGGCTCTACCAGAGGCCTGCAGGTCATTGACAATATCCTACACATCAGGCAAAAAAGCTTAACGCCCCCAAAGGGGACATTTAGAATGTTCTGCTGGACATCAGCAGCAAATCCAGAGACCCTCAGCCGGAAGCTTCTTCTAAGGCAGATGCCAGTGGCAGCAGCCACTTCTGGCCGTTGTATCAGCCATGTCATAAATGGCCCTTAGAAGATGCCTGCTGACATTCGCTGCAGCCTGGAGAGTCTTAAGAAGTTACTATCTCTGGGGACCCTGAGGAAGGGCCTATGCTGCAGCTCTGCCCTTCTTCCAGAGGGTGTACTGGTATTTCACCATGTGGGACAAGTAACTGGCAATACTGAGGCCTAAGGTGGCCGAAGCAAAGATCCTCTTGCCCCAAAGGTCAATCCTCCTAGATTCCCTGTCGGGGGAAGGAAAGTACAATTACCTAAGAACTTACCGTAACAGTGGATTTTCAAGAGGAGCTCCTGCAGCAGGCAACACTGGTAGGACTGAAGCCGCCAGGATCACATGGAAAACTTCTAGCTAGCAGTCTACAGCAGGGGACTGCCCCCACCAACATCAGCACGCTGACGTCCATCTATCCTATAAAAGAGGAGGTCCCTCAGACCTACCTCAGTTCTCCGGCCGGAGACCCTGGCACAGAAAGCAAAAACTGAGAACTGAGGTGGTTCCTCAAGGCTGAGGAAAGGCAGTGAAGCTGCAAAGAAGCAGCAGCAATCGGGGGGAGGGAAAGCAGCACCTGCTGCAAGAGTTCCTCTCAAAGATCTACTGTTATGACAAGTTCTTACTTAACTGTACTAGCTTGCCTCGGTGGGGGGCTCTTACAGCAGGCAACACCAGTAGGATAGAGTCCAAAGCAGTACCGAAACTGACCTTAAGTCAGCCAGTAGGAGGCAAAACCAGACAGCAGAAGGCTATTCATGAGAGAAGGCCCTGAAGGACAGCTAGTCCGGAGTTGGCCATGCGTCTGGAGGCAATATCCAGACTGTAGTACCGGATAAAGGTGTGAACTGAACTCCAAATGGCAGATGCACAAATGTCCGGAGTGGATACATTCCTGAAGCAGGTGGCAGAGGCTGCCATACCTCTAGCAGAGTGGCCCTTAACTGCCCCCAGGCAAGGGTTTGTCATACAGTACAGTACACAATGCAATTTGCCAACCATTTAGACAAACACTGTTTCGAAATGGGTGCCCCTTCCCAATTAGGGGCAAACGAAACAAAACTAATCAGTCTTGCGAACGTGTTAGGTGCAGTTAGTGTAATAATGCAGCACTCTGTGATCATCAAGAGTATGCAGCAAGGCCTCCCCCTGATTAGAATATTCAGGGAAATAAACTGGAAGGTAAATGGACTGGTTCAACGTAAACTCAGACACCACCTTAGGCAAGAACTTAGGGTTGGTATGCAAAGATGCACTGTCTTTTTGAAAAAAAAAAACAAATAAGGCTCTTTACACATCGGAGCCTGGAGCTTGGAAATCCTCTGAGCAGATGTAATAGCAACTAAAAACAACACTTTCCATGACAAAACGTAGCTCACAACATGCGGCCGGCTCAAAAGGAGACAGAATGAGTTTTTCCAAAATGAAAAAAATATCCCAAGGTGGGACAGGGTCTCGAATGGGAGATTTCAAATGTAGAATGCCCCGCAAAAATGTGCAGGAGAGGTCCAGCTGGGCAACAGCCTTGCCCCCTATACAAACGTATGACTATGCCATCAGAATTAGGCCAGAAGGTCCATCGCGTCTGCTCGGGATCAGCTCACAGCTGAGATGCTGCTGCTGCCCCCCCCACCCTGTGTCTCCCTCCCTCCTTAGGTCTCCTCCCAGAGATCCCCACTGTCCCCCCCCTTCCCTGCACCTTGCCCATGCACCTGTCTCATCCCTCTTAAAGCTGCCCACTGAGTCCATGGAGATCACCTCCTCTGGCAGAGCGTTTTATACAGCGTCACCACCCTTTCAGTAAAATAGTGCCTCCTCAGTTCCCTCCTAAATTCTCCCCCCACCAGCTTCATGCTGTGCCCCCGTGATTCATTCCCTCTCCAATCTAAACATCGACTCAGCTGCAACTCTGTTGATACCCTTCAAGTACCTGACGGTCTCAGTCATACTGCCCTGGTCCCTTCTGTCCTCCAGGGAGTACAGGTTGAGCCCCCTCAATCTATCCTCAAGTCTTATCCCCCATATCATGAATCAACTTAGCCACCCTCCTCTGGACCCTCTCTAGTAACATGACAACCCTCAAATACCTCTATAGGTGCATGGTACGCAGAGATGGCAGAACGATGCACCTTTAACGAAGAGTAGCCCAGATCAGAGACTGAAAGGGAGAGGAGGTACTCCAAAATCAGGTTAACCAGGCAGGTGAAGGGATCCAAGTGGCGAGCTGCAGTCCACAGTGAGAAGCGCTTCCACATCATGGCATAGGTGGCTCTCGTGAAAGGCTTCCTAGCAGCCACCAGGACATCGGCAACCCTGGAAGACACCCCAAAGCGGGCGATAGGCAAGTCTGCAGGAGCCACACGTGGAGATGCAGGGACTTGAGATCTCGATGGACCAGGGTGCCCTGATCCACGGAGAGCAAGCCGGTGCAGAGAGGCAAGGGAACTGGAGGTTCCACTGCCAGCTGCTGAAGTAGAGGGAACCAAATCTGACACGGCCAGTAGGGGGCTGTGAGAATCATCTCCGCTCCCTCAGACTGGAGTTTTAGGAGAACCCTCTGCAGGAGCGGGAAGGCATACAGGAAGAAAAAAATTACTCACCTTAGTAATGTTGTTTCTTCTAATGGAGTCTTGCTATATTATGACAGATGCAGTTTGTCCCACCATTAGAACTGCTCCGGAGGTGAAAGAGTTAACTTCCATGCAGTGCATGGAACTTAGAGCGAGAGCTCGGTTAGAGAAGCTCTGTTAGGGTGGTTTCAAACCGAAACCATCAGATCTTCTAGAGCAAAACTCACTAAGGCTCTGTGTGAAGCTGTAACCTACACTAGCCAACTGGCTACTAAAATATTCACACATTTTCCTGGTCCCAACACCAAGACTCAAGTCAGGGGACCAGAAAAATAAGATAAAATAACTAAATAAAACACAACACCCAAACATAAAGGGGCATCAAAAGTGCCAACAGTGGACTGCCCACCCCATACCCGAAGTAGAAGTTCTGAGAGGGGCAGGCTGGGGGGGAGGTCATAATATAGCAAGACTCCATTAGAAGAAACAACATTACTAAGGTGAGTAATTTTTTCTTCAAACAACATGAAGTCTTGCTATATTATGACAGATGCAGACTACACAGCAGTACCTCCATGGAGGAGGGACAGGCTCTGAAGCACGGCTGTGTCAAACCGAGCATCCCTCCTGGCCTGGATATCCAGGGAGCAATGCTTGGTGAAAGTGTGTACTGTTTTCCAAGTAGCTGCTTGACATATCTCCAAGATAGGGATGTCTCTAGCAGCAGCTAGAGATGCAGCTGTACCTCTGGTACAGTGAGCCCTCAGGCCTGAGGGGGGAACCTTACCCAGTTTTTGATAGCAAAACTGGATACAAGAGACGATCCACCTGGCAATGGATCTCTTAGTGGCAGGTCTCCCTTTCCCAACCTCACCATAAGTGAGAAATAGTTGAGTCAAACCTGTGACCCTTGGTACGCCTATGTAGTAACTTAGGCCCTCTTAACATCTGTTGTGCAGCCCTCTCACCAGAGGAGGAATGGTCAGTGAAGAACACTGGAAGTGAAATAGATTGGTTAAGGTGGAAATCTGAAACCACCTTAGGCAAAAGGAAAATTACGTACCTACCGTAATTCTTGATCTTCTTGGACGAGTCTCCACCACTCATTCACACTAGTGGGATTAGCGCGGAGGCACTAAGACCCAGCTCGGAGCAAACTTTTGCTGGAGGGTGAACATGGCGAGGCTGGCGCCCGCGAGACACGGCGCATGAGCAGCGGCTCGAGCGGTAATGACCATCTCGGCGACGACCCTCCAACCGCCTCAGTACCTTTTTACCAAGGAGGTGCAGCTGCATTCAACGTAAAGGGTAAACCCAACATTAAAAACGGACATAAGATAGTCCGTATGACCCGTGTAAGAAGGGTCAGCAAAGAAGTCCTCACGGCCTAAAGATTTGAGGGAGAAGACCATACAGCGGTGAGCTCGGGGATGGAGGGAGGTAGACGAGTGGTGGAGACTGGGTCAAGAAGATCAAGAATTACGTAGGTAATGTGAATTTTCCTATCTTCCTGACATAAGTCTCCACCACTCATTCACACTAGTGGGGAGTACCAAGCTGATAATCCCTCAAAAGGGCGGCAGGAAAGCCAGAGCTCACGCTGCCTAAGATAGAAGCCCATTAATGATAGTTCTGTCAATGCGGAATGTCGCCTGGCATGAACATCCAGTGCATAGTGCTTAACGAAAGTATGCACTGAGCTCCAGGTAGCGGCGCTTGTATATATCTGCAATTGTAACATTGTGAATTTCCGCTAGGATGCCGCTGACCTCCTAGTAGAGTGAGCGACACTCTACCTTCTAATTTAACTTGAGCCATGGAATAGCAATGACGAAGGCATGCCACTAACCATGAAGAGATACATCTAATAGCGACAGGTTGACCCAGCCGGTGTCGCTGAAAGAAACGAACAGTTGCTGAGTCTTGCACATCCTTGGTTCTATCTAAATAGAACCGCAAGGCTCTCTTAACATCCAAGGAATGAAGAGCTGCTCCTTCATTTTGGAAATTAGCGTAAGTAGGAGTACCAGAGGTTGGTTCAGATGGAATTCTGACACAACCTTGGTAAGAAATTTAGGATGAGTACGGAGAACTACCTTGTCCTTATGGAATACAGTATACGGAGGGTCCGTAACCAGTGCATGTATCTCAGAGACCCTGGGCTGAGGTAATGGCCACCAGGAAGGCAGTCTTCCAGGTAAGAAATTTTAGCTCACAGGTAGCTAAGGGTCTGAAAGGCTTCCGAGTGAGCATGTCCAACACCAGGTTAATGTCCCAGGCTGCAACTGGACGCTTAACAGGGGTCTGGTATGGAGAATCCCTTAAGAAATCTCTCTTCACCATAGGTAACTGAGCCAGAGTTAAGGAAGAAACCGCTCATGGAACGCTGAGATGGCACTAAGGTGAACTTTAACTGTGGAGTACTGAAGACCTAAGTTTGATAGGTCCAAAAGATACTCCAGAACCTTGCCAGGAGGACAGGAAAAGGGATTCCAAGAGGATTTTGCACACCAGAGAGAAAAACGTTTCCATTTGGAAGCGTACGTTTTTCGGGTGGCTGGCTTCCGAGCAGCCAGAAGGATGTGAGACTCTACGAGAGACGTTGAACCGATTCACTTCTATCTCTTCAGGAGCCAAGCATGAAGGTGAAGTGATTTCAGGTTGGGATGGACCAACGAACCCTGAGTCAGAAGACTGATTTGCAAAGGAAGTGGTCTCGAGAGGCTGCCAACATACTGTTGAGTAGAGGAAACCATAGTTGCCGAGGCCAGGAAGGAGCAATGAGAATCATCTTGGTCCCCTGAGACTTAACTTGAGGAGTACTCTCTGGATTAGAGGAAGTGGTGGAAAGGCGTAAAGAAAGCGTTTTGTCCACCGCAGCCTGAACGCATCCTGACAGAAAATGCCAGGCCCTGGATTTCTGGAGCAGAAGAGAGGCAGTTTTGCGTTGAGTGGGGATGCAAAGGTCCAGGTCTGGAGTCCCCACTCTTTGAACAGGGACCGAGCTACGGCTGGATCGAGACCACTGTGAGGGTCTGCCTCCTGCTGCTGAGGTGATCTGCTAGGTCGCTTTGTATACCTGGCAGATAAACCGCTTGAATCAGAGACTTGTGCTCCAGCACCACTCCACACACCCTCATTGCTTCCTGCAAAGGGATAAGAATGAGCACCGCCTTGCTTGTTGATGTAATACATCACTGCTTTGTTGTCCGCTTGAAGGAGAATGTTCTTTGACAAAGGACATCCTTCAGAGCTCGGATTGCATAGAGGACCGCCTCATCTCCAGGACATTTATGTGGAGATGAGTTTCAACTGAGTCCATACACCTTGAGTGTGGAGGGAGAGACAGTGAGCTCCCATCCCATTAGCGATGCATCTGTGGTGATGGAGATCTGATGATCCGGGGGAGCAAAGGGGAATCCTTCCAGGAGATTGCTCTCTTGAGACCACCAGGTGAGAGACCTTCGAAGGGGCTCCGCCACCTTGATGGGATAAGACTGGGGGTGAGAGGTCGGGGACCACTGAGTGGAGAGCATCCATTGGGTGGTTCTCATGTGCAGTCGGGCCAGAGGGACAGTGAAGACCGAGGACGCCATGAGACCCAACATGCGTTGCATCGAGAGAGCTGTAACCGATTGGTTCTCCCTGATGTAACGGGCCATACGAGGATGCTCGAGTCTTCTGTCCTCTGGAAGGAAAGCCTTCGCTGAAGAGGTGTCTAGAAGGCGCCCTATGAAAAGGAGCCTCTGGGAGGGTTGCAGTTGAGATTTTTTCAAATTCAGCAGAACTCCATGGATCGAGAAGACGAAGTCGCTTTGCACGGCTTCCAAAGTCCTTGGCCGGAAGGGCTTGCTAGAAGCCAATCGTCCAGGTAGGGAAACACTCGAGTCCCATTCTTTCCTGAGATGCGCCACGAGAACTGCACAACACTTTGTAAAACCTCATGCCAGGATAGCCCAAAGGGCAGACTCTGAACTGATAATGCTGACCCAAAGCTACAAACCTGAGGAATTTATGGTGGGTCGGTGGACGGGATATGCTGGTAAGCATCCTGCATATCCAGAGAGGCCAGCCAGTCGTGCTGATGCAGCAAGGGTAACAGGGTACCTAGGGAAATCATCTTGAATTTCTCCCTGGGGAGGAATTTGTTTAACTTTCTGAGGTCTAGAATGGGGCGTATCCCCCCAGATTTCTTTGGAACCAGAAAGTAATGGGAGTAGAACCAGTGTTTCGCAGATGCGGGGGCACCAGTTCTATTGCCCTGTTGTTCAGAAGGCCCTGGATCTCCGCGGTGAGGAGGTCTGACTGAGAGGCCGACAACCTGGGTTGTCTGATGGGAGGACAATTCGAGGGGGTTCCAAGAAATTGAGAGAATAACCCTCGCGAATTATCCAAGAACCCATTTGTCTGAGGTTATGGACTCCACTGGTTGTAGAAGTACATCGACTCACCTCCCACGGAGGAGAAAGTTCCACCCGGGCAGAGTGGATGGAACTTGGGCCAACGACTCATAAGGTAGCGCTGGGAGCTTTAGGTCCCTGCGCTTTCTGCTGCTTCTTTTGAGGTTGGGCAGGTTGGCTTTATGGGCTTCCCTGCCTCTGCCTCGGAAAGGACTGACGACTATGAAACTGACGCCTGTTCACATGCCCCCGAGAGGGGCAGGCGGAGGTCTGGCCAACTTAATGGCCGATCTAGTCTTCTGAGTGGCCTCTAAGGCTTGCTCCACCTGAGGGCCAAAAGAAAGGAGCCATCAAAGGCAGCGCCACCACCTGCTGCTGAGCATCATTCGTGAAGCCGAAGCACGCAGCCAGAATGGCGCCGAGTACAAATCCCCGCCGCTGCTGAGCAGAAGCAGTGTCGAAAGGCCCATGGCGGCTTTGACCTGTTGGTTATTGACTCAATACCTCTAATAACGGTCAGAAGAAGCTCTGACTTGGAATCAATCTGGAAGTTCAACCATTCTTTCATAGAGTGCCACAGGATATACTCATACTGGAGAAAATAGCCTTGATAACTGGCAATACGCATACTTAGAGTGGAGGCAGCAAAGACTCTCTTACCTAATGTATCAATCTTACGAGACTCTTTGTTAATAGGTCGAGCTGTAGTAGTTTGAGGAAGAACGACCTTGTCATTCTCTGCCAGGACTACAATAGATCCGCAAAGGCTTGGGATGCCAAAATGGGACGATCCTTGGGAGCTGAATACTTTTATCAATGGATTTAGCCACTGAGGGAATAAGAGCAGGGTTATTCCATACCATTTGAGACAGCGCCTCAAGGAAGGCTGAATCGGAGGAGTCAAACTGTAGGGATTCCTCAAGCATGAAGATACTGGAGTCTTAATATCTTCCCAGGATCGATGTCTGTAGTCTGGAGAGAAAGAGTGGATCCCAGGTTCTTCAACAGAGACTTAAAGGACAGGTCCTCACCACAGGCTCTGTAGCAAAGAAAGATCCTGTTTCTCCACTTCATCACCCAACCAAGGTCTGGGTCAGGCTCAACATCATCTCCTGATGGTCCAGAAAGGACTGTTTGGACAGGAAAGGAGGAAAATTAGGAGAGGAGGAAATGGCAGAAAACAAGGAGAGTCCCTTGGCTGCCGGCGCCGAGACGGCAAACAGGCTGAAGACGGCATCCGAGGAGGCGAGCGGCGCCAAGAGGCACGCGCCCTCGCGAACGCCTTGGGCCGCTGACGACGCCACTAACGGGCGTCAGTAGACGACGCCGCTGAACGCGCCAAGACGATTCAACGGTACCACCGCGGCGCCGCGAGATCACACGGCGCCACCAACGGTGCTGAGAGACCGCGCCGCCACCCACGCCGCGAAGCTCCGCGGCTTTAAAACGGCGCCGACACGCCACAGACCCTGCAGAAGGCGCCGAAAAGCCCCGGAACCTGGAAACAAGAGAAGGAAAAACCAGGAGATAAGGGCATCGGTGAGGCCCCTCCGCCGCAGCCATGTGAGGGGAAACACCTAACACGGAGTCGCTAGCACCAAGAAGGCGCCACACTAGGAAGGTCCAACCGCCTCTACCTGATCGCCGGAGAGCCGAGGGCTCCGAGGTAACCGAGCCAGGCAGAAGAACCAACCTCCGAGCCCATCGCTCCATAAGAGCGGCCCACTGATGAAACTGCTCATCTGGAGCCCTACCTATAGGCGGGGAAGGGCTCCGATGTCGAGGACAACGATTATCGGAAGTTGGCGACTCCGAAGAAGGAGACCGGCAACTAGCAACGATAACCGACCGTCGACGCGCAGACATACCAGAGGGCGACCTCGAGTGATGCCTTCTCTTTTTTGACCTGTGGGCCGAAGAAGAGCTCGAGGCCGAACGGCGCCGAGAATGCGACCGTTTATTTTTATGCCGGCGGGGGGACCGCCCATCCCCCCGGGCATCGGACTGACCGTAGTCGGAACCCCGCTGAGGAGAAGGAGGCTGACCGGACCCAGCCCGGCTGACTGAACAGCTTTCATACGAAGTCTCCCTACCGTCACCTGACCTGCTCATGGTCGACTCCGTCCAGTAGGCCGAGACTTCTTCAAGTAAGTTAAATTTAAATATTAGAAAAATTTTACGAAAATAGAATAAAACTAAGCGATACTACTATCGTGACAATGTTACAAAAACAAACTGAAAACTATGCGCTAGTTTGAAGTTTGACTCCCGACAGGCGAGCGACGTCGTCACTGAAGCGCACTCGACGGCGGGAAAAAAGGAACTGAGGCGGTTGGAGGGTCGTCGCCGAGATGGTCATTACCGCCGAAAGTCAGCAAGTCATGGGCGCTGCTACCACCCTCCAGCAAAAAGTTTGCTCCCGATGGGTCTTAGTGCCTCCGGCGCCAATCCCACTAGTGTGAATGAGTGGTGGAGACTTATGTCCAGGAAGATCTTCCTGTTAGTCCTGAGGACTACCTTATCCCTGTGAAAGGAAATAAAGTCAGTCTCCACTGATAAAGCCTGTAACTCATTTATGCGCCTGGCAGAAGTGATGGCTACTAGAAATACAGTTTTCCAAGTCAAATACTTAAGCTCTGCCGAAGACAGAGGCTCAAAGGGGGGTTGCATCAGCTGAGCAATGCAAACATTAAGATCCCAAGCAGGGGCAGGATCCCTGAATGGAGGGTTGGTATGAAGCAATCCCTTAAAAAACTTGGAAAATACAGGGTGAGCAGAAAGAGAAGAGGGCTTCCCTGCTGAAATGAAAGCAGAGACAGCTGCCAAATGCACTTTCAGGGTAGCTGGTCTCAGTCCCAAAGAATTAAGATGGACCATATAATCCAATACAGTGGGTAAATCAGCAGATTCTGGGAAATATGCCTCCCAGAACACCATATGGAAAACCTTTTCCACTTGGAGTTATAGGTAGCCCTGGTGGAAGGCTTCCTAGCAGCTTTCAAGATTTCAGAACACTTTGAGAAAGTTGAAGATTAGCAACTCTAACTGCTCAAGAGCCAGGCCTTGAGGTTGAGGGATTGAGATTTGATACCAAACTCCCCTGAGCACAGGTTAACAGATTGTGGTTCCTGGGGAGACACAGGGAAGATGGACTGCTAGGGACAGAAGGAGTGGGTACCAGGGCTGCCTGGCCCAGTCTGGAGCAATCAGGATCATCTTGCAGGGCTGAGACCTGATTTTGACTAGCACCTTGAACAGGAGAGGAAGGGGGAAAGGCATAGAGAAACTTCCCTTCCCAATCGAGGAGAAAGGCATCCAGGGGGACTGAGCCCAACACTGGGGCCTGCAACAAAAAGTGGAAGTTGATGATTGTCTGGGGCTGCAAAAGATCTATCTGAGGAGTGCCCCATCTGGCAAAAACTATCCCCAGTACTAGGGGATCCAGTGACCATTCATGATGGCCCTGGGAAATACTGCTGAGAGCATCTGCCAGGACATTGTCCTTGCCTGGGAGGTGAACTGCTATGAGGGAAGTGTTCAGGAATAAGCCAGAGACCACAACTTATCGCCTGGTGCACAAGGCCGAAGACCGAGTGCCCCTTGCTTGTTGATGTACCACATTGTAGTGGTGTTGTCTGTTCTGACCTGTACCACCTTGTTCTGAACAGATGCAGAAAAACCTGAAGTGCTAGAAAACAGCTCTGAGTTCCAACAGGTTGATGTGGGAGCAGAGATTCCTAGGGGGACCATAACCCCTGGGTGGAGAGGTCGCTCATGTGAGCTCCCCATCCCAAGAGGGACACATCTGTAGTAAGGGTCAAGGAGTGGGACAGAGGGATGAAAGGCACCCCTTGTCTCAGATTGCTCTGATCCTGCCACCACTGAAGGGCCTAGATCAGGGTTCGAGTCACTGGGATTAACTTGGATAGGGGATCTCTTCTTTGAGACTAGAAAGCTCTCAAATGGAACTGAATGTCCCTCATCTGAAATCTTGCTCCTTGCACTACAGCTGTGGAAGCAGCCATGTGTCCTAGGAGCTGCAGGAAATGCCTTGCTGGTCGAGACCTGCAGAGTGAAGGACGAGGCCAGGGCCACAAGGTCCTTACCTTTCCAGGGAAGGAAGGTCTGGCCTGCTTTCAGCCCAGTTCTGCGCTATAAAGGTGAGTACCTGGACAGGTTCCAAAACTGACTTTGGAAGATTGAGAAGAAAGCCCAGAGAGGCAAGCAGCTGCTGGGTAACTAGCAGGTGTGATTTGACCTGGTCTGAGACTGACCAAAATGAGCCAGTCATCCAGGCAGGAAAATGGCAATCTTTGCCTTCTTAGATGAGCAACTGCTACTGCCAGACATTTTGTGAACACCCTTGGGGCAGAGGTAAGGTCAAGGGCATTGCTCTGAACTGATAATGGCCTGAGGGCAGTTCGAATCTGAGGTACTTTCAATGGGAGCTTCTGATAAGAACATGGAAGTAGGCATCCTTGAGGTCCAGGGAAGCTAACCAGTCCCCTGGCCTTAGGGAGGGTAAAATCATTCCCGAGTCACCATTTTGAATTTTGGTTTTAAAAGGTGCTTGTTCAGATATCTTAGATCCAGGATAGGCCGCCACTCTCCTGTCTTTTTGGGGTAAGAAAGTACCTGGAGTACAGACCCTTGCCCTGGTGCAGGGAGAAACCCTTTCTACAGCTCTGAGAGCCAGGAGGGTTGAGACTTCTGTTTCCAAAGCAAGAGTCTCTAAAGGGTTTGAGGTGGAAAGATCTGGCTCTCATCTTTGGAAATTTTTGAAGCTGAGAACCAGACCCTGGCTCACTACTTCCAGGACCCACCTGTCTGATGTTAAAGACTCCCAGTCCTGGACGAAGCAAGCCAGCCTGCCCCTACAGGTAATGGAGAGCCGACCCTGGGCATCCCATCAGGGTGCCTGTTTGGCAGGGCTTTAGGCTGAGGGGTGGGAGCAGGCCTGCACTCGCCTTCTCCTCTCCTCTGAAGAACCCCTCTGAGCATAGGCTGAAGAGGAGGCCTGGGTCTGGTAAAAGGCTCTGTGAAAGGCCTGCCCCTACCCCTGGGGTTGCCTCTGAGGAGTGGCTTGCCATTCCTTGGCTTGTGCACTCCTATAAGTGGTTCTATATTCATCCATTTTCTTCATATAATTCTCTGTCTGCTCCCAAACAGAGAATTTCCCACCACAGGAAAATCCATAGCCTTAGACTGGGTATCCTGTGACAAAGTAGTACACCTGAGCCAGGCCAATCTACTTAAAAGCCACAGATGTAGCCATGACTCTAGAGGATACATCATTAGAATCCACTGCAGCATGGAATTGCACCTTAGATGCCTCAATACCATCAACAGCCACCTGCTCCAGCTTCTTTGCAAGCTGGCCAGGAGACCTGTTTGGCTAAGGCCATGACAGTATCCCATCTAGATTTCTGGTATCTCTAACATAAGCCATATAGTTTGCTTGTCTGAGTCCCAAAGATGCTGCCATGTATTGTTTTTTGGCCATGGCATCAATCTTTCTGGAGTCCTTGTCAGGAGGATGTGAAGCCAGGGGAATATTAGCTTTATCACAGGCTGCAGCCTGAACTACCCCAACATGACTGCATTGCTATGAAAGAAAATCTGTATCAGGACCTGACAAAGTGTACCTCCTGTCCATCTTTTTATCTACAGGAGGCACAAAATTAGGAGCTTTTAAAATTTTTATTGTTTGTTTCCTAAAAGATTTATGTAAAGGGATGGACAATCTCCTGGACTCTGGGATATCCATCATTTCTACATAGTCAGGCTCCTCTTGCTCATCCAAAGCCTCCTCAAAGGAAGCTGGAGGGTCTCAGCAACTTTTTATAAAACAAAAATGAGAAGGGACTCAGCAAGCCTAGGGGGAGATTCACCTAAAGGTCTGTCTGGGGAGATGTCCGGTTCAATGGGCACATCCAGACTTTCAAAGTCACATTCACACTGATCATAATCATCCTCCCCCTCCTCTGGTTCATAAAACTCTTCTATATCATATTCTTGAACCGGTGGAACCGACCTTTTGCCAGATAGTGGCGGTTCGGAAGGAACCGGGGACAGTGACTGGACAATCTGTATTGCCCTGGCTATCTCTGCAGCAGTTGGAGAAGGGATTTTGGACTCCACACCTGCTGACTTTCTAGTTCTCTTTGCTGGGACTGGCTCCTCAGAGTCAGCTTTAAGTTTGCCCGAGGAAGTCTGGCCCTGGTCAGAGGGCACTCCCTCTGGTTCGGCTGGCACCGAACTGGGCTGGCCATCCGGGTCAGCGGACTTTTTGGCCTCTCGTTCCCTAAGCCTACCAACTCTCTTATCTAGGGTGGCTGCAGGAGATTCTTGCAAATCTGGCAGCATTGAGGTGGTCAAACCCCAGACAATAAACACATTGGTGTGTGGGTCAGCCTTGGCAAAGGCTTTCCCACAGACACTACAGTACTGAAACCCAGTGGGCCGGTTTTCTTTGGGTTTCTCAGACATAATGCCAGCCCTAACCAAAAACTTGCCTTTTGATGGCAGTGCCAGGCAAGACACTTTTATCGGTTCCCAACCGTATACGGGTCGTGAAAAAACCGTGAATGAACCGTTTTAGAACCGATAAGAACCGGAATCAGACTTCAACAAGCCTTAAAAGGCTTCAAAACAAAGTTTAAATACAATTCGATCAGTTCAAACCGAACTGATAAACATTTACAATTTCCACACAGAAACCTATCTATTACTTACAATACCATACACAGAGCTTGAACTGATCGGTTTGTGGTTAAAATAAATAATATCGCGGTTGAATTTAACCGAAAAAAGACGCTTTAAACCGAGGAAATGAACCGAGCAGTAAGAGGAATCTCCGGAGCGACTGTTCAGTGAGGCGGAGTAAAGAATCTGACGGTTTCGGTTTGAAACCACCCTAACAGAGCTTCTCTAACCGAGCTCGAGCTCTAAGTTCCATGCACTGCATGGAAGTTAACTCTTTCACCTCCAGAGCAGTTCTAATGGTGGGACAAACTGCATCTGTCATAATACAGCAAGACTTCATCTTGTTTGAATCTCCCTTTCCAGGACAGGGACAACGCGTCCCGCCAGAAAACTCCAGGCCCTGTACTGAGTGAGCAGAAAAGCAGCAGTTTTGCGTTGAGTGGGAACGCAAAAAGGTCCAACTCTAGGCATCTCCACGTGTCAAAGAGATCGTCAACCACAAAGGGTAGGAGTTCCCACTCGTGTGCCCTTGACCTGGACTGGCTTAGGCAGTCAGCCAGGGCATTCAGAACACCTGAAACATGGAAGGCTGACAGTTCCAGGTCGTGCTCAATGGCCCAGTACCAGACTCTCATGGCTTTCCAACAAAGGGCGTAGGAGTGAATGCCTCGTTTGTTGAAGTAAAAGACTACAGACATGTTGTCTGTCTGCACCAGTAGCAGGCCTGGAAGAATGTGGGTCTGGAAGGCCTGCAGAGCATAAAGAACTGCCCGTATCTCCAGAAAGTTGATGTGAAGATGCTGTTCTGACTCGGACCAAACTCCCTGGGTCTGACGGTCTCCTAGGTGAGCTCCCAAGCCCAGACCCAAAGTATCCATGGATAGAATCTGCTGAGGGGATACCGAGAGGAAAGGAACCCCCATCAAGAGACTGGCGGGGTTCTGCCACCACTACAAGGTCCATCGCACTGGGTCAGAAACCAGCACCGGCTGTTCCAAATCGTCAGTCCTATAGGGCTCAAAGGGTACACCAGGGAACTCTCCTATGCAGGCAGGCCAGGGGAACTGTGGTTATGGCCGCTGCCACGTGCCCCAGTAGATGAAGAAATGCTCTGGCTGGAACCTGGCGACTGGAAGAGACCAGTTGGGCCTGCGCTCTCAAGAGTTCTGCCCTGTCCTCTGGCAGGAAGGCCTTGCCCAGGGACGAGTCCAAGACCGCTCCTATACACAATAGGCGTTGGCTCAGGGAGAGACAAGACTTTGGTAGGTTGACAGTTACTCCAAGAGCTGAAAGGTGCCTTCCAGGGTCTACAGCAAGTGATCCCTGGGTGGGGGGCCCCCATCAGCAGCCAATCGTCCAAGTAACCTAAAACATAAAATCCCCATCTCCGCAAAGCCACTGCCACCACTGCTAGGCACTTGGTAACAACTCGAGGTGCTGAAAAAAGGCCAAAAGAGAGGGCCCGGAACTGGAAGTGGTCCCCCTGAAAGCAGAAACAGAGGAAGTGGCAGTGGGCCGGGAAAACCAGGATATGGAGATAGATATCATGCATATCCAAGGAACAGAGCCAATCCCCCAAGAGTCACCATCCTGAAATCTTTGTACTCTATGTAGAGGTTCAAGTGGCTTAGATCCAGGATCGCTCAGAGATCCCCTATTTTTAGGGAGACTAGAAAGAGGGAGTAGAATCCCTTTCCCCTTTGACCTGGGGGGACGGGTTCTATGGCCCTTTTGTGCAGGAGCGCCTGAATCTTGGCCTGGATGAAGGAGATGTGGGCTCTGGTAATGGGAGAGTGAGGGAGGGCTTTCTGGGGGGATTTCCACAAACTTGAGGGTGTGACCCAGCTCGATGATCTGAAGCACCCACTGATCTGAGGTTACAGTGCGCCACCCGTCTAGGTATAGGGAGAACTGACCTCAGACTGCATCCCCTAAGGCCTCTGCTGGGGGGGGACGGAGGGGGGCTGTTGGGCAAGGAGTCAGAGAGTGGAGCCAGGGGTGGGCAGAGCGACTGAGGGCACACTGGGGATCCTAGGGGTGGTTGCTCTGTAAGGCGCGGTGGTTGCCTTTGTGTTTAAATGGGTCCCTTCGACTGCTGGCCTTTGGAAGACTGGCGGGAGGACCGGTGAAAGGGCTGGTGCTGGGAGGACTGTGGCTGGGAGCAGTACATGGAGTGTACCAACCTCAGGGCCTTACCCGATTCCTAGAGGTGGGACATGACATCCTAGGCATCTCCCCCAAACAAGACTGAGCCCCGAAAAGGGGCATCCATTATCTTGGCCTGAACATTGGGCGGAAACCTGGACACCCGGAGCCAGGAATGGCAGCAAATGCAAACTCTTGAAGCCGCTCCACATCCGGCAGCATCAACAGTGTCCTGGTTGCTCGTGAGTATATGAGTGCCTGAGCCAGATCCAAACTTAAGAAGCTGAGCCAACTAAGTTATGGTGTAATAATCGGGAAGGGCTGCCACCAAATTCCTCACCTGATCCCAAATGGCATTCTGGTACTGCACCACAGGGCTAAATAGTTCTGGGTCTAAATGACCAGTGTGGCAGAAGAGTATACCCACTTGCCCAAATGGTCCAGGTGGCAGGATTCCTTGTCCAGAGGGTGGGTACTTAAAGGTTTGGGCTTCTTAGTACGGTTGTAGGCAGCATTCATGACCACCGAATTGGCCATGGGCTGCTCACCATACAAAGGCTTGCCCATTGGCAAGTGGCAGTCTGCTTTCTTAGCCAAGGCTAGGGTGGAAGAAGGGTGATTCCACATCACCTTGTTAACATCATATGCCTCAATCAAGGGGGGCACTAAAGGAAGGATTTCCATCTTGCGCAAGTAAAGTGCCAGGCAATGGCGTTCCGGGTCAAGTTCCTCAGGATCCCATTCCGTGAGGGATCGGAAAATGTGCATCACATCCATGAAGGAGGGATCTTCCGGGTGAGACTTGGGGGTCTCTTTGGCTCACCCCTGAGTATCAGTGAAGTGTCCGAAGCCCTCCGACACCTCTGAGGAGGAAGAGGACTCATCTCCCAAAGAGTCACCATCTGGGCAACGGTCCTCTGTACGTGGGAGGGAGGTGCCTGTATAACCCCCAGAAGTCCCTGTAGTACCAGAGTTGCTGGGTTCTGCCTGGTTTGGGTCTCTAGAAGGGGTGTCCTGGGTTGGGGGGGCAGAAAGGGAGGCCTCTTAGGTGTGTCCTTGTCCTTTATATAGGCCCATCAGGCTGTTAACAAGGCACTGTATCCACTGGAGGAGGACTGTACAGTGGATAATGACAGTGAAGTGGAGGATACTGGTACGTCGGTGGGGGAGGCAGCGTAGGGTACCCCGACATCAGTCCTGCAAGCATCGGCTGGGGATCTCTAGGGGGGCCAGCAGGCTATGGCTGAGGCGCAGGCGATGATGGTTGACATGTCATTAGTGTGAGCACTGGCGGAGCTGGCCTAGAAGGTGAAAGCTGGTGCTGGTCCAGAGAAGGAGCCAATGTAAGCCCCAGAACAGAGGCTGGTGCTTGTGACAGGAGCTCCGAGACAGGGACAGAGAAGTCGCCTGTGTCAAAGAGGCTGGCGCCGGCCCCAGAATCAGGAACAGACAAGGGCAACAACGCCTTTGCGGGGGCACGCCAAAGGAAAGACCCAGCTGGAGGAAGCAACTCAGTCAAGCCGCCTGGCTGAGGACCCGTGGGGACTAAAGGCCTGAGCGTGAGGGGCTAGAAGGTAGTGGAGGAAGTCTGCTGCCCTGAAGAGCCACCGCCCATGACAGAGATGAGCATGCAAGCAGCAGGGCCACTGGCAACCCGGAGGAAGTAAAGGCTGCCGAGGTCAGAGGTGCCGACCCCCTTCGGGAGATGATCTGGAAGCTGAAGCCGGTATATGCGGCAACTGCGAGCGAGAGGCTGACCAAGGATGGTCCCAGTGCTTGTGCTTTCTGCTAGACTTCTTTTGGGAAGAAGACGACAACAAAGCCCTGGAGGCTGGGGAGGTAGAAAAACTTTTATCCTGAAGCTCCTTCTCCATCACAGCTAATTTCTGCTGAAGCAAGTGGCTCTGAAGGGTGTTCAAGCGGCATCTCCGTGTGGCCTGGTAGAAGTCCTGGCAGTATTTGCAGGCCTTGGTGTCGTGGCTGGGACCTAAGCAGAGGAGGAAGGAAGAGTGGCCGTCCTTGGCAGGTATCTGCTTGCCGCAGGCACACTTTGTACTGTAGGCCGGTTGGGAGATGAAGCTGGAGAAGAAGACATAAATGAGAAGGAGAAAAACACCAAAATTCAATGTTAAAGACACTGAAAAAGAAATAAATTGTGGGTAAAGTGTGAAGAAAATGGTGATCAACTGAAGTAGGCGTCCATGGAGGTCCGACGTGCGCGGGTCGATGGCGGGAAAAGCACTGAGTTAAGTCTGGGGACTGCTCTTTTGGGATAAGTGGATGTCAACGCAATTGAATGTCAATGGGGGCAGTCCCCTGCTGTAGATCAAGAAGAAGATTTATGGTGGTCCTGGCGACTTCAGTCCTACCAGTGTTGCCTGCTGCAAGAGCCCCCTCGAAGCAAGATCTAAGGTGCTTGGGTACCTTGGACCAGGCCATCTTGATGACCACCGAGTCAGCCTCTGGTTGGGCAACACGGAAAGGCTTCCCCAGAGGGGCCTGATAAAGCTTGTCAGCCTTCCTAGGCATGGGAGGGACCATGTAAGGCCTGTGCCAGGCTGCAGTGGTAGCAATATCCCGTCCAGGAGCAAAGGAGGGATGACCTTAGATGACTCAAAGAATTTCCAGGAAATCCACCAGGTTCCTCCTGGTGATATCCTTCTCTTCAGTCTGGAACCCCATGGCAGCCTAACGTTGCTTCATGAAGGAGAGGAAGGAGGAGATCGCGGGGTGGGTTTCCTTGAGTCCTCACTCCATGAGCAGACAGTGGATCTGTTTGAGAAGTTCACCCCCAATATCTGTCCCTTCATCCTCATCATCAGGGAGGAAGAGATCTGGGCGATATTCCTCCTCAGTGTCGACCTGGTCCAATACAGGGACTGACAGCAAAGATGTGGATGCCACGGAGAGAGTGCAGTGTGCTGGGGCCGAACCGGCATAGACTCCTCACAGTATTGACAAAGGCACAGGCCGGGGAAATGAACTGCTGAATTAGCACCAATGTAATGGAAGAAAGCACTGTGTTTAGGTCGAAGGTAGAAAGAGGCAACACAGATACAAATGTTGACAACAGAGGGGGCAGAGGCACTGGAAACCAGAGTCAGTGGACGTTGTGGTTGTGGAGGTCACAGCGGTGGAGCTGGCATCGATGACTCGGGCAAGCCTGAGGTCAATGGCCCTTCACCTGCTGTAGAAAGGCTGGTGGAACTCACTGACGGGAACGTCCTGGTGGGGGCTGAGGCCTGGGCGACAGGAGGAGTCAACGCTGAAGCAGTTGTCGGCACTATCCCAGAGGAAGCAGCAGTAGCAAGCGGAGACTGGGAGCACCTCCGGGGGAACAGTCTTCGTTACGTTCCCTGTCACAGTGAGAGTGTTTCCCTGAAGACTTGTCCCATGCCTTGTAGGCCTGAGAGCATAAAGAGCGAGCTCGCGACTGGGGGGTAGTCCCAGAAGGTCCCTGCTCCACCCTGGTGAGTTGTTGCTCTAGAAAAAAGGATTGTAGGGCTTTCTGGTGGCGAGGTTAAACTTCAGGCAGCGCTCACAGGAGAGGACATGGTGGCTAGGCCCGAGACACTGCATGCAGAGGTCACGCTCATCTTTGGAGTCGATATTTATTTCAGTAGCGACAGTGATGGAAAAGGTTGGTAGAATCTTTCATTCTCGACATACAAAATAAAGGCAATCACTTTAAAATAAAGTGATTCAACACTAAAAAGAAAGAAAAGTTAAGTTAACAAATGGCAGTCAACAGAACGACGAAGCTTCCCGGGCGCGTACAAGCATGGTTGGAGCAGTGGAAAAAAACTGTGGACGAAGTGGGCCCATGCCGCTTACATATGCAGGGACTTTGGCATGACGCCTGGGTAAAGTGGCCCCTACTAGACTGCTAGAAAGGTTTCTGTGTGGTCCTAGTACCTGACGGCTGTAAGTTCGATAGGTGTGACCTGATGAAAGAGAGATCTCTGAAGAAGATCTAAGTTTTATCTTGTTACAATCCAAATTTCAGCTCCTGGAAAACAACTCAGGCCTGAGAAGATGCAGACTTGCATGACATCACTAGTACAGTCTCACTGTTAGACTCTTAATTACCAGTATTTACTTTCTGTGAGTTCCAGTATATATGCACAGATTTCAGTTAGTAAAAATGGTAAAATTTAAGTTATTTAACTTATTTTCTTTAAAGACATGCATTTTATAGATCCCCACTCTTTGGTTACCTTCAGAGCAGTAAAAATAGGACAGGCAGAGTTATGAAGGGTGAGGTACCACCCTTAGGAGGACAACAAGCCTAAACTGAGCACCGTCTTTCTGCCCTTCTCAAAATGAGTTTTTCTGAGCTCACATATGCTATCCTGGAGTAGTTCAACTTTTAAATGCATGATGGCAGACCCAATAATGCTCGGTAAATGTGTGTACCGAACTCCTTGCTGCTACGTATCACGTTTCGGGTGCTGCAGGCTAACTGGAGGAAACAGCTGATCATTTACAAATGAACATACAAAATATGAAAGCCTTTTGGTCCGTTTAGTTCTTTGATCCAGAGAAATTCAGTGGGGCATAATTGGAAATACGTACTTACCATAACTATTGATCTTTCCAAATATCTTCATCATTCATCACCAATGGGTCCTACTGGAGGTCAGGACCTTGCTTGGGAATAAAGAGCACTGCCTCTTTAAAAATGTTTCCGAACTGGAGGAGCCAATGTCGTAATGGCACCACCCTCGAGGCTAGCGTTCTATGTGGCACTCATGGGTTGGCCAGTAACTGACGCCGACTCCTCCCATAACTCAGTTCTTACCGCCAGGTGAGGAAGAAAAGCTAAGGATAGGGATAGAAGGAGGGCAAGGGTGCCCGAATAATAGAGGAGGGGGAGGAAAAATAAACAAAGCCAACTGGAAAAAAGTGGCTATAGCCAAGAGGAACAAACTAAGATGGTAGGGGTGGCCAGCACGCTGGGCAGCCCAAGAGGCAGAAGAAAAATAGGAAAAAAAGTAGAAAAGGAAGAAAAGACAGGAAAAAGAGAAAATGGCCTCCCTCCTGAGGAAGCTATCCACTCCCCATTCACTTCCTCTCCCTCCTAGACATTCGATCCCCTGCATGGGAACCAGACAGACTCTTCAAAGAAAGTACTGAAGGGCAGAATTTAAGGATGTAGATCCTGGAGGGCCAGGGGCCCCAAGAAGCTCAGCAGTCCCTGACCAGGGATCTACCTCAACAGGAGAAGGACAAGGGGGAGGGGGTGGAGAGAAGTCTCCTACAATCCCGAGGAGAACCGTCAGAGGCCTAGATAGCCACACTTGCTTCCAAAGGTTTCAAGTGGGTCTCCTGGTGAACATCCTGAAGAAGAAGACCCCAGCAGAGAGCATGTTCATACTGACACCCCTTAAAAAAAAAAAAAAAAAAAAAGGAATTCACAACTGTGGACCCCTTCAGCCAGCTTAAGAAAGGGTCGAAACAGCTTGATGTAAACAGCCAGCAGGAGCAAGGCAGGATGCTAAATGGTTACCACACAGACTAGCCATAAGAGATCCCTAGGGGATTTTTCAAGACCAGCCACCACAGATCCCCGAATTTAAAACACCTGCCAAGGCTGTAGTGTCGTAAGCAACTCTGAGTCTTGTTGGAAGCAGCCAACCTGAGACACCAGACCCGAAGACACTTTAGGAGAATTCTTCCTACCTCTACAGGGGAGTAGAACAGAGAAAAGAGTTCAGAAGGCCAACCCATGAAGGGCTGACAGAGCCGCTACGTTAGGGAACAGGGTTTGCCTCATAGAAAAAAAACTATCTCTTCCTTTGACTTCCGTGTCAATTATGGAAGTAGAGAGAGAGAACAGTGAAGGGACAGCACTGCCCAGCACCTGGTTACAGGGAGGGTGTAATGAATGAAGATATTTGGGAAGATCAATATTTATGGTAAGTACGTAATTTCTGTATCTTCCCCAAATTAATCGTCACCATTCACTACCAATGGGTCCAAGTGCAAAGATGGCAAACCCTGAGGGAAAAATACAGGTTACTCACCTGTAACAGGAGTTCTAGGAATGGTATACTGTATGTTGTTCATCCACACTGTCTGGCAGGTTCCTTGCCGCTTTAAATCTTGCCGGAAGGTCTCCAAGCTGGCTCCTTCCACCCACCCGGGTAGTAAAACTCTCGGCTCCGCCCCATGACGCCAGATCTAGCCCGCTGGAAGCCAGGTTGTGCGTCAAAGCCGGGGAGGTTGGGTGAGTTGTGTGGATGAACAACATTATACCATTCCTAGAACTCCTTTTACAAGTGAGTAACCTGTATTTCTAGGGACATGGATATGTTGTTCATCCACACTGTCTGGCAGACTCCTAGCAATTCTCTGGGAAGAGGGAGGCAAGGCGCACACCCCCTACTTGAACCGAGGCCCCAAAACCAGCATCCCGGCGTGACACAAGGTCGATGTGGTAGTGGGTGATGAAGGTGTGTGCTGACTTCCAGGTAGCAGCCCTGCAGATTTCCTGGATACAGACATCCCTGGAAGCAGCCACCGATGCAGCGGTATGGCGGGTAGAATGATCTCTTATCCCTCTGGGAGGCTCCATGCCCGCCAACTTATAGCAGAGATCTATGCAGGAGGTGACCCACCTGCCTATCATCCGCTTGGCTGCAGGTCTGCCAGGTGCGGCTTCAGCGTAGGTGACAAACAGCTGGCAAACCTCTCCCCGAACTTCAGCCGTCTGCTCCTTGTAATAAGCAAGCGCTCTTCTAGAGTCCAAAGTATGGAGCCTATATTCGGCCTCCGAGGTGTGATTGGGGTAGAACACCGGCAGAGTCAACATCTGGTTAAGATGAAACTCCGACACCACCTTCGGAAGGAATTTCGGGTGGGGGCGCAGGACAACCTTGTCCCTGTGGAAGACCAGATAAGGAGACTCGATGGAAAGCGCCTGGAGCTCTCCCATCCTTCTGGCTGACGTGATAGCCACCAAGAAGGCGGTCTTCCACGACAGGTGAGAGATGTCACACCTGTGCATCGGTTCGAATGGCCTGCCCATGAGCTTAGCCAATACCAGCAGTAGATCCCATGGAGGTGGAGGTTCTCGCACCGGAGGGGATATGTGATCAAGGCCTTTGAAAAAGCACACAACCACCTTCTCCTGCGCCACCGACTGCTTCCCGGCCTGCGCCTGGTAAGCAAAGATGGCTGCCAGGTGCACCTTAAGGGTCGTCGATCGAAGCCCTTGCTGAGAAAGGGACCACAGGTAGTCCAGAATGCTTGCCAAGGAACAGGAGGAAGGGTCCAAGCCCTTGCCCTGACACCAAATGGAGAATCTCTCATTTGAAGGTGTAGCATTTTCTGGTCGGCTCCTTATGGGATGCCTCAACAACGTTGAGGACCTCGTCAGAAAGACCCAAGGCCTGGAACTCTAGCCGCTCAGGAACCAGGCCGTCAGGTGCAGGGATTGAAGGTCCGCATGGAATACCTTCCCCTGATTGACTGAGATCCGGTCCGGGCGGGCTGGAAGCCGCCTCGGGAGCCTGGAGCTGAGACTGAGGAGATCTGGATACCAGAACTGGCGGGGCCAGTCTGGGGCTACCAGAATCACCTGTGCCTTGTCCCTCCTCACCTTGAGAAGCACCTTGTGGATCAAGGGAAATGGGGGAAAGGCGTAGAAGAGGCTCGGGGTCCACGGCCTCGAGAAGGCATCCCCTGCACCGAGCTCTGCTGAGGGGGGCGGGCATGAAACAGTCTCAGCTTCGCATTCTCCCTGGAGGCAAACAGGTCTGCCTGAGGCGTGCCCCAGTGGGAGAAAAGATCTTGTACTACCTCCAGCAGGAGAGACCACTCGTGAGACGCAGCCCCTATCTGGCTTAGGGCATCAGCCAGGGTGTTGGAGGCTCCTGCCACATGAATGGCGAGGAGATCTGCTTCCAGGCTGTGCACGAGTGACCAAATGCGGAGAGCTTCCCTGCACAGAGGCATGGAGCGCGTTCCGCCCTGGTGGTTTAGGTAGTACATGGTCGTGGTATTGTCCATCTGGACCTGAACCACTTGACCCGTGAAATGTGGCGAAGGTGGTGAGGGCTAGACGAACCGCTCGAAGCTCCAGCAGGTTGATATGGCATTGGGACTCCCGAGGGGACCAGAGGCCGTGCGTTCTGTGCTCCCCCAGATGGGCACCCCAACCCATCAGAGGCGCATCGGTCGATAGTGAGACCGTTGGCTCGAGGCGGACAAACAGGATGCCCTGCTGCAGATGTGCGGGAATGGTCCACCACTGGAGAGTGTTCCACATCCCCTGGGTCACTGTCACTAGCTGATCCAGCGGATCGAAGTGCTGAAACCATTGGCTGGCTAGCCCCCATTGAAGGGGACGCATGTATCAGTGGGCCCAATGGACCACGCTGGTGCAGGCCGCCACGAGGCCAGGAAGTCCCAGGCAGGGCGCGATTGCCCAACCTGAAATGACTGGGCAAAGGAGTAAAGAACCTCGGCCCTGTCCGCTGGGAGCCGTGCTCTGGCTCGAAGAGAGTCGAGCTCTGCCCTGATGAATTGTATCACCTGCTTTGGCACGAGTTCCGACTTGGCCTCATCGATGAGGAGGCCAACCTGAGAGCAAACCTGGAGGGCCAGATCTCTGGACCGTTCCACCTCCGCTCTGGAGGGGGCTGCAATCAGCCAATCGTTCAGGTAGGGGTACACCCGGACCCTTTGGCGCCGCAGGAATGCTGTCACCACTGCCATGCATTTGGTGAAGACCCTGGGAGCTAGGAAAGGCCGAAGGGCATGGCCCGAACTCGTAGAGGATCCTCCGCCTGAAGCGGAGGAACGCCTGTGACGGATGATTGGGACGTGAAAGAACCGGCCCTGAAGGTCCAGAGAACAGAACCACATGCCTCGTTCCAAGGATGGGATTATCTGAGCCAGAGTGACCACCCTGAAGGTCCGAGACCTTAGGAACCTGTTCAGGTTGTGCAGGTCGAGAATGGGGCACCAGCCCCCCGTCTGTTTTGGGACCAGGAAGTACCTGGACACAAACCCCGGGTCTGAAGGAGGATCCGCCACCCTCCTGATCACCTCTTTTTCGAGGAGCAGGGCAATATCGGCTTGGCGAGCCGACAGAGGCTGCGGACCCCATAGCCCCCCGATGGGGGACGGCTCGGAAGGGTGGGGCCTGCTCGAGCTCTGGAGGCAGGCCCTTTCCTACCACCTCCAACACCCACCGGTCCGTGGTGACAGTGGACCAGGCAGAAAGGAAGTGGCGGAGCCGTCCCCCCATGGGGGGAACCCAGTGGGGAGTGACAAGGCTGGGGGGAGACACCCCTCAACCTGTCACTGGGCAGGCTTGGAGGAGGGACTGGCCGAGGGACCTCCTGGGCCTTTACCTTCCTGCTTCCTATTGGAGGAAGCCGCGGGCTTGGGTTTGGGATGCCAAGAACGAGCCTGCTGGCCCTGGTGCTGTTGGGCCGGACGTGCTGCAGGCGCAGAAGGACAAAAGGACTTGTGCTGTTGCTGTCGGCGGCCTTTGTCCTTCTGGGTGGAGGTGACCGAGTCCAGAGTGGCACTGGACTTTTCGATCCGCTGGAGGTGACCTTCCACTCCAGGGCTGAAGAGGTCGGTCCCCAAGAAGGGGACATCCGCCAATTTGTGCTGGGTATCCGCCGTGAAGGTGGATATCCTCAGCCATGCTCTGCTGTGCATGGCCACCGAGGCCGCAAAAGATCTGGCAGAGGGGTCTCCTATGTCCAGAGCCGTTTGGAACTGCTGCTTAGCCACTGCCCTACCTTGGTCCTGCACCTGCCGGACCGTGGTCTGCAGGTCGGGCCGAGATGAGGGATCACCTCATCCAGGGAGCCCATGAGGCGTGGGAGAAGTGTGCCATCAGCACGGCCGAGCTGGCCTGACGGAGGCCAAGGAGGACGCAGCGTACACCTTGCGCCTGGCGAGTCCAGCTTTTGGACCCTTGTCGGGGCTGTCCACGCCCACCATGCTCCTGGAACGCCGAGCGCTGTCGGTGACCAAACCTCGGCAGAGGGGTGTTCTGAGAAACCGGGCAAAGGGCCAGTAGGGACCGCATACTTCCTGGCCATCCTGGCCGAAGGCACAGGACAGAAAGCAGGCCGCTGCCAGAGCTCCAAGGCTGGGCCAACAATGGCTTCAGCCACTGGAAAGGCCTCTGTGGGTGAATCCCCTCAGTACAGTATCTCCGTCAGAGGATACTTGGCCCGCTTGGATACGGGTTCGAGCTGCATCTTGGTGTACTCCAAGATGAGCCGAAGCAAACCCATGAAGGGCGATGGGCTTTCGTCCATCGACTGGCCCCCGGAGAACTCCAGGTCAATGGGCCTGGAGAACAGGGAGGAGTAGTCGGACTCTGAGGAGACCGCGAAGAGCTGCCTGGGGCCTAAGCCACCCTCCACCTGCCAAGGATGGTCGGGAGTGAGGGTGACCGACAACCTGTGGGCAGGCTCTGACCAGACCAAGAGTCTTGGTCGGCGCCCCCACTCCGTTGTGGAGGCGGAGGTTCCACCACAATGGGTGGGGCAGCTGGTTTCGGCTGAACAACCGGCCCAGGCTTGGGCACCTCGACTACAGCGAGGGGTTGTTTCGGTCGCTCGGGTGACAGCCACTTGATGGCCGGGGAAGGCGATGGCGTCGACTTGTTTCCGGACAGAAGTAACTGCTGCCACATCAGGTCCTCGTAGCGTTGATGCAATTTGCGCCAAAGCCTCTCCTCTTCCGAGGAAGAAGACTAGGACAAGCGGCGGTGCCGCTTGACTCAGTGACAAGACCGCCGATGTTGGCGGGATCGGCTGGACCAAGACGATGTCCAAGACCGAGACCGAGATCCTCGGTGTTTCCAAGGATGGGTCTGGGAAGGAGCGGGGGACACCCGCTCTTCACTCAGCTCGGAAGCCTTAACCGGGGACTGCGGCACAGGCAGGTCCCTCAGTCTCCACAGGGGGAACCGGTGAAGAAGGGTTGTCGGCCTCACCAGTCGACAGCCTGTCCGACGGGTCAGAAAGAAATCTCGACCGCGTCGGCGTCATCTCGTGCCGGCTGGCCTGACGGGACGCCGGAAGCCAGCGGCCTTAACCGCAACTCGACCAAGTTGACAGTCAGCTGTCTGGGGAAGGAGACCTCCCCCGCTCCCACGAACACCGATGACGGGACTTACCCTTTGAGTCCTCCTTTTTGGACCGAGAGGAATGTCCCGATGGCCCCTCTCCCTTCGTGGAAAGGGACTGGCAAAGCTCCTTGAACGAAGCTGAATACGAGGTACCCAGTGAGAGCGGGATAAATGCTGCGACCAAGGAAGAGGATGATGCGGCCTGGGCTGCCTCCTCCTCGAGGGCGATCATCTGCTCGAGTTGCTCAGCCGAGCCCGCCGCCGCAGTAACCACCCAACGGGCCTCCTTCGACTTGACCGGTGGACAGTGCTTCTCGGGGCGCCCGAGCTGTAACTGGGCAGCGCGGTCCTCCAGGACACTGGCCGGAAATGAACGCCATGACTCGCAGGCCTGCAGGTCATGTTCTAGGCCGAGGCAGTAGATGCACGTGGACTGCGGGTCCGTCCTGGACATCTTCTGCCCACAAGGGCACTGCCGAAATCCGGGAGTCGATTTTGTCCACCGCCGCAGCCGCGAGGGGAGAAAGATGACCCAAGTCTTGAAAATTTTAAATGAGTTTTGGGGCAAACTGAAGAATTAGGATCCAGTCTATCACACAGACGTTAAGGAGGGAACCTGAGCTCTAGCTGCTAAGGAAGATCTGGTGTCGTGCCATGGAGCCGAGAGCTCACACCCGGGTGGGTGAGCCAGCTTGAAGACCTTCCGCAAGATTTAAAGCGCAAGGAACCTGCCAGATAGTGTGATGAACAACATATCCATGTCCCTAGAAACAATTCCCCCAAGCCCCTGTGGGGGATAACCACAGGAGGAGAGGGCCGCTTACAGGCCTGGTAAGGCCCAAGGACGGGAATGGACCGGTGAATGCTTCTGAGACCCGGGAGAAGGGTGGCGCCTCTACAGTACCCACCATGCCCTATGAGAAAAGACGTGGGCCCCCCGGAATAGTCAGGATACCACCCTATGCCGGGCCAAGGGTGACAACCCAGACAGGCAAAGCCATGCAGTCTGCCTAAGGCAGACCGAAGATCCCACCAGCCTGGAAGCCACCTTGCTGCCAAAGACTGCCCTTGAGAGGTGTCTTGCCAGCTTCAGGCCTTGAGCGGTGAGGCAAATGGCTTGCAGAGTTCCCTCACCATCAGGCAGAGCTGCAAGGATCTGTCCCAGCAGTGTCCAGATGTGCCTAGCATAGGCCACCTGGTGTACCTGATATGCCACTATCTGCAGAAGGCGGTGTGCCAAGAACATCACCCTTCTCCCCCATCGATCAAACTCAGCTGAGTCAATGTCAGGGGGGCAGTCGTGATGAGGCAACGATGCCCAGATGTGGTGTCCAAGAGCCCCACTCCCAAAGTGGGATGGGACACAGCACCTGGAGACCCAGCTGCTGTGCAATACCTGAGCATACAGTCCCTAGGAGCAGGTGAAAGGGCGGCAGAATGCTGCCAGACAGTATGCGAAGCCTCCGCAAATGGCTTCAGTCAGGGAGATATGACCAAGGTGTCAGCATTGTATTCCCCCAAGAATGACAGTGTTGCACGTCCTAGGTTCCGTATGGCAAAATGGGAAAGATGGAGCTCTTCATCTCCACCAGAAAGCGCTGGCAGCACCTAAGGTCCCCATCAGTAGAGTAGTGGAATCCCCTTCTTTGTTGGAGGAGTCCGAGTCAGAGCTTGGAGGCGCATAAGTCTGAGGTCTGAAAATGACCTTGGAGATGGCCCTGAGGTAATGGGGAAAAGCAGCCGCCGATGCCCTGAACTTCTCTCAGGTCAGGAGGCCACCAGGGCCATGCACACCGGGGAAAGGGGGACGTGGAGGCAGAGAAAGAGGAGGAGAGACAGCCTGGCGAAGCAGGGAAGGTACTATGCCAGAGCTTGCCAAAAGGTGTCAGTCCCCGCCTAATGCCAGTATGCCAAACTGTCGAGGGAAGCAGCTGGGTGTTGCTCCTCTTGTGGGGAACCCCAAGTGGAGATGCTGCAGCCATGCAGAGTCCACCAGAAGGCTCACACCATCAACTGCAGAACCCTGCCACAAAGCAAGGGATGTCAGAGACAGGTCCGCACTGTGACTCCTGTTGGGTTTCCGAGGGGCTCCCCAAGGAGGTCACTACTCAGACCGGATCCTGCCAACCCTGGCTTGAAAGAGAAGGACATGCCCCTCATAAGGGGCCTAGTGAAAAGTCCGGACTGGTCGACCTGGGAGGAAAAGCCCCAGCCCCCACAGGAGGAGTGGTGCAGCCCTCCTGAGTATCTTCCTCATCGGCTGGGATCCAAATCACGGTAGATCTGGGCCTGGACAACAGGACACTGCTCACCCCCAAACTAGCACTGACCATGGCACCAGAGACTGAGGCAGTGATACCACCAAAAATGGTGCAGACTGCAGCACAGACACCAGAAACAGTGCCGCCTGCAGCGCTGCCACCTGAAACAGCACCGGCTGCAGCGCAGCCTCTCACAGGAGCTCCGGAGAGGCCCCTGACAGATCCTCCAGCACTGGGAGTGGCGCCAGAAGGGTCTGGTGCAATGGCACCGATAGCACCACAGCCCAACGATGCCAGCCTGGAAAACTTCTAAAGGCTCTGGAGAGGCCCGGGCGGAATCCGAGGAGTCCAGCACCCTGTCGGGATAATCCTGATCATCATCCCACGAGGTGGAGGACAAGATCAGGGAGCTCTCCAAATGGGCCATTACCAGAATTCGAGGCCCCTCTGGCACCAAGGGAGGCTTCAGAGGGGAGCCTGGGCGCACTGCCAGTGCCACCCCACTCTCTGGCTCCAGAGGCAGCGCCAGGGGCAGCTATCGACCGCGGCCCCGAGGGGACCGCTCCGGCAGAGCCCTCGTATAACTCAAGACTCAACCTTGGGGGTCGTCCGTGTCTCCAAGGAAACCATGGACCATGAGAGGTGACCAGCTGCACCCTCCGAAAGTTTGGGGGGGGGGTTCCCTTCCCAACTGCACCATGTGGCTAACAAGTGCACGATAATCCATGGAGAAATAGGCATCTCACTCATCCATCGCGTGATGGGAACCCAGACAGGTGAAAACGGTCATGGGGGTCCATAACGGTCATGGAGTTGCCACAGGGGCACTGACTCATAAGGGCAACTCCAACGTGTTTGAATATTGATCTATGCCCCCAACATACCGTCATTCGGAAAAACAAACAAAAAAAAAAAAACAGGATTTAAAACTGAAATATACTCAGCGCCGTGAGAAAACAAGAAAGTAAATAAATTCCGGAATCAGAGTGGTACCGGTACTCATGGTACCCGTTCAAGAATTCAGGCCTAGTGGACCTCGAATGATGCAGTTGACTGAAGGCAGTCTTCCCTCGCAGGATCCTTCCTTGACGGTGGTAAGAGTAGAACTGAGTTATGGGAGGAGTCGACGTCGGTTACTGGCCAACCCGCGAGCGCCACGTAGAATGCTTGCCTCAAGGGTGGCACCGTTCCAAAGTCTGCTCCTCCAGCTCCGAACATTTTTTAAAGATGCAGTGCTCTTTATTCCCAAGCAGGGTCCTGACCTCCAGTAGGACCCACTCGTAATGAATGGTGAAGATTAATTTGGGGAAGATCCAACCATTTATTCCTTTTTCATCTACTCAACCCTGTCCCATGGGATAACACTCTGTGGTTGGGCTTCTGTGTGAGGCAATGCCCTCCAGAAACTTTGGGTAGGACTGGCTGCGATAGCAGATGACCCACTTATGCTGGGCAGACTGGTCACACAGGGCCTGCACGTGCCAGATGTCATCCTGCTGGACTGGGGTGTTTCTTATTCTCTCTGTCCACCACCTAATATGCAAGTGTGCACGCATGCAATGGGCGTGCGCAGCATACTGGAAACCTCAGCATCTCCCCACTTGTGTGGCTCTACTTGTGGGCTTCCAGGCAGAACTCCTGCAGCAAGGATCAGTCAGTCTCCCACCCTGAGGAGGCACGAGTCCCATGGGATACTGAAACATACTCCTCCTCACCTCCCCACTGCTGGCCCTCCAGCTTCGAGTTTGTTTCCGCACCTGGGTGGTCCACTCTTCTTGACTGGGACTGGGAAGTCTATTGTGCACTAACAAAATGAAAGTTACGTACTAATCCCCACTGTTGAGTTTCCTGAATATCTTCTCTGAAGATTACCACTTATGGATCTGAGCCAGAGGCATGAAGACCCCGCGGGGCGAAAACTTTTCTGGAAGGCTGGTGGCACAAGTAGGCCCCGCACACACCCAATGGTATACAGCAGCACCACTCCCCAACCACCTCAGTGCCCTTATTACAGTAGAGGTGAGCAGCATGAACCTACCAAGTAACCAATGCACTTACCCTAAGGGTATAAGATAGCTCTGGTGGCCGACAAGGGAAGCTTAAATTTACCTAATTTCTGGTAATATGCTGTGGCCTCCCAGCTGCGAACTCTCGTGTTACGGATGAATCCCCAGTACAGTGCACACTGGAAGCAGACAGAGCTTACCCTAGGCAACTTATTCGCTCTTACAGCGTATTTGTTTGGTAACCCCCGCAGTGCATACCACTCAGTAAATTTCCCAATATACTGGAGAACCCTTCCGACAGTGGCTTTCTGTTGTCCGTAAATATCTAACACAGGCAGAAGCACTGTATTTAAGAGTGTTCAAGTATGATTTTACCTTCACTCCTAATAAAATTGACAGGGCCTTACACCGGTGGTAGCACCATGGCATAAAATGTGTTTCTCAACTGGTGGGCTCCACTGGCATTCTTCCCATTTGTGTCATTGCAGACTGCTTATCGCCTTCCACAGAAGAGCTTTCACATATACTTGCAACTAAAATCCTATCTACTGTTTTCTGTGGAAGCTTCATCATGTATAGCAGAACAGCATTCACTTTTGGCTTCAATGATCCAGTCTCAAACTACTGGTGCTTCAAATTGAGCACCTCATTAGCTCCATATACAGGGCCCCTTCGGGAGAGGCCAGTGGATTCAACTGCATCAATTAGGGTGAAGGGGTCACAAGACCTACATTCTGGCTTCCAAATAAGACATTTACCAGTTTGGGTACTTTACTGTGGCAGTGGCCACTGACTGACAAGTTTCACTAGCCCCGTTTTCTTTGCTCTAATTTACGCAAGTGTTATTTATTTTGGACTTTGTATACTGTTAAACTGCATTTTATGGGTACAATTGCTGTTTAAACTGAAACTGTGTTGCCCTCCTTTGCTAACCCACCCCCACCTGTGTTTTTTTTTAGTGTCTAGTTTTCCACTGGTGCATTATATGAGTCTACCACAAGAGGGCCTCATTTTTTTTTTTACTGTAATCCCTGCCTCACTTCCCTTGCTAACATCACTTTCGAGCGCTGTGGCACTGTGATGCCTCACAACCCTATCAAGTTACAAAAAGTAATGGATTTTCTTCACACCACACTAGAAATATTTCTCTTAATTGCTGTGTTCAGCCAAGGTACACAAAAACGTATGTAACAGCAGCAAGGAATTACCTTCCTACACAACATCCACTATGACCCTGGTATTGTAACCAGTAATCTGTGATACGCTTCCAAAGTCTTGTGGACTCCTCCTCGGATCCTGGAGCACCTGCAACCCATCAGGGAATCTGATGCACATAGAAAGAAGAAAGAGCTCAAACTCATGTCAGTCTCACAAGTTGAATTTCAAACTAGTGAGAGGTTTCATGCTTAGACTCATACTAATGTTGTGGTTACTGTCTCGAAATGTACACCCTAATCCTGGCCCAGCAAGATCTGCTTCACCTAGCAACACAAACAAGACTGGTTCAATTGCATTGGCATCCACCAGTATCTGCAGCCTATGTAAGATAGACCCCAAGCCTGGGTCACGCCGAAAAACCCTGACATCCTGTCCACAGTGGAAACGTGACTTTCCTCGAAGATCCCCGACTTGGCTGTTGCTATACCTGGTTATGCCATCTTTAGACATGACAGACTCACAAAAGGAGGGGGTGGCTGTGCCATATACATCAAAGATACACTTATGGGACATACATTACCTATGGACAGCCTAGGCAATGCCACCCAAGCGTTCGCCATCAATGTTCTATTTGGGGCCCAGAATAAAGCTCTAACAATTGTGTCCATCTGCATACCACCTAAGGACCAATTCACAGGCTTCCATAGCTTGATGGAGCACGTTATTAACCTGCCCCATAATGCTGAGACAATAATTATGGGTGACTTCAATATCAACTGGCATTCAACTGAAGTAGGTTCCTTTAAGGATGCAATCTCCGCACTCAACTTTAACCAGCTTGTTCCATCACCTACAAGGGCTGATTATAAGATGGGTACGAGTACCCTTCTCTACTGGATACTGTCCAATCATCCGGATCGTTTCACAAACGTACATGTTCTCCCTGATCCATTAAGCGACCACTCCCCTAGGGGACACCTGGAACTCCTGAAACACCACCACCACAGCACTGACTGGTCATTAATTGATGCCACAAATGATATAAAGTACAGTTACGTAAGAACTTACCATAACAGTAGATCTTTGAGAGAGGCTCTTGCAGTAGGTAATTACATATAGGACTGACCTGGCAGGCGTCAGGACCCCACGGAAAAATTTCTAACTAGCAGTCTCTGGCAGGGGACCACCCCCACATCAGTTGACCGACGTCATACAACGTCTGTATGAAGGGTCGTTCCCCCACGCCCGCCTTCCATTTTTTTCCCTGCCAAGGGCCAAAAAAGGCTAGATGAGAGAGAAGCGGATATTTTCCTTCCTGGACAAGGAGCTGAAAGAGAGGGCGGGAAGGCATTACCTACTGCAAGAGCCTCTCTCGAAGATCTACTGTTACGTTAAGCTCTTACTAACTGTACTATCTTACTTCAAGAGGGCTCTTGCAGTAGGTAATTACATATAGGACTGAATCCCAAGTAGTCTGGAAAAAGGAAAAGCACTCGGGAGGAGGAAAACTATCCAACCAATGGAACCTCTGGCTGAACGGGTTTTAAGAGAGAAGACCTTGTAGTACAGCCAACCCGAAGCCTGCTCTTTGGCGAGAGGCAATATCCAAACTGTAATGGTTCGTAAAAGTATGGACAGAAGTCCAAGTCTCAGCTGCGCAGATGTCTGCCGCTGACACATTCTTGAAACAAGCTGCAGAGGCGGCTACTCCTCTGGTGGAGTGACATCTGACTTGACCCGGCAGGGTCTTGTGGTACTTGTCGTAACAGAAGGTGATACAATGAGCCAACCATTTAGAAAGGCACTGCTTAGATGAGCAAGAGAGACAAAAAGCTGATCCGATTTCCTGAAATCCTTAGTCCTAGTGGTATAGTATCTCAGTATTCTGTGAACATCCAAAGTATGCAAGAGGTATTCCTCTTGATTGGAGTGTTGTGTAAAGAAAGTGGGTAGCTCAATGGATTGGCTCAGCGTAGATTCTGCTACTACCTTAGGGAGAAACTTAGGGTTGATGCGCAGAGCCACACGTTCCTTGTGAAAAATCATATATGGGATTTTGCACATCAGGGCCTGAAGCTCAGAAATTCGTCCAGCATAAGTAATGGCCACTAGGAAGAGAGTCTTCCAAGAGAGGAACTTCAAGTCTTCTGAGGCTACCGGTTCAAAAGGAGGCAGAGTAAACTTCTCGAGAACAAAGTTCAAATCCCAAGGAGGAGCTGGAATGTGGATGGGGGGGGGGGGTCTCAAATGGAGAACCCCCTCTGAGAAGTCTTAGAGACATCCAACTGAGTAAAAGTCCCGTCTCCAAAAGAACATGGTAGGCCAAAATTACTGCCATGTGGACCTTCAAAGAGAATGGCTGAGACCCAGGTCAAAGAGAGGACGCATGTAGTCCAGGACTCTTTCAACTGGGCAAGAGAAAGGATTAAAATCCTTTGATGAGGCCCAAATCGAAAATCGTTTCCACTTCTTGGTGTAGGTAGACCTAGTGGAAGGCTTTGTGACCTCCACCAGAATATATGCTACGAGCGGAGAAACCCCGAACCGGGCTTGAGCTACATCTGCAGGAGCCACGCATGCAACTGAAGGGATCAGAGACCTGGATGAACAAGGGTCCCCGATCCTGGGTCAGCAAGTGCTGTGACAGAGGAACAGGAAGCGGAGGCTCCTCTGAAAATTGTTGCAAAAGAGAGAACCAAACTTGACTGGGCCAGAATGGAGCGATGAGGATCATCCGGGCTCCCTTCTGTTCTGAGTTTGTGCAAGACCCTCAGAATTAAGGGAACTGGAGGGAAGGCATAGACTAATGGGAGGCAGTATAGCGCAGTGGTTTAAGGCTCTGAGCTGCAAATCTGGTGACATCTAGCAGACTTGCATACTGTGTGACCCTGAGCACGTCACTTAACTTCCTTGTGCTCCCAGGTCGCACCTGTAAAAAAGCTTTCAGCTTAGTGTGCTACTCCTGGGTAAACAACTAAAAAAAAAAAAAAACCTGTCCCTCCAGTCAAGAGACAGAGCATCCCACCAGAAAATGTCTCGCCCTGGAGCGAACGAGCAGAAGGCGGGAACTTTTACATTTTGAGGAGACGTGAACAGGTCTACCTGAGGGGTTCCCCAGAGCAGGAAGATGTCATCTATTACCTCTTGATCCAGTTCTCATTTGTGGGCTCTGGCTGAACACCAACTGAGGTGGTCTGCCAGCATGTTTTCTACTCCCGGAACATGAACAGCAGTCAGGTGAAGGTTGTGCTGAACAGCCCAACTCCAAACTCTCATTGCTTCTCTGCACAGAGGGTAGGAACGAGTGCCTCCCTGCTTGTTGTACCAGACTACACACGTCTGGCTGGCTGGTTAGATGACTGGGAAGAATGGAGGAGTGCAGAGCCTGTAGAGCATACAGTACAACTCTGAGTTCAAGCACATTTATGTGTAAAGTCTGCTCGAGTCTGGACCAGGTGCCCCGAGTCCTGTGAGACCCTAGATGGGCTCTCCAGCCCTCTCCTGAGTCATCTGTTGTCAATGTCTGGGAGGAGGGTTCCATATTGAAGTGAACTCCCCGGCAAAGGTTCTCTTGCACCATCCACCGCTGCAAGTCCCTGACCATGGGATCGGAGACTAGAACCTCCTGGTCTAGGTCGTCCATTGTTTGGTCCCATTGCGACCGAAGCGTCCACTGAGAGATCCTCATATGGAGCTGAGCGCGAGGGACTGTCGGGATAGCAGCCGCCATGAGCCCGAGGAGGTGAAGGACTGACCTGGCACTGACCCTTCTGCGACTGGACAACAGACGTGCTCAAGTCTGGAGGGTGTCCATCCTGTCCGAAGGCAAAAAGGCCTTGCCGATGGTCGTGTCCAGGATTGTCCCAATAAGCTGGAGTCTTTGGCAAGGGACCAGATGGAACATGGCCTGGTTGATGGTGATATCCAAGCTGGCGTAAACCTGCAGGGTATAGGAAAGAGTGTAGAAGCTCCTCCCTGGATGGGGCCGCCAGGAGCCAATCGTCCAGGTATGGGAATACCTGCACTCCCTGGGTACGCAGGTGGGCCGCTACTACAGACAGGCATTTGGTAAACACTCGGGGAGCCAAGGAAAGACCAAATGGGAGGGCCTTGAATTGGTAGTGGTCCCCCCTGAGAAGAAAACCGAAGGAACTTGCGATGGGAAGGGCGGATGGGGATGTGCATATATCCTGCATATCCAAAGCGCACAGCCACTGTCCCTGCCGAAGAAGTGGCAGAAGGCTCTACAAGGAGAGCACTCTGAAGCGTTTGTACTCCACGAACATGTTCAGGGAACTGAGGTCTAAAATAGGCCTCAATGTCTCCCATCTGCTTTGGAACTAGGAAGAAATGGGAATAGTAACCTGTCCCCCAAAGGTGGGTGGGGACTGGTTCTATTGCTGCCTTCGTGAGAAGGGAGTACATTTCTTCCAGGACCAGAGGAAGATGTTCTAGGGAGTAAGACGACTTGGGGGGTGATCTTCGGGGCGGTTTCTGAAGAAACTCGATTGAGTGTCTTGCTGCTATCAGTTGGAGCACCCAAGCATCTGATGTAATCCTCTCCCAACCTGGTAGATGGAAGGAGAACCTCCCTCCTACTAGCTCCTCTGGAATGTCCAGAGGTCGTGGGAGCAGGGAGGAGTCAAGAGGTGTGGGGCAGCGCAGCGGCTGAGGCTCCTGCAGCTTTTTTGGGTGGGGGAGTCTTGGTTGCTGAAGGGGCCAGATGCTTGTTGGCACGCTTACCCTGTGGTTTTGCTTTTGGTCGAGAACGTCAACGAAAAGGGTGATGCTGTCCCTGAGGGGGCTTGTACAGAGTCTCCATGGACTTGAGTGCAGTACCCTTCTCCGGCAGATCGGTGATGATGTCCTTGACATCACCGCTGAACAGCACCGACCACCTGAAGGGCACATGCTGAACAGCGGATTGCACTTCAGGGACCAATCCTGACACTCTGAGCAAGGCATGACGCTGAAGACCTACGGCGAAAACTGAACTCCGTCCAGCTGCGTCCACTGCATCGTAGGTGGCACGTAGTATGTGCCGATTGGCCGAACAAGCAGAGCGAACAAAGTCAGCCACTTCCTGTTTGGTCTGGGACTCAGGAAGGGAGTCCAATTTTAATTCCACCTGACTCAGGATCGTCTTCTGGTAGTCCCCCACATGTGCGACATAGTTCAGGGCCCTAATATCCAGGGTGGAAGAAGTGTACACCTTCTTCCCATACTGGTCCAGAAGCCGGGACTCCTTGTCGGGTGGAGACCAGCTAAGATGTTTAGGGTTGGCAGAACGGCCGTGAGCGGCGCTAATCAGGACAGAGTCCACCTTAGGGTGTACATTCAAAGAATCTACTCCCTCAGGAGCCTGATACAGACGATCTGTCTTCCGCGGAATTGGGGCTAATGCGGACAGCTGCTTCCAATTAGTGGAAAAAAGGTCTGCGTGAGGCTCAATCCAGGGTGGAATCAATGTCAGAGCGGTCTCTGGCAGATCCAAGTGGGCAGTGAGCTTCTTACGCTGTGGATCTGGCTCCAGAGATTGCCAATGATGAACTTCCTGGATCTTTCTCAGTAGCTCCAAAAAGGAGGCTCCTCCGGAGGAGTCCTTGACCTGGGACGATCTGGAGTACGGGGCTAGTCATCAGGATTGGAGCACCCCCGAGTCTGAGTCAGAGGTCTCAGACATAGAGAAGGAAGATTCCTCCCGATGCGGGGGAGGAACGGTCCCTTTGGGAAGCATATCCTCCCCACCCATGGCACCTGAGGGTTCACCTCTGGTGTCAGGTAAGGGAGAGGGAGTCTCCCATCTCCGGCGAAGGGGATCCTGTGCATGGTCCGGCGCCGGAAGACAGCTCTCTACCTCCCTGGTGAGCTGAGCCTTGGCCTCAGCCCACCAGGCAGCTAGAGTCTCCTTCAAGTCCAACGGCGGCTGTGGTGAAGGCGGGGGATACGGATACTGAGGGTATCCATAAGGTGAGTATCCGTAGCCCGACGGTGGAAAGCCCGGCGTCGGGTACTGCGGTGTTGGATAAAGAGCACCGGGTAGTGTGGCGTTGGATACTGCGGTACCAGGTAGGGTGGCACCGGATTAAGCGGTGTTGGATACCCGGGTGCCATGGGCTCAGACGGAGCAGAAGGTCCTGGAAACGGCCCAGCGGGCGGGCCATGTAAAGGTGGCCCTGTGGGTGTCAGGCCTGGTGGAACGGCGTCTGGCAGAGGGACGTTAGCTGGCGTCAGGTAGGCCGGCATCGGAGCCGGCGTCCGAGGATCCGGCGTCAGGGGGTCCGGCCCTGCAAGAGGGAGCCCGGACGGCAGCATACCCAGCTCCTCCATGTCGACTGGGGATGGCGGGTTAAAATCCCCGGGGTCCAAGAGAGGAGATGCGGGAACTTCAGAAGGCAACAGCATGCATTGCGGTGAGCCTGGGATGCTGGACTGGTCCAGGGGGTCCAACGTAGGCTCTTTCACTGGGCGGCTGTCGGATGGGCCGACGTCCGGCTTATCAGCATGCTCCGGGTGGGCATCGGAGGAGTCGGCATCCGACTTATCGGAATTCTGGCCCGACGTGGGTCGCGCTGGGGATGCGACCTTGACGGGTGTGCGAGGGACCGTGCGCCCTCCCGAAGGAGCCGGTGTCTTATCCATCCTGTCCGGGCAGACGTCGGTGGCACCAGCGTCCAAGTGGACCCGCTCAACCCAGAGGGCAGCGTGGCAGCGGCCTTCCTGGGAGTGGAAGCCTCCTTTGCCCTGGAGGCATCCGAGCGTGAGCCCGACGGAAGGGGCGACACAGTCTTGGGCACAGCCGAGACGGTCGTCGATGATTGGTCCCCTGGAGGGGACGTTACCTTAAGCACCGTGACTCCGGCCGGAGTCGCGGAGGCCGTTGAGGTAGAGTCCCAGTCCCTGTGCTTGTACTTTTTCTTATGGCCTTCAGAGGAAGTGGAAGCCTGGCTCAGCTTCTTCAGCTCCTTCTCCATGGAAGCCATCTTTTTCTTGAGAATATGGGCCTCCAGGGACTGCTGCCTCCGTTTTCGGGTGGCTGAGCTGAACTGCTGACAGTGCTGGCACTTCTCCACAGGGCAGACCGAGCCTAAGCAGAAGAGGCACAGGGAGTGACTGTCCTCATGAGGCAGCTGGGAACCGTACAAGTCGCACTTGTTTTTATGCGATTTGGAAGACGTCAGGGACGACATACTCGGACGTTTGTAACGAAAATAGAGAAAAAAAAACGACGAAAAGATTGGTAAAATTGACCGACGGAAGACTGACGAGCAATGAAACTTATCACAATAAGAACTTTCCAAGTTGACGGTGGAAAGAACTGAAAGCGGTGTGGGGACCGCCATACTGATGTCACATGACGGTCACCTGACGTGGGGGTGGTCCCCCACCAGAGACTGCTAGCTAGAAATTTTTCCGTGGGGTCCTGATGCCTGCTGGGTCAGTCCTATATGTAATTACCTACTGCAAGAGCCCTCCCGAAGTAAGATCTATAGCTCTGGACCACTTCATCAAGCACTTTAATTAAGCTTGCAATATCCATGCCCCCTTGAAAAGGATGAAAATCCGAGACACCATCAATCCCTGGTTATCCGCCAACCTCATTAGTCAGATGAACCAGAGAGATCACCTCTGATGTCATGCAAAGGCTACTGGCAAGCATGTAGATGTACAAGAATATAAAACTGCCAGGAATAAGTGTACCCGGACTATTCACATCGAAAAAAGCAAGTACCATAGGGAACAGCTTGCTAACATTTGGGGTGAAAGTAAGAACGTTTGGAACAATATAAAAGACGTAACAGGTAAAGATGCCAAGGTTGCACCCACCATGCTAAATGTTAATGTAGCCACCACCCTTGACCCACTGTTCATAGCCAATGCTTTTAATAATGCATTCACTGACCTCGACAGTGTCCTCCCACCAGACTTTTTCAAGGACATCACTGAAGACAATGAACAGTGGGCAGATGATTCACTTCCTGTACTACCTCCTTTCTACTTCAAAGACGTCCCGCTGTATATGATCAGGAAGAAAAAAATTACTCACCATAGTAATCTTGTTTCTTCAAACGGATCACTCATTATGATTAAACTGATGCAGTCAGCCTCCTGTGTTGAACTGCCTGGAGAGATGGAATTATATGCAAATGATGGAACTCTCAATTGGCTCATGCCAGTTTCAAACTGCTGCCCTAGCAACTGCTGCACTCAGAGTGCTTCAGATTCTTAAGTAGCCTAACTGGGTGCAAGACCCACTAGTTAAAAACTAAAGTCTTTATAAAATAATTTTTGTCCTCTCAGGTCTAAAACATCCTTAAGAAACAAACCCAAAACTTGAGACCACAAGGGAACCAACTGGTTAAACAAAAGCAAGTCTCTAACTTAACCTATATAGAAAAAACTCCCTAATGCAGGCATGCAGAACAACCTTTATGGGTTCTAGCAGGGGAGGCAGGATGGGTGTTTTAATCATAATGAGTGATCCCTTTGAAGAAACAAGATTACTATGGTGAGCAATGTTTTATTCTAACCCCAGGAATCACTCATTATGATTAAAATGATGCAGACTACAAAGAAGTACCTTTGGAGGTTGAGCAGAGAACCTATTTTGAAAACAGGTTCTGCAGCACTGCTGTACCAAACCTGGCATCACTTCTGGATTGTATATCCAGACTGTAATGCTTTGTAAAGGTGTATACTGTTTTCCATGTAGCTGCATTGCAGATTTCCAGTAGTGGAATTTCTCTTGAAGCTGCCACTGAAGCAGCTGTGCCCCGGGTGGAGTGTGCCCTCAGGCCCAGGGGTGCCTGTTTACCCACTTTACTATAACAAAACTGTATACATGCCACTATACAGCGAGCAATAGTACATTTTGTGGCAGCTCTGCCCTTACCTACTTCACCACAGGTAAGAAACAGTTGTGTTTGACTTGACCTGTAAGACTTGGTTCTGTCAATATAGTGGCTAAGTGCCCTTCTGACATCAAGGGAGTGAAGCCTCCTTTCTGGAGAACTGGAGTTCTCTGTAAAAAAAAAAAAAAAAAGACAGGTAGAGTGATGGACTGATTTAAGAATTTAAGATTTAAGGAAATCAGATACCACTTTGGGAAGGAAATTTCTATTGGTCCTGAGGACCACTTTATTCCTGTGAAGAGAGATGTAGTCCAGATCTGTGCACAAGGCTTGTAGCTCGCTGATCCTTCTGGTTGAAGTAATAGCAACCAGAAACACAGTTTTCCAAGTGATATACTTCAAATCTGCAGTTGCCATGGGCTCAAATGGTGCATCCATGAGCTTGGCAACGCAGATATTCAGATTCCAGGGACCGGTTCCCTCAGGGGAGGGTGTAGAAAGTTGAGGCCTTTAAAGTATTTCCTGAAGACTGGATGAGAGGCCATGGATAGTACAGTTACGTAAGATCTTACCGTAACAGTAGATCTTCAAGAGAGGCTCTTGCAGTAGGTAATTACATATAGGACTGATGCTGGCAGGCGCCAGGACCCCACAGAAAAAATTTCTAGCCAGCAGTCTCTGGCGGGGGACCGCCCCCACATCAGGTGACCGACGTCATGCGACATCAGTATAAAGGGGCGGTCCCCCACGCCCGCCTTCCAGTTCTTTCCTGCCAAAGGCGAGACGAGAGAGAAGTGGACATTTCCCAGCCTGGAAAGGGAGCTAAAAGAGCTTAGGGGAATGGAGGGTTGGAAGGTATTACCTACTGCAAGAGACTCTCTCGAAGATCCACTGTTTTATTTATTAAATTTTGGTGACCGGGTAGGCCCACAGAGCCCCGAAGGTCCCTTTTTCAGGGGTGACCCGGGATAACAATACAAGTTATAAGAATGAACAAGGACATAAGGGACATTTGAGGTATTGTGAGTTATATCATGAGGTGGTTACAGTAAAGAAAAAATAGTGGATATAGGCATGGTTACAGGCATGGTAAAAGAAAAGCAGTGGATGCAGGCATGGTTATCATCATGACATGTAAGCAACTGGTAGTACTTTGCATATAGTTTATTCAGTTATGTTATGGTAAGATCTTACGTAACTGTACTATCTTACTTCGAGAGGGCTCTTGCAGTAGGTAATTACATATAGGACTGAGTCCCAAGCAGTCTGGAACAAGGAGGAGCAAACGGGAGGAGGAAAGCTACTCAGAAGTAGATCCTCTAGCTGTGAAGGCCTTAGGAAAGGAGTCCTTGCAGAACAGCCAGCCCGAAGCCTGCTCTAAGGCGAGAGGCAATGTCCAAACTGTAATGTTTCGTAAAGGTATGGATGGAAGTCCAAGCGGCGGCAGCGCAGATGTCTGCCACTGACACATACTTGAAACAAGCCGCAGAGGCAGCGACTCCTCTAGTGGAATGGTCTCTGACTTGACCCGGTAGGGTCTTGTTGTACTTGTCATAACAGAAGGTGATACAATGAGCCAACCATTTAGACAGGCATTACTTAGAAACAACATTGCCTTCTCTTTTGTGAGCAAAAGAGACAAACAGTTGATCAGTCTTTCTGAGATCTTTTGTCCTGCTGGTGTAGTATCTCAGAATCCGATGAACGTCCAGAGAATGCAGGAGATACTCCCCTTGATTGGAATGCTGCGTAAAGAAGGCAGGTAACTCTATGGACTGATTCAGTGTAGATTCCGCTACCACCTTGGGGAGAAACTTAGGGTTGGTGCGTAGAGCCACACGTTCCTAGTGAAAAATCAAGTACGGGATTTTACACATCAGGGCCCGGAGCTCGGAAATCCTCCGAGCAGAAGTAATGGCCACGAGAAAGAGAGTCTTCCATGAGAAGAACTTCAAGTTTGCTGAGGCTGCCGGTTTGAAATGAGGCAGAGCAAGCTTCTCGAGGATAAAATTCAAATCTCAAGGAGAGGCAGGAACCCAGATAGGGGGTCTCAAATGGAGGACCCCTCTAAGGAAGGTTTTAGAGACCTCCAGCTGAGCAAATGTTCTGTCTGCAAAAGTGACATGGTAGGCAGAGATGGCCGCCATGTGTACCTTCAAGGACGAATGACTGAGACCCAGATCAAAGAGGTGTCGCAGGTAATCCAGAAGCCGTCCAACAGAGCACGAGAAAGGCTTGAAATCTTTTGAAGTGGCCCAAACAGTGAACAGTTTCCATTTCATGGCATAGGTAGATCTAGTGGAGGGTTTTCTGGCCTCCACCAAAATCTCAGCCACTCGGGGTGAAACCGCAAATCAGGCTTGAGCTATGTCTGCAGGAGCCATGCGTGCAGCTGAAGGGACTTGAGACCTGGATGGACCGGGGTCCCCTGATCCTGGGTCAGTAAAAGTCACGATAGAGGAAGCTCCTCTGAGTACTGCTGCAGACGAGAGAACCAAACTTGCCTGGGCCAGAAAGGAGCGATCCAAATCATTCGAGCTCCTTCTGAACTGAGTTTCTGTTAAGGCCCTCAGAATCAAAGGGATCGGGGGAAAGCATAGACGAATCTGCCCTTCCAATCTAGAGACAGAGCGTCTCTCCAAAAAATGCCATGCCCTGGAGCGAGCGAGCAGAAGTCGGGAAGTTTTGCGTTTAGAGGGGATACGAACAGGTCCACATGTGGTATTCCCCAACGTAGGAAGATATCATCTAAGACCCCCTGATCCAGTTCCCACTCATGAGCTTGAGCAGATGACCGACTGAGTTCATCTGCCAAGGTGCTCTCGACCCTCGGGATGTGAAGGTTGTGCTGCACTGCCCAATCCCAAACTTGCATCACTTCCCTGCAAAGAGGGTAGGAACGAGTCTCTCCCTGTTTGTTGATGTACCAGACCACACACATATTGTCCGTCTGTATGGCCAAGTGACCGGGTAGTAGATGCAGCAGCAGAGCTTGGACAGCATACAGCACTGCCCGAAGCTTGAGCACACTGATGTGAAGAGTTTTCACGAGCTTGGACCAGAAGCCCTGGGTCCTGTGAGGCCCGAGATGGGCTCCCCAACCCTCGCCCAAGGCGTCTGTGGTCAGAGTCTGGGAGGGAGGGGGGAGGAAGACAGAAGGGAACTCCTCGGCAAAGGCTCTCCAGAACCATCCACCACTGCAAGTCCCGAACCATGGGAGTGGAGACTAGAATGAGCTGGTTTAGTTCTTCCCCCGAACTGATCCCACTGAGACCGAAGCGTCCACTGAGAGATCCTCATGTGGAGCCGAGCACGAAGGACAGTCGGGATCGCAGCTGCCATGGGCCCGAGGAGGAGAAGGACCGACCTGGCACTGACCCACCTGCGGTCGGACAACAGGCTGACCTGAGCCTGAAGTGTGGCCGCCCTGTCCGGTGGCAGGAAGGCCCTGCCAGAATCGCTCCGATGAACTGAAGCCTCTGGGACGGGATCAAGTGGGACTTGGGAGAGGTTGATGGTAATGTCCAGGGAGGAAAACACCCCCAGGGTAAGGGAAAGGAAGCACAGCAGATCCTCCCTGGATGGGGCCACCAGGAGCCAATCGTCCAGGTATGGGAAAATCTGCACCCCCTGGGTACGCAGGTAGGCCGCTACCACAGAAAGGCATTTGAACACTTGGGGCGCCGAGGAAAGACCAAATGGGAGGGCCTTGAACTGGTAGTGGTCCCCCTGGAAAGCAAAACGTAGGTATTTGCGGTGAGAAGGGCAGATAGGAATGTGCAGGTAAGCATCCTGCATATCCAGAGTGCACAGCCACTGTCCTGGCCGAAGGAGGGGGCAGGAGGCCCTGCAGGGAGAGCATCCTGAACCTCTTGTACTCCACGAACAAGTTCAGGGAACTGAGGTCAAGAATCGGCCTTACGTCTCCTGTCTTCTTCGGGACCAGGAAGAAGTGGGAATAGTAACCCGTTCCCTGAAAAGGAAGGGGGAATGGGCTCTATCGCCTCCTTCAGCAAAAGTGCTGAAATCTCTTCCTGGACCAGAAGATGATGTTCCCAAGAGTATGACGACCTTGGGGGAGGGTGTCGAGGGGTTCTGAAGAAACTCTATTGAGTGTCCTTCTGCGATCAGCTGGAGTACCCAGGAATCTGAAGTTATCCTCTCCCAACCCGGGAGGTGGACGGAAAACCTCCCTCCTACCGGTTCCTCTGGAAGGCCCAGAGGCTGTGGGAGAGGAAAGGAGTCAGGTGGTGTGGCGCAGCATTGCGGCTGAAGCATCTGCTGCTTTTTTGGGAGGAGGGGGCTTGGCAGCCGGAGGGGCCTGGCGCCGGGTTCATTGGCCCGCTTTCCCTAGGGTTTCGCCTTTTGCCGATTCCGCCTGCAAAAGGAATGGCGCTGCGCTTGATGGGGGTGGTGCATGAAGTCCACAGACTTAGGTGCAGCTCCCTTCTCCTGCAGTCCGGTGATGATGTCCTTGACATTACCACCGAACAGCACCGAACCCCAGAAGGGCGCGTCCTGGGCAGCGGACTGCAATTCCGGGACCAATCCTGACACTTGGAGCCAGGCATGACGCCGTAAGCCTATGGCGAAAGCAGAGCTCCTACCAGCAGTGTCCACTGCATTGTATGTGGCACGAAGCATGTGCCGACTGGCCGAACGTGCAGAGCAGACGAGGTCAGCCACTTCCTGTTTGACTTGAGAGTCAAGAAAGGAGTCCAATTTGGATTCCACCTCACTAAGAATCGCCTTCTGGCAATCCCCCATGTGACTGACATAATTTAGGGCTCTAATTCCCAGAGTGGAAGAAGCAAAGATCTTCTTCCCATATTGGTCCAGAAGACGGGATTCTTTGTTAGGTGGAGACGAGCTCAGACATTTCAGGTTAGCTCTCCGGCCATGAGCGGCGCTAATCACAACTGAATCAGCTCAAGGGTGAGAATCTAGAAAGTCAACACCCTCGGGAGCCTGATATAACCTGTTCGACTTCCGAGGAAGCGGGGCTAAAGCCGACGGTTGCTTCCAAATAGTGGAAACAAGATCAGCGTGAGGCTCAATCCAGGGTGGCACCAAGGTAGGAGCTGTCTCGGGCAGGTCCAGATGCTCAGCGAGTTTCTTACGCTGTGGATCCAGCTCCAAGGAATGCCACTTGTGAACCTCCTGGATTTTGTGCAACTCCGTAAAGGAAGAATCTTCCGAAGAAGACTTCGGAGGAGTCCTAGGCCTGGGCTTAGATGGAGAGTGTGGCTTGTCATCTGGCTCGAAGCAACCGGAGGTGTCCGAGGAGGAAGAAGATGAAGAGGCAGACTGCCTCTCCCGGCGTGGGGGAGGAACGGACCCCTTGGAAGGTCCTCAGGGAAGCGTATTCTGCCCCGCCCTGGAACCAGAGGGCTCACCCCTGGTGTCCGGAGGTGGGGAGGGAGTCTGTCGTCGCGGGCGTATGGGAGCCGGAATCGGCACCATCGTCGTGAGACGACTCTCCACCTCTCTGGTGAGCTGAGCCCTGGCCTCAGCCCACCAGGAGGCCAGAGTCTCCTTCAAGTCCACCCGCGGCTGGGGGGCGGTGGAGGAGGGAGGGAGATATGGGTATTGATTGTACCTGTAAGGCACGTATCCATAACCCAACGCCGGGTTTCCCGTCGTCGGGTATTGAGGCACCGGGTACTGTGGCGTCGGATAGGCCAGCGCCGGGTACTGGGGCATCGGATACTGCGGAGCCGGGTAAGACGGCGTCGGATACAACAGGGTCGGATACCCGGGAACTGTGGGGGTCTGCTGGAGACAGCCCGGCTGGAGGGCCCACGGGCGGGCCTGGAGCAGAAGGCACTGCAGGCGGAAGGTCCGGCGTTGGAGCGGCATCCGGCAGCGGGATGTCGCCCGGTGTTGGCAAGACCGGCGTTGGAGCTGGCGTCTGGGGAACCGACGTCAGGTCAGTTTGCCCAGCGGGCAGACGGCCTGACGGGGGTGCAGCAGGAACCTCGGCACTGCCCGGGGATGGAGTGGAAAAAACTGTGGGTGGCGGTGCTGAATTTAAGGCAGTGCTGGCACTTTTCCACCTGATGATCTGAGCCTAGACAGAAGAGGCACTGGGAATGGCCGTCCTTGTGCGGGAAATGGGCGCCGTACGAGTCGCACTTATTTTTGTGCTCGGAAGGTGTAGGGTACGACATACACCGACGAATGTCTGACGATTTAGTTGAAGAATAAAAAAAAAAAGACTGTAGAAACTACCGATGACAGAGATGACGAGCGTTGAACTTTACCGCGAGGCACTGACACAGGCTAACAGTGGGAAAGAACTGGAAGGCGGGCTTGGGGGACCGCCCCTTTATATTGACGTCGCATGATGTCGGTCACCTGACGTGGGGGCGGTCCCCCACCAGAGACTGCTGGCTAGAAATTTTTCTGTGGGGTCCTGATGCCTGCCGGCATCAGTCCTATATGTAATTACCTACTGCAACAGCCCTCTCGAAGTAAGATTTCCCTTTACCAGCTGAAAGGTAAGCTAAGACTGAAGCCAAGTGGACCTTGAGGGTCGAAGGCTTCAGTCCTAAGGAATGTAGGTGTGTCAGGTAATCTAGAAGAATAGGCAAGTCAGCCCTGGAGGGGTCAGTACCCTTACCTGCACACCATATGGAGAACCTCTTCCACGTAGAAGAATACGTTTTCTTAGTGTAAGGTTTCCTGGAACCCCTAAGCACTGTCAGCACCTGTTCTGACAGTTTAAGATTAGCAAATTCTAAGTCCTCAAGAGCCAGGCCTTGAGCCTCAGTGATTTGAGGCTGGGGTACAAGATCCTGCCCTGAGAGAAGTCAGCAGGTTGTGACTCCTGGGCAAGTGAATTGGGGAAACTACTGACAGAGTCAGCAGAAGCGAGTACCAGTACTGTCTCGCCCAATCTGGTGCCACCAATATCATTACTGCTGGTTGGGACCTCAATTTCAGCAGGATCCTGAACATCATTGGAAAAGGAGGGAAGGCATACAGAAACTTCCCTGTCCAGTCCAGGGCCATCGTATCTAGGGGAAGTGTGCCCCTGAGAGGGGGCCTGCAACAGTACATTGGTAACTGGTGATTTTCTACAGAGGCAAAAAGATCTATCTCTGGAGTGCCCCACCTCCTGAAGATTGTACTGAGTATCTGGGGATTCAGGCACCACTCGTGATGGTCCTGATTTATCCTGCTGAGGGAATCTGCCAGTACACTGTCCTTCCCTGGAAGGTGTATGGCTGATGAGGATACTTTAATGGAGCAGTCCAAGGACCACTGCTTCACTGCTTCTGTGCACAGTGTGGCTGACCTGGTTCCTCCCTGTTTGTTGATGTAGTACATAGTTGTGATGTTGTCTGTTCTGACCTGCACCACGTTGTTTTGAAGATGTGGGGCGAATGCCTGTAGAGCTAAGTAAACTGCCCTGAGCAACAGGGACTCTTGGGGAGACCATGTGCCAATTGTGTGGTCCAACATGTGTGCTCCCCAACCTAAAAGTGAGGCATCTGTTGTGAATATTAAGGAAGGCTGTTCCTTTATGAAAGGTACACCTACCAGAAGGTTGTGCTCGTCCAGCCACCACTGCAGTGCCTGTAAAAGGCTGTGGGTGACTGGAACCAGCTTGGATAGCGAGTCTGTCCTTTGTGACCAGTACTGTCTTAGGAGAAACTGGATATCTCTCATTTGAAATCTGGAACCCAGCACCACTGTTGTGGCAGCTGCCATGTGACCCAGCAGCCTGAGGAATTCTCTGGCTGGTTTGGGTTTTCCTGGCACAGATGAGTTTGCAATCTGCAGAATGTTGTTTACTTTGTCTTGTGGTAGAAAGGCTCTGCCTAGGCTAGTATCCAGTTCTGCTCTGATAAACTCCATTACCTGGACTGGTATTTGCTGAGACTTCTGCTGGTTTATTAGAAAACCCAGAGATTCTAGAGTAGATTGTGCTAGTGCTAGGGAGTGCTCTATATGCTGCAGAGATTGACCTACTACTAACCAGTTGTCCAGGCAGGGAAAGACTGTTATCCCGTTTTCTCAAAAACTCTACCACTACGGCCAGGCACTTTGTGAAGGCCCTTAGTGCAGAAGTACTACGAACTGATAGTGGACTGAAGCCAGCCTGAATCTCATGTACTTTGCATGAGATGGTCTATTAGGGATGTGAAAAGTAAGCATCCCTTAGGTCTAGGGAGGCTAGCCAATCTCCCTTTTGTAATGTGGGAATGATTATTTCAAGAGTGACCATTTTGAATTTTGGCTTCAAAATGTGTGTTTAGCATTTTTAGATCCAGAATAGGGCGCCAATCCCCATTTTTCTTCCTTGTGAGGAAATATCTGGAGTAAAAAGCCTTTGCCCCTTTGGTTTAGGGGCACTGGCTCCACTGCTTTGATTGCTAGAAGATGTTTTACCTCTGTTTCCGGTAAGATTCTGTCTGCAGATGTAACTGGTGCAAAAGTTCTTGTTCTCAGCTTGGGAAATGATCTGAAGCCGAGTACCAGACCCTGGCTCACTACCTCCAGGGCCCTCTTGTCTGTGGTGATGGTATGCCAAGCCTGGAGGTAGTGAGCCAGTCTGCCACCCATTGGTGGCTCTATAATAGGGGATGCGACCTGTACCAGCCAGTCAGGAGTTCTGTGCGGGCTGTGCCTGAACCTGAGGAGAGGGAGAAGCTCTTCTCATAGCTCTCCTGCCCTTTCCTCTGAAATAGCCTCTAGGCTACGGTTGCGGCCAAGAGGCCTGTGCCTGGAAAAAACGTCTGGGATAAAATCCCCTACCCCTGTCTCCCCTAGTCTGGGGTCTATAATAAGTAGAAGGTCTGTCCTTTGCGTTACTTTGATAGGTAGATTTGTATTCCTCTACCTTTCTCATACAGGCCTCAGTTTTATTACCAAAGAATGAATTATTTTCAACAGGGAAATCCACTGCTTTGGCCTGGGTATCTGCTGTGAGGTTGGTGGCTCCGAGCCATGCAGATCTCCTAAGGGAGACAGCAAATGCCATTATCCTGGCTGCAGTGTCATTGGCATCCACTGCCATACGGAACTGGTATTTAGTGGCAATCAAGAGCAGCCCTTGCTGTGTCTTGCAGGTCCACTGCCACTTCACCTGGCACCTTGTCAGCTAGTGCCAAGACTGTATTCCAGAGTGCCTTCTGATATTGCACTCCATATGCCATGTAGTTGGCTTGCCTGACTATTAAAGAGGCAGCCATGTATGTAGCCCTTCTTTCCCATGGCGTCCATTTTTCGTGAATCTATCTGGAGGATGGGTAGCCAGGGGTATCCTGGCCTTGTCACAGGCAGCAGCTTGAAACACCCCGTCAGGGTGATTAAACAAAAAAATCAGCTGTGGCACTGTCTAGCTGATACTTTTTGACAACTTTGTTATCTACCCAAGGGATAAAAGTTGGGGTTTGGAATATCTGCAATGCTGCCTTTCTTAGGGACTTATGCATTGGAAGCTGAAGGCGTTTTGTAGGAGTTAGACCCATCATATCGAGGAACTCTGCTTCCTCCACATCCTCTTCAGTTAACTGAAGAAAAAGATTAAGGGTCTCTAACATGCTTTTTACAAAAGTACAGTGAGAGGCGTATTCTTCTGGACCCCTAGGAGGAGATCCAAACTCTTGCTCTGGGGAAACCTCAGGTTCTAACGGTTCCCCTTCAAAATCCTCCTCACCATAAATAACTTGAGGTTACTGAGGGGCAGGAACCGGTGCAGCTGGTGTAGGAACTGGGACTGCAGCCTGCAGGGCTTGTAAGACCTGTAAGGCTTTAGCAATGTCCTCAGCTGAGGGCATATTATGTTTATCTGCTGGGAGCTCCTTAGCCTTCTTGGCGAGAGGCGTAGCGACATGCTTTTCTTTGCATTTTTTCTTTAGTGGGACAGACTCAGCAATGATCTCCACAGCTCTTTTTGACTTACCTTGCTCAGATTTCTCTGAACTCTTGTCAGTGTCCTTAGCTTTGCCTCCATCCTTTTTAGGAACAGAGGTAGATGCACTACTATCAGTAGCAGAAGCAGAAGCTATCTCCTCTAAATTCTTAGCCTTTTTTCTTACAGTTTCAGGACAAAAAGTTTTGCAAATCTCAAAATTAGCAAAAATACGGCTGGTACCCAAACAGGAAATACTTGTCTGCTTTTGCTATAATCTGTCCACAAGACTCAAATATTTAAACCCAGTGGGTCCTGTGCGTTTTTTTAGGCTTGTCTAAATGGACTTCTGACATTGAGTAAGACAGTAAAAAGCAATCACAAAACTTATTAACACCTAGGAACCGGAGGTTTTAAAATTAAACAACCACTAACGGTTACTGGAACCAAGCGCTATTCGGTTCCCGCAAAGAAAAGGAACTGAAAATACTCTAAATTTAAACAAAATAAAGCAGTCACAGGAACCGACCACAAATACAAACTTTAAATAATAAAACTGAGGTAAACCTCACCAAAAGAAGCGGAACCCTCTGTTCCCCGGAGCCATGAGGGGACCGCTAATAAAACAAAAAAACTATTGGCAACTATCAAATTAACTAAATTCTAAGGCAGCAATTTAAAATTAAACTGAAAAAAAGTACTTATCTAACAGACAATTTATTCTGAAGACAGTTCAAGGAGAGCTCTCTGGGACATCCTTACTAGGCAGGCGGAGTAAAGAATCTGAAGCACTCAAGAGTGTAGCAGTTTGAAACTGGCATGAGCCAAATTAGAGTTCCATCATTTGCATATAATTCCATCTCTTCAGGCAGTTCAACACAGGAGACTGACTGCATCAGTTTAAGCATGAGTGATTCCTGGGGTTAGAAATACTTAGCAAAAGTACTCGGGAAGTCAAGGCATTGCGGCAATTCCTTAGACCTCAAATTAGTTGCCCTTACCATTGAAGAAATACTGCTGCCCATTGCAAAGATTCTAAACCTCTCACTGAGACTGCCACAATTCCCCCAAATCTGGAAGTCAGCCCTTGTTACCCCTGTTCACAAAAGTGGAGACCGCACTATACACACAAATTACAGACCTCTCTCTATACTTCCACCTCTATCTAAAGTACTTGAGCACACAGTTGTAGAGTATATGAAAAAATACTCGATCCAGTGCCCTCAGCAGCATGGATTCATAAAGCGACATAGCACTACCAGCACTGCTAGAATTCACTGGTTTCATTCACCAATCTCTGGGATCAAGGTAGATTGGTGGGTGCGGCCTTCTCAGACCTCACAGGCCTTTGATACAGTGAACCACACACTACTTCTCAAGCAACTGTCCTCAATTGGCCTCTCGATAGATAACTGTGTCCTGGTTCAAAAGCTATCTTGTAGGCCGCTCTCAACGGTTGAAGATAGCTAATGTCACCTCTGACAATCAACATGTCTGCTCTGGAGTACCACAGGGCTCCATACTGGGTCCACTTCTCTTCAGAATCTTTCTTGACAATCTCTCTCACTCCTGTCATCAACAGATCCTCCTCTATGCAGATGATGCGGTCATATACACTAGCAACATTGACCCCGAACCACTGGAACACCAACTTCAACTCAGCTTTGAGGAAGTGGAGGACTGGTTCAGGAAAGAAGCTGATTCTTAACTACAAAAAAACGAAAGTCATGTTGTTCAGTGGTGCTTGCAGTAAACACAGATCCAGTGCCCTAATCATCAGGAACTCCTCTGGCATCCTGCTTGAACAAATTCAACATTTCAAGTATCTAGGAGTAACCGTGGATAGCTCACTATCATATGCCCAGCATGTTGGGAATGTTACCAAGTCTGCCAGTATCAAGATAGGGTTACTCCATAGACAAACACAATCCAACGCCTCAAGCCCTTAGACTAGCTATCTGTAGCTCCACAGCATCCATAGTTGACTATGGTCTGGTTATCTACGGCTCAGCTTCCATCACTACCCTCCGCAGAATATCTGTGGCACTCAAAGCATGCCAACTTCTTACTGGAGCAGCACGCCTTACCCACACGTGAACTGTATGTGCAAACAGGTTGGCTTCAACTAAATGGGACGATTCACTGTCAAACCTGCTTGCTAACTAAAAAACGCATTTCTCAGGCTCCTGCCTTCTGGTGTTACAAACTTACAGTACTCGACCCCTCTTGCAGCCCCCAGCACACGTGTAGCTCAGTCAGCCAACTCTTCTCTGTCCCAAGATGCTGGACCACACAAGGGCAACAATCGTTTGCATATAGAGCACCACTATGGTTTAATGCGCTGCCCAGAGATATCTCTTCCTTACCAAAAACTAGGACCATTTAAAGGCACTCTTCGTCAGCATCTTACAGCTAACAGTTCCTCTGACTGTTTCAACAGACATGGCACTACCTCAGTAGTATCGACACATCCTTGTGTACCTACTTCTCTCCTTTTCTCTGCGAATGAACACTTTCACCCTAACCGCTCTGCCCCATTTCTTGCCTCCTTCCCTGATCCTTTTTTTCACCTCACTCCTCTCGTCCTCCACCTTTTCACTATTTATCTTCACTTACCTGAACTTTTGTTCTCCCAAATCTACCTATACCTATTTATCAAAGCACCTTGGGCTGCCTCCTTTTATTAGGTTATTTTTTATTTTCTACCAATTCATACTTTTAATATTAGTTGCAATGTTAATGTCATTTTAAATACTTTCTTGTCAAAATGTTATGTAAGACCATCTGTTGTATGTCTGTCACCCTTCCCGCTGACACAGAACCTTTGTAAAAGAACTGTTATGTGCTCAAAGGTACTGTAATCTGAGAATGAATAAACAAATGGCTCGCCTCAGCTCTTCTAGCAAATAAAGTCTCTAGCTCTCCATATAGGAAAGAATATGCGTAGAAGCTCAGAACTTGTTTCTTTCGTACCCCAGCGACAGTGGCAAAATACTCTGATCCCGCCCTTGGGAGCTGGTGGAGGGACTGTGGTTGTAGTCAGGTGGAGCAGGGACATATTTTGTGGGCTTGTGGACCTTTGGCCCCTTACTGGCAAGAAATGATTCAGGAGTTAACGGACATTTATGATTGTGCTGAATTATTTATTCCTGCCTTTATTCTGACATTCACGCTGCCGGAGGGGGGTCAGGGTTGATAGGATTACTTACCGGCAGACTACTTTACTTGTTATTGCTGCCCAAAAAGCTATTACTTGACTATGGCACACCCAAACGATTCCAACTCTGGATGCCTGGTGTGCCATGGTCAAGGAAATTTATGCTTTGGAGCGGCTTTCTGCTAGACTAATGGACAGGGTACAGACTTTTGATCTCAGATAGTGTAAATGGGTGCTGTACCAATTGGAGCACTATACAGATTTTGTGCTTTAGGCAGCTAAGGAGTATAGGATTTTTGGGGCAGGGTTTGATTTTTGCAGCTGAGTGTTGAGGGATATACTGGGGGGCTAGATGGGGGAGGATCTCACTTGTCGGGGGACCTTCCTCCCCCGTCTTCTATCCTCCCTTCTTTTTCCTGAACGGGTGACAGTGACCTCTCTTCCACCCCCATCCCCCTTTTTTTTGTATTCTGCAGTAACAGATATTGTTACTGTCATTATTATATATTGGTTTCCGGTCACCTAACTTTACATACTGCTACAATCAATCAATGTATAAGTACTGCTATATTAATGACGTCATGGGCTTCATTAGGAATGTCGAGATTTGAGCTCTAGGCATCCCACAGAATCTCTGCATGACTTTTACTTCTTGAACGAAGGGATGAAGACTTATGAATGTGACTTTTATAGGACACCAATACACTGAGTGGACCCATTATGACAGAGACTATGTAATAAGTCTTTGCTGTCAGTACATCAAGAGTTTTCTCAAGATTTTGTGTGTGTGGAGGCTTTGGAGATAATGAGAATAACTACTGACGCCCATTTGTTTAATCTACAGTATTTTATTTATTTTTTTTTTTTAGATACAATGGGTTTAGCAGTTTCACCATTCCTGACTGCTCTGTAATGTTCCCTGAAACAGTCAGCAAGATGCCTACCAGTTTCTCCGATGTAAATAGCTGTACACTTCATGCAAAGAATACAACACACCACATTAGTGGAGGTGCATGAGAACTCCTTGGTGATGTGAAAAACACCTGTGGGCCCCCAAATTTCAGTCACACTGGAAATACACTTGCAGGTGTAGCAGCGAGTCCTGTTGCAAGGTTTGGTACCTGGGAGGGAGGAACTGTTAGGAATAGGTAGGCTGCTTTTAACCAGGAGATTCCACAGGTTGGGTGGCTGGTGGTAGGTACTCAATACCCAGAGGCAATTCCAATGCATACTATCACAGCTCCAAAAGTGGCAGTAGAGCTTGCCAAAATTTTCAGCAGGGCGGGCATACCTAAACAGATTATTACTGATTAGGGTAGTAATTTTGGTGCTGCATTACCGAAGGAGCTATACCGACTACTAGGTATCACTGCCATAAGATCCTCACCTTGTCACTCTCAGACAAATGGTCTTGTTGAGTGTTCTAATCAAACCTTAAAATGCAAGTTAAAAAGGTTTCTGTAAGGTGAAGGGAAAGACTGGGACCAACATTTACCTTACCTGCTTTTTGCTTACAGAGAACTGCCACAAGCATCAACAGGTTTTCACCCTTTGAAATGCTGTATGGTAGACAACCTAGAGGGCCACTAGATGCAATAAAAAAGAAAAAAAAATATAGTAACAATACTAAAAATTAAACATCCTCAAACCAGTAGAATAACCCATAAAGAAGAAGATATAAGACAAACCTTCGCTGACTATTACCAGCATCTTTACACGACATACAATACCTCTTCCCAAGAGGATAGACAAGCACTTTTAGCTCAAACACAGCTCCCAAAAATTACAGCAATACAAGACCAGAAACTACAAGCTCCTATAACAATAGAAGAAATAGAGATGGCGGTCACTAAACAGTCTTCGGGTCGTTGCCCCGGTCCTGACGGGTATCTCAATGAATGGTATAACATTTTTGACAAAGAATTAACACCAAGACTCCTAAAGCTGTTCAGAGAAACAGCCACTGGACAAGCACCCCCCCCCCCCAATCGTGCGACTATGCTACAATCGCAGCTATTCCCAAACCAGGAAATAAACTAGACCCCTCTGCTTACCGACCGATTTCAATACTAAATTCAGACTACAAGATTTTTATGGCCATTTGGGCCAAAAGATTAGAAATAATCCTCTCTACGATAATAGCTGGCTTTATAAAAAATAGATCAACAGATAATATTAAAAAAAACACATACTTATGGAATACACCCAAACATGGAAGATTCCATCTGCCTTCTTAAGCCTTGACACCGAAAAGGCATTCAACAAGGTATACTGGCCCTCCCTATGGGAAGCATTAAAAACATTTGGTTTCCCTGACTCATTGCTGCGTTGGTTGACCCAAATACATTCCTCGCCAAAAGCCTACATCAGAATAAACGGGGGACTATCCTCCCAGATCTCAATAGGTCAGGGCACAAGGCAAGGATGTCCTCTCTCCCCTCTATTGTTTGTATTATATCTTGAACCATTAGCTAGTGTAATCAGAAAATCGAGAAACACAGAGGGCATACCAATGCAGCAGTCTGAAAACAAGATCAGTCTTTTTGCAGACGACATACCTCTATCCCTTTTATCCCCTACAGAATCGATTACAGAGACGTGGAGAATACTGACACGATTTGAAGAGTTAGCCGGCTTTAAATTGAACGTCACAAAAACAAAGGCCCTCTTATATAACTATATTCCCCCAAATACTCTAAAACGAAGCCTTACAATTAAATGGCACTCAGCCAAAATAAAATACCTAGGAATACACATCCCTCGTAATCTTCACCTAATTGAATTAATCAACTACGAGCCAATTTCTATAGAAATCAGTAACGACCTGCATAAATGTATCCATCTCCTATTATCTCTGTTTCAACAAATATAAACCATTAGAATGAACATTCTACCTCGCCTATTGTACTTATTCCAAAACATTCCGTACTTCCCATCTCACTATTTTTTCAAGTCTTGGGACAACATGTCATCAAAATTCAATATGGAACAAACAGAAACCACAAATTCGCCTTTCTATATTAAAATTATCACTAGCTCAGGGTGAAACTAACCTGCTGGACCTTATAAAATATGCAGAGGCCGCCTTTTTAAAAATTCTTCTACTATGGCTCTCGGACCAGTTCGATTCCCAATGGAAGAGGCTGGAATTCCATTTAAATGACATGTTATGATATTAAAAAAATAATTTTTTCATCTTCATGGAGAACCCCTCCTTTAAAAGACTCACAGTCATTACCTCACAGGTCTTAAAAATACTGTTTAAAATGCGTGAAAGAGGGCCACTTCAATTAATCTACGAATATTGTAAGTTAATTTCAGAAGATGAGCTCTTTGTCCCGTCCAATAACGACTTAGCTTTCTCCCGCTGGCGCAGACTAGGACTGGAGCAGGTATTCCTGTTTTTGGGCCCAAACGGAATCCTATCATTTGAAGAACTAAAATCAAAATTTAATCTCCCAAATGTTGACCAATTCAGATACTTCCAAATTAGAAACCACCTTCTATGAAATAGAATTATCCAGGTCAAATTGAAGTCTCCCCTCCTCCCTCTCCTAAAACTATTCGTTGACCATTCTCGGGGGCAACATTGGAACCATTTAATTGGTAACTTATACAAAATGATGAGAGATCAATCAAAAGAATCAACAAACTCAATCCTAGAAAGTTGGAATAAGGACTTGGACCTAGCTGTGTCTAATGAAGAATGGTCCTCTTCATCTCTGAGAGTGGTCAAAATCACCAGATCACATGTTTGGAAGGAATACTCCTGGAAATGTAGATTAAGATTTTTCAGGTCACCGGCCACCCTGACTAAGTATCTTCCAAGAGAATACGGGGTTTGTTGGAGGGAGTGCGGAGCAGAATTAGCTGATTTAACATATATAATGTGGCTATGCCCACGCTTAATGCCTTTTTGGCTAAATAAACAGAATGAAATTAGTGAAGGCCTAGGCGAATACGTCGAGCTCTCGGCTGAGATGGTGCTCATGGCCATCTACCCGGATCGCTTCCCCCCCCTTGGACAAAGACCCTGCTTCCCATTCTGCTGTTGGCGGCAAAAAAATCTGACAAGGAAATGGATGATGAAAGTAGTACCAAGTATACAAGACTAGAGACAAATTGTGTATGCTACATATCAGACGGAAAACATCATAGCGGAACTAAACAATCAAATTGAAGGTTTCACCACCCTATGGCAGAGACGGTCAGCCAATCACGCAAGAGTTGATCCCGAATTCTGCCCTTAGGGAGTAGGTTTCGGAGAGGGGATGATAAGAGAAGTGAGTAGGGGCATGGACTGGTCTGATTCTATACTAGACAAGGATTGTTCAGTTGTGGTCTCAACTTGTTACCAATGTAAAAGATATACATGCACTGCTTTTTAGTATAACAACAAATCTGAAGTAATCATAGAAAATCTTTAGTTTGTAAAATGTCTCCTGATGTAAAAGTAAAGAAAAAAGTAAGAAAAAAATCTAATAAAAAATAAATTAAAAAAGTATGGGAAGATAACCCCGCTCAGAAAGAATTTATTACATCTTATATGTGTGCCCCAAGAAAGAAACTGGAAAAATATATTGACACTGCCCACAGTAACCAGGAGGAAGCCCAAAAACAGCAGAAGGTGTATTATGACCACAGGTTAAAAGAAAAAGTTTTTGAGCCAGGTGAAAAGGTCTTGGTACTGTTACCATTACAGAAAACAAACTGTTAATGAATTGGCAAGGGCCTTATAAAGTGGTTAGACGTACTGGTACAGTTAACTATGAGACTGGGACCCCTGATAGGAAAAATCCTACGAAGATATACCATGCTAACCTACTGAAGAAATGGGTTGAAGAAACACCAAAGGTTCCTTTTTTTTTTTTATAGCTTGTTTCTTTCTCTCCATGCAGACCGGCCCCCCCCAACCCCGTCGTCCACTGGTACTCACCTCTGGTTTGAGATACCAGCTGGTCGGGTGCGGCACCTGCGGATGGCTGGGATCATCCTGCTGGTCCATGGTATTTTCTTGCCTCCAGTTTTTCTCCCGATCTCAGAGTGCAGGACTAGGCGACGCCAATGGCCGAGCCGCGCACACTTCTGCACGCGGCACGTCTGCTTTGTCTCCGCCCCCCATCTTATGGGATCGGTGTGCTAGCCTCCAGCTACCACTAGGGGCCAGGCATGCACCGATCACCAGTCTCACCCCTCCCTGGGAGAGAAAAGAGGTCCCCCGGATGCTCAATCCTCCTCACCCTGGCGACCCGCTCGCACCGTGAACACAGGTCATCGGCGTGGCAGGAGGTAAGGCATGACGCCTCAGCCCTCCATGCCACTGGGCTGGCCACCACAGGTTGCTTTGATAGTATACCCAGAAAATACAGGTTACTCACCTGTAACAGGGGTTCTAGGAATGGTATATGTTGTTCATCCACACTTATTGGCAGGTTCCTTGCCGCTTTAAATCTTGCCGGAAGGTCTTCAAGCTGGCTCCTCCACCCACGGGTGGTAAGCTCTCGGCTCCCACATGACGCCAGATCTGCCCGCTGGAAGCTCAGGTTGTGCGTCGGTTGGAGGGTCAGGATGAACAAACACATACCATTCCTAGAACTCCTGTTACAGGTGAGTAACCTGTATTCTAGGGACATGGATATGTTGTTCATCCACACTTATTGGCAGACTCCTAGTAGTTCTCCGGGAGGAGGGAGGCAAGGCGCACACCCCTACTTAGGGAATAAAGACTGAGAACCGAGGCCCCAAAACCAGCATCCGGCGTGACTCAAGGTCGATGTGGTAATGGGTAATGAAGGTGTGTGCTGACTTCAGGTAGCAGCCTGCAGATTTCCTGGATAGGGACGTCCCTGGAAGCAGCCACCGATGCAGCATAAGGACGGTAGAATGAGCTCTTATCCCTCTGGGAGGCTCCATGCCCGCCAACTTATAGCAGAGATCTATGCAGGAGGTGCCCACCTGCTTATCGTCCGCTTAGCTGCAGGTCTCTGCCAGATACGGCTTCAAGCGTAGGTGACAAACAGCTGGCGAACCTCTCCCGAATTTCAGCCGTCGCTCCTTATAATAGCGGCGCCTTCTAGAGTCAAAGTATGGAGCCTATATTCGGCCTCCGAGGTGTGATTGGGGTAGAACACTGGCAGAGTCAACACCTAGTTAAGGTGAACTCCGACAGCACCTTCGGAAGGAATTTCGGTGGGGCCGCCAGGACAACCTTGTCCCTGTGGAAGACCAGGTAAGGAGACTCGATGCAAAGCGCCTGGAGCTCTCACATCCTTCTGGCTGACGTGATAGCCACCAAGAAGGCGGTCTTCCACGACAGGTGAGAGAGATCACACCTGTGCATTGGTTCGAATGGCTTGCCCATGAGCTTTGCCAGTACCAGCAGTAAATCCCATGGAGGAGGAGGTTCTCGCACCGGAGGGGAAATGTGATCAAGGCCTTTGAAAAAGCGCCCGACCACCTTATCCTGCGCCACCGACTGCTCCCCGGCCCGCGCCCGGTAAGCAGAGATGGCTGACAGGTGCACCTTTAGGGTCGTCAACCTAAGCCCTTGACTAGAAAGGGACCATAAATAGTCCAAAATGCTTGCCACAGAACAGGAGGAAGGGTCCAAGCCCTTGCCCTGACACCAAATGGAGAATCTCTTCTATTTAAAGGCGTAGCATTTTCTGGTCGACTCCTTACGGGACGCCTCAACAACATTGAGGACCTCGTCGAAAGACCCAAGGCCTGGAACTCTAGCCGCCAGGAACCAGGCCGTCAGGTGCAGGATTGAAGGTCCGGATGGAACACCTTCCCCTGTTTGACTGAGAGCAGGTCCGGGCGAGCTGGAAGCTGCCTCGGGAACCTGGAGCTGAGGCTGAGGAGATCTGGGTACCAGAACTGGCGGGGCTAGTCTGGGGCTATCAGAATCACCTGCGCCTTGTCCCTCCTCGCTTTGAGAAGCACCTTGTGAATCAAGGGAAATGGGGGAAAGGCGTAGAAGAGGCCCGGGGTCCACAGCCTCGAGAAGGCATCCCCCTGCAGCGAGCCCTGCTGAGGGGGGCGGGCATGAAACAGCTCTCAGCTCGCTGCCTCCTGGAGGCAAACAGGTCTACCTGAGGTGCCCCAGAGGAAGAACAGATCTTGTACTACCTCCGGCAGGAGAGACCACTCGTGAGATGCAGCCCCTATCCGGCTCAGGGCATCGGCCAGGGTGTTGGAGGCTCCTGCCACATGAATGGCTAGGAGATCTGCCTCCAGGCTGCGCACGAGTGACCAAATGCAGAGAGCTTCCTTGCATAGAAGCAGGGAGCGCGTCCTGCCCTGGCGGTTTAGGTAGTACATGGTCGTGGTATTGTCCGTCTGGACTCTGACCACTTGACCCCGGAGAAACGGAGCAAAGGCGGTGAGAGCTAGGCGGACCGCTCGGAGCTCCAGCAGGTTGATGTGGCATCGGGACTCCCGCGGGGACCAGAGGCCGTGCACTCGTGTTCCCCAGATGGGCACCCCAACCCATCAGAGAGGCATCGGTCGATAGAGAGCCGTCCGGCTCGGGCGGACAAACGGATGCCCTCCTGCAAATGGAATGGAACGGTCCACCACTGGAGAGTTCCACATCTCCTGGTCTATTACTAGCTGGTCCAAAGGATCGCAGCGTTGTGACCACTGGCTGGCCAGTCCCCACTGAAGGGGGTGCATGTGCCAGCGAGCCCAACGGACCACGCTGGTAGAGGCCGCCATGAGACCCAGGAGGCGCAGGAAGTCCCGGGCAAGGCGCAATGCCCAACCAGAAATGATTGGGCAAAGGAGGTAAGAACCTCGGCCCTGTCCGCCGGGAGTCGTGTTCTGGCTCGAAGAGAGTCGAGCTCTGCCCCGATGAACAGGATCACCTGCTTCGGCTCGAGTTCCGACTTGGCCTCGTTGATGAGAAGGCCAACTTGAGAGCAAACCTGGAGGGCCAGATCTCTGGACCGCTCCACCTCCCGTCTGGAGGGGGCTGCTATCAGCCAATCGTCCAGGTAAGGGTACACCCGGACCCCTCGGCGCCGCAGGAATGCTGTCACCACTGCCATGCATTTAGTGAAGACCCTGGGAGCTGGAGATAAGCGAAGGGCATGGCTCGAACTCGAAGAGGATCCTCCGCACAAAGCGGAGGAATCTCTGATGTGACGGACGGATAGGGGACGTGAAAGAACGCGTCCTGTAGGTCCAGAGAGCAGAACCACACACGTGTTCCAGAGATGGTATTATCTGTGCCAGAGTGACCATCCTGAAGGTCCGAGACCTTAGGAACTGTTTAGGTCATGTGGAGTCGAGAATGGGCGCCAGCCCCCGTCGTTGGAACCAGGAAATACCTGGACCGAACCCCGGGTCTGAAGGGGGTCCTCTACCTCCGTGATCACCTCCTTTGGAGGAGGAGAGCGATGTCAGCTCGGCGAGCCGCCAGTAAGACTGCGGACCCCGAGGCCCCCCGAGGTGTGACGGCTCTGAAGGGCGGGACCTGCTCGAATTCCAGAGGCAGGCCTTTTCCCACCACCTCCAGTACCCACCTGTCCGTGGTAACAGTGGACCAGGCGGAAAGGAAGTGTCTGAGCCGTCCCCCCACAGGGGGAACCAGGGGTGAGGTGACAGGGATGAGGGCGACACCCCTCAGCCCGTCACTGGGCAGGCTTGGAGGAAGGACCGGCCGAGGGACCACCTGGGCCTTTCCTCCCTGCTTCCTGTTGGAGGAACCCGACGGCTTGGGTTTGGGATGCCAAGATCGAGCCTGCTGGCCCTGACGTTGCTGGGCCGGGCGACGCGGGCGCAGAAGGACGAAAGGGCTTAGGCTGTGGCTTACGGCCTTTGTCCTTCTGAGCGGAAGAGACCGAGTCCAAGGTAGCACTGGACTTCTCGATCCTCTGCAGGTGACCTTCCATCCCAGGGCCGAAGAGGTCAGTCACCAAAAAGGGAACATCCGCCAACTTGTGCTGGGTATCCAAGGTAAAGGTGGATATCCTCAGCCAAGCCCTACGACGCATGGCCACTGCGGCCGCCACAGACCTGGCACATGAGTCCCCAATGTCTAACGCAGTCTGGGGCTGCTGTTTTGCCACCGCCCTGCCCTGGTCCCGCACCTGCCTGACTGTAGTCTGCAGATCCGCAGGAAGATGAGGGACAACCTCATCCAGGGAGCCCAACAGGGTGTGAGAAAAATGTGCCATGAGGACAGCCTAACTGGCGAGCCGAAGGCCGAGAGAGGACGCAGCGTAGACTTTTAGCCGCATAATCCAATTTCTTGGATTCCTTGTCGGGAGGTTTGTCTACATCCCTGCGCCTCCGCACACGGAAAACGCTGTCGGTAACCAACCCTCGGCCGAAGTGTTCAAAAACCGACAGGGAACCGGTAGGGGACCGTGATACTTCCTGGCCATCCTGGCCAGGCGCAGGGCAGGAAGCAGGACGCTGCCAAAGTTCCAAGGCCGGACCCACTGTGGCTTCGGCCACCGGAAAGGCCTCCATAGGAGAATCCCCTCGGTCCAGAATCTCCGTGAGGGGATACCTGGCCCGTTTAGAAACGGGTTCGAGCTTCATCCCGGTGGACTCCGAGATGAGTCGAAGCAACCCTAAGAAGGACGAAGGGCTATCGTCCACTGACTGCCCTCCCGAGGACTCCAAGTCCATGCACTTGGGGAAGAGGGAGAAACCATCATCAGACTCGGAAGAGTCCTCAAAGAGCTGCCTCGGGCCTGAGCCACCCTCCACCTGCCGAGGTTTATTGGGAGTGAGGGTGACAGACAGCCTATGGGGCAAACCCAAGGCCGACCCAGCCGAGAATTTTTGGTCGAGCCCCAACTAATGGCTGTGGAGGAGAGTTCCACCAGAATCGGTGGGGCAGCTGGAATTGGCCGAACAACCGCCTGGGAACAGGCTCCTCGGCTACAACGAGGGGTTGTTTCGCCACTCCGGTGACAGCCACTTAATGGCGGGGAAGGCGACTGAGTCGGCTTATTCCCGGCAAAAGGAGCTGTTGCCACATGAGTTCCTCGCATCTCCGACGCAACTGGCGCAAGCCTCCTCGGCCCCAGGAAGAGCGGGCGGCGCCTGGCTGATCACAAAGCCGAGACTGCCTATGGCGGCGGATCGTCGGACGCGAGGATGTCCGAGACCGAGAGTCTCGACTCAGGGCCGAGGAAGGCAGGAGAAGTGTCGAGTTCCGGCACTCGGCTCGGACGATCCCACCGAAGGCTCCGGAACCGGAGGCACAGACGAGCCGACGGGATCCTCAACTCTCACCGGGGGAACCGGGGAGAGGGGATTCTCAGCTTCTCCAGCCGACAACCCGTCTAACGGGTCGAGAAAAATCTCGACCGCGTCGTCGAGATCTCCGGTCCAACTGACCTGGCGGGGACATCGTGAAGCCAGTGGCCGAAGCTGAGGGGCGACCGAAGTCGACTGTCGACAAGGGGAAGGGGATCTTTCCTGCTCCCAAGAGCGTCGACGGAGAGACTTACTTTTGCTCTTTTTGGACCTGGAAAAAGGTCCCGAAAAAGTTGGACCCTCACCTTTCGTCGAGAGGGTCAGACAAAGCTCCTTAAAAGAAGCAGAGTACGAGGCACAGCGAGAGAGCGGAACAAATGCCGTAGCCGAGGTAGAAGCGGCCCGCGCCGCCTCCTCTTCGAGGGCGATCATCTGCTCGAGCTGATCCGCCGAGCCCGCCGACACCGCCAACCGGCCTCTTTAGATTTCACCGTGGAATCTCTTCTGGGCGCCCCAGTTGTAATCGGGCAGCACGGCTTCAAGGATGTAGGCGAAAAAGAAGAGCACAAGTCGCAGGCCTCGCGGTCGTGCTCAAGGCCCAGGCAGTAGACGACGTGGAGTGCGGATCCGCTCCTCAGACATCTTCACCCGCAAGGGCACCTCCGAAACCAGGAGTCGATTGTCCATCGCAGCCGCAGGAGAAGAAGACCAAGTCTTTTAGCAAAAAACCTTTTGATTTCGAACTTTCGAAGAATAAGGAACCAGTCTTAATCGCAGAGCGTTAAGGAGGGAACCTGAGCTTCCAAGCGGTAAGGAAGATCTGGCATCATGGGGCGGAGCCGAGAGTTTTACCACCCGGGTGGGTGGGAGAAGCCAGCTTGAAGACCTTCTGGCAAGATTTAAAGCGGCAAGGAACCTGCCAATAAGTGTGAATGAACAACATATCCATGTCCCTAGAACTGATTAAGATAATACTGATACAGCTTATGACAGACTGAACAAACTGTTACTGCTGTAAAGGTGAATGTTTCCTTACCAACGGAACAAACTGCAAAAATTCGTAATTCGACAGACATTTAGAAGCACTTTTACTGCATTGCCAGGCCGAGCAAAAGGGGTCAAGCATGTAAGAGTGACAGAGAATGCTCGCCCTATCAGACAAAAAAAATACAGATTACCAAGAGCACATGTAGTTAACCCATTACCTCCAATAGCTCCATATGAAGTCCGAACTATCCATTGTTTACCTGACACAACATGGCTGCCCAGGAGGAAATGAGTTAAGGATATACAAAACTTGACAGAGTTGGGTATCATAGAAGAATTTTTCTCGATCCATGTCTTTGTTCAGTTTACTGAAATCAAGAATGCGGCACATGTCCCCTTATTTCTCTGGTACCAGGATATGGTAGAAATAGAAAAAACAGTTACATAAGAACTTACCGTAACAGCAGCTCTTCAAGGGGATCTCAGTCATCAGGTCACACCGTAGGAACTTCACCGCTGGTGAAGCAGAATCCACACGGAAGATTTTCAGCAGTACAACTGGGGCCACCCACGCTGATGTCTGCCGACGGCACCAACCCTATAAAGGTGTTAGCAGTCCCATTGCCTCCTCAGTTGTTTTCCCCCAGAGACAAAGGGAGCATAGCTCGAGCCATGGGGGACTGAGGAGATCCCCTTGAAGATATACAGGTTACTCACCTGTAACAGGAGTTCTAGGAGTAGTATATGTTGTTCATCCACACTTATTGGCAGGTTCCTTGCTGCTTTAAATGCTGCCGGAAGGTCTTCAAGCTGGCTCCTCCCACCCACCCACCCAGGTGGTAAAACCCTCGGCTCACCTCCATTACGCCAGATCTAGCCGCTGGAAGCCAGGCTGCGCTGGCCAGGCCGGGAGGTTGGGTGGGTTGTGTGGATGAACATATACCACTCCTAGAACTCCTGCTACAGGTGAGTAACCTGTATTTCTAGGGACGTGGATATGTTGTTCAATCCACACTTATTGGCAGACTCCTAGCAGTTCTCTGGGAGGAGGGAGGCAAGGCGCGCACCCCCTACTTAGGGAATAAGGATTGGAGAACCGAGGTCCCAAAACCAGCATGACTCTAGGTCAATGTGGTAATGGGCGATGAAGGTGATTGCTGTCTTCCAGGTAGCAGCCCTGCAGATTTCCTGGATAGAGATGTCCCGATGCAGGTGTATGGCGGGTAGAATGAGCTCTTATCCCTCTGGGAGTCTCCTTGCTCGCCAAACTATAGCAGAGATCAATGCATGATGTAATCCATCTGCCAATCGTCTGCTTTGCTGCAGGCCTTCCAGGTGCGGCTTCAGTGTAGGTGACAAACAGCTGGCAAACCTCTCCCTGAACTTCCGCCTTCCTCTCCTTATATAGTAAGAGAGAGCATGTCTCAGGTCAAGAGTAATGAAGGTGTGTGCCGACTTCCAGGTAGTAGCCCTGCAGATTTCCTGGATAGGGACGTCCCTAGAAGCAGCCACTGAAGCAGCAGTATGGTGGGCAGAATGAGCTCTTATCCCATTGGGAGGCTCCATGCCTGCCAACCTATAGCAGAGATTTATGCAGGAGGAGACCCACCTGCCTATCGTCCGCTTGGCTGCAGGTCTGCCAAGTGCGGCTTCAGCGTAGGTGACAAACAGCTGGCAAACCTCTCCCGAACTTCAGCAGTCCGCTCCTTATAATAAGGAGCTCTTCTAGGGTCCAAGGTATGGACCCTATATTCGGCCTCCGAGGTGTGATTGGGGTGGAACACCGGCAGAATCAACACCTGGTTAAGGTGAAACTCCAACACCACCTTCGGAAGGAATTTCGGGTGGGAGCGTAGGACAACCTTGTCCCTGTGGAAGACCAGAAAAGGAGACTCAATGGAAAGCACCTGGAGCTGTCCCATCTTTCTGGCTGACGTGATAGCCACCAAGAAGGCAGTCTTCCACGACAGGTGACAGATGTCACACTTGTGCATCGGTTCAAATGACTTGCCCATGAGCTTAGCCAATACCAGTCGGTTGAGGTAGTACATGGTCGTGGTGTTGTCCGTCTGGACCTGGACCACTTGACCCCATACAAACTGAGCGAAGGCGGTAAGGGCTAGTCGGACCGCTCGAAGCTCCAGCAGGTTGATGTGGCATCGAGACTCCTGAGGAGAGCAAAGGCCGTGGGCTCTGAGCTCCCCCAGATGGGCACCCCAACCCACTACGGAAGCGTCTGTCGTCAGAGTGACCGTCGGCTCGGGGCGGACACACAGGATACCCTCCTGCAGATGAGCTGGAATGAGCCACCACTGTAAGCCATTCCACATCTCCTGGGTCACCATCACTGGCTGGTCGAGACGACTGGAGCCCTGTGACCACTGGCGGGCCAGCCCCCATTGCAGGGGATGCATATGACAGCGGGCCCAACAGACCACGCTGGTGCAGGCCACCATGAGGCCCAGAACATGCAGGAAGTCCCGGGCAAGGTGCAATTGCCCAACCAGAAATAACTGGGCAAAGGAGGAAAGGACCTCAGCCCTGTCTGCCGGGAGCCGGGCTCTGGCTCGAAGAGAGTGGAGCTCTGCCCCGATGGACTGAATCACCTGCGATGGCACGAGTTCCAACTTGACCTCGTTGATGAGGAGGCCAATCTGAGAGCAGACCTGGAGGGCCAGACCCCTGGACTGCTCCACCTCCAACCTGGAGGGGGCTGCAATCAGCCAGTCATCCAGGTAAGGGTAGACCCGGACCCCTGGGCACCGCAGGAGTGCTGTCACCACTGCCATGCATTTCGTGAAGACCCTGGGAGCTGGAGAGAGAGAGGCCGAAGGGCATGGCCTGGAACTCGTAAAGGAATCCCTCTGCTCTGAAGCGGAGGAATCGCTGATGAGATGGACGGATTGGGACATGAAAAAATGCGTCCTGAAGGTCCAGGGAACAGAACCACATGCCTGGCTCCAAGGATGGAATGATCGGAGACAGAGTGACCATCCTGAAGGTGCAAGACCTTAGGAGCTTGTTCAGGTGGTGTAGGTCGAGAATGGGGCGCCAGCCACCACCCCCCCCCGTCCGTTTTGGGACCAGGAAGCACCTGGACACAAACCCTGGGTTTGGAAGGGGGTCTGCCACCTCGCTGATCACCTCCTTCTGGAGGAGAAGGCAATGTCAGCTCGACAGCCGACAGACGTGCTATGAACCTGTGAGTTCCCGTGGGGAGACTGCTCTAATTCCAGAGGCAGACTCGCCTACCACTTCATCACCCAGCGGTCCGTAGTGATAGCGGACCAGGCGGAAAGGAAGTGGCAGAACCGTCTCCATGGGGAACCTAGGGTAGCGCGACGGTGCCGCCACACCCTCAACCCGCCACTGGGCAGGCCTGGAGGAAGGAGCAGGCTTGGCTTTGATGCACCAAGTGTCAGCCTGCTGGCCCTGATGCTGGTGTTGCTGGGCCGGATGTGCCACAGGAGCTGAAGGACAAAAGGGCTTACGCTGCTGCTGACGGCCTTTGTCCTTCTGGGCAGACGTGACTGAGTCCAAGGTGGCACTGGACTTCTCCATCCGTTGGAGATGACCCTCCACCCTGGGCCCGAACAAGTTGGTACCCAGGAAGGGAATGTCTGCCAGCTTGTGCTAGCTATCAGCCGTGAAGGCTGAGATCCGCAGCCAAGCCCTGCAGCGCATGGCCACTGCGGTCGCTACTGACCGGGCACACGAATCAGCAATGTCCAATGAAGTTTGGAGCTTACTGTTTAGCCATCGCCGTTCCCTGATCCCGCATCTGCTTGACTGTCTTCTGAAGGTTAGCTGGGAGATGAGGAATTACCTCATCCAGGGAGCCCAAAAGGGCGTGTGAAAAGTGTGCCACCAGAATGGCCGAGCTAGCCTGACGAAGACCTAGGGTGGAAGCAGCGTATACCTTCCGCCCTGAGTAATCCAACTTTTTGGATTCCTTATCGAGCGGTTTGTCCACATCCTGAGCGTTCCCGGAACGCCGGAAAACACCATCTGTCACTAACCCTTCCGCAGAGGGGTGCTCCAAGAAACCGAAGAGTGAACTGGTAGGGACCACACACTTTTGAGCCATCCTGGCCGAAGGTGCGGGACAAGATGCTGGCCGCTGCCACAACTCCAGGGCCGGGCCAACAATGGCTTTGGCCACCGGAAGGGCCTCCGTAGGGGAATCCCCTCGGTCCAGTATCTCTGAAGGGGGTACTTGGCCTGTTTCTGAACTGGTTCAAGCTGCATCCCAGTAGACTCTGAAATAAGTCGAAGCATTCCCAAAAATGTGGATGGGCTCTAGTCCACTGACTGACCCCCTGTAGATTCCAGGTCAACCGGCCTGGAGAACAGGGAGGAGTCGTCATCAGACTCCGAGGAGTCTGCGAACAGCTGCCGAGTGCCTGAGCCACCCTCCACCTGCCGAGGTCGATCGGGAGTGAGGGTGAGCGACAACCTATGGGGCAAGCCCTGACCTGACCGAGAATCCTTGGTCGGGGCCCCAATCTTAGGTTGTGGAGGTGAAGGTTCCACCACAATGGATGGAGCAGCCGGTTTCGGTCGAACAACTGGTGCCGGTGGCGACTCCTCGACTACTACGAGGGGTTGTTTTGGTCGCTCCGGTGACAACCACTTAATGGCTGGAGAAGGCGATGGAGTCGGCTTATTACCGGACAGTAAGAGCTGCTTCCACATCAAGTCCTCGTAGCGCCGACGCAGCTTGCACCGGAGCCTATCCTCCGAAGAGGATGAGCAGCAGCGCCGCTTTCCATGGTGCCGAGACCGAGACTGCCAGTGGGATCGGCTGGACCTGGAAAAGGACCGAGACAGAGACCTTCGGGGATTCCAAGGGTGGGTCAGAGAGGGAATGAGGGAAACCCGCCCTTCCTTCGGTACAGGGACCTTAACCGGGGACTCCGGCACAGGAGGCACAGGCAAGTCTTGGTAATCACCAGGGGAACTGGTGAAGTAGGGTTGTCGGCATTACCATTCGACAAACCGTCTGATAGGTCGAGAAAAATCTTGACCGCGTCGACGGTTGACTCGGCCTGCTGAGACTGATGGGGACACCGTGAAGCCAGCGGCCTTAGCCGCAATCTCGATCGAAGTCGAAAGTCCGGTGAAGGGGATATCTCCCGCTTCCATGAACGTCGATGGTGGGACTTACCTTTTGAGTCCTTCTTCTTGGACCAACTGGAATGTCCCGATGGTCCTTCTCCCTTGGTGGAGAGGGACTGACAAAGCTCCTTAAAGGAAGCTGTACAGGAAGAGCCCAAGGAGAGCGGGATAAATGCCGCGGCCGAGGAGGAAGAAGAAGCAGCCTGGGCAGCCTCCTCCTCGGCGATCATATGCTCCAACTGTTCCGTGGACCCCACCGCGTGGATCACGCCCAGAGCCCTCCTTGACTTGATCGGGCGGATACTGTTTTCAGGGCCAAGAAGAAGTCGAGCAGCGCGGTCCTCCAAGACCGAAGCCAAGAAGGAGCTGCACAGTTCGCAAGCTTGCGAATCGTGGCCAAACCCCAGGCAGTAAACGCACGTGGAGTGCGGATCAGTCCAGGACATCATCTGCCCACAGGGGCACTGATGAAAGCCAGGAGTCGATTTGTCCATCGCAGCTGCGAGGGAAGACGAAGACCGGAGTCTTGTAAACTTTAGAATTAGTTTCGGGTTAACCGAAGAGTGTGGATCCAGGCCTAAAACGCAGAGCACTAAGGAGGGAACCTGAGCTTCCAAGCGGTAAGGAAGATCTGGGGTCATGGGGCGGAGCCGAGGGTTTTACCACCTGGGTGGGAGGAGCCAGCTTGAAGACCTTCCGGCAACATATAAAGCAGCAAGGAACCTGCCAATAAGTGTGAATTGAACATATCAACGTCCCTAGAACTACTGTTACAGTAAGTTCTTACATTAAAAACAGGTTACTCACCTGTAACAGTAGTTCTAGGAGTGGTATATGTTGTTCATCCACACTTGTTGGCACGTCCCTTCCCCCTTTAAATCTTGCTGGAGGGTCTTCAAGCTGGCTCCTCCCACCCACCCGGGTGATAACACCCTCTGCTCCGCCCCATGACGTCAGATCTTAGCCCGCTGCAGCCAGTGAGGTCAGATGGGTCAGTGTGGATGAACATATACCACTCCCAGAACTACTGTTACAGGTGAGTTACCTGTTTTTCTAGGAATGTGGATACGTTGTTCTTATCCATACTTGTTGGCAGGCTCCTAGCAGTTCTCTGGGAGGAGGGAGGCAAGGCGCACATCCCCTACTTAGGGAATAGAAACTGGAGAACTGAGCCCCCAAAACCAGGATGCCGGCATGACTCAAGGTCAATGTGGTAATGGGCGATGAAGGTGACGGCTGTCTTCCAGGTAGCAGCCCTGCAGATTTCCCAGGATAGAGATGTCCCGACGCAGGTATATGGCGGGTAGAATGAGCTCTTATCCCTCTGGGAGGCTCCTTGCCCGCCAACCTATAGCAGAGATCAATGCATGATGTAATCCATCTGCCAATCGTCTGCTTTGCTGCAGGCCTGCCAGGTGCGACTTCAGCGTAGGTGACAAACAGCTGGCGAACCTCTTCCTGAACTTCCACCATCCTCTCCTTATAGTAAAAGAGAGCACGTCTCAGGTCAAGAGTATGGAGCCTGTACTTGGCATCCGAGGTGTAGTTCAGGTAGAACACAGGCAGAGTCAACACCTGATTAAGGTGAAACTCTGACACCACCTTCGGAAGGAATTTCGGGTGGGGACGCAGGACAACCTTGTCCCTGTGGAAGACCAAATAAGGAGACTCCACAGAGCGCCTGGAGCTCTCCCAGTCCTGGCAGACCTGATAGTCATCAGGAAGGTGGTCTTCCATGACAAGTGTGACAGCTCACACTTGTGCACTGGTTCGAATGGCTTGCCCATGAGCTTTGCCAAGACCAGCAGTAAATTCCATGGAGGTGGAGGTTCACACACCGGAGGGGATATGTGATCGACGCCTTTGAAAAAGCACAAGACCACCTTCTTCTGTGCCACCGTCTGCTGACTGGCCTGCGCCCGGTAAAGAGAGATGGCTGCCAGGTGCACGTTAAGGGTCGAAGACCCCCTTTGGACAGAGACCAATGATAGCCTAAAATGCTCACCACAGAACAGGACAAAGGGTCCAGGCCCTTGCCCTGGCACAAAATGGAAAACCTTTCCATTTGAAGGCATAGCACTTTCTGGTCAACTCCTTTCTGGATGCTTCCACTGCTGTGAGTACATCCTCAGAGAGACCCAAAGCGTGGAACTCTAGCCACTCAGGTACCAGGTTGTCAAGTGCAGCGATTGAAAGTCTGGGTGGAATATCTTCCCCTGACTGACTGATATCAGGTCCAGGTGTGCTGGAAGATGCCTCGGGAGCCTGCTGCTGAGGCTGAGGAGATCTGGATACCAGAACTGGCGGGGCCAGTCTGGGGCTACCAGGATCCCCTGTGCCTTATCCCTCCTCACCACGAGAAGCACCCTGTGGATCAAAGGAAATGGAGGGAAGGCGCAGAAGAGGCCTGGGGTCCATGGCCTTGAGAAGGCATCCCCCAGCAGCGATCCTCGCTGAGGGGGGTGGGCGTGAAAACAGCCTCAGCTTGGTGTTTTCCCTGGAGTCAAACAGGTCCACCATCTGTTTGCCCCAGTGGGAGAACAGGCTGTGAGCTACCTCTGGATGGAGAGACCACTCATGGGATGTCTCGCCAATGCAGCTGAGAGCATCTGCCAGTTGATTTGAGGCTCCTGCCACATGGATGGCTAGGAGATCCGCCTCCAGTCGGCTCACGAGTGTCCAGATGCGGAGCGCTTCCTTGCACAGCAGCTGGGAGTGCGTGCAGCCCTGCTTGTTGAGGTAAGTACATGGTGATGGCATTGTCCGTCTGGACTTGAACCACTTGACCCTGAAGATTCTGAGCGAATGCTTACAACGCCAGTCTGACCACTCTGAGCTCCAACAAGTTGATATGGTTTCTGGATTCCTCAGGGGTCTAGAACCCGTGGGCCCTGTTCCCTATGTGGGCTCCCCAGCCCATGAGAGAGGCATCGGTCGTGAGGACAAACGTCGGCTCGGGTGGATAAACGGGATCTCTTCCTGCAACCGGTCTAGGACGGTCTACCACTAGACAGCATCCCACATCTTCTGGGTCACAGTGATCAGCTGGTCGAAATGACCTAGGCGTCCAGTCCACTGGGCGGCCAGCTCCCACTGAAGGGGGCGCATATGCCACTGAGCCCATCGGACCACGGTGGTGCAGGCCGCCATGCAACCCAGAAGGCGCAGAAAGTCCCGGGCAGGGCGCAAGTGCCCAACCAGAAATGACTGGGCAAAGGAGGAGAGAACCTCTGATCTGTCCGCCGGAAGCCATGCTCTGGCTCAGCAAGAATCGAGCTCTGCCCCGATGAAGCATATCACCTGAGAAGGCACAAGCTCCGACTTGGCCTCGTTGATCAGGAGGCCAAGTTGAGAGCAGGTCTGGAGGGCCAGGTCCCCAGACCTCTCCACCTCTTGCTGGGTGGACCTGCCAAGAGACGATCGTCGAGGTAAGGGTACACTCTGACCCTTCAACACCTGAAATGGGCTGCCACCATTGCCCCGATGACAGCCCGAATGGCATGGCTCGGAACCTGTATAGTGTTCCCTCTAACCTGAAGTGGAGGAACCGCTGGTGGGACGGACGGATTGGGACGTGAAAGAATGCGTCCTGGAGATCCAGTGAGCAGAACCACGTTTTGCTTCAGGGATGGTATGATCTGTGACAGAGTTACCATCCTGAAGGTACGTAGCCTGAGATACTGATTCGGGTTGTGCAGATCAAGAATGGGGTGCCAGCCCCCCGTCCGCTTCAGGACCAGAAGTACCTTGAAATGAACCCTGGGTTGTCACGAGCGGGTACTGGAGGCTCTGCCACTCTAACCACTGCCTCCTTGAGGAAGAGCTGGGCTATGTCGTCTCTCAGAGCTGACAGAGTGTGCTGATACTCTCTCCTCCCATGGGGTGTGGGCTCGGCTGGGAGGGTGCTGCTCAAATTCCAGAGGCAGACCTTAGCCAAGCACTTCTATGACCCACCTGTCCGTGGTAACAGTGGACCAGGCGGAAGGAAAGTGGCAGAGCCGACCCCCCCCCCCCCACGGGAGGACCCAGAGCTGGCGCGATGGGGATAGGGGTGGCAACCCCCGTCACATCACTAGGTAGGCTTCGAGGAAGAAGGTCCAGGGTCTGAAACCCTACCTCCTTGTCTGCGGGCCAGTGGAGGCCCGGACTTGGGCCGAGGGCGCCAAGCCTGTACCTGCTGTTGCTGCCCACCATGAAAGGAGGGCTGCTGGGCCGCAGGAGCAGGGTGCCGAAAAGGCTTTTTCCTTTTCTGCTGCTTCTTGGCACTAGGAGCGTTTTGAGCAGAAGTGGCTGAGTCCAAGGTGGCACTGGACTGCTTGAGTTGCTGAAGGTGACCATCCACACCTAGGCTGAAGAGATCGGTGCTCAGAAAAGAAACCCCAGTGAGTTTGTGCTAGTTATCCGCCGTAAGGGTGGAAAGCCTCAGCCAAGCCCTGTGGCGTGAGACAACCGTGGCTGCCACTGAATTGGCACGAGTCCCCAAGTTCCAAAGCTGTCTGAAGTTGCTGCTTGGAAACGGCATGGCCCTGGTCCTGGACCTGCTTGACTGTAGTCTGAAGGTCCGCGGGAAGGTGCAGGAGAACTTCATCCAAGGACCCCAGAAATGCGCCATGACGACAACTGAGCTTGCCTGATGGAGGCCTAGAGAGAGAAGGCTGCACAGACCTTCTTTGCAGAGTAGTCCAGTTTTTTGGACTCCTTGTCTGGAAGTGTATCGGTGTCGGCAGAGCTGCCTGTATGTCTGAACACACAGGTAGTCACTAACCCCTCAGTCAAGGGATGTTCCGTGAACCCCGAGAGGGATCCAATGGGCACCGAATACTTGCGGGCCATCCGGACACATGCAGCTGGGCAGGAGGCAGGATGCTGCCAAAGCTCCAAGACTGGGCCAACAATGGCTTCGGCCACAGGAAAGGCTTCCGTAGGAGTATCCCCTCTTTTGAGAATATCAGTAAGAGGGTACTCCACCCGTTTCCTTACAGGTTCCAGGGGCATCCCCATGGCTTCGGAGAGGAGGTGGAGAATCCCTTGAAAAGATGAAGGACCCTCCTCCATCGACAGACTACCAACTGACTCATCATTCAACGGGTGAGAGTGAAGGTCGTTGTCGTCAGAATCCAAGGAATCTGGATAAATTGGTTGACCACCAAGATCCCCCCTGAACATGCCTGGAATGATCAGGCATAAGGGTGACCAATATCCAACGAGGAAGAACCGGGATCGTTTGGGAATCCTTTGTAGGAGCCCCTCCCGAGGGCTGTTTAGGTGGCGGCTCCACCACTATGGGTGGAGAGACCGGTTTTGGCTGAACCAGGACAGAATTTACCAGCTCTGCGGGTGGGGGAACCGTTTTACCGGTTCCAAGGGAGTCAGCTTCGGCCTAGGAGGTGAGAGCTATGTAATGACCGAGGTAGAAACCGAGGAAGGCTTCTGCCCGGACAGAATGAGCTGTTGCCATAACAAATCTTCGTAGTGTCAACAGAGTTTCTACCGAAGCCTCTCCTCATCTGAGGAGGATAAAGATGAGCGGTGACATCACCTCTTTTTGGCGTGCTTTTGCGCTTTCCTAGGCCTGTCGGTCGAGGGAGTTCGAGATCTCGACCTCTATCGGACTGGCTGACTGGGTCGCTCAGGAGACACTGGTGGAACCAGTGATTTTCCTGAATCTGGGAATGGCTCCACGATAGGATTCCCAGCAAGCTGGGTCTCCTCATCAGGGATAAACAAGAGCAGAGTCTTTTTAAGACAGTCATCAACCTCCTCGGCCGACAACCGATCGACAGAGTCGAGAGTTAACTCAACTACGTTTTCGATCGAGACTTTGGCCGGCTGGCCCAATGGCGGGACAGAGAAGCCAGCGGCCGAAGACACAATCTCGACCGAGGTCGAGGTAGGAGACTCCTGGGACCGAGATTGCTCTCAATCCCAAGAACGTCTTTACCAAGACGAAGAATCTCTCAGTTCCTTGTCCTTTTTACGGGACTGGGAGGAATGCGAGCCCGCTGGTCCCTTGCCCTTAGTGGGGGGAGAGAAAGGCACATCTCCCGAAAGGAGCCAGAGAAAGTGGAGCCCAGGTTGAGTGGAACGAATATCGGCTGAGAGGAATGCTCTGCGGCATGGTCCGCCTCTTCCTCGAAGGCCTGCATCTGTTCCAACTGCTCGGCAGACCCTGCGCCGGTGGAAACCGCCCACTAAGCCTCTTTGAATTTCACCAGTGAATTCCATTTTTCGGGCCTGCCCAGCTTCAAGCATGCGAGATGATCGCGGAGGACATTCGGTTGAAAAGCGACGCAATAGTTGCAAGCCTGGGTGTCATGGTCAACACCCAAGCAGTACATGCATGCGGAGTGTGGGTCTGTGCACAATATTTTCTGTCCGCATGGGCACCGGCAAAAACCGGGGGAAGATTTATCTTCCATTATCGAGAAACCACAATTGCTAACCCGAAGGAGAGTAATCTTCAGCGGGTCTGAAGTTTTTTGAGCCAGGGCTGACAACACGTGGTAGCAGAGAGGAGGCAACCTGTATCTTCCAGCGGAAAGGAAGATCTGACATCATGGGGTGGAGCAGAGGGTTATACCACCCGGGTGGGTGGAAGGAGCCAGCTTGAAGACCTTCCAGCAAGATTTAAATGGGAAAAGGACATGCCAACAAGTGTGGATAAGAACAACATATCCGCATCCCTAGAACTGTTCTATCTTCTTCGGGGGAATCTCAGTCATTAGGTCACACCAGAGGAATGAGTTCCAAGCAGTTACAGGCGCAAACAGTCTGGGAGGAAGGTCATCCTTAAGCTTAAGACAGGAGGCCCTGCCAAAACCTGCATGGGCTCTAGAGGCAACGTCCAGTCTACAGTGGCTGGCAAAAGCATGGACAGTACTCCCAAGTGGCAGCCACACAGATGTCAGCAGCTGAAACCCTCAGGAAACAAGCCATAGAGGCAGCCGTGCCTTTTGTGGAATGAGGTTTGACAGCTCCTGGCAATTCTTTGCCATACTTGTTATAGCAGAACAAAATGCAATTAGCCAACCATTTAGATAAAAATATGGTTTAGAAACCTGAATACCCTATCAACCTGGGACAAAAGAAACAAACAGTTGCAATGACTTCCTGCATACCTTGGTTCGGAGCAGGTAATATTTCAAGATTCTGTGCACATCTAACATACGAAGCAGTACTTCCCCATGACTGGCACATTCAGGAAAATAAACAGGAAGGTGGCTAGATTGGTTTGTGTAAACTCAGACACCACCTTAGGGACAAAATACAGGTTATTCACCTGTAACAGGAGTTCTAGGCGTGTTGTATGTTGTTCATCCACACTCACTGGCAGGTTCCTTACCGCTTTAAATCTTGCCGGAAGGTCTTCAAGCTGGCTCCTGTCACCCACCCGGGTGGTAAAAGTCTCGGCTCCGCCCCATGACGCCAGATCTAGCCCGCTGGAAGTCAGGTTGCACGTCAAAGCTGGGGAGGTCGGGTGGGTTGTGTGGATGAACAACATATACCACTCCTAGAACTCTTGTTTCAGGTGAGTAACCTGTATTTCTAGGGGACGTGGATATGTTGTTCAATCCAAACTTACTGGCAGACTCCTAGCAGTTCTCCGGGAGGAGGGAGGCAAGGCGCGCAACCCCTACTTGGGAAATAAGGACTGGAGAACCGAGGTCCCAAAACCAGCATCCCGGCGTGACTCAAGGTCGATGTGGTAGTGGGAAATAAAGGTGTGTGCTGACTTCCAGGTAGCAGCCCTGCAGATTTCCTGGATAGGGATGTCCCTGGAAGCAGCCACCGATACAGCGGTATGGCGAGCAGAATAAGCTCTTATCCCTCTGGGAGGCTCCATGCCCGCCAACCTATAGCAGAGATCTATGCAGGAGGTGACCCACCTGCCTATCGTCCGCTTGGCTGCACGTCTGCCAGGTGCGGCTTCAGCGTAGGTGACAAACAGCTGGCGATCCTCTTCCCGAACTTCAGCCATCTGCTCCTTGTAGTGAGTGAGTGCTCTTCTTGAGTCCAAAGTATGGAGCTTATATTCGGCCTCCGAGGTGAGACTGGGATAGAACACCAGCAGAGTCAACACCTGGTTAAGGTGAAACTCTGACACCACCTTTGGAGGAATTTCGGGTGGGGGCGCAGGACAACCTTGTCCCTGTGGAAGACCAGGTAAGGAGACTCGATGGAAAGCCCCTGCAGCTCTCTCATCCTTCTGGCTGACGTGATAGCCACCAAGAAGGCAGTCTTCCACGACAGGTGAGAGATGTCACACCTGTGCATCGGTTCAAATGGCTTGCCCATGAGCTTGGCCAATACCAGCAGTAGATCCCACAGAGGTGGAGGTTCTCGCACTGGAGGGGATGTGTGATCAAGGCTTTTGAAAAAGCGCCCGACCACCTTCTCCTGCGCTACCGACTGCTCCCGGCCCGTGCCCGGGCAGAGATGGCTGCCAGGTGCACCTTGAGGGTCGTCGACCGAAGCCCTTGCTGAGAAAGGGACCACAGGTAGTCTAGAATGCTTGCCAAGGAACAGGAGGAAGGGTCCAGGCCCTTGCCCTGACACCAAATGGAGAATCTCTCCCATTTAAAGGCGTAGCATTTCCTGGTCGACTCCTTACGGGACGCCTCAACAGCATTGAGGACCTCGTCGGAAAGACCCAAGGCCTGGAACTCTAGCCACTCAGGAACCAGGCAGTCAGGTGCAGGGATTGAAGGTCCGGATGGAATACCTTCCCCTGACTGACTGAGATCAGGTCCGGGCGGGCTGGAAGCCGCCTCGGGAGCCTGGAGCTGAGACTGAGGAGATCTGGATACCAGAACTGGCGGGGCCAGTCTGGGGCTACCAGAATCACCTGCGCCTTGTCCCTCCTCACCTTGAGAAGCACCTTGTGGATCAAGGGAAATGGGGGAAAGGTGTAGAAGAGGCCCGGGGTCCACGGCCTCGAGAAGGCATCCCCCTGCAGCGAGCCCTGCTGGGGCGGGCGGGCATGAAACAGTCTCAACTTCGCATTCTCCCTGGATGCAAACAGGTCCACCTGAGGCATGCCCCAATGAGAGGACAGATCTTGTACTACCTCCGGCAGGAGAGACCACTCGTGGGACGCAGCCCCTATCCGCCTTAGGGTATCAGCCAGAATGTTGGAGGCTCCTGCCACATGGATGGCAAGGAGATCCGCCTCCAGGCTGCGCACGAGAGACCAAATGCGGAGAGCTTCCCTGAACAGAGGCATGGAGCGCGTCCCGCCCTGGCAGTTTAGCTAGTACATGGTCGTGGTATTGTTCGTCTGGACCTGGACCACTTGACTCCGTATAAAAGGAGCGAAGACAGTGAGGGCTAGATGAACCGCTCGAAGCTCCAGCAGGTTGATGTGGCATCGGGACTCCCGAGGGGACCAGAGGCCGTGCGCTCTGTGCTCCCCCAGATGGGCACCCCAACCCATCAGAGAGGCATCGGTCGATAGAGAGACCGTTGGCTCAGGGCAGACAAATGGGATGCCCTCCTGCAGATGTCCCAGAATGGTCCACCACTGGGGTGCGTTCCACATCCCCTGGGTCACCGTCACTAGCTGATCCAAGGGATCGGAGTGCTGTGACCATTGGCTGGCCAGCCCCCATTGAAGGAGACGCATGTACCAACGGGCTCAACGGACCACGCTGGTGCAGGCCGCCATGAGGCCCAGGAGGCGCAAGAAGTCCCGGGCAGGGCGCAATTGCCCAACCTGAAATGACTGGGCAAAGGAGGAAAGAACCTCGGCCCTGTCCTCCGGGAGCTGTGCTCTGGCTTGTAGAGTCTCGAGCTCTGCCCCGATGAATTGTATCATCTGCTTTGGCACGAGTTCCGACTTGGCCTCGTTAATGAGGAGGCCGACCTGACAGCAAACCTGGAGGGCCAGATCTCTGGACCGCTCCACCTCCATTCTGGAGGAGGCTGCAATCAGCCAGTTGTCCAGGTAGGGGTACACCCGGACGCTTCTGCGCCGCAGGAATGCTGTCACCACTGCCATGCATTTGGTGAAGACCCTGGGAGCTAGGGAAAGGCCGAAGGGCATGGCCCGGAACTCGTAGAGGGATCCCTCTGCCCTGAAGCGGAGGAATCTCTGGTGGGACGGACGGATTGGGACGTGAAAGAACACGTCCTGGAGGTCCAGAAAACAGAACCACACGCCTCGTTCCAAGGATGGAATGATCTTAGCCAGAGCGACCATCCTGAAGGTTCACGACCTTAGGAACCTGTTCAGCTTGTGCAGGTCTAGAATGGGGCGCCAGCCCCCCCGTCCGTTTCGGGACCAGGAAGTGCCTGGACACAAACCCCGGGTCTGGTGGTGGATCTGTACCTTCACCTTCCTAATCACCTCTTTTTCGAGAAGCAGGGCAATGTCTGCTTGGCGAGCCGACAGAGAGGCTACAGATCCCGTAGCCCCCCCGAAGGGCGATGGCTCGGAAGGGTGGGGCCTGCTCGAACTACAGAGGCAGACCCTTTCCTACCACCTCCAACACCCAGTGGTCTGTGGTGACAGTGGACCAGGCGGAAAGGAAGTAGAGGAGCCGTCCCCCCATGGGGGGGAACCCAGGTGGGAGTGATGAGGCTGGGGGCGACACCCCTCAAACCGTCACTGGGCAGGCTTGGAGGAGGGACCAGCCGAGGGACTTCCTGGGCCTTTTCCTCCCTGCTTCCTGTTAGAGGAAGCTGCAGGCTTGGCATTGGGATGCCAAGTGCGAGCCTGCTGGCCCTGATGCTGGGCCGGACGTGCCGCAGGTGCAGAAGGGGCGAAAGGACTTATGTTGCTGACAACGGCCTTTGTCCTTCTAGGCGGAGGTGACCGAGTCCAGGGTAGCACTGGACTTTTCGATCCGCTGGAGGTGGCCTTCCACTCCAGGGCCGAACAGGTCAGTCCCTAAGAAGGGGACGTCTGCCAATTTATGCTGGGTATCCGCCGTGAAGGTGGATATCCTCAGCCATGCTCTGCGGTGCATGGCCACTGCGGCCGCAACTGATCTGGCACAGGAGTCTCCAATGTCCAGAGCCGTTTGGAGCTGCTCTTTTGCCACTGCCCTTCCCTGGTCCCGCACCAGCTTGACCGTGGTCTGCAGGTCGGCCGGGGGACGAGGGATCACCTCATCCAGGGAGCCCATGAGGGCGTGGGAGAAGTGTGCCATCAGCACGGCCGAGCTGGCCTGGCGGAGGCCTAGGGAGGATGCAGCGTGCACCTTGCGCCCGGCATAGTCCAGCTTTTTGGACTCCTTGTCGGGGGGGCTTATTCACATCCCTAGCACTCCCGGAAAGCCGGAAAAAGCTACTGGTGACTAACCCCTCCGCAGAGGGGTGCTCCGAAAAACCGGACAAAGAGCCAGTAGGGATCGCATACTTCTTGGCCATCCTGGCTGAAGGCGCAGGGCAGGAAGCCGGCCGCTGCCAGAGCTCCAAGGTTGGGCCAGCAATGGCTTCAGCCACCGGAAAGGCCTCCGTGGGCGAATCCCCTTGGTCCAGTATCTCCGTCAGGGGATACCTGGCCCGCTTGGATACGGGCTCGAGCTGCATCCCGGTGGACTCCGAGATGAGCCGAAGCAGACCCATAAAAGACGATGGGCCCTCGTCAATCGACTGCCCCCCAGAGGACTCCAGGTCAAGGGGCCTGGAAAACAGGGAGGAGTCATCGTCGGACTCCGAGGAGTCCACGAAGAGCTGCCTGGGGCCTGAGCCACCCTCCACCTGCCGAGGATGGTCGGAAGTGAGGGTGACCGACAACCTGTGGGGCAGACCCTGACCTGACCAAGAGTCCTTGTTCGGCGCGCCCGATTTCGGTTGTGGAGGCGGAGGTTCCACCACAATTGGTGGGGCAGCTGGTTTCGGCCGAACAACCGGCCCAGGCTTGGGCACCTCGACTATAGCGAGGGGTTGTTTCGGCCTTTCGGGTGACAGCCACTTGATGGCCGGGGAAGGCGACGGCATCGGCTTGCTCCCAGACAAAAGTAACTGCTGCCACATTAAGTTCTCGTAGCATCGACGCAATTTGCGCCTAAGCCTCTCCTCTTCCAAGGAGGAAGACGAGGATGAGTGACGCCGCCGCTTACCTCGGTGCCGAGACCGAGACCCTCGGTGTTTCCGAGGGCAGGTCTGGGAAGGGGCCGGGGACACCCGCTCTTCCCTTAGCTCGGGAGCCTTGACCTGGGACTCCGGTACAGGAGGCGCAGGCAAGTCCTCAGTCTCCACCAGGGGAACTGGTGAAGAAGGGTTGTCTGCTTCACCAGTCGACAGCCCCTCCGACGGGTCGAGAAAAATCTTGATCACATCGACGGGTGTCTCGGCCGGCTGACCTGACGGGGACACCGTGAAGCCAGCGGCCTTAGCCGCAACCTCGACTGAAGTAGAGTGTCGACTGTCCGGGGAACGGGACCTCTCCCGCTCCCACGAATGCCAACGGTGGGACTTACCTTTCGAGTCCTTCTTTTTGGACCGAGAAGAGTATCCCGATGGCCCCTCTCCCTTCGTGGAAAGGGATTGGCAAAGCTCCTTAAAAGAAGCTGAGTAGGAGGATCCCAGAGAGAGCGGGATAAATGCTGCGACCGAGGAAGATGAGGATGCAGCCTGGGTCGCCTCCTCCTCAAGGGCGATCATCTGCTCAAGTTGCTCAGCCGAGCCAGCCACCGTGGACACCGCCCAATGGGCCTCCTTGGACTTCACCGGTGGGTAGCGTTTCTTGGGACGCCCAAGCTGCAACTGGGAAGCGCAGTCTTCTGGGGCGTTGGCAGAAATTGATCAACATAACTTCGAGGCCCTGCGGGTCATGATCTAGCCAAGGCAGTAGACGCGACGTGAGTGCGGGTCCGCCTGGATATTTTCTGCCCATGGGCACCGCCGAAATCCAGGAGTAGATTTGTCCTTCGCAGCCACGAGGGAGTAATTAGACCGAAGTCTTGAAAACTTTAGAATTATTTTCGGGCGAACTGAAGAATTAGGATCCAGTCTATACGCAGAGTGTTAAGGAGGGAACCTGAGCTTCCAAGTGGTAAGGAAGATCTGGTGTCATGGGGCGGAGTCAAGAGTTTTACCACCCGGGTGGGTGGGAGGAGCCAACTTGAAGACCTTCCGGCAAGATTTAAAGTGGCAAGAAACCTGCCAGACAGTGTGGATGAACAACATATCCATGTCTCTAGAACATGGGTTATGATGATGAAAAATACTGCAATTATAAAATTTAGAGCAGATTAACAGCCAACAGATAACAGAGCTCAGGCAGGGTAATTTCTGAACTGTGCTAACTAGACAAATGTAAATAGAAAGACTAGCCAACAAACAAGATGAAAAAGGGTATGGGGGTATAAATACAATATATAAAAATGTAAGAGAAAAAAATTACTCACCTTAGTGATGATGTTTCTTCTAATGGGGTCTTGCCATATTCTGACATAAGTATGAAGATAATGATGATGACGGTGATTATGAAAGTCTGGATGTGCCTATTGACCCGGACATCTCCCCAGACAGACCTTCAGGTGTTTCTTCTCCTAGGTTTTCTGAGTCCCCTTCCCACTTTGTTTTACAAAAAAAGTGGCTGAAACCCTCCAGCTTCCTATGGAAGAAGCAGTAGAGGATCAGGAGGAGCCTGATTTTGTTGAGATGATGGACATCCCAGAGTCCAGGAGATTGTCTATTCCCCTCCATAAGTCTTTTGGGAAACAAACATTTAAAATTCTAAAAACTCCTAATTCCACACCTACTGTGGACAGAAGAATGGACAAGAGGTATACTCTTTCAGGCTCAGGCACGGAAGTTCCTTTCCAGCAATGCAGCCATGTTGGGGCAAGATTTCAGATGAGGGACACTCAGTTCAAAGCAAAGACTCAAGTCAGGAAACCCAAAAAACAGAACACAACACACACCCAAAATAAAGGAGGGTGAGAAAAAAGGGGCACCTCTAGGTGCCAACACTGCTCCTGCCCACCCACATCCCAAAAACCAGGTTCTGAGAGGGGAGGCGGGGGTCAGAATATAGCAAGGCTCCATTAGAAAAAACAACATTTCTAAGGTGAGTAATTTTTTCTTCAAACAACATATAGTCTTGCTGTATTCTGACATATGCAGACTACCAAGCAGTACCTCCAAGGAGGAGGGACAGAACCTACTTTGGGAATAGGCTCTAAAGCACTGCTGTGCCAAACCGAGCATCACTCCTAGCCTGGATATCCAGAGAGTAATGCTTGGTGAATGTATGGACTGTTTTCCAGGTGGCTGCTTGACAGATTTCTAAGATAGGAATATCCCTGGCAGCAGCCAGGGAAGCAGCTGTACCTCTAGTAGAGTGAGCCCTCAGGCCTGAGGGTGGGATTCTACCCAATTTTTCGTAGCAGAATTGTATATAAGAGACAATCCACCTGGCAATAGATCTTTTAGTGGCAGGTTTGCCTTTACCGACCTCTCCAAAAGTGAACAACAACTGGAGGGACTCAGACCTGTAACCCTTGGTGCGCTCTATGTAGTAGCTAAGGGCCCTTTTTACGTCCAGGCTGTGCAACCTCCTCTCTCCAGAGGAGGAATGGTCAGTGAAGAAAACAGGGAGAGACGCAGACTGATTAAGGTGTAAATCTGAAACCACCTTAGGCAAAAACTTCCTGTTAGTTCTTAGGACCACTTTATCTCTATGGAAAGAAATGAGATCAGGCTCCACTGACAGGGCTTGCAATTCACTGATGCGCCTGGCAGAGGTAATGGCTACCAAAAACACAGTTTTCCAAGTCAAGTACTTAAGCTCTGCAGAGGACAAAGGCTCAAAGGGGGGTTGCATAAGCTGAGCAATGCAAACATTAAGGTCCCAAGCAGGAGCAGGATTCCTAAAGGGAGGACTGGTGTGCAACAATCCCTTGAAGAATTTGCAAAATACAGAATGGGCTGATAGAGAAGAGGGCTTGCCTACTGACAAAAAAGCAGAAACAGTTGCTAAATGTACTTTGAGTGTAGCTGGTCTGAGTCCCAAGCCATTGAGATGAACCATATAGTCCAGGACTGTAGGCAACCCAGAAGATTCTGGAGAAATATGCTTACCAGAGCACCAAATAGAGAACCTTTTCCATTTGGAGTTGTAAGTCTTTCTGGTGGAAGGCTTTCGAGAAGCCTTTAGAATATCAAGAACACCTTGAGAGAGGTGCAGATCAGCAAACTCTAACTCTTCAAAAGCCAGGCCCTGAGATTGAGAGATTTGAGATTCGGATACCAAATCCTTCCCTGAGAGGATGTCAACAGGTTGTAATTCCTGGGAAGAGGCAGGGGAAGGTGGACTGCTAAGGACAGCAACAGTGGGTACCAGGGCTGTCTGGCCCAGTCTGGAGCGATCAAAATCACTTTGCACGGTTGAGACCTGATCTTGACTAGCACCTTGAACAGGAGAGGGAAGGGGGGAAGCATACAGGAACTTCCCTTCCCAATTGAGAACCAGGGCATCCAGGGGGACTGAGCCCAAGACTGGGGGTCTGCAGCAAAAGAGAGGAAGTTGGTGATTGTCTGGGGCTGCAAAAAGATCTATCTGTGGAGTGCCCCATCTGGAGAAAATCACTTTCAAAATTAGGGGATCTAGGACCATTCGTGGTGGCCCTGAGATATCCTGCTGAGAGCATCTGCTAGGACACTGTCCTTCCCTGGGAGGTGAACTGCTGTCAGAGAAGTTTGCAGGGAATAGGCCAGAGACCACAACTTCATTGCTTCTGTGCACAAGGCCGTAGACCGAGTGCCCCCTTGCTTGTTGATGTATCACATTGTGGTGGTATGGTCTGTTCTGATCTGGACTACTTTGTTCTGAACAGACTTGGAAAAAGCTTGTAGTGCCAGAAACACTGCTCTGAGTTCCAAGAGACTGATGTGAAGCAGAGATTCTTGAGGTGACCATAGCCCTTGGGTGGTTAGATCCCCCAAGTGGGCCCCCCAGCCCAAGAGGGAGGCGTCTGTGGTGAGGATTAGTGAATGAGACTGAGTGACAAAAGGAACTTCCTGCCTTAAATTGTCCTGATCCTGCCACCACTGCAAAGCCTGGATCAGGGTTCGAGTCACTGACTGGGACTAGTTTGGTAAGGGAATCCTTTCTCTGGGACCAGAAGGCTCTCAAGTGGAACTGAATGTCCCTCATCTGAAATCTTGCCCCCTGGACCACTGCTGCAGAGGCTGCCATGTGGCCTAGGAGCTGCAAGAAGTGCCTTGCTGGTCAAGACACCTGAAGGGTGAAAGAAGAGGCCAGTTGTATTAGAGTCCTTGCCCTGTCCAGGGGAAGGAAGGCCTTTGCTCTTATTGTATCCAGCTCCGCCCCTATAAAGGCGAGGAGCTGTACTGGCTCTAGAACTGACTTTGGAAGGTTTAGGAGGAATCCTAAGGAAGTGAGCAGTTGCTGAGTTATCTAAAAATGTGACTTGACTTGGTCTGGAGACTGACCCACTATGAGCCAGTTGTCCAGGTATGGAAAGATAGAGATCTTTTTTCTCCTTAGGAAAACAACCACTACTGCCAGGTACTTTGTGAACACCCTTGGGGCTGATGTTAGACCAAAGGGCATTGCTCTGAATTGACAGTGGCCTGAGGGCAACTCGAAACTTGAGGTACTTTCTATGGGAGCACCTGATGGGAATGTGAAAATAGGCATCTTTGAGGTCCAGGGAGGCTAGCTGTCCCCTGGCCTTAGAGAGGGCAGAATTATTCCCAGAGTCACCATTTTGAATTTTGGCTTTAAAAGGTGCTTGTTTAGATGCCTCAGATCCAGGATGGGCTGCCATTCTCCTGTCTTTTTGGGGGTTAGGAAGTACCTGGAGTACAATCCTTTGCCCCTGTGTAGGGTAGGAACCCTTTCTATGGCTCTGTGAGTCAAGAGGGAAGAAACCTCTGCCTCTAGGGCAAGGGCCTCTGATGGATTTGCAGGTGGAAAGGATCTGGTTCTCATCTTGGGAAATTTTTTGAAGCTGAGAACCAGTCCCTGGCTTACTACTTCCAGGACCCACTTGTCTGATGTTAAAGACTTCCAGTCCTGGACAAAGTAAGCCAGCCTGCCCCCTACAGGTATTGGAGAATCGGCCCGGGCAGACCCATCAGGGTGTCTGCTTGGCAGGGGCTTTAGGCTGAGGGGTGGAAGCAGGCCTGCTCATACCCCATCTGCCTCTCCCTCTAAAGAACCCCCTCTGAGCAAAAGCAGAAGAGGAGGCCTGGGCTTGGTAAATAGGCCTTAGAAAGGGCCTGCCCCTGGAATGCTGCCTCTGAGGAGTGACTTGCCTTTCTTTGGCCTGAGCACTCCTGTAGGTGGTCCTGTACTCGTCCATCTTCTTCATGTAGTTCTCTGTCTGCTCCCCAAACAGAGAATTACCAATGACAGGGAAATCCATGGCCTTAGCCTGAGTATCCTGTGATAGGCTAGTACATCTGAGCCAAGCCATCCTCCGAAGGGCCACAGATGCAGCCATGACTCTAGATGAAACATCACTTGAGTCCACAGCAGCATGAAATTGCACCTTGGATGCCTCAATCCCATCCGCAGTCACCCATTCCAGCTCCTTGGCAAGCTGGTCAGGGGCCTGTTTAGCTACAGCCATCACAGTGCCCCACCTGGACTTCTGGTATCTAGCTATGTAGGCCATATAGTTAGCCTGCCTGAGTCCCAAAGATGCTGCCATGTACTGTTTCTTTGCCATGGCATCAATCCTCCTGGAGTCCTTATCTGGGGGGTGTGAACCCAAGGGAATATTTGCCTTATCATAGGCAGCAGCCTGCACTACCCCAACATGGCTGCATTGCTGGGAAAGGAACTCAGTGTCTGAGCCTGAAACAGTATACCTCTTGTCCATTCTTCTGTCCACAGGAGGTATGGAATTAGGAGTTTTTAGAATTTTAAATGTCTGTTTCCCAAAAGAATTATGGAGGGGAACAGACAATCTCCTGGACTCTGGGATGTCCATCATCTCAACAAAATCAGGCTCCTCCTGATCCTCTACTGCTTCTTCCATAGGAAGCTGGAGGGTTTCAGCCACTTTTTTGTAAAACAAAGTGGGAAGGGGACTCAGAAAGCATAGGAGGAGAAACACTTGAAGGTCTGTCTGGGGAGATGTCCGGGTCAATAGGCACATCCAGACTTTCATAATCACCATCATCATCATCATTATCTTCATACTTATGTCAGAATACAGCAAGACTTCATGTTGTTTGAATTGATATTTAATGTAAGAGGGAGAAACATAAATCAAAAGTGAAACTGCAACTCTCTGTGGGGAAGGGAGGACAGAGGGCAGGCAAAAAAGATTGTTTAGCCAAAAAAGGAGACCCAAGTGCCCTCCTCCTTTCTTGTTCCAGGTAGGAGCATGGTCATCGATACGAGACCGGGACGAAGGGAGACTGGAAAGTGGGCCCTCAACAACTGACACAGGTGAGCCCCCCTGTTGAGCATATGCCATGGAAATTTGGCAGGAGGGTACGCCTGAGTGGGAAAATAGAAATTAGGTACCAACTGTAATTCTTGATGATCTTGGACGAAGTGTCCACCACTCATTCACACTAATGGGGAATACGCCGGAGACGCTACAACCCAGCGGGAGCAAACTTTTCAGGAGGGCTGGCGCCTGAGATGGAGCCACGAGGAAGTGGCACATCGATCCCCGGCACATGCAGTAATGACTGTCTTGGCGTCGACCCTCCAACTGCCTCAGTACCTTTTTCCAAGGAGGTGCAGTGTAACTAACCTAGGACGACTAGCCTAAAAATTGGACATAAGAGAGTCCGAATGACTGGTATAAGAAGGGTCAACAATAAAGTCTTCACAGCCCAGCCATTGAGGGAGTGAAGACCATAAACAGATACATGAGCTCAGGGGATGGTGGGCGGGCGCGTGAATGAGTGGCAGAGACTTCGTCCAAGAAGATCAAGAATTACGGTAGGTACATAATTTCCATATATTCCTGGACATAAAGTCTCCACCACTCATTCACACTAATGGGAGAGTACAGAGCTAAATAATACCCCCCCCCCCCCGAGACAGGTGGCACGAGATAAAGAGCTCACGTGCTTAGGACAGAAGTCTGTTGAGAATGGTCCTGCCAAACGACAGATGTCATCTGGCATGGACATCAAAGGCATAGTGCTTACTGAAAGTATGCATGGAGCTCCAGGTAGCCGCATTGCAAATATCTGCAATGGGCACGTTACGGATTTCTGCCAGAGATACCACGACTGCTCTGGTACAGTGAGAGTACGCTCTGCCTTCCAGCTTGACCTGTGCATAGAATAGCAGTGGCGAAGGCATGCCACCAGCCACGCTGAGATGCATCTAATAGCAACAGGTTGATCCAGCCGGGTCTCGCTGAAGGAAACAAACAGTTGTTGAGCCTTTCGTTCTATCTAGATAGAACCTCAACGCCCTCACATCCGGCGAATGAAGGGTATGCTCCCCTTCATTCTGGAAGTTCACAAAGTAGGTAGGAAGGAAGGACTAAAGGTTGGTTTAGATGGAATTCTGAGACAACGTTAGGAAGAAACTTAGGAGGAGTCCTAAGAACTACTCTGTCCTTGTGAAATACAGTGTCGGGTGTGTGTGTGTGTGTGTGTGTGTGTGCCTGTGACCAGTGCATGTATTTCAGAAACTCTACGGGCCGAAGTAATAGCCACCAGGAAGGCCGTTTTCCAAGTGAGGAACTTCAACTCGCAAGTAGCTAGAGGCTTGAAAGGTTTGCGAGTGAGCATGTCTAGCACAAGGTTAATGTCCCAGGCTGCAACTGGACGTCTAATAGGAGGTCTAGTATGCAGAATACCCCTAAGAAACCGCTTAACTACAGGCAACTGAGCCAGCGCCATGGAACGTACTGGCTCATGATATGCCGAAATGGCACACAGATGAACTTTGACTGTGGAGTACTGCAGACCTGTATGAGAGGTCTAAAAGATACTGCAAGACTATTCGGTGGGCAGGAAAAACAGGTTACTCACATGTAACATTAGTTCTAGGAGTGGTATGTGTTGTTCATCCACAATGTTTGGCATGCCCCTTTGCCCATTAAATCTTACCGGAAGTCTTCAAGCTGGCTCCTCCCACCTCCCCCCCACTGCTGTATATACCTCGGCTCCGCCCCATGAAGCCAAATTTTAGCTCGCTGGAAGCCAGGTTGTGTGCGTCCGCAGCTGGGGAGGTCGGGTGGGTCCGTGTGGATGAACATATTCCACTTCTAGAACTACTGTTACAGGTGAGAAACCTGTTTTTCTAGGATCGTTTATATGCTGTTCATCCGCACTGTTTGGCAGACTCCTAGCAGTTCTCTGGGAGGAGGGAGGCAGGGTGCACACCCCCTACTTAGGGAATAGAGACTGGAGAACTGAGGCCCTGAAACCAGAATCCTGGCGTGACTCAAGGTCGATGTGGTAATGCGTAATGAAGGTGTTTGCTGACTTCCAGGTAGCAGCCTGACAGATTTCCTGGACAGGGATGTCCCTGGAAGCAGCCACCGATGCAGCAGTATGGCGGGTAGAATGAGCTCTTATCCCTCTGGGAGGCTCCTTGCCCGCCAACTCATAGCACAGACCTATGCATGATGTAATCCATCTTGCTATGGTCCGTTTGGCTGCAGGTCTGCCAGAAGCGGCTTCAGCGTAGGTGACAAACAGCTGGCGAACCTCTCCACGAATTTCCGCCGTCCTCCTCTTATAACAGGAGAGAGCATGTCTCAGGTCCAAAGTATGGAGCCTGTACTCTGACTCCGAGGTGTAATTAGGGTCGTATACCAGCAGAGTCAACATCTGGTTAAGGTGAAACTCTGACACCACCTTCGGAAGGAATTTCGGGTTGGGGCGGACAACTTTGTCCCTGTGGAAGACCAGATTAGGGAAGTCCACTGAAAGCGCCTGGAGATCCCCTGTCCTTCTGGCAGACGTGATAGCCACCAGGAAGGCCATCTTCCACGACAAGTGCAACAGCTCACACTTGTGCATTGGTTCGAATGGCTTGCCCATGAGCTATGCCAGTACCCGCAACAGATCTCATGGAGGTGGAGGTTCACGCACTGGAAGGGATATGTGATCCAGGCCTTTGAAAAAGCACCTGACCACAGTCTCTTGCGCCAATGTCAGCTGATCGGCTCACACCCGGTAGGCAGAAATGGCTGCCAGGTGCACCCTAAGGGTCGATGACCATAGACCCCCTTTGGAGAGAGACCAAAGGTAGTCCAGAATGTTGTTAGCCACATAACAGGATAAGGGGGTCCAGACTCTTACCCTGACACCAAATGGAAAACCTTTTCCATTTGAAGGCATAACATTTCCTGGTCAATTCCTTTCGAGATGCCTCCACCACGGTGTAGACATCTTAGGAAAGACCCAAAGCCTGGAAACTCTAGCCACTCAGGTACGAGGCTGTGAGGTGCAGGAATTCTCCCTGTTCAGAGATATCAGGTCCAGGCGTGTACAAAGCCGGGGGCCTGCAGCTGAGGGTGAGGATATCTGGATACCAGAACTGGCGCGGCCAGTCTGGGGCTACCAGAATCACCTTCGCCTTGTCCCTCCTCACCTTGAGTAACACCTTGTGGATCAAGGGAAATGGAGGGAAGGCATAGAGGAGGCCTGGGGTCCACGGCCTTGAGAAGGAATCCCCCTGCAGCGAGCCCTGCTGAAGGGGGGGCAGGGGGCCGGCACGATACAGTCTCAGTGTGGTGTTTTCCCTGGAGGCAAACAGGTCCACCATCGGTTTGCCCAAACGGGAGAACAGGCTGTAAGTTACCTCTGGATGGAGAGACCACTTGTGAGATGTCTGGCCTATACGGCTGAGAGCATCCGCCAGCTGGTTCGAGGCTCCTGCCACATAGATGTCTAGGAAATCCACCTCAGAAGAAGCCCAGTAGTTTACTGGGTGAAACGTAAGGTTTTTCTTCAGTTCTCCAGCAGTTTTTGTTGTTGGTTGCTGTGCCAGTTGTGTCTGTTAAATAAAGGTATTCTGGCATAATATACAATCTCTGAGAGGGAAGAATTACTCCTGGAGTTACCATCTTGAATTTTGGTTTTGTTAAGTGTTTGTTCAGGTATCTTAAATCTAGGATGGGTCGCCACTCCCGTGTCTTTTTTGGGGTAAGGAAGTATCTGGAGTACAGTCCTTTTTTCCCTGTGACAATGAGGAACTTTCTCTACTGCTTGCAGAAGAGAGGAGACTTCTGCCTCTAGGGCCTTTGTCTCCAATGTAGAGAGGACTGAAGGACCTTGCTCTCATTTTTGGGAACCTTTTGAAACTGAGAGCCAGTCCCAGGCTCACTACTTCCAGGACCCATTTGTCTGAAGTAATAGACTCCCAGGCCTGGGAGTAGTGAGCCAACCTGTTCCCTACTGGAACTGGGGAAGCGACCCTGACCGACACCTCAAGGTATCTGTTTGGCAGGGGGCTTAGACTTCGTGGATGATGGGGTCCTGGTCATCCCACGCCTGACTCTTCCCCTAAAGAACACCCTCTTCTGGAAATAAGAGGAGGGGGCCCGAGCTTGGTAGAAAGGTCTGTGAAAAGGCCTGCCCCTGCCAGCCCTGAATTGCTGCTTCTGAGGAGTGGCCTGCTTTTCCTTAGCTGCAGCACTCCTATAGGTGGTCCTATATTCATCCATCATCTTCATGTAGTTCTCTGTTTGCTCACCAAACAGAGAATTACCAGTTATAGGGAAATCCATGGCCTTAGTCTGGGTATCCTGCAAAAGATTGGTACATCTAAGCCAAACAAACCTCCTCATGGAGACAGATGTAGCCATGACTCTAGAATGCACATAATTCGAGTCCACAGCAGCATGAAATTGCACTCTGGATGCCTCTATACCATCTACAGCCACCTGCTCCAGCTCCTTGGCTAGCTGAGGAGGGGCATTCTTAGCCAACTCTAGAACCGTATCCCACATAGACTTCTGGTACCTGGCTGTATATGCCATGTAATTTGATTGCCTGAGCCCCAAAGAGGATGCCAAGTACTGTTTTCTTAGCCATGGCATCCACTTTTCTGGAATCCTTATCTGGGGGGTGAGATGCCAGGGGAATACTAGCCTTGTCATAGGCTGCAGCTTGCACTACCCCAACATGGCTGCAATGTGTTGAAAGGAATTCCGTGCCAGGGCCTGATAAAGCATACCTCCTTTCCATTCTTTTGTCCACAGGAGGAATGGATGTGGAAAATTGCATGATTTTTTGTGTCTGTTTCCCTAGGGATTTGTGCAAAGGGACAGACACTCTCTCGGACTCTGGAACGTCCATCATTTCCACGTAATCAGGCTCCTCCTGGTCCTGATCAGCCTCTTCCATAGGAAGCTGAAGAGTCTCAGCCACCTTCTTGTAGAACAAGAAGTGGGAGGGGGACTCAGAAAGCCTGGGAGGGGAAACACTGGAAGGCCTGTCTGGAGAGATGTCAGGCTCTACTAGCTCATCCAGGCCTTCAAACTCTCCTCCTTCATCATCTTCTTCCTCCTCCCAATCACCCTCATAGTATGCCTCTGGATCAATATCTGAGGCAAAAATGTCTGACCGAACCAACTGCCTTTGAACCGATGTCGGTTTGGTGGGAACCAGGCAAAGCGACTGCACTACAGAGATCGCTTTCGCGATTCCCTCGGCGGTCGGAACATAAGGTGTTGGATCCGAATCGGCTGATTTTCTCTTTGACAGAACAGACTCCAAAGAGTCGTCTCTCCTTTTGCCCGAAGAGGTATCGACCAGGTCAGTAGGCACCTCTTTAGGTTCGGTAGCAACCGAACTGGGCTGGCCATCTGGATCAATGGACTTCTCGGCCTCCCTTTCCTTCAGCCTACTCAACACGTTTTTCAAGAGTGGCCTTAGGAAAGTTCTTACGGAAACGACCTGGTGGGCGCTGAGGGTTGAAATACGCTGGATGCCACCTCGCTACATGGCCCGGGTTCGGAAACGGACTCGGGTCGCTGGGGGTTGGTAGGGGAGGGAAGAGTGAGCGTCCCAATGGATGCTCTCCTCCCTCAGGGGTGGGAACCTATGGAACACGGAAATACTTCCGTGGTCTACATCGCGCTCTCGGCCGGTGGAAGCACTGACCAAGAGAGGATGAAGGCGGCTCCGCTTGTCAGAGTCGGGGAGGAGGCGTTGGCAAGCGTGAGGGCTAGCGTACGTCCAGTATGCTGCCACTCGGGATGTACGTCTGCGGACGTCTCAGGGGGCCGGGACGTAAGGGGAGAAAACCAGGAAATACCCTCCGGCAAGCCCTAGATGAAAGCCACCTTAGCCCGCCCGGACCACCAATGGACAGACCCCAATGTGCAGGGAGAAGGAGGTAGGGCGCTCTAGGGGCAGATCCCGAGGATGACCCGGGGCAGGACACGAGCGGACGGAAGGAGGGGGCACTGGAGGCAGTAAGGAGGGATAAAGACGAAAATAAAAAAAAAAAAAAGTTCTTACAAATTTGGCAGTCTACCTTGACGTGGTCAAACCCCAGGCAATAAACACATATGAGATGGGGATCACCCTTAGCAAAGGCCTCCCCACACTCTGTACAGTGCTGAAACCCAGTGGGACCAGTTTTGTTTTGGGGTTTCTCAGACATGCCAAAAATCAGAAAAGTCACCCTTCTCAGCTTTCAAGCCAGGTAACTAAAACCTATCGGTTCCAACCGTGTTAAGGGTCAGTTAAAAAAATCCCACAAAAATATTTTTCTTTTTAAGGACCCAGTAAGTACCGGAAAACCACAAATATTTGTACCAGAAACAGAAAAAAAATAATAGGTTTCAGTTCTGAACTGGACTGACGGGAAAAGAACCGAAGACAGAACAATTTCTAACAATTTCAATAAAATACCACTAGCTACTACTACCACCACTTACTGTTACCAAGACAGAGGTAAGAATATTGATGAAATTACGAACTATGGTTGAAAAAAAAAAAAAAAAAAAAAAAACGACAGATTCGAACTTTTACCGAACCGAAGCACAGGAGGGATCTCCGGAGCGGCTTCACAGTTAGGCAGAGTAAGAAATTTGACAGTTAGACTTCAGAGTACCACAGAGAGAGGTTTGAAAACTGAGCTCGAGCTCAACGTTATATGCCTTGGCACAGAGTTAACCCTTTACTCTCCAGAGCAGTTCAAGTGCTGGGGCTAACTGCATATAGTCAGAATACAGCAAGACTTCATGTTGTTTGAATATAAAGAAATAGCTGAAAAATACATAAGTGAATATGGAGAACTAAATCCAGAAAGTGGCAGAACAGCCACAATTTAGTGGGATAGCTTGAAAGCAGTTATCACAGGAAGGACAATCAGTTACGCAGCAGTTCTAAAGAAACAGAGACAAAAAGAACAAGATGAATTAGAGGAGAGAATGTTCAATTTAGATGCAGAACATAAAATAACACTAAATCTGGAGCTAAAGAAAGAGTTAAAGGCACTTAAAGCCAAACTAAACAAAATGCTAGACGAAAAAATTGAAGGCGAGATCACGTGATGTGTCTGGCGGGATAACAGCGAGTCCTCCAGGCTCCCGCCCCACCTTCGTTAATTTCATTATTTTAACGCATTATAAATCATAATCCGCTATTCGTCTCTGCCTACCAGCTTCATTAACTGACCAGGGAAGCATGTGAGGAGGTCTGACGCCACCGCGAATGAGTATTAATCCAGAAATGGATTCTGAGATGAAGGCGGCTATGCCTAAACACACCCCGCCGGTTTCCCCGGAAAAGCAGGCCAAGAAGGCAAAGCAGCAAACCCAGTCCTCCTCGGCTAAACAACTAACGGCTCTTTCCACTTCTACCCCTCTGTCGGAGGAGCGATTTTTGGAGGAGATGCATCCTTTTAAGGAAGCGTTATCGGAGTTAACGCTTGAGTTAAAGAGCCTCCGTGGGGAAGTGTCTAGTGTAAGACAACGGGTCACAGACAACGAGGCCCGTACCTTTTCACTGGAGTCCTGGCGGGATAAAACGGATCCTGAACTGGTTAAACTGAGGCAGCAAGTAGCCAAATTACAACAAAAAACAGAAGACCTGGAAGGCCGTTGTAGACGGAACAACGCTTTAATCCATGGCTTACCAGAAGAAAGAAGGTCCTTCCCCATTGCCTTTATTCAATCTCTGCTCACGAAGATTGTAGGCCCTTCTCCACATAACCCCATATATTATTGAAAGGCTCATAGATCGTTGAGACAAGACCCGAGCCATCAGCCCCCAGACCCATAATTATCAGGATGCTTAACTACTTGGAGCGCCAGCACATACTGACAAAAGTGAAAGATATGCAGTCCATCTCCTGGGAGGGAAGAAGTTACGTATAACTCAGGACCTTCCGTTAGAAACCCCGCCAACGAAGAGCCACTTTTCACCCCGTTGTTACTAAGCTGATAGCTGCTGGTATTAAATTTAGGATAAACACCTGCTCGCACATAGGTCTCACTAGAGAAAATGGCATTCATATGAGGCAGTCTCCCAAGCCCAGGAGGATCTAGTCCAGATGCTACCCTCTCTGTTTAAAGTTACTTGAGGCAACGCTACTAAAGGGGTTAATGAGCCTTCCAGCCCTAGATTTACACAGTGCCTTAAATTGTGATGCGTAAAAGTTACTGGTGATAAACCGTTTACTGGCCCCTCGTTTTTATCGAAATGCTGACTTTGCTTACTTGTTTTTTGAAAGAAGAGACCAGCTTCAATTACTTCTTGTCGTTTGCCTGGACCTTTTGGATGGGTTTGAACCCCGAGGAACTGCCAGCCGGTGCTGGTTTTGATGCTGGCGGGTCCCAGGTGGAATTTCAGGCAGGACTTTATATTTGGTGGTTCGCGTTCCCTTGGGTCCCATAAGCGTGACGCACCGCTATGTTACCGGTCCTCTGCAAATTCGGTCCCCTAGGAATCACTACCTGCATAATAAAAGGCCTATCTTTGTTATCTGGTTGCACCTACGCAAGTTTAATTTGTGCTCACGTTAAGTAATAACCTTGTGGGGCTGAGGTCTTACCATAGAACTATGGACCACTACATCAATGCGTGGACTGGAAAGGATTAATAAATTAAAGCTGGTTTGGGGGAGGGCGAGTGGGGTGTAAAATGAATAATAAAGAAAGAATTATATCAATGCCCTTCCCTTTCCCTCCTTCTCCCCCTTTTTTCTTTCTTTCTCTGTAGGTCTCAGAATGGACTTCACGGTGGGTATGGGGTCTGAAACAGAGCTGATCATGCCTAACACATGCGTGCACTGGAGAATAGAGAGATTCTCCTAGCTTACCTCATAGGAAGTAATAGTATTCTGTTTACGACAAGAATAGCTGTACAACCACCTAAAATGCATCATGGGAGAGATTTCAAGGTGATGCAGCATTGGATTACTTTGATTTCAATACTACTCCTGGATGTTTTCAATTCTTTCTATGGGGAGAGTATGCTAGGGTGTTTAAAGAAGAAGTAGTAGGAACAAACACTGGTAGTTTTCTGTTTCAGGGTTTAGGGTTTGTATGTTTATTGTACATAGTTTTTTGTGGGTAAAAGTTAGGGGGTGGTGGGATAAATACCTGCGAGTAATAGTAGGAGAGGTTACAATTATGGTTTCTGAAGGGTTCTGCGGTGTTGGGCGCTTCCACTCCTACTGTTGCCTGCTGTTTAACCTTAAATTTGCAATCTACTCAAGTAATACCCTATGGGAGGGTCGTAGTCACGGGGAGGGAGCTGTGGTGCATATCCTGAAAGTTACCCGAGTAGTAGTTAATTGGGAAGTATTACAGTAAATGGCATTTAACCACGTCAAATTTGTTACATCGAATGTAAGAGGAGCTTGCACGCCCATCAAGAAATTACAAATACTAAAGCATTTAAATTACTTGCAAGCAAGGGTCTCCTTTATTCAGGAGACTCATCTGCTGCCGAATTAGGCTATTAATCTACGAAGAAGAGGTATTGGACATGTTCATTTCGGCGGATATCATCTAATGCGGAGAACAGCGATCCTCATACACCGTTCAGTAGCCTTCCAATCTAATAATATTATTGTAGATCCTGCAGGTAGATATATATTAGTAAATGGTATTTTGGATCATACTGAGGTAGTGTTAGGTAGCATTTATGGTCCTGTTGGGGGAGACCCAGTATTCTTTATAACTTTATTAGATAAGTTACAAGCATTTATGTCCTTACCAATAATACTGGGGGGAGATTGGAATTTGCCTCCTACGCAGGACCTGGATAGATCTAACCCCTTACTTAAACCTTTGTCCGTTGCTCAAAAGGCACTCTCAGACTTTATGGATTCACTCGGTCTATGCGATCCATGGCGCTTACAAAATCCAGTAGCTCGTGGCTTTACCTTTCAATCTATGGTTCATTCTCGTGGTCCAGGCTCGATTACATTTTATTTAGTAACACCCTTTGTCAAGGCATGTGATACGGCATAGAACCTATAGTTATATCAGATCATGCGCCAGCCTGGTGGTTACAATGCTTGACGCTTGCTTCGTGAGAGACCCTCTGGAGGCTGAATAACCAGCTTCTAAGGAGGATTATGTTGTTACTAGAATATCGAATCTGATTCAATCCTTCTTTGATTGTAACCAAGGCTCGGTTGCACGAGCTGATCATGAATGGTGCGCGTTAAAGTGCTTCCTAAGAGGTGAATTCATTCGCCTGGCCTCTACACGCAAGAAAAAGAATGAGGCTAAAGCCTCAGCACTCCTTGCTCAAATTAAAACACTGGAGCAATCCCTCTCTTCCTCATCGGATACCTTAGAAGCCCTCTGTCCCTAAGGAATCAATACTCTCTTTTACTTCAGGAAAAAGCGGAGTTTGCTATCTTGAAAACTCGGGCAAGGTATGTAGAGTATGGGGAAAAGGCTAGCCATCTTTGGCCTTGAGGTTAAGAAACTGAGACCTCCAGGTTAATAAATTCAATTGAGGATCCCAATGGGGAAGTCAAAACTAGACCTAGGGAGGTGGTCTTGGTACTCAGGCTTTACTTCTCTTCACTATATAATAAAGCTACCCCCTTCCCTTCTCTAGATGAGATGCTTAGCTATTTAGCATCCGTTCCTTTGCCCTTGATTAAACCCGATCAACAATTATTGTTGATCTCTCCTATTTCCATTCATGAGATACTGGTGGCAATTAATGATTTGACCCCGGATAAGGTTCCTGGGCCTGATGGCCTGTCCCCGAATTTTTACAAACAATTTACCAAAGATCTGGCACCCGGTTTACTCCATTTGTACCAATATTTGCTTTCTGGAAACATACAAGACCCCACGCTTTTAGAGGCCCTCATTACCCTTCTTCTTAAACCAGGGAAACCTGCATACCTTCCATCGAGCTATCGCCCTATTTCATTACTAAACTGCGATATCAAGATTCTAGCCAAAATCCTGGCTAAGAGAATTGAGCAGGTCTGGATCCCCTTACTTAGTTCGGAACAAATTGGCTTTGTTGCCAATAGATCCTCAGCTGATCATCATCGTAAACTCCAATACCTCATTAATACAGCCAAATCATCCCTTACCCCAATGATTTTAGTATCCCTGGACGCAGAAAAGGCATTTGACAGGGTTGACTGGACATTTCTCTGGGCTACGCTGCAAGCTATGGGTTCCCCTTTGTTTATAAAATGGGTGCAGGCACTATACTCCTCGCCTAGAGCTAGATTCTATTGCAATGGGATCTTGTCAGACTTTTTTCCCCCTTACATTAGGTACACGACAAGGCTGCCCCCTCTCACCTTTTTTATTCAATTTATATCTCAAGCCCCTCCTTAGACGTCTAAATTTATCTCCACTTATAGCAGGTATTCCCATGGTCAATAGCATTGAGAAAATCTCAGTTTTTGCTGATGATTTGCTCCTACATCTCTCAAATCCAGCCCTTTCATTAAAAGCGGCATTGGACATAATTGAGGACTTTAGTAAATATTCTAATTACAAGCTCAATATTAGTAAAACTGAAATTTTCCCTCTTAACCATCTTACCCATAGCTCAAGTTTTGCTAATTTTGGGATGAAGTGGACTACACGTTCTATTAAGTATTTAGGGATTCACATTACTTTCAATTCGTCCCTGTCGCTGAAACTGAATTTAGAGGATCTATGGCGCGATATCCAACAAGATCTGACCACATGGTCTAAGCTTCCACTATCGCTGTGGGGCAGAATTAGTATTAAAATGAATGTGCTGCCCAGAATTTTTTATCCCCTAAATATGTTGAATGTATAGATACCAATATCTTATTTTCAGAGTATCCATTCAGGAATAAACTCATTTATTTGAATAATAAATCTGTTAGAAAGTCCTATAATAAATTATCCCAGCCAAAAGATTTCGGGGCTTCGCCTTCTACTTTCTTTTTCTATTATTGGGCTTCACACTTGAATAAATGTGGAAATGGTTATTCCACCTGACTCCTTGGCTTATCAAGTATATAAACCACTGTGGTTGCAGGCGAACTAGACCTCATGAGTAGTCATAATATCGTCCCAAGGGCCCTCTTTACATACCTGGTAAAATATTCCTATAATATTCCGTTCTTTACCGCTTGGGATCTCCTTTAGGGTTGTTTCTCAGCTGTTTAGGTACTTTAAGATCTCCCCAATTTTGGATTTTTCTCAACCCATCTGTTTAAACCCAAATCTTTGGATAGGCAACTCTATGATAACTGGAAATTGGTTACCATCTCTTTCTGGTTGCAAAGTGAGTGATTTTTACTCATTAGATTGTATCTTAGCTACAGATGAGATCTTAAAGTTTAAATGGCCAACAGCGATGGTCTTCAAGGCCTTTCAGCTGAGGCACCTTCTGAGTAAAAGATTTGGGTGCAATGTTAAAAGCTTCCTACCTTACCGATTTTTTCCATCAAATCTTTATAACAATCAATAAACCGCACAGTATTTCTAGGTTGTATAACTTGTTGCATATGTTCCCAGTGACCCCGTCAGGTACCGGTCCAAATATTTGGCAAAGTTTATATCCGGACGGAGATATTAATTGGCAGAGTATATGGAGAGACCTACATACTTATCATACTCAAGACAGGTACAGGATTACACAATATTGTATTTTGAACAACCTTTATTATACTCCGGTTAAACTGGCGCAGATGAAGCGTATATCTTCATCAATATGCTCCAGGTGTAATAAAGAGGAGGGCTCCGTGATACATATTTTCTGATCAAGTGCATCAGTATCCCCTCTATGGAAACAAAATACAGGTTACTCACCTGTAACAGGAGTTCTAGGAATGGTATATGTTGTTCATCCACACTCATTGGCACGTATCCTTGCCGCTTTAAATCTTGCCGGAAGGTCTTCAAGCTTGCTCCTCCCACCCACCCGGGTGGTATCACTCTCGGCTCCGCCCCATGACGCCAGATCTGGCCCGCTGGAAGCTCAGGTTGTGCGTCGAAGCCGGGGAGATCGGGTGGGTCGTGTGGATGAACAACATATACCATTCCTAGAACTCCTATTACAGGTGAGTAACCTGTATTTCTAGGACATGGATATGTTGTTCATCCACACTCATTGGCAGACTCCTAGCAGTTCTCCGGAGGAGGAGGCAAGACGACACCCCCAATACTTACTTGGGAAAGAGAGACTGGAGAACCGAGGCCCCAAAACCAGCATCCCGGCGTGACTCAAGGTCGATGTGGTAATGGGTAATGAAGGCGTTGCTGACTTCCAGGTAGCAGCCCTGCAGATTTCCTGGATAGGGACGTCCTGGAAGCAGCCACCTGCAGCAGTATGGCGGGTAGAATGAGCTCTTATCCTCTGGGAGGCTCCATGCCCGCCAACTTAAGCAGAGATCTATGCAGGAGGTTCCACCTGCTTATAGTCCGCTGGCTGCAGGTCTGCCAGATCGGCTTCAGCGTAGGTGACAAACAGCTTGCGTAACCTCTCCCGAATTTCAACTGTCGGCGCCTTTATAATAAGCGAGCGCCTTCTAGGGTCCAGAGTATGGAGCCTATATTCGGCCTCCGAGGTGTGATTGGGGTAGAACACCGCAGAGTCAACACCTGGTTAAGGTGAAACTCCGACACCACCTTGGAAGGAATTTTCGGTGGGGCGCAGGACAACTTGTCCTTGTGGAAGACCAGGTAAGGAGACTCGATGGAAGCGCCTGGAGCTCTCCCATCCTTCTGGCTGGCGTGATAGCCACCAAGAAGGCGGTCTTCCACGACAGGTGAGAGAGAGCACACCTGTGCATAGGTTCGAATGGCTTCCCATGAGCTTTGCCAGTACCAGCAGTAGATCCCACGGAGGTGGGGTTCCCGACTGAGGAAATGTGATCAAGGCCTTGAAAAGTGCCAGACCACCTTCTCCTGCGCCACCGACTGCTTCCCGCCCGCCCGGTAAGCAGAGATGGCTGCCAGGTGCACCCTTAGGTCGTCGACCCAAGCCTTGACTAGAAAGGGACCATAAATAGTCAAGATGCTTGCCAAGGAACAGGAGAAAGGGTCCAAGCCCTGTCCTGACACCAAATGGAAAACCTTTCCATTTGAAGGCATAGCATTTTCTGGTCGACTCTCTACGGGACGCCTCAACTACATTGAAGACCTCGTCGGAAAGACCCAAGGCCTGGAACTCTAGCCGCCAGGAACCAGGCTGTCAGGTGCAGGGATTGAAGGTCCGGATGGAACACCTTCCCTGATTGACTGAGAGCAGGTCCGGGCGAGCTGGAAGCTGTCTGGAGTCCTGGAGCTGAGACTGAGGAGATCTGGTACCAGAACTGGCGAGCCAGTCTGGGGCTATCAGAATCACCTGCGCCTTGTCCCTCCCTCGCCTTGAGAAGCACCTTGTGGATCAAGGGAAATGGGGAAAAGCGTAAAAGCCGGGGTCCACTGCCCCGAGAAGGCATCCCCCAGCGAGCCCTGCTGAGGGGGCGGCATGGAACAGACTCAGCTCGTATCTCCTGGAGGCAAACAGGTCCACCTGAGGTGTGCCCCAATGGGAGAACAGATGCTGTACTACCTCCGGCAGGAGACCACTCGTGGGATGCAGCCCCTATCCGGCTCAGGGCATCGGCCAGGGTGTTGGAGGCTCCTGCCACGTGAATGGCTAGAGATCCGCCTCCAGGCTGCCACGCAGTGACCAAATGCGGAGAGCTTCCTTGCATAGAAGCATGGAGCGTCCCCCTAGACGGTTTAGATAGTACATGGTCGTGGTATTGTCCGCCTGGATTCGGACCACTTGACCCCGGAGGAACGAGCAAAGGTGAGAGCTAGGCGGACCGCCGGAGCTCCAGCAGGTTGATGTGGCATCGAACTGCAAGGGGACCAGGAGGCCATGAGCCCGTGTTCCCCAGATGGGCACCCCAACCCATCAGAGAGGCATCGGTCGATAGAGAGCCGCGGCTCGGGGCGGACGAACAGGATGCCCTCCTGCAAATGATCTGGAACGGTCCACCACTGGAGAGCATTCCACATCCCTGTCACCGACTGAAAGCTGGTCAAAGGATCGCAGCGTTGTGACCACTGGCTGGCCAGTCCCCACTGAGGGGACGCATGTTCCAGCGGGCCCAACGGACCACGCTGGTGCAGGCCGCCATGAGACCCAGGAGGCGCAGGAAGTCCCGGGCAGGGCGCAATTGCCCAACCAGAAATGATCGGGCAAAGGAGGAAAGAACCTCGGCCCTGTCCGCCGGGAGCCGCGCTCTGGCTCGAAGAGAGTCGAGCTGCGCCCCGATGAATAGAATCACCTGCTTCGCTCGAGTTCCGACTTGGCCTCGATGAGGAGGCCCAGTTGAGAGCAGACCTGAGGGCCAGATCTCTGGACCCTCCGCCTCCTTCCTGGGGAGCTGCTATCAGCCAGTCGTCCAGGTAAGGGTACACCCGACCCTCGGCGCCGCAGGAATGCTGTCACCACTGCCATGCATTTGGTGAAGACCCTGGAGCTGGAGACAAGCGAAGGGCATGGCTTGGAACTCGAAGAGGGATCCTTCCATCAAGCGAAGGAATCTCTGGTGAGACGACTGAGGATAGGAGACGTGAAAAACGCGGCCTGCAAGTCCAGAGAGCAGAACCACACGCCCTGCCCAAGGATGGTATTATCTGAGCCAGAGTGACCATCCTGAAGGTTCGAGAGCTTAGGAACTTGTTTAGGTCGTAGGTTGAGAATGGGCGCCAGCCCCGTCCGCTTTGGAACCAGGAAATACCTGGACACAAACCCTGGGTCTGAAGGAGGTCCACCACCTCTTTATCACCTCCTTCTGGAGGAGGAGAGCGATGTCGGCTCGACGAGCCGCCGTGAGGCTGGGATCCCGAAGCCCCGAGGGGCGACGGCCTGAAGGGTGGTGCCTGCTCGGACCCAGAGGCAGGCCTCTTCCCACCACCTCCAAGACCCACCTGTCCATGGTAGCAGCGGACCAGGCGGAACGAGAAGTGCTGAGCCGCCTCAATGGGGACCCAGGGTAGAGGTGACCGGGAATGGGCGACACCCTCAGCCCGTCACTGGGCAGGCTTGGAGGAGGGACCGGCCGAGGGACCTCCTGGGCCTTTCCTCCCTGCCTCCTGTTAGAGGAAGCCGGCTTGGGTTTGGGATGCCAAGGCCGAGCCTGCTGGCCCTGGCGTTGCTGGGCGGGCGCGCTCGAGGGCATGAAGGACGAAAGGCTTAGGCTGTGGTTTCCGGCCTTTGTCCCTCTGAGCGGAAGAGACCGAGGCCAAGGTAGCATTGGACCTCGATCCTCTGCAGGTGACCTTCCACCCCAGGGCCGAAGAGGTCAGTCCCCAACGGGAACATCCGCCAACTTGTGCTGGGTATCCGGCAAAGGTGGATATCCTCAGCTAAGCCTCCCGACGCTAGCCACTCGCGGCCGCCACCGATCTGGCACATGAGTCCCCTATATCCAAAGCAGTCTGGAGCTGCTGTTTGGCCACTGCCCTGCCCTGGTCCCGCACCTGTTAACCGTAGTCTGCAGATCGGCGGGAAGATGAGGGATGACCTCATCCAGGAGCCCAACAGGGCATAGAGAAAAATGTGCCATGAGGACGGCCGAACTGGCCTGACAAAGGCAGAGAGAGGACGAAGCGAGACTTTCGCCCGACATAGTCCAATTCTTGGACCCTTGTCAGGAGGTTTGTCCACATCCCTGGCGCTGAGTAGCGCGCAAGCGCAGTCGGTAACCAACCCCTCAGCAGAGGGTGTTCCAAAAACCGGACAAGGAACTGGTAGGACGCGATACTTCCTGGCCATCCTGGCTGAAGGTGCAGGGCAGGAAGCAGGCGCTGCCAAAGCTCCAGTGCCGGACCCACTATGGCCTCGGCCACCAGAAAGGCCTCGGCCGGAGAATCCTCGCGTCCAGAATCTCCGTGAGGGGATACCTGGCCCGCTTGGAACGGGTTCGAGCTCCATCCGGTGGACTCGAGATGAGCCGAAGCAGTCCTAGGAAGGACGACGGCTATCGCCCATTGACTGACTCCTCCTGAAGACCCAAGTCCAGTCGCTGGAGAAAAGGAGGAATCATCTTCGACTCGGAAGAGTCCTCGAAGAGCTGCCTCTGGCCTGAGCCACCCTTCACCTGCCGAGGTCGGTCGGGAGTGAGGGTAACTGACAGCCGATGGGTAGACCCTTAGCCGACCGAGAATCCTTGGTCGGAGCCCCAGTTGTGGCTGTGGAGGCGGAGGTTCCACCGAATCGGTGGAGCAGCTGGTTTGGCCGAACAACCGGCCTGGGTATAGGCTCCTCGGATAAGTCGAGGGGTTGTGTCGGCCGCTCCGGTGACAGCCACTTAATGGCCGGGGAAGGCGACGGGGTGGCTACTCCCGGCCAGGAGGAGCTGTTGCAACATATAGTCCTCGTACCATCGACGCACTTTACGCCGAAGCCTCCCCTGCCCGAGGGAGTGAGGACGGACGAAGCGGCGCATCCGCGCACGGTGCCGAGGACCGACCGCCACGACGGTGGATCGCTGGACCGCTAAGAGGTCCGGAGACCGAGAGTCCCGGAATTCCCGAGGTCGGTGCGGGAGGTGTCGGCCGAACCGCACTCCCTTCGCTCGATGGTCCATCCGAGGGCTCCGGAACCGAGGCACAGGCGAGCCCACGGATCCTCAACTCCTCCCGGGGAACCGGGAGAGGGAATCTCGGCTGCTAAGGGCGACAGCCTGTCAACGGGTCGAGAAAAATCTCGACTTCATCGGTGGGAGTCTCGGTCAACTGACCTGACGGGACACCGTGAGGCCAGTGGCCGGCCGAGCGGGTCGATCAAGCCGACGCCCACGCACTCCGGGAGAGGGACCTTTCCCGCTCCCAAGAGCGCCGACGGAGGGACTTACCCTGTCCTCTTTTGGACCGAGAATAAGGTCCCTAGACGAGGCCTTCTCCTTTAGTGGAGAGGGACAGACAAAGCCTCTAAAGGAAGCCGTAAGAAGAGCCCAGAGAGAGCGGATAATGCCGCGCTCGAGGAAGTACCTGCGCCGCCGCCTCTTCGAGGGCCGTACCATCCGCCGAGCTGATCCGCCGAGCGACACTGCCAACCGGCCTCCTGACTTCACCGGTGGAAACGCCGGACGGCCCAGTTGCAATCGGGCAGCACGGTCTTCGAGGACGAGGGCCGAGAAAGATGAGCACAGGTCGCAAGCCCGCGGGTCGTGCTCAAGGCCTACAGTAGACACACGTGAGTGTGGATCCGTCGAGACATCTTCTGCCCAGATGGGCATCTCCAAACCGGGAGTCGATTTGTCCATCGCAGCCGCTGGGGGATCAAGATCGAAGTCTTTTCGCAAACTTTATTTTTAACTGCAAACGGAGAAATAGGAACCAGTCTCAAACGCAGAGCGTTAAGGAGGGAACCTGAGCTTCCAAGCGGTAAGGAAGATCTGACGTCATGGGGTTGAGCCGAGAGTTATACCACCCAGGTGGGTGGGAGGAGCAAGCTTGAAGACCTTCCGGCAAGATTTAAAGCGGCAAGGATACCTGCCAATGAGTGTGGATGAACAACATATCCATGTCCCTAGAACAGAAGTTACTCTTGATCCATTATTGGGGGTTACAAGGCTTATTCTCCCCTAAAACTTGTATTTTGGGCGACTACTCCGAAATTCAAGTGAAGGAAGAGAGATTTCATTTGGCATTAATATCAATGGTGGTCAAAAAACTAGTACTTAGACATTGGAAAGATCAGACTGTGTTAACTTATACGGAATGGCTACATGAGATCTCCTTCGCACTGCGTGTGGAGAATTTGATAGCTCAGGTGAACCTGCATCACCTTCCTTCACTAAAAAATGGGGCAAGCTATATGCCTTGTACCTCAAAATGATACCTGGGTATATGATGGGTCACGAGCCCTCCGTGTTTTCTTTGTATTCATGTTTGAATATATTTATGCCATTGTTGTTTTCTGTTCTCTCATTTTGGTCATCTTTTTCAGCCAAGCCTGGCAGTAAGAATAACGACACGCTAGGGTGGGCCGATTCTTGGTTTTCTTTGTAGTCTCATCTCCCATGAAGTCGACCCAACATGTATTGCTTCTTATTTAATTAGTTAGCCTAGCTATGTGTATAGGAATTATTATGCACCACAGTTTAGGAGGGGAGGTAATTGGGGAGGGTTAATTTTGCTATATTAAACTTCAATAATCCTTGATTGAGGGGTGTGTAGAGTTTTGTTTTCTGTCATTATCTCTTGATATATTATGCAGATTGGTATAACTGTGTTACTTCAGTGCCGCAGTTTCTGTATACTGTCATGATTTGTTAATTAATAAAATATATTAAATTAAAAAAAAAAATTGAAGGCAATCTCAGATATTCCAGACAGCATTTTTATGAGACAGGAAACCAAGCCGGGTGTTTGCTGGCATGGCAGCTGCAAAGGGAGGCAGCCAGCAGATCGGTCCTACTGATTAAAAATACATCTAACCCCCACAGAATGGAGATAGATCCCCAAAAACTTATTAAGAAATTTGCAACTTTTATAAACAATTATATACCCAAGGCCCAATCCTAGACTATCAAGAAAAAATGAACAAATTCTTTGCCATGGTTTGAGTAAACAAACTGTCATAGGGAGACAGAGAGATGCTGGATGCCGCACTTAGCCCCTCCAAAACAGCCAGCGCCATACTAGGGCTGAGGTCAGGAAAGGCACCGGGTCCAGATGGAATAGCCCCTGAATTCTATAAAACATTCAGGGACAAACTGGTCCCACATCTACAGAGGGCGTCTGATGAGATGTGGGGAGACAATCCCCCTCGTCATGGAATTATGCTCAGGTTGCGGTAATACCAAAACAAGGGAGGGATCTGGTTTTGTGCAGCTCATACAGGTCAATCTCTTTACCGAACGCTGATCAAAAGATTTTTACAACAATAATGGCCAGAAGACTGCAGGGGTGTGTGGGGTCCCTAGGCTACCCGGATCAGACAGGCTTTATAAACGGTTGGCTAATCCATGACAACATACAGCGGCTTCTCAACTTAATAACAAAGCAAAGAAAAAATTCAGAATTAGCCATTGCGATTTTCATGGACGCAGAGAAGGTGTTTGATCGGGTGGACTGGAGATTCCTGTATAGAGTCCTGGAGGAACTGGGTTTCAGTTTGAATTACAGGGAAACCATCCAAAACCTGTACGCAGCTCCACAGTTCATGATTAGGGTGAATGGAGTGACAATGGAGAGGATCCACCTGATGAGGGGCACAAACAGGGTTGCAACTCTCCAATCTTCTATTTGCCCTGCGCCTAGAACCTATGGCAATAGCGGTCAGAAACAACACGGACATCAAAGGGTTTGAGCTGGGAAGGAAGAATCACAAAATATCCTTATACGCAGATTCCTTGTTCTTTGTTACCTCATCCCACACCACTATACCGGTCCTACTAAGGGAGCTGGAAGAAACGGGAGACATTTCAGGGTACAAAATAAATTCAGATAAATCAGAAGCAATCAAAATTAGTGGGTGCGGAACAAGAGAGTTCACAAATAAATTTCCATTTAGATGGGCCACACAGAACACAGTTGGGTATTTGGTAGTTTGTGTATCAGCCGACATAAGCATTTTGTTTAAACTGAATTATGATAAACCTTTTTCAGAGGTTAAGGATGACTTAAAAAGGTGGTCTACACTGCCTCTGTCACTAGGCAGCAGAATAGCTACATATAAAATGAACCTCCTCCCTAGGTTCTTGTTCCTCTTTCAAGCCCTACCCATAAGAATCCTGGGAGTCTTGTGGCAACAAATACAAAAAAGTGTCATGTCTTTCACTTGGTCAAACGGGGGAGAAAGAGTAAAAAGGAGAACTTTAATAATCCCCAAGAGAAAAAAAGCGGCTTGGCCATGCCGGATTGGAAATTATATTACATAGCAACTCAAATAGCTCTGGCGATATCTTGGCTTAAATAGCACTCGAATACAGGGTGGAGAGAGTCAGAAGACCAACAGCCGGCTAGAATCCCACTATTCACACTCCCCCATGCCACAATAACACCCAAACTCCTTAAAGAAATATCTAACCCGTGGACCAACCACACAACAAGAATGCTGATTAGGGCCCAGGAAAGTAAAGTTACGTAGGAACTTACCATAACAGTAGATCTTCAAGAGAGGCTCTTGCAGTAGCTATTCACAGATAGGACTAAGCTACCAGGCATCAGGACCCCACGGAAAAACTTCTAGCTAGCAGTCTCTGGCAAGGGATCGCCCCCATGTCAGGTGACCGGCGTCAGATGACGCCCGTATAAAAGGGCAGTCCCCCACGCCCACCTTCCAGTTCTTTCCCACCAAAGGCCTAAAGAGGCGAGACGAGAGAGAACAGGATATGCCCCCATGGAAGAAAAAGAGAAGAAACCTAGGGGGATGGTGGGCAGGAAGGTAATACCTAGTGCAACAGCCTCTCTCAAAGATCTACTGTTATGGTAAGTTCTTACGTAACTGTACTATCTTACTTCGAGAGGGCTCCTGCAGTAGGTATTCACAGATAGGACAGAGTCCCAAGCAGTCTGGAACAAAAAAGAAAACTCAGGAGGAGGACTGTCATCCACAACATAAACCTCAAGGCTAGACAGGTCTCATGACAGGAGACCCTGCAAAACAGCCAACCCGAAGCCTGCTCCACAGCGAGAGGCAATGTCCAAACTGCAGTGTTTCATGAAGGTATGGACAGACGTCCAAGTTTTGGCTGCACAGATATCTGCTAACACATTCTTGAAACAAGCCGCAAAGGCAGCTACTCCTCTAGTGGAGTGACCTCTGACCTGACCCGGGAGGGCCTTGTTGGACATGTTGTAACAGAAAGTGATACAATTCGCCAACCACTGACAGGCACTGCTTGGAAACAGCACTGCCTTCCTGTTTGTGAGCAAAAGAAACGAAAAGCTGATCAGTTTTCCCCGAGATCCTTAGTCCGATTGGTGTAGTATCTCAGGATTCTGTGAACATCCAAAGTATGCAAGAGGTACTCCCCATGATTGGAGTGTTGCGTAAAAAAGGCTGGTAACTCAATAGATTGATTCAGCATAGACTCAGTCGCCACCTTAGGAAAAAACTTAGGATCGGTGCGCATGGCCACCCGTCCCTTGTGGAAAATCAAATACAGGATTTTACACATCAAGGCTTGGAGCTTGGAAATACATCGAGCAGAGGTAATGGCTACAAGGAAGAGAGTCTTCCAGGAAAGGAACTTTAAGTCTGCTTTTGCTGCCGGGTTCAAGAGGAGCAGTGTGAGCTTTTCCAGGATGAAATTCAAGTCCCATGGAGGGGCGGGACTACGGATTGGTGGGGGGGGGTCAGGTGGAGAACCCCTTTAAGGAAGGTCTTAGAGACTTCCAGTTGGGCAAAAGACCAATCTCTGAAGGGATGTGGTAGGCTAAGACAGCTGCCATATGGATTTTCAAAGAAGAATGGCAGAGACCCAGGTCGAAGAGGTGACGCATGTAATCCAGGACTTTGTTAGCTGTGCATGAGAAAGGCTCCAAGTCTTTAGAGCTCGCCCAGATGGAAAACCGCTTCCACTTCATGGCGTAGGTGGACCTGGTGGAAGGTTTTCTCGCCTCCACCAAAATGTCCACTACTAATGGAGAAACTCCGAAGCATGCTTTAGCTACGTCTGAAGGAGCCACGCATGGAGAGAAACAGATTTGAGGCCTGGGTGAACTAGGGTCCCCTGATCCTGGGTCAACAACTGCTGCGACAGAGGAAGAGGAAGATCCCTGGAAAACTGTTGCAGAAGAGAGAACCAAACTTGCCAGAAGGGGGCGATGAGAATCATTTGAGACCCTTCTGTTTTGAATTTGTTCAAGACTCTTGGAAGGCATAAACAAATCTGTCCCTCCAGCAGAGAGACAGAGCATCCTGCCAGAAAACGTCTCGCCTGGAGCAAGCGAGCAAAAGGCAGGAAGTCTGGGGTTTGGGGGGAGGCAAAAAGATCCACCTGAGGCGTCCCCCACTGCCGAAAAATGTCATTTACGACTTGTTGGTCCAACTCCCATTCATGAGCCCTGGCTGAGGAGCGAAAGAGTTCATCTGCCAGGGTATTTTCCACCCCGGAACGTGAGCTGCAGTCAGGTGAAGGTTGTGCTGAGCTGCCCAATACCAGACTCTCATCGCCTCCCGGCACAGGGGATAGGAACGTGTTCCTCCCTGTTTGTTGAGGTACCAGACTACACAAATCTGACTGGATCAGAAGATGACCGGAAGAATGAAGGGAAGAAGAGCCTGTAGGGCATATAGGACTGCTCTCAGTTCGAGCACCTTTATGCGCAGTTTCTGCTCGAAAAGGGACCAGCTGCCCAGAGTCCTGTGAGACCCTAGGTGGGCACCCCAGCCCTCCCTTGTTGCATCTGTTGTCAGCATTTGGGATGGAGGGGGCGATGCAAAACATAACTCCCAGACACAGGTTCTCCTGAACCATCCACCAGTGCAATTCCTTGATCATGGGATCCGACACTAGCACCTCTTGGTCTAGTTCGTCCAGAGTTGGGTCCCATTGTAACCAATGTGTCCACTGAGAGATCCTCATATGGAGCCAAGCGAACAGAACTGTTGGAATGGCAGTCGCCACAAGCCCGGGAAGACGGAGGACTGACCTGGCTCTGATCCGTCTACAACCGGACAAGAAACAAGCCTGAATCTGAAGGATTTCAACCCTGTCCGGATGCAAAAAGGCGTTGCCCAGGGTCGTGTCTGATATCACCCCTATAAATGTTAGGCGTTGGCAAGGGACCAGGTGGGACTTGGCCTGGTTGACGGTAGTACCCAGGCTGGTAAAAACCTGCAGGGTAAGTGAAAGGGAATGTAGGAGTTCCTCCCTGGAAGGGGCCGCCAGGAGCCAATCATCCAAGAACGGGAAGTCCTACACACCCTGAGTACACAGGTGGGCCACTACCACTGACAGGCATTTGGTTAATACTGGGGGGGGGGGGGGGAGAGACCAAATGGGAGGGCCTTGAACTAGTGGTGGTCGCCCAGAAAACAAAATCGGAGGCATCTGCGGTTGGAAGGGCATATGGGAATATGCAGTTATGCATCCTGCATACCAGAGTACACAGCCACTGTCCTGGCTGAAGTAAGGGAAGAAGACTGCAAGGAGAGCATTCTGAAGTGTTTGTACTCCACAAACATTTTCAGGGAGTTGAGGTCTAGGATAGACCTCAAGACTCCCATCATCTTTGGAACTAGAAAGAAATGGGTATAGTAACCCATCCCCCAAAGATGAGAGGGGATGGGCTCTATCGCCGTCTTCGATAGAAGGGATAGGATTTCTTCTAGAACCAGAGGAAGATTTTGTGGGGAGTAAGATGACTGAGGAGAAGGTTTTTGTAGAAACTCTATCGAGTGTCTGGCTTATATTAGCTGGAGCACCCAAGTGTCTGGTGTTATCCTCCCCCAACCCGGCAGATGGGAGGAGAATCTCCCCCCACCAGTTCCTCTGGAATGGCCAGAGGGATAGGCAGGGAGTCAGGAGGTGGTGGGCAGTGCAGCAGCCGAGGCTCCCACGGATTTTTTGCTGGGGGGAGTCTTGGTTGCTGGAGAGACCCCGTTTGTTGGCACGCTTTCCTTGGGTAGGTTTTGGTTTTTGTCGGTTTTGGTGACGAAAAGGACGCCGCTGCCCTTGAGGGGGCCTGTACAAAGTCTGGACTGACTTAAGTGCAGTGCCCTTCTCCTACAGTTCGGTTATGATGTCCTTGACATCACCCCCGAACCCCTGAAGGCAGCATCCTGTATGGCAGTCTGCACTTAAGGGACCAATCCTGACACACGGAGCCAGGCATGATGCCGTAAGCCTACGGCGAAAGCCGAGCTTCTGCCAGCTGTGTCCACCGCATCGTAGGTGGCACGGAGCATGTGCCAACAGGCCGAATGAGCGGATCGGACCAGGTCTCCCAGTTCCTGTTTGGTCTGTGAATCAGGAAGGGGAATCCAGCTTGGATTCTACCTGGCTAAGAACGGATTTCTGGAAGTCCCCCATGTGGCCAATGTAGTTGAGAGCCCTGATGCCTAAGGTCGAAGATGAGTAAATCTTCTTCCCGTACTGATCCAGAAGTCGGGATTCTTTGTCTGGTGGGGACAAGCTCATGTGTTTTGGACTGGCGGAGCGGCTGTGAGCGACGCTGATCACAATCTGCCTTGGGGTGGAGACTGAGAAAGTCTTTACCCTCCAGAGCCTGATATAGCCTATCCGCCTTCCTCAGAAGGGGGCTAGCACAGATGGTTGCTTCCAAATAGTGGAGACAAGATCCGCATAAGGCTCTATCCAGGGTGGAATCAGTGTGGGAGCGGTCTCGGGCAGATCCAAATATGCAGCGAGCTTCTTACGCTGTGGGTCTGGCTACACTGACATGTTTCCTGGACCTTTCTTAAGAGCTCCAGAAAAGATGGATCCTCTGGAGGGGACTTCGGAGGGTCCCTCGGCCCCGAGTTTTCTGGAGTTTGAGGCTTGTCTCCAGGTTCAGAGTGATCCGAGTTGGAATCGGAGTCGGATGGCTCTCAAATAGAAGATGACTCCTCCCTAGGAGGAGGAGGAATGACCCCTCTGGGGACCACCCTGGGGTGCGTGTCCACTCTGCCCCAGGAGCTCCTCTGCTGTCGGGTAAAGGTGGAGGGGTTTCCAACGTAGTGGGTCTGGTGTAAGGGCTGGTGTCGGAAGATGACTCTCGCCCTCCCTGGTGAGCTGAGCCTTAGCCTCGGCCCACCAGGAGGCCAAGACTTCCTTCAGGTCCGCTGGTGGCTGCAGAGATGGTGGCTGAGAAGGAGGGGGGGGGGCTCGGGTAGTTGGGGTACCCGTAATAGAAGTATCCATAACCCGAAGGGGGAGGTACTGAGGCATCAGGTACTGCGGCGCAGGATAATGTGACATTGGGTACTGCGGTGTTGGATACTGTGGAGCCGGGTACTGTGGCACTGGGTAACCTGGTGCCAGGGGCTCTGACTGAGCATAAAGTCCTAGCATAGGCCCTGCTGGCGGACCAGACGGTGGGATCGCTGGTCCGGAAGGCATCAGGCCCGACATGGGAAGACCTCCGGGAGGGTCAGATGGTCCTGGCAGAAGAGCAGGTCTTCCGTCAGGCAGAGGTATGCCGGAGGGCATCGTCGGGAGGCCCGCCTGATGGCAGCATCCCTAGGTCCTCAGTCCTGGCCGAGGAAAGAGGATCAGAATCCCCGGGGGGGGCAGAGGGGACGCAGGGACCTCAAAAGGCAACAGGTCTATCCGCTGCAGGGACACTGGGGGTCAGGTGCGATGACTGGGTCTGACACAGGCAGATCTGCTAGGCAGTCGGAGGAGCCAACTGCTGACTTAACAGCGTCCGGGTGGATGTCTGGCAAGCCGGCATCCGACTTATCAGACTCCCTGTCCATGGAGGGCCAAGGAGGAGAGGCAACCTTGACGGAAGGGTGGCAGGCTGGGCACTCACCTAAGGCAGTGAGCGACTTATCGGCCCTGTCCATGCGGACGTCGGAGGAACCAGTGTCAGGCTTACCGGACCCGCTCGGACCGGATGGCTGAGACTGAGGAACGGCCTTGGCGGGAGCGGAAGCTTCCTTTACCCTGAAGGTTCCAGAGGGGCCCAAGCCCAACGGGAGGGGTGACACCTTCTTGGCAGCCACCAAGACAGCTGTTGAGGAGCATTCTCCCAGAGGGGCAGATACTTGGGAGGCCCGCGACTCCAGCCGAAGTCGCGGCTGCTGTGGATGAGGAATCCCGGTCCCGATGCTTCTCCTCACATTTCTTTTTTATGGCCTTCTGGGGAGGTTGACGCCTGCCGAAGTTTCTTCAACTCCTTCTCCATGGATGCCCTTTTATTTTTTAGGAGATGGGCTTCCAAGGACTGCTGCCTTCTTTTGCGGGTGGCTGAGCTGAATTTTTGGCAGTGCTGACAGTCCTCCACGCGGTGGTCCGGGCCTAGGCACAAAAGGTACAAGGAGTGCCTGTCCTTGTGTGGAAGCTGAGAATCACATGAGTCGCACTTGTTTTTATGCGATTCGGAGGGCGTCGAGGATGACATACACAGCAGATGGTTTTGGAAAAAAATCTGTAAAAATCAAAATAATTAGCCGAAATTCGAAAACTTTAGGCCGACGAAAAGTGCTGACGAATGCTGTTCTACCGCAAGGAAGTTTCACAAACCAACGGCGGGAAAGAACTGGAAGGTGGGAGTGAGGGACCACCCCTTTATACGGACGTCGTCAGACGCCAGTCACCTGACATGGGGGTGTCCCCCCTCCAGAGATTGCTAGCTAGAAGTTTTTCCGTGGGGTCCTGACACCTGGCGACTTAGTCCTATCTGTGAATACCTACTGCAAGAGCCCTCTCGAATGTAAGATATTACTGGTTCACCAAATGATGTTGGCTCTTGTCAACCATTCGAGGAGACCCAGGGTCCTCTCACGAGAAGAGATGACGATCCGTGAGATGGAATAGACAAGGTTTGATAAGATACCAATCCTTGAATAGGAATTACATTATGATGTCATTCAGAGAACCTCAAGAAAAGTATAATTTACCCAACACAGACTTCCACATATATCTACAAGTTGGACACTACATACAGTCAGAAGTAAGACTTGCAAAAATTGATAGGGATCTCACTCCCCTTGAAGGTTTTCTGTATTGGGCAACAATGTTAAAAGAAAGGACCAGAACAATATCTCAGGCATGTTAAAGTTCTACTGGGGGACAATCATCCAACATTGAAGACAGGAATGGGAAACAGAAACTGTCATCACAATTAATGAAAATGACTGGGCAAACCTTTGGGAAATGGGATGGCGGGTCACGGCATCATCCACATGGAGGGAGTTCAGACGGAAATGCCTAACCCAAATTTTCACACCCCAACAGTCACATCACACTTCGCACCACGGCATACTAACCTCTGCTGGACAGGGTGTGGACAAATAGGTTCACACTTCCACATTTTTTGGAGTTGTCCAAAGATCGCAGTATTCTGGTCCAGGGTACACCATGAACTCTGTAGAATATGGGGTGTAGACATCGAATACCCATTCAAATACCTGATGCTAAGAATGAAAGTCAATGTGATAGGGAACAACACAGCAAACGTTTAGTTAGAATGTTATGTATCACAACACAAAGAAATTACATCAAATTGGCTAAAACCGGCACCTCCCACTTTTGAATGCTCAGTATCCAGAGTAAACAGGATACAAAGGATGGAAGAGATTACAGCCAAGTTAAGGCTAACATTAGATAAATACAACGATGTCTGGGCAAGATGGGTATCGCCGAATCAAAACCAGAAGTACAGGGGCAGGAAATCAGAATAGTAGAAGTAAAGTTTCGGGTGGATGCCTGCCTCATCTCCAACAAATTTCCAACTAATCTCTAAAAAAATTTTTTTCTTTTTAATTTAGGTTTTTATGGTATTTTTGTAGGTTTTCCTCCTGCTTCCCTGCCTGAGGCCCCGCACACGACGGTCAGTGCATGTGGAGGCACGCACTGTGATACCAGCGCAGCCCCTTCTGCCCACCCGTAACAGTGCTGCCCCCTCCCACCTACGCTATCCACAGGACCTCCTAGTGGAACTATGGGGTGGGGAAAACGGGACAACTCACCCTGGGGAGAGGAGAGAAGCTCGCCAACTTGCTCAATCCTGCTTTTATCCCACGCTGGCCCATTTCCATCCAAGGTTGTTCCCAAACCTGGGCTACCAGCGAGCACGAGGTGTCCAGCACCCCCGGCTGGCCAATCTCTAACATTTAAGTTTTAACTGGGAAAACCTGCAATATAACTCGCACGAACAGAACATGGCTGATAGCAAGAAATACAGACGCTGTTTCGTAAAGCTGGTCTATATTAAGGCCTGTTGCCTACATGAAGCTGTTAATCTGAATAGTTAAGGCTTTCTTTTTGCTAAGCCAAACGTATAAAGATTTAAGTAAACATAATGAAAACACTGTAGGTAACACAGAGAAAAATATTATTTAAGAGAAGACTGCAATTGTAACTGCACTTGCAGATGGGAAAATCACAAAGGTGATTAGTGTTAACAGATTTTATTTAAAAATGTTGTACGCTTTCACCTGTACTTTAAAATGGGCAAAATGAAAAGAATGTTATTAACTGGAGTATAAGAAATATGTCAAAAAGTCTGTAAAATAGACTATGTATAACCATCATAATTATAAAGCCGAGTTTAAAAAAAAAAAAAAAAAAAGGAGAACATTTTTAAGAGCTGTCTTTTTTTTTTTTTTTTAAGTTGTATTTGTGCTCCTTGCTCCATGGCCCTCACACTCTGGAGGAGCCAAAGCCCTGTTACCCCGTCTACCAGCAGGTGCCGGCTATACCCCCATGGCTTGTTCCCCCAGCGGGATCGGCCCACCCCCACCGAAAATGGATCCAGTGTGCCGGCGCAGTTTAGTTGGGGGAAGGACCTGCGAACTCACCCTTCATCCGTCATGAGCAGTTTCTCTGTTTCCTCCCCCTTCAGGAGTGAAGCGTGCAAGGACGCCAGTGATGGCATCGTGCACACTCCCGTGTGTGCACATCGTCAAGTGTCTGCCCTGCTCCCGACCCACATTTCTACAGCTTCGGTGTGCCCGCCCCCAGCAGCCGTTGGGGCCAGGCATGCACCGAGAATGGTCACCCCCCCCGCCCCCGGAGAAGGAGAGCTGTCCATAGGATGCTCAATCCGTCTCCTCCCCTGCCGCCCATGCTAGTTCCTGAACACGGGTCGCTGGCGTGGTGTGAGGTGTGGTGCCCAGCACTTCAACCCTCAGTGCCACCGGGCCGGTGTTTAAGAGCTTTCTTGTGTTACTCAAGGGTTGTCTCATTAAACTTCTGGCAGAGCTCACAGTCGGAGACTCTGCGGTCAAGCCAAAGACAGCAGACACAGAGAGAGTGTTCGTCTATGGAGGCAATCTTCTTTCTGCAGCAGCAGCGATGGAAGCGAGAAGTCTAAGGATCAACTCTCGACATAAAATAAAGTAACCTTTTTTTAAAAAAGAGATTCTTGGCCGGCCCCATGGCGCCTAGCAATGGGTGTTCGCTTGGCATGCTGGCAACCCGGGTTCGCGACACAAGCCTGGGATGTCACGAGCGGGTACTGGCAGGGTGGGAATTCAGGGCGGCCCTTGGACGCCGCCCTCCCATGGGAGCAAAGGTGCTTTGTCACCTGTCTGGTGGCTCTGGGGTTGTGTCACAGGCAGCGTGGGTGACCATGCACTGCCAGACGTCCCCATTCAGAACGCATGCTGAGGTGCACCTACGGTGGGTGGGCAGGGCCAGAAAACAGGAAGATCCCCCTGACTGACCGGATGATCACTAGTACCCGGCAGCCCAGGACAGCCCCGTGCTGACCCTCTGCCGGCCCCTGGGCTAATATGATGTGCCTCTAGGCACTTCTCCCCTGGGGGGGGGGGAGAGGGAGACATGTCCAACAGAAGGGATATTTCGAGTCACCTGGGGATAACCGGCAGTAGCAGGGGCAGTGGATGACGACTGAGGGTGAAGGGGTGGTCAGAGGTCCTGTGTGTGTGGCCCGATGGAGTGGCTGATCAGGGGGGCCGGAGGTGCAAAACAAACAAATAAAAAAAGATTCTAAAGTATTCGGTTGAAAAGCTGTAGCAAAAAGGCACAAAACTGCATCGGATGCTTCTGCGAAGACCTATGTGAACAAGCAGACGGCTGTAAAGAACTGAGGATGGAGCAAGGCTGCTCACGCCTTTATAGGTTTGGTGACGCTGGCAGAGAAAGTCAGTGTGGGCCGCCCCAGTTGTACTGCTGAAACTCTTATGTATGGATCCTGCTTCAGCGACGGTGAAGTTCCTACACTGTGACCTAATGACTGAGATACCCCTGAAGAAGATCCTTGTGTTCCCTTCGAGCTCTGGCACCATTTCCACTGCCCTGTTTCTTAGAAGGCCCACAATCTCATGTGCAGAAAGCTCTGACATGCGTTGACATGGGAGTTGCCTTCAGGGAGGACTGTCTGGAAGGGTTTATAACAACTCCAGGGAGTACCCCTCTCGGATAAGCCTTAAAACCCATTTGTCCATTGAGATGGATTGCTACTGACAGTATAACTGGGTGAGGCAACCCCCTACTGGGGAGGACTGGTCTGCCTCCATCAGGTGAAGCGGACCTGGGACCGGCGCTTTAGATGGAGGCACTACACGATTCTGGCACCTGTGTCTTCAGCTGGAGACTTCCCTGCCTTTGTCATGCAAAGACTGCTTATTATGAAAGGGTCTGCGACCTCACCCCATTGCAGGTTGTAGGGAGTCATCCTGGAAAATGACACCGGCATCCACTATTTGCTGAATAAAATACATGGGCTTAGACTTAGGTGCGTATTTTTTTTTTTTTTAAATCACATCTTTCTTTTTCACGCTTGCTGCGGTGCCTACTGGCGGGGGCATCCAGCCTCTGGCCCTGCCCGCAGGGAGAGCAGCAGGCTCACTCTAATGATTGGAAGGGGGGGGTCCAGCACAGCCTATCCACTGGAGGGCTCCCCCGGCCCTGCCAGCCGGACCGGCACCGAACCCCCCCCCCCCGGCGTGATTCCACGACAGTCCTCCCTGCATGGCAGGTTTTCCATTTTCTCCCCAATGGAGCACGGATGTGTAATGACGCCCAAGCACTGAACGCACAGACGCCAGCCGCGGCCCCCCCCCGACACTCATTATTGTCCGCAGCACCGCCAAGGCCCCCAGGGACCGCCAGAGCACGGTGTGGATCCCACCCTTTCCCCAGGGCTGGGAGAGCAGTCGTCGGACGCTCAATCCCAGTCCTCCCCAGTCAACCCCCGATGATCTGGGCTCATTCCCGAACCCGGGTCGCCGGCGTGGAGCGAGGTGTGGCGTCCAGTGCCTCAACCCTCAGCGCCACTGGGCCGGCTCTGTCTGCCTTTTTTGGGGACAGCTGCCACAGCAGCAGGCCTCCCTCCAGGCTGCCTCAGAGCGAGTCTCCAGGGCAGGCGGGCTGGATGGAGCTATAAAGACTGGGATATTAGGCATGTTTAGAAACTCCACTTGGAGGTGCCTTGCATGGTCTATAGCTGCTGCCTTGAAATTAGGGCAGAATGCATATTTCTGAGCAAAACCTGAAAGGAAAGATCCTCCTGAGGTATGGTGACAGGAACAGGTTCTGGGTTCTCTAGACCGTAGAATGAGTCCTTATCTTCCCCATCGGTAATGATGGTGATGTCTGGATCGGACTCATCTATCTAGGAGGGTTGAAGGGTACTGTAATGTAATGTAATGGGTGACAGGGGGAGTCACAGCCCTGGTAACACAGACAACACTGGGCAGAATCTTGGGAACGACACTGTTGGTGGCACAGAGGAAGGCTCTGGGATTGGCCTCAAAGGGCCTGATCCCATCACTGTCAGCCCATACGGCACTGAAGAAAAAATTACTTACCACAGTAATCATGTTTCTTCCAAGGGAATCTTTACTGTATTCTGACATATGCAGTAAGCCTTCACCATTCAACTGCCTCGGAAATAAATTAGTTAACAGAAGTTATGTTAGTAGTGGAATGTTGATAGGCTCGAACTCTGTTTTCAAACCTCTGTCCCTGGTGCATTCTATGCAACCGTCAGATTCTTATGAAGCATGTATGAAAAATACTACTATATTATCCTACAGAAAATAAATCAACCCACAACAAATAGCCCCCCATACAAGGTGGCATCCTAAAGTCTCAAGTCACAGATGCCTAACAAAAAAACAATTCAAACAGGTTTCATTAACAAAATGGACAGCTGGAATGCAGTGCCCAGTAGGTTCTAGTAGGGGAGGCAGGGTGGGAGCTCAGACTACAGTAAAGATTCCCTTGGAAGAAACAAGATTACTATGGTAAGTATTTTTTTCTTCAAGCCCCAGGAAATCTTTAATGAAATCTGACATACGCAGACTACCAAAGCAGTACCTTTGGCGGTGGGCAGAGAACCTACTTAGGAAACAGGTTCTGCAGTACTGCTGTGCCAAATCTGGCATCACTTCTAGCCTGGGTGTCAAGTAAATGTGTGAACAATTTTCCAGGCAGCTGCTTTACAGATTTCTAACAAAGGAATATCTCTGGCAGCTGCTATAGAGGCAGCTGTACCCCTGGTACAGTGGGCTCTGAGGCCCACAGAGGGTTCCTTGCCCAATTTGATGTAGCAAAACCGAAGAAAGGCAACAATCCAGCATACAATAGTCCTCTCTGAAGCTGGTTTGCCCTTCCCCATAGGTTTGAGTATTATCCTGCCTATGGGTTTTTGTATGATCCAAGTAGTAGCTAATGCCCTCTTGACATCAAGGATATGTAGCCTACGTTCCCCTGAACTGGAATAATCAGTAAAGATGACAGGCAGGGTAATGGACTAGTTAAGCTGGAAGTCAGAAACCACGTATTGAGTAGGGTATCAGCTAGGACTGCACATGGCTAGGAGCAACCATGCAATCAAAAGGGGTGGGGATGGGGGCAACTAGACAGCCGAGTAGAGTACCAGCCAGGATAGCAAAAGGCTAGGAGTGACCATGTAATCAAAAATAAAGGGGTGGGGATGGAGGAAACACTACATAGTACAGCGGATGTGCAAACGTGGGCTGATTGCTTCCAACCGCATTGGCTTTATTTTCTTTATATACGAGTGATACTTAATCATGTTAGCCTGGGCTAGGTTGCACATGTATGCTGACGATACGGTAATGTATACCGTGCATCATTCTGTACATCCCATACAGGTGGACCTCCAGCAGGGCTTTAACAGCCTACAGGACTATTTGAAGCACAACAATTTGGTGCTGAACTCGAAGAAATTCCAGACAATGCTGTTCAGGTCTCCAGGAAGACTACTGGCAAGGATTCTCTAATTCCGCCTAGGATGAGGTTCCACTCTGTATGCTATTTAAGCCTACGGCTGGATGAACATCTTAAATGGGGATCCCACATTACTAATATCTGGAGAACTGTGGGTCCCAGAATAGTGTTCCTCTGTAGACATCAGGATGCTCTCCCCACAAATTTAGAAGTCATGCCATAGAAACGATGACAGTACCTTTTATGGACTATGGAGGCAATCTATGGTGGGGTGGGCTCTGGTTACTTGGCAAAATTGCTTATGTTAAATAGGCTGGCTAGGTTTATCCTTGGAGCCCCACGTTACACCCACCACTGTGGCCTACATGTCTCATTAAACTGGCTCCCACTGACACAAAAACATGAGCACCATTTGGTTTAGCTAAGAAAATAAATATTGAAATGTGTCCCGGATTGTATTAGTAGCCGGATGTCTGTGAGGAATACCTGTTTGGGTATGCGCTCTTCAAGTAATATGGCCCTCAAGGTACCACACATGTCCTCTGCTGAAAGCAATCAATACTTTTTTTGTCCAAGGACCGTCCTTGTGGAATAAGCTTCTTGTTGCACTCAGACCCATAAAAATAGGTTACTTCCCCAGTGCTCCATATATGATGTTTTCAGGAGTACTGTACCCATTTTCAAAGTGGGGTGAGTAAAACCAAATCTGGATGAGTACAAATGACAAAATCCTACAACTGAAGAGTATTTTTTTTTTGTCAACAATGTATTTTTGTAATGAAATAAAAACACATCAGTTCTCTAAACAGACAGACAGACACACACATGCTGTCTCCCAGAATGGAGCAACCGAAGGCACTGCTGCCTGCCTGTGCTTTCAGGGTGGAGCATGAACACCCCCCATGCTGTCTCCCTCTATGGAGCAACATCCAAGGCACTGCAACTCACCTGTGCTGGACCATCTCCAAGCATGGTGGCCACTCTCACCAGGCACTGGAGCCGGCTTGTGATGTAGCCCGTTTCCCAGCATGGAGGCTTCATGCAGCCCCCCCCAAACAATATGAACATACGAATGTGCCAGCAGAAACAGACCTCCCGGTCTATCAAGGTCTGCTCGAGTGTGCAGCCAGCAGCCCTAAGTTGCAGCTGCCCCTGCCTCTCAACCAGCCATTATTTTGCTGCAGTCAAGCTCTCCTCCATAAATGCTTTTCACATTAGTTGCATACAGTACTTACACAGTTATCTTCTTGGCCTGATGTTGATATTAACCATTTTAAAAGATGTGTGTCGCTAATCATAGTCATATTCTATATTTTTGAAAAACATTGTCTCAGAATAATTTGAGAGGCAGAAGGCTGACAGTACTACTGCCAATACCAACAGTAGGCAGGGCTGAAGCATCTGTTGTTACAGATAGTCCTACACATTTAACCTCTCTACTGTAAACATACTACAAATCATGCACCTCTCCCGCCAACTTTAAAAACTCCACTCGCTACAAGTGTCCAACAATATATATGCTTGGGTAAGTCAACACCAGCACACAAATTGAACACGTCTCAGCCTAGGCTCAGCTACTTCCCAGGTGCAGCGGCAATCCCTCCTTGCCAGAATGTTGCAAACAAAATTATGCCCGCCGGTCCTCACTCGCGGTGGTGCATTGCTGTACTGCTTGCAGAGAATGGATCACTGTTTGCCCATGCATTCTTCATCTCACTGCAACACTTCTTCCCGCTCACCAGAAACAAGATGACTGATGTGTCATTACTGATTTAGCAGTGAGAGCATGATGACAACACAGCAAGGCTGTGCGCACGACAGGAGAAAGTTGAACACCTTTTTTTTCTCTGCATAGTCTAATTACATGAGCAATACTGCAATGCGGAGAATGGCATTTAGTAGAAAAAATACAAGATGGGCAGTGGGGCTGTAGATCTTGTACCATAATGTGCTGTTGGGAGCAGGAACGAAAACAAGGGATGGACTACACTTGGAGCTGATTAAGACTCCTACAGTCCAACTGCCACACATATTTGATAAGCGAAGTACTCTAAACAAGATGTGTACATGCCAAAATCAGAAATGTAAATAGGGCACGCACGCACCTTATATGGAGTGCTGTACTAGTCTGTAACTGTACTTCTAGGAATGGTATATAGTCCACATCCACACACTGGCAGTTCCAAGAGACGTGCTGGTTTGTCAGATGTCTTGAAGCTAAGCGCCTCTCACCACCTGGGCAGTATATCCCCCAACTCCACTCTGTCATCAGACATTTCCAAGCTGAATGCAGTGATCCACGTGCCACTTGCTAGGAGAGGCCAGGTGAGTGGTGTAGATGGGAGCTATATACCAGTCCTAGAACTGTGGTTATATGTGCATAACCTATTTTTCTAGGGGCGTGGATATAGTTCACTGTCCACACACTGGCAGACTCCTAGCGGTTCTCCAAGAGGAGGGGACAAGGCACACACTTCTATTCAGCAACTAGAGACTGGAGAACCTAGGTCCCAAAAGCAGCATCCCAACATTACTTAAGGTCGATACATTAGTAGAAAATGAAGGTGTGTGTGCTGACTTTCAGGTGGCAGACCTACAGATCTGTATGGGGATGGTTCTGCAAGCAGCCACTGAGGCAGTGGCATGTTTGGTGCAATGAGCCTTAAGCCCTACAGGAGGCTCCCTACCAGTTAACCTACAGCAGAGTTTGATGCAGGATATTATCCACCTGCCAATCATCCATTCTGCTGCCAAACTGCCAGGCACAGATTCAGCATATGTCACAAACAGCTCATGAGCCTCACCCTGAACTCCAGCCGTGACCTTCCTATAGTAGGACAGCGCCCTCCACAGGTCCACAGTGTGAAGCCTGTGGTTGGCCTCTGAAGATGGGATGGTAAAGTATACCAGAAGGTTAATCACCTGGTTAAGGTGAAACCCCCATATCACCTTCGGGAGTGAGTGAAGGACGACCTAGTCCTTGCAGAACATCAGGTAAAAAAAGACTCCGCTGAAAGCACCTGAAACTTGCTGATCCTTCTGGCTGACATGACAGCCAACAAGAAGGCCATCTTCCACAACAGGCAAGACATATCGCACCTGTGCAAAGGCTAGAATGGCTTGCCCATAAACACAGCCAGCAGCAGAAGTTCCATGGTTGTGGTGGTTCATGCACCGGAAGGGACAGGTAGCCCAGGCCATTGAGAAAGCGTATGACTACCTTCCCCTGGGCAACCAGCAGCTTACCAGTCTGTACCTGGTACGCAGAGATGGCTGCCAGGTGCACCGTGAGGGTTGTCGCTCATGGTCCCAACAGGGCGAGTGACCAGAGGTATTCCAAGATGCGCTCCACAGGGGAGTTAAGAGGATCAAGCTCCTTGCCCTGGCACCAAATGGAGAACCTCTTCCACGTAACTGCATATCATCTGCAAGTTGACTCCCTTCAGGAGGTCTCCACAATGTGGAGCACATCTTCAGACAGACCCAAGATTTGGAACTCTAGCCACACTGGAACCAGACTGAGGCGCTAGGACTGCAGGTCCTGGTGCAGAACCATCCCCTGTTGGCTTGTCATCAGATCTGGGCAAAGACGCAGGCACCACAGAGCTCTGCTGCTGAAGCTGAGGAGATCCGGGTACCAGAACTGCCTTGGCCAGTCTTGAGCTAGGAGGATCATCCATGCCTCATCCTTCTGGGCCCTGACCACCAACCTGTGCATCAAGGGGGAAGGAGGTAAGGCGTACACAAGGACTGGGGTCCAGAGCCTCATGAAGGCATCCTCCAACAGTGTCCTGGACTGTGGGGGGTGGGCAAGAACAAAACAACCTCAGTTTTGGTGTTCTCCTGAGAAGAAAACATATGTGCCCCACAGGGAGAACAGGTGGTCTATGACCTCCTGATTCAGGGACCACTCATGCAAGGTCTCTCCAACCTGGCTAAGGGCATCTGCCTGCTGACTGTTCTCTCCTGCAGCATGGATTGCCAGGAGATCTGCACCTAGGCTGTGCACGAGGATCCAGATGCAGAGGGCCTCCCGACACAGGATGGGAGTGTTTTTCACTCTGCCTGTTTGGGTAGAACATGATCATGGTGTTGTCTGTCTGAACCTGCACAACCTGACCCCTAGCTAGAGAAGCGGATTCCTTCAGACCAAGCTGCACTGCGTGGCGCTCCACAGGTTTATATGGTGACAGGACTCCCGGGATGACCAGAACCTGTGGGCCCTGTGGTCTCCCAGGTGTGCTCCGTACCCAAGAGCCACGTCCATCATGAGGGTGATAGTCGCCTCTGGGTGGATAGATGGGATTCCTTACGCCAGATGTTCTGGGACCACCCACCACTGAACGGCACTCCACATGGGTAGAGTCACTATGTCCTGTTGGTCCAGGTGAACTAGGCACAGGGACCACTGACTGCCCAGTTCCCACTGCAGGTAATGCTTCTGCTAGTGGGCCCAATGCACCATGAAGGTGCAGGATGCCACGTACCCCAGCAAGTACAGGAAATCCCAGGCAGGGTAAGAGAGCTCAACATGAAATGATCCAAAGGAGGTAAGATCCACTGCCCGGTCCGCAGGGAGATGGGCCTTGGCCCATATGGAGTCTAGTTCTGCCCTGATCACCTGTGAGGGTACCAGCTCGAACTTGTCTGGGCTGACCAGCAGCCCAAGTCTTGGCAGGTCTGTAAAGGCAGATATCTGGTCCTCTCTATGGTCTCTTTGGATGACCTGGCTATCAGCCAGTCGTCCAGGTAGGGACAGACCCTGATGCCTTGGCACTGCAGGAAGGCTGCCACCACTGTTATGCACTTGATGAAAACCCTGGGTGCTGAGAAGAGACCAAAGGGAATGACCTGGAACTGGAATATGACCCCTTCTGCTTTGAACCAGAGGCGCAGGCAGTGGGGCAGACAGAAGAACTGGAATGTGGAAGAACGCATCCTGGAAGTCCAGAGAGCAAAACCACGTTTTATTCCAGCGATGGAATGATGGGATTCAGAGTGACCATCCAGAACTTGTGCTTCCACATAAACTGGTTCAGATCATGCAGATCCAGTATGGCATACTAGCACCCCACCCTGTCTGTTTCAGAACCAAGAATGGCTAGGGCATCTGGGACAGAGGCCATGGCTCCTTCTGTGAGGAGACTAGCACTGTCCTCCTTTAGGGTGGACAGCGTGTCCTGCGACACCATGGACTCCCAAGGAATGTGGAGTAGGTAAGGCAGGAGAGCCTTGAAGTCCAAAGGCAGCCCTCAGTCTACCACTTCTAGCACTCACGTCCACTGTGATAGTGGACCAACGTGGCAAGAACAGGACAGGTGGAGGGATGATGCCCCCCAACCAATACTGTGCAGCTTTGGTGGGGGCACTGGCCACTGCAGCCAGAGGGGCACCACCACTCTTGCCTCCACCATTCTTAGGACCATGGCCCCCGAACTTGGGCTTCGAACACCAAGCCTGGCATTGCAAATGTTGAAGCTGCTGCCAGGGAGGCTGTTGCTGAAAGGACCTATACTGAAAAGGCTGCTTCTTGGGCTTTTTTCTTCTGATCCTTCTGGGGCGAGACCAAAGAGTCCAGGGGGACAATGGACTTTTTGGTGCAGGTGAGATTGCCCTTCCAACCCTGGGCCGAGAGGGCTGTGCCCAGGAAAGGGACACTGAGCAGCTTATGCAGAGTAAAGGTGAATAGATGCAGCAAGGCCCTGCATCGCAAAAAGATGGCTACTGCCATGGCACAGGCACAGAAGTCACCAATCTCCAAGACTGTCTGGAGCTGCTGGCCCAGTGGCACGGAGGGCTGAGACACTGGATCACCTTACCTCCTACCACACCGGTGACCAGGGTTCGGGAACAGACTCAGGAGGCCGGGGGTCGGTAGGAGGAGAGGACTGAGTCCGTAGGGACTGCCTCCTCTCCTGGGGTGGGTAGCGGGTTCACTTTGCTCTGCAGCACCCACGGGTGCCTTCCCCCTCGGAGGAGGGGGGACCCATCCGGTGAAGGGTTACACCAGACTACCACAGAGGTCTGGCTGCAATGTGAGGTAAGGTGGGGGTCCGGGGAGGGGGGGGATTAGTAGGAGGGTGTCTGAGACCATGGCTGTCCGAAGGAGTGGTGGATCCTGGGAACGTAGGGGCGGAAAAAGAAATAATGCAAAAAAAAAAAAAAAAAAATACATATATGTTTGTGTATATATATATATATATACATATACATATACGCGTAAATAAGTAAGACTGGAGCTGGTGTTACCCAGTGTCTCTGACCAACTTCACTGCATCTGCTGGTCAGCAGGGAGAATTTCAGTAAGGACTCCCATCAGGGGTGCTCAAGAGTTAGTTATCATGATGGTACAACTCGCTAACAGAAACCAGTGACACCGTAACATAGACCTTTTTTTTTTTTTTTTTTTTGGACTCCTTGTTTGAGGCATGTCCCCCCCGTGGACCCCCGATTTGAGGAAGGCCAAATCAGAGACCAACCCTTCGACTGAAAGGTGGTCTGAGAGCCCAGAAAGGCACCTAACAGGCACAGCAAACTTGTGGATCATACAGGTAGAGGGTGCCGGGCAGCATGGTGGATGCTGCCACAGCTCCAGGGCCAGTCCCAAAATGGCCTCAGCCAAGGGAAAGGCAACCCTGGGGATTAGTCACTGTCCAAAATGTCTGAAATGGTACTTGGTCCTTTTCTGGACTGGCTCTAGAGAGACATGCATGGACTCCGATATTAACTGGACAAGTGCTCCGAATTACGCTGGCCCATGGTCGGTGGTCAATTCCTTGACCGAGCCCCTGCTGAGGAGGCGAGTCCCAGAGGAGGCCATGGACAAGAAGTCTGGTGGTCCAAGGACTATTTTATGACAGACCTCGACCGTTTCTCTCTGCAGGCATCTCTAGTGTCTTCAGCTTGAGTGATCTCCTCCAGCAACCAGCCTGGCAAACAGGTGGCCTAAAGGGCCTCCCTGGTTGGCGCGCCCACTTTCGACTATGGTGGTGGCAGCTCCATCTGAAGGGGTGGAGAGGCAGTTGCACTGGTGGCTGCCAGGTGACTGAAGGTCCGGGGGTGGAGCCCTACCTCACCCTGCAGTGGTCCACTGTTGCTAGAGAAGCTCCTTGTAGCGCTGGCACATCTTGTGGTGCTGCTTCTCCTCACCAGAGAACAAGGAAGTTAAGAAGCACTGATGGTGACACTTCCCAGTTGAAAGGGATCAAGAAAGAGTGCCTTAATCGACATCTCGACCGCAACCGCAACTGTTGACCTGATGATCGACAGCGAGACAAGCCTCCCGAATGCCTGTGGTACACCACAGGCCTGGCCATATTGACCATGACAGGCTTTGAAGGCTCGACCATAGGTGCAGGCTGCTTCTGAGATCAACTGGATGGGGACACCGACTGGTCCATGTCCTCCTGAGTGAGGACAAGGAGCACCAGGGTCTGCGAGATTGACTCCTTGATCTAGTCAGACAACTGATCGAAAAGCTTGAGGAAGACTTCAACGGCCTGCTTGACAGAGTTGAGGTTGACAAAGCTGATGGGGGTATTGAAGAGTTCTTGACCTTCCCCTCAACCAAAGCAGTGTCTACCAGAGTCGAGCAGTTAGGAGAGTCAAAGGGGAAAGGGGACTTCACTCTCTCCCGGTCCCACAACCTGTGCCAGCGGCACTTGTCCTTCCTGCAATGGTAGGCATGGCTCTAGGGACACACACATTTCACAGAACCCATCCGTGAATGACCCCCTTCCCCTCACGCTGGCCCTAGTCAGCAGCAGAGCTGAGACTGAAGAGATGCATGCAAGCTGAAGTGCAGCCCCGGCAACTGCTGAGACCTTCTCACAACCCTAGGGCAGTCCTTCAGATCCTGCTCCGAAGGCCGACTGAGGGTAAGCTGACGCTTCCTGTCCTCGATACTCTCTAGGAGCAGACAAAGGCCCCACCTGGCCATGCTGTGCTGCCCACAGTACAGGCATGTGTCATGCAGACTGGCAGACAACACTTTCTGTCAGCACTGGACACAAAATTTGAGCCCAGACTTTCCGATGTTCCATCTCCACTAATGTCATGGAGTTGAAGGGACTGGGCAAAGAAAACAAAAGAGGTTAGAAAAACTTCAAATAAAGGGGTTCGTCTACGGCGCACTAAGTCCTTTGCAGGAGCACAAAGGTGACCTGTTCTTCCAGTGGAAAGAAATATTTGACGTCACGGGACGGAGCTGGTGGATGTACTACCTGGGTGGTGGGAGCAGCTTAGCTTCAAGATGTCCAATCAATCAGCACTTATGGTGAAACTGCCTATGTGTTGATGGTGAACTATATCCACACCCCTAGAAATGGTCCATTACCATCTTACACTGCTTTAAAAAAAAAGAAAATTAAGTACTCACCATATTTCTTGATCTTCCAAGATATCTTCACCATTCACTACTGGTGGGTTCAAGCTGGAGGCGCAGGATCCCACGGGAGCGTATGACTTTAAAAGTCTTGAGGAGGGGAGCCGATGTTGGGGTGGCGCCACCCTCAAACACGATGTAGAATGTGGAACTCGCAGGCTGGCCAGTAACCAATGCTGACTCCCCGACGACCTCAGTTCTGCTCGCCAGAGAGCGGAAAAACAGAAGAGAAGGGGAAAAAAAGGCGTAGAGCTAGGGGCTCAAGGGACAGGAAGAGCAAAGAATATGAACTGAAAATTCAAAGGCCAACCACAGGAGGGAGAGGTAAGGATTCTAGGCTGATTTTAGGGGCCAGGGGTGACCCAAATAACTGGGCAGACCAAAGAGAAGCAGAAAGGAGACAGAAGAAAGAGGAAAGAAGAGGGACCGGGGGAAGGGGAGATAGGAACAGAGTTCCCCAACCTCAAAGGCATGGGTAGTGGCATAGTTCCTCTAGGGTAGGCAGAGAGACTCCCCTATAGAAAGAAGTCAGGGCACAGCCCTCCAAGCAGGGTTTTGAGCAGAAAATAGGTCTTATGCTCTATCTTGGTAGATCCTCCAAGAGGAGGCAGAAAGGAAAGTTGTCCCAGAAACCTCTTTACAGACAGGGCGCTATAAGCAAAGCATACTACCTTGAAATGAATATTTGCCAGGGAGCGTGTTCTCTGCTCCCTTGTTTTATAACAGGGAAGACTCAGCCAGTCTGGGGAAAGATATCTGTAAAAGGGAGTCCCTCGTCTCTCTCTCTGCCTCTCCAGGAGTGAGAGATCACTCATGGAGGCAGAGTCCCAATGGATATGGAGGCGCACCTAGTCAAGCAGGTGTCAATACATCTCCAGCCAGAAGGAGCTACTCTACAGGGGACCCCACATCACTATATTTAAAGTGATGGGAGGTAGCAGAGAAGTCTAAACCCTCCAAAAAGTACGTAGTGAATAGAGTACCTCAGGACTTGCAAGCTCCATGGGAACTTTACCCGGATTGGTTACCTAGTGTTACCTTGCGCATCCAAAGAGCAGCACAAGGTGGAGAGGGCCCTGGAAGGTACCTGGAAGGATGTAAGGGATGAGGGCCCCTGGGGCTCGAGAAGTCAGTGAAGAGGAGCTTGAGGTCCACCAAGGGGCGGTCCTAGAAGAGTTGCTTGAAACATGGTGTGCCTTGCAAGCTGGCGCGATGCTAACAGCAATATCTTGATCCCTATTTAAGGAGTTGGAAAAATAAATATCCATACGCCGAAACATGAAGGATGTCTGGAGACCTCTGCACCGTGGATGAGGAGAGCCCCAGGTGCTTGCAGTAAAGAAGGTACTGCGTCCCTGCTCACCTTCTCCCTTTAGCAGAAAAGAAGGTCTTTCCTGGTGAGAACCCAGGATGCCTAAGAGGTGACAGCAGGAGTGGCCTCAGAGAAAGGAGAAAGCCAACAAGGATGAGGCGCTGCCCTGAGGTCTGGTCATGAGGGGAAGGTGGGCGGGAAGCAGTAATGAATGGCGTAGTTATCTTGGAAGATCCAGCATTACAGTGAGTACATAATTTTCATATTTTCCAGAGATCAATCCTCATCATTTATTACTGGTAAGCACCAACTAAGTGAAGCTGGCACCTCCCTGAGGTAAGAAATCTCCATCAACCTCCAGTGGGGGGAAACACAAGAGAAAGGGGGCCTTCAAGGGTTTGGTGAGACCCAAGATTGGTCAAGGGCAGATGGAGGCTCCTGTAGCCTAGGAGAGGGAGGGTGCACAGACAGCTCCTACAAGGCCGTGAGGGAGAAGAAATGGGCCCCCCAGGAAAGGCGAGGCAATGGCCCTACGCCAGGGTAAGGGTGATAACCAGGACAGGTGAAGCCACGCCATCTGCCTGATGCAGACTGCTGTTCCTGCCAACCTGGAGGCTACCACACTGGCGTCATAAGATGCCCACACCTGGTGTCTTGCTAGCTGCAGGCCCCGAGCAGAGATGGCAACGGCTTGTCAGATTGCCTTTCAATCTGGCATGGCCACGAGGATCTGCCCTAGCTTGGCCCCATGGCTTATCAGGTTGCTTTTCAATTAAGCATGGCCATGAGGATCTGCCCCAGCATGGCCCACAAGCACCTAGCATAATGCCTGATGAGTGGAGATGGACATGAGGAGACACGCCAAGGAGAAATCTCTCCTCCCCCAGCGATCAAACTCAGCAGAGTCTGACACTGGGGGACGGTCTCGCAAAGGGCGACGATAACCAGAGGGGGCATCCAGCCACTCCAAGACTTAAGATGGTAGGGGCACAGCTCCTGGAGGCCTGGGGGGTGTGCAGCACCTGTGCTGGCAGCCCCTCTGGGCTGAACAGAGGAGGAGGGAAACTGCCAGACACTGCGATTCTTCCAAGAAAGGCCAAGGTCATGGAGAGATCACTGTGGATTCCAAACTGTACGCCCCAAGGAGGACAGCACCGCATGTGCAGGATTGCGACCAAAAAAAAAAAAAAGATGAGAGGAGCAAGTAGAGGATGTGGAGGAGCTCTGTGCAGGGGGAGGCAGTACATGAGGTGGGGAGATAGCTAGGGAACACAGCTGCTGTCGCCCTGTACCATTCCCATGTCATGGATCCCAGGGGACCTGAAAGACCTGGGAGGAAGAGGAGGCAGAGGATAAGAAGGTAGGAGGGGTCGTGAGAGATCGCTGGACCTCTGCCAGGGCTACAGGAGCATGCAGGGGATCCCTCCGGAAGGAGGGGGCTGCAATGCCCACCCACCGGAGAACATACTCAACCTGCAAGGAGTGAACAGGATGGTGCCCAGGGGCTGGGGGGCCCTTGGTGAGGAGACTGCAGCAATTCTGGTACATGAAGGTGGCCGCTGTCCCCCACCAACTGCAGATCCCCATCCACCAGATGCCACGTGGATAGGCTGGGACGTCTGACAAGACCTCACCTTCCCCAACCTGGCAGACAAGGACATGCCCCTCAATAGACGTCCTCCTTTTGCAGCAGTCCTAAAGGTAGGAGGAAGAGAGAATCCAGCAGTGGGGTCGGCACAGACAGCTGAAACGACACAGAAGCCAGCATCAGAAACAGTTGTGGCGCCGGACCCGGCACCATCCTGACCCAGCACTGACACGGATGCCAGGAGCACCCATGGCACCGCAAGCAGCACTGGCAGACGCAGGAGGGGCGGCTGGAGAAGAGGGCTGCAAAGAAGGCCTCTGATTGGGTCTGGGAAACATCAAGAGCTCCGAAGAACTTGGTCGCCAGTTGGGATCATCCCGGTCCTCGGACTCAGCCAACGAGATCAGGGAGACTTCCAGAGAGGCAATACCGGATATGCCTTTCTCGGCACAGAGAGCGGAGTCAGAACGAGATCTAGTGACACCACTGGCACCACCTCGTTCACCAACACTGAATGCAGTGTCAGGAACCGAAATGGCACCAGATGGTGCTCCCGATATAGGCCCAGTGTATTGCTAAGGCCTCAACACTGAGGCTGTCCAGTCCAAGAGGACGCTGAACTGCGAAGGGTGCTCAGCTGACCCCCCCTCCTCCCGGAGGCAGACTCTCCACCAGATCCCTTGCACATGCCTCCAGTCTCAGTCAGACCCAAAACAGTGGAGGCCTGCTCTCCTTCGGTACATATAATACCAGGGAGAGCCTCAGAGGAAGGGCCTATGGACCTGACTCTGGCTTCATGTGTACGAGGCTGACTTCCAAAAGTTGGGAGGTCCTTCCCCAACTTTGCTGCGTGGATGACTAGAGTACGTTAATCCATCGAAAAACAGGCATTGCACACGTCCATATCGTGGTGCAGACCCAGGCAGGTAAACATCGATCATGGGGGTTCGAAATGGCCATGGAATTGCTACAGGGGCACCAATGCATCAGGACAATCCCCACCTTACTAGACTTTTTAGGTCCTGAACTGGACACGACTGGCTGCACTTAACACAAAATAAAGCGAAAAGGTACTTGATGCCGCACAGTAAAACAGAAAAGAACATACTGGAGCTGCAGAGACAGCGACAGAGACACTGACTGGACCAAGTAAATGGGTGAACAGAACCTAGAGAACTTCGACAATCTTCTGAAGGCTTCTGATGCTCCCATGAAGTTGTGCTTCCTTGATGGTGGGAAAAGCAGACCTGAGGAGGTTGGGGAGTTGCCATCGGTTACTGGCCAACCCGCGAGCACCACGTTCTAAGTCACGCTCGAGGACGGTGCCACCCTGACTTCGGTTCCCCTCCTCAAGACCTTAAAAGCTATACGCTCCCATGGGGTCCTGTGCTTCCAGCTTGAACCCACCAGTAATGAATGTGAAGACTGATCTCTGGAAGATCTGGCTATTTTCTCTGGTTCCATAATGTCATCATTGTTGCCGATTACTGTCACTCACAAAGCTTGGTTTAGGCGGCATTCTTCTGCGTAACTGTAGGCTGAAGGAGTTTTATGCTCAGTTATGATTGTGGGAAAGTAATTGTATTGATTTGGGTAAGTAACTACTGATGTGGAGTTTCATGTATTAATGTTATTTAAACTGATAACTTGTAACAATGGTTAATGCTTATTGTATCATGTATTCAAAGTTGTCTATGGGGACGTCAGTGGAAATGACGTTTGGCTCAATGGCCAATTTTTCTAATAAACATCTATAAATGTGTACATGGTCACGGCCCCGAGTATCTAACGGACAACAAAGCAAAAATGCATCTAAACAGCTGGTCAAGTGTCAATATAGACTTTAAGGAGAACTGCGCTGAATCTGTAAACTATTTCCCCAGAAACTGTGTTTTTTTTAAGTACCGGTTCCAATTTATTTGCTCCCTTTATACAAGCCTATTACTGAACACTGTGGGTGTTTCTGATATTAAGTGCCATTTTGGAACTGTATGATGTATTTATGTCCCACTCATCCACAGAATTCTGTAACAGAACATGGATATGTTGTGTCAACAATGAAATGGCTGAACAAGGGACATGAACTACATCACACAATTCCAAACTGGCGCCTACCACTTCCGTGTAAATCAGAAACCCCTACTAGGATAACTAAAATACTTGTAGAGATTTAAGTTACAGAATGTAGAAGAAAAAACACAACAAATATGTTGCAGGTGATACCTTTTTATTGGAGTAAAAATTTATTTCTGAGACTAGCTTTCAAGGGATACTACTATTTTCTTCAGGTCAGGTTGGTATTGTTTCTTCTACATTGTCATTGTAGTAACACGGCTCCCACATTTCTTTTTTCAGACACAGAATTTAAACCAGTATTTAAAAATTGTCTTTTACAAGGGAAAATGACATACAGGCTCAGCACAGCTCTCCTTTAACACTTTCTCTTTCTCAGGATTAAGTTAAACTTTGGAAATAGTATCTGTTAAATTAGGACATCCCAAGAATACAATGAAGCTGGAGTTTTAGGATGACCCTGATTGTCCCCATCCAGTGGTCAGTTGTTGGCTCGTAGCTGCTTCAAAGTAAAATCAAATCAGGACATTTACAGTACACCATCCTAATTACCATCTTATTTTTTGCATTATTTATTTTCCCCCCATGTGCTCCGGGACCCTCCTCCTGCTATCCCCTTGAACCTCCTTACCTCATATCGCAGCCTCCCCAGGGTAACCCGGCATAACCCTTCGCTGGGTGGGTCCCTCTCCTTCGAGGGGGAAGGCACCGGTGGGGACAGCCAGCACACTTTCTCTTAGCCCCAGGGCACTGCCGAGGTGGATATGGCTCCTTCAGGAGCTTCAGAAGCGGCAGCGGACCGGCAGCTGTCATCCAACTGATCTTGAAGCAGTTTCCACTTTTCTGGTGTTTTCCCCTGTTGCGACGCTCATGCAGTGCTCCCAGTCTCCACCGGGGGCACTGCAGAGTGATGCGGCCCTGCTACCCACCCCAGAAAAGGAGAGCAGTCCTACAGACGCTCAATCCTCTCCTCCCCCTGCCAACCCCGGTGCCCAGAGTCCATTCCTGAACCCAGGTCGCCAACACGGTGTGAGGTAAGGCATCAGCGCCTCAAACCTCTGCGCTACCAGGCTGGCTACCAACTTTTTCTAGGTGTTCGAATCAGGGCTACTTCCCTGAAGTCTAATGATGGACCCCTACTCATTGTGCCAATGGCCTCTACCCTGATGGGTGACCACAGATTTTTTACTTTTGCCCCTCAGACCTGCAACTCCCTCCTGTACCAGTCTGCTCTGCCTCTACCAAGTACCTCTTCAAGAGGGCACTGAGGAGTCACCTCTTAACCCCCCTCCCCCGCATGCACTTGTACATGACATCAATACATTTTTTATGTAAACCTTGTCCATGGCTGCTCCTTCCCAGGACATCATTGTGAATGAGATGTTTCGGCTCAATCGTATTTTCCAGGTGAAGTATTTTTATAAATAAAAATCTCCAATGGTGCTGAAGTGGTCTTACAAGGAAAAAAACAGGTGCTACTAAGGTTTGCCTGTGCCACTATTAGACAGCACACTAGCACCACACCAGTTAGTCTTGGGGCCCATCTGCCTGCTTTCAATTTTCCATTGGGTCCTAGTGTTCTCCTGAATAGACCAAAGAACGAGGATACATATAAAATGTATCTTCAAAGAAAATTACATTTTAAAGGAAACCCTGTGGAAAGTCAGTCTTAGAGCTTTAACTGGATTTAAGATCCTGATGTTTCTACCTGAAAATAAGTGTCTCAAGATATGTGTAATTACAATTACCTTCAAAATCCTGGTTGTCTACATAAGGTGCTGGTCCCCATATTCTAACAGTGCCATCATCAGAAGCGCTGGCCATCATGGATGGGATCTGCGGATTCCAACTCACACAGTTTACTGTACGCGTGTGCCCTGTCAGCTCTGCGATGGGCAGTTCACTACGTTTGTGCCAAATATACACTTTGTGATCTAGACAGGATCAGAGATGGGGGGGATTTGTACTGCGTTAGTTCAATGACTCAAACATGTGTTACATTATAGAATCACCAAGACAATAATGACAAAATACCTCAAACTAGTGTTTGTGCAGACAGGGAAAGTGACAAGCCTGGGAACTTTAACAGTCTAAAATACAACTGAAATAATAAAACAATATATTTGTTAGCAATAATTAGAGCATCGTTTACAAAGGTAAATACAGGTTACTCACCTGTAACAGGAGTTCTAGGAATGGTATATGTTGTTCATCCACACTTATTGGCAGGTTCCTTGCCGCTTTAAATCTTGCCGGAAGGTCTTCAAGCTGGCTCCTCCACCACCGGGTGGTAAAACTCGGCTCCGCCCCATGGCGCCAGATCTGGCCAGCTGGAAAGCTCAGGTTGTGCGTCGAAGCAGAGAGTCGGGTGGGTTGTGTGGATGAACAACATATACCATTCCTAGAACTCCTGCTACAGGTGAGTAACCTGTATTTCTAGGGACATGGATATGTTGTTCATCCACACTTATTGGCAGACTCCTAGCAGTTCTCCGGAGGAGGGAGGCAAGGCGCACCCTCTACTTAGAATAAGACTGGAGAACCGAGGCCCCAAAACCAGCATCCCGGCGTGACTCAAGGTCGATGTGGTAATGGGTAATGAAGGTGTGCTGACTTCCAGGTAGCAGCCCTGCAGATTTCCTGGATAGGGACGTCCCTGGAAGCAGCCACCGATGCAGCAGTATGACGGTAGAATGAGCTCTTATCCTCTGGGAGGCTCCATGCCCGCCAACTTATAGCAGAGATCTATGCAGGAGGTGACCCACCTGCTTATCGTCCGCTTGGCTGCAGGTCTGCCAGATGCGCTTCAGCGAGGTGACAAACAGCTGGCGAACCTCTCCCGATTTCAGCCATGCGCTCATATAATAAGCGGCGCCTTCTGGGTCCAAAGTATGGAGCCTGTATTCGACCTCCGAGGTGTGATTGGGGTAGAACACCGGCAGAGTCAGCACCTGGTTAAGGTGAAACTCCGACACCACCTTCGGAAGGAATTTTGGGTGGGGGCGCAGGACAACCTTGTCCCTGGGGAAGACCAGGTAAGGAGACTCAATGCAGAGCGCCTGGAGTTCTCCCATCCTTCTGGCTGACATGATAGCCACCAAGAAGGCGGTCTTCCACGACAGGTGAGAGAGATCACACCTGTGCATTGGTTCGAATGGCTTGCCCATGAGCTTTGCCAGTACCAGCAGTAAATCCCACGGAGGTGGAGGTTCTCGCACCGGTGAGGAAATGTGATCAAGGCCTTTGAAAAAGCGCCAGACCACCTTCTCCTGCGCCACCGACTGCTCCCCGGCCCGCGCCTGTAAGCAGAGATGGCTGCCAGGTGCACCTTAGAGGTCGTCGACCTAAGCCCTTGACTAGAAAGTTTAATTACAAATAGTCCAAATGCTTGCCACAGAACAGGAGGAAGGGTCCAAGTCCTTGCCCTGACACCAAATGGAAAATCTCTTCCATTTGAAGGCATAGCATTTCCTGGTCGACTCCTTACGGGATGCCTCAACAACATTGAGGACCTCGTCGGAAAGACCCAAGGCCTGGAACTCTAGCCGCTCAGGAACCAGGCCGTCAGGTGCAGGGATTGAAGGTCCGGATGGAGCACCTTCCCCTGATTGACTGAGCGCAGGTCCGGGCGAGCTGGAAGCTGCCTTGGGAGCCTGGAGCAGAGGCTGAGGAGATCTGGGTACCAGAACTGGCGGGGTCAGTCTGGGGCTATCAGAATCACATGCGCCTTGTCCCTCCTTGCCTTGAGAAGCACCTTGTGAATCAAGGGAAATGGGGGAAAGGCGTAAAAGAGGCCCGGGGTCCACAGCCTCGAGAAGGCATCCCCCTGCAGCGAGCCCTGCTGAGGGGGGCGGGCATGAAACAGCCTCAGCTTCGCGTTCTCCCTGGAGGCAAACAGGTCCACCTGAGGTGTGCCCCAGTGGGAGAACAGATCTTGTACTACCTCCGGCAGGAGAGACCACTCGTGAGATGCAGCCCCTATCCGGCTCAGGGCATCGGCCAGGGTGTTGGAGGCTCCTGCCACGTGAATGGCTAGATCATCCGCCTCCAGGCTGCGCACAAGTGACCAAATGTGGAGAGCTTCCTTGCATAGAAGCATGGAACGCGTCCCACCCTGGCGGTTCAGGTAGTACATGGTCGTGGTATTGTCCATCTGGACTCGAACCACTTGACCCCGGAGAAATGGAGCAAAGGCGGTGAGAGCTAGGCGGACCGCTCGGAGCTCCAGCAGGTTGATGTGGCATCGGGACTCCCGCGGGGACCAGAGGCCATGCACTCTGTGTTCCCCCAGACGGGCACCCCAACCCATCAGAGAGGCATCGGTCGATAGAGAGACCGTCGGCTCGGGGCGGACAAACGGGATGCCCTCCTGCAGATGAGATGGAACGGTCCACCACCGGAGAGCGTTCCACATCTCCTGGGTCACCATCACTAGCTGATCCAATGGATCACAGCGTTGTGACCACTGGCTGGCCAGTCCCCACTGAAGGGGGCGCATGTGCCAGCGTGCCCAACGGACCACGCTGGTACAGGGCGCCATGAGACCCAGGAGGCGCAGGAAGTCCCGGGCAGGGCGCGATTGCCCAACCAGAAATGACTGGGCAAAGGTGGTAAGAACCTCAGCCCTGTCTGCCGGGAGCCGTGCTCTGGCTCGAAGAGAGTCGAGCTCTGCCCCGATGAACAGGATCACCTGCTTCGGCTCGAGTTCCGACTTGTCCTCGTTGATGAGAAGGCCGACTTGAGAGCAAACCTGGAGGGCCAGATCTCTGGACCACTCCACCTCCTGTCTGGAGGGGGCTGCTATCAGCCAATCGTCCAGGTAAGGGTACACCCGGACCCCTCGGCGCCGCAGGAATGCTGTCACCACTGCCATGCATTTGGTGAAGACCCTGGGAGCTGGAGATAAGCCGAAGGGCATGGCTTGAACTCGAAGAGGGATCCCTCCGCTCGAAAGCGAAGGAATCTCCGATGTGACGGACGGATAGGGACGTGAAAGAACGCGTCCTGTAGGTCCAGAGAGCAGAACCACACGCCGTGTTCCAGAGATGGTATTATCTGCGCCAGAGTGACAATCCTGAAGGTTCGAGACCTTAGGAACTTGTTCAGATCGTGTAGGTCGAGAATGGGGCGCCAGCCCCCCATCCGTTTCGGAACCAGGAAATACCTGGACACGAACCCTGGGGGGGGGTCCTCTACCTCCCTGATCACCTCCTTTTGGAGGAGGAGACGATGTCGGCTTGATGAGCCGCCAGTGAGGCTGCGGACCCCGAGGCCCCCCCGAGGGGCGACAGCTCTGAAGGGCGGGACCTGCTCGAATTCTAGAGGCAGGCCTTTTCCCACCACTTCCAGTACCCACCTGTCCGTGGTAACAGTGGACCAGGCGGAAAGGAAGTGTCGGAGCCGTCCCCCCATGGGGGGAACCAGGGGTGAGGTGACTGGGATGGGGGCGACACCCCTCAGCCCGTCACTGGGCAGGCTTGGAGGAGAGGACCGCCGAGGGACCTCCTGGGCCTTTACCTCCTGCTTCCTGTTGGAGGAAGCCGACGGCTTGGGTTTGGGATGCCAAGCTCGAGTCTGCTGGCCCTGACGCTGTTGCCGGGGCGCTGCCAAGGGCGAGAAGGACCCAAAGGGCTTAGGCTGTGGCTTGCGGCCTTGTCCTTCTGAGCGAAGAGACAGAGTCCAAGGTAGCACTGGACCTCTCGATCCTCTGCAGGTGACCCTCCACCCCAGGGCCAAGAGGTCGGTCCCCAAAAGGGAACATCCGCCAACTTGTGCTGGGTATCCGAGGTAAAGGTGGATATCCTCAGCCAAGCCTGACGACGCATGTCACTTTTTGCCGCCACAGACCTGGCATGAGTCCTCATGTCTAAAGCAGTCTGGAGCTGCTGTTTGGCCACTGCTCTGGTCCCGCACCTGCCTGACCATAGTCTGCAGATCCGCGGAAAAATGAGGGACAACCTCATCCAGGGAGCCCAACAGGGCATGAGAAAAATGTGCCATGAGGACGGCCGAACTGGCCTGGACGGGCTGAGAGAGGACGAGCATAGACTTTTCGCCCGCATAATCCAATCTCTGGATTCCTTGTCGGAGGTTTGTCCATCCCTGCGTTCCGGCGCCGAACGCTGTCGGTAACCAACCCCTCAGCAGAGGGTGTTCAAACCGACAGGGAACCGGTAGGGACCGCATACTTCCTGGCCATCCTGGCCGAAGGCGCAGGGCAGGAAGCAGGGCGCTGCCAAAGCTCCAAGGCCGGACCCACTATGGCCTCGGCCACCGGAAAGGCCTCCGTAGGAGAATCCCCTCGGTCCAGAATCTCCGTGAGGGGATATCTGGCCCGTTTAGAAACGGGTTCGAGCTTCATCCCGGTGGACTCCGAGATGAGCCGCAGCAACCCTAAGAAGGACGAAGGGCTATCGTCCACTGACTGTCCTCCTGAGGACTCCAAGTTCATACGCTTGGAGAAAAGGGAGAATCATCCTCGGACTGGAAGAGTCCTCAAAGAGCTGCCTCGGGCCTGAGCCACCCTCCACCTGCCGAGGTTTATCGGGAGTGAGGGTGACAGACAGCCTATGGGGCAAACCCCGAGCCGACCGAGAACTTTTGGTTGGAGCCCCAACTAACGGCTGTAGAGGCGGAGGTTCCACCAGAATCGGTGGTGCAGCTGGAATTGGCCGAACAACCGGCCTGGGAACAGGCTCCTCGGCTACAACGAGGGGTTGTTTCGGCGGCTCCGGTGACAGCCACTTAATGGCCGGGAAGATGATGGGTGGCTTATTCCCGGTCAAGGGAGCTGTTGCTACCGAGTTTCTCATACCTCGGTCGAACTTGCGCCGAAGCTCCTCTCGTCCGGAGGAGAAGGAAGAGCGGCGGCACCGCTTGCCACGGTGCCGAGACCGCCTATGACAGCGGGATCGGCTGGACCGCGAGGATGTCCAAGACAGAGATTCTCGGCTAGGTCGAGGACGGCGCGGGGAGGTGTCGGGAATTGGCACTCCCCTCGGCTCGGACGATTCCACCGAAGGTTCCGGAACCGGAGGCACAGACGAGCCGACGGGATCCTCAACCCCACCGGGGAACTGGAGAGGGGTTCTCAGCTTCTCCAGCGACAACCCGCCTAACGGGTCGAGAAAATCTCAACCGCTCGACGGGAGTCTCGTCAACTGGCCTGACGGGACACCGTGAAGCCAGTGGTCGGCTGAGGGGTCGATCAGTCGACTGTCGACAAGAAGGAGGGGATCTTCCCGCTCCCAAAAGCCGCCGACGGAGAGACTTACTTTTGCTCTTTTTGGACCTGGAAAAAGGGCCAGAAGAAGTTGGACCCTCACCTTTCGTAGAGAGGGTCAGACAGAGCTCCTTAAAGGAAGCCGAATACGAGGCACCGAGAGAGAGCGGGACAAATGCCGCGGCCGAGGTAGAAGCGCCCGCGCCACCTCCTCTCTCGGGAGGGCGATCATCTGCTCGAGCCGATCTGCCGAAGCCGCCGCCGGACACCGCCAACCGGCCTCTTTAGATTTAATCGAGGAATTCTTTTCGGCGCCCAGTTGTAAACGGGCAGCATGGTCTTCAAGGACGGAGGTAAAAGGAAGAGCACAGGTCGCAGGCCTGCTGGGTCGTGCTCAAGGCCCAAGCAGTAGACGCACGTGGAGTGTGGATCCGTCCTAGACATCTTCTGCCCGCAAGGGCACCTCCGGAAACCGGGAGTCGATCTGTCCATCGCAGCCGCGAGGGAAAGAAGACCAAAGTCTTTTTAGGCAAAAAAACTTGATTTCGAAATATCGAAGAATTAGGAACCAGTCTTATACGCAGAGTGTTAAGGAGGGAACTTGAGCTTCCAAGCGGTAAGGAAGATCTGGCGTCATGGGGCGGAGCCGAGAGTTTTACCACCCGGGTGGGTGGGAGGAGCCAGCTTGAAGACCTTCCGGCAAGATTTAAAGCGGCAAGGAACCTGCCGGACAGTGTGGATGAACAACATATCCATGTCCCTAGAAATGATAATTTTACTGCATTGAAACCTTGCTCTGTCCAAACTGCCAGCCCAGGCACACAGTATACTCTCATCCCAGTATTGTAAAGTACAATTTTTGTACCCAAATGTTTTTGTTTTAGACTTTTCTTCTCTCCTATACAATGTTCTTTTTTCTGTACTCCAACTGTATTTTGGCAGAACTGTTACATTCACTAGCATGAGAAGTTGCTGCTGACATTGTTTAATCGAGCAACTAGGCATGAAAAAGGGGTGGGTAATGGTGAGGTAATCCCATCCCTATGTGTGTCAAACTGCATGAGTCGCAGATGAATGTGGCTTGCTGTTCATGTGGTATTACAATCAATAACCCCCACCCCCGGCGTGACTTGCTGCAACTGTAAAACATGAGGTAAGGTAGTTTGAGCTAAACCTTTTTTTTTTTTTGGCACAATGGCGGTTGGTTACTGTACAGGGACCCCCCCCATCTGCCAAAATGCCTATATGCAGGCAAGTGACGTTTGGTGTGCGACTGGTATTCTCAGTCAGTAACCCACTCCTGGGGTTTGTCACCGCTATTAAAAAACATGGTAAGGGATTCTAATCCATTTTTAAATTTAAAATAAACCCCTCAACAAATGTATTGTGAGCTCCTTGTGTGCATACACTGGCTTCACATTATGGCAAGGTGCGCTTGTATCTCATGTGGATACTGTATGGTATTCCCATGAGTCTCAGCTAAACAGAAGGCTGGCATTCATCAAGCTGTTCTTTTAGGCATTGTATTCCAAGTAATGTTATTCTTCATAAAGAAGAAATTTCTTAATACTTACCGTAATTTCCTTTTCTGTTAGCTCCTGCATTGTCAATGGATTCATTACTAATGGGTGATGTACACCACTACTAGGGGAACTGGCACAGCCCAAGGCTGTATTCACCTTAGAATTCCATGCACCTTAACATTCCGAACAGCAGCAACTCTCCAGTCACTTTTGTCCATGCAGTGCCACTGAATATGAAAAAAAAAAAATGGATCCGTAGAGATCATACCATTCGTTATGTCACAAAAGGACACATATGAGCTGCCTACATAGACTGAACTTTAACCAGAATAAAATACAGTAAACAGTTGCCTACCCTGTCAGATGGATACAGGTAAGGAATTAAGACTTGTATTCCACTATTCTAATGGCATGGAAGATCCTTGCAGTACCAAGCCAACAAGAAACAACTTGTCAAAGGAATTAATGCAAACAGATACCACTGGGAGAAAGTCTGCAGTGTATACACTCACCTGTAACAAAGGAGGTACCCTTGTTTATCATCAAATTCAAACCTGATAACTGCGTGCTAGTAAATGGAAATTACATACTTACCGTAACTGTTGATCTTCTTGGACACAGTCTCCATTACTCATTCACACTAGTGGGATAGCGCTGGAGGCGCTAGGACCAAACGGGAGACAAACATTTTCTGAAGGGTCGGTGTCGAGACAGGACCACGCATGCGCTGCACAGAGACTAGCTCACGCCTGTGTATGCTGTCTCGGCGTCGGCCCTCCAACTGCCTCAGTACCTTTTTTTCGACCAAGGAGGTGCAGCATAACTAATGAAAGTAACTTATCTTGACTTTCTGGGCCTGAGAGGTCCCTGATGGCCCCTGCAAGAAGGGTAAAAAAACAATGTCTTCACAACCTGAACCATAGGACCGTGAAGATCAGGAAAGAAAACTAGTAAGCCCAAGGGATGGAGGGCGGGCGTGTGAATGAGTGATGGAGACTGTGTCCAAGAAGATTGACAATTACGGTAAGGATGTAATTTCCATATCTTCCTGGACCCAAGTCTCCATCAGTTGGTCACACTAGTGGGAGAGTACCAAACTAAAACAGACAATCCGGAGTAGGGTGGTAGGAAACAGGGCTCACTCAAAGAATGGCCAAGGACTGTCCTAATAAAAAGAGCTGTCTTGGAAAGATCATCTAGAACACAGTGCTTACAAGATAAGCGCTTGAGTTCTATCTCACCACTGTGCAGAAAACTGCAATGGACACAAAATTATACTCTGCCAGGAGGCCGCAACCACTCTGGGAGAGCAGCGAGAACCCGGTCCCTCAATTTGGTCTAGGACAAAAATTAATGGCGTCAAAGACATGTACTGCTCTAACATAAAGGGACCTCAGGAACTGAAAGAGTCGGAGATAAAGTCTACTGGTTCAGAGTAGACCGGAAAGCGCAGATGGAAATCCCCTCTACCAAGCATGGCTGACCTGTGAACAACAGGTCCAGTGGCACTTGAAGCCCTTACTTAGTGAGCAAAGGGGGTCCAGGTGGGGTTAGCCCATCAAGGAGAATGGTTTTCACTTAGTCACTGAAACCTTTCTGATGGAAGGCCAAGCACGACTTAGAAGCCTCTTGTGGTGGTCTTATCAATCAATCAATCAAATGCTTATTTATCCAGGCAATCATCATTGAGCAAGCTCATTTACAAGATGGACCTGCCGTTGTCCAAGACAGTTATACATACATAGATTGAGAATACAAAGTACAACATGTGCAGAGTTACAAACAAATTTACAGAGAAGAGGTAGATGCACGATATACTGTACATTCCAAGCGTTCTTGTAGGAACATACATGCATCACTCAACTTTGCTGTGGTATATACAGACTCCATGTATGCAGAAGTTGAGGTGGTATGTTTAGTCATTCTTAGTCAAGCCTCCATCAGAGGGTACAATTCTTTTGCATTTCAGCCCTCAGTGAACGTTTACCATACTTGGGTGAGGGTCCTGGGCTGCATAGGGGCCCCTAATGAGGTCTGTATGTTCTGTTTAAACGGTGAGAGGAGAGAAATATGGGAGAAGTGGTGCCTTGGGTGCCGAGGGCCACTATGGCAGCTGACTAGTGCACGTGATTAAAATAGGGAGGGGAGGAACTAGGTTTGTGGCTGGATGTGGTAAGGATACAGGGTGAACCGTCAGCAGGACAGCTAGGAACTATGGGAATACTTACAGTTTTCGGCAAACATTTTGTCATAAATGATCCTAAACAGGGCAAAACTGACAGGAGACCAGAGTCTCAAGGATCTTTGTACCCTGTTCCAGAGCATAGGCAAAGCGTGGCTTATGGCAGCCCTGCCAAAGTGGGTACTGATGCTGGGGATTTTCAGAGAAATTAGCGAGTGGCTTCTTAGTGTGTAGCTACTGATTGGGCTCAGGGGGAGGCAGGCAACAATGTAATCTGGGAGTTTGTTGGTAAAGGCTCAGAATGTCTAGAGTGCTGCATTTCTACACCGCCTATATTGAAGGGAAGGCCACCCTACGGCTGCATATAAAGAACAGTGATGTGTGGAGGATGGGAGACCAGTTATAAATCTTAGCGCTCTTGTGGTACAGGACATCCAGTTTTGCAAGGTGTGAGACGGAGCATTGGCCATAGATAATGTTGGCACAGTCGATTAATGAGAGGAAAGTTGGTTGAACAAGCTGTCTTCTTGCATCTGCGGTCAGAAGGTGTTTAATTCTGAAGAATAAGCCAAGCCTCTGCCTAAGTTTTTTCATCAATTCTTCTGTGTGCTCCGCAAAGGAGAGTTTGTTGTCCAGCCATATACCCAGATATTTGAATTTAGGAACGAACTCAAGATCTTCACCTAGAAGGGTAGTTATGGGAGGAAGGGTACCAGCAGCAGCAAAGTAGGCCCTAGTGCTAGATGGGGTAAAGAGCATGGCCTTAGTTTTTTTTGCATTTAGCAGTAGCTGTTTGCTGAGAAGCTGATGCTGCAGCGTATTGAATTCAGTTTGTAGATCTGTGCATGCGGCTCCAGGGGAGTCACGGCTTAGATAGAGCACCGTATCATCGGCAAACAAGTGGATACTGGCTTCTGTAATGCCTAGGTCCAAGTTAATGTAGGTGATGAACAGTAGAGGGCCCAGTATGGAACCCTGTGGGACTCCTCTTTTTATTGGTTTGAGAGGAGAAAGCTCACCTTCCACCTTAATTTGTTGCTGCCTATCAGAGAGATAATCCTGGAACCAGTCCAGTGAGGTTGAATCCATACCTATGGTTTTTAAGGTGGAGAGAAGTAGGCAGTGGACGACGGTATCGAAGGCCTTGTTGAGGTCTAAAAACACAGCACAAACAAATTTTTTGTTGTCAAGGTCCCGTTGCCAGTCATTAGTGACTTTGGCCAACGCCGCAACAGTGCTATGCTTTGCTCTAAAGCCAGACTGCATGGGGTTAAGCAATGTAGAGTTGTCTAGAAACTATCTCAGCTGTAAATCCATGACCTTTTCCAGCATTTTTGAGAATACAGGTAGAAGAGAGACTGGCCTATAAGAAAAAATTACTCACCTTAGTAATGTTGTTTCTTCTAATATAGTCTTGCTGTATTCTGACAGTAGCAGCGAGTCCCAACCTTCGAACTGCCCCGGAGATGAAAGAGTTAACTTTCCATGCCAGGCATGGAATGCTGAGCTCGAGCTCGGTTGAGACTGTCTGTTGCTGTTTAAACTCAAACCGTCAGATCTTTACGAGCTAAACTCACTAAGGTCCTGTGTGGAAGCTGTAAACCTACACTAGCCAACTGGCTACTAAACATAAAACACATTTTTTGGTCCCAAAACAAAGACTCAAGTCAGGAGACCCAAAAATTGAAAAACACAACACCCACTCACCCAAGAAAAGGGGGTGAAAACAACAAGGTGGGCACCTACTGAGTGCCACCACTGCCACTGCCCACCCACATCCCAAAAACAGAGATTCTGAGAGGGGCAGGCGGGTCTGAATACAGCAAGACTCCATTAGAAAAACAACATTACTAAGGTGAGTAATTTTTTCTTCAAACAACATGAAGTCTTGCTGTATTCTGACAGTAGCAGACTACAAAGCAGTACCTCCATGGAGGAGGGACAGAACCTACTTAGGAATAGGCTCTGAAGCACAGCTGTGTTAAACCGAGCATCACTCCTAGCCTGGATATCCAGGGAGTAATGCTTGGTAAAAGTGTGAATTGTTTTCCAGGTAGCTGCTTGACATATCTCTAGAATAGGGTGTCCCTGGCAGCAGCCAGGGAAGCAGCTGTACCTCTGGTAGAGTGAGCCCTCAGGCCTAAGGGTGGAACCTTACCCAGTTTTTCATAACAAAATTGGATACAAGAGACAATCCACCTAGCAATAGATCTTTTAGTGGCAGGTTTCCCTTTACCAACCTCACCATAAATGAGGAACAGTTGGAGGGAGTCAAACCTGTGACCCTTGGTACGCTCTATGTAGTAGCTAAGGGCTCTTTTCACATCTAAACTGTGCAGCCTCCTCTCGCCAGAGGAGGAATGGTCAGTGAAGTACACAGGAAGAGAGACAGATTGATTAAGGTGGAAATCTGAAACCACCTCAGGCGAGAACTTCCTGTTAGTCCTGAGGACCACCTTATCTCTATGAAAGGAGATAAAATCAGGCTCCACTGACAAAACTTGTAACTCACTCATGCGTCTGGCAGAAGTGATGGCTACCAGAAACACAGTTTTCCAAGTCAAGTACTTAAGCTCTGCTGAAGACAAAGGCTCAAAAGGGGGCTGCATAAGCTGAGCAATGCAAACATTAAGGTCCCAAGCAGGGGCAGGGTCCCTGAATGGAGGGTTGGTGTGAAGCAATCCCTTGAAAAATTTGGAGAATACAGGGTGAGATGAAAGAGAAGAGGGCATACCTGCTGAAATAAAAGCAGAAACAGCTACCAGATGCACCTTCAGTGTAGCCGGTCTCAGCCCCAATCTATTTAAATGGACCATATACTCAAGGACTGTGGGCAGATCAGCAGACTCTGGGGAAATATGCTTCCCAGAGCACCATATGGAAAATCTTTTCCATTTGGAATTACAAGTAGCCCTGGTGGAAGGTTTCCTAGAAGCCTTCAGAATATCCATTATACCTTGAGAGAGGTGTAAATCAGCAAACTCTAACTCTTCAAGAGCCAGGTCTTGAGATTGAGAGATTTGAGATTCGGGTACCAAATCCTCCCCTGAGCACAGGTTAACAGGTTGTAATTCCTGGGAAGACACAGGGGAAGATGGACTGCTAAGGACAGTAGGAGTGGATACCAGGGCTGTCTGGCACAGTCTGGAGCAATCAGGATCATCTTGCACGGTTGAGATCTGATTTTGACTAGCACTTTGAACAGAAGAGGAAAGGGGAAAAGCATACAAGAACTTCCCTTCCCAACTGAGAACTAAGGCATCCAGGGGGACTGAGCCCAACACTGGGGGCCTGCAGAAAAAAAGGGGAAGTTGGTGATTGTCTGGGGCTGCAAAAAGATCTATCTGTGGGGTGCCACATCTGGAAAATATCACCTCCAAGACCAGGGGATCCAGTGACCATTCGTGATGGCCCTGGGATATCCTTCTGAGAGCATCTGCCAGGACATTGTCCTTGCCTGGGAGGTGAACTGCCGTGAGGGAGGTGTTCAGGGAATAAGCCAGAGACCACAACTTCATCGCTTCTGTGCACAAGGCCGTAGTCCGAGTGCCTCCTTGCTTGTTGATGTACCACATTGTGGTGGTGTTGTCTGTTCTGACCTGGATAACTTTGTTCTGAACAGATTTGGAAAAAGCTTGAAGTGCTAGAAATACTGCTCTGAGTTCCAACAGATTGATGGGAAGCAGAGATTCCTGAGGGGACCACAACCCCTGGGTGGTCAGGTCACCCAAGTGAGCCCCCCACCCCAAGCGAGAGGCATCTGTAGTAAGGATTAAACAGTGAGACTGAGTGACAAAGGGAACCCCTTGTCTCAGATTGTTCTGATCCTGCCACCACTGTAGGGCCTGGATCAGGGTTCGAGTCACTGGGATCAATTTGGTCAGAGGGTCCTTCCTTTGAGACCAAAAGGCTCTCAAATGGAACTGAATGTCCCTCATCTGAAATCTTTCTCCCTGCACTACTGCTGTGGAAGCAGCCATGTGCCCCAGGAGCTGTAGAAAATGTCTTGCTGGTCGAGACACCTGCAGGGTGAAAGAGGAGGCCAGAGAGGCAAGGGTCCTTGCCCTGTCCAGGGGAAGGAAAGCTCTGGCCTTTTCTGTGTCTAGCTCTGCGCCTATGAAGATGAGGAACTGGACAGGCTCTAGAACTGACTTTGAAAGATTCAGAAGGAAACCCAAAGAGGTGAGCAGTTGCTGAGTTATCTGTAAGTGTAACTTGACTTGGTCTGGGGACTGGCCTACTATGAGCCAGTCGTCCAGGTAAGGGAAGATGGCAATCCTTTGCCTTCTTAGAGAAGCAACTACCACTGCCAGGCATTTTGTGAATACCCTTGGGAGCAGAGGTCAGACCAAAGGGCATTGCTCTGAACTGGTAATGGCCTGAGGGCAGCTCGAACCTGAGGTACTTTCGATGGGAGCTTCTGATGAGAATATGGAAGTAGGCATCCTTGAGGTCCAGAGACACTAGCCAGTCTCCTGGCCTGAGAGAGGGTAGAATAATTCCCAGTGTCACCATTTTGAATTTTGGTTTTAAAAGGTGCTTGTTTAAGTATCTGAGATCCAGGATGGGCTGCCATTCTCCTGTCTTTTTTGGGGTAAGGAAGTACCTGGAGTACAACCCTTTGCCCTGGTGTAGGGGTGGAACCCTTTCCACAGCTCTGAGAGCTAGGAGGGAAGAGACCTCTGCTTCTAGGGCAAGTGTCTCTGAGGGATTTGCAGGTGGAAAGGATCTGGTTCTCATCTTTGGAAACTTTTTTGAAGCTGAGAACCAGTCCCTGGCTTACTACTTCCAGGACCCATTTGTCTGATGTCAGAGACTCCCAGTCCTGGACAAAGTAAGCCAGCCTGCCCCCTACAGGTAGTGGAGAATCGGCCCTGGCAAACCCATCAGGGTGCCTGTTTGGCAGGGGCTTTGGGCTGAGGGGTGGAAGCAGGCCTGCTTGTACCCCGTCTGCCTCTACCTCTAAAGAACCCCCTCTGGGCATAAGCAGAAGAGGAGGCCTGGGCTTGGTAGAAAGGCCTATGGAAAGGCCTGCCCCTGGGATGCTGCCTCTGAGGAGTGGCCTGCCTTTCCTTGGCCTGTGCACTCCTATAGGTGGTCCTATATTCGTCCATTTTCTTCATGTAATTCTCTGTCTGCTCCCCAAACAGAGAATTACCCACAACAGGAAAATCCATGGCCTTAGTCTGGGTATCCTGTGACAGGCTAGTACATCTGAGCCAAGCCATTCTTCGAAGTGCCACAGATGTAGCCATGACTCTAGATGACACATCACTGGAGTCCACTGCAGCATGGAACTGCACCTTGGATGCCTCAATACCATCAGCAGCCACCTGCTCCAGCTCCTTGGCAAGCTGGCCAGGGACCTGTTTTGCTAAAGCCATAACAGTGTCCCATCTGGATTTTTGATACCTAGCAGTATAGGCCATATAATTGGCCTGTCTGAGTCCCAGGATGCTGCCATGTACTGTTTCTTTGACATGGCATCAATCCCCTGGAGTCCTTGTCCGGGGAAGCCAAGGGAATATTTGCCTTATCACAGGCTGCAGCCTGCACTACCCCAACATGGCTGCATTGTTGTGTAAGGAACTCCGTATCTGAGCCTGACAATGTATACCTCTTGTCCATTCTCTTATCACAGGAGGTATAGTGTTAGGAGTCTTCAAAATCTTAAATGTCTGTTTCCCAAAAGATTTGTGTAGGAATAGACAGCCTCCTAGACTCTGGGATATCCATCATTTCCACATAGTCAGGCTCCTCCTGGTCATCCACAGCTTCTTCCATAGGAAGCTGGAGGGTTTCAGCCACTTTTTATAAAACATGAAATGGGAGGGAACTCAGAAAGCCTAGGAGGAGACACTCCTGAAGGTCTGTCTGGGGAGATGTCCGGGTCAATAGGCACATCCAGACTTTCAAAACCACATTCACTTTCCTCATACTCCTCTTCCTCCTCCTCCGGTTCATAAAATTCCTCTAAATCATACTCTTGAACCGGAATCCGGGCAACCGATGCCTGCCTTTGAAGGTGCCAGGTTCGGTCGAACCGGGAAAGCGATTGCACAATTTTGATCGCTTACTATTTCTTCAGCGTTGGAGAGGAAAGATTTGGCCCACACCAGCTGATTTTTCTTTCTAGTTCTCTTAGCCGGAACAGACTCCTCAGAATCGGCTCTCCTTTTGCCTGAAGAAGTCTCGCCCTGGTCAGAGGGCACTCCTTCTGGTTCGGTTTGAACCAAAGCAGGCTGGCCATCCGGTTCAGCGGACTTTTTGGCCTCCCTTTCCCTGAGCCTACCAACTCTCTTTTCTAGGGTAGCTGCAGGGAAATTTTTACAAATCTGGCAGTCTGCATTGAGGTGGTCAAACCCCAGACAATAAACACAGGTGGTGTGGGGGTCAGCCTTAGCAAAGACTTCCCCACACACACTACAGTGTTGAAACCCAGTGGGCCCTGATTTTCTTTTGGGTTTCTCAAACATTGTGCCAGTCCTAACCAAACTTACCCTTTTAATGGCAATCCGCCAGGCAAGACCCTCTTATCGGTTCCTGACCGTGTCACAGGTCGTGGAAAAAACCGTAATAAAATCCTTTTTTTTTTTTTTTTTAGAACCGATAAGAACCGGTAACCACACTCTAAAAGTACAAATTAAGATTTTCTAACAACTTGATTGGTTCAAACTGAACCGATGAACCGTTTACAAGTTCCACACAGAATAAAATAAATTATAACCTATCTAGTACTCACAAATACCACAGACAGAGACTGAACTGACAGGTTATGGTTTAAATTCGGTCGAAAACCGAGAAAAGCGGTACTTTAACCGACAAATTGAACCGAGCAGAAGGAGAAATCTCCGGAGCGACTGTTCAGTGAGGCGGAGTAAAGAATCTGACGGTTTGAGTTTAAACAGCAACAGAGTCTCAACCAAGCTCAGCGTTCCATGCCTGGCATGGAAAGTTAACTCTTTCATCTCCGGGGCAGTTCAAAGGGTTGGGACTCACTGCTACTGTCAGAATACAGCAAGACTTCATGTTGTTTGAATTGTTCAGGTCACATGGGTCCCCTGCTTTAAATAGGGGGATAACATGAGCGGTTTTCCATTCCGTGGGGATAGAGCCCTGGGCTAGGGACAGGTTGAATAAGTGTGATATAGGTGGGGCAAGTATGTGGTATGCTATTTTCAGAAAGTATGGGTCAAGGAGTCGGCTCCTGCACTTTTTCTGGTATCTAGTCAGTAGCATAAGGTCTTCAACTTCTTATGGTGGTTGGAAAGGAGAAGATCATATCTTTGTTACTTTGGTCTGGAGGCTGGGCGGTGAGCTGTGGACGGAGACTACTTACTGGTGCATTATCGAATGCCATGCCTGCAGTGGCGAAGTGGTTGTTGAAGGCTTGAAGAATTTCAGATTTATCACTGATAGTGACATTGTTGATGGTGATTTTGGATGGTAGTGCACTACCTGGGGAGTATCCAGACAGTTCCTTTATGGTGGACCAGAAGTTGGTTGGGCTGTTGGATGTGGATAGTAATTCGTTTTGATAATTGGCCTTGGCCTCTCTGACTATTTTCGTGCAGGCATTTCTAGTTGTCCTAAAGAGACACCAGTCTGCATCGGCCTGTGATTTACGGGCCTTTTTCCATAGCTGGTCTCTTCTGAGTAAAGCATTCTTCAGATCCGGTGAAAACCAACGGCAGGTTCTGGTTTTTATTCGTGCTTTAACTAGAGGAGCATGGTTGTTTAGGGCACTGGCTATGATTTCATGGAGAACATTATAGGCAACACCCACTGATTTAGTCAGGTAGAAAGTCTGCCAGAGCAAGGAGTTTTTTTTAGTTCTTGTATGTAGGCCAGAGGGTCAAAGTTCCGTCTGGATCTTTTGTAGAACCAGATCCTACCCACTTTATATTCCAAAAGGAATAATTCTGCCCTGTGTGCCTACAACTGTAGCAGCAGTCTCTGAACTAAGGGAAGACAGGGAAAGTGTACAGGAGGACATGTCCACTGCGGAAAAATATTCCGACAGAAAAAAAAAAACAGGATCTGGATTTCTAAGGCAAACAGAGGCAGATGTGCGTCTAGGGAAGACGCAGCAGGACCAAGTTTGGGCTAACCCATTCGTTGAATGTGACTGAAAGGGAGTAGGAAAGCACTCTTGTTTGCTTGCTGATGAAAAACAAACATCACAGTTTTGTCATCCACTCGAAGTGGGTAACTTCGTGAGCGACTGGCACGGAACCAGTGCGCAGCAACCGAAGGTGTGAATATCAAGAAGCCACCTCTGAAAGAGAGACCTACCTGACCTACAGTCAAGAAAGGGGCATGCCGTCTGTTAACTTGAAGCAAGCAAGGAATTAAGAACTTGAGTTCCGACTCGCTGGAGAGTCACTTCTGTTGCTGTGAGGCTCTGATCAAGAGAAGACAACTTGATTAAAAAAAAAAAAAAAAAAAACCAACAGACTGGGCAGACGCCTAGGCCTAGGGAATATCTCTGAAAAGAAGTCTCTCTTGGAGAAAAGAGATGACCCATACCTCAGCTGGATTGGACTCCTCCTAGGGGTAGAGGAAGTCAGGTACTCTTTACCGTAGTGTAGAGACGACCGCCTCAGGGGCTGTGGCGGAACCTGGCCAAATCCAAAATGATGGTATCGGGTGATTTCGGGCTAGGCCCTGTGCTATGATTTTTTTTTTTTCTTTTTTAAGATTAGTCCGAGCCTGACAAGGCTTTCAGGCTACTATCTCGCAAGGATTGCCTGATACAGAAATGACGAAGATGTTGTCCATCTCAGGAGCAGGAGGAGCCTCAGCGTCCATAACTGAGATCGTGACCAGACCAACAGTCACAGCTGAAGAGATGTTAACCACCTGTTGCAGATGAAGCCACCAAAGGGGCAATATCACAAGGGGGCTATATACCCCTATCAAAGGAGCGGAAGAGCCTGTGCGGCTCCCGACCATTGGATTAGAATGTTCCACAGGGTGTAATTGTCCTGACAACTGAAAAAAGTCTAGAAACAGAAGCGTTCGGTCCACGGAAGCAGTCTGAAATACTATAGTGGACCCCATCACTGAGGAACAACTGAAAGATCTTCCATCACGGACTCCGGTGATAGAGAAGGCTTGCCCTCCAGTCTGTAAAATGAGTCATCCACTCTATCACCGACAAGGACAGGGAGAGACTCATCCAGATGCACTTCTATCCCAGAAGGACACCTAAAAGGAGGTCTAGGTTAGAGCCACTAGAGACTCCACCACCACGAAGGGTGTCGAGGAGCTCGGCACCACATAAGGAGCAGAGAAAGTGCTGAGCGGAGTGAGGGATTCTGCTGGCAGAACAGCACAGAAGAGTTCCATCAGTGGAAAACCAGTGGATGTCACAAGATCCCACGCAGACTGCTGCTCATCAAGATCCGTAGAAAAATAATCCGCAGAACAGGACTTAATTCTGCAGAAAACATCTCGCCACAAGCTCTGCGGAAGAAGGGGTCTGTGGAAGGAAAACTCTGGCACTAGTTCTTCCGGACAGCACCAACTGGCACCCCCTGTGGCACCAGCATCACTTGTGGCACAGGATGGCACCAAGCAGTGCCTATGCCATCCTGGGTGACACCCGAGGGCACCCGTGGCGGTACCCTCAACACCATGGCACGTGACACCATGGCACCCATGACACCCAAGGTGCCTGCGGCGCCACCCACAGGTGCTCAGCACTGCCTAAGGCACCTGCGGGTGCACGGTGCCACGCGTCACCCGTGGCACCGCCAGCGACGCCGGGAACCAACGGCACCAACAAAAGCACCCGTGGCACCAACAGCACTACAAGGTAGCAATGGCGCCACCCATGGTGCCGACAGCAACACCAGCAGTGCCGCCTACAGCACCAACGCCAATTCCAGTGGTGCTCCTCCGCGGTGCCGGGCCTGCAGCGTCATCCATGGAGTCGGCCGCAGCGCCAGGACCAAAAGCACTGTGGAGAATGCCAACAGAGAGAAAATCCTGAGGAGAAAGGAAAAAGTGACGCCCATGCCAGCCCCTGCATGGAAAGAGGGAGGGGGTAGGTACAAAGGGTCGATGCGATGGGTAAGGCACCAGGAGGCACCGCACACATCCTGATCCAATTGACCCAGTCCAGCGGCTCTGAGGCCCGGAGGCCCCGAAATTGGGAACAATGGCCAGGAAAACTGGACAGAAGTCGAACCCCCTGCTCCACAGGAGCAGCCCAGAGGTAAAACTGCTCACTGGAACTCCATCGAGGACCGATATGGAGTCTGGAGTCGAAGAACACGCCCGTTAAGAGCGGGACCAAGCGGAACCCACCAAAGTCGGTTCAGGCCTATCACCCCCTCCTGACCGACAATCCCCACGCAGACATACCAAAGGGCAACCTCGAGCGGCACAGATTCTTCTTCCCCCAACAAGAAAGAAGAGCTCAAGGTTAAGTGAGCCAGATCCCTGGAACCGCCAGATTCGTGCTTTGGTGGACTGTCCTCCCCCCAACCCGAGAACAGGACTGTCCGTAGTCAGACCCCCCCCCCCTTAGCAAAGGGAGGCGGACTGGGCACAGCCCCTCTACCATAATGACTTTCAAACAAAGTCTTTCTAGCGTCACCGCTATCGTCTAAGGACGACTCCGTTGATGGCAGGTGAGAATTTATTTTTCTTTTTCTTCATAATCTTCTTTTTCTTCTTCGTAGAATAAGAAAATACTACTAAAAATGTAAAATCAAAAGGAATACTAAATGGTTAAAAGCTGCTGTCGTATAGACGAAAACTCTGACTCTGGCAGACGAGCAACGTCGACATCCAAGCACACTCGACAGCGGGAGAAAAGGAACTGAGGCGGCTGGAGGGTTGATGCCGAGATAGCCTACACAAGTGTGAGCTAGTCTCGAGGTGCCGCGAATGCATGGTCCTGTCTCGGCGCCGACCCTTCAGAAAATTTTTGGCTCCCATTTGGTCCTAGCGCCTCCGGGTCTATCCCACTAATGTGAATGAGTGGTGGAGACTTAGGTCCAGGAAGATCCAACATTTTAATGATGAAGTGCTCTTTTTTTTCTCCTTCCATATCTATATAAACACACGTGCAGTAGATAAACTGTTGAGGGATGTCCAGACAGACTTACAAACAGAAGTTTATTACAAAACAACGAATATCACAGTGCTGGCATACCAGACAATATTCTCCCGCAGGAGCAAGGCTCCCGGGTGGGCCCCACTGACGATGTAGAACTAACAGAAAAGGCAATTACGGTAAGTATGAAGACATTTCTTCTTTCTATAGTGCTCCACACTGCCAATGGGATTCACTACTAATGGGTTCTAAGAAGCAGTACCCATGAAAAAAATGGGTAAGGGGGAATATTGTTCCATACATCACCTGAGAACAGGAAAGGAATTTACCTAACTGCTGCCTGCAAAACTCTGCACCCAAAGGCTGTATCAGCAGAACTTTGAACATTCAAGCTGAAGTGCTTGGTGAATGTGTGGATGGAAGACAATGTAGCTGCCTTGCACAACTTTAAAACAGATGCCTCACCGATCTCCACCCAGGCGGTGGCCATAGCTTTGGTGGAGTGAACCCTGATGAGAGCCGGAGGTCTCTTCTTTTCTGCGACATAAGCCTTGGCAATGCATGCCCTCACCCACCTAGCCAGGGCAGCCTTGTAGGCTTTCAGTCCTTTTTTGGTTGCTCTGAAAAGAACGAACAACCTATCTGATTTCCAGAACTCAGCAGTCCATCTAAGGTATGTCCTAACGGCCTCTTGCAAATCTATCTTGTGTAACTCCTTCTCCTTTGGGCAAGTAGGTTGCGGACAGAAAGATGGGAAACAGATTTCCTGGTTCACAAAGAAGGCTGTAGGGACCTTTGGAATGAAAACCGGAACTGTTCTGGGCACCACTTTGTCCTCATGCATGACAAGGTATGTTTTTTTTTGTGGGACAAAGCCTGGAGCTCATCAATCCTCTTGGCTGAGCACACTGCAACTAAAAAACACACCTGGTAAGACAGCATGTCCAATGGCACTGATGAGTGGTTCCGGAGGCTCTTTACTAGGAGCATTCAGGATCAGATTCAGATCCCATGGAGGAACAGGGGATCAGCACAGAGGTCGACTTCTCCTGTCAGCCTGCAGAGAGCTAATAACTTGCCGGGTAGTCCCTAAAGACTATCCCCAAGGAGGCTCCAAGGGCTGACATCTGACCTCTCAAGGTGTTCAAGGCCAAATCTTTCTCCACTCCTTCCTGCAGAAAATCCAAAACCTGCAGAACCATGGCTTTAGAAGGCCAGATATTTTCTCTCTGGCCTAAGCCGAAAAGGTGGTACATATGCAAACAGAAGTGGCCGACATGGAATGCTTTCTGGCAGCCATCAGGGTGTCCACTGCCTTCTAAAAGGAACTCTGTTTTAGGAGTCATCTCATTTCAGGAGCCAGGCCATGAGCTACATCGCTCCCAGATTTGGATACAGAATGGGACTTTGGGAGAGAAGGTCCCCTTGCACTGGAAGGCAGAACGGTGCATGCTGAGCTAGGTTCAAGAAGTTCGAGAACCACAGCCTTCTGGGCCACTCTGGAGCTATTGGAAGAAAGCTTCCTCGAGTGCCTTATTCTGTGTATGAACATGGGGAGAAATGGCAGAGGAGGGTGTTGTCGAGGTACAGGTCAGGAAGCATAGGAAAACCAGGAGCAGTTGTAAAATTATTAACGGTAAAATAAAACTATTCAGTATAACTGTTTACAAAGGCAGTATAAATAGAGAAAGTACATCTTGATTTCTTCTAAATTTCCAATCTCATTCTCTCTCAGTCTCTGTGTCTCTCTTTTGAAAAAATTCACCCTTATCCAGGCTTGGACTGCCCATACAATGCCAGATGTGCTTGTTATTTCAGAATCCTGGCTACGGCCCTCTACGCCAAATAGCGTGATTAATATACCTAACTACCAGATCTTTAGATGCGATAGGCAATCCAGAGGAGGTGGGGTTGCCATCTACATCAAAGATAGATTTGTGGCATCAACACTTAATTGTAACTCACTGGTAGCAGGATTTGAGAGCCTGGACATAAAAATCGACCTATCCCCATCGTTAGCACTCCGAGTCATAGGATGCTATAGACCACCATCTGCCAGTACTCAGCTCTTGTCCTATCTTACAACTATCTTGGACACTAGCCCCCTGTAAACAATTATCCTCGGGTATCTAAACTACGATTGGCTGTCGGAAGCCGGTCACCTGCTTAAATCTTTCTACGACTCCCTTGGTTTCACCCTACTCAACGAAGAGCCCACCAGTATCAACAAAAAAAATACAGCCAAAAGTACCCTTCTGGATGTCCTGCTTGTGAATAAACCCCATTCCTTCTCCCATGTTGGAACCTTTGATGTGGATATTAGCGACCATTGCCTAATAGCTGGAGTTTGGGCAGCCAACAAAGTGCCAACTACGGCCAAATCCTCCACCAAAAGGTCAACCAGGTAATTTGACCCAAAGGCATACCAACTTGACCTAAAAAACTCCCCCTTGTGGCAGAGTTTTTACCTTGCTAAAACAGTGGAAACTGCATATTCTATACCACATGAAATCATTACCTATGCCATGAATCTACATGCGACTGTCAAAAATATGCATAAAGGCTAGGAAATGCCGTTGGCTCATTCAAGATCTCAAGGCTGCACTACTGTCCAGGGATAAACTCTGGAAAACTGCCCGCAAATCCCCAAAAGAGGAAGACTGGTGCCTCTTTATAACAGGCAAAAATCACTGCACCAAGCTGATTAGGGAAGCTAAAGCCTGCTATTACCAAGCAGAACTAGATACTGCAGCCAATTGTCCCTCTAAATTCTGGGCCACAATCAAAGAACTGGTGGGAGCCACGTCACAAAATATGCTCCCTACAAAAATTACCTCTGACAATACAGTAATCAGTGATAAAAGAGAGATACTGCAGGCATTCAACACACACTTCGCCACAGCAGGCTTAGCCTTCAATAACTCGCCTGCATGTAGCCTGCGCACCCAACTTGGCATGACCCCACCAAATGTTGGCTCCGTTAGTCAACATTTCTCATTCTCATCGGTTTCCCTCAAGGAAGTGGGAGACTTGATTCTCCACCTGGATACTAAGAAAAGTGCTGGCGCAGATGCACTTGAACCATACTTCCTAAAGATAGCATGCCATGTATTGGCAGTGCCTGTTACTCGTTTATTCAACCTGTCCCTAACACAAGGTACCCTCCCTCAAATATGGAAGATCGCACACGTTATCCCGCTATTTAAATCTGGAGACCCTTGCGACCTTAATAACTATAGGCCAATTTCTCTCCTACCCACACTCTCGAAGCTACTGGAAAAAATAGTAAATGGCCAACTGAGATACTTCATCGACGGAGAAAAATTACTAAACCCCCTTCAATCTGGATTCAGAGCCAACCACGATACAGTCTCGGCATTAGCTAAAGTAACCAACGACTAGCAACTGGAGTTGGAGCATAAAAAGTCAGTATGTGCTGTGTTTCTTGACCTCAGCAAAGTATTCGACACAGTCGACCATGACCTGCTCCTCGACTCACTAAAAACACCAGGACTGGATGCTACTTCTCTAAACTGGTTCTCCGAATATCTGACAGACAGATACCAGCAGGTGAAAGCGGACGGTGAACTATCTGCCCTAAAACTCATACAAAGAGGAGTCCCTCAGGGATCCATATTAGGTCCCCTCATCTTCGCAGTGTACATCAACAACACTGATGAGGGAATCAAGGATGCAAGTATTCACTGATGACACAGTGCTGTACCAGAGTCGTCCCACACCAAAAGAAGCTTGAACTGACCTACAAAAAGATTTCAACCTCCTGCAACTCCAACTAATCAATAAAAAACTGCTATTAAATGCTAAGAAAACTAAAGGCATGTTACTTTGCCCCGCAAACTACACAAGCGCTACTGACTCCCTCCCCCCCAATAACCACAATGCTGGAAGAGTGCTTAGAGTACGTTCTGAAATTCAGATGTCTTGGGGTCTGGATCGACTGTAAACTCCTTTACTGACCACCTGGAAGACTTGCTGAAAAAAATTAAGGCAAAGACTTGGCCTTTTTTTACAGGCTAAGAAGACTTCTTATAGCAGACGCAAAGAAACGACTTGTCCAAGCCACGTTCCTGTCCTTAACTGACTACGCAGACTTCATATACAATAACTGTGCGGCTTCCTATCTTGGAAAATTGGATACGCTCTACCACAGAGCTATACGCTTAATCACTGACCTCCCCTTCTCTACCCATCATTTAGCACTATATGCTGCCATGGGCTGGACCTCACTTCACTATAGGCGCAACTTTAATGCAGCACTCTGGACACTTAGAGCCCTCCAGTGGCAAACTCCCTCAATACATCGTCAACTGTCTCCGATTGTGTCCAGGAATTATTCCCTTAGAAGCTGCTCACAACTCCTGCTAAATATACCCAGGGCACTCACACGAGTCGGGAGAGCCGCCTTTGGATTCTCACTCCCATCAATATGGAATAAAACCCAAAAAATACTTAGGCTGAAAACCCCAGTAAGTACTTTTTGTTTAAAAGGCTTTACCGTGATGGCATTACGGAAATTTGCAACTGCTTTACTAGACACTAACTAACCTCCCTCCCTCAAACGGTGGCCCCCAGCTGAAATGTGTGCCTCTGCCTCTAGCATGCCCACCAACAGATCCACAGGATTTATTGCCAAACTCCCATATCTTATTTTTTGACGCTCTGAACAGCTGCAGCCTGATTCTAGCACATGCTACCGCACTTGGGGATAACTATCGTCTTTCGCCCCCAAAAATATTCAGTCCCTCGTCCATCCAACACCTCCCTCTGCCCCAACCTCCAGGACCATCTCAGTTATGCCCCTGCTACTATATTCCTCCTCTTGCACTTAGTACTATGGCAGCTTTTCTCCTCCATATGTCGTAGCATTTTGGGGCAAAAATCGCTTTGTAGCCTTTCGTACAGTCCTCTGCCCTCCCAATTCCTCACTCTGCTCTAACAATTGGGTCCTCTTCGCTTGCGCCCCTATTCCCCACCTCTCCCTACATTATGCACTTGATATCTTCTATCTGGTATACCTACCCTCTCCCTAATATTTCCCACTACAAAATGCACAGTTTTTGGGCTTGGATCCAGCACAAGTTCATTATCCACGACTCCTTGTAGATCTACGTTCGATGTATATTACCTGTAAATGTGCATTTTTACTATAATAGCAGCTATTTTTACTGTTTGTACTATTGTAACTTGTCTTTCTGTATTATTACTGTAGGGCCACAGGTCCACCTTGTAAATGAGCTAGCTCAATGGTGCCCGCCTGGATAAATAAAGATATTGATTGACTAAAGCGCCTTTTTATAAGTCTCTGGGGGAGCTTGTTAAGAAAATAGCATGCTTCTCACACAGTGTTCTCATAAGTTTCCAGTGTTCTTTTCAGTTTCAACAGGTGCAGCAGAAAAAAAACTGAGCCCGAACTGACCTCTTGTTTACATTTTCTGCAAAAGGCTTAAAAATTGCATCTTAAGTTAACCCCTTGAGTTCCAAATAGCTTTGCAATCATTTCAACAGTGTAACTATATAGTTTTAGCTTTGAATCATTTCAACAGTATAACTATACACAATTTTTAACAAAGTGATCCCAGTGTCAATTACATTTCCACAAAAAGATTCATATATATTTTTTCACCACAGATATGCAAAGGAGGGAGAAAAGACAGAAGAGCAAGTAAGGGCAGAGATAGCGAGGGGCAGAGAACCGCAAGACCGTCTGGGTGATCAGTCCTAGGTCTCACGAGAAAATCTGGTTGCGCAGACAGAGAAAAGAACAGACCCTTGCATTTAAACACTTGCTGCATAACAACTGGGACAGGGCCATATTCAACCTTGTCACATACCCCCCCCCCCCCAAAAAAGTGGGAAAGTACAGTTACGTAAGAACTTACCGTAACAGTAGATCTTCGAGAGAGGCTCTTGCAGTAGCTGTTTACATATAGGACTGACCCGCCAGGTGTCAGGACCCCATGGATAAATTTCTATCTAGCAGTCTCTGGCGGGGGACTGCCCCCACGTCAGGTGACAGACGTCAGTATAAAGGGGTGGTCCCCCACACCCGCTTTCCAGTTCTTTCGTGCCAAGGGCCCAAAGAGGCAAGGCGAGAGAGAAGAGGATATTTCCCTTCATGGAAAAGGAGCCAAAAAAGCTTAGGGGGTAGGAGGGTGAGAAGGCAATACCTACTGCAAGAGCATCTCTAAAAGATCTACTGTTACGGTAAGTTCTTATGTAACTGTACTAGCTTACTTCGAGAGGGCTCTTGCAGTAGGTATTTACATATAGGACTGAGTCCCAAGCAGTCTGGGACAAGGAAAAGCACCTGGGAGGAGGAAAACTATCCATGATGTCCGGCTGAACGGGTCTTACGAAAGAAGACCTTGAAGCACAGCCAACCCGAAGCCTGCTCTATGGTGAGAGGCAAAGTCCAAACTGTAGTGTTTCGTAAAGGTAGGGACAGAAGTCCAAATTGAGGCTGCGCAGATGTCTGCCGCTGACACATTCTTCAAACAAGCCACAGAGGCAGCTACTCCTCTGGTGGAGTGACTTTGACTTGACCCGGCAGGGTCTTGTACTTGTCGTAACAGAAAGTGATACAATAAGCCAACCATTTAGATAGACATTGCTTAGAAACAGCACTGCCTTCTCTTTTGTGAGCAAAAGAGACAAAAAGCTGATCAGATTTCCTGAGATCATTAGTCCAAGTGGTGTAGTATCTCAGTATCCTGTGAACATCCAGAGCGTGCAAGAGGTGCTCCCCTTGATTGAAGTGTTGCGTAAAGAAAGTGGGTAGCTCAATGGATTAATTCAGCGTAGATTAAGCCACCACCTTAGGGAGAAACTTGGTTGTACGCAGAGCCACACATTCCTTGTGAAAAATCAAATATGGGATTTTACACATCAAGGCCTGAAGCTCGGAAATTTGCTGAGCTGAAGTAATGGCCACTAGGAAGAGTCTCTTCCAAGAGAGGAACTTTAAATCTGCTGAGGCTGCTGACTCGAAAGGAGGCAAAGTAAGCTTCTCAAGAATAAAATTCAAGTCCCAAAGAGGAGCAGGAATGCAGATGGGGGTCTCAAATGGAAACTCTCTCTGAGGAATGTCTTAGAGACCTCCAGCTGAGCAAAAGTCCTGTCTCCGAAGGGGACATGGTAGGTTGAAATTGCTGCCATGTGGATCTTTAAAGAGGAATGGCTGAGACCCAGATCGAAGAGATGATGTAAGTAGTCCAGGATTCTGTTGGCTGGGCAAGAGAAAGGTTCTAAGTCCTTTGAAGTGGCCCAAATAGAAAACCGTTTCCACTTCATGGTGTAGGTGGACCTAGTGGAAAGCTTCCTGGCATTTACCAAAATGTCTGCTACGAGCGGAGAAACCCCGAAGCGGGCTTTAGCCATGTCTGCAGAAGCCACACATGCAAATGAAGGAATTTGAGACCAGGATGAACAAGGGTTCCCTGATCCTGGGTCAACAAGTGTTGCGACAGAGGAAGAGGAAGCAGAAGCTCCTCTGAAAACTGTTGCAGAAGAGAGAACCAAACTTGCCTGGGCCAGAATGGAGCGATGAGGATCATTCGTGCCCCCTCTGACCTGAGCTTGTTCAGGACCCTCGGAATTAAGGGAATAGGAGGGAAGGCATAGATGAATCTGTCTCTCCAACTGAGAAATAGAGCGTCCCGCCAAAAAATGCCTTGCCCTGGAATGAGTGAGTAGAAGGCGGGAAGTTTTGCGTTTTGAGAAGACGCAAACAGGTCTACCTAAGGGGTTCCCCATTGCAGAAAAATATCTACAACCTCTTGATCCAGTTCCCATTAGTGGGCCCTGGGCTGAGGACCGACTGAGGTGGTCTGCCAGTGTGTTTTCCACTCCTGGAACGTGAATGGCCATCAGGTGAAGGTTGTGCTGAGTAGCCCAGACCCATACTCTCATTGCTTCCCTGCATAGAGGGTAGGAACGGGTTCCTCCCTGCTTGTTGATACCAGACAACACACGTCTGTCTGTACGAGGAGATGACCGGGAAGGATGGAGTAGTGCAGGGCCTGGAGGGCATAAAGGACTGCTCTGAGTTTGAGCACATTTATGTGCAGATTTTGTTCGAACCGGGACCAGCAGCCCTGAGTTCTGTGAGACTCGAGATGGGCTCCCCAGCCCTCTCCTGAGGCATCTGTCGTCAACGTCTTGGGGGGTTCGATACTGAAGTGAACTCCCTGGCAAAGGTTCTCTCGTACCATCTACCACTGCAAATCCCTGATCATGGGATTGGAAACTAGTACCTCCTGGTCTAGGTTGTCCAGTGTTTGGTCCCATTGAGACCAAAGCGTCCACTGAGAAATCCTCATATGGAGCCGAGCGCATGGGACTGTCAGAATGGCAGCTGCCGTTAGCCAGAGGAGGCGAAGGAATGACCTGGCTCTGACCCTTCTGCAACTGGACAGGAGACGGACCAGAGTCTGAAGGGTGTCCACACTGTCCGGAGACAAAAAGGCTTTGCCAATGGTCATGTCCAAGATCGCCCCTATAAACTGGAGGCGTTGGCAAGGGACCAAATGGGACTTGCCCTGGTTGATGGCGATACCCAGGCTGGTGAAAACCTGCAGGGTAAGGGAAAGGGAGTGCAGGAGTTCCTCCCTGGATGGGGCCGCCAGGAGCCAATCGTCCAGGTACGGGAATACCTGCACCCCGTGGGTACGCAGGTGGGCCGCCACCACAGACAGGCATTTGGTAAATACTCGGGCTGCCGAGAAAAGACCAAATGGGAGGGCTTTGAATTGGTAGTGGTCCCCATGAAAACAAAATTGAAGGAATCTATGGTGGGAAGGGCATATGGGGATATGCAGGTAAGCATCCTGCATGTCAAAAGCGCACAGCCACAGTCCCTGCCAAAGAAGAGGCTCTGCAAAGAGAGCATTCTGAAGCGTCTGTACTCAATGAACATGTTCAGGAAACTGAGGTCTAAAATAGACCTCACATCTCCCATCTTCTTTGGAACTAGAAAGAAATGGTAGTAGTAACCCGTCCCCCAAAGGTGGTTGGGAACTGGTTCTATCACCGCCTGCGGGAGAAGGGAGATAGTTTCTACTAGGATCAGAGGAAGACGTTCTGGGAAGTAAGACGATTTGGGGGGTGGCCTTCGGGGAGGTTTTTGTAGAACCTCTATTGAGTGTCCGGCTGCAATTAACTGCAGCACCCAAGCATCTGACATTATCCTCTTCCAACCCGGTAGATGGAAGGAGAAGCTCCCTTCTACCAGTTCCTCTGGGACCTCCAGAGGCAGTGGGAGAGGTGAGGAGTCAGGAGGTTTGGGGTAGCGCAACAACAGGCCGAGGCTCCCCGCTTTTCTGGTAGGGAGTCTTGGTTGCTGGAGGCCCCGACACCTGCTGGCCCGTTTGCCCTGTGGTTTTGGTTGGTTACGTCTACGAAAAGGCCTGCCGCCCTAGCGGGGTCCGTACAAAGAGTCCGAGGACTTGAGCGCAGTGCCCTTCTCTTGCAGGTCGGCAAAGATGTCCTTGACATCACCGCTGAACAGTACCAAACCCTGAAGGGCACATTCTGAATAGCGGATTGCGCTAGGAACCAATCCTGACACCGGAGCCAGGCATAGCGAAGACATAAGCGAAAGCCGAGGGCCGTCCAGCTGCGTCCACTGCATTGTAAGTGGTATGAAACATGTGCAGACTGGCCAAACGAGCAGAATGAACAAGATATGAAAATGACGTACCTACCGTAATTCTTGATCTTCTTGGACGAGTCTCCACCACTCATTCACACTATTGGGATCTGCGCCGGAGGCACTAGGACCCATCGGGAGCAAACTTTTTGATGGAGGGTCGGCGCCAGAGATGGCGCTGCGAGGAACGGTGCCGCGAGCCCTAGCTTGTGCGGTAACGACTATCTCGGCGTCGACCCTCCAACCGCCTCAGTACCTTTTTTACCAAGGAGGTGCAGCGTAACTAACCTAGAAGGGTAGCCTAACCTAAAAACCGGACATAAGATAGTCCAGAAGACCCGTGTAAGAAGGGTCAACAAAGAAGCCTTTACAGCCTAAAGATTTGAGGGAGTGAAGACCTACAAGAAAGGTGAGCTCGGGGGATGGAGGATGGGCGTGTGAATGAGTGGTGGAGACTCGTCCAAGAAGATCAAGAATTACGGTAGGTACATAATTTTCATATCTTCCTGGACATAAGTCTCCACCACTCATTCACACTATTGGGAGAGTACCGAGCTAATAATCCCCCGAGAGGGCGGCAGGAGAGAACAAGAGCTCACGTTTCTGGGACAGAAGTCCAATGAGGATGGCTCTGCCAAAGGAAGAATGTCGTCTGGCATGGACATCTAGTGCATAATGTTTAACCAAAGTATGCACTGAGGTCCAGGTGGCCGCATTGCAGATGTCTGCAATGGGCACGTTGCAGATTTCCACTAGGGATGCCGCGACCGCTCTGGTAGAGTGAGCGTAAACTCTACCCTCCAACTTAACCTGCGCCATGGAATAGCAGTGACGAAGGCACGCCACTAGCCATGATGAGATACATCTGATAGCGACAGGTTGACCCAGCTGAGTCTCACTGAAGGAAACGAACAGTTGCTGAGTTTTGCGAAAATCCTTGGTTCTATCTAGATAGAAACGCAAGGCCCTCTTAACATCCAAAGAATGAAGAGAACATTCCCATTCATTTTGGAAGTCTGCAAAATAAGAGGGAAGGACCAAAGGCTGGTTTAGATTAAATTCTGACACAACCTTAGGAAGAAATTTAGGATGAGTACGAAGAACTACTTTGTCCTTATGGAACACAGTATATGGAGGGTCTGTGACCAGGGAATGTATCTCAGAGACCCTGCGGGCTGAGGTAATGGCCACTAGGAAGGCAGTCTTCCAGATGTGAAATTTTAGCTCACAGGTAGCCACAGGTTCGAAAGGTTTCCGAGTGAGCATGTCTAGCACAAGATTAATGTCCCAAGCTGCGACTGGACATCTTGTAGGAGGTCTGGTATGCAGAATCCCCTTAAGAAATTTCTTAACCATAGGTAACTGAGCCAGAGTTAAGGAAATAACGGGTTCATGATACGCTGAAATGGCACTAAGATGAACTTTGACTGTAGAGTACTGTAGACCCGATTTGAGAGGTCCAAAGGTACTCTCAAACCTTATCTGGTGGACGGAAGGGATTCAAAGAGGACTTGCACACCAGAGTGGCAACTCCACTTGGCTGTGTAAGTTTTCCGAGTGGCTGGCTTCCGTGCAGCCAGAAGAATATCTGAAACTCTTGAGAGACATTGAACGGTTTACTTGACCTCTTCAGGAGCCAAGCATGAAGGATGATCTCAGGTTGGTATGGACCATCGGTCCCTGAGTCAAAGGTTCATCTGCAGGGAAGTGGTCTCGAGGAACTGCCAACATATTGTTGAGTAGTGGAAACCACAGTTGCCGAGGCCAAAGGGCAATGAGAATCATTTTGTCCCCTGGGATTGAACTGAGGGTACCCTCTGAATTAGAGGAAGGCGTAAAAGCATTTTGTCCACATAGCCTGAGCGCATCCTGACAGAAAATGCCAGGCCCTGGATTTCTGGAGCAGAAGAGAGGCAGTTTTGCGTTGAGTGGGGATGCAAAAGGTCCAGGTCGGAGTTCCCACTCTTGAATAGTGACTGAACTATGGTTGAGTCGAGAGACCATTCGTGAGGGTCTGTCTCTGTTCTGCTGAGACGGTCTGCCAGTTCGTTCTGAACACCTGGAAGATACACCGCTTGAATTAGAGCCTCATGCTCCAAGCACCATTCCCATACCCTCACTGCTTCTCTGCACAAGGGGTAAGAGTGAGCCCCGCCCTGCTTGTTGATGTAATACATCACTGCTTTGTTGTCCGTTTGAAGGAGAATGTTCTTATGACACAGAATGTCCTTCAAAGCTCGGACTGCATAAAGGTGACTCTCATTTCTAGGGACGTTTATGTGGAGCTGGGACTCGACTTGAGTCCACGCACCTTGAGTGTGGAGAGCCTGACAGTGAGCTCCCCACCCCATTAGGGATGCGTCCGTGGTAATGGAGATCTGATGGTCCAGAGGAGCAATGGGATACCCCTTCAGGAGATTGCTCTCTTGAGACCACCAGGTGAGTGACCTCCTTAAAGGTTCTGTCACCTTGATGAGATAGGACTGCGGGTGAGTGGTTGGGGACCACTGAGTACTGTGCATCCACTGGGTGGTTCTGATGTGCAGATGTGCTAGTGGTACAGTGAACACTGAGGATGCCATGAGGCCTAGCATCCGTTGCATCGAGAGAGCTGTGACTGAGCTGTTTTCCCCAATGTGACGGGCCATCTGAAGGATATCGTTCCTCCTGTCTTCTGGAAGAAAAGCCTTCGCACAGGAGGTGTCCAGAAGAGTCCCTATAAAAAGGAGCCTCTGGAAGGGCTGCAGTTGCGTTTCTTGAGGTTGAGCAGAACTCCCATGGACGTGGAAGGCGTGAGGCCGTCTCCACGGCGTCCAGAGTCCCTTGCCTGGAAGGGCTTGCTAGAAGCCAATCGTCCAGATCACGGAAACACCTGAATTCCGACCTTTCTGAGGTGTGCTGCGAGAACTGCACAACATTTTGTAAAAACTGTGGCGCCGAGGATAGCCCAAAGGGCAGGACTCTGAACTGATAGTGCTGTCCCAGAGCCACAAACCTCAGGAATTTGTGATGCCTCGGTGAACAGGAATGTGCTGGTAAGCATCCTGCATATCTAGGGAGGCTAACCAGTCGTGTTGGTGGAGCAGAGGTAACAGGGTTCCCAGAGAAATCATTTGAATTTCTCCTTGGGGAGGAATTTGTTTAGCTTTCTGAGGATCTAGAATGGGCGCATTCCGCGGACTTCTTTGGAACCAGAAAGTAATGGGAGTAGAACCCGTGTTTCGTTGGTGCAGTGGCACTTCTCTGCCCTGTTGTTCAGAAGGCCCCGAATCTTGGCGAGAAGGTCTGACGAGAGGGTTGACAGCCTGGGCTGTCGTTTGGGAGCGATCCGGAGGGGTCTCCACAAGATTGAGTGAATACCCTCATGAATTATCGAAGGACCCATTTGTCTGAGGTTATGGACTTCCACTGGTTGTAGAAGTGCATCAGACGACCTCCCACCGGAGAGGAAAAGTCCACCTCGGGCAGCTGAGATGGAACTTGGGCCGGCAATTCATAAGGTAGTGCTGGGCGCTTTGGGCCCTTGCGCTTTCTGCTGCGCCTTCTTTTGAGGTTGGGCAGGTTGGTTCTTATGGAAACTTCCTCTGCCTCGAAAGGACTGGCGATTAGGAAACTGACATTTACTGGTATGCCCTCGAGAGGGGGCAGGAGGGGGCCGAGCCAACTTAATGGATGTCCTAGTCTTTGTGTAGCTTCTAGAGCTTGCTCTACCTGAGGACCAAAAAGATATGCACCGTCAAGGGCAATGCCATCACCTGCTGCTACGTGTCATTCGTAAAGCCAAAGTGCGCAGCCAGGAATGGCCCGGTGCAAATACCAGCAGCCGCTGAGCGGGAAGCAGTGTCAAAAGCATCCATGGCTGCTTTAACCTGCTGGTTATTAGATTCAATACCTCTGGTAATGGTTTGAAGAAGCTCTGGCTTTGAGTCAGACTCGGTGGAGCTTCAACCATCTGTTTAATAGAATGCCACAGGATATACTCATACTGAGAAAAATAGCCTTGGTAACTGTAATCAGCATACTGAGTAGAAACAGCAAAGACTCTCTTACCTAAGGTGTCTATCTTATGAGATTCTTTGTTAATAGGTCGAGCTGTAGTAGCTTGAGGAAGAACGACCTTATCATTCTCTGCCAGGACTACAATAGGATCCGCAAAGGCTTGAGATGCCAAAATGGGACGATCCTTGGGGGCTGAATATTTCGTATCAATGGATTTAGCCACCGAAGGGGTAAGAGCAGGATTATTCCATACCATTTGAGACAGCGTCTCGAATGAAGGCTGAATCGGAGGAGTCAAATCCGTAGGGATCTCCGAGGCATGAAGATATTGGAGTCTCAACAATTTCCCAGGATCGATGTCTGTAGTCTGGAGAGAAAGTGTGGAACTCAGATTTTTCAACAGAGACTTAAAGAATAGGTCCTCGACCACAGGCTCTGTAGCAGTAATAGATCCTGCTTTGTCCACTTCATCACTCAACGAAGGTCTGGGTCAGGCTCCGTCATCTCCTGACAGTCCAGGAGGGACTATATGGACAGAAAAGGAATGAAATTCAGAAGAGGAGGAAGAAGAAACAAGTGAAAGAGGTCCCGAGAGCCGCGGTAGCAGGAGGCACACGGCACCGAGAATGATCCGCAGGGTGCAGCAGCCGCTGAGGATGGCGCCGAGAGCCACGACGCAAGGGCACCAAAACACTCCCAGACTCTGAAAACAGGTTTGAGGAAGAAGAGCAGGAGATAAGGGCATCGGTGTGTGGCCCTCGCGCCGCAGCCATGTGGGGGGACACTCAGGCGGAGTCGACGGCACCGAAGAAGGTGCCGCACGACCAGCAAGGTCCAACCGCCTACCTGGTCGCCCAGAGAGCCCCAAGGCCCACGGCGGCGAGCCAGGTACAGAACCAACCTCCGAGCCCATTGCTCCATAGGCGGCCCACTGATGAAACTGCTCATCTGAAGACCTACCTGGGGGCGGGTGAGGCTCCGATGTGAGCAATCGGCTACCAGAAGCAGAGGTTGGCGACTCTGAAGGAGAGAGACCAGCAACTAGCCCGATAACCCCGGCATCTGTGCGCGACATATCAGAGGGCGACCTCGAGTGATGCCTTCTCTTTCAGACCTGCAGGCGAAGAAGAGCTCGAGGCGAGCAGGTGTTGAGAGTCGACCATTTATTTTATGCTTCGGGGGACCGCCCATCCCCGGGCATTAGACGTGACCGTTATCAGACCCTCCCTCCGGAGAAGGCGGCGGACCGGACCCAGCCCGACTGACTGAACAGCTTTCATACGAAGTCTCCCTACAGTCACCTGACCTGCTCATGGTCAACTCCGTCAAGGTAGGCTGAGACTTCTTTATTGTATTTATTTTAAAAATAAGAATAAATTTAAGCAATACTGTATCGAGATAATACCACAAAATAATAAAAACTGAAAACTATGCTGCTAGTTTGAAGTTTGACTCCCGACAGACGAGCGACGTCGTCACTGAAGTGCACTCGATGGTGGAAAAAAAGGAACTGAGGCGGTTGGAGGGTCGACGCCGAGATAGTCGTTACCGCACGAGCTAGGGCTCACGGCACCGCTCCTTGCAGCGCCATCTCTGGCGCCGACCCTCCAGCCAAAAGTTTGCTCCCGATGGGTCCTAGTGCCTCCGGCACAGATCCCAATAGTGTGAATGAGTGGTGGAGACTTATGTCCAGGAAGATCCGCCACTTCCTGTTTTGTCTGAGACTCAGGAAGGGAGTCTAACTTTGATTCCACCTAAGGATGGTCTTCTGGTAATCCCCCCATATGTGCAACATAATTCAGGGCCCTAATACCCAGGGTAGAAGACGCATAGACCTTCTTCCCACATTGGTCCAGAAGCCGAGACTCCTTGTCAGGTGGAGACGAGCGGAGATGTTTAGGATTAGCGGAGCGGCAGTGAGTGGCGCTAATCATGACAGAGTCAGCTTTGGGGTGTAGATTCAAAAAATCTACTGCCTCAGGAGCCTTGTATAGCCAATTTGCCTTCCTCAGAAGGGGGGCTAACGCAGAAGTTTGATTCCAAATAGTGAAAACAAGATCCACGTGAAGCTCTATTCAGGATGGAATCAATGTAGGAGCGGTCTCAGGCACATCCAAGTTGCCAGCGAGCTTTTTACACTGTGGATCTGGCTCCAGAGATTGCCACTGATGAATTTCCTGGATCTTTCTCAGTAGCTCCAGAAAAGAAGGATCCTCCGGAGGAGACTTCGGAGGAGTCCTTGGCCTGGGTCGGTCTGGAGTACGAGGCTCGTCATCCAGGTCAGAGCATCCCCGAGTCTGAGTCAGAGGTTCCGATGAAAAAGAGGAAGACTCCACCCGACGCGGGGGAGAAACAGTCCCTTGGGGAAGCCCTCTGGGACACGTATCCTCCCCACCCCTAGCACCTGAGGGTTCATCTCTGGTGTCGGGTAAGGTGGAGGGAGTCTCCCGTCTCCGGGGATCCTGAGAAGGGTCTGGCGCCAGTAGACTATCTCCCTGGTGAGTTGAGCCTTGGCCTCAGCCCACCAGGCAGCCAGAGTCTCCTTCAAGTCCGCTGGCAGTTGGGATGTGGGCGGCAGAGGTGGAGGAAGAGGGGGATACGGATACTGAGGATATATGTACATCGAGTATCCATAACCCAACGGCGGGAAGCCCGGCGTTGGGTATTGAGGCACCGGGTAAAGCGGCAGCAGGTACTGTTTCATCGGATATGATGGCACCAGGTTTAGTGCAGGGATTTATTTAACTCAAAAAAATTGACTAGCGTTTTGCTCATAAAAGTGCTGAAACATTGTGAAAATGCATAGTACTTGCATCACTGTGTTTAACAAACATAACACTTCTAGAAAACCTATATAAATACTTTCTGTACAGTTAGCACTGTCCCAAGGAAAAAAACTGCTAATCAATTATTTAAAACCCTGTAGTGGTGTTGGAACCCGGGTGCCAGGGGCTCGGAGGGACCTGGCAGTGGCCCAGCTGGCAGACCTGGCAAAGGTGGCCCCACGGGTGTCAGACCCAGCGTAGCAGCGCCGTCCGGTAGGGGGACGTCGGCTGGCATCAGGTAAGCCAGCGTCGAAGCCGGCGTTAGAGTGTCTGGCCCAGCAGGAAGGGGCCCTGACGGCAGCGTGTTCAAGTTCTCCATGACAACTGGGGAGGGAGAGTTGGAATCCCCGGGGTTCAGTAGAGGAAACGCAGGGACCTCAGAGGGTAACCCCAAGGGTTGCGGGGAGCCTGGGGTGTCAGACTGGTTGAAAGGGACCGACGCAGTTTCCTTGGCTGGGCAGTCGTCAGGGGTGCCGACGTCCAGCTTATCAGCCGGATCCGGGCGGGGGGAGGAGCCGGCGTCCGACTTATCATATCCCTTGCTCGATGAAGGCCGTGCAGGAGATGTATCCTTGTCAGGCGAAACAGCAACTGTGCGCCCTCCCGAAGGAGTGAGCGGCTTACCAGCCTTGTCCAGGCGGGCGTCGGGGGCTGCCGGTGTCCCGACTTAGCAGACCTGCTTTCGAACCTGAGGGGCCGCCTGGCAGTGGCCTTCCGGGAGCGGAGGCCTCCTTTGAGGCCAGCGAGGGGCCTGAGCCCTTGAGCCTGGCGGGACGGGTGACACCTTCTTGGACACCACCAAGGCGGTCATCGAGGCGGTCCCTCAGAGGGGATGTTACCTTCATAACCGTGACTCCGCCTGGAGTCACGGAGGCCGTGGAAGTCGAATCCCGCTCCCAGTCCTTCTCTTTCTTTTTGTGGCCTACGGGGGAGGTGGAAGCCTGCCTCAAATTTTTGAACTCCTTCTCCATGGACGCCATTTTTTTCTTTAAAATATGGACCTCCAGGGACTGCTGCCTCCATTTTCAGGTAGCTGAATTAAATTTCTGGCAGTGCTGGCACTTCTCCACGGGATGATCTGGGCCTAGGCATTAGAGGCACAGGGAATGGCCGTTCTTCTGCGGCAGCTGGGAACCGCACGAGTCAATTATTTTTATGTGATTCGGAAGGAGTCGGGGATGACATACACAGCGTATTGAGGATGTAAAATACCGGAAAAAGCGGTCGAAAGGTTCAAAAACTGAACCGACGGATGACTGATGAGTGTTAAACTGTACCGCGAGGAACTTTCACAAGTCGGCGGCGGAAAGAACTAGAAGGTGGGTGTGAGGACTGCCCTTTACACTGGCGTTCCCCCCTCCCGAGACTGCTAGCTAGAAATGTTTCCGTGGGGTCCTGACGCCTGGCGGGTCAGTCCGATACGTAAATACCTACTGCAAGAGCCCTCTTGAAGTGTAAGATCCTGTTTTACAAAAACAGGTTTCCAAAACTTTTTAGTAATTCTCATCTAACAAAAGCATATAACCTTTACAGTTCAGTGCACATGCAGTATCCTTTTTTCCATAACAGTACAGCAAATAGTAAAGTTTAAACTCACACATTTCTTTTTTCAGCCTACAGAATTCCCAATTCGAGATCCATATCTGGACAGAAAATCAGCATTGACATTCTCTTTCCCAGATTTGTTCATCAGTTTAAATTTAAATGGCTATAGTGTCAAGTACCACTGTCTCATTCTAGAATTTGTAGCCTTCATTTGGTTGAGCCAACAGAGGATTGTGATCTGTTACAAGTACAAAGTCAGCTCCTAATAAGTAAAACATAAGGGAATCCATGGCCCACTTTGCCACAAGGCATTCCTTTTCAATGGTGGAGTACCTTTTCTCTCTGTCATGCCATTTCCTACTTATGTACAGAATAGGATGTTCTTTCCCATCTATATGCTGACTCAAGACTGCACCTAGGCCTGCCTCTGATGCATCAGTCTAACAGAAATTGTTTCTCAAAGTCTGGGCTTCTTAAAACAGGGGCTGAACATAATACAGCCTTAATGGCCTGAAAAGCTTCGTCACACTCTGGGGTCCATTTTACATTATTTGGGAACTGTTTCTTTGTGAGTTCAGTGAGGGGAGTAGCTAACTCGGCAAAGCTGGGAACAAATCTCCGATAATAACCAGCCAGCCCTAAAAATGACCTGACATGTTTCTTGGTTTTGGGGACAAGGCTGCTAGCTACCGCTTCTATCTTGGAAACCTCTGGCTTGACGTCTCCATTTCCCAAAACATAGCGCAAACATCTGGTTTCCTGCATGCCCAGTGCACATTTGGTAGGATTAATTGTCAGACCTGCCTTTTTGATCAACTGGATAACTGCTCGTAGGTGTTCCAGGTGGCTTTTCCAGTCTGGACTGTACACCACACCATCATCCAGGTATGTAGCACAATAACCAGTATGAGATAAAATTACATCCATGTACTGCCGGAATGTAGCGAGTGTGCCATGTAAACCAACGGGCATGGTAGTGAACTGACAGAATCCTATAGGAGTGGCAAAAGCAGTTTTGTCTCTGGATTCTTTAGCTAGGGGGATTTGCCAGTAATCCCTGGTGAGATCGAGGGTACTGATATATTTGGCACTCCCCAGTCTGTCCACCAAATCATCTATTCTGGGCATAGGATAATTGTCAAATTCTGACACTTGATTAAGGTTCCTAAAATCAAGGCAGATTCTTACACACACACACACACACACTTCTTTTTTGTTTACAATCACCACTGGTGATGACCAAGCACTTCTCGACTCTTCTATGGATACCCAATTCTTTCATTTTTTGTATTTCCTTAACCACGTCCGCTCTTAACTGTTCTGATAATCTATATATATTTTGTCTAATAGGGTGAGCATTCCTTGTCAGTATTATGTGCTCAACCTGGTATTGTGCTAAAAGTACTATTAAATGTCTTTAGCAAGTTATGAATTTCTGCGGTCTGTCTGGATGTTAAGGAAATATTCACCTTTACAGCATCAGCCGTTAGTTTGTTCCAGTCTCTCATAAGCTACATCAATATCTTCTTTATCAATTTCTGGTAAAACCAGCAAAACAGCTTTTGGTGTTTTTTCAACCCATTTCTTGAGGAAGTTAGCATGGTATATTTTAGTAGAATTTTTCCTATCAGGGGTCTCAATCTCATAGTTAACTGTGACAGTACGTTCAAACCCTTTATAAGGCCCCTGCCACTTCATTAAGTTTATTTTCTGTAGTGGGCAACAGTAGCAAGCCCTTTTCACTTGGCTCAAAAACATTTTCTTTTACCCCACTGTCATAATACTCGTGCTGGTTTTGAGCCTCTTGCTGATTACTATGGGCGATTTCAATATATTTTGTGAGCTTCTTTCTCAGGGCACACACATACGATGTAATAAGATTGTTTCTGATGGGGGGTTTACCTTCACATGTTTCTTTTATTACATCTAGTGGCCCTCTAGGTTGTCTACCATACGGCATTTCAAATGGTGAAAAACCTGTTGATGCCTGTAGAACTTCTCTGTAAGCAAAAAGCAGGTAAGGTAAGTATTAGTCCCAGTCTTTCCCTTCCCCTTTTACAAGCCTTTTTAACATGCGTTTTAGGGTTTAATTAAAACGCTCAATAAGACCGTCTGTCTGAGGGTGATAAGAGGAGGTTCTTATGGCAGTGATACCTAGTAGTTGGTACAGCTCTTTAAGTAATGCAGCACCAAAATTACTACCCTGATTACTAATAATCTCTTTTAGTATGCCCACCCTGCTGAAAATTTTGGCAAGCTCTGTTGCAACTTTTGGGGCTGTGACAGTATGCATAGGAACAGCCTCTTGGTATCGAGTAGCATAGTCACATACTACCAAAATGAATCGATTTCCCTTTTTACTTTTGTCTAAGGGGCCAACCACATCCACTGCAATTCTCTCAAAAGGCACATCTATCAAGGGTAGGGGCACCTTGTCTTTTTCAGTCACTGGGACTACTTTCTGACACTCAGCACAAGAACTGCAATAGGTAGCAACATCTTTATGAATTCCAGGCCAGTAGAATCAGTACAGCAATCTGTCAAGGGTGCGATCCCTCCCCAAGTGACCAGCATAGGACTATCATGTGCTATCTGTAACAACTCGGATCTATACCTTTGTGGTATAACCAATTGTTCTATCTGGCCCTTTGTCTGAGGTTTAACCCAAACTCTGTACAGTAACCCGTTACAATTTTTAAATATTGGTCCACCCTGTTTTGGTTTCACCCCCAGCTGCTTAAAATAACCCTGGAGAAAAACATTGTTCGCTTGTTCTGAAAGAAAATCACAATCAGTGATCAGTTTAGTTTCATCATTTTCATATGTTAACCCCTTATTGTCCGTCAGTCTTTTGTTGCCACTGTTTCTTCAGGCATCGTCTTTCTTTCCCGGACTTCCGATCTTGGAGCCGTGCTCAAACGAGTCCAACTCAAAATCAGCAAAAGGAGAAGAGTCCCCACCATCTGAGATTTTCTTTGCTTGAGTTCTTGTCACTACAGCTGCTGAAACATCAGGATTTATTTCCTCTTTGATTAACTCAGTAAACCCTGGAAAGTAATTTCCAATAATGACAGGTACAGGTAACTTAGGTACTACCCTCACTTTCATTTCATGCAACATCCCATTAATAATCAGTCACTTGGCTGGTGGGATAGTATCGAGTGCCCCCGTGGATGCAGATGACGCCAGTACCTGGTCCTTTTTGATACTGTTTTCCTAGCACTTCAATATGTACTAGGGTCTGTCTGCTTCCCGAATCTGTAAGTCCCTTCAGTCTTATCTCCCACCCTCACATCTGTTAAGTACTTACCCCAATTTGCTAAGGACAAATCTGCTCCTGTGTCACTCTTCTTACTATGGTAATTTCTTACAATATGACCTAGCTTATTACAGTTATAGCAAATAAAGTCTTTGGGCGTAGATTTGTTACCCCCACCAGAGTTCTTATCAGACTTAGAGTTTAAATGGGAAAAAGTGCGTCTTACTGGTGCTTTGCTGTTACCTCGCTGCTGTGGTGTCTGTCTGGCTATTTGGTAGCCTTTGGCCAAAGAAACAGCCTTTTCCCCACTTTCTGGTCGGTGTTCTTTTACCCAAAGTTGCACATCTGTAGGCAGGATGTTGATGAATTGCTCCACTGCAAATGTGTCAATCTGTGGGACTGTTTTGCTCTCTGGGTGGAGCCATTTTATCAAGAGTTCTCTGAGTCAGGTTAAGGCTTCTCCAGGATTGTCGACTGAGTTATACTTCAGAGACCAAAATCTTTGCTTGTAGGTCTCTCCTGAGATGTCATACCCTTTCAGGATTTAGCTTTTCACCACAGTAGGGTCCGCAAAGGCTTGGGAGGCCAAAATGGGTCGATCCTTGTGAGCAGCATACTTTCTATCTATGGACTTAGCCACAGAAGGAATGAGAGTGGGATTATTCCATATCATTTGAGAAAGCATCTCAAAGGAAGGCTGTACGGGGAGTTAAATCCATAGGGATCTCCGGGACATGAAGGTATTGGAGCCTTAAAAGTTTCCCAGGATCGATATCTGTAGTCTGGAGAGAAAGAGTGGAAGTCAAATTTTTCAGCAGAGACTTAAATGACAGGTCCTCAACCACAGGCTCTGCAATAGGATTAGATCCTGTTCCTTCCACGTCATCACCCAGCCTAAGGTCTGAGTCAGGATCAATATTATCTCCTGACAGCCCAGGAGGGACTGTATGGACAGGAAAGGAGTGAAAATCAGAATGAAAAGAGGAAGGAAAGGGGTTCGGAATTGAGAAGCCCTGAAGATGTCTGTAACAAGCCTCGGCGCCAAAACCTGTGACGCCTGACCCAGCACAGCCCTCCGCGCCGAAAAGCCGCACGGTGCGAGGATGGCACAGAGTGACCCACTGGCATAGCGGTGCGAAACAAACACAGGGCTCGAAAACTAGGATTTGAGAAGAAAGAATACCAGGAGATAGAGGCATCGGTGTGGCCCCCTGCGCCGCAGCCATGTGAGGGGGAAAAATACCTGAGTGCGGAGTCAACGGCCCCGAAGAAGGCGCCCGCGACAAGGGAGGCCCAACTGCCCTATCCGATCCCCCGAAGGGTCTGAGGGCCCTGGAGTGACCGGGCCAGGCAGCTGAACTAACCTCCGAGCCCATTGCTCCATCAGAGCAGCCCACTGATGAAACTGCTATCTGAAGCCCTACCAGAAGGCGGGGAAGGGCTCAGATGTCGAAGAGGTCGGTGCCCAGAAACAGAAACAAGACGACTCCTCCGGAGGAAACCAGCAACTAACCCCAATGACCGTCGACATGCAGACATACCAGAGGGCAACCTCGAGTGATGCCTTCTCTTTTTTGACCTGTGGGCCGAAGAAGAGCTCTACGCCGAATGGTGACGAGAATGCGACCATTTTCTTTTATGCTTCCGAGGGACCACCCCTCCCCTCGGGCATTGGACCGTCCGTTGTCAGACCCCCCTCCGGAGAGGGCGGGGGACCAGACCCAGCCCGGCTGACTGAACAGCTTTCATACGAAGTCTCCCTATTGTCACCTGACCCGCTCATTGTCGACTCCATCAATGTAGGCTGAGACTTCTTTCTTTAATAAGACTAAATTATAGTAAGCAGTACTTATTCGAGATATACTACAAAATAATAAACTGAAAACTATGCTGCTAGTTTGAAGTTTGACTCCCGGAGGGCCAGCGTCATCGTCACTGAAGCACACTCGATAGTGGAAAAAAAGGAATTGAGGCAGTTGGAGGATCGACGCCGAGCTAGTCAGTGCCGCATAAGCCAAGGCTCACGGCTCCATCTCTGGTGCCGACCCTCTTGCAAAAAAGTTTGCTCCCGCTGGGTCCTAGCACCTCTGGCGCAGATCCCATCAGTGTGAATGAGTGGTGGAGACTATGTCCAGGAAGATCCCTCTTTTCCACACCATTCCTTCAACCAGGAGTTGAATTTCTAGATGCGGAGTGTCCTACCCTCCCCCTTGCCGTGGACAGGTAGCACCTCTGAGAAGGAGAATTTGTGCTATCTGCCTTAGGCTCCCTCCAACTTCCTAAAATCCTCCTGGATTCTGACTACATCCACCTTGTCCCCCGACAGGTCATTTGTCCCCAGGTGGACAATGACACCCAGTTCCTCTCTCTTCACTATCGCCCTTGCGATCCTATGGATCCCCTTCCCATCCCTCCAGTTAGTGCTTCCTGGAATGCAACTGACCTCCCTCCCCCCACCTAGGTGTTCCTAATCTCACTCCACAGACAATCAAGTCCCCCACCGGGAACTCTTCCTCTGGGGTCCTCTACCCCCTTTTCCTGGGGCTCCATCATGGAGGACCCACCCATAATCCTTGGTCTCCGCTGTGGGTTCGCTTGTGGGGCTTTTTCACTCATCCAAAACAGCGCAGGCGTTACTTAGCCAAACCAGTTGGGGGGGGGGGATGTACTTTAGACCCCCTTCGCTCACTCTCCCCGAGCCCACTGCGATACAACCACTCCTCCTTCTGGACACCCTTTGAGGTTTAGGTTGTTGACCAAGTGGCCTCTTGGTGAGAGAGCGAATTTCCCCTGTAACCTTGCCAACTCGGCCTGGAGACAGGCATCCTCCTCCCTCAACCCAGAGAGGTGCCTGCAGATAGGGCAGCATCATAGCCTCCAGAACATCTCCCTGAAGACAGCTGCCCGCAGCCACTGCACCACTCCCATCATGCTTGTTGTGTCCTTCTCCTTGCTAGTCTATAGTTTGACACTTTTTTTTATTTACATTATATCTTTGTGGCTCCTGTACATCGTATCTGGTGGCAGGAAGTTGCAATACACTATGGGCCCCTGCCCTATAAAAGGAGGAAGAGCCTTGGGGTGGGTAGGTGGGGGGTGGAAGTGCCCCCTTGTCTGTGTACTAAAACAATCATCCGAGGACCCCTTTGCCCTACGCTCTCTGTACTTAGCTGCTTTCAGCCCGAGACGTTACCCAGCCATTTGTTAGATCACTGTTACAGTGTATAACAAACAAGCACCCAATTGCTACGTCGCTAAGCCAAAATGCAGTTTACATACCCAACACCAAATTCCGTTTACCCCCAACCGCTGTGTAAAGCCCCAGAGAAAAAACAAGCCCCAAATCAATTTCAATGCAAATCAACTGCAGCTTACAGCCCCTAAGAAAAAAAGAACCAGCCCCATAAGCAAATACTGTGTAACCAACTGCATTAAAAAGTCAATTTCAAGCCCCAAGTTTAAAGCCCCAAAGCACAAAAACGTTCCCCAGCAGTTTCTGTAGTTTAAACAAATGCAGCCAAAAAGACCCAAATACTGAACTAGCCCCCACTCAAAATGTCGTTTGAGTAAATGCAGTAATAAAAAAAAGTACAGAACCCCAAATACAAAACAAGCCCAAAAAGCACTTCTGTTATTATGCTGAATGTAGTTTAAACAAAGGTCTTTTAACCCCAGTACACTTCCCTGCACTATTCGAGCCTCCTCCGGAACTGAGCCAAGATCCTCTGGGTTCCCTGGATGCCCCGCCCCCTCTTCTGCGGTCACCACACCTGGCAGTGGACAGAAACAGAGTAAAATGCTCCTACCAGCCGGACCAGCTGAAAGGAGTCTGTATGCGCTCAGTCAGCTGGACTGAAAATACAAGAAAAAGAGAGTCACCGCATCCAGCACTAGAAAAGTGCAGGCTTGTGCGCTCTCAAGGAAGTACGCATGCTTGACGTCACGGTGTTGAGCATGAAGTCAGCATGCCAGAGGGGGCATGTGTTGAGGCTGCAGGAAGCCTTTGACAAGAAAAAACACACACCCAATGGGCAGGGCTCAGGGAAAAAATGTCAGGAAGCCGTGCGGCTCAATGGAACAGCTGAGATAACAGCCACACAAACCTGTGGCAACAGATGCTCCATAAAAGCCTAGATAAAAGACTCCGATCCTTGAGTTGCTCATCCTCTTTGGCTGGCTATTTTTTTTGTTAAACAGATCCAAGATGAGGAAAAATTAAAGAGGGGAAATGTCCCCTCAAACTGTGACTACACAAAAAAACACCTGGAAGGGGATAAAACAAACAAAACAAAAAAAACATGCAAGAGTCAAAAGATGGGAGAAAGACAACACGGAATGCCTTAATCAAAACACCACAACAGCTGTTTACCTGAGGCACCTTTTTTGTTCTTTGTATAAGGAAAATCACAGACCTAATAAAAAAATAAACATACACCCCTAAACTATTGTTGCAGACGTGGCCCCCAATCCAAGCAGAGGCAGTGGAAATGGGGAAAAAGGGCGGGTTAGCCAATCTGAAAGCTGCAGCTTAACAGGCACGGTTTTAATTTAGGAGTGCTCCCTGTCATCAGGTAGCCCCAAGTCAGAAAGTCGTTTTCTTCAGAGAAATTTCTAAGTTCTTTCAATGGCATAGCAAAGACTGGATAGTTGCTGCTGTCTGGAATGTTCAGGTGCCCAGGATTCTATGCTGATTGCAGCTTTGGACAGTGCCATCTCCCCAGTAGGGGTGCACATCACCCATTAGTAATGAATCCCATGGAGAATGTGGAGCACTACAGAAAATACTGATCCAACTTTCAGTTGAAAAGATTCAATGCTCCCAGCTTCTAGAGTTCTGTAATGCCTACTGTCTGGTGTTATCTTTATTTTACAGTGACTGGGCCAGGTCAGCTGGCAACAGACAGTACTCAGTAACCTTATGACCGGGGGGGGGTAGGTAAAAGAGAAAAAAGAGTTTGCTGCTTACCACAAACTGTATGTAGATCTTTGAGAGACTCTCCATAGAGCCACAGACATACTGGACTGTAAGCAGACAGTGTCATAACCTCCTGGGAAACTTTTCAACAGCTGAGGATGCCCAAAACAATGTGGTCATCCATGTCGGACGCCTCAGGACTGTCTACAGTGTATAAAGTATGTGGCCCCCATACTCTTCAGTTCTTGGTGTTGAGAAACTGTGATCCAAAATTTCTCAACTGACAGGAACAGGAAATCCAACCTTGGCCAAGCACAGATCAGAGGTAGGAAAGCCGATCACCTGATTCCAGCTATTAAACTAATCAGGAACTGAAAGGCACTGCAGCTGACAGCAGAGGAAGAGGGTTGGGTGGTTTTATGAAGGAGTTTCTCTTGAAGATCTAGTTACGTTGTGCAACAAACCTATTTTCTTCAAGGTTATCTCCTCTATAAAGCCTCACACATGTTGGATGAATACTTAGTGCAGCACCAAAAACAGCAGAGGTAGGGCAAAAGACTAATATCGTTCCTGAAGGTAGCAGACCTTGCAGCACAGCCAAGTCACAACCCTACTATGGGAAACCAGATACAGATTGCAGTGTTCAGCACACATATGGATTGTACTCTGGTTAAGTGCCCAAACAGGATTCAGAAGCGGAGACCGATTGGTAAACATGCCACAGAGGCCGCCATGCCCGAGTGGCGAGCACCTTAGCCATGCTAGGAAGTTCCTTGCCAGCCTTCTTGTAACAGAGAAATGCAGGAGGATATTCATCATAAAAAACACTGCTTAGATAATGGCTTGCCCAGCATATGAGTGCAAAGGACACAAGAAAAAAATTACTCACCTTAGTAATTGTGTTTCTTCTAATGGAGTCTTGCTGTATTCTGACAACTGCAGTTAGCTCCAGCCTTTGAACTGCCCCAGAGAGTATAGGGTTAAATTTCTATGCAGGGCATAGAACATTGAGCTCGAGCTCGGCTGAAGACTCTGTCTGCAGTACTTTGAATCCAAACCGTCAGATTCTTACGAGCTAAAAACTCACTGACCTATCAGAATGCGGAATTTGTAAAATTTCTTCTAGCCAACTGGCAACTAATGGTCTAGGTTCCCAAAGGAAGACTCAAGTCAGGAAACCCAAAAACCAGGTAATAAAGCATAACAAATTCTTAATAACCAAACTAAAGCACCCAACAGGAAGTATGCTGAAGACACCCCTGGGGTACAACACTGCACCTGCCCACCCACTTCCCAAAAACAGGTTCTGAGAGAGGAGGCAGGGAAGGAGGTCAGAATACAGCAAGACTCCATTAGAAGAAACACAATTACTAAGGTGAGTAATTTTTTCTTCGAACAACATGAAGTCTTGCTGTATTCTGACAATTGCAAACTACCAAGCAGTACCTCCAAGGAGGAGGGACAGAACCTACTTTGGGAATAGGCTCTGAAGCACTGCTGCGCCAAATCTAACATCATTCCAAGCCTGGATATCCAGGGAGTAATGCTTGGTGGAGGTATGAACCGTTTTCCAGGTGGCTGCTTGGCAAATTTCTAACAAGGGAATATCCCTGGCCACAGCCAGAAATGCAGCTGTACCTCTAGTGGAATAAGCACTCAGGCCTGAGGGAGGACTTTTTCTCAGTTTCTCATAACAGAACTGGATACAGGACACGATCCACCTAGCAACAGTTCTCTTGATGGCAGGTTTGCCCTTACCTACTTCCCCAGAAGTGAGGAACAACTGTAGGGAGTCAAACCTGTGACCCTTTGTACATTCTATGTAGTAACTAAGGGCTCTTTAAACATCTAAACTGTGTAACCTTCACTCTCCTGAGGAAGCATGATCAGTGAAGAACACAGGAAGAGACACAGATTGGTTCAAGTGGAAATCAGAAACCACTTTGGGTAGGAACCTCCTATTGGTTCTAAGGACCACCTTGTCCCTATGGAATGAGATGAAGTCCAGTTCAACTGACAGAGCTTGCAGTTCACTGATACGTCTGGCAGAGGTAACAGCAACCAAAAACACAGTTTTCCAAGTCAAGTACTTGAGCTCTGCTGGAGACATAGGCTCAAAAGGGGGCTGCATAAGCTGAGCAATGCAGACATTTAAATCCCAGGCAGGAGCAGGATCCCTAAAAGGAGGATTGGTATGAAGCAATCCTGTGAACAATTTACAGAATACAGAATGAGATGAGAGAGAGGAAGGCTTTCCCACTGACAGAAAAGCAGAAACAGCTGACAAATGAACCTTGAGAGTAGCTGGTCTGAGGCCTAGACCATTAAGATGAACCATATAATCCAGAACTGTAGACAATTCAGCAGTGTCTGGGGATATATGGTTCTTGGAACACCAAATGCTGAATCTTTTCCATTTGGAGTTGTAAGTTTTTCTGGTGGCAGTCTTTCGAGAGGCTTTGAGAATGTCCAGAACCCCTTGGGACAGATGCAAATCTGCAAATTCTAACTCTTCAAGAGCCATGCCTTGAGATTGAGGGACCAAAGACTGGGGTACCAAATCCTCCCTTGAGACTAGGTTGACAGATTGCACTTCCTGGGGAAGAGACAGGCGAAGATGGACTGCTAGGGACAGCAGCAGGGGATACCATGGCTGCCTGGCCCAGTCTGGAGCAATCAGAATTAGTCTACAGGATTGTGATCTCATTTTGACCAGAACTTTGAACAACAGAGGAAAAGGAGAGAAGGCACAGAGGAATTTCCCTTTCCAGTTCAGAACCAGAGGATCCAGAGGGACTGAGCCCAGTACTGGAGGTCTGCAACAAAACAGAGGAAGTTGGTGACTGTCCTGGGCCGAAAGAAAAAATTACTCACCTTAGTAATTATGTTTCTTCTAATGGAGTCTTGCTGTATTCTGACAATTGCAGTGATTCCAACCTTTGAACTACCCCAGAGAACAAAGAGTTAACTTTCTAGGCAGGACATAGAATGCTGAGCTCGAGTTCAGTTGAAGTCTCTGTCTGGAGTGTTTCAAACTTAAACCGTCAGATTCTTACGAGCTCAACTAACTACAAATTCTATGCGGAAATTGTAAAAATTCCTACTAGCCAACTGGCTGAAAAACGTTTTGGATTCCCAGGGAAGACTCAAGTCAGGAAACCCAAAAAACAAAATAATACAAATAACGATAATAAATCAGCACCCAAACAAAAAGGAGGAGGGTGCAAGCAAAAAACACCCCTGGGGTGCAACACTGCACCTGTCCACCCACTTCCCAAAAACAGGTTGAGAGGAGGGGCGGGAGGTCAGAATACAGCAAGACTCCATTAGAAAAAACATAATTACTAAGGTGAGTATTTTTTTCTTCAAACAACATGAAGTCTTGCTGTATTCTGACACACAATTCTAAGCAGTACCTCCAGGAGGAGGGACAGAACCTACTTCGGAAATAGGCTCTGAAGTACTGCTGTACCAAACCGAGCATCCTCCTAGCCTGGATATCAAAGAATAATGCTTGGTAAAGGTATGGACTGTTTTCCAGGTGGCTGCTTGACAAATTTCTAAGAGGGGATATCCCTGGCAGCAGCCAGAGATCAACTATTACCTCTTGTGGAATGAGCCCTCAGGCCTGAGGGTGGAGTTTTCCAGTTTTCACTGCAGAATTGTATACAAGACACAATCCACCTGGCAACAGATCTTTTGGTGGCAGGTTTGCCCCTTTCCACTTTTCCATAAGTGAGGAACAACTGGAGGGAGTCAAACCTGTGACCTTGGTACGCTCTATGTTGTAACTAAGGGCTCTTTTAACATCTAAACTGTGTAGCCTCCTCTCTCCTGAGGAAGAGTGATCAGTGAAGAAAACAGGGAGAGACACAGACTGGTTTAAATGGAAGTCTGAAACCACTCTGGGCAAGAACCTTCTATTGGTTCTAAGGACCACTTTATCCCTGTGAAATGAGATAAAATCAGGTTCCACTGACAGGGCTTGCAATTCACTGAATCGCCTGGCAGAGGTAATGGCTTCCTAGGAACACAGTTTCCAAGTTAAGTACTTAAGCTCTGCTGAAGACATAGGCTCAAGGGGTTGCATAAGTTGAGCAATGCAAACATTCAAATCCCAGGCAGGGGCAGGGTCTCTAAAAGGAGGATTGGTGTGAAGCAATCCTTTAAAAAATTTACAGAACACAGGATGAGAAGATAGTGAGGAAGACTTCCCCACAGACAAAAACGCAGAAACAGCTGATAAGTGTACCTTGAGAGTAGCTGGTCTGAGGCCTAGGCCATTAAGATGGATCATATAATCCAGAACCGTAGGCAATCCAGCAGTGTCTGGTGAAATATGCTTCTTAGAACACCAAATACTGGATCTCTTCCATTTGGAGTTTTAAGTATTTCTGGTGAAGGGCTTTCGAGAAGCCTTGAGGATATCCAGAACCCCTTGGGAAAGATGCAGATCTGCAAACTCTAACTCTTCAAGAGCCTGTCTTGAGATTCAGAGACTGAAGACTGGGGTACCAAATCCTTCCCTGAGAGGATGTTAACAGGTTGTAATTCCTGGGAAGAGACAGGGGAAGATGGACTGCTAGGGACAGCAACAGGGGGTACCAGGGCTGTCTGGCTCAGTCTGGAGCAATGAGAATCACCTTGCAAGGTTGAGATCTTATTTTGACCAAAACTTTGAACTGGAGTGGGAAGGGGCGAAAGGCATACAGAAACTTCCCTTCCCAATTCAGAATCAGGGCGTCCAGAGGGAATGAGCCCAAGACTGGAGGTCTGCAACAAAAGAGATGGAGTTGGTGATTGTCTGGTGCTGCAAAGAGATCTATCTCTGGAGTGCCCCCACCTTGAAAAAATCACTTTCAATACCTGAGGGTCCAGGGATCATTCGTAATGGCCCTGAGAGATCCTGTTCAGTGCATCTGCTAGCACACTGTCCTTGCCTGGAAGGTGAACTGCTACAAGAGAGGTTTGCAGGGAATAAGCCAGGGACTACAACTTCATGGCTTCTGTGCACAAGGCCGTGGACCGATTGCCTCCCTGCTTGTTGATGTACCACATGGTGGTGGTGTTGTCCGTTCTGACTTGAACCACCTTGTTCTGTACTGACTGAGACAAAAAGCTTTTAGGGCCAGAAAAACTGCCCTGAGCTCTAGGAGACTGATGTGGAGAAGAGATTCTTGGGGGGACCACAGTCCCTGGGCAGTGAGGGACCCCAGATGGGCTCCCCAGCCCAGAAGAGAAGCATCCGTGGTAAGGACCACTGAACAAGGCTGAGTAACAAAAGGAACACCTTGTCTTAAATTGCCCCGATCCTGCCACCACTGGAGGGCCTGGATCAAGGTCAGAGTCACTGGGATCAGGGAATCCCTCCTCTGAGACCAAAAAGCTCTCAGGTGGAACTGAATATCCCTCATCTGGAATCTTGCCCCTTGGACCACTGCTGTTGAAGCTGCCATGTGGCCCAAGAGTTGGAGGAAATGCCTTGCTGGCTGAGATACCAGAAGGCTGAAAGAAGAGGCTAGTTCCATAAGAACCCTTGCCCTTTCTAGAGGAAGAAAGGCTCTTGCTCTGAGTGTGTCCAGTTCTGCCCCTATAAAGGTGGGAAGTTAGATTGGTCTGAGAACTGGACTTGGGAAGGCTGGAGAAGAAAATCCTAGAGAAGTGAGCACTTGCTTGATCACTTGTAGGTGAGACTTGACTTGGTCTGGAGACTGACCCACTATTAGCCAATCGTCCAGATATGGAAAAATGGAAATCTTTTGCCTTCTTAGAAAGGCAACTACTACTGCCAGGCACTTTGTAAAAACCCTTGGGGCTGAGGTTAGGCCAAAGGGCACTGCTCTGAACTGATAGTAGCCTGAGGACAACTCGAACCTGAGGTACTTTCTGTGGGAGCACCTGACGGGAATGTGAAAGCAGGCATATTTGAGGTCCAGGGAAGCTGGCCAGTCCCCTGGCCTTAGAGAGGGAAGGATTATTCCCAGAGTTACCATCTTTAACTTTGGGTTTAAGAGATGTTTGTTTAGATATCTTAGGTCTAGGATGGGTCGCCACTCCCCTGTCTTTTTGGGGGTCAGGAAGTACCTGGAGTACAGTCCTTTGCCCCAGTGTAGGGTAGGTACTCTGTCTATGGCTCTTAAGGAGGACAGGAAATAATTTCTAATTGGCAGCTGTTTATAACATTCCCAGTCACATAAATGATATCCATAAGCTTAAATGATCCATATGTGACTGAACCTGAATAAAATGTGATAAAAAAACTGTATTATGCATTGTTTTGTTTTTATAGGCATCAGTCTCTTACGGTTCTTTTCATGGAACCAGTGATCTGGAGTTTTAACTATGTCACGGGTTGTGTATAGAACTCTGAGCATGGTTCTGACATGACAACAGCTCATGCTTAGCATTCTGTACACAACCCGTGACATAGTTGAAACTCCAGATCACTGGTTCAATGAAAAGAACTGTAAGAGAATGCTGCCCATAAACACAAAACAATACAAAACACAATTTTTTGCATCACTTTTAATTCAGGTAGAGTAACATGCGACTCATTTAGGCTTATGGATATCATTTATGTAACTGGGAACATTATAAACAGCTGCCAGTTAGAAACCATTTTCTGTCCTCTTTAAAGCTAGGAGAGAAGAAACCTCTGCCTCTAGGGCAAGGGTTTCCGAGAGATTTGCAGGTGGAAAAGATCTGGCTCTCATCTTTGGAAATTTTCTGAAGCTGAGAACCAGTCCTTGGCTTACTACTTCCAGGACCCACTTGTCTGATGTAATAGACATCCAGTCCTGGACAAAATAAGCCAGCCTGCCCCCTGCTGGAAGAAGAGAGTCGACCCGGGCAGGCCCATCAGGGTGTCTGCTTGGCAGGGGCTTTAGGCTGAGGAGTGGATGCAGCCCTGCTCATCCCCCTTCTGCCTCTCCCTCTGAAGAACCCCCTCTGAGAAAAGGAAGAAGAGGCCTGTGGTTGGTAAAAAGGCCTTTGAAAAAGCCTGCCCCTGCCCCTAGACTGCTGCCTTTGAGGAGTTGCCTGCCTCTCCTTGGCCTGAGCACTCCTGTAAATGGTCCTGTACTCATCCATTTTCTTCATGTAATTCTCTGTCTGCTCCCCAAACAGAGAATTACCCACTACAGGAAAACCCATGGCCTTAGCCTGGGTGTCCTGCGAGAGGCTAGTACATCTGAGCCAAGCCATCCTCCGAAGAGCCTCAGATGTAGCCATGACTCTTGATGACACATCATTCGAGTCCACAGCAGCATGAAACTGAACCTTAGATGCCTCAATCCCATCTGCAGCCATCGCCTTCAGCTTCTTGGCTAGCTGGAGGGAGGCCTGTTTAGCCAGTGCCAGTACAGTGTCCCACCTGGACTTCTGGTACCTGGCTGTATAGGCCATGTAATTCGCCTGCCTGAGTCCCAAAGAAGATGCCATGTACTGCTTCTTTGCCATGGCATCAATCTTCCTGGAGTCCTTGTCTGGGGTGTGTAAAGCCAAGGGAATATTTGCCTTGTCACAGGCAGCAGCCTGCACTACCCCAACATGGCTGCATTGCTGATATAAGAACTCCGTGTCTGAGCCTGAAAGTGTATACCTCTTGTCCATTCTTCTATCCACAGGAGGTATAGTGTTAGGAGACTTAAGGTTTTTTTGTGTCTGTTTCCCAAAAGATTTGTTGAGAGGAATACACAGTCTCCTGGACTCTGGGATGTCCATCATCTCTACATAATCAGGCTCCTCCTGATCTTCCACAGTCTCCTCCATAGGAAGCTGGAGTTTCAGCCACCTTTCTGTAGAACACAAAGTGAGAAGGGGCCTGAGAAAGCCTAGGAGGGGAAACACCTGAAGGTCTGTCTGGGGAGATGTCCGGTTCCACAGGCACATCCAGACCCTCACTTCCATCATCATCCTCAGATTCCCCTTCCTCTTCAAATTCCGGTTCATAAAAATCTTCGAGGGTATAATCTTGAACTGGGGGAACCAACCGAACCGAACCCCTGCCAGAAGGAGCCAAATAGGTAGGAACCGGATGGAGTGATTCCACAATCTGAATCGCTCTGGCTATCTCTTCGGCGGTCGGAACATGAACCTCTGCATCCGAACCGGTTGATTTGTCTTTGCGTTTTCTTTTTGTTGGAACCGATCCCTCAGAATCGGCTCTCCTTTTGCCCAAAGAAGTATCGCCCTGGTCAGAGGGCACTCCTCCTGGTTCGGTCGAAACCGAACCGGCTGCCATCCGTCAGCGGACTTCTCGGCCTCCTTTTCCCTCAGTCTACCTAATCTCTTCTCAAGGGTAGATTTGGGAAAGTTTTTACATATTTGCCAGTCTGAATTGAGGTGGTCAAACCCCAGACAATAAACACAGGTTGTGTGGGGATCGGCCTTAGCAAAGACCTCCCCACACTCACTGCAGTGTTGAAAGCCAGTGGGCCTGTTTTTTTTCTTGGGTTTCTCAGACATGGCCAACCTCAGCAACTTACCCTTTTTATGGTAACCGCCAGGCAAGACTCCCTTATCGGTGCCTAACCATGTCATGGGTATTGGAAAAAAACGCACTAACACTTTTTTTTTTTTTTTTTTTAGAACCGGTAACCACACACTAAGTAAAACAACACAAAACACAATATTTCGCTATCAAATGGCTGGTTCAGCCGTAGCGAGCCACACTTTTACAAGTTCCACACAGAAAAAACAGAACAATTCCTATCTAGTACTCATGGCACCACAGACAGACTGAACCGACTATGCGGATAACTTTTTCGGTTTAAAAAAAAACTACGAAAACTGAGACTTTTACCGACTTTCGAACTGAGCTGAAAGAGAAATCTCCGGAGTGACCGTTCAGTGAGGCGGAGTAAAGAATCTGACAGTTTAAGTTTGAAACATTCCAGACAGAGACTTCAACCGAGCTCGAGCTCAGCATTCTATGCCCTGCATAGAAAGTACACTTTTTGTTCTCTGGGGTAGTTCAAAGGTTGGGAATCACTGCAATTATCAGAATACAGCAAGACTTCATGTTGTTTGAACGAGATCTATCTCTGGGAGTGCCCCACCTGGGAAAAAATCACTTCTAGCACCAGGGGACCTAGAGACCATTCGTGATGGCCCTGGGAGATTCTGCTCAGTGCATCTATCACCACATTGTCCTTTCCCGGAAGGTGGACTGCAAATAAGGATGTCTGCAGAAAGTAAGCCAGAGACCATAGTTTCATGGCTTCTGTGCACAAGGCCAGGGACCGAGTGCCTCCCTGCTTGCTGATGTACCACATGGTGGTGATGGTGTCTATCCTGACCTGTACCACCTTGTTCTGCACTGACTGAGAGAAGGCTTGCAGAGCCAGGAACACTGCCCTGAGCTCCAAAAGACTGATGTGCAGGAGGGACTCTTGATGGGACCACTGTCCCTGGGCTGTGAGAGCCCCAAGATGGGCTCCCACCCCAACAGAGAAGCACCTGTGGTAAGGACCACAGAGTGGGGCTGATTGACGAAAGGAACCCTTTGCCTGAGATTGTCCTGATCCTGCTACCACTGAAGTGCCTGGATCAGAGTCTGAGTCACTGGAACTAGTTTGGTAAGAAGATCCCTCTTTTGGGACCAGAAGGACCTTAGATGGAACTGAATGTCCCTTATTTGAAACCTGGCTCCTTGGACCATTGCTGTACAAGCTGCCATGTGACCCAGAAGCTGAAGGAAATGCCTTGCTGGTCGAGAGACCAGAAGGCAGAAAGAGGAGGCCAGCTCAGAAATGGCTGTAACCCTCTGCATGGGAAGAAAAGCTCTTGCCTTGACTGCATCCAGCTATGCTCCTATAAAAGTGAGAAGCTGTACAGGTTCGAGAACTGACTTGGAAAGGTTGAGAAGAAACCCCAAGGAAGTGAGCACTTGCAGGGTCACTTGGAGGTCTGACCTGACTTGGTCTGGGGACTGTCCCACAATGAGCCAGTCGTCCAGACATGGAAACACTGCAATCTTCTTCCTTCTTAAAAAGGCCACCACTGCTGCCAGACACTTTGTGAACACCCTTGCAGCTGATGTTAGGCCAAAGGGCATTGCTCTGAACTGATAATGACCTGAAGGCAATTCGAACCTGAGGTACTTTCTGTGGGAGCACCTGATGGGAATGTGAAAATAGGCATCCCTGAGGTCCAGGGAGGCTAGCCAGTCCCCTGACCTAAGAGAGGAAAGAATTATTCCCAGAGTCACCATTCTGAACTTCTGTTTTAACAGATGTTTGTTCAGATATCTTAAATCCAGGATGGGTCGCCACTCCCCCGTCTTTTTTGGGGCAAGGAAGTACCTGGAGTACAGACCTTTGCCCCTGTGTAGGTAAGGCACCATCTCTATGGCCCTTAGAGCCAACAGAGATGAAACCTCTGCTTGCAAGGCAAGCGATTCGGAGGTGCTTGCAGGTGGAAAAGATCTGGGCCTCAGCTTTGGAAATTTTTTGAAGCTGAAGACCAGTCCCTGGCTTACCACTTCCAGGACCCTTTTGTCTGAAGTAACAGACTTCCAGTCCTGGACAAAGTAAGCCAGCCAGCCTCCTACGGGTATGGGGGAGTCGACCCAGGCTGACACCTCAGGGTGTCTGCTTGGCAGGAGCCTTAGGCTGAGGGGTGGATGCAGCCCTGCTCATCCCCCTTCTGCCTCTCCCTCTAAAGAACCCCCTCTGGGAAAAGGGAGGCCTGCGCTTGGTAGAAAGGCCTGTGAAAAGGCCTGCCCCTGGCTTGCTGCCCGTCTTTCCTTGGCCTGTGCACTCCTGTAAGTGGTCCTGTATTCGTCCATTTTCTTCATGTAATTCTCTGTCTGCTCCCCAAACAAAGAATTACCCACCAGAGGGAGATCCATGACCTTAACCTGGGTGTGCTGTGAAAGGCTAGTACGTCTGACCCAAGCCATTCTCCGAGAGCCACAGATGTAGCCATGACTCTTGATGACACATCATTGGAGTCCACAGCAGCATGAAACAACCTTGGATGCCTCGATCCCATCAGCAGCCACCCCCTCCAGCTCCTTGGCCAGCTGGGGGGAAGCCTGCTCAGCCAGTGCCAGTACAGTGTCCCATCTGGACTTCTGGTACCTGGCTGTATGGGCCATATAATTAGCCTGCTTGAGTCCCAAAGAGGATGCCAGGTACTGTTTCTCTGCCATGGCTCCAACTTCCTGGAATCTTTATCTAGGGGGTGTGAAGCCAAGGGAATGCCTGCCCTGTCACAGGCTGCAGCCTGCACTACCCCAACATGGCTGCACTGCTGGTAAAGAAACTCCGTATCTGAGCCTGACAGAGTATACCTCTCGTCTATCCTTCTGTCCACAGGAGGTATAGAGTTAGGAGACTTTAGAATGTTTTGAGTCTGCTACCCAAAAGACTTATGAGGGGGAATAGACAGTCTCTTAGACTCTGGGACATTTCAATGAAGTCAGGCTCTTCTTGGTCCTGCACAGCTTCCTCCATAGGAAGCTGGAGGGTTTCTGCCACTGTCCTGTAAAACAGAAAGTGGAGAGGGGACTCAGAGAGCCTAGGAGGGGAAACACCAGAAGGTGTGTCTGGGGAGAAGTCCAGTTCTATAGGCACATCCAGACTTTCTAAGCACTCATCATCATAATCCTCACATTGTTCACAGTCCCCCTCCTCAAAATCCGGTTCATATAAATCCTCAGGGGCATAATCCTGAACCAGAGGAACCAACCGAACCGAACCCCTACCAACCGGGACCGGATCGGTCAGAACCGGACAAAGCAATTCCACAATCCGAATCGCTCGGGCAATTTCTTCCGCAGTGGGAACAAGGAGATCTGAATCCAAACTGGCAGATTTTTCCTTTTTGTAGGAACTGACCCCTCAGGATCAGCTCTCCTCTTGCCCGAAGTAGTATTGCCATGGTCAGAGGGCGCTCACCGAACTGGGCTTGCCTTCCGGGTTAGCGGATTTCTCGCCCTCCTTCTCCCTAAGTCTACCTAATCTCTTATCCAGGGTAGACTTGGGAAAATTCTTACATATCTGGTAGTCTGAATCGAGGTGGTCAAACCCCAGACAGTAAACACAGGTGGTGTGGGGATCAGTCTTAGCAAAGACCTCCCCACATTCACTGCAGTGTTGAAACTCAGTGGGCCCGTTTTTTTTTGGGGGGGTTTCTCAGACATGGCCAACCTAACCAAACTTACCCTTTTTTCGGCAACCGCCAGGCAAGACTGTCTTACTGGTTTCTAACCATGTTACGGGTATTTGAAAAAAAACGTTAAAAACACTTTTTTTTTTTAAACCGATAAGAACTGGTAACCATACACTAAAATGACCAAATCAAAAGACCTAAAGGATTGGTTCATCCAAACCGATCGGGACTTTTACAATTTCCACAATCCAAAAACACTATCTAAGTACTTACTGTACTGCAGACACAGTGGACCAAATCACGGTAAAATAATTCGGAAAACTGAGACTTTAACCGACACTTTAACAGAGTCTTTGAACCGAGAGCAACAGGAGAAATCTCCGGAGCAACTGTTCAGTGAAGCGGAGTAAAGAATCTGATGGTTTGGTTTCAAAGTACTGCAGACAGAGTCTTCAACCGAGCTCGAGCTAAACGTTCTATGCCCTGCATAGAAATTTAACCCTATACTTTCCGGGGCAGTTCAAAGGCTGGAGCTAACTGCAACTGTAAGAATACAGCAAGACTTCCTGTTGTTTGAAACAGCTGGAGTGACTGCTAGAGGTCCTCAGTAAAGTCAAGCTAAAAGTGAAGTGTCCTGTGGATGACCAAGGAGTGCAGGTGCACCTCCCTGGGACTCTGGGAAAGTGGGCAGAACATAGGCAGGTTAATGGACTAACTCAGTGAATTCAGACACCAGCTTAGGTAAAAACAGGGTATTTTTACAACAACAGAGACTCAATGGTGGGCAAAAACAAGAACTGTACGGGGCCCACCCCCACTATATAGGCAATGCAGAGGTGTCCGCTGATGCATGCGAGGATGTCAGCAAGGTTGGCCTTAGCTATGGACAAGTTTTCTGCAAGATTATGAAGCTGTTTGCTTACAGTACAATGTGTGGGACTCTATGTAGGAGATCTCCTCAAAGATATTTCTGAAGTAGCCAACACCCCAAATAACCTGGTCATAAGCCTCGGGCATGAGATTTGTCCACCCAAACTTGTGACTAGGGCACTGGGGATTATCAGGCTGACTGCAGTCCTCAAAATTACACCTCCAATGTTGTCATGTAAAATAAATGTGACACCAGAAACTGTATCTGTTAAAGAATGCAAGCCTGAGTTATTGCCATCAGGTACAGAGTACCAATGAATTACAAAGTTCATATTTTTGTTAAAGGGAAATAGTCAAGACTAAGAACCCAGCACCCAAGTGTGGGGCCGATCACAATTTGCAGTTTGTGTGAACAGCCCCCCCCCAAATACTTACAATCCAATATACTGCAGAAAACAGTGTCTGGCTGATCTAGCCAGTTCCCAAGTTGACATTTGCTGTAACCAGAAATCCCAGACTTCCCAGTAGCTGATGTCAGAGCTGGGCTGCAGCAGTGGGAGATTCAACAGCCTGCAGTGCACGTTAGAGATTTTGTAAGCTGTTATCTTTTGTTTAGTTGTCCTGCTATCCTCCCAGGGCTAAGTACAGCCACAGAGGACTGTACCTGGCCACATCAGGAGGACCGTCAAACATCTGATCAGAGCTTATAAAAGCCCTAACATGCACTGCAGGTTCCTGAATCTCCCACTGCTGAAAGGGATGCTGAGATTTCTGGTTACAGCAAATGGCAGCTTGCGAGACAGCCAAGACCAGCCAGATATGAACACTGCAGTAAACAGTAAGCAAAATATTTTTTTTTTTTTTTGCGTACGAACTGCAAATTGGGACCAGCCTCTTACTTGGGTGTTGCAGCAGTGGGAGATTTAACAGCCTGCAGTGAATGTTAGAGATTTTGTAAACTGTTCTTTGCCTCTATAGGCTGAGTTAGTATGAGTCTTTGTTCCTTTTTAGTGGTTGTTTAACCCTTAAGTCTCACTTTTGTTTGCTTCATTTTACATTATGTAATTTTGTTTGTGATGTGTAATCATGTTGCTGATTTTATTTTTTACCCCCTACGTGCCCTGAACACACCCACTCCTTCAGACTGCTAATGGCTCCCACACCCCTCCGTTTCTCCCTCGAGCCTCCTTACCTCATATTGCAGCCACTGGGGTAATCCAGCATATCCCTTCGCTGGACGGGGTCCCTCTCTTCCAAGGGGGAAAGCACCGAGGGGAGACAAGCCAGCACATACAGGTTTGGCCCCACACTGCTGAGACGGACATGGCTCCACAGGAGATCGAAGGAGGAGCGGGCAGGCCAGCAGTTGTCATCCAGCTGAGCTCAGTGCGGATTTTCCGGTTTTCTGGTCCCTTTTTTCCTGGTCCCACAGGTATTGTGGTCCTCTTGCAGTGCTCCTGGTCTCCACCGGGGGCCACTGCAAGGTGACACATTTCCCAAACCCGCCCCAGGAGAGGAGAGCAGTCCTCCGGATGCTCAGTTCTCTCCTCCCCTGCCAGGCCCCAGCAACCGGAGTCCGGCCCCGAACCCGGGTTGCTGGCATGTTTCGCGGTGTGGTGTCCAGCGCCTCAACCCTCTGCACCACTGGGCCACTGCTGATATTTTTGAATCTTCACTGTTTTGGGTCTGGTAACCCCGGCCTTGTTTTTTTTTTTTTCTTTTGCTGTCTACTAATTTTATTAGCTCCTTGCCGATTGTTGTGTTTGTCTCCACATGTACCCATGTCCCCAGGTCGCACCTGGAAACGAGCCTCGGCTCAATGGTGCTTTTCCCGGTTATCAACTTTTAAATAAATAAAATAGGTGTAGGGTTCTCCGTGCTGACTGTTCCCCTTTATCAGACAGCTGCTTAAATGCATGGCTTAGTTACACAGTATGCAAGAAGTATTTGCAACAAGATTCGTACCCTTCAGAATCTTTAAAACAGACACACACACACACACACACACACACACACACACACAGTAAGGCATTACCTTCACTGCCACTAGCAATGAAGTCTTCATTATGGCCTCCAAAACACGAGTGTATTGTGTAAAACCCTTGTGTAACACCTTGATACTTCCTCACTAAAACGCGATCCTGTAAGTCCCATAAATGAACTCCCTAGGAAAAGAGAGTGGAGAAGAGTTGTACAATATTCATTCAGGTTAAAAAACACTTAATTTCTTCCTCATATTGAAAAAGTAAACACAAAGAGACATAGGACTACATTATCACCTTGTACTAATGGAAATTCTACCAAAAAACCAAACAGACAAGCTTTCCAACCAGACTGGCTAAAAGGGAGAAAAATGGAAATTACGTACTTACCGTAATTACTGATCTTCTTTTACAGTCTCCATCACTCATTCACACTAGTGGGATATCGCCGGAGGGGCTAGGACCAAGTGGGAGCCTAAAATTTTCAGAAGGGTCGGTGCTGAGACAGGACCGCGCATGCGCGGCACCGTAAGACAGCTTGCGCCTGTGTAGAGCTATCTGGCGTCGACCCTCCAACCACCTCAGTACCTTTTTGACTGAGGAGGTGCAACATAACTAATGGAAATAACTTATTCTGAGTTTCTGGGCCTGAGAGGGCCCATATGACCCTTGCAGGAGGGGTTAAGAATAATGTCTTCTCAGACTGAGCCATAGGATCATGAAGACCAGGAAAGAGAAATGAAAATTACGTACCTACCGGAATTCTTGATCTTCTTGGACGAGTCTCCACCACTCATTGACACTATTGGGATCTGCGCCGGAGGCACTGGGACCCATAAAGGAGCAAACTTTTTGCTGGAGGGTCGACGCCAGAGATGGCGCCGCGAGCCCTAGTTCGTGCGGTAACGACTATCTCAGCGTCGACCCTCCAACCGCCTCAGTACCTTTTTTACCAAGGAGGTGCAGCGTAACTAACCTAGAAGGGTAGCCTAACCTAAAAACCAGACATAAGATAGTCCGGGCGACCCGTGTAAGAAGGGTCAACAAAGACGTCTTCACGGCCTAAAGATTTGAGGGAGTGAAGACCCACAAGAAAGGTGAGCTCGGGGGATGGAGGGTGGGCGTGTGAATGAGTGGTGGAGACTCATCCAAGAAGATCAAGAATTACGGTAGGTACGTAATTTTCGTATCTTCCTGGACATAAGTCTCCACTACTTATTCACACTATTGGGAGAGTACCGACCTAATAATCCCCCCGAGAGGGCGGCAGGAGAGACCAAGAGCTCACGTTTCTAGGACAGAAGTCCATTGAGGATGGCTCTGCCAAAGGAAGAATGCCATCTGGCATGGACATCTAGTACATAATGTTTAACGGAAGTATGCACTGAGCTCCAGGTGGCCGCATTGCAGATGTCTGTAATGGGCACGTTGCAGATTTCTGCTAGGGATGACGCGACCGCTCTGGTAGAGTGAGCGTAAACTCTACCCTCAACAACCTGCACCATGGAATAGCAGTGCGAAGACGCCACTAGCCATGATGAGATATATCTGATAGTGACAGGTTGACCAGCGGGTCTCACTGAAGGAGGCGAACAGTTGCTGAGCTTTAGAAAATCCTTGGTTCTATCTAGATAGAAACACAAGGCCCTCTTAACATCCAAAGAATGAAGAAGCGTTCTCCTTCATTTTGGAAGTCCATAAAATAAGAGGAAGGACTAAAGGTTGGTTTAGATGAAATTCTGACACAACCTTAGGAAGAAATTTAGGACGAGTACGAAGAACTACTTTGTCCTTATGGAACACAGTATACGGAGGGTCTGTGACCAGGGCATGCATCTCAGAGACCCTGCGGGCTGAGGTAATGACCACTAGGAAGGCAGTCTTCCAGGTGAGAAATTTTAGCTCACGGGTAGCCACAGGTTCGAAAAGTTTCCGAGTGAGCATGTCTAGCACAAGATTAATGTCCCAGGCTGCGACTGGATGTCTTGTAGGAGGTCTGGTATGCAGAATCCCCTTAAGAAATCTCTTAACCATAGGTAACTGAGCCAGAGTTAAGGAAATAACGGGTTCATGATACGCTGAAATGGCACTAAGATGAACTTTGACTGTAGAGTACTGTAGACCCAAATTTGAGAGGTCCAAAAGGTACTCCAAAACCTTATCTGGCGGACAGGAAAAGGGATTCAAAGAGGACTTTGCATACCAGAGCGAAAAATGCTTCCACTTGGCTGTGTAAGTTTTCCGAGTGGCTGGCTTCCATGCAGCCAGAAGAATATCTGAAACTCTTCGAGAGACATTGAACCGGTTTACTTCGACCTCTTCAGGAGCCAAGCATGAAGGTGAAGTGATCTCAGGTTGGGATGGAACACGGTCCCTGAGTCAAGGTTCGTCTGCAGGGAAGTGGTCTCGGAGGAACTGCCAACATATTGTTGAGTAGTGGAAACCACAGTTGCCGAGGCCAAAGGAGCAATGAGAATCATTTGTCCCCTGGGATTCGAACTTGAGGTACCCTCTGAATTAGAGGAAGAGGCGTAAAGGCGTAAAAGCGTTTGTCCACCGCAGCCTGAGCATCCTGACAGAAAATGCCAGGCCCTGGATTTCTGGAGCAGAAGAGAGAGTTTTCGTTGAGTGGGGATGCAAAAGGTCCAGGTCTGGGTTCCCCACTCTTGAATAGTGACTGAACTATGGTTGAGTCGAGACCACTCGTGAGGGGTCTGTCTCTGTTCTGCTGAGACGGTCTGCCAGTTCGTTCTGAACACCTGGCAGGTACACCGCTTGAATCAGAGCCTCGTGCTCCAAGCACCATTCCCATACCGTCATTGCTTCTCTGCATAAGGGGTAAGAGTGAGCCCCGCCCTGCTTGTTGATGTAATACATCACTGCTTTGTTGTCCGTTTGAAGGAGAATGTTCTTGTGACACAGAATGTCCTTCAAAGCTCGGACCGATAAGGGCAGCTCTCATTTCTAGGACGTTTGTGTGGAGCTGGGACTCGACTTGAGTCCACGCACCTTGAGTGTGGAGAGCCTGACAGTGAGCTCCCCACCCCATTAGGGATGCGTCCGTGGTAATGGAGATCTGATGGTCCAGAGTAGCAAAGGGATACCCCTCCAGGAGATTGCTCTCTTGAGACCACCAGGTGAGTGACCTCTTTAAAGGTTCTGTCACCTTGATGAGATAGGACTGCGGGTGAGTGGTTGGGGACCACTGAGTACTGAGCATCAACTGGGTGGTTCTCATGTGCAGACGTGCTAGGGGTACAGTGAGCACTGAGGATGCCATGAAGCCTAGCATCTGTTGCATCGAGAGAGCTGTGACTGAGCTGTTTTCCCCAATGTGACGGGCCATCTGAAGGATATCGTTCCTCCTGTCTTCTGGAAGAAAAGCCTTCGCACAGGAGGTGTCCAGAAGAGTCCCTATAAAAAGGAGCCTCTGGGAGGGCTGCAGTTGTGATTTCTTGAGGTTGAGCAGAACTCCCATGGACGTAAGGAAGCGCGAGGCCATCTCCACGGCGTCCAGAGTCCCTTGCCTGGAAGGGCTTGCTAGAAGCGAATCGTCCAGATAAGGAAACACCTGAATTCCGACCTTTCTGAGGTGCGCTGTGAGAACTGCACAACATTTTGTAAAAACTTGCGGCGCCGAGGATAGCCCAAAGGGCGGGACTCTGAACTGATAGTGTTGTCCCAGAGCCACAAACCTCAGGAATTTGTGATGCCTCGGGTGAACAGGAATGTGCTGGTAAGCGTCCTGCATATCTGGGAGGCTAACCAGTCGTGTTAGTGGAGCAGAGGTAACAGGGTTCCCAGAGAAATCATTTGAATTTCTCCTTGGGAGAAATTTGTTTAGCTTCTGAGATCTAGAATGGGGCGCATTCCGCGGACTTCTTTGGAACCAGAAAGTAATGGGAGTAAGAACCCGTGTTTAGTTGGTGTAGTGGCACCACTTCTGCCCTGTTGTTCAGAAGGCCCTGAATCTCGGCGAAGGTCTGACTGAAGGGTTGACAGCCTGGGCTGTCGTTTGAGAGACGATCCGGAGGGGTCTCCACAAGATTGAGTGAATACCCTCGCAAATTATCCGAAGGACCCATTTGTCTGAGTTGTGGACTTCCACTGGTTGTAGAAGTGCATCAGGCGACCTCCACCGAAAGGAAAAGCCCACCTCGGGCAGCTGAGATGGAACTTGGGCCGGCAATTCAAAAGGTAGCTGGGCGCTTTGGGCCTGCGCTTTCTGTTGCGCCTTCTTTTGAGGTTGGGCAGGTTGGTTCTTATGGAAACTTCCTCTGCCTCTGCAGGACTGGCGATTATGAAACTGTCGTTTACTGGCATGCCCTCGAGAGGGGGCAGGAGGGGGCAGAGCCAACGTAATGGCTGACCTAGCCTTTTGTGTAGCTTCTAGAGCTTGCTCTACCTGAGGACCTAAAAGATATGCACCGTCAAAGGGCAATGCCATCACCTGCTGCTGCGTGTCATTCGTAAAGCCCGAAGTGCGCAGCCAGGAATGACGCCGGGTGCAAATACCAGCAGCCGCTGAACGGGAAGCAGTGTCAAAAGCATCCATGGCTGCTTTAACCTGCTGGTTATTAGATTCAATACCTCTGGTAATGGTTTGAAGAAGCTCTGGCTTTTAATCAGACTCCGGTAGGGCTTCAACCATCTGTTTAATAGAATGCCACAGGATATACTCATACTGGAGAAAAATAGCCTTGGTAACTGGCAAACATGCTTAGAGTAGAAGCAGCAAAGACTCTCTTACCTAAGGTGTCTATCTTCGAGATTCTTTGTTAATAGGTCGAGCTGTAGTAGCTTGAGGAAGAAGCGACCTACTATTCTCTGCCAGGACTACAATAGGATCCAGAAAGGCTTGAGATGCCAAAATGGGACGATCCTTGGGGCTGAATATTTCCAATCAATGGATTTAGCCACTGAAGGGGTAAAAGCAGGATTATTCCATACCATTTGAGACAGCATGACGATGAAGGCTGAATCGGAGGAGTCAAATCCGTAGGATCTCCGAGGCATGAAGATACTGGAGTCTTAACAATTTCCCAGGATCGATGTCTGTAGTCTGGAGAGAAAGTGTGGAACTCAGATTTTTCAACAGAGACTTAAAGGATAGGTCCTCGAACACAGGCTCTGTAGCAGTAATAGATCCTGCTTCATCCACTTCATCACCCAACCGAAGGTCTGGGTCAGGCTCAACGTCATCTCCTGACAGTCCAGGAGGGACTGTATGGACAAGAAAGGAATGAAATTCAGAAGAGGAGGAGGAAGAAGGAAACAAGTGAAAACAGGAGTCCTCGAGAGCCGCCGGCGCCGAGGAGGCGCACGGCACCGAGAACGACGCTGTGAGGCCACGTGGCGCGAAGCGGCGCCGAGCACAGCATCGATGCCAAGGACAGCGCCAGAGCCGCATGGCGCCGGAAGCGCCGAGGCCACCACGACGCCGAGGCGCGAAAACCTCAGACTCCGAAAGCAGGTTTGAAGGAAGAAGAGCAGGAGTTAAGGGCATCAGTGTGGCCCCCTGCGCGCAGTCATGTGAGGAAACATCTAAAGCGCAGAGTAGACAGCACCGAAGAAGGTGCCGGCGTGACCAGGAAGGTCCAACCACCCTACCCGTCGCCCAGAGGCCAGAAGGCCAAGAGCGACCGAGCCAGGTAGCGAACCAACCTCGGAGCCCATTGCTCCATAAGTGCGACCACTGATGAAACTGCTCATCTGAAGACCTACCTGGGGCGGGGTAGGGCTCGATGCCGAAGCCGTCGGCTACCAAAGCAGAGGTTGGCAACCGAAGAGGAGACCGGCAACTAGCCCGATAACCCGGCGTCTGGCGCAGACATATCAGAGGCGACCTCGAGTGATGCCTTCTCTTTTTAGACCTGCAGGCCGAAGAAGAGCTCGAGGCGAGCGGTGCCGAGAGTGCAACCGTTTATTTTATGCTTCGGGACCACCCATCCCCCCGGGCACTGGACTGACCGTTGTCAGACCCTCCCTTCGGAGAAGGCGGCGGACCGGACCCAGCCCGACTGACTGAACAGCTTTCATATGAAGTCTCCCTACCGTCGCCTGACCTGCTCATGGTCGACTCCGTCAAGGTAGGCTGAGACTTCTTTATTGTATTTATTTTTTTTTAAAATAAGAATAAATTTAAGCGATACTGTATCGAGATAATACTACAAAATAATAAAAACTGAAAACTATGCTGCTAGTTTGAAGTTTGACTCGCGACAGGCGAGCGACGTTGTCACTGAAGTGCAGTCGACGGTGGGAAAAAAGGAACTGAGGCGGCTGGAGGGTCGACACCGAGATAGTCGTTACCGCACGAGCTAGGGCTCACGGCACCGTTCCTCGTGGCGCCATCTCTGGAGTCGACCCTCCAGCAAAAAGTTTGCTCCCGATGGGTCCTAGTGCCTCCGGCGCAGATCCCAATAGTGTGAATGAGTGGTGGAGACTTATGTCCAGGAAGATCGAGTGAACCCAGGGGACGGTGGGTGGGTGTGTGAATGAGTGATGGAGACTGTCCAAGAAGATCAGTAATTACAGTAAGTACGTAATTTCCATATCTTCCTGGACTAAGTCTCCATCACTCATTCACGCTAGTGGGAGAGTACCGAGCTAAAACCAACAACCCTGGGCAGAGTGGAGGAGATAGGGTTCACTTCAGAAAGGACAGCCAAGGACTGTCCTGCTAATAAAAGGAGCTTTCTTGTAAAGAGCATCTAGAATATAGTGCTCACAAGATAAGTGCTTGAGTTGTAACACCACTTTAGAGACGACTGTAATGGACACAAAAATGAACTCTGCCAGGAAGCCGCAACCACTCTAGGAGAGCGGTGAGAACCCGGCCTCACAATCTGGTACAGGACCAAAATGAATAGTGTCAAAGACATACTAATTTGACGTAAAGGATGTCAGGAGCTGAAAAAGCCAGAGGTAAAGTCTACTGATTAAGGGTAGACCTAAAAGCGCAGATGAAAACAAGCAACAGGTCCAGATGCACTTGAACCCCTTTATTTGGTGAGCAAGAAGAACAGGTTACTCACCTGTAACAGTAGTTCTAGGGGTGGTATATGTTGTTCATCCACACTTCTTGGCATGTCCCTTTCCCCTTTAAATCTTGCCAGAAGGTCTTCAAGCTGGCTCCTCCCACCCACGCAGGAGCATGTCTCAGGTCCTAGGTATGTAGCCTGTACTCTGCGTCCGAGATGTAATTAGGGTAGTATACCAGCAGAGTCAACACCTGGTTAAGGTGAAACTCTGATACCACCTTCGGAAGGAATTTCGGGTGGGGGCGCAGGACAACTTTGTCCCTGTGAAAGACCAGATAAGGGGATTCCACCGAAATCGCCTGGAGCTCCCGTCCTTCTGGCTGACGTAATAGCCACCAGGAAGGCCGTCTTCCACGACAAGTGTGAGAGCTCACACTTGTGCATGGGTTCGAATGGCTTGCCCATGAGCTTTGCCAAAAAAGCTCAAACCAGCAATAGATCCCACGGAGGTGGAAGTTCATGCACCGCAGGAGATATGTGATCCAGACCTTTGAAGAAGTGCCCGGCCACTGTCTCCTGCGCCAATGTCGTCTGACCAGCCCGCGCCCGGTAAGCAGAAATGGCTGCTAGGTGCACCCTAAGGGTCGATGATCGTAGACCCTCTTTGGAGAGAGACCAAAGGTAGTCTAGAATGTTAGCCATGGAGCAGGATAAGGGGTCCAGACTCTTATCCTGGCACCAAATGGAAAACCTTTTCCATTTAAAGGCATAACATTTCCTAGTCGGTTCCTTACGATATGCCTCCACCATGGCGTAGACATCCTCGGAAAGACCCACAGCCTGGAACTCTAGCTGCTCAGGTACCAGGCTGTGAGGTGCAGGGATTGAAGATCTGAATGGAATACCTTCCCCTGGTTCAATAATATCAGGTCCGGCTGTGTACAAAGCCCCTCCGAGGGCCTGCAGCTGAGGCTGAGGAGATCTGGGTACCAGAACTGGTGTGGCCAATCCGGGGCTACCAGGATCACCTTCGCCTTGTCCCTCCTCACCTTGAGTAACACCTTGTGGATCAAGGGATATGGAGGGAAGGCACAGAGGAGGCCTGAGGTCCACGGCCTCGAGAAGGCATCACACTGCAGCGAGCCCTGCTTGGGGGGGGGGGCATGGTACAGCCTCAGCTTGGTGTTTTCCCTGGAGGCAAACAGGTCCACCAAAAGTTTGCTACAACGGGAGAATAGACTGTAAGCTACCTCTGGATGGAGAGACCACTTGGGGGATGTCTGGCCTATGCGGCTGAGATCATCCGCCAGCTGGTTCGAGACTCCTGCCACATGAATGGCTAGGAGACCCGCCTCCAACCGGCTCACGAGGGTCCAGATGCGGAGCGCCTCCTTAAACAGCAGACAGGAGTGCATGCCACCCTGTTTGTTGAGGTAGTACAAGGTCGTGGTTTTGTCCATCTGGACTTGAACCACTTGACCCCGGAGTGCCAGTCTGACTGCTCTGAGCTCCAACAGGTTTATGTGGCATCGGGACTCCTCGGGGGTCCAGAACCCGTGGGCCCTGCTGTCCCCCATGTGGGTTCCCCAGCCCATGAGACACGCATCGGTCGTAAAGGACGACCGTCGGCTCGAGGCGGACAAACGGGATCCCTTCCTGCAACCGTTCTGGGATGGTCCACCACTGGAGAGCATCCCACATCTTCTGGGTTACAGTGATCAGCTGGTTGAAATGACTGTGGCGCTGAGTCCACTGGGCGGCCAGCTCCCATTGGAGGGGGCGCATGTGCCACCTGGTCCAACGGACCACTGAGGTGCACGCCGCCATGTAGCCCAGAAGGCGCAGAAAGTCCTGGGCAGGGTGCAAGTGCCCAACCAAAAATGATCGGGCAAAGGAGGAGAGAACCTCCACCCTGTCCGCCAGGAGAGGAGCTGTGGCTTGACAAGAGTCTAGCTCTGCCCCGATGAAGCCCATCACCTGAGAGGGCACGAGTTCTGACTTGGCCTTGTTGATCAGGAGGCCGAGTTGGGAGCAGGTTCGGAGAGCCAGATCCCTGGACTTCTCCACCTCCTGCAGGGAGGAACCTGCCAGGAGCCAGTCGTCGAAATAAGGGTAGATTCATACTCCTCGACACTGAAGACAGGCTGCTACCACTGCAATGCACTTGGTGAAGACCCGTGGGGCCGATGACAGGCCGAACGGCATGGCTTGGAACTCGTACAGGGTCCCCTCGACCCTGAAGCGGAGGAACCTCTGATGGGACGGACGGATTGGGACGTGAAAGAACGTGTCCTGCAGATCCACTGAACAGAACCACGTTTTGCTCCAGGGATGGTATGAACTGGTTCAGAGTTAACATCCGGAAGGTGCGAGACCGGAGATATTGATTCCGGTTGTGGAGATCTAAAATGGGGCACCAACCCCCATCCGCTTGGGCACCAAGAAGTACCTGGACACGAAGCCTTGATCTGTAGGAGGATTCAGCACTGGAGCTACCGCCTCCTTGTGGAGGAGCTGAGCTATGTTGTCTCAGAGAGCCGACTGGGTGCAAGCTGCTCGGCTGGGAGGGTACTGCTCGAATTCTAGAGGCAGTCCCTGACAGACCACTTCGAGAACCCATCTATCCGAGGTGATATCGGACCAGGCAGAAAGAAAGTGGCGGAGCCGACCCCTGACAGGAGGGCCCAGAGCTGGCGTGACGGGTGTAGGGGTGGCAACCCCCAACCTGTCACTGAGCAGGCTTAGAGGAGGTGGCGGCTCCTGGACCTGCACCTTGGCCTCCGTTATGGGGCTGTTGAGGACCCTGCTTGGGCCTTGGGCGCCAAGCCTGAGCCTGCTGCTGACCTCCTTGATAGGAGGGTTGCCTGACCGCAGGGGAAGAATGCCGAAAAGGCTTTTTCTTTCGCTTCTGCTGGTTCTTGCCCCAAGAACCTTTCGCAGAAGTAGCATTCAAGGTGGCACTGGACTGCTCTATGTGCTGAAGGTGACCGGCCACTCCTGGACCGAACAGGTTGGTGCCAAGGAAGGGCACGTCAGCTAACTTGTGTTAAGCATCCGCTGGAAAGGAGGAAAGCCGCAGCCAAGCCCTGCGGCGAGTGGCCACTGCGGCAGCTAAGGATCGGGCACAGTAGCCCCCGATGTCCAGGGCCATCTGGAGATGCTGTTTTGCAACAGCATGGCCCTGATCACGGACTTGCTTCACTGTGGTCTGCATGTCCGCAGGGAGATGAGGGAGGACTTCGACTAATGACCCTAGAAGGGCATGAGAGAAGTGTGCCATTATAACAGTCGAGCTGGCCTGAAGAAAGCCTAAGGAAGAGGCCACATAGACCTTACGGGCGGAATGGTTCATATTTTTGGACTCCTTGTCCAGGGGTCAGTCAGTGTCGGCTGAGCTACCAGTATGCCTGAATACAGAAGCGGTCACCAGACTCTTGGCCGAAGGATGTTCTGTGAACCCCGCCAGGGACCACATGGGCACTGCGTACTTGCAGGCCATGTGGGCAGACTGTGCTGGGCAGGAAGCTGGGCGCTGCCAAAGCTCAGAGCTAGCCAACAATGGCTTGCCACTGGAAGAGCCTCCGTCCAGGGTATCCCCCTTTGAGGATATCCGTGAGAGGTACTCGCCTTCTTCTATATGGACTCCAGGGCATTCCGGTGGGTTTGGAGATCAGGCGGGGAATGTCCTGAAAAGAGGAAGGGTCTTCCTCCAAACCCGCCATGGACGACTCATCATCCCCAGGATGGGAGTGCAATCCGGTGGCATCACAGTCCGAAGAGTCAGGCTACAACAGCCTCCCACCTAGGTCTCCCTCAATATGCCGAGGGCGAACGGGGACGACTGTTATCGACAGACATCGGGGAAGCCCGGTGTCTGTTGGTTCTCATTTCGATGGAGCCCCTCCCTGAGGCTGCTTAGGTGGTGGCTCCACCAAAATCTGTGGAGAGACTGAGGCAGGTCAAACCAAAGACTTTGGTTCTGGAGGGGTCGGCGTCGGCCTAGGAGGCGGAGCCCAAGTGATGGCCAAGGTGGCCGGCTTCTGCCCGTACAAAATCAGCTTCTGCCATATGAGATCTTCATAGCGTCGACGGAGTTTCCGCCAAAGCCTCTCCTCGTCCGAGGAAGATGAAGATCTGTGGCGACGCCTCTTTTTAGAGTGTGTATGACTCTTTCTCGGCCGTTTGGCCGAAGGGATTTTGGACCTCCATCGAGGAAGTCTACCCGTTCGATCGGGAGACACCGGTGTCGGTGAAAACAGAGGCTCCGGAACCATTTCCTCGATGGGGACACCAGCAGGCTGGGTCTCCTTATCCAGAAAGACAAGGACCGGAGTCCTTTCTAAAGAGTTGTCGACTGGGGTCGGCGACAACGGCTCGGTTGGGTCAAGAGAAATCTCTGCCTCATCGGCCATTTCCTCGGTCCCCTGGCGAGACGGGATATCCGTAAAGCTGGTGGCCGAGGATGCGATCTCGACCAAGCAGAGACCCAGGCCTCATGCGACTGGACCTTCTTGGTCCTAAGAATACCGCTGGACGAAGACTGATCCTTATCCTCTGACGAGGGTGGGAGGAGGCGAGCCTGAGGGCGTGTCACCCCTGGTGGGGAAGAGACTGGCACAACTCCTTGAAGGAGCCCATAAAGGTGGAGTCGAGCGGAACAAAAAAGCTTCGACTGGCCGAAGCTTGAGCTGCTTCCTCCTCGATTGCCTTCATTTGCTCCAGCTGCTCAGCGGATCCCGTGGCCGCGGAAACCGCCCACCTCACCCCCTTCGATTTCTCTGGTCTTCCCAGTTTTAAGCGCGCCTTGCAGTCATCCAGGATGTTGGGATGGAAGGCCAGGCAGAAACTGCAAGACAAGGTGTCATGTCCAACACCTAGGCAATAAACACACATTAGGTGGGGATCGGTGCGTGACATCTTCTGGCCGCAGGTACACTGGCGAAATCTGGGGGACGATTTCTCCTCCATGTCTGATGTGCTACTATCGGAATCACTAACTTGAACGAGTTTTAAAGTTAGTTTCGGTAAAAACTGACGCTTTGAATCTAGGGCCTACGAATTGCTGTGAGAGCACGAGGGAATCTGTATCTTTCAGTAGAAAGGAAAATCTGGCGTCATGGGGTGGAGCTGAGGTATTTATCACCCGGGTAGGTGGGAGGAGCCAGCTTGAAGACTTTCTGGCAAGATTTAAAGGGGAAAGGGACATGTCAAGAAATGTGGATGAACAACATATCCATGCTCCTAGAAGGTGCAGGTGAGGTTAGCCCATTAAGGAGGAGGGTTTTCATTTAGTCACTGAAACCCTCCTGATGGAAGCCCAAAGCACGACTTAGAAGCCTCTTGTGGTGGTCTAGAAGAACCAGATCCTACCCACTTTATATTCCAAAAGGCCCTGTGTGTACAACTGTAGCAGCAGTCTCTGAACTCAGGGAAGAGAAGAAAAATGTACGGGAGGACTTCTCCTCTGCGGAAAAACAATTCTGACAGAAAAAAAAACAGGGGTTGGATTTCTAAGGCAAAAAGAGGCAAATGTGCATTGAGGAGGGATGCAGCAGGACCAAGCTAGGGCTAACCCATACGTTGAAAGTGACTGAAAGCAGCAGTGACACAATGCGGTGAGACACTACTCACTCTGGCCTCCCTGAAGGGAGAAGGAAAGAATTCTAGTTTGCTTGCTGAAAAACAAACATCACAACTCCGCTACGCACTTGGAGAGGACAGCTTCATGAGCGACTGGCATGGAACCAGTGTACAGGAACCGAAGGTGTGAATATTTGAGAAGCTACCTCAGAAAAAAAAGACCTACTTGACCTTCAGTCAAGAAGGAGTATATCGCCTGTTAAGTTAAAGCAAGCAAAGAAGTAGGAACCTGAGTTCCGACTAGCTGGAGAGTTGCTTCTGTTGCTGCCAAGGCTCGGCTCAAGAAAAGAAAGCCTGATAAAAAGACAGGGGAATTAACAGACAGGGCAGTCGCCTAGGTCTAGGAAATGTCTCTGAATGAGAGAACTCTCTCTTGGAGAAAGAGATGACCCATACTGCCGCTGGATCGGACTCCCACTAGGGGAAGAAGTCAGGTACTCTTTACTGTACTCTGGAGACTAGCACCTCAGGGGCTGAGGTGGAACCTGACTAGATCCAAAAGGGGGTTATCAGGTAATTTTGGCTAGGCCCCGTGCTGTGATAAATTTTTTTTTTTTTAGTCCGAGCCTAACAAGGCTTTCAGGCTGCTATTGTGCAAGGATTGTCTTGATACAAAATGACGAAGATGTTCTCCATCTGAGTGCAGAAGAAGCCTGAGCGTCCATACTGAAATCATGACCGGACCAATAATCACAGCTGGAGAGATGTTAACAACCTATGCCAAAGAAGCCACCTAAGGGGCAATATCACAAGGGGGCCATATACCCCTATCAAAGGAGCAGAATAGCCTGAGCGGCTCCCGACCATTAAATTAGAATGTTCCAAAGAGTGTAAGTGTCTTGACAACTGAAAAAGTCTAGACGCAGAAGTGTATGGTCTACGGATGCAGTTTGAAATAATATAGTGGACCCCATTACTGAGGAACTACTGAAAAGATCTTCCATCACGGACTCTGATGATAGAGAGGATGTGCCCTTCAGTATATAAAATGAGTCATCCGCTGTATTACTGACCAGGACAGGGAAAGACCCATCTAGATGCACTTCTACCCCAGAAGGACCTCTAAGGGAGGTCTAGGTCAGAGCCACTAGAGACTCCGCCATCAGGAAGGATGTCGAGGAGCTTGGTACCACGTAGGGAGCCGAGAAAGTGCTGAGCGGAATGAGAGATTCCACTGCCAGAACAGTACAGCAGAGTTCCATCAGCAGAAAACCGCTGGATGACACAAGATCCCACATAGACCGCCACTCACTAAGATGTGTGGAAAAAATAATCTGCACAACAGGACTTCATTCTGCAGTGGAGAAGAAGTCCGAAAAGGAAAAATGTGTCACTAATTCTGCCAGACAGCACCCACTAGCACCCCCGCGGCACCAGCATCCCTCGTGGTACAGGAGGACACCAAGCAGTGCCTATGCCAACCTGAGCGATACCCGAGGGCACCCGTGGCTGTACCCGCAGGCACCCCCGGCACCCATGCAGCAATGGCACCCGAGGGCACCCCTGACACCCATGGTACCAATGACACCCATGGCAAGAATGGCACCTGAGGGCACCAGTGGCACCCATTGTTGCCCCCGGCACCACCAGTAGCACCCATGGCACCACTGGATGACGCGGCGCTTCCCAGGGGTGCACGGTGCACCAGCGGGTGCTCGGTGCCACCCAGACACCCAGAAGGAAAATCCCAATGGAAATCCTGGGGAGAAGGAAAAAGGTGGTGCCCGTGCCGTCCCCTGCATGGAAAAGGGAGAGGGAGGTAGGCACGAGGGGTCGACACGATGGCAAAGTCACCAAGAGGGCACCGCGCTCATCCTGATCCAATCGACCCGGCTCCGGTCCAACGACTCCGAGACCCCGAAATCAAGAACACAGCCAGGAAAACTGGAAAAGTCAAACCCCTTGCTCCACAGGAGCGGCCCAGAGGTGAAAATGCTCACCGGAGCTCCAACGAGGACAGAGATGGAGTTCAGAGTCAAGAATGCAGCAGTTAGGAGCAGGGCCAAGGGGAACCCACCAAAGTCGGTTCAGGCCTATCGCCCCTCCCAACGAACAATCCTTGTGCAGACGTGCCAAAGGCCAACCTCGAGCTGCACCGATTCTTCTTCCCCCAACGAGGAAGAAGAGCTTGAGGTTAAGCAGGGCCGGATCCCCAGAATTGCTAGAATTGTGTCAGCGGACCGTCCCTCCGAAAGCAATAGGACTGTCTGTAGTCGGACCCCCCATTCATTAAGGGCGGCGGACCGGACACAGCCCCTCTGCCATAAAAACTTTAAAACTAAGTCCTCCTACTGTCACCGCTACCGTCTAAGGACTACTCCGCTTGATGGCAGGAAAGAATTTCTTTTTCTTCTTCTTCTTCATAATCTTCTTTTCTTGTTCGTAAAATAACAAATTACTACTAAAATATTAAATTAAACGCTAAAAGCTGCTGTCATATAGACGAAAACTTTTGACTTCGGCAGACGAGCGATGTTGACATCCAAGCGCACTCGACGGCAGGAGAAAAGGAACTGAGGCGGTTGGAGGGTCGACGCCGAGATAGCCTACACAGGCACGAGCTAATCTTGCGGTGCCGTGCATGCGCGGTCCTTTGTCAGCGCTGACCCTTCTGAAACTTTTAGGCTCCCGCTTGATCCCAGCACCTCCGGCGCTATCCCACTAGTGTAAATGAGTGATGGAGACTTAGTCCAGGAAGATATGTAAAGTACAGTTACATAAGAACTTACCGTAACAGTAGATCTTCGAGAACAGCTCTTGCAGCAGATTATACCATTAGGACTGAAGCCAGCAGGCGCAGGACCCCACGGAAAAATTCTAGCTAGCAGTATCCAGCGGGGGACCGCCCCCCGATGTCAGGCATCACATAAAAGGGGGCGGTCCCCCAGCATCCCCATTTCTCCCACCGAAGACTCCAGTTCAAGTATGACATCTGAAGGAGAGACCGAGGATCCGCTTCCAATGGGAGGTTCGTAGAAGGCGTCAAAAGACGATGTAGCCAAAGAATTAGGTCAGAAGACTCAACCTCCAGAGGGGAAGGTGGGAGGGAAACTACCTGCTGCAAGAGCTGTTCTCAAAGATCTACTGTTACGGTAAGTTCTTACATAACTGTACTATCTTACTTCGAGAAACAGCTCTTGCAGCAGGTTACACCATTAGGACCGATTCTCAAGCAGTAAGGGACCAAGTTGTTATCGGGAGGAGAATAGGAGGAATGCTCCAAGCTTCAGGACAAAAGTTCCTGAAGAACCGCCAAGCCGAAACCAGCTCTGTGCCTAGAGGCAATATCCAAACTGTAGTGCCTGATGAATGTGTGTACAGTGCTCCAGGTCACTGCTGCACAGATGGCTGAAGTGGAGACATTTTTAAGCGCAGCGAAGGAGGTAGCCACCCCCCTAGCAGAATGACCCTTCACCGGTCCCGGTAAAGGTTTATTGCACTTCTGATGATACAACATGATGCACTTTACCAGCCATCTAGAAAGCGACTGTTTAGAAAGAGGAGCACCGATCATCCTCTGAGCGTAAGACACAAAGAGCTGGTCCGATTTACGATGGGCTTTGGTTCTGGTTAGATAATATCTAAGGCACCTATGCACTTCCAAAGTGTGCAACAGGGCTTCCCCCGTTACTGTGATTCGGGTAATACACCGGTAGGTCTATATCCTGGTTGAGTGTGACAGCCGAGACCACCCTGGGAAGGAACTTAAGATTTGTTCTTAAGGACACCCTGTCCTTGTGAAAAAAACCAAATAAGGATCCTTGCACATGAGTGCATGAAGCTCAGAAACTCTTCTGGCATAAGTAACAGCAACTAAAAGGAGCATCTTCCAGCGAGGGAAGCGCAGCCTCGCAATCTCTTGCCGGTTCAAAAGGAGGCGGCGTAAGCTGCTCTAGAACAAAAGGAAGATCCCAAGGTGGAACCGGGTCTTTGATGGGAGGTCTCAAGTGCAGGATGCTGTGCAAAAAAGTGCGAGAAACCTCTAGTTGAGCTAGAGACCTGTGACCTATCGGAGAATGGTATGCTGAAATAGCGCATAGATGGACCTTAATGGAGGAATAGGCAAGTCCTGCCTCATAGAATGACAGGAGGTAGTCTAAAACAGACCTTACAGAACACTCCAATGGGGTCAAATGCTCGAGCCTGAGCCCAAATACAAAATCTACGCCACTTCATGGCCTAAGTAGCATGAGTAGAGGGTTTTCTGGCTGCCACCAGAACATCTGCAACTTCCTGAGACCCCCCCATATCTCAGGACTACTATGTCCTTAGGCGCCAGGCATGCAGGTTCAGAGACCGAAGATCCGGATGGACCAAGGAGCCTGTCTCCTGGGATAGAAGGTGAGAGCAAAATGGCAGAGGCACCGGAGGTTCCTGGGCCAGCTGATGTAAGAGAGGGAACCAAATCTGTCTGGGCCAAAAGGGTGCTACTAGAATAAGGCACGCTTGCTCTTGGCAGAGCTTCAATAGAACCCTCTGGATCAAAGGAAAGGGAGTGAAAGCGTAGAGGAACAACACGTCTCGCCAGAAAACACCAGGCCCTGGATCTAGCGAGCAGAAATTGGGCAGTTTTTCCGTTGAATGGGGACATGAAGAGGTCTAATTCTGGTGTCTCCCATCTGTGGAACAGGTCCTCTGCGACTTCCTGAAGCAGTTCCCATTCGTGGACCCTGGCCTGTGATCGGCTTAGGCTGTCCGCGATAGTGTTTTCCACACCAGGAACATGTACTGCAATGATGTGTGTGCCGTGTTGCAATACCCAATTCCAAACCCTTTGAGCCTCCCTGCAAAGGGGGTAGGAATGAGTGCCTCCTTGTTTGTTGAGATAGTACATCACCGCGGTATTGTAGGTTTGAACCAGAAGACTACCCGGCGGAATCTCCGTCTGGAATGCCTGAAGGGCATACAGAACAGCTCTCATCTCCAGAATATTTATGTGATGATGGAACTCCAGAGAGGTCCAGGAGCCTTAAGTCCTGACCCCGTTGAAGTGAGCTCCCCATCCGGACCCCGAGGCGTCCGTGGAGAGTGTTGCTGAAGGAGGTGGCGCAGTGAAGGGGACTCCTGTCGGGAGGTGGTCTGGGATGAGCCACCAATGCCAGTCTTGGATGACTGCATTCGTGATCCAGACTGGATGCTGCAGATGATCCTGTTTTTGGTCCCACTGTGCTCTCATCATCCACTGGGTAACCCGCACATGGAGTCGAGCTAGGGGAACCGTCACAATGGCAGCCGCCATATGTCCGAGCAGGCAAAGGATGGTGCGGGCCGGTACTGTCTTCTTTTCCTTTATGTCCCTTATGAGGGATCTGATGCGTTCCGCCCTGTCCTGGGGAAGGAATGCCCTTCCTGAATTGGGTCCAGAACCACTCCTATAAAGTGCAAGTTCTGAGACAGAACAAGGCACGACTTCTCCTGATTGATGGTGATGCCCAGCGATAGGAAGAGGGAACAGGTATCCTGTATTGAGGACATCAGGGCCTCCCGTGAGGGTGCCGTGAGGAGCCAGTCGTCTAGGTACGGAAACATGTAGTGGCCCCCTCCCGAGAGCTGCTGCCACAACTGCCATACACTTCATGAACACCCGAGGTGCCGAAGACAGTCCGAAGGGGAGGGCTCAGAACTGGTAGTGGCATCCCAGAAGCTCGAAGCGAAGAAATCTGCAGTGCGCTCAAGCGATCGGGAGCTGTAGGTAAGTGTCTTGCATATCCAGCGACGCCAGCCATGCGCCCTCTTTGAGCATGGGAATGAGACCCAGCAGGGTTACCATGCGGAAATGCTTGCACAGCACAAAGTTGTTGAGATCGCTGAGATCCAAAATCGGGTGCAAATCCCCCGATTTCTCTGGAACCAGGAAGAAGTGGGAATAGTAACCGTTTCCTCTCTGGTTCAGTGGAACATGTTCTATGGCCTCCGTGTGTAGGAGGGTCAAGATCTCCTGCTGAATAAGCAGAGCATGCGGACCTGAGTAACGGGAGAGCAGGGGAGGTCTGGATGACGGGCGATCGAGGAACTCTATACAGTGACCTCGTTCAACCAACTGCAACACCCACCAGTCGGAGGTGATCCTCTGCCATCCTGAAAGGTGATGAGAGATGCGACCTCCAACCTTCTCGACCCTTTGATCCAGAGGAGGGGCGGGGGCCAGGAAGGAGTCATGCTGTGGTGGTGTTGGCCGCCACGGGCTGGGCTGCTTTTGAATGCTTGGGGCCCTGACCCGAGGGGAACCTGGCTTGATTCTTACAGCCAAAGTTGCCCCTGGGTTGCTGGCCGGAACGTGGCTGTTGCCTTTGTTGGTGGCCGAGAAAACGATTCTGGTTCCTACGAAAGGAACCAGATTTTGATCTGTACATGGCTTGTACAGTCCTGACTGCCTTCCCAGCATCCAGCAATTTGGTGATGACCTTCTCGGACTCCTCACCAAAGAGGACTGCTCCATTATAAGGGACGTCCAGGAGATTCTTCTGGACTTCTGGGGTAAATCCGGAGACCCTCAGCCATAAGCGTCTCCAGAGACAAACGCCTGTAGCTGCTCCCCGGCTGCCGAGTCCGCTGAGTCGTAAGCAGCTCGGAGAACCTGGGTCCCCACGTCAGACCCAGTTTGGAAGAGGTTTAGCGGCAGCTCCTTCTTTTCGCCATCCGGTAAATCTTTAAGAAGGTCTTGGCCCTGATCCCAGAAGGTGTTCTCAAATTGCATCATGTGCGTCAGATAGTTCAAAGACCTAATAGAGCATGTAGCAGCCGCATACACGCGTCTTCCCATGGAATCTAACTGCTTAGATTCCTGGTCCGGAGGCTGAGTGCTCAAATGCTGAGGCCACTGGGACCGGTCATGAGATGCAGTAATGACCAGAGAGTCGGCCAGGGGTTGTTGCACCAAATACTGGTCCTCGGTAGGAGCCCTGTAAAGGCAGTCAGCCTTCTTTGGAACAGCCGGTGTGGAATGTAGACACTTCCAAGCTGCCTTGGTGACTTCCGTAAAGGTGTCCACCAAAGGTAGGACCACCACAGGCTTCGGGTCTTTCTGCTCGAGGTAACGGGCAAGGCTTTGTCTCTCGGGGTCTAGTTCTTCAGTCTCCCATCCCATACTGTCCTGGATGTGCCTCATGATTTCCGAAAAGGAGGGATCATCCAGAGGCGACCCTGGAAGGTCCCGTGGGTCTGGTGATGGGGGACTGAAAGGAGATGGAGACCTGGAGATGTTGGACGTATCCGGTCTGGAGTCATCTCCCAATGATCGACATCTGCCCCTGGCTCGCTTTGGGCTCGGGGACCCTGAGGGAGAGTGTGATGGGCGTTTCTGGTGTCTCGGTCGGCCCCGAGGAGGCGGAGTTGGCTCCTTAGGGGTCGGAGTTCTGTCACCTTCGGCGCCCCTAGGAGGAGGTGAAGGAGGCTGAGGCTTAGGAGGAACCACGTCCTTCTTGATGGTTTCCCACCAGAAGGCGAACAAATCCTTCACCTCCTGGATGTTCATACTTGACGACGGACCCGGCGTCAGTGTGGGCCTGTCGTCGGGGTCCAGCGCCGTGTCCCTGGGAAGCACTGGATCCGGCTCCCTGGGCAAGCCGGCATCCTCCGTGTCACCCATCTGGCAGCGCGGTAGCCTCTTTGCCTGAGGACCCCCGACGTCCCGTGTCCACCAGCGTCGGTGTAGTAGTTGGACATTTTTTCCGGGTGCTGGGTCGGACGCCTTCTTGGATTCAGTCGTCCGCTTAAGGGATGTCAGCTCAGAAGTCTTCCTTTCAAGTGCTTTAGGAGGCTGGGAGATGGACCTGAAGTTGGTGTCCCAGTGTCGGTCAGACGCACCTTGCGATTTTGAGGAAGACTTTTTGTGCCAGTCCGAAGGAGCAGGCCTGGAGGCATCCAACACCCGAGAGGTCTTGAGCGGTGCAGGGAGGTGGAGGAGCCCCCTGAAGACCTTACCTTTACCGGGTGAGTCTGGGAGCGAGCCCGGGAAGGATATCTATTGGACTGGGTAGAGCTGGAGCTGATCCTGGACTCTGAGGCCCTGCTTGGGGATTTTTCCCTGTCCGAGTCCAGATGCTTGTCCCGGTGCTTCTCAGATTTATAAGAAGATTCCCCTTTGGAGGAAGATCATTTCTCCATCTTTTTAAATTTCTCCTCAAGGAGGAATCCCTGAAGGGCCTTTTGGCGACGGATCTGGGTCCTGCTATTAAACTGTTGACAAATTAAGCAGGCCTGGGTGTCGTGCTCCACGCCCAGACACCTGACACAGGCAGAATGATGGTCTGCAAAGGGGATCTGCTTGTTGCAGGCACACTTAGAGGGATGTCCTTCGGGAGAAGGAGTAGAAGAAGCAGACATGGATTAAAGTTTATTTAAATTAAAGATTTCACGCGTCGTAACTGTAGGCAGGCTTCTGTGAGGCCGATGCTGGCAAGCTGACAGCGGGAAAAGAACTGGGGATGCTGGTGGACCGCCCCCTTTTATGTGATGCCTGACGGGGAGGGGCTGACGTCGGAGGAGGTCCCCCGCTGGATACTGCTAGCTAGAATTTTTCCGTGGGTCCTGGCGCCTGCTGGCTTCAGAGCTAATGGTGTAACCTGCTGCAAGAGCTGTTTCTCAAAGTAAAATCAGTAGATCTTCGAGAGAGGCTCTTGCAGCAGGCCACACCGGTAGGACTAAGCCATCAGGCGTTAGGCCCACAGGGAAAATTTCTAGCTAGCAGTCTATCACAGGGGCACCCACCACCGTCAGTCAGCTGACATCAGCCTAGCCTGTATAGGTGGGTGGTCCTCCACACCTACCTCAGTTCTCTCACCATAGACACCTTACGGGCAGCTGAAGGAGAACTGAGGAGGTTTCCCCCGAGAGCCAAAAGAAAGGCAGAAGCAGTGCGAGGGGGAAAAAAGTAGCGGAGGGAGGGAAAGCAGGGTCTACTGCAAGAGCTTCTCTCGAAGATCCACTGTTATGAGTAAGTTCTTACGTAACTGTACCATCTTACTTTGAGGAAGGCTCTTGCAGCAAGCCACACCGGTAGGACACAATACCAAGCTGTACTGAGCAGCACCAGGATAACACCACTGGGAAGAGGACAGATCAGCAGCCAAGAGCTCACGAGAGAAGGCACTGAAGAACTGCTAGGCCGAAATTGGCCCTGCGCCTAGAGGCGATGTCCAGACTGTAATGCTTGCTGAAAGTGTGGACTGAACTCCAGGTGGCAGCTTCACAGATGTCCGCAGCAGACATTTCTGAAGCAAGCAGTGGAAGCAGCCATACTCCTAATGGAATGGCCCTTGACCACCCCCTGGAAGGGGTTTGTTGCACTTGTGGTAGCAATAAACAATGCAATTCGCTAATCACTTAGACAAACACTGTTTAGAAACTGAACGCCATCTCTCTTGGGGGCAAATGAAACTGTTCAGATTTTCTGAAAGATTTTGTGCAGTTTGTACAGTACCGCGAAATCCTATGTACATCCAGAGTATTGAGCAAAGCATCACCCTGACTGCAGTACTCAGGAAAATAAACTGGAAGGTGGATGGATTGATTCAAAGTAACCCCCCCCCCCCCGACACCACCTTAGGTAAAAACTTAGGATTAGTACGCAAAGACACCCTGTCTTTGTGAAAAACCAAATAAGGTTCTTTACAGATAAGGGCCTGGAGCGTGGAAATCCTTTGAGCAGAAGTAACTGCAACTAAAAAGAGCGACTGCCATAAGAGAAAGCACAGCTCGCAACTCACGGCCAGTTCAAAAGGAGGTAAAATGAGTTTCTCCAACATAAAGTTAAGGTCCCATGGAGGGACCAGGTCCCGAAGAAAACATTACTCACCACAGCAATCTTTTCTTCCAGGGGATCACTCAGTAGTATTAAATGAATGCAGTCAGCCTCCAGTGTTGAATTTCCCCAGAGAGATGAATTTATGCAAATGACAGAACTCTCATTGGCTTGTGCCAATTTCAAACTGCTGCCCCTAGTAACTGCTGCACTCTGAAGTGCTCAGATTCATTACGCAGCCTAACAGGGTATAGACTCTCTAGCTAGCTAGACTATGTACATTAAGTCCCCCTTAATCACATCACAAGTGCAGGGCAAAGAAACCCAACTGGCTGTCACCGGAGGTCAGGGAAGGGGTGAAAGCCAAGAGGGTGGCATTTCTGAAGTATAGGAAAATGGGAAAGGGAGAAGATTAAGCTGTATACAGGGAAAAGTCTAGGGAGGTCACCAGACTGGTTGGGGGTGGGGTGCATAGCATGTAGAGAGCCGAGACTGGAGCAGGGGATCAAAAGAGGAGGAAAAGACTTCTTCTGTTACATAGGCAAGAAAAGGAGAAGCAAAGACCAGCTTGTGAGGACTAAAAAAGACGGGGGGTGGGTGGAGAAGGGGGCAGAGCAGGCAGAGGCACTGAACTAGTACTCTGTTCATGCAGGAGAAGGGGGGGGCAAATACCTCAGGCAAGTGGAGGGGTGGGTAAGAGGGGGAGAGGACAACAGATGTAGGGATTACAGAGGGCAGGATGCTGGAAGGGTTGAGGGCATTAAGAGTGGACAAAGCACCTGGACCAGATGGCATTCACCCTACCCGTACTGAGGGAGCTGGCAGAGGTCCTTGCTGGGCCGCTGTCAGACCTGTTCAATACCTCCCTGGACACAAGATGTGTGCCACAGGACTGGAGGACGGTCCATGTGGTGTCCATCCATAAAAGTGGGCCAAAGAATGAACCAGGAAACTACAGGCCAGTGAGCCTCACCTCGATCGTGGGCAAACCCATGAAGACCATCCTAAAGGAGAGGCTCATGAGCTTCTTGGAGGCAACCGGTATCCAGGATGACCAGCAGCACAGGTTTGTTGCAGGCAGATCGTGCCAGACAAACCTGGTAGAGTTCTATGACTGGGTGACAAGGGAACTGGACAAGGGCCATGCTGTGGATGTCCTGTACCTGGACTTCAGTAAGGCCTTTGATTCAGTGGAGCATGGGAGATTGGGGGGGAGCTGAAGTGTGTGGGGGCAGGACCAAAAATGATTACCTGGATCAGGAACTGGCTGATGGGAGACAGCAAAGGGTGGTGGTGGGGACTCATCACTGAGAGCGGTGATGAGCGGGGTATCACAGGGATCTGTGCTGGGACCAGTACTGTTCGGGATTTTCACTGCAGATATCTCAAATGAGATACAGAGCAAAATCAGTCTGTTCGCAGACAATACCAAGAAGGGAGCTGTGGTAAACGATATGGAGGGGGAGGAAGGGGTTGCAGGAGGACCTGAATAAGCTGCAGGAGTGGGCAGATAAATGGCAGCTGGCGTTCAACACCAAGCAGTGAAAGGTTCTGTACTTCAGAGCCTGGAACCGGGGAAGGATTATCACTTAAATGGGGTTCAGTTGGGTTGCCCCACAGATGAGAAGGATCTAGGGGTGATAAAGGGAGCATGAACAACTCTGTCCAATGCAGAAGGGTGGAGACAAAAAACAACAAAATGCTGGGATGTATAGCTAGAGGGCTCTCCTCCAGAAGTAGGGAGGTTATACTGCCCTTGTATAGGTCGCTGGTCAGGCCCCACCGGGAGTACTGTGTGCAACACTGGTGTCCGTTCCTAAAGAAGGACATCAATTTGTTGGCAGGTGTACAGCGTAGATCTTTGAAGATCCAGGGATTGGAGGGCAAGCCATATGAGGAAAGGCTGGGGGAGTTCAATATGTACTCTCTGGAAGAGAGGAGGGACAGGAGAGAGATGAATGAGACCTTTAAGTACCTGAAGGGAATAAACAAGACTAATACAGAGAGGATCTTCCAGAGGAGAAAGGGGAGGGACACGAGAGGACACCAACTGAGACTGGAGTGGGGTAGATTCAGGAGAGAGATGAGGATATATTTTTTCACAGAAAGAGTGGTGGACAAGTGGAACTCCTTGTCGGGTGAGGTAGTGGCCTGGTAGACTGCTTCAAGGGGGGTTGGGATAGGGGAAGGGGAAATAGGATGGGGGGAAGGGAAGGGGCAGCAGTATTATAAGGTGCTAGCTGCGTACTACAGCAGACCCAACAGACCATGAGGCCGGTTTCTGCTGGCATTTTCATATGTTCGTATCCCCCAAAACAAAAGTCCCTAAAAAGAGGACAACAATGTTCATCAACTGGGTAAAGAACTTCGACGTTACTCAGGAATGACCTATGTAGCCTGTGACAGAAGGGATGCAGAACTAGAATCTTTCCCCTTTTCCCCCGTTTCAGGTAAGGGAGGCAGGGTCGAAGCTTTAATCATACTGAGTGATCCCCTGGAAGAAAATGGAAATTACGTACCTACCATAAGTCCTTATCTACACTTTACACTTCTGGGTTCTAGCCGGAGGTGCTAACACCCTACGGAAGCCAAAAAGCTTCAGGACGGCCAGCGCTGTGGTAGAACTACACATGCACAGCCCCGTGAGATCAGCTTGCACCTAAACAGCCTACCTCAGCAACGACCCTCCAACCGCCTCAGTATCTTTTTTACCAAGGAGGTGCAGCATAATCAAACTAGATAAGCACCTAACCTAACTAGGGCATAAGATCGCCCTGTTTGACCTGTATAAGGGTCCATTAAGAATGTCTTCACAGCCCAAACCAACGAGGGAGTTTATTTTTTTTATTTATTTAGTTTTTGTTGACCGGGTAAGTGCACTAGACAAATCCTGCCTATTTTCAGGCATGACCCGGGGGAAGGGGATACAGATGAATGCCAACTGACCTTGAACCAGATTAAGCTGTTGTTGGTATTTTTAGTGAATGAGGGAAATTTGGCCAGGACACCGGGGAAATTCCCCTACTCTTTTCGATAAGTGCCATGGGATCTTTAACATCCACCTGAACTACCACCAATCCAGGCAGATGGGACCTCGGTTTAACGTCTCATCCGAAAGACAGCACCTCAGAAGTGCAGCACCCCTCTCATGCTGCACTACAGTGTCAGTACTGGGATATTAACCCAAGTGCCAGATGTGGGAACTGAACCCGCAGCCCTCTGATCTCCCAGCCTCAGAAGCGAGTGTGCTACCTACTGAGCCACTGACACTGCTGAGTTAAGGCCAGGAACAGAATGAACGAGCCCGGGAGATGGTGGGTGGGCGTGTAAATAAATGAAGACTTGTAGGTACGTAATTTCCATATCTTACTGGACTTAAGTCTTCATTTATTCATATTTCTAGGTTGAAGTACCACGCTAAACCAATCCCCTGAGCAGGGCAGCAGAAGACAGAGCTCAGCCAGGACAGAATTCTGTTAAAACTCATTCCTTCCTGATGACGCCATATGGCATCATAAAAAACATACCTCTTTTTCCTGATGACGCCATATGGCCTCCTAAATCATGTGCTATTATGCCTGATGACGCCAACTGGCGTCCATATCTTTCTCTAGGTGCAGCTCAAGCATTTGTTTACATTTGATGAATTGAGTTGTACCAGCTAATAGGGGACATCGTACCCTTACTGATTTTACCTAATATAAAATGCGTTCCCTTTGGCTATTTTTGAGAAAACAAGCCTTAATACATAAATAAATTTACTATTTTTTCCATGTGCTGTGAAAAATGTATTATGTTCATTCTGCCATTAGTTTGTATTGTAACAACAAATCATCTTGTTTTAGTGTGACATGTTAAGCTGAGCAGGTTGACACTATAATTTCATAACTTATATTTTTTTAATTCGAGCAATCCGATTGGCCGTCACCACTTTGGTGTATTTTTTTGTCTTTTGGGGTATTTTTCTACAATAACATGTTGTCACTGATATCATGATTGTTATAACTATTAGTCCATCTATACCACTAAGTGAGCTGAATATTTCTGTATTTAAAAATCGAGCTCTGTGATTGGTCGGATTTTCTGACATCACCAATTCTGAATTTAATTGGTATACTATAAAGGGATCGTCTTAGATACAGGCACCATCCCCCCCTGATGAAGCCTTAGTTGTCGAAGCACCAGGGAACCTGCATGCAGATCTTTTGTTGTGCCTTCCACTATTCTATTCAATGTGTGTGCCTGAAACATTAGACTAAATCCTTGTTTAGCATTCAAGCAAGGACTCATTTTTTTTTTTACAACCGTCACTGGAGGGAAAGTGGCTCTCTGGGCTCTGGAGTGTACATTGATTTTTTTTTTTTTTTGATGTTTCAGTTAGGGGTTGCAGCCCTCACCTGCACCTGCCCTAGCTCTGTAGTGTGTCACTATTTGGTCATATTGATCCTCACTGTTGCCATGCTTGCTCTATGCTTATTGTACACGTCACTATTTCCATTAAACAGTCAGAGCACACACTGGTGCAGGAAGAGCATGGTGACTAGAAACTTAGTTTCAAGATGGAGGTGCTGCTCTTATCCTAAAATACTCACTTCATTTTGGTGCCAAAACCTCGATTTGTAATCTGTATTTACTTTATTTGTTTTTACTTTTATTTATGATAAAAGTTTTCATAGTTGTTACTTTGTTCATTTTGGGATAATTTCTGGTCATCCTGTGTGATCACATCTCATGGATCCGGCTGGCATTCCTGATGGGAGAGAGTGTTTCTTGTGCATGTACTAGATGAGGTCACATGAATTCAGCATCTTTTGTTACTTTTTAGAGAGTTTATGTTCGGATTATGGCTATGTTAAAATCTATGTGGCATGTTACTCCCTGCGTTATGGATGATAAGTGGGTTAGGGTCAGTAGCATGTTTGTCTCATGCTCTGCACTCGAGTTTTCTCCCCAATACGCAGTTGCTGATTGTTTAAAATGAAAAAATAATGGTGTTGCCTTCAACTTATCTGGCATCAGTCCAGCCCCAATCTCTGATGCATTGTAAAGGCCAAATCAGTTTTTGATTCCCTCCACAGTCACTGGTGTTGTCCATCGACTCTTATGACGTCAGTTCAGACTCAACCTCTGATGCACTGTAAAGTGTTCTTCAGGTTAAAATCCCTCCATAGCCACTTGTAAGATCTAGCTCCTTACCATGCATCAGTCGAGCCCCAAACTGTAGTGAACAGTGAAGTGCATTTCAGGTTCAGATCCCTCCTCAACTGAAGGTGTTGTCCATCGACTTACCATGCATCAGTCCAGACCTATCCTATAATGCACTGTGAAGTGCATTTCATGTTCAAAACCCTCCACATCCACTGATGCAGTCCATCAATTCATATGACATCAGTTCAGCCCCAATCTGTGATGCACTGTAAAGTATTCTTCAGGTTCAAATCCCTCCACAGCCACTTGTAAGATCTGTCTCCTTATCATGCGTCAGTCAAGCCCCAAACTGTAGTGAACAGTGACGTGCATTTCAGGTTCAGATCCCTCCACAGCCAATGGTGTTGTCCATTGACTGATCTGGTGTCAGTCCAGCCCCAACCTCAACTGCACTGTAAAGTGCTGTTCAGGTTCAAATCCCACCAGAGTCACTGATTTAGTCCATCTGTTCATCAGTCTTCAGTCCAATCTTTCTCTCACACTCTGTGATGTGCATTACTGATATGGATCCCTCTTCAGTCACCATGGTGTAGTCCATTATGCACATCAAGATTCATTCCAACACTACCCTCAGATGCACTGTAATGTTCTGTTCAAGTTCCAATCACTCCACAACCACTTTAGTCCCTTTTGCTCATAATGCTGCAGACCAACCCTTACCTCTGATGCACTGTGATGTGATCAGTGCCAGTGTATGACTTATACAGTTCATTCAAATGAAACATAGCACACAGTACACATGTGCACCAATAAGCACCACCCATGGTGCAGGCATACCCACACTCCTTCCCACCCACACTGTGCACCATACTGACTGTTGCAACATATTACATGTGTACGCAGGCAAACCATGTGACACAGCACATAGTACACAACCTTTACAGGTGCCCATGTCATCACCGTGTATGTGTACCCACAATGTTTCTGCATGGCAAATGAACACCATTACCAGGTGCAGGCAGCCCCACCTGCTTCCCTACAACTGAGTATACCCCAAGGACGGGTGCCAATTCATGACGCAAAATGACTGCAGTGCCTATGAGCATCATTCCTTGGTACAGGCACACCCACCCCCTTCCCCATGACACAGTATACCCCAAATTACCAATGCCTTTTCAGCAATTTCATCATCCTATACGTATACCCATAATGTATCTATCTACAGTGTCTGTTAGCACCATTGTTACATGCATACAGCCCCTCTCATTTCCCCAGAACACATGAAGTGCATCTGAGCATGTATTACGAATGCAGGCCCCCAAAAACACACAGTGCTTCATCATACAGTCATTCCCTCACCTTAAATCATCCCATAATACAACCCCAAAAAATAAACTATGCCAGGAAATTAAATAATACACAGATTTATGTAGCATGATGTTTACTGAAAGACTGTGAACCTTTACATGAACATCATGCTTCATTTACAGTATGATAAAACAAACAGCACAAATAAAATACAGTTTCCTATACTTATGGGATTTTATTACAAAAATAAAATAAAATAGTTTATTTCAATGAAATTACACATTTTAACTACAGCACATATACAATTAATCATAGAGAGACCTCCAGCACTAACAAATGTCTCCATTTCCTGTGTCAGCTCCCTGACCTACACTGGAAGTGTTCTTCCTATTTACATCACTTGACCTCACAAAGCACTTCCTTCCTGCATCACTTCCTGATATGTACTTCTAAGGTAATGTGTAAATATGTTCTTACTAAACTAGGGGAAAAACCAAAAAATTGATAATCGGATTCATAAACTAAAATCAGTGGGTAAGAAGAATTAAACACTGCAAAAATTCCAACCAGTGGAGTGGAACAAAAAACTCAAATTGTAATAACAAGAGATTCAGATATTGATTTCTGACTACAAAAATGGTAAAAAAAAAAACTTGCAAAATTTATATTTAGACAATGACAGATGTTTATTGTATATTTTTAACAATTTTAATCAACAATTTTACAGAAATGTAATCTTTTTGCATGACTAAGTAAACAGCATAATTATATTTAGATAAAATCATCAGAATTTATTAAAATATGAAAACAACCTTACACAACATTAAATTCAGTTAAATAGACATTACCAAACCTTACTCATTTTCAAAAACTTTTTGTCCTGAAAAACTTTTCTTTTTACAGTTTTAAACTTGGATGTATGGTTTTTAAGATATGCAGGTTTAAGCACAGTGTGTTTGTATGAATGCTGCAGATCTAAAACCCCTTCAGGCACACAGGTGTTCTAGCAGCAGGCAGAAGTACCTGAACATTCTAAGTGACAATAGGATAGAATGAGTTAAGGATTGCCCTGCCAAAGGAAGAGTGCTCCTGGCATGGACATCCAGAGCGTGGTGTTTTACAAAGGTGTGCACTGGGCTCCAAGTAGCCGCTTTGCAAATCTCAGTAAAGGGAACCAAGCGTATCTCTGCCAGGGACGCATCAACCACTCTAGCTGAGTGGGGACATACCTGGCCTTTCAATCTGACCTGCGACATAGAATAACAGTGGTAAAGGCATGCCACTGCCTATGCAGAAATGTATCTGATGGATACCGGCTGACCCAACCACGCTGCATAGAAAGACACAGAGTTGCTTCGCTTAACGGATATCCCCAGTCCTATCTATGTAGGATCGCAAGGCTCTCTCGACATCCAAGGAATGAAGGGTGCGTTCCCCTTCATTCTGGAAGTTAACGAAGTAAGTAGGCAGAACCAAGGGCTGGTGAGGTGGAACTCCGAAATCACCCTGGGTAGGAACCTGGGGTGAGTATGGAGAACCACCTTGTCTTTGTGAAAGACCGTGTACTATGACTAGGGCATATACTTCAGAAACCCTGTAAGCAGAAGTGATGGCCACCAGAAAGGCGGTCTTCCAGGTCAGGAACTTCAACTCACACGTGGCTAGATGCTCAAAGAGTTTACGAGTGAGCATATTCAGCCACAGACTAATATCCCAGGTGGCCATCAGCTTCCTAACCGGAGGCCTGGTGTGCAGAATGTCTTTGAGGAATCTCTTGAACAAAAGCAGCTGAGACAGAGACATATTCTGGACAAGCTTGTGATAGGCAGAAAGCACACACAGGTGTACCTTGACCGCTGAATACTGCAGTCCTGCATCTGAAAGGTCTAACAGGTACTCCAACACTTTATTCGGTGGGCAATGGAATGGATCCAGAGGGATCTTAGCACACCATAGCGAGACATGCTTCCATTTAGTGGTGTAAGTCTTCCTGGTGGAGGTCTTACGTGCTGCCAAGATAATTTGTGAGTTTCTCTGGGAACCTTTGAACCTCCCCACTTCTATCTCCACAGGAGCCAGGCATGGAGATGAAGGGAGTGCAGACTGGGATGAACCAGGGATCCCTGTGTCAGGAGTTCCGTTCATAGAGGCAGCTGCCTTGGAGGGGCCTCCGACAATTTGTTGATTAATGGAAAACAGATCGGTTGAGGTAAGCATGGTGCAATGAGAATCATTTTGCCCTCCTGTGCCTCTAGTTTGAGCAACACTCTCTGAACTAGGGGTAGGGGAAGAAATGCATACAGAAAGTGCCTTGCCCACCGCAGTCTGAATGCATCCTGACAAAGTGCCAGATTCTGGATTTCTGAAGCAGAATAGAGGAAGTTTTGTGTTGAGTGGGGATGCAAAAAGGTCCCATTCCAGACTGTACCACTCGAAGAGCAACTGCACAAAGTCTTGTGCAATTTACCACTCGTTAGGGTCTGCCTTTGTCCTGCTGAGGTGATCCTCCAGATTGTTCCGAACTCCTGGCAGATAAACAGTCTGAATCAGAGCGCTGTGCTCGAGGCACCATTCCCATACCCTCATGGCTTTCTCTGCACAAGGGGTAGGAGTGGGCTCCTCCCTGTTTGTTGATATAATACATCACTGCTTTGTTGTCTGTTTGAAGAAGGATTACTCTGTGACAGAGGACGTCCTTTAGGGCTCAAACAAAGTACAGGACGCTTTCATCTCCAGAACACTGATGTGTAGATGAGACTCCTCCTGCGTCCACACTTCTTGAATGTAGAAAACTTGGCAGTGAGCTCTCCAGCCAAGCAGAGATGCATCTGTGGGGATGGTAATCTGAGGCTCCGGTGGGGCAAAGGGCAAGCCTTGTTGGAAGGATGTCCTCCTGAATCCACCATGCAAGTGACCTTCTCAGAGGATCTGTCACCTTGATGGGGTAAGATTGCAGGTATGTTGTTGGGGACCCCTGCATGCTGAGCATCAACTGAGTGGTCCTCAAGTGCAATCAAGCCAGAGGCACTGTGAAAACGGAAGAGGCCATGAGACCCAGCATCCGTTGCATTCAAATTGTGCCCCCTTGTTCTTGCACATCTTTTTCTGAAAGATGCTCCCCTCTTGGACTTTGCTGATTTCCTTTCAAGTACCTCAAGGGAATCAAAAAAGCCCAAGAGGGGAATATCTTTCAGAAAACAAGATGTGCAAGAACAAGGGGGCACAATATGAAGATTGAGGGGGACAGCTCAGAGGCAATGTGAGGAAGTATTTTTTCATGGAGAGGGTAGTGGACACATGAAACAGCCTTCCTGAGGAGGTCATGAATAGTAGAGGAATTCAAGAATGCATGGGACAGACATAAGGCAATTATAGTTGGGGTAGGAGGAAGTAGGCTGTTGGTTCACTAGGATCTGCAGCTTATCCAATAGGTAGGGAAATGGGCAGACTAGGTGGGCCAAGCGGTCCTTATCTGCCGTCAAAGTCTAAGTTTCTCTCTGATGAAGCGAGCCATCTGGAGAATGTCATCCCTCCTGCCCTCCAGGAGAAAGGCCCTCACCTTGGAAAAGTCAAGGAGAGCCCCTATAAAGAGGAGCTGCTGAAAGGCTTGAAGCTGTGACTTTTCCAGGTTCAGCAGAAACCTCATGGAGGTAAGGAACTGAGACAACGTGGAGACAGCCTCCTGTGTCTCTTGCATGGACGGGCTTACTATGAGCCAATCATCTAGGTAGGGAAAGACTTCAACACTGAGCTTTTGAAGGTGTGCACAGAGATCTGTGAATACTTTGTAAAGACTCGAGGCACCAAGGAGAGCCAAAAGGACAGCTCTGAACTAATAGTGTTGACCCAAGGCCACAAAGCAGAGGTACCTGTGGTGACTTGGGTGCACTGGGGATGTGCTAGTAGGCATCCTGTATATCCAGGGATGCCAGCCAATTGTACTGGAGTAGGGTCCCCAGGGAGACCATCTTGAACTTCTCCCTGAATAAGAACTTGTTTAACTTTCTGAGGTCGAGAATAGGGTGCATGCCACCTGTCTTCTTAGGAACCAGAAAGTAATGGGAGTAGGAAACCTGTTCCTTTCTGTCCAAGGAACCATGTCCACTCCCCTGTTTCTGAGAAGGTTCTGTATCTCGGAGATGAGAAGGTCTGACTGAGCAGCAGACAGGCTGCGCTGTTGCCTGGGTGGAAGATCTAGAGAGATCTCCACAAATTCAGGGAGTAACCCTTCTGAACAATCTGGAGGACGCATTTGTCCATGGTGATGAGCTCCACTGATTGTAGAATTAAATCAGACAACCTCCCACCGCCCCTTAGATGTCCACTTCGGGCAGTTGAGGTGGGACCGGAGCCAGATTTTCAGAGGGTTGCACTGGGTGCTTTCGGGCCCTGTGCACTGTGCTGCGTTTTCTTTTGCGGCCGAGGAATACGGTTTTTGTTAAAGGCTCCTCAGAGTCTACCTCGAAAGAACTGCCTGTTCCGAAATGGTCGACTGTTCCCACCCCCTTTGCAGAGCAGGAGGAGTTGGCCTAGCTGTTTTTTATATTTTTTAACTTTCTTTGTTCCATTTTTTTGTATAACAACCATCACGGGATCACGTGATGAGCTGATCACTGAAGGACATCCTGAGTGCAGCTCCCAGGCCCTGCCGAATCTATTAGATTATAAAGCTATTTCTGACTCCAGTATGGTGGTGGAAACTACATGGCCAACCCTCTAAAGACAGCAGCACTCCTAGAGAAACCTTTCTGTGTAGATTGCAGGACTTTATTTAGCATATTGAGGCGACTTGTAGGGCCGACAGCGACGCCCGCGATGGAGTATGAAACCCCTGAGATCTTGGATGCGCGAGCGCCAGCGAAGCGTCCAAAACCTCCCTCGCCTGTGCCAGAAGATCAACAGCCTCGATCGGATATGGCAGGAGGAGGTCAGGCATCCCCTGATGATATTTCTGAAATTAAAGCTTTACTTTGGGGGTTAGTGGCTGATTTTTCAACAGTCAAACAGATGTTAAATGCTTTGGCCCAGAGAATAGGGGATGTGGAGGCGCAAATGGCTTCTCAGGAACGGAAAACTTCAACACATGAGCAGGAGTTGGCGGCCTTAAGAAAACAAGTTAGAAAGCTTGATGATCGAGTTGAGAATCAGGAATCTCGCAGCCGGAGGAATAATTTGATCCTGGCGGGTCTTCCAGAGCTATCAGAAGGATCAGATTGCATAGCATTTACTCAGGATCTATTATTGAAGCTGCTGGGTCCAACTCCATATGGAGATTCATATAATATTGAGAGAGCTCATCGTTCACTCAGAGAAATACCTCCACCGGGGGCTCGTCCACGAGTCATTATCATGCGGTTCTTAAATTATACGGAGAAAGCTCATGTTTTAAGCAAAGCCAGAGCACTCAAAAACCTGCAGTGGAATGGAGCATCCTTGTGGGTATTCCAAGATCAAACACCTGTGATTCAGGAGAAACAGAAGGAGTATGTGGATATAAAGAAAAAGCTCTACTTGGCTGGAGTGAAGTTTAGAATCCAGCACCCTGCTACCTTGGTGGAGAAATTGCAGTCCAGAGATGGGAGATGCTTAACTGCGAAGGATGCGGCAGAGGGACTGAGAGTTGAGCTCCCAGACTTGTTCAAGCCTGTGACCTGACTGTGATTCGTGGGAGAAGACCTTAAGCAGACCTGAAACTTGCTAGTGATGGGGACATATTAATCTGAATCAAGCTAGTAAGGCAGAAATGCCTGAAAGATTATTCAAGGAGCATTTTCTTTAATGAGACTGCTGTTTCATTTTTATTCTTCCTTTTTTTTTTTTTTTTTTTCCTTTCTTTCTTTCGGCCAGAAATGTCCAGAGGGACTGATTAATTTTATTGAGACATAAGACCCATTAAAGGCGGTCAAATACGATTTGTTACGTGATCTAGGCTTAAGTGTGGGCCTAAGAATTTGTACAATGATTTTAACCTGGACTTAAAGGGACAGGATCCTAATTTGGGGCCCCAGAAAGACAGGAAATTGATGTTTTACGTTTACAACGTGTAATTATATTTGCTTTTGGTTATGTGGGGGCCACATTATACATCATAGTCACTATTATAATTACTACTTCCTGCATATGTTTAGGGTTATGAGGAACATTAACAGGGCACAATGGGAAGTGCAGTTACAGGGAGTTAGGAAGATCCGGGTGTTCCTATAAGGATTTGGGGGACCTGGGGGCGCTCTCAGGGGATGGCTCATCTTCGTATCCACTTGTGGTAGGAGGGCGATCGAAGGATCGGGGATTATGCTGGGGGGAGGGAGGGATCAGTGGGAGTGGGGAAGACAGAGTCCATGGTATATATATATGTATGAGGGCAGAACTTCTTGGAGTGAGAAGAAGGGGTATAGAAAGATAATATGATAAGTATCAAAATTATTTCTTGGAATGTTAAAGGCCTCAGAGGGAGAAAGAAAAGAATGGTGATATTAAAGCATATTCATCAGCTGGGGGCTCAAATAGCAGCATTGCAGGAAACCCACCTTTTAAAAGATGAGCTAAGTCTTTTAAAGAGGTTGTGGGTAGGTCAAGTTTTAGGAGAGGGAAAAGCGAAAGCTTGGGGGGTAGCTATTTTGATTGGGAGAGACTACCCGTTTACAGTTTTGCAAATAACAGTTAGAGAAGACTCTAGAGGGATCTATGTTACGGGTACTATTATGAGCAAATTATTATCGATTGCCTCTATATATGCTCCTACTCCGTCTAACTGATTTCTTTGCTTCGGTGGAGGTGGACATAGCTTCTTTTTCATCTCATCCTTTAATTATAACAGGAGACTGGAACCTGTGTCTTAATAATTTGATGGACAGGAAACCTCCATCGAAAAAAAAACGCCTTCTACAGCTCAGGTAGCTATGGCTAGACTCCTTGAGGTAACAGCGTTGGTTGACCCACTCCAGGCTTATAATAAAGGGGACCGCAATATGACCTTTTACTCTGGGGCGCACAAAACCCACTCAAGAATTGATTTTTTTTTTTTTTGGTTAATAAAAGGCATTACAGGGAACTAGGGAGTTGATCACCCCTATTAGAATTTTATCAAATCATTCTCCAATCCAGCTGACCTGGGTGATGGAATCTTTCCCAATGAAGCCCTATAGATGGAGATTAGATGAATCCTTATTAGTAGACGATAGTATGTTAGCCCGGTTAGAGGATGCATTGCTGGAAATTATTCAGACTCAAATCCCAACACTTCTGGATAAGAGACTAGCGTGGCCCACTTGTAAAGTCTTATGTGCTGGTATAGCCCAGAGGTATACAGCCAGAAGAAATAGTATGAGAAAAGCGAGGGAAGAGTTTATATTGGGTGCTATCAACTCACTGGCTCCCCTAGAGGGCTCTTCTGACGGGGTGGACTCTGAGCTTAAGGAATTAAGAGACGCAATGGAAAGCATTCTTTATGGTAAGATAGACTTGTGGCTTGAAAAGATTCAAACTAACTATCTAATAAAGGGGGATGTACCTAGTCGGCTTCTTGCTAATAGAATTAAAGAATGAGAGGCTACTCGCACGATTCCGCTGATAAACTTTCAGGGGGAAATAATAACAGAGACTCAGAAAATGGCTGATGCCTTTGCGGCTTATTTTGCAGAGATCTATCAAGGCGGCGTACCTGCTAAAGAGGTGGATATTTTGGGGTTTTTGGAGAGCGTACTGTTACCTAGATTGGATCAAGAGCAAGCCTGAGGATTGGCAGCCCCTATATTGGAGTCTGAAATAGTAGAGGTGATCAATTCGTTGCCAAATGGCAAAACGCCAGGACCAGATGGTCGATCAGCAAAATTTTATAAAATTCCGTTCTTCAACTATATTGCCCCTATTGAAAGAAATATTTTCAAATGTTATGCAGGAAGGTGTCCCACACCCACCGCTATATCAAGCCTACATTACACTTATCCCAAAACCGGATAAGCCCAAAGAACTCCCTGGGAGCTATAGACCAACTGCTTTGATGAACCAGGATCTTAAATTGCCGACGAAGATATTGGCTAACAGAATTTTAAAAACTGCCCCATGCTAATCAGTCAAGAGCAAGCTGGGTTTATGCCAGGTCGAGGGGCACATGATGCCCTTCGGAAGCTTCATCATATACTTAAAGCCTCTAGCTCTAGGTTACCCATGGCGCTAATCTTGTTAGACGCTGAGAGGGCCTTCGACAGGGTCTCCCATGCTTTTCTATTTGCAACTATGAGAAGTATGGGTTTCCTGGAGGGCCTTCTTAGAGGCATTAAAAATCTATATGTTTCTCCTACAGCTAGGGTTCTTTGCAATGGCTATCTGTCGAAAGAGTTTTGCCTTGATAATGGGACCAGACAAGGATGTCCCCTATTGCCAATTTTGTTCAACATATATCTGGAACCCCTGTTAAGGGCGATCCAGATGGACTCGGCAGTACAGGGGATTGTTGTTGGGGGGGGAGGGAAATGAAAATCTGTTTTCGCAGATGACATTCTGCTGCACCTACAGGAACCAGCAAAGAGTTTTAATAGGGTACTTGAAATAGTAAAGAGATTTTCTAGGGTCTCGAATTATAAGTTAAATTTGAGCAAGACGCAGGTTCTCCCTCTCACCTTATATACCTATAAAGCGGATTTTGAATCTTTAAAACTGAAGTGGTCCCCAAAAAGGATTAAATATCTTGGCATTTGGATCACTTCCAATGTGGAGGAAGGAGTGGAAGCAAACATAGGTGAGGTGTTATCAGCAGTCAGAACAGATATGACTAGATGGAATAAACTCCCCTTGAACTTGACTGCTAGACTTTGTTTGATTAAAATGAATCTACTGCCTAGACTCTTGTATCCAATACATTTATCCCCGTATAATGTCCCAAAGTGTTGGTTCATTAAAGTACAAAAACTAATTTCTAACTTTTAATGGAATTCTAAACCCCCTAGGAGAAAATATAATATTCTACAGCTTCCTCATAGTATGGGAGGTCTCAAAATTCCAGACTTCCATTTATATTATGTCGCTGGACAACTAGGTACTGTATAATGGGTCGGTGGTATAGAACGTCGGAGGAAGGGGGTTAAACACCAACTTGGCTTCAGGTCGAGAGACAAATTCTTAAAGACATGGGCATTTCCCCAGAAGCAGTGCTCTTCTCCAATCCAGAAGGGCTACCAGATGGGGGAACACAAACTCCAATTTACAAGTCAATGTTGGCTTGGTGGGCTTTCTTGTCTCAGAGTCAGAAAAAAGTTCAGAAGGGCTTAAGGGAGCAGCCTATATTGGGTAATCCCAATATGACTATTGGGGGTCGAATAACTAGAAAGCAGTGGGCTCCTCAATTGTCTAATTTAAATTGGGCATATTTTATAGTAGAAGATAAGGTGGTTTTCCCAGCTCAGTGCAAGAATATGAATTTCTTTAAGAAGATACAGGTTACTAAAATGGTGCAAAAAATGGAGAGAGAGAATAGGGGCGCTCATGGTACTCCCGCTTACCTGGGATAGCTTTAAGGAAATTAGCCATTTACAAAACCCCCCTTCTAACATATATAAGGTCCTATTAGATTTTCTAGGCGGGGATGTTTCTGCAAAGGTTCCATATTGGGGAAAAAAAAATATATTATCCCCCGGGGCCTGATTGGAAGGAAATTTGGAAGAACAGTAGGTCTATTCCTATACCTAAGTACAGGATCACGCAGTTCTTTGTATTCTCTAATATATACTATACCCCTGCTAAACTATGTGTTCGGGGCCTTAGACAGACAGACCTATGTTTCAGATGTGGCATGAACCCAGAGGATATATTGCATGTAATGTGGGACTGTCCTAAAGTTCATCCCCCTGGGATCAAATTAAACAAAATATGGACCCTGTGGTAAACTATACGGACTTTATTTTGCCGGAGATCTGTGTTCTGGGAGATATGACCCAAATTTCAAGCACACTCACTAAGCATCATATATCTTTGATGTCCGCTTTAGTTAAAGCTTTTGTCCTGAGCCACTGGAAAAATGACCTTATCTATACATACGACCAGTGGATGGGAGATTTGTTGAAGACGCTTGATAGGCTCAGGAGGCAAATGCTTCGGGATGGACGAAAGGGAACTTATGACAAGAGGTGGAGGACCCTGGAGGCAGTTTACTCAATACAGGCTAAAGGTGCCCAAACACGGGTCTGTCTGTCTGATTGTGCTTAGTTTAGGACTTATGGACAGGGAATAGATGATAAAACAATGGGTTATACTTTAGTCATTTTCCACTGCAGGAGGTTATGTATACTCCTATTGATTATTATTGCGATTATTCAATGGGAGTTAGAGAATCTGCCAAATGATCATGGGTGGGGGAGGGACTCTCTCTTTTCCTTAGGGATGCAGCTGCAGGGTTTTGCCCCAATGTGTCATTACCTTGAAGGAAATTGTTTTAACTATATGAGGGGACATCTCTTGAAACTGATGCTTAAATGTAAAAGTTAGTCTTCTAGACATAAGATGTCTTTTATAGTATAAGTCAGTACAGTTGTGAATGTTACCTGTAGGGGGTATTTACTGCAGCTGTGCATGTATATAGTTATTATTGTATACAGTGACTACACAGTTTTGGGGTGTGGGCTCGGGTGGTACCCAAGTATGTATGTTTGTCCAATGAATATTAAAATGACAAAAAAGTTTGAAAAAAAATAACAACCATCACAATACAGTAGAGATGAAATATGTTGCTATTTAATGAGATTCACAAAGTATAAGGATTCATTATCATCTCTCCACTTTGTTACAACACAGGATACGCAGTCTTTTTTTTCCTTATAGTGATATATAAAATCAAGAAGAGTTAAAGTAACCCTGTGACCGCACAAGGCAAGGGCCACTAATCTGCCAAAAAGTATTCCAGTGAAAGGACTCCACCATTTCAACACTGTAGTACCCAAACTCCAGGAAGTCTGTACTTAATTTTTCAAGGAACCAAAGAGAGAGAGAAGAAAACATACAGTAAATCGTATTTTGAGCAATTTATTAGAACTTGAACATCAAAAAACCCGGTTTTGCAGGGCAACAGTGCATATATCTGTGTATATGTAAGAAATCATCATCATGAGTTAGAAACAGCAATTATGTAAGAACTTACCGTAACAGTATATCTTCAGGAGGGGTTTCTGCAATAGGTCTTCACAGACAGTACTGCGCCCTCGGGCGTCAGGACCGCACGGCAAACTTCTAGCTAGCAACACATAGTGGGGGACATGATGGGACATCAGCGTGACAGTATATAGGGGACGGTCCCCACACCCGCCCTCCAGTTCTCCCACTGGAAAATCCCTGTAAGGATGACAGGAAAAAGGAACACAACTCCTAGAGCCCAGAGCTGCTGGTAGATGCCCTGAAAAGGGATAGCAAAACAGGAGCTGGGGGAAGGTGGGAGGGAAAGTGTGACCTACTGCAGGAACCTCTCTCTCTTGGGGTACCCAAAATAGGAGTATCCGCAACCCAACAACCTGGCGTTGGGTACTGCAGCACAGGGGCTCAGACAGCACAAAAGGTCCTGGTGTAGGCCCTGTCGGTGGACCAGACGGTGGTGGTTCGGAGGGCGTCGGGCCCAGCGTGGGGAGACATTGGGGGAGTGGGGCACAGTTGACGGTAGCGTCCCCTAGGTCCTCAGTCCTGGCTGGGAAAAGATGATCAGAATACCGGGGTGGCAGGACGGAATTGGGACCTCAGAGGGCAACGGGTCTATCCGCTGTGGGGAGCCTGGGGTGTTAGGCTGACAACTGGGTCTGATGCAGGCAGATTTGCTGGGCGGTCGTTGGAGGAGACGACGGCCGACTTATCAACAGTGTCCGGGTGGACGTTGGGCGAGCCGGCGTCCGATTTATTGGACTCCCCGTCCGTGGAAGGCCGTGAAGGAGGAGAGGCCTTGGCGGAAGGCTGGGCTTTCACCTGAGGTAGTGAGAGACTTATCAGTTCTGTCAGTGTGGACGTTGGTGGAACCAGCGTCTGGCTTATCGAACTCTCTTGGACCGGAAGGCTGTGATGGAGGGGTGGCCTTGGCGGAAGCAGAAGCCTCCTTTACCACAAGGATTCCTGAGGGGCCCGAGCACGATGGGAGGGGCAACGCCTTCTTGGTAGCCACCAAGACAGCCGTCAAGGAGTGATCGCCCAGAGGGGCAGATACCTGGAGGGCTGCGACTCCAGCCAAAGTCGCGGCTGCTGTGGATGAGGAATCCCGGTCCTTCTCCTTTTCATGTTTCTTTCTATGGCCTTCTGGGGAGGTTGACGCCTACTGAAGTTTCTTCAACTCCTCCATGGATGCCACTGTCTTTTTTAGGAGATGGGCTTCCAGGGACTGCTGCCTTCTTTCGCGGGTAGCAGAGTTGAACTTTTGGCAGTGCTCACAGTTCTCCATGCAGTGGTCCGGGCCTAGGCAGAAAAGGCACAAGGACTGCCTGTCCTTGTGTGGAAGCCAAGAACCACACGAGTTGCACTTTTTTATGTGATTCGGAGGGCATCGGGGACGATATACACAGCAGATCGTTTTGAAAAAAAAAAAAATGGAAATAATTAGCCAAAAAGTCGAAAACTTTAGGCCTACAAAAGGTGCCAACGAGTGCTGTTCTACCACGAGGAACTTTCACAAGCCGATGGTGGGAAAGAACTGGAAGGTGAGCACGGGGAACAGCCCCTTTATACGGACATCATCTGACGCCGGTTACCTGACGTGGGGGCAGTCCCCCACCAGAGACTGCTAGCTAGAAGTTTTTCCGTGGGGTGCTGACTCCTGGCGGCTTAGACCTATCTGTGAATACCTACTGAAAGAGCCCTCTCAAAGTAAGATCTACTGTTACGGTAAGTTCTTACGTAACTGCTGTATCTTACTTCGAGACAGTTCCTGCAGTAGGGCTTCACAGATAGGACTGAACACCTAGCAGTCAAGAAAAGCAATTCAGAGAATAAGGTCCAGGAGAGGCAGAATGTCTGCTAACTAGAAAGTCTTTTATGGTAATAGACCTTGCAGGACAGCAAGTCCAAAACCAGCCCTACGCCTAGAGGCAATGTCCAGACTGTAATGCTTGGTTAAAGTATGGACCAAAGACCAAGTGGCCGCAGCACAAATATCAGAAGCAGACATTCCGTAAGAAGGCAGTCGAAGCAGCCATGCCACGGGTCGAATGGCCTTTCACTTCCCCCAGAAGGGGTTTCTCATACCTCTGGTAGATGAACGAGATGCAATTAGCCAACCATTTGGACAGGCCATATTTAGAGATGGCCGTACCCTGACGTCTGGGTGCGAAAGCCACAAACAACTGGTCATACCTGCGCACCTCCGAGAGATATAGTATCTCAAGATTCTGTGCACATCCAACATGTGCAAGAGGTATTCCCCCTTACTGGGATACTTCGGAAAATAAACTGGCAGTTGAACGTCTTGGTTTAATGTAAATTCCGATACCACTTTCAGAATAAAAGAAGGGTTAGGCCGCAGAGCCACCTGGTCTCTGTGGAAAACTAAATAAGGCTCCTTGCAAATGAAGGCATGAAGCTCTGAAATCCTTCGAGCTGAGGTAATAGCAACTAAAAAAAGTGCTTTCCAGGACAAACAGCAGGGAGCAAAGTAAGTTTCTCAACCATAAAATTTAAGTCCCAGGGGAGAACCCGGACCATGGACTGGAGATTTTAAATGGAGGATCCCCTTGAAAAAGGTTTTTGTGACCTCCAACTGCGCTAAGGTTTTGCCATCCCTGGAAGGTGGTAGGCGGAAACCGCTGAAAGATGGATCTTCAGGGATGAGTAATTGAGGCCCGAATCAGACAAGTGCAAGAGGTACTCAAGGACCTGGTGCGCCGAGCAAGAAAAGGGGTACAGGCCCTTGGCCATGGCCCAAATAGTGAATCTCTTCCACTTCATGGCATACATAGATCTAGTGGACGATTTTCTGGCCTCCACTAAGAGCTGGGTGACTCACGAGGAGATGCCAAATCATGAGACCGCTATGTCCAAAGATGCCACGCATACAAGTGGAGAGACTTGAGGCTCGGGTGCACCAGGCTGCCCTGCTCCTGAGACAGAAGGTCGTGGAGGAGAGGAAGAGGTACTGGGGGTTCCAATGCCAACTGTTGTAGCAGGGGGAACCAGATCTGCAGAGGCCAGAGGGGAGCTATGAGAATCATGTGAGCACACACTGCTTGAAGCTTCAGCGGACCCTGCTGCAGAATTGGAAAGGGAGGGAAAGTTCACAGAAACCTTCTTGTCCAAGAAAGAGACAGCATGTCTCGCCAGAAAACACCACGCCCGGGAACGAGCGAGCAAAAGCTGGGTAGTTTTGCATTGGATGGGGAGGCAAATAGATCTATTTCTGCCTGTCCCCACTGATTGAAGAGATTGTCCACTACCTCCTGCTTTAGTTCCCACTCATGTGCCCGCGTGACGGTGAGGCTGAGACTGTCCGCCAGAACGTTGTGAACTCCCACGACATGGACTGCTGTCAGAGACAGGCCGTGCTGGACTGCCCAGTACCACACCCGCATCGCCTCCCTGCAGAGGGGGTGTGACTGGGTGCCTCCCTGCTTATGTACCAGACCGTGGCAATGTTGCCAGTCTGGATTAGGAGTGCTCACGGTTGTAAGAGGGGTTGAAATGCCAGTAGAGCGCAGAGCACAGCTCTAATCTCTAGAATGTTTATGTGCAAGTGTTTCATTTGAGGGGACCATCTTCCTTGAGTTCGATAAGTCTCCTAGGTGGGCTCCCCAACCCTGACCCAAGGCATCCGTTGTAAGGGTCATGGAAGGAGATGGAGGATGAAAGGGATCCCCCCAAGGAGAGGCTGAATGGCTCCTGCCACCAGAGAAGATCCCTCTACGTACCGTCCTAGACCAGGACCCTGTGGTCCAGGTCATCCAAGCATCGGTCCCATTGGGCTCCGAGGGTCCTCTGGGTCACCCTCATATGCAGTCTGGCCAACAGAACTGTGGGAATGGCAGCCACCATTAGACCCAACAGGTGAAGGACGGAGCGTGCTGTAGTCTGAGAACTGGACACAGACGAAGCTTGTTGAATCAGTGTGTCCGCCCTGTCCAAAGGTAAGAAGGCCCTGGACCGTATCCAGCACCGCTCCAATGAACTGGAGGCACTGAGAGGGTGAAAGCTGAGACTTGGGATAGTTCACAGTGATCCAGGTTGGTGGAGAGAGATTCCATCAGATTGTCCTGAGATGGGGCTGACAACAGCCAGTCGTCCAGATATGGGAACACGAAAATCTCCTTGCGGTACAGGGCTGCGGCCACCACCGCCAGGCACTTGGTAAAAACCAGAGGTGCTGAAGAAAGGCCAAAAGGAAGGGCCTTGAATTGATAGTGGTTCTCCTGAAAGGTGAACCAAAGGAAACAGTGGTGGGCCTGGAGGATAGGGATGTGCAGGTAAGCATCCTGCATGTCCAGCGAACACAGCCATTGGTACTGTTGGAGCAGGGGTAAGAGTCCATGGAGGGTTAGCATGTGGAACCTCTTGTATTCCATGAAGAGACTGAGCAGGCTGAGGTCCATGATGGGCCTCAGATCGCCAGTCTTTTTTGGACACCAGGAAAAAATGGAAGTAATACCCCCTTCCTGTCTGCCTGAGAGGAACTGGCTCCATGGCTGATTTTTCTAATAGAGCCTGGATCTCCTGCTGAATGAGGTGTAGATGGCCTGCCGGGTAATGAGACCTGCCCCCAGAGGATTGCCCAGGGGGTCTGTCCAAGAGCTCGATTGAGTGCCCTCTTGCAATCAGTTGGAGGACCCAAGCATCTGCAGTTATCGCCTCCCACCCGTCTATGTCGACGGCAAACCTTCCCCCCACTGCTTCTGCTGAAAGAACGGGAGGAGGTGGTGGGCACCCCCTTGAGTCAGGAGGTGGAGGGGAGGGCCGCTTTTACTGCCTCCAGCAGCCTTCTGGGCTTTTGCCCGAGGGGTCTAGGCACCAGAACCAGTGGCACGTCGCTTACCCTGGCGTCTATTCTGGTTCTGTCTGTTCCATCTTTTCTTCATGCGACGAAAAGGCTGTTTGGGTTTTCAGCCGGAGCGATACACGGAGCGGACATCTCGCAAGGATCTGCTGCTCTCCTGTAGCTCTGTAATTATATCCTTCGTGTTGCTGCTGAACAGGACAGAACCCCTGAAGGGGGCGTCCAGGAGAGTGGTTTGGACATGTTGCGTCAGTACTGCAAGACGGAGCCATGCCAGACATCTCAGGCAAACGCCTGAAGCAGTGCATTGGGCCATCGAGTCATATGTGGCACGCAATGCGTGATGGCAAGAAGACTTGTTAAATCTCACCTTGTCCAACAGCTTGTTCCTGAGTTCCTCATCTGGGAGAGACTGTAGCTCTTTCTCTAAATCGGTCAAAGCCAAATTCTGGAAAGAGATCATGTGGGCCATGTAATTAAGAGACCCGATAGCGCAGGTGGAGGAAGTGTAGACCTTGCGGGTGTACTGGTCCATCTGCTTGGACTCCTTGTCCTGTGGTGAGGCACTTGGATGCTTTGGCTGACACGACCTATCGTGGGCCGCTGTGATGACTGTTGAGTTGGCCTTAGGTTGGCTCATGAGGTGGCTTGCCCCCTCAGGAGGGATGGTAGGTCCCGTCGGCCTTTTTAGAGACTGCAGCAATTAAGGATGGTTTCTGCCAAATTGTGGACGTTGGGGTCCTCGTGCGGACCCACCCAAGGTGGGATGGGTAGGGGATCCACATTGGTCAAATCCAGGTGCTCGGCGAGGCTCTTCCTTTTGGGAGCAATCTCATTGGAAGCCCAACTTCAAGCCTGTTGGATGGATCTAAGGAGTTCCACAAATGTCGGGTCCTCTGGTGGAGATTTGCAAGACTCCTTGGGTTGTGGTTCTACAGGAGAATGAGGCTCTGAGTGAGCTGCAGAGTTGGAGTCAGTATCTGAGTCAGAAGACTCCGGTCTGCTGGGTAGGGAAACTGGTCGACTGAGAAGCTGCAGACACCAGATCCCCCCCGTGGGGCATGAGCTTGAAAGGGAGGAGCCTGCTCGAATTCCAGTGGCAGGCCTCGACCTACCACTTCTAGAACCCAACGGTCCGTGGTGATAGCGGACCAGGCAGAAATGAAGTGGCTGAGACAGCACCCCACGGGAAGTTCCAGGGGAGGCGTGACGGGATTAAGGAAGGCACCCCCCAACCTGTCACTGGGCAGGCTTGGAGGAGCCGACGGGACCTTTCCTTCCGGGCTTCCTAAATGAGGACACCACAGACTCGGCCCAAGGATGCCAAGTTTAAGCCTGCTGGCCCTGCTGTTGCTGCTGGGCCGGTCTGGCCACAGGAGTGGACAAATGAAAGGGCTTGCAGTTGTGACACTTGGGGCCCTTGTCCTTTTGAGCAGATGTGGTGGAGTCCAAGATGGCACTGGACTTCTGTATGTGCTGGAGGTGGCCGACCAAACACGTCAGTGCCCAAAAAGGGGACATCTGCCAACTTATGGTGCATATCCACCACAAAGGTTGAGATGCACAGCCAAGCCCTGCGGCTCATAGCTACCGTGGCCGCTACCGAACGGGCACAGGAATCGCCAATGTCCAGACCCGTCTGGAGCTGCTGCTTAGCCACAGTCCTACCCTGGTCCCAGATCTGCTTGACTGTAACATGGAGGTCTGCTGGGAAATGAGGAATAACCTCATCCAGGGAGCCCAAGAGGGCGTGAGAAAAATGGGCCATGACAACGGCCGATTGTTTGGATTCCCGATCCGGGGGTCTGTCCGCATCGCCCTTGTTGCCTGAACACCAAAAAAGGAAAATTACGTACCTACCGTAATTCTTGATCTTCTTGGATGAGTCTCCACCACTCATTCACACTAGTGGGATTAGCGCCGGAGGCACTAAGACCCATCGGGAGCAAACTTTTTGCTGGAGGGTCGGCGCGAGAGACGGCGCCGCGAGCAGCGGTTCGAGCGTAATGACCATCTCGGCGACGACCCTCCAACCGCCTCAGTACCTTTTTTTACCAAGGAGGTGCAGTGCAACTAACATAAAGAGTAAACCCAACATTAAAAAACGGACATGATAGTCCGTATGACCCGTGTAAGAAGGGTCAGCAAAGAAGTCCTCACGGCCTAAAGATTTGAGGGAGTGAAGACCAATACAGCGGTGAGCTCGGGGGATGGAGGGTGGGCGTCAGCAGATGAGTGGTGGAGACTGTCCAAGAAGATCAAGAATTCGTTAGGTACGTAGTTTTCCTATCTTCCTGGACATAAGTCTCCACCACTCATTCACACTAGTGGGAGAGTACCATGCTGATAATCCCCCAAAAGGGCGGCAGGAGAGCCAGAGCTCACGCGTCTAAGATAGAAGCCCATTAAGGATAGTTCTGCCGAATGCGGAATGTCGCCTAGCATGAACATCCAGTGCATAGTGCTTAACGAAGGTATGCACTGAGCTCCAGGTGGCGGCGTTGCATATATCTGCAATTGGAACATTGCGAATTTCCGCTAGGGATGCCGCGACCGCCCTAGTAGAGTGAGCGTACACTCTACCTTCTAATTTAACTTGAGCCATGGAATAGCAATGACGAAGGCATGCCACTAACCATGAAGAGATGCATCTAATAGCGACAGGTTGACCCAGCCGGGTGTCGCTGAAAGAAACGAACAGTTGCTGAGTCTTGTGAACATCCTTGGTTCTATCTAAATAGAACCGCAAGGCTCTCTTAACATCCAAGGAATGAAGAGCCTGCTCCCTTCATTTTGGAAATTAGCGAAGTAAGCGGAAGTACCAGAGGTTGGTTTAGATGGAATTCTGACACAACCTTGGGAAGAAATTTAGGATGAGTACGGAGAACTACCTTGTCTTTATGGGATACAGTATACTGGAGGGTCCGTAACAGGGCATGTATCTCAGAGACCCTGCAGGCTGAGGTAATGGCCACCAGGAAGGCAGTCTCCAGGTAAGAAATTTTAGCTCACAGGTAGCTAAGGGTTCGAAGGCTTCCAGTGAGCATGTCCAGCACCAGGTTAATGTCCCAGGCTGCAACTGACGCTTAACAAGGGTCTGGTATGGAGAATCCCTTAAGAAATCTCTTCACCATAGGTAACTGAGCCAGAGTTAAGGAAGAAACCGGCTCATGGAACGCTGAGATGGCACTAAGGTGAACTTTAACTGTGTAGTACTGAAGACCTAAGTTTGACAGGTCCAAAAGATACTCCAGAACCTTGCCAGGAGGACAGGAAAAGGGATTCCAAGAGGATTTTGCACACCAGAGAGAAAAACGTTTCCATTTGGAAGCGTACGTTTTTCGGGTGGCTGGCTTCCGAGCAGCCAGAAGGATGTCTGAGACTCTACGAGAGACGTTGAACCGATTCACTTCTATCTCTTCAGGAGCCAAGCATGAAGGTGAAGTGATTTCAGGTTGGGATGGACCAACGAACCCTGAGTCAAAAGACTGATTTGCAAAGGAAGTGGTCTCGGAGAGGCTGCCAACATACTGTTGAGTAGAGGAAACTATAGCCGAGGCCAGGAAGGAGCAATGAGAATCATCTTGGTCCCCTGAGACTCGAACTTGAGGAGTACTCTCTGGATTAGAGGAAGCGGTGGAAGGCGAAAGAAAGCGCTTTGTCCACCGCAGAGCCTGAACGATCCTGACACAAAATGCCAGGCCCTGGATTTCTGGAGCAGAAGAGAGGCAGTTTTATGCTGAATGGGGATGCAAAAGGTCCAGGTCTGGAGTCCCCACTCTTTGAACAGGGACCGAGCTACGGCTGGATCGAGAGACCACTGTGAGGGTCTGCCTCGCTCTGCTGAGGTGATCTGCTAGGTCGCTTTGTATACCTGGCAGATAAACCGCTTGAATCAGAGACTTGTGCTCCAAGCACCACTCCCACACCCTCATTGCTTCCTGCAAAGGGATAAGAATGAGCACCGCCTTGCTTGTTGATGTAATACATCACTGCTTTGTTGTCCGCTTGAAGGAGAATGTTCTTGTGACAAAGGACATCCTTCAGAGCTCGGATTGCATAGAGGGACCTCTCATCTCCAGGACATTTATGTGGAGATGAGTTTGAACTGAGTCCATACACCTTGAGTGTGGAGGGAGAGACAGTGAGCTCCCCATCCCATTAGCGATGCGTCTGTGGTGATGGAGATCTGATGATCCGGGGGAGCAAAGGGGAATCCTTCCAGGAGATTGCTCTCTTGAGACCACCAGGTGAGAGACCTTCGAAGGGGCTCCGTCACCTTGATGGGATAAGACTGGGGGGTGAGAGGTCGGGGACCACTGAGTGGAGAGCATCCACTGGGTGGTTCTCATGTGCAGTCGGGCCAGAGGGACAGTGAAGACCGAGGACGCCATGAGACCCAACATGCGTTGCATCGAGAGAGCTGTAACCGATTGGTTCTCCCTGATGTAATGGGCCATTCGAAGGATGTCGAGTCTTCTGTCCTCTGGAAGGAAAGCCTTCGCTGAAGAGGTGTCTAGAAGCGTCCCTATGAAAAGGAGCCTCTGGGAGGGTTGCAGTTGAGATTTTTCAAATTCAGCAGAACTCCATGGACGTGAGAAGACGAGAAGTCGCTTGCACGGCTTCCAAAGTCCCTTGCCGGAAGGGCTTGCTAGAAGCCAATCGTCCAGGTAGGGAAACACTGGAGTCCGACTTTCCTGAGATGCGCCACAGAACTGCACAACACTTGTAAAAAATCATGGGCGCCGAGGATAGCCCAAAGGGCAGGACTCTGAACTGATAATGCTGACCCAAAGCTACAAACCTGAGGAACTTGCGTGGGTCGGGTGGACGGGATATGCTGGTAAGCATCCTGCATATCCGAGAGGCCAGCCAGTCGTGTTGATGCAGCAAGGGTAACAGGGTACCTAGGAAGTCATCTTGAATTTCTCCCTGGGGAGGAATTTGTTTAACTTTCTGAGGTCTAGAATGGGGCGCATCCCCCCAGATTTCTTTGGAACCAGAAAGTAATGGGAGTAGAACCCTGTGTTTCGAGATGCGGGAGCACCAGTTCTATTGCCCTGTTGTTCAGAAGGCCCTGGATCTCCGCGGTGAGGAGGTCTGACTGAGAGGCCGACAACCTGGGTTGTCGTCTGGGAGGACAATTTGGGGGGGTTTCCAAGAAATTGAGAGAATAACCCTCGCGAATTATCCGAAGGACCCATTTGTCCGAGGTTATGGACTTCCACTGGTTGTAGAAGTACATCAGACGACCTCCCACCGGAGGAGAAAGTTCCACCTCAGGCAGAGTGGATAGAACTTGGGCCAACGACTCATAAGGTAGCGCTGGGAGCTTTAGGCCCCTGCGCTTTCTGCTGCGTCTTCTTTTGAGGTTGGGCAGGTTGGCTTTTATGGAAGCTTCCCCTGCCTCTGCCTCGAAAGGACTGACGACTATGAAACTGACGTCTGTTCACATGCCCCCGAGAGGGGGCAGGCGGAGGTCTGGCCAACTTAATGGCCGATCTAGTCTTCTGAGTGGCCTCTCAAGGCTTGCTCCACCTGAGGGCCAAAAGAAAGGAGCCATCAAAGGCAGCGCCATCACCTGCTGCTGAGCATCATTGTGAAGTCAGAAGTGCGCAGCCAGGAATGGCGCCCGGTACAAATCATGGCTGCTGAGGCAGGAAGCAGTGTCGAAAGCGTCCATGGCGGCTTTGACCTGTTGGTTATTGGACTCAATACCTTAATAACGGTCAGAAGAAGCTCTGACTTGAAATCCGAATCTGGAAGAGCTTCAACCATTCTTTTCATAGAGTGCCACAGGATATACTCATACTGAAAAATAGCCTTGATAACTGGCAATACGCATACTTAGAGTGGAGGCAGCAAAGACTCTCTTACCTAATGTATCAATCTTCACGAGACTCTTTGTTAATAGGTCGAGCTGTAGTAGTTTGAGGAAAACGACCTTGTCATTCTCTGCCAGGACTACAATAGGATCCACTAAGGCTTGAGATGCCAAAATGGGACGATCCTTGGGAGCTGAATACTTCTTATCAATGGATTTAGCCACTGAGGAATAAGAGCAGGATTATTCCATACCATTTGAGACAGCTGCTCAAGGAAGGCTGGATCGGAGGAGTCAAATCCGTAGGGATCTCCAAGCATGAAGATACTGGAGTCTTAATATCTTCCCAGGATTGATGTCTGTAGTCTGAGAGAAAGAGTGGATCCCAGGTTCTTCAACAGAGACTTAAGGACAGGTCTCGACCACAGGCTCTGTAGCAAGAAAGAGCCTGTTTCCTCCACTTCATCACCCAACCGAAGGTCTGGGTCAGAGCTCAACATCTTCCTGATGGTCCAGAAAGGACTGTTTGGACAGAAAAGGAGTGAAAATTGGGAGAGGAGGAAATAGCAGAAAAACAAGGAGAGTCCCCAGGGCTGCGGTGCTGAGGCAACAAAGCAGGCTGAAGACTGACCGAGGGGCGACGGCGCCGAAGAGGCACGCTGCCCCGCAAGCGCCCCGCGCGCCCGCCGGACGACAACGCGTAGTTAGGGACAGCCAGTTCCGGCTGAAATAGGCCAACCTGCCTCCCACTGGTACAGGAGAATCGGCCCTGGGCACCCCATCAGGGTGCCTGCTTAGTAGCAGCCTTAGGCTGAGGGGAAGGGGACGGTCTACTTGTGCCTCGTCTACCCCTGCCTCTGAAGAAACCCCTCTGCGAGACAGCAGAGGCGGCCTGAAATTGGTAAAAAGGCCTGGAAAAGGGCCTGCCCCTACCTCTGGGAGCGTGCCTCTGTGGAGTGGCATGCCTCTCCTTAGCCTGGGCACTTTTGTAGGTAGTTCTGTATTCATCCATCTTTTTCATATAGTTTTCTGTTTGTTCCCCAAACAGAGAATTACCCACAACAGGAAAATCCATAGCCTCTGACTGAGTATCTTGGGACAGATTAGTGCATCTGAGCCATGCCAACCTACGGAAAGCTACAGAAGTGGCCATGACCCTAGAGGAAACATCATTAACATCAACAGCAGTATGAAATTGAACTTTAGAGGCTTCAATGCCATCAGCAGCCACCATTTGTTCACTAGCCAGCTGGCCATGGGCCTGCTTGGCTAACTGCAATACTGTGTCCCACCTAGATTTCTGATATCTAGCCACATAAGCCATATAATTTGCCTGCCTGAGTCCCAAAGAAGCTGCCATATACTGTTTTTTCGCCACGGCATCAATCTTTCTGGAATCCTTATCAGGAGGATGTGAGGCCAGAGGAATATTAGCCTTGTCACAGGCTGCAGCTTGTACCACACCTACATGACTACACTGCTCAGTGAGGAAGTCTGCATCAGAACCTGACAAGGTATATCTTCTGTCCATTTTTTTATCTACAGGAGGGACAGAATGAGGATTTTTTTAAAATCTTTGTTGTTTGCTTCCTAAATGACTTATGCAAAGGAATAGACAACCTCCTAGACTCTGGTATATCCATCATTTCTACATAATCAGGCTCCTCTTGCTCATCCACAGCTTCCTCTAAAGGAAGCTGAAGGGTTTCTGCAACCTTTTTGTAAAACATAAAATGAGAAGGGGACTCAGACAGAATAGGAGGAGATTCTAAAGGTCTGTCTGGAGAAATGTCCGGTCCAATGGGCAAGTCCAGACCCTCCCAGCCACACATGTAATGATCAAATGTCCTCCTCTCCTGTGGTTCATAAAATTCCTCAACATCATACTCCTGAACCACTGGCACTGAAAGAACCAACCTTTACCAACTGTAGGTGCTTCGAGACCCTGAGACAGTGACTGGACAATTTGTATGGCTTTAGCTATTTCTGCAGCAGTTGGAGAGCCAATTTTGGACTCCAAACCTACTGATTTCTTAGTCTTTTTCACTGAGACTGGTTCCTGAACCAGCCTTCCTTTTGCCCGAGGAAGTCTCGCCCTGGTCAGAGGGCACTCCCTCTGGTCCAGTGGGTACTGGACCGGGCTGGCCATCCGGGTCAGCGGACTTCTTGGCCTCTCGTTCCCTGAGCCGGCCCAATCTCTTTTCCAGGGTGGCTGCAGGGAAATTTTTACACACCTGGCAGTCTGACAGGAGGTGGTCAGCCCCCAGACAATAAACACAAGTGGTGTGTGGGTCAGCCTTGGCAAAGGCTTCCCCACAGACATCACAGTGTTGAAACCCAGTGGGCCCGGTTTTTCTTTTGGGTTTCTCAGACATAATGCCAGCCTAACCAAAACTTGCCCTTTTGATGGCAGTGCCAGGCAAGACACCATTATCGGTTCCTAACCGTGTCTCGGGTATTTGAAAAAACCTATTTTAAAAGCAAGGTTTTTTTAGAACAGATAAGAACTGGGAACCGCACTCTAAAAGCCCAACCACACTTTAAAACGTTAAATTAAGCAAACCGATCAGTTCAAAACCGAACCAATAATTGAATTTCCACACAGACTTTAAATTTTCTACTTACGGTTTACCAGATAGAGCTTTTAACTTGAAATGCGGTAAAATAAATACTTTTGCGGTTCAAATGAACGAAAATACTCTTGAACGAGAAATGAACCGATGTGAAGGAGCTGATCTCCGGAGCGACTGTTCAGTGAAGCGGAGTAAAGAATCTGACAGTTTCATTTGAAACTGGCCAGATAGAGCTTTGGTATAGCGCCCTCGCGTTGTGGAACTCCAGACTCTCTGGAGTTAACTCTTTCCTCTCTGGGGCAGTTCAGCTGCAGTGGCTGACTGCATATAGTCATAACATAGCAAGACTTCATGGTGTTTGAAAGAAAATTTTCCAGGACAAGTAACACGTCGCAACTTGCTGCCGGCTCAAAAGGGGACAAAGTAAGTTTTTCCAACATAAAATTTAGATCCCAGGAGGAACTGGATTCTGGACCGGAGGCTTAAGGCAGAGGATCCCTTTGAGAAAGGTTCTGGAGACCTCCAACTGAGCAACGGTTCTGCCCCCCCCCCACCCCACCGGAAGTGGTAGGCGGAAACTGCAGATAAGTGGACCTTCAGAGAGGAATAACTGAAGCCCGAATCAAACAGGTGCAAGAGGTACTCAAGGACCTGGGGAGCCAAGCAAGTGAATGGATCCAGGCTCCTGGTCGTGGCCCAAAGAGAGAATCTCTTCCATTTCATCACATACGTGGATCTGGTAGAGGGTTTCCTAGCCTCTACTAGAACCTGGGTGACTCAAGAAGAGACGCCATAATGAGAGACAGCTATGTCCAAAGGTGCCACACATGCAGGTGGAGAGACTTGAGGCTCGGGTGCACCAGGCTGCACTGCTCCTAAGACAGAAGGTTGTGGAAGAGATACTGGGAGCTCAAATGTCAGCTGTTGCAGCAGAGAGAGCCAATCTGCCAAGGCCAAAGAGGGGCTATGAGAATCATGTGAGCCCTCTCTGCCTGGAACTTCTGCCGAATAGGAAAGAGAGGGAAAGCGTACAGAAATCTCCCTGTCCAGGATAGAGACAGCGCCACGCCCAGGAACGAGCAAGCAAAAGTTGGGTAATTTTGTGTTGGATGGGAAGGTGTAGAGAGCTATTTCTGGCCGACCCCAGTGAAGAAAGATCTACCACTAACCTCCTGCTTTAACTCCCACTCGTGAGCCCGTATGACAGACTGTCCGCCAGGACGTTGTGAACTCCTGGAACATGGACTGCTATCAACGACAGGCCGTGCTGGACTGGCCAGTACCATACCCGCATCGCCTCTCTGCAAAGGGGTACTATCAGGTGCCTCCCTGCTATGTGCCAGACTGTCGCTGTGTTGTCGGTCTGGACCAATAGTGTTCCTGGTATCAAGAGGGAATGGCATGCTTGGAGAGCACAGAGTACTACTCATCTCCAGAATACGGATATGTAGATGTTTCTCTGGTGGACACCATGTCCCCTGCATTCGGTGGTCTCCCAGGTGAGTGCCCCATCCCTGGTCTGAGGCATCCGTCGTCAGGGTCATGGAGGAGGATGAGGGGTGGAAAGGGATCCCCAATGAAAGGTTAGAAAGATCCTGCCACCATAGGAGATCCCCTCTTCAGGCTGCTGGAGACTAGGGCCATGTGGTCCAGACATTGATCCCACTCGACCTGGAAGGACCACTGGATCACCATCATGTGCAGTCTTGCCAAAGGGACTATGGGTATGGTAGCCACCATTAGACCCAGCAGGCGGGGAACAGAGCACACCTTGGTTTGCCTTGAGAAGGACACCAACACCACTTGTTGCATCAGAGTTTCCGCCCTGTTCGTAAGTAAGAAGGTCCTGCCCTGAACCGTGTCCAGTATATATTCTATGACGAGATTGAGTAGGCTGAGATCTAGAATTGGTCTCAGATCTCCCGTCTTTTTGGTAACTATGAAGAAGTGGGAGTAATATCCCCTTCCTATCTGCCCTGGCGGAATCGGCTCTACGGCTTGTTTCTGAATTAGAACCTGGATCTCCTGATGAATGAGGCCTAGATGGCCTGACAGGTAGCGAGACCTGCCCAGTGGGTTGTCTGGGGGTCTGTCGAGGAACTCGACTGAGTGTCCTCTTGCTACTTACTAGCTGTAGGACCCAAGAATCTTCGCTTACCGTCTTCCACCCTCTTCCAGGTGGAGGGTGAACCATCCCCCCCACTGGTTCCTTGGGAGGAGGGGAGTGCCTCCTTTCTGCTTCCAGTGGTCTTTTGGGATTTTGTCTGAGGGGCCTGGGAGCCAGAACCAGTGGCACGAAGCTTACCATGTCGCCTACCTTGGTTCTGCCCTCCACCTCTTCTGAGGGCGACAAAAGGACTGCTTGGGCTTTTGTCCTAAGTGGTACATAGGGAGTATGTCCTTAAGCAACCTTCTGCTCTCCTGCAGCTCCGTGATAATGTCCTTCGAGTCTCCCTCAAACAGGGCGGGACCCCTAAAGGGGGTGTCTAGGAGGGTGCGCAGAACGTCTTGCGCCAGTCCTGCAAGACGGAGTAAAGCTAGGCGCCTCACGCAAACACCTGTGACAGTGCAACAGGCCACTGAATCGACCATATCATAAGTGGCCCATAAAGCATGGCGGCAAGAAGACTTATTCAGTCTTGTCTTCTCCAAGAGCCAATTTCTGAGGTCCTCATCCGGAATCTCCTGCAAGTCCTTCTCCAAGTTGGACAGTGCAGACTTCTGGAAGAACACCACGTGAGCTACATAGTTTAATGACCGGATGGTGAAGGTCGAAGTACAGTTACGCAAGAACTTACTGTAACAGTAGATCTTCAAGAGGAGCTTTTGCAGCAGGTACAGTAATACCATTAGGACTAATGCTGTCAGGCATTAGGACCCCACGGAAAACTTGTAGGTAGCAGTCTGAGGTGGGGGACCATCCCCTGACGTCTGCTCCGTCTGACGTGGTATGAAGGAGGCGGTCCCCCGTCACCATCTCAGTTCTCCTGCCGGAGACCTGGCTAACACAGAATTGGAGAACCGAGTAGAACTCCCCAACCTAGTACAGGAGCACAACTCATATCTGGGGGATGGAGGGTGGGAAAGCCACCTGCTGCAAGAGCCCCTCTCGAAGATCTGTTATGGTAAGTTCTTACATAACCAATCTACCCAACTTCGAGGGTGGAGCTCTTGCAGCAGGTAATACCATTAGGACTGAGTCACAAGCAGTACCCAAAGATAGGCCCAGGTCTGAGTGGGAGGTGGTAAAGAAAAACTGAAATGTAGGCAGATGCCAAGTATCTTATGACAGTAGGCCCTGCAGGATGGCTGCTCTCCTACTAGAAGCAATGTCTAGGCTGCAATGCCTAATGAAGGTATGGACTGTGCTCCATGTCGCAGCAGCACAAATGTCTGCTGAAGAGACATTCCTTAGGGAAGCAAAGGAAGCAGCCCTGGCCCTGGCAGAGTGGCCCTTAACTGGACCTGGAAGGGGGTTTACCATGGTGCTGGTAGCAAAAGGAAATACAGAGCACTACCCAACAGGCTACAGACTGCTTAGAGACAGAAGCCCCTGTCATCCTTTTTGCAGAGGAGACGAACAACTGGTCCGTCTTTCTGGAGGAACGTGTTCTGTGAAGGAAATACCTTAGAACTCTATGGACGTCCAAGGTGTGCAACAGTGCTTCACCTTAGTTGGTAAACTCAGGATAATAAACTGGAAGGTTGATGTCCTGATTCAGCGTCAGGATGGACACCACCTTCGGTAAGAACTTGGGGCTTTTATGCAGGGTCACCATGTCCTTGTGAAAAACGATATAAGGTTCCTTACACATCAATGCCTGGAGCTCGGACACCCTTCAAGCTGAAGTAATGGCAACCGAAAGGAGAGCTTTCTAAGAGAGGAAGCGTAGCACGCAAGAAGCGGCTGACTCGAAGGGCAGAAGGGTGAGTTTCTCCAAGACAAAAAGCAAGTCCCACGGAGCAACAACACCCCTTCTTGGAAGCCTAACATATAAGACCCCTCTGAGAAAGGTCTTGCAGACATTCAATTGTGCTAGAGTTCTCTCCCCAATCAGCTCATGATATGCGGAGACCGCACATATGTGAACCTTGATGGATGAATAGCTCAGTCCCAAGTCCAAGAGGTGGAGGAGATCGTCAGCACATGTCTGACTGGACAATCCAGGGGATCTATGGCATGGGCCACAGCCCAGAGACAGAAACGCTTCCATTTCAGAGCGTAAGTAGCTCTAGTGGAGGGTTTCCTTGCTGCACCCAAGACCTCTGCCACCCTGCTTGACACTCCTAGTCTCTCTTCCGCTAAGACTGCAGGAGCCACGTGTGCAGGTGAAGAGAATGAAGAGCAGGACGGATGAGTGTCCCCTGTTCCTGTGAGAGCAAGTGGGTGGAGAGTGGCAACTGTATCGGAGGTTCCAAAGACAGTTGCTGGAGAAATGGATACCAGATCTGTCAAGGCCACAGAGGGGCAATCAGGATCATCCTGGCCCCCTCTTACTGCAATTTGAGCAGTACTCGCTGTATGAGAGGGAAGAGAGGGGAAGGCATACAGGAACTTCCCTGTCCAGGAGAGCGACAATGCATCTCGCCAGAAAACACCAGGCCTTGGGGCAAGTGAGCATAAATTTTGCAGTTTGGCATTGCACGGGGACGCAAAGAGGTCCAACTCTGGACGTCCGCAGTGACCGAAGAGGTCATCTGCGACCTCTTGAAGTAACTCACACTCGTGATTCAGAGAGGTTTAGCGACAGACTGTCGAGAACATTCTGGACCCCTGGCAAGTGCACCGCGATGAGGTCTAGACTGTGTTCCACTGCCCAATCCCACTCTCTCATGACCCCTCTGCAAAGGGGATAAGAGTTCCCCCTTGCTTGTTGATGTAGAAGATCACCGGTGTGTTGTCTGTCTGTACCAGAAGAGGACCCGATGAAAATCGGTCTCTGAAAGCATGAAGAGCATTCAGAACTGCCTCATTTCCAGAACATTTATATGCAGAGAGCAGTCTGTGGGGGACCAAGATCCCCAGGTCCTGTGATCCCCTAAATGACCCCCCAACCGGTCAGAGAGGCTTCCGTGGTTAGAACTTGAGGCGGGGTTGGCCTCCGTAAGGAGACTCCTCCCTCTAGATTCTCGTGGCAGAGCCAACAGTCAGGGAACGATGGACCGCCCGAGAGATCCGGATCTATAGATCCAGATCATCCACCGCTTGATCCCACTGGACCTTGAGGTGCCACTGAAGGCACCTCATGTGCAGTCTGGCAAGGGGTACTGTGGCTATGGTGGCCGCCATGTGGCCCAATAGCTGAAGGATGACCCGGGCGGAGATAGAGGGTGCTCTTTGGACCCTGCTTGCTAGAGCCCGAAGGTGTTCTGCTCTGTCAGAGGGCAAAAAAGCTCTCCCATGTTCGGTGTCCAAAACTGCCCGTATGAACTGCAGCCTTTGCGATGGCCAAGGGTGTGACTTTGGCCAGTTCACTACGATTCCCAGGGAACAAAACAGACTGTCTCTTTGAGAGCGATTTGGAGCAGCTCTTCCGACGATGCGGAGAGAAGCCAATCGTCCAGGAAGGGGTAAACAAGGAGCCCGCAGTCAGAGTGCCGCTTCTACCACCACGAGACACTTGCTGAATACCCTGGGGGCTGAAGAAAGGTCGAAGGGGAGTACCCTGAACTGGTAGTGCTGGTCCTGAAAACTGAAGCAAAGAAACCTTCTGTGAGATTTCGGACCTTGATATGCATGTACGCGTCCTGCATATCGAGGGAGCACAACCAGTTCCCTTGATGAAGCAAGGGGAATAGGTCTGCCAGAGTAACCATCTGAAATTTCTGGTACTTGACAGAGAGATTGAGCTGGCTGAACTCCAAAATGGAGTGAATGTCTCCGGTTTTCTTTGGGACCAGGAAGAAATGGGAGTAGTAACCTTTGCCATTCTGGGCCTGGGGAACCAGCTGGATGGCCTTTTTCTCCAACAGCTGCTGGATCTCCGCAGCCAGGAGGAGACTGTGCGCTGGTAGACTACTGACTGGGGACTGTCGGTGGAATAGAAAGGAATTCTATGGCATGCCTGTTTCGAATGGTGTCCAGTACCCACTGGTCTGAGGTGATACTGGACCATTTGAGTGGGTAGAGCACAAACTTCCCTCCTACCTTCTCGTTCTGCAGGTCCCTGAAAAGAGGAGGGGGGCAGGAAGAGTTAGGTGGAGGGGTTGGTGGGTCCTTGGAGTTTTGGGCTGCTTAGGGCCCTGGGAACCTTGGGGGGCAGGGTGACCCCCACCTCTTGAACCCTTTGCCTTGGGCAGGGTTGCTCCCCTGTCCTTTTCGAAAGGGACGGTGACGAGGTTCTTGAGGTTGGGATTTGTACATGCGGTGTACGTCAGCCACCGTTTTAAGAGGCTCCTGTAGCTGTTTAACCATGGTGTCAACCTCTGGGCCAAACAGAACTGGGCCTTGGAACGGAGAATCCAAAATCTGCTCTTGCAGATCCAGTTGGAACCCCATCAACCTGAGCCATGATTGCTGTCTCAGACAAACCCCCCGAGGCAGCAGCCCTGGAGGCCATGTCCATTGCATCATACAAACAACAGAGGAAATGTCTGTCAACGTCCTAACCTGACAGGGTGCAAGCATGCACTTCCTCTTAGAGTCTGAGTCTGGCATGGACTTGACTAGGTCCATGGTCTTCTGCCATAAGGATTGTTGGTATGTAACCATGTGTGCCATGAACTTAAAGAGATCTGATGGTACATGTGGCAGAAAAATAAACCTTCCGGCCCCAGCTGTCCAATTTTTTGGAGACCGGGTCCGGGTTGGGAACTCAAGTGTTTGGGCTGGGAGCCGCTGCCTGTAGTCAGAACCAGAGAATTCGCCTTTCGCTGTTCTGCCAAAAGCAAGCTTATGTTCGCCACTGGGACAACCGCTGGGCCGGGCGCCGGGTTTGCCGGGCAGCGCGTCAGGCCCGCCAGAGCGGATGTCTGGGGATCCTGAGGTACAGGTGTCGGGTCCGGGACACTGTTGTCAATGGGCAGATGCCCGGTGTCGCCTTCACCCAGGGAGCTGGCGTCCAGAGTAGACCTGACTGGCGGCTGACCCCCGGGAGGGGGTGCGGTCGTCTGGTCATCCGCCGGCGACTGTCCCATATCAGGCATCAGGGAGTGGGACGACAGAGAAGGCGACCAGCTAGGCTTTCGCTGTTTGACTTGGGGGGGGGGGGCGCGAACCTTAGCCAGAGGAGGGGGAGGCGTCTGATCCCGGACAACCTCTTGCCTACCTGGGTGTTCGTCCAAAGGCTTCCTTTTTTCAGATGAACTAGGCCTGTCCTTCGAAGACTTGGGATTGGCCCTTGTGGTTCGACCCTGAGAAGATTTATGAGGTCGAAGAGCCAGAGAAGACTGGTGTCCTGAAGAGGCAGACTCCCGGTGCTTGCCCTGAGAAGAGGCAGGAGTGGACTTACTCAAACGGGAGTGTTCTGTCATCACTGAACCAGACCTCTGGCTGGAGGTCGAGGAGGAAGTGGCATGCTTAGACAGCAACTTAGGGCGGGACTCGGACCTGGCCCGATCTTTATCCCTGTGGTGATGTCTCCCACCCAAGGACTTCTTTTTGGTGGGGAATCCCAGGCGGAAGAAGAGTAGCTGGCCCCTGAGTCACGCTGCATCGCCGCTAGTTGCTTCTCTAGAAGAAAGGTTTTGAGTGTGTTGGCTCTCCTGGCATGAGTCTTCTGATTGAATTGCTGGCAGTGGGTGCAGGCATCAGGATCTGCTTGCCGCATGCACACTTAACTTTACGCCGCAGTGGAGGAGGAGACGACATACACAAGGCGAACTAAATGAACGACTGAGAAAAAAAGGAAAAACACACACACTTTAGGCTGTCGACTGCTGAAGAAGGTGTCCGTGCAGCTGAACTCGCTGGTCGACGGCAGGAAAAGAACTAAGATGGCGCCGGGGGACTGCCCCCTTTATACCACGCCGGATGTCGGGCACAGCCGACATCGGTCCCCCGCCTCAGACTGCTAGCTACAAGTTTTCCGTGGGGTTCTAACGCCTGACAGCATTAGTCCTAATGATATTACCTGCTGCAAGAGCTCCACCCTAGAAGTTAGATTAGACTCTGCGTCCATATTGATCCATTTATTTGGATTCCTTATCCGGAAGAGAAACGCTCAGGTGTTTCAGCTGTGTCGACCTGTCATGGGCTGGAGTGATGACCATGAAGTCAGCCTTTGGTTGACTGGTCAGATGACCAACCCCTTCCGGGGAATATGTCCTATCAGCTTTTTTGGAGACAGCTGGGATAGAAGACGACTGTTGCCAAATAGTAGATGCGGTCCCGTCCATGGGGGGATAGGAAAGGGATCCGCGCTGGTGAGGTCTAGGTGCTCTGCCAGATGTCTCCTCTTGGAGTCCAACTCTTGAGATGCCCAGCCACAGGACTGCTTGATGGACCTTAGGAGTTCTGCGAAGGATTGGTCCTCCGGCGGAGACTTTTGGGACTCCTTGGGCTGGGGTTCAGTGGGGGAGTGAGGTTCCGAGTGACCAACAGACTCGAGGTTTGAATCAGAGTCAGAGGACTCTGGTCTGCTGGGTAGAGATGTGACCTCTGGGACTGTCTTCCTCACTCTGGCTCCTGAGGGCTCCAAGAAATGTCTGCCCAAACTCCTATCAGATGCCCGGCCCAGGGGGGGAAGCGCTTCTGAGAACAATCCTAAGGGTCAGGGTGGGAACCGTGACCATGTAGGATTGTCCCAGTTCTTGCAGGAGTTGCGATTTTGCATTCTGTCACCAGGCTGGAATAGAAGTGGATGGCGCCGACTGGGGAGGAGGAGGCAGAGGAGGTGGCGGAGGCTGGTACTCTGAAGAGTAAGGAGAGTAGCCCGGAGACTGGTACGGTTGGTGTCCCTGGAAGTGGTACCCCGGCAACGGCCCTCCTGGCGTAGTGTAACTGAGGTACTGGAGTGGCGGATAGCCAGGATAACAACCAGCGGGACCAAATGGAGGAGGGGCAGAGGGTCCAGGGATAGGAGTCATCAAGGGACCACTGGGTGGAATAGGGTCTGTCGGCAGGCCTGGGGGGTGTCTAGTGTGACCCCGGATGGGCCAGAAAGTAGCTCCAGCGTCACAGGAAAGCCCTGGTCCATGTCAGGAAGTGGTGTATGGACCAGGGTGTGTGTATGTGAAAATGACCTGACGTCTGGTCTGAGGGAGGTGAGGGAGGCAAGGGAATGGAGAGCCCTGTCGCCTGATCCTGTCCAAAGGTTGTACTCTCAGAAGGAAGGCCTGACGCAGGAGAGGTCTCCTGGACAGCCACACTCGATTCCCCGGCCGGGGAAAACGAGGTGTCGGGCATGGTCAGTAAGTCCCGTGAAGGAGAACCCTCGCGGGGCAAAGGAGGGCCTGGAGGCTTGCCCTGCATGACGTTGGAGACCACAAGGATGTCTAATGGGAGGGCACCTGCCGGGCGGGTGTCAGGTAAGCGGACGTCAGGTAAGCTGACAGCTGACTTATCAGTGGAGACCTGGGGAAGGGGGGGGGGTCGGATGAGCCGATGTGTGGCTTACAGGAGGTGGTCGGGCCTAGGAGTCAGGCAAAGCGTCCAGGGCCGAGCTCCCAACGGCAGGACCGGGGGGAGACTTAACGGAAGAGCCTACGACAGGACCGGAAGAATCCTCCGGAGAGGAACACCCCCCCCCCCAATTGCCCACTAACCACGGCAGGAAGGGGAGAAGGCGTCCGATCCGCCAGAATGGATGGAGACTTTGGAGGTGGGGTACTCACCGCTGTAGACACCTCACCCGCTGTGCTGTCGGCTGTCTGACGATGCTGAGATGGAGGATGATCCCGACACTTCTGCTCCTTTTTTCGCTTTTTCTCGGGAGTGGGTGAAGAAGGGAGTTCCCTCAGCTCCTGGAGCTCTTTTCCATTGATGCCAGGCGACGTTTTAAAAGGTGAGCATCGAGGGCCGTCTGGTGACGGGTGCGCGTGGCCTGGTTAAAGGCCTGGCAGATCTCACAATCTGTGACCCGATGTTAAGGGCCCAGGCAAAGAACGCAGCAGGAGTGGTCATCCCCGTGCAGAATTTGAGAGCCACATTGCGAGCACTTTTCGATTTACGAAGACATACAATGGGGCAAAAACTTACTACATATAAAGAAACGGGTGGACTAATTGAGCTTAGTTTACCGCGAGGATCCAATGAGTTCAGGTCGACGGCAGAAAAGAACTGGAGGGCAGGTGTGGGGACCGCCTCCTATATACTGTCACACTGACATCCGATCAGGTGACGCCAGGGGCGGTTCCCCGCTAATGATTGCTAGCTAGAAGTCTGCTGTGTGGTCCTGACACCAGGGGGCGCAGTCCTATGTGTAGAGACCTACTGCAGGATCCTCTCGAAGATCCACCTTGTCCTTGTGCAATATTGTATAAGGAGGATCTGTGACCAGGGCATGTATTTCAGACACTCTGCAAGCCGAGGTAATGGCTACAAGGAAGGCAGCCTTCCAGGTCAGGAACCTTAACTCGCAGGTTGCTAGAGGCTTGAAAGGTTTACAAGAGAGCATGTCTAGCACAAGGTTGATATCCCAAGTGGCTACCGACCTCCTGACTGGTGGCCTAGTATGGAGGATACCCTTAAGGAATCTTTTAACCAAGGGCAACTGAGCCATCAACAGTGTGGAGATGTACCTTTACCACTGAGTATTGTAGCCCTGTATTCGACAGGTCTAGCAGATACTCTTAAGGCTTTGGTGGGCAAGAAAAGGGGTCCAGGGAGGACTTTGCGCATCAGATGGGAGAATCATTTCCACTTCACCGTATGTGTTTTCCTAGTGGATGGCTTATGCATTGCTAGGAGAATGTCTGAGACTCTACGGGAGAAATGAAATCTACCCACTTCTATCTCCTAATCAGCCAGGCGTGGAGATGAAAGGACCTCAGGTTGGGGTGGACCACTGGGCCGTGGGTCAGAAGGTCTGTTTTGAAGTGATAGTTGTCTTGGTGGAACTTTTGATAATCTGTTGATTAATGGAAACCAAATCTGATGTGGGGCGATGAGAATCATTCTCCCCCTCCCATGCGTCCAGCTTGAGCAACACCCTCTGAATTAAGGGAAGAGAAAGAAATGCGTACAGAAAGCATCTTGTCCACCGCATTCTGAATGCATCCCGACAGAAAACGCCAGGTTCTGGATTGCTGGAGCAAAACAGGGACAGTTTCGCATTGAGTCGGGATGCAGGAAGGTCCAGGTCCGGTGTGCCCCACCCTTCGAAGAGCGACTGCACGTCTGCGTTGAGAGACCACTCGTATGGATCTGCCTCCGTTCTGCTGAGGCGATCCGCTAGATCATTCTGGACTCTAGGCATGTAGACTGCCTAGATCAGGGCTTCGTGTTCCAGGCACCATTCCCACACTCTCATCGCTTCCCTGCGCAGAGAGTAAGAGTGTGCGCCACCCTGCTTGTTGATGTAGTACATCACTGCTTTGTTGTCAGTCTGAAGGAGAATTGCTTTGCAACAGGGGATGTCTTTCAGGGCTCGGACAGCGTACAGGACAGCTCATTTCTAGGACATTTATGTGGAGTTGGGACTCGTCCTGATTCCACAGACCCTGGGTGTGGAGATCCTTACAGTGAGCTCCCCAGCCGATCAGAGATGCATCTGAGGTAATGGTGATCTGTGTCTCCAGTGGGTCAAAGGGAAAGTCTTGAAAGGTGTTGTCCTCTTCAGTCCACCAGGTGAGCGACCGCCTTAGGGATTTCGTCACCTTGATGCGAAAGGACTGTGGATGTGTGGTCGGGGACAACTGAGTACCGAGCAGCCACTGAGTGGTTCTCATGTGAAGACCAGCCAGAGGCACCATGAACACTGATGACGCCATGAGACCCAGCATCCGCTGCATCGAGAGAGCTTGAACAGAGTCATTCTCTTTGATGAAGCAAGCCATCTGGAGAATATCATCTCTCCTGTCCACCGGAAGAAAGGCCCTTGCCCAGGAACTGTCCAGGAGAGCTCCTATGACAAGGAGTTGTTGGGAGGGCTACAGCTGTGATTTTTCCTAGATTCAGCAGGTCTCCCATGGATGTGAGAAACTTGGAAGCAGTGACCACTGCTTCCTGTGTCCCTTGTCTGGAGGAGCTTGCTAGGAGCCAGTCGTCCAGATAACGGAAATACCTGAATTTCGAGTTTCCTGAGATGCGCTGCAAGTACTGCAAAGCATTTGTAAAAACTTGTGGCGCCGAGGACAGCCCAAAGGGCGGCACTCTGAATTGGTAGTGCTGACCCAGGGCCACAAATCGGAAGATACTTGTGGTGGCTTGGGTGCTCGGGAACATGTTGGTAGGCATCCTGCATGTCAAGTGAGGCCAACCAATCATTTTGATGAGTCAGAGGTAGAAGCGTACTGAGCGATATCAACTTGAATTTCTCCTTGAAGAGGAATTTGTTTAACTCCTGTAGGTCCAGAACAGGGTGCATACCTTTCTTTGGAACTAGGAAGTAATGGGAGTAGAATCCTGTGTCCCGTTGCTCCTGCGGAACTACTTCTACCGCTCTGTTGTTCAGAAGGCCTTAAATCTAGGAAGCAAGGTCTGATTGAGTGATACAGTCTGGGCTGTTTGGGTGGATGATTCGGAAGGGTATCCGAAACATTCAGAAAGTAACCCTTGTGAATTATCCTGAGAACCCATTTGCCCGATGTGACTGACTTCCACTGGTTGTAAAACTGAGTTAGATGCCCCCTACTGCCGAAGAAGAGTCCCCCTCGGACAGCTGAGGTGGGACCTGGGCCATAATTTCAGAGGGTGGCACTAGGTGCCTTCGGGCCCTGTGCCTTCTGCTGCATTTTCTTTTGCGGCTGGGGGGCTTGATTCTTGTTGAAGCCCCCTCTGCCTTTACCACGAAAGGACTTATGAAACTGCTGGTGGTTTCTGCCTCATTGAGGGGCAGCAGGGGCCGGTCTGGCCATCTTAATGGTAGTCCTAGTTCTCTGCGTGGCCTCCAGTGCCTGCTCCACCTGTAGGCCAAACAGATAAACTCCATCAAATGGCAAATTCATGACTCTCTGCTAAGCATCATTTGTAAACCCCAAAGTTCATAACCACGAGTGGCGTCTGGTGCAAATTCCCACAGTTGTTGCCCTCGTGGCAGTGTCAAAGGCATCCACAGCAGCCTTAAGTTGCTGATTACTGGATTTAATGCCTCTAGTAATAATCTGGAGAAGCTCTGAACTAACATCCAACTCTGGAAGAGCTTCCACTGAGGTTTTCAGCGAATGCCAGAGGGTATAGTTATATTGTGACAAATAGCCCTGGTAGCTAGCAATACGCATAGCTAGGGTAGCAGCGGTAAAGAATCGCTTCCCTAATGTGTCAATCTTACGGGGTTTCTTATTTACTGGACGAGCTGTAGACTCCTGAGGGAGAACAGCGTTGTCGTTTTCTGCCAAGACCACTATGGTGTCTTCAAAGGCTTGAGAGGCCAGGACTGGTCAATTCTTAGGGGGGGAGCATACTTCCTGCCTATGGACTTGGACACAGAAGGGATAAGCACCAGATTGTCCCACACCATCTGTGAGAGAGTCTCGAAAGAGGGCTGTACCGGAGGTGTCAATTCCACAGGGATTTCCAGGAAATGCAGATATTGGAAGGCGCAACAGCTTCCCCGAATCAACCTCTGAAGTCTGGAGAGAGAGGGTGGAATTCATATTCTTCAGTAGAGACTTAAAGGACAGATCCTCGACCAAAGTCTCTGCTGAAGTAGAGGGCTTACTTTCCACTTCAAAGGATGAATCTTCATCGATGCCGTCTCCTTTTTTTTGTACCATATGTTTGTGTTTTTTTTCATATACCATATAAGTACATTCATATACAGTGATACAGTATAAAAAGATCACAACATCCTCCCCCATCTAAGGGGTTGGCAAATGGAGGTACAATTCAATCACTTACATAAGTATTATTACCTAGTTAATACTCATATGGCACATCAATAAAAATGAAGAAAAAATAGAATCAAGAAAATTCAGCTGTATCTTCTTGGTAAAAGAGATAAAGCAGACAATTTCATTTCACTATAAAAGACACTGATCTGTGTAAAAGGGAATAAAATAAACGTGCTTTGCCTTAACTCTACATATATCTCATTGTGTTTTGTTTCTTCTAAAGGTTTAATACATATCATGTAATGCAGAAGGTTCTTGATTTAGTTAGCCATTACAGATGTGGTTTAAGCTTCCTTCGCCCCCTCTGATAAGTATAGGTGGGTCCCACTAGGACATCCATCCCTCCCGAAGAAGTGCAGTTTCCCCTACGGTTACAGTGGTCATAAATGTTGCTCATGTAGTCAGAAACCTTTCTTCATGGCCTTTTAGCACATATGTTAACCTGTCCACTGAAAGTGCCCTTAGGCCGACGGTTTTCCACTGGTCAACCGTGGGGACATTTCCAGTGATCCACAGATTTTGTATTCCCTGTCTGGCTACCACTAGGAGAACCCTAATCTGTCTGGTGTGTAATTCCCATTCCCCTGTCCAGTCACCCCTAGCAATAGTGACCTTGGGGTTATTTTCAATGGGTATCCTGCTATCTTACCCAATTCAGTGGCCACCCCTCTCCAATACTTCTGAGTTCCCGGGCATTCCCAGTAGTAGTGTATCCAGGTGCCCCTGGCTCCACTACATTTCCCACATATGGGTGATACTTCTGGGTAAAACCGGTGACACTAGTACAGTCTGAGCAGAAATTTATATTGTAGTTCTTTATATTTATTACACAATAATAGTCCCATATGGGAGGTTAATAGCAATTCCCAATTATCTTCGATTGCAATATTAAGGTCTCTTTCCCAGATCTCTTTCGCCCTCTGGTGGTCACCTTTGAAATACACCCTATCTAATTTGGCTGCTCGGCCAATTAGTCCCTTCTCCCGTGTCCTGGCCCCTAAGATTTCCCTTTCAACCTCTATCAAGGCAGATTCCATATTGGCTTTCCTACTAAGGCTCTGCCAGTATTTCCAGATCTGGAAGAATCTAAAGAGATGTGAGGAAGGTATTCCCAGGCCTAATTGAAGGTCCTGAAATGAGTGCATTCCCATCCAGGAGGTCAGGTCCCCTACACATCTAATGTCCCTGTCCTGCCAATGTTTAAAACCGTCATCTCCCAGCCCTGGCAGAAGTCCGGGTTGTCGGCCACTGGTACCAACACTATTTTCTTGTTTAGCCCCCCTTCTTTGTTTAATGCAGCCCCATGCCTCCAAAGATGCCATTACCAATGGGTTTGGGTGTTTCTGTCTTTTATACAATTTTATTCCATCTACACCTAAGTAGGCAGTAAGTCTGTTGGAGCACCCACTCTCTTCTAGCATTAGCCAGGTGGCCGCTTCCCCATTGTTGACCCAGCTGGGGACATATCTATATTGGGTGGGTAAATAATATCCCTTCATGTCTGGTAGATTGAGGCCTCCTTTCTCTGGTGCAGCTTTTAGCCTTGCCAGGCTGATACGTGTTTTTTTTGCCCTGCCATATAAAAGTTCCGGATTCCCTTCCCAAAATTTGGATATCCCTATTTTTGAGACCCATAGGCATCATTTGTAGGATATATAATATCCTGGGGAGCACGTTCATTTTGAGTACGTTTATTTGGCCAATCCAGGATACTGGAAGTGCCCTCCACCTTTGTAGATCTTTCAAGATCGTGTCAGCCATAGGCTTAAAGTTTAGGCCATACATTTTCCCTAGGTCGCTGCTCACCTTGATACCCAGGTAAGTAAAGGCCCGCTGGTCTGACTTGAGTCCCCAGGTGTCCAGGTCTTCCTGATCCCTCCCATATTTTAAATACATTATTTCTGATTTATTAAGATTAAGTTTATAACTTGAGAACTTAGCGAAAGCCCCCACCAGTTTTAAAAGAGCTGGTACGGATCTATCAGGTTGGGTTAGGAAAAGTAGAATGTCGTCCGCATACAAGGTTATGGTATGCAGTCCTCCCTGCTTATGTGGTATACCTTGGATATGAAGGTCCTCCCTGATTTTGATTGCCAGTGGTTCTATGGCCAAGGCAAAATATGAGAGGGGAGAGGGGACACCCCTGTCATGTGCCCCTCCCAAGCCGAAACTCCTCTGATGGTGAGCCATTAACTAATATTCTTGCTGTGGGGGCTGTATAAAAAGCCTTAACCAGTTGTATATATTTTTCTCCCAGACCAAATCTCCCCATTATTCTAATTAAGTGTTCCCATTCTATTCTATCAAAGGCTTTTTCAGCATCCATTGATAAAACACATGCCTGCCCTGGATATTTGTTTCCCCACCACATAACACTGAGTAGCCTTCTCATGTTGTGATATGACATTCTTCCTTGTACGAAACCAGTTTGATTGGGGTTTATTAGGGGTAATAATTTGTCCAATCTTAATTCTAGAACCCGTGTCATTATTTACAGTCATAGTTTAAAAGCGATATGGGTCTGTATGAGGAGCAATCTGTGGGATCTTTGTTCAGCTTGAGAAGTACACATATATGTGCTTCGCAGCATGACTTAGGTAGGCCCCTCCCACCCTCGCCTCCTCAAGTACACTTCTGATGGGCTCTGTAACCTTTGCTTTAAGCTCTTTGAAGTACTCAGCCATAAACCCACCTGGTCCTGCAGCTTTACCCCTTTTAAGTGTAGTTATAGCCTGCAGCACTTCCTTGGTAGAGACCATACTGCCAGTGGCGGAGCCAGGGGGGGGCAAGTCAGTAATTTTGGGGGCACCGAGTTGGTAGCGAGCGAAAGTGATCATTTGAAATTGTGACCATTATGGTCATTAACTGTACATTGAAACATTCCTATCAGAGGAATCTGATTCAGACAGCACCACTCCAGTCAAATTTGATGTAAAAGCACCTATAGATTTTTGGTGTCTCTAGTCAGGCAGAATTCCATAAACTTACTGCTGGAGGTAAAAATCATATCCCCTTGTACATTATAAAATGGCAAGAAGGCCGGCCCATCGTCACAATGGTAGCATTACTGCTCGTGACACAGGAGACCAGAGTTCGAGAACAAGCTCGGGTCATCAGGAACCCAGCACGGGGCTCAAGCATTCCAGTGGATGCTCTCCTCCTCTGGGGAAGGAGGGTTCCGTCCTCCGCCGCCATACTGAAACCTGGGTGACCACAGGTGGCAATGCAGTCATAAGTGGCTCATGAGTGCAGGAACTAAGCTGGTGCCATGCACGCCTGCAGGTGCACTCTTGCTGACATCTTAGGGGACAGAACAACACATGAAAATACCCTGGCCCAAAGGATGACGCTGACAGCCCACACACCCTGCGCCAGGGTACCCAGGCACCTGTTCCGCATACTGGATTCGTTCCGCTGATGGCAAAAAAAAGCCTCACTGTCTACAAAATCAGGGTCTCCATTATGCACAGTTTTGCCATTTACTAACATACTAAAATGCCAGCAGAGTAGGCCTTATGGTCTTTCGTGTCTGCTCGATAGCGCCAATACTGGGCACCGATTTTGCTGCCCCCCCCCCCCCGCGGGTTTCTCCAACCCCTGTCTAAGATATCCCCCTTGTATTGGACTTCCTCAGCTTCACCCTCACCCTATACCTGTCCCAGCCCCTCTTGAGCCCCTCCACAGTATCTGCCTCCACCAGTTCCTTAGGCAGCGTATTCCATGGTTCTACCACCCTCTCAGTGAAGTAACACATTTAGCATGAGTATAGTCAACAACCTAAGGTCACAAGTGGAAACCGGGTGGGGGGAGAGGCGTGCATGTTTAAGGGGGATGTGAGGAAGTTGTATTTTACAGAAAGGGTGGTGGAGCTGTGGAACAGTCTGCCAGAGGAGGTGGTGGGTGCCAAGATCATAAGTGGTTTTAAACATGAAAAATGTTTGAGGCAGAGTGAAGGGTCTGATGGTTGCTCTAGTCGGTAGCAATAGGGAGAAGAGCAGCGGACTAGACTGGGAAGGATACAACCCTGCAAGGAGAATAGGTCCTAGGGTAGACAGGGAACTCTGAGCAGACTACACAGACCTGTGGTCTTTTTCCGCTGTCATTGCCTATGTTTCTATTAAAAATGCTTCTCTTTACATACAGTACAAAACAGCAGGGAGCCATAAGCGCAGTAAGGCATTCCAGGGTGCACATTTAAGGATTAAAAGCACTTTCCACGGGTGTAAGGCCACTTGGCCATCGGCCTCAGGTATTACTCTCCCCAGGCTCTACGGATGAGTGTGAGGTAATATTGTAATAACGAACAAACTGGGTGGGTGCAAGGGAAGGTCTTCAACCACCCAGGAAGTAAAGTTATTACACTAATATTTGCAAAATTGTCATAAGTATTAGAAAATAATTTAGTACATACCCTGTCATTGTTTATTACTTACATGGATACCCTTGCTAAATTATTTTAACCAAAAGGCCCCGGATGAAGCCCCCTCATCATAATGACTTGCTATGTGCCAGCAAAAGGAGGGAGGTGGGATACCGCTGTATAAAATCTTTAGTAAGACCTGACCGAGAGTACTGTGTCCAGTTCTGGGGGCCACATTTCCGGATGGACACAGAACAGAGGCAATTCAGAGGAGGGCAACTAAAATGGTGCAGGGTTTGCATCACAAGCCCTACAATAAGTACACCCTGGAGGAAAGGAGGGGATATGATAGATGCCTTTAAATACCTCACAGATATAAATAAGGTACAAGAGGGAAGCATTTTTTCAGAAAAAAACAAACAAAAAAAAAACAAAGAACAAGAGGTTGTGCTATGAAGCTGGAGGGGGTAGACTCAGGGGAAATGTGAGGAAGTACTTCTTCACAGAAAGAGTGGTGGAGGCCTGGAACAGCCTCCCAGCGGTGGTGGTGGGGGCAAGAACTGTTAGGACAGGTATAAGGGAACCTTAGTGGGTGGGGAGATAGGTATTGCAGTATTAGGGAATAAGTGCAAACTAGGTGGGCCAATGCAGTCCTTCTCTGCTGTCAAATTCTATGCTTCTATGCAGTTACAACCCTATTTGTCTGGATTTCTAGTGCAACCTTCAGTTACATTTACTATGGGAACAGCGCAGTCTCAAAACAACTCCTGCTTATATGTTGCTGCATTTTGAGCAACATGAACAATGCACCTTTTTGGACTTCAAGAACTTTATTCAACTTGAATTTCCACACTGGTTACTACCTTCAATCTGCTAACACCTTCAGTAATATAAATTCAGCATTATACCATGTGTGTTAAATCTGATGCAGGAAAGCCACTTTGTACTATCAGCCGAGATATGATGTTGCTAATGCACCGAGTCTTTCGTTGTCTTTATTTATATGTCTTTGGTAACCGGGTATGTGAGCTGATCCACATGACGATTTTCAGCCAGGACCCGGGCCACAAGTGGCAACAAGAGTAGCACAAAACGAAATACAGTATATGGGTAGTATCGCAATATAGAGGAGACAATGCAAAAATATAAACATGTATGTACACAGCTACAGTGACGAGTCTCACCAAAAAGAGTTGTTAGTCTTTTTAACAACCCACCCCTACAAAAAACAGACACACAGTTTCAAGTTTAGACTTCCCATGGAAGTGACATACAGCCACGTTTCACAGCATACTGACAAACAACCTTGCAAGATAAAAACTGTAACAAAAACAAAGAAAACTCTTGTTTTTATTCTATTTTGCTGACATTACCAATATTAAATCTTTCCAATATGGATTTCCCCCAAAATACAGAACATATAATCAGTATTCTCCCATGGACTTCTTTGTCCACCATGTTTGCAAACTTGGAAATCCACCAATGCAGATTTCTTACTGGGAGACTTTTCATACAAAAACAAAGAAATGTAGAACCCTCACAAAAAATGAATGCACACGTTCATAAAACATTGTTATACACATATACAGAGACAGAGCATGTATTACATTTCTTAATGTATTATCTATATATTAACCTGAGAAAGGCCACAGTCTAGCGATGCATTCTGACTTGTACTTAGAAATACACTTATGATCGGTAACGTAAACGTATGCAACTCGATTAAATTTAAAAATAGTTTGTTTTTTTTTTTAAACTATTGGGGGAGAAGACTCCATTCATGTTTCAATCATGAGGTTTCCCAGTCACATGAGGGGTTATTATCTACATGCTAAGCAGGGCTCATCAGGGGTTAATTTTGTTTCTGCAAGTGCAGTAAAACAGAATTGGGGACAAGACAACTGCAGATTAAACAACTCGGGTTCAATTCCTTTATAAATAACTGCAATAAAAAAGCTGGGTTATCAAATTCACCCTCCCGCTGCAATAACAGATATATATATATATATATATATATACACACACACACACACACACACATATACAGACACATATATATATCTCAGACATCAGTTTTGTTTCGTTTTTTGTGCCCGCAGCCTGATCGGACTACAGAGTGGAGCGGAGAAGGGGGAAGGAGGAGACTGTTGTTTCCTTAGAGAGGGAAGGCAGTGGGACGCAGCCGAGCCGCAAAACTTTTAATTCCGAGTCAGGCAGCTGAGGACTTCAGCTTCTGTGGGGGCGCCTGGGGCCTGACATGCCCCATAAAAAGTTCTATAACCTTTGGCTGGACGCTGGCAATTTCGCCACTTTCATGGGGGCACCAGGCGAGTTCCGCGGCTGATTCTTCTGCTTCTGTGGGTCTGGCGCTGGGTAGAGGGGTGCCCGCCATGAACTGCAGTCAATTCCTCTTGTCCTGAATCTCGGGTGACCCGTGTTGTGTCCCACTCCCGCGGCTGATTATTTGGGGCTTGGGCTCTAGGGGCGCCAGGCAGGAATGCTGCCTGCCGTGGGTGGAAGCCAGCCAGGGAAGCATCTAACTTGTTAGTTTACGGCTGGAGGGGGCGCAAACTCGGGGCAAAATGGTCGGGTGGGCGCTGGCCCCTGCCCCCCCAGCTCCGCCATTGCTACTGCCCAGAAAAGTACACATGTGCCTTCATGCAGGATAGGGAGATCCTCAGGAAGTCCTCGTCCAGCTGCTCTGTGCCTGTGCATTCTGCAGTGTACAATGCTGCATAGAATTCTTGAAAGCGCTGCTTGATTTGTATGTCCCCTTGTACTAATTTACCCTTATCGTTTATGGTAATAATTCTTTTAGAAGTCTTCCCTTCCCTAATTAAGTTCACAAGTAATGGCCCCGGTTTGTTGCCCCACTCATTTTTTGTCGAGTGAACATCTGTTTAGCTCGAGCGTCCTCAGTTAGACAGGTATTTAGGGCTTCCCTAGCTGCCTAAAGTTCCTTCATAGACTGTTTGTCTCCAGTTTCAATTACTTCTTTCTCTAGTCATCGTATTGCTTCTTCTAGGTCCTCATTTTTTTCTTTAGTTTCGCTGTGTAACCAATTATTACCCCCTCATGTAGGCTTTGCTCACCTCCCACAGTGTCCCTTCTGCCTTCACTGTACCCTTATTAGCAGACTTGCATACATTCCATTGGTCCTTTAAGAACCGTCTTAACTCCTTCCTAGACAATAGATAGTTGGGAAATTTCCATCCCTCCCCTCATCCCTGTTCTTTGCCCACATTCAGCTCAAGCTGGACCATAGCATGGTCAGACAAGTAGATGGGGCTATGTTCCACTCCCGTGACTGCAGGGTATACATCTCTTTGAACATATATAGTCCAACCAGGACCAGGTAGTGTGTGGGTGGAAACAGAGCTTGTATTCGAGAGCCCCTGGGTTGGATGCTCTCCACGTATCCACCATTGCTAGTTCTGTTAAGCTCAATTGCCAGTGCTGTACTGCCGGGACCGCTCTAAGCCGTGTTCCTGAGTAGTCCAGCCTAGGGTTCGCAACGCAGTTAAACACCCCCCCCCATGATTAGGTTGGGAAATTGCTCTCTCACTAACAAGTCTGCGATCTTCTGATAGAAGACCGGGTCTAGTACTGAGGGGGCATAAATGTTACCAAAGGTGGTCAGTTTTCCCCGAATCTCCCCCACCACAAAGATGTATCTCCTTTCTGTGGGATCCTTGACCATATGGTGGTGTACAAAGGGGAAGCTTTTGTTAAATAGGATGGCTACACCCCGCTTGTGGGAACTGTAGGAGGATGCATGGCAAGCCCCAATCCAGCCCCCCACCAATTTAGTATGCCTTTAGGTGTCAGATGGGTCTCTTTCTAACAGTGCTACATCTGTCCATTTTCTTTTAAGTGCTGCTAGTATCTTAGTCGGCGAGGAGAATCCCTTCACATTCTAGGAGACCACGATGCTGTGCCGGGGCCTAGCCATGATCCTCATTCCCTTTATGTCCCTTTGTTACCCTCCCCCCCCCCACATCATCGCTAGTAACTCCTCCTGCACATGAATTTGCAGTCAATATAAACATTGGCAAAGCAAAAAAACAAGTATAAAAATAGTAACAATAACTTTGAACAGTAGTTGTACACCAACATGTGTACCAAACACTGAAACCGTTGTTAACTTTTATGGAATAACCATTCCATTGCTTCCCTTCGCCTCTGTCTCATTTTATTTAAGAAATTCTCCTCTCCCCCTCCACAAGATGTTAGTCTCATTCTAGTTATTTTCTGATATTGCTCTATTCTTTCTATCCCAACTCTACACCCCCCTTCCCCTACACCATCATTTTAGGCGTCTATGCAACTCTCTTGCCTTTAATGAGTCCTTTACTTATTTCTAATAGTGTCCCTTTAGCGGATATGTATCCGTGAGAAAACGTGGGAACATCTATAGCATAAACTGCTTTAATTCCAACGCTATCCCCACAGATCGCCAGTCGGCATTCCCTTGATTCAGCTCAGTTTCCTTTCAGTTGATGATCCCCTTTCCTCTACTCATGATCTCTCCTCACAATAGGGGTTTTGTATGGCGGGCTGCAGAGTCGTTGGTGGTAGTAGGCCCATATACCAGTGCAGCCGCCAATTTATCCCTGGGCTTCTTTTATGCTAGGTAACCCCCTCTTTCCAATAATATCTCTGTCGTTCCCTTCTCTTCCCCCCTCTTGTCCCCTACCCATGCCAATATTTACTTTAGCTATTTTTTATTCCTTGTCCCCAACTCTCCTTTTGAACCCTTATGCAACTGTGAACATGAAGTTTCAGTCTTCCAGACCATACACACTGTTTACAGTATCTAGTCAAGCCCCATCGAGAAGTAAGTAGGCTAGTTTCAAACTTGGACCCTGCATATTGCAAACTGTAGTAGTTCTGCTGATGGGTCGCGCCACAAGTTGTTTACAGTTAGTACAGGGAGACTTAGAGGGCGCCTTTCATGCACCAAGATACAAGCCGTGTGAATGTCTCTGGGAGCCTATCCATTTTCCTGTACATCCATATCGACACAGTATCTTGTGAATCCCCTTTAATGGATTTCAATTGGGCTCCAGAAAATATAGGAGGGCATAAAACTTACTTCACAAGGCATAATCCCCCACCCAATTCTCCCCCATCAATTTCATTTGTCCATGGGGAATAGATCACAAGAGAGTCTAGTCGTCTTCAATCAATCAACCAATCAAAATCTTTATTTATCCAGGCGGACACCATTGAGCAGGGCTCATTTGCAAGATGGACCTGGTCATACAAAAATCATAGTACAGTAACATGGTAAAACATAATGCAATATTATACAAAGAAGAAAACTATACATATGGACATCAACATTTGAGTGAGAGGGCCTTTACAACAGATAGGCTCATAATTGGTGGGCCTTGTTTCGGTCCTTTTTTGCAGTCACACTTCTATGGATCTATGAAACTGGGTACAACCGGAATGTTCACTTAAAAGGAGAGAGAAAGGCAAGAAGAGGGATACCAGCTTAGGAAGAAATGACAGGGTTGGAATAGTTAACTGGCATACTTCAGGGAAGGGGGTGGAACTTGGCCATGGCTAAAGAGAGGCAGAGAAGCCAGTATTTTGGTAGGGAGAGAGAGAGGCAGGGCAGGAGGCAGGATGGGCAGGAGGGAAACTGCAAAATAGGTGAGCCAGCAATGTGGGAAACATTTGCAGGATTCCTTCACGGAGCGGTCATAGAGTGACTTGAAAATATTCAGGCTAACAGAACAGCTCAGCTTCAAGTTTTTTTGCATATTGTTCCACAAGGAAGGCAACTAGAAACTTTCGGCAGCTCTGCCGAAAAGAGATTTGACCTTGGGTAATTGCAAGGCAATTGGGGAACAGCTTCTTAGAGCACAGGCACCTATCACACTCAGAGGAATACAATCAGAGAAGTATAGGGAGAGCTTGTTGGTAACCACTCTGAAAGCCCATAGAGCGGCATTTCTATCTCTCCTGTAATGAAGGAAGTCCAGCCCACCGCAGTGTACAAGAAGCAATGGTGTGTGGAAAGTGGAAGGCCCGTTATGAACCTGATTGCTCTGTGGTATAGGGTGTCCAGCTTAGCCAGGGCAGAGGCAATACAATGGCTATAGAGAAGGCCTGCGTAATCTATTAATGAAAGGAACATGGCTTGAACCAACCGCTGCTTGGCATCCCAAGTAAGGAAGTGGTTAATTCTGTAAAATAGTCCTAGTCTTTGTCTTAGTTTCTTCTGTAGTTCTTCGAGATGTTCAGAGAAGGAGAGTTTGTGATTGAGCCATACACCCAGATACTCTAGATTTTCTCCAAGTACTGTGGTAATCTGAGGGATAGCCCCAAAGCAAGCGGGGTTCACCACATAGGAGGAAGGGGAAAGGAGCATTGCTTTTGTTTTTTTCACATTAAGCAGAAGCATTTTGCTTATGAGCTGTTATTGCAATAGGTTAAATTCAGCTTAGAGGTCTTCACAGGCTGCTTCCGGAGTAGGATGACTCAGATAAAGTACTGTGTCATCAACGAACAAGTGGATACTGGCTTTATTGATGTTGTCATCGATGTTGTTAATGTAAACCGCAAACAACAGGGGACCAAGGACACCTCTCTGTATGTCTTATGGGGTTATAGATATGAAAGTCAGCAAAGTTCCCAAGTACTCACTGTGGAATTCACCCATCTGATTTATTCTTTTTATCCCACTCATCTATGTAATTTTGTAGTTTGGCTGGTTCCCAGAAAGAGTATGCTACACCTTCCCAACGGACCTTAACAGCAGCAGGGTATGCCAGAAAGAATTCCAGGCCGCGTTCCCGTAGCTGATCCATCTGATTATTAAACGGCTGCAGTTTGTTCTGTATTCTGGTCGATAGATCTTGATGCATGGTTAATTTGTGCCCCTCAAAGATGAGCTCTTTCTGGTTCCTGTAAGCCGCCATCAGCACCTGTCTGTCCAGGTAATGATGCATCCTGAAGATCACCTGACGTGGGTGTTGGTCTCCGGGTGGCTTCAGCGCCAAGGCCCGGTGCGCCCTTTCCATTTTAATCTTGCCTGCCTTGGTTTGGATTTTAAGCAGCTTGGGTAGGGTGATGGCACAGAATTCCATGAGGTTCCCCCACTCTGCTCCCTCCGGGAGACCCCTGATGCGAAGATTACTGCGGCAGCTATAATTCTCCTCCTTGTAGTCTAGGGCATCCTTTCGATCTTCCACCTCCCATTCCAGCTTAGCTACTTTGTCAGGTACCCCCCTCGTGGCATCCTCGATGTCCAATATTCTTTGTTCTGCCTCCTGTATTTTCCCCCCGACTACTGCCTAACTGCCGAGGCCAGGCTGCCAATGGACTTTTCTACTTTGTCCCATTTCGGCGTGAGATCTGCCAGTATTTGTTCCGAAATGGCCTTACTGATTACTGTGAGCTCCGAGGCTGAGAAAGATATTGGGCCTGGACCATATGGAGCAACCGGTTCTGAAGCAGTTGCATTTTTGCCACCATGCTGTGACTATTTCCCCGACGCCAGGTACTCATCCATTGCAGTATATTGTTAAGGTAGCTCTTGATGCAGAAATAAGTATTTTCTGAAGGATTTGAGACAATTTTAAAATGTTGTGGTAGAGAGCTCTGGAGAGTTGCGATTGTTCAGGTTATCTGCTCATTAGCGCCCCCCGATGTCACCTAATTGCAGATCAGGATCAGGCTCAATATCATCTCCTACTAGCCTAGGAGGGATAGTATATAAAAGAACGGGAGGAAAGAGCAGGAGGGATAGAGGAGGTGTTCCTCGAATCAGAATAGAAAATCCTGGCATCCGTGGCGACAAAGAAAATGGCGCCGGGTGGGGCCCCGCCAAGACAAGAGTCAAAGGTGGCGCCGCAGCCAATGCCAGGCAAGCGCCTGGAGGCCCCAACCCAAACACTGGGGCACCCAAGGATGAAGATCTGAAAATATGAGTAGGACAAGGTAGTACCTGTGTTGGCCCCTACTTAGCCATGTGAAGGGGGTGCAAAGTGCAGCCAACAGCACCGAAGCTGCCATGTGACTAGGCTGACCCAATCGCCCCACCCACAGGTTCGAAGCCCCTAGGCCCCAGGGTTGACTCTGCAGGCTAGGGAAGTCGGGACAACCGACGAACCCACTGCTCCATAAGAGTGGCCCAAAGATGAAACTGCTCAGGACCCCCCCCCATGGGGTGGGGATGGACTGTGGAGTTGAGGATGCCGGCCACCGGTTACAGAGGCTGCAAGCAACCCCCCAATGGAGTTGTAGTCAGCCTCCTGTCCCCTGCTACTAATGATCACCATGTAGACGTACCAGAGGGTGACCTCGAGCGGTACTGCTGCTTTTTCGACCGGTGGGACGAAGAAGAACTAGAGGCTGAGCGGTGCCGTGTTCCCAACGAAGCTTGAGAATGGAACTTCTTTTTGCGTTTTCGGGAGGACCACCCTTCCTCCTGAGCACTGGACTGCCCACAGTCACACCCCCACTCTCTGTAAAAGGCAGCAGACTGGACCCAACAGCTTTCATGCGAAGTCTCTCTACTGTCACTGGCCCCGTTCATGGTCGACTCCGTTGAAGGCAGGCTAAAGAAGACTTCTCTGTTCTTTCACTGAAGAAAAGAAAAACTTTTTTTGTTTACACTGTATAAATAATCAGTATACTAAAACTTAAGCAAATATTGAATGAGTAAGCTGCTGTCATACAGACATGAAGATTTGACTCCAGACAGGCGAGCCACATCGTCACTGAAGCATACTCGATGGCGGGAAAAAAGTAACTGAGGCGGCTGGAGGGTTGATGCCATGGTAGCCTATATGAAGCAAGCTTGTCTCGCAGCGCAGCACATGCATGGTCCTACCCCGGTGCTGGCCCTCCTGAAGATTTTTGGTTCCCACTTGGGTCCTAGCACCTCTGGCATAGTCCCATTAGTATGAATGAGTGGTGGAGACTTTATGTCCAGGAAGATCAGCTTCTATATACTGGAGCGACTGGGTAGGAGGTGGATTGGATTTGGGCTAGTTGACAGTAATTCCTAGGGACTGGAACAGAGTGAAGGAGGGACAAAAGCAGAGAAGGTTTGGAGCCTGCTTTTATGAACCAATCGGCCAAGTACGGGAAGACGAAATTTCCATCCTGTCTCAGGGCCGCCACCACTAGGTCATCTCAGGGCGGATGAGAGACCGAATGGGAGTGCCGGAAATTGGTAATGTTGTCCTAGCAGGTAAAAGCGAAGGAACTGGTGGTGGGCGGGGTGGATGGGTATATCTAAGCAGGCATCTTTCATGTCTAATGTGCTTAGCCAATCCCCATGTTTTAACATCAGCATAATGGATGTTAAAGTGACCATCCGGAGCCTTGTGTACTAAATGTGTAGGTTCAGTTGTCTGAGGTCTAGTATAGGTCTGAGGTCCCCAGTGCGTTTGGGTACCAGAAAAAAAATGGGAGTAGAATCCTTGATGGTACTCCAAAGGAGGAACCGAATAGACAGCATTCTTGTGAAGAAGTGCCTGAAGGTCTTCTTGAAGAATGGGGATATGGTCGGGTGGGTAATGGACAGAGTGGGGAGGAACTGAGGTGAGCTCCAGCATGTGCCCCATCCTTGTGATCTGAAGCACCCGCTTGCCAGGCCTCTAAATGGAGGGCAAGGCAACCGCCCGTGGCTTCCGAGACCTGGTCGAGGAAGCCCGGGCAAGGCCACAGTTGGTCACTGGGAAGTGGTCTGACCAGCCCCACCAGGAGGGTGGGAGCGGAAGCCCTTAGAGGTAGGAGTGGCAGTCCTGGAAGATGGCTGAGAATGACCATGGAATCCACCTCTGTAGGTACCTCTGTGTTTGCCACTTCTGTTTGAAGAGAGGACTGGCAGCGGTACTGGTAAGATGGCTGTGAGGTATGATACATGCCATTCACTGTATATAAGGTCCAACCTGAAGCTTGGAGATCATCCAGAAATGTTTGGGTACCCGGACCAAAAAGTTTAGATCTATTAAAAGGGGCATTTACCACTTTATGCTGTATATCTAGTGGTAAATCTAGTACACACAATTGATATTAGCCTTAAGTGTCTATGTTTGACACCGAGCAGAAGTATCCACCGCATCATACCCTGAGCGGAGCAAGTGTCGAGAGATGGAATTGCCAGTGGAAATTGTTGCCAATAATTGGTCCTTCTGAGACGGAGGAAGTTTACTGACCAGTTCTATAGCAAAGGACCAGAGGGTACATTGGTATTTAACCATGTGTCCCATATAGCTTAGAATTCTGAGATTCACGGTACACGCCTGGAGTACCTTCTTCCCGAGGTAACAGACAGCGGGATTCCTCATCGGGGGTAATGAGCTCAAGTGTTTTGGTCGTTTGGTACGATCACGAGCCACTGTGATCACTACCGAATCTGCTTCAGGGATAGTGGAAAGAAAAGGATGGTCAAGAGGAGCCTGGTAAAGCCGATCCACCTTTCCAGGAATGGCAGGAACAACTGAGGGTTGGTTCCAAGTCGCCAGTACAGCATCTTAGTAAGTTTGTATAAGTGGGGGGTACCACTACTATAGGCTCTTCAGGCAGTTCGAGATAATCTGCCATATCCTTTCTTTATCATGTTCCGTAGTTGAAAATCCCATGATTTTTTGAATTTGGACCATCATCTCATGAAAGGATGGGTCATCAGGAGGAGAGGTAGCTGTGTGTCGGGAAGCATCCTCGTGCAAGGAGGAAATAGAGGACATCGAGGATGGAAGACAGGAGTCCAAGTCCTGAAGTAGATCTCCTAGTAAACGTTCCAGAAATTCTGCCTCTTCTGAAAAATACTCTTCCTCATAGGAAGGAGGGGACCAGGGTGGAGAGGGCTCCCTGTCGCCTTGGAAGCGTTTAGGTGAAGGGGTGAGAGAATGAGAACGGCGACCCGCCTCCCCTGGAGTGGGAGGTTGAGAATGCCTCATTACTTCCAAAACCTGTTGTACCATTGCAGCTACGTCCAATGAGGTAGTATGAGAGGGTGGGGTAGGTGGCTTCTGGGAAACCAGAGGGACTGTGGAAGAAACAGGATGCGAGGCATAAACAGGTCTAGTCCTTGGGTGGTAAATACCAGGGTCCCTGTTCTACTGGCCCCCGAGAGAATGATTGTGAAGGAGAAGGGGCAGTAGAAATGGCAAAAATGAAAATTACGTACCTACCGTAATTGTTGATCTTTCTGTGCATCTTCACCATTCATCACTAGTGGGTAGGGTGCTGGAGCTAGGACCCCCTGGGAGACAATTTTTGTTCTCCGGGCGGACGCACTAGGCCGCGGCGCCGCTCGAGGCTGACGCTCTCACGTGGTGTTCAAGGGTTGGCCCTTATCTGTCGTCAATCCGCCCAGCCCCAGTTCTGAAACGCAGGGAGAGTGTAAGGAAAGGGAGCTGGGGTGGGGCAAGAGAGCCCATGGGGTAGACAAAAGGAAAGGATATAATAAACTAAAAGGAGAAATAAACGACAGAGGAGACAGGAGAGAGAAACCAGGTATGGGAAATTGGGGAAAGGGAAGGGGCCCCAATCTCTGGAAGGAGGAGAAAGAAGGGAGGGATTGGGGGAAGAAGAGGAGGAACACACCCCCAGAAACAATCCTGCATCCTAGGATTTTGACAATAACGATAGCCCATAATCTGGACTACTAAGGTTTAAGCTGCTGGGAGGCAAAGTCTGAGCTATTAAGCAGCACTCGCCCGGGAGGGCCAACCTTAAGATGGGGTCAGGATGGGAGGGGGATGTCTCTTTCTCCTCCCTCCCTCCCAAAATAGGGGAAAAACTTAAACTGCTAGGAGGGCATAAAGGAAATGAACTCAAAAGCTTGAGTCCACAAAGAAAAACGCAAGGGGGGACCTAACCCTCAGCTCACTCCCGAAGAAGTGAGGGAAAGAAAAGAGACTGGGGGAGAACCCCCCAATACACCCCAATAATACCCCAAGGAGAAAAATCTCTCTGTTCTCTCCAGGGTCCTCTTCCTCCCAACCACAAGGGAGAGGAGAGCCAAGAGAAAAACAACAGACACACACACGAGGGGAGCCCAGAGACTGAGGCCCCAGGGGGAAGGAGGGCTGGATTTAGTGATGAATGGTGAAGACTCACAGAAAGAGCAACAATTACAGTAGGTATGTAATTTTCATATCTTATCTGTGTCAATCTTCACCATTCATCACTAGTGGGTGAGTACCGAGCCCCCCAAAGAGGGCACTAAACTACCCCATGGGACTAAGTCCCTTAGCCTCCAGTTGGTGAGACACTGTAGGAGAGAACCCTTACAGGCCTGGGGAGGCCAGAGACTGGTCCGGGTGAGATGGGGAGCCCCCAGTGGGGGAGGGAACGTCCCCCTGAAAGTCGCCGTCTCACCCTGCGGGAGAAAAGGTGGGTTGCGGAGGAGATCACCCTACGCCGGGCCAGGGTTTACAACCGGGATAAGCAAAGCCATGCCGTCCGCCTAAGGCAGATCGCTGTCCGGATCGCTCTGGATGCCACCTCATTGGCGTCATAAGATGCCTTTGCTTGGTGCCTTGCTAGCTCCAGGCCCTGAGCAGAGAGGGCAATGGCTTGCCTGGTTTCCTACGTATCAGGCATTGAGGCTAGAAGCTGTCCTAGCCTGGACCACAAGAACCTATAGTAGGCTGCAATGTGGGCCTGATGTGAAGCAATAGAAAGTAGGATCCGTGCTGAATAGAAAACTCTTCTCCCCCAGAAATCGAAGTCCGCAGAGTCAGAGTCCAGGGATCGGTAACGGTGGGGGGGGGCGCAAGGCCTAGAGGGAGTGCCCCGGGAGGTCAAGCCCGAAGAGGGATGAGGTAGAGAACCTGGAGACCCGGTGGGGTGCAATATCGTTGTCGTAGTTCCCTTGGGGTTGGAACAGTGGAGAAGGGACATGGCCAAAGCCGATGTGATGCTTTCTGGAAAGGAACAGGCCAGGCGGCAACCACCAGGTTGGCCACACTGTACTCACCTAGGAAGGCACGCATCATTTGCTCGGGATTGCTGACAGGGACTGGGATAAGATGGAGCTCGCAACATCCTCGCGAGGAAGCACTGATAGGAAGAGAGATCAGATGCTAGGGAGATGTGGACAGATGATTCCTCTCCCTCCAAGGAGGAGGAAGAAGATTCAAGTGAGCTCAGAGGTTCAGGATCCGGCTGCACAGGAGCATGGTGGAACACCTGCTGGTCCAGGGCATGGAGATTGGTAGGGAAACGTGCAGCGGAACCTCTGAACTGTTCCCAGGTAAGAAGTCCCCTAGGACCGGGAATACCTGGGATAGCCGGGGATGAAGACAGAGGCTCAGGGGACAAGCTCCTGGCAACAGGAGAACGGTCTCTGTCAGGGCAGGGGGGCCAAGAGGAAACTCCCCGCAAGGAGGGAGATCCGAAGGTCCCAGCAGCTAACAGCCGTTCAACCAGGTCGGAACGGTCAGAGCTGTGCCCATGGAAAGAAATCCCCCCATGAGGTGACCAGGACCGTGTGAGTCCAGAAGAACAGCCCCTGACCTCAGAAGTTGAAGTCCCTCTCAAGGATCTATCCAGGGAAGAGCGACAGTCTGCACTGCGGCTCCTCCCAGAACCTGGCCGGGGTCTGGTGAGGGCGCGCTGCGCCACACCCTTACTCCTCAACCCTTCAGAGTCAGAGAGGGACCTCGTCCTCATAGCCACTAGCCTAGGCAGCTGGCAACTCCAGGCAGCCTCCAAGGAGTCCACCCCATGAACAGTACCCTCCCGTTCCTGGCCTGCCCCAGGCTGTCCCAAACTTGGACTGTCCAACTACACCAGGGAAGGGGGTGCCCCAACTGGAGGAGCAGAAGTACCAGTGACCCCGGGTTGCACGGCAGTGGCCACGGGGACCACTGCTGGCTGGTCAGTACCACTGACCCTAGGGCCTACTGGCAATGACTTGACCCCCAGAGGGAGGCAGAGGTGCTGGAAACGGAGGGATCAGAGGATTCCGAGGAACCTGGGAGCCAATCTGGATCAGAGTCTGAGTCCGCCTCCGAGGAGGTAGACTCCGAGGTCCGATGCCAGATGACCCCTCGATCCTCCCCAGTTCCTGGCCCATGAGTCGGACCACCTTCCACCCCGGCACTGCAGACAGCACAGGAGTCGAGCTCTACACCGTGCCCGATGCCGTTACCCTCCACGGCACCGGAGTTGGGCACGGCACTGAGCGTGATGCTGTGCCCCCCACCGTGCCACAAACTGCACCAGAAGCCCACCGCACGGCGTTCGACGCTGCTAACGCACCAGAGTCAGCGAGACATCGAAAAGCGGTGCTGCAAGCGGCGCTGAGCCAAGGTCGGCGCCACCCCCATACCCGGTGCCACGAACGGCGCCGTGGTCAGGGGCTGCACCGGCTTCAGTCCCAGCACGGCGCCAGAAACAGGCCCACAAACCGCCAAAGCACTACCCCCAGTGCCGCTGACATCCCTGATGCAGCAAACGGCACCAGGAGCAACAGAGGCACCAAGAGATGGTCCGGCGCCAACATCCAAGCCGGCGGAGCCGTGAACAGCACCAGGACCAAGAGCGGCACCGCCAGATGACGCAGAGGATGGTGCCGGTCCAGACCCAGAGGGCCCAGAACACGAAAACGAGGGAGCCTTCACCTCCGAAGAGGCGACTGCCAAAGCGGTGCCTCCCGACTGTCCCCTGAGAGGGACAGACTAGGCCTCCTGAACCGCAGGAGCCCCCGCCACGGCAAGGCTAAGAGAGGCGGATGCCCCCTCCTCCACGGGCCGTATAGGACCCGGAGAAAGAGCCGAGAATCTTCGCCTTGGCCCGTCAACTGCGAACTCATCCTCCGAAAGTCGGCGGCGCACATCCAACTTTAAACACGCGGATTTCAACAACTCGGTGGTCCATGGAGAAGCAGGCATTGCAGTTGTCCATATCGTGGGTTGGGCTGAGGCAGGAGAGACCGAGTTCATGCTGGTCCGTCACGGAATAAAGGCGGCCACAGGGGCACCGACGCATAGGAGGCCGCCCTGCTTTCGACGGTTTCATGCCCCCCGGATGAGACATGACCATAGGGCAAACAATAGCAAAAACAGTACTCAATGCCGCTTAAAAGTAATGAAATGATGTTACCGCAGAAGCGACGTCAGGCAGGGCGAACAGAACCGAGGCACACATACACAGAAAGCCGATGAACTAGGCCACAAATCTTGATGGCAGAGTAGTCTCTCCACATGAGGTCTTCACTCGACGGCGGGAGAACAACAACTGGGGCTGGGGCGGTGTCGACAGCAGATAATGGTCAACCCGCGAGCGCCACGTAGAACATCGGTCTCAAGGGTGGTGCTGGCCCTGCATCGACTCCGCCCATAGAAAAAAAAGGTCTCCCGCGGGGTCCTAGCTCCGGCGCTGTACCCACAAGTGATGAATGGTGAAGACTGACACAGATAAGATCCAATAGTTCTCCCCATGAAAACCTGGCCCGTTGTCAATGGGGCAGTAAATGGACAGGTAACAGAATGCTTAAAGGCAGACGTCAACGGGAAACGAGTCACTGTCGACAGGGCATCGAAGGAACTTACATAAAGTTCCACAGAAACTGCTGAAAGGGCGCCAGAAAGTGCTGTCAACGAGGAAGCAGTTCTGGAGGGCATCGACAATGGTGGACGACCAGTAACGGTGGCCGCTTGACGAGTGTCTGCTTGATGATGAGGATGGATTTATCCTAATCAAGTTTATGCTTCTTGTGTGAAGCTGAAGTAGGGGGCTCCTTGGGACGGGCCCCCTTCTCCAAGCAAGACAATTTCTGCTTCATGAGGTCAGCTTCAATCTCCTGCAGCTATCGTTGATGGGTTGCTTGGCTGAATTCCCGGCAGTGTTTGCAGGAGATGGTGTAGTATGTGGGACCCAGACACCTAACACAAACGGTGTGGTTGTTGTAATGGTAGATCTTCCTACCACAACAACATGACCAGAATAATGCTGATTTGCTTGTATATTCTTTGGATATTCGTTGATGAAGATTGGAAACTGAGGGAAAATCCGATCCCAGCTCAAGTTCTTGTCGATGACTGCTTCACTAGCGCTAGCTGCTGCGTGCGAGCTGAAGATGGTGGGAAAATGAACTGAGGATACCAGGGACCGCCCACTCTTATGTAGGAGCAGGATGATGACGTCATGTGTGGGCGGCCCCTGAAAAAGACTGCTAGAAGAGAGCTGCCGTGCACCACAGCGCCCTCAGGTGATGACCCAAGTGTATTACCTGCTGCAAGAGATTATCCCCGTGGAAGATCTGACAGTTCCTGCCTCTCTGAGGAGCTGCAGAAGACGGCCTGGCTGTTTTAATGGCTGTCCTAGTTTTCTGAGAGGCCTCCAGGGCTTGTTCTACCTGTTGGCAAAACAGATATGTACCATCAAAGGGGACATTCATTACCTGCTGGTGAGCAAAGGAAAACACCGATGTCCTAAGCCAGAAATGTCTTCTAATACAGATTTCAGCAGTGCCCGCCCTGGATGCTGTGTAGTATGTGTCCATGCAAGCTTTCAGCTGATGGCTATTATATTCTATTCCCCGGGTAACAGTTTGTAAAATCTCAAATTTAGAGTCAGACTCCGGGAGACCTTCCACTAGAGATTTAAGGGAAGTCCAAAGGGCACATTTGTATTGGAAGAAGTGCCCCCGATAGCTGGCAATACGCATGCTCAGAGTAGCGGCTGAGAAAGCCCTTTTCCCCATGGTATCTATCTTACAGTATGCCTTATTGATAGGACGTGCTGATACTTCAAGTAATTCTCAGCAAGGACAATCAGAGCATCTGCGATGGGTTACGAGGCTAAAATGGGTCTCTCCTTGGGAGGGACATATTTCTTATCTATGGACTTGCAGGCAGAAGGAATAAGGGCAGACCTCGTCCACACAGCTTCAGACAAAGTCTTGAAGGGTGGGGGAACAGGTGGCACAAGGTTTACTGGAATATTTGGAACATGAAGCCACTCCAGATGCAACAGCCAACATGAGACTACAGAAGAAGGCTGTAGAGCCAGGGTTGCCCTCATATTCATAACTAAAGACCGGAACGAGAGGTCCTCCACTGGATTTTCACTTGGGACTGAGGGCTTACCATTCAGGCAGTAGAAAGAGTCTTCATCACCTTCTTCAGAAATTATAAGGTCAGGATCAGACTCATCCTGCGCCATCTTCCCCTCAGAGGGAGCAGGTGTGGCACCTAATAGGTCATGGCCTGGTCTGGGAAGTGGAAAAACAGGACACACCGAAATCGGCACTGGACCAGACGCTGCAGAGCTCGGTGCCAACCCACGGGGAGCTGGCGCCAAACCTTGCACCAGCTGCAATGCAGCCACCTGAAGACCCAACTCAGACCTAGAAGAAAAAGGGGAAAGGGGATGGTACCTGTCCTGGTCCCTGCAAGGAAACAGAAAGAGGGGGGAAGGCACGTGAAACTGGCGTCAAAGGCACGGGCAAGGGAGGAAAATCAGTTTTTGGCATTGAATGCTCAACCTGCCCTGAAGGACCCAACCATGGCTCAGAGGAGCCTAGGCCCAAAGGTCCCGGTACTGGATCCGCAGTAAGGGGCAAACGAGACAGACGCTGTACCTACTGCTCCATAAGAACAGTCCAGTGATGAAACTGCCCACTGGAAACCCCACAAGAGAACAGAGAAGAGCTCTGGTGTTGAGAATCAAGAGTGATAGTAAGTAGAAGCCGTCGGGGAACCGGACGGAGCCGGCGACGACCTGCCACTCCCGACCACCGAAGACCTCTGGACAGATGCACCAGAGGGCGACCTCGAGTGGTACCGTTTCTCCCCCTTCCAACGGGACAAGGAAGAACTCAAGGCAGAGTGGTGTTGGGTGCCCGACCTGGCCCAGAAATGGGCCCACTTCTTTTTGCGTTTATGGAAAGACTGTCCTCCCTCCCGAACACCGGGCTGCCCATGGTCGGACACCACCCCCGAGAGGGAAGCGTTCCGGACACAGCTCAGCTGCCAGGGCAGCCTTCCAACGGAGAGTCCCCATTGTCTCCATCCATGGTTGACTCCTTCGATCAGTAGGGCTGAGAGGAAAAATAATAAAAGATCTCTTTTTCCTTACGGAAAATAATAAAGCAGACTAAAAACTGAAAGACTAAATGCTGTTGTAGTACAGACGTGAAGATCAGACTCCCGGTGGACAAGCCCTGTCGTCACTGAAACACACTCAACAGCAGGGGAAAAAAGGAACCGAGGCAGCTGAAGGGTCGGTGCCGAGGTAGTCTACACAAGTGCGAGCCAGTCTCATGGTGCCTGCATATGCAGTCCTACCTCTGCGGCGGCCCTCTTGAAGATTTTTTGGCTCCCACAGGGTCCCGTGCCTCCAGTTTGTAACCCAGCAGTATGAATAAATGGTGAAGACTTAAAGTCCAGGAAGATCATTATTTACAGTTATGGGCATACATTAATATAGTGTATTACCCCCTCAACACAGGCAAGTCCCAGACCCACCCCCAGCACTGTTTGCACAGCTTCGGCTCCAGCAGCGGGACGCAGTAGGACATCATCCGATTAGTCGGCTGTACATCATACTTAGAAACCAATCCCGGACTCCACGACTTCCATACTTAACCAGTGGAACACAGATGTACAGGTCTCCAGTGACCCACAACAGTGGGAAGTATACCCCCTCCCAACCTTTCCAATGTTACCTTTTCTGAAGAAATTCACAAGGAAATGCCGCATGAGAGCCTTTAGAAAATCAGTGGTCTAAATGAAATACCTACGGGAGCAGGCGGGAGCATGTTGGTGAGCCTGTGGGGAGACAAAGGCAAATAAGGCTGACATCTTTTGATCCTGTCCCCTCCTGGGAACGTATTAGGAAAAAATTGCATGCATTATAGTATTAAATATTTGTTATTCCACAACTTCTCTCCTCAATGCTGGCACTCCTCAATATTCCGTCTAGCTCAGTATGTATTATAGGGAGACAACTTAAGCTTTTATTAAGGGAGCTAAAAAGGCAATTAACCAAAATTTGGCTTCAGCTACAACCTCCCTCAGTAGCACAATGGGCAGCCTTAATAGATTCACCTTACTATCTGGAAAAGCAAACTTCCTATTATTTAAATCATCTCCCCATTTTTTATGACATTTGGAGACACTGCGTTCTATGTAAATTGGAATCTGGGCCGGCCCGCTGGCGCAGCAGTAGCACTACCACTTGCGCCACCGCCGACGACCCAGGTCCAGGAACGAGCCCAGGGAGAGGAGGCTTGAGCGTTCGACGGACTGCTCACCTTCTCCAGGAGGAAGCAGGGACGTGGTTCGGTGCCTGTCTGGCCTCTGGCGGCGGCTGGAGGCACAGCAAGCACTAGAGCCTTCAGAAGAGGTCTGGGTGTGTTGGACGTTGGCGACTGCACCTTGATGTCTGGGCACACGGCACACTCCACAGAGAACATCAGAAAATAAGCTCCCTAGGCACCAGGAAGGCAGAGCACCCAGATGCAGACCCCACGACTCTCCTGCCTGTCCTGTGATGACCCGGTGAAACCAGAAAGTTCGGGTATACGGGCCCCACCTTGTCCCCGCCTGGGGGTACAACCAAGACTCCATGGGGGGGATCACCACCAGGCACTAGGTAGGTGAAGAATAGGGGCAGACATCATAGGTGACTCTCGATGGTGAGGGCCAGGGAGCAGGGGGGAGTACAAACAAAGTTTATAAAAAAAAAAAATTGGAATCTGATCCAAAGTTTTTTCATAATAGTGTAACTTTAATTGTGCTAACTGGACCTATGTTGGAAGTTAGCCGGTCAAGATGTAATCAAATAAGCTAGAAGCTGAAATTATGTAAATTTGAGAAGGCCTTGCATACTTATCTTTGAATGTTTATTATAAGATTAATGTACAATTTCATTTATACTCTGTAGACTTAAACCTATAAGGTTATAGTATCCTGTGAAATAAGATCACCCATTTTAGTTATTTGTTCATATTCCAATATATTTTTGTTACTACTGTGTTTTCACAATAAAATTTTATTACAAAAAAAGAAATAGCTGCCCTTTTTCTCCTTCCCACCACTCCTCTGGACTGTCTTACACCCCTCTTTTTTCTTGTTCAATCCCATTTGTCTTCTGCCCAGTCTGGTCCCTCTGTCCCTACCAGTTTATCTTTCGGCATTCCCTTGTCTTGCCATAGACCGCCCTTTTGAATACCAGGACCACTGTTTTTGAACTTATGTGTTCCTGTGGCTATGCTGAATGACAGTGTATTGTGACCACTGGACCCCAGTAGTTCATTCACCTTTACTTCTCTATCTCTGTTTGATAGAGCCAGAGTAGCAGTGCATTACATTAAAAGTACATGTAGAGCTAAGAAATTTAAGTGTGCTGTGTAATACAATGTCATATTCTTTATAGTATATTACTATATAGTGTAGCATAGTCGTGTTATAATATACAAATGTTTGGGGCCTCCACATGCTCCCTTACGAGAGGTACTGTGACAAGAAATCGGCATTTTAACTATTACAATTTTATTTTAATGCTATTTTCTGTGACTGTACTGGACACTGGTCTATCCACTGCAAACTGGCATGAAACAGCTCTGGTATTCCCCACAGTAAAGTTAAGTATGATGGTAGGCAAAGGTGAAATTGGGCAACGCGAGTTGGACTTTCTCCCTTTGGCTCAGAAGGATGGCGCTTTCTACTGGAGGCCTGCCAATCTGCTCTATGAGGGGGACATATAATACTAAGACTTGAAAGTTCCGAATACTTCACTTTGTTTCCAGGAGGGAAAAAGAAAAAAAAATAAATAAATCAGAGGGAAAATGCCTACCCACTGGGAAAAATACTGTCACTCTGTCATATTCGTAGAATGTTGTGAATACAATTGCTGAATATTACTATTTTCTCCTTGTTTGCCAATGTTATATTCATCACACTGTGTCGTCACTGGATATGGTTCGGTATTCCACTGTTGTGCATGGAAATGCATACGCTGCCAGTTGCTGCTGTACAGTACTGATGTCAGAATGCTGTTGTATCACAGTAGCTACGCCAATACTGTGGTACAACAGCACAGAATCCCAGTCTGTTAGGATTCCTCATACTAACCGTCACTGCAGATTCCTCAAGATTACGATAATCAGCAAGACTAAGAACACCCCAAGTGAATGGTTTTGTTAGGTGAACTACTAAAAATACTGCCAGCTCATGTACTTTATCCATTACTTAAATCAAATTAAATGTTTTTACTCTTATCCAGTTTACTATTTTCTGTTTGTTTTTTACCACAGTTTAAGACAGAGTTAGAAAACCGGTAAACAAATTAAAACAAACATATACTATACAAAACAATATTTGGATAACCATACACAACAAAGTTAATGTTTCCATTTTGGAGTGAGATGACATTATAAAGACCTCTCTGACACAGCCGGCCTGGTGACGTGGAGGACTGAGGCACTGGACACGACACCTTGCGTCACTCCAGCGACCGAGCTCTGGAGTGAGCTCGGGTTGCTGGGGGTCAGCAGGGCAGGGAGAGGATTGTGCATATGACAATGGCTCTCCTCTCTCGCAGAGAGAGGGAAGAATGTCCCGCTCCTTGACTGCCTCCTGGTGGAGGTCAGGTGGCAGCACCAGGAGTTAGGGAGGCAAGAAGAAAAAATTATTTACCTTAGTAATTGTGTTTCTTCTAATGGAGTCTTGCTGTATTCTGACAATTCCAGTTAGCTTCAGTCTTTGAACTGCCCCGGAGAGTACAGGGTTCAATTTCTATGCAGGGCATAGAACGTTGAGCTCGAGCTCGGTTGAAGACTCTGTCTGCTGTACTTTGAATCCAAACTGTCAGATTCTTACGAGCTGAAAACTCCATGACCTATCAGAATGTGGAAATTGTAAAATTTCTACTAGCCAACTGGCAACTAACGGTCTAGGTTCCCAAAGGAAGACTCAAGTCAGGAAACCCTAAAACCAAACAAAAACCAGGTAATAAAGCATAACAAATTCTTAATAACCAAACTAAAGCACCCAACAGGAAGTATGCTGAAGACACCCCTGGGGTGCAACACTGCACCTGTCCAGCCACTTCCCAAAAACAGGTTATGAGAGGGGAGGCAGGGAGGGAGGTCAGAATACAGCAAGACTCCATTAGAAGAAACACAATTACTAAGATGAGTAATTTTTTCTTCAAACAACATGAAGTCTTGCTGTATTCTGACAATTGCAGACTACCAAGCAGTACCTCCGAGGAGGAGGGACAGAACCTACTTTGGGAATAGGCTCTGAAGCACTGCTGCACCAAATCTAACATCACTCCAACCCTGGATATCCAGGGAGTAATGCTTGATGAAGGTATGTACCGTTTTCCAGGTGGCTGCTTGGCAAATTTCTAACAAGGGAATATCCCTGGCTGCAGCCAGAGATGCAGCTGTACCTCTAGTGGAATGAGCCCTCAAGCCTGAGGGAGGAATTTATCCCAGTTTCTCATAACAGAATTGGATACAGGACACAATCCACCTGGCAATAGTTCTCTTGGTGGCAGATTTGCCCTTACCTACCTCCCCATAAGTGAGGAATAACTGGAAGGAGTCAAACCTATGACCATTTGTACGTTCTATGTAGTTACTAAGGGCTCTTTTAAAATCTAAACTGTGTAACCTTCGCTCTCCTGAGGAAGCATGATCAGTGAAGAGCACAGGAAGAGACATGGATTGGTTCAAGTGGAAATCAGAAACCACTCTGGGTAGGAACCTCCTACTGGTTCTAAGGACCACCTTGTCCCTATGGAATGAGATGAAGTCCGGTTCAACTGACAGAGCTTGCAATTCACTGATATGTCTGGCAGAGATTAACAGCAACCAAAAACACAGTTATCCAAGTCAAGTACTTGAGCTCTGCTGAGGACATAGGCTCAAAAGGGGGATGCATAAGCTGAGCAATGCAGACATTTAAATCCCAGGCAGGAGCAGGATCCCTAAAAGGAGGATTGGTATGAAGCAATCCTGTGAACAATTTACAGAATACAGAATGAGATGAGAGAGAGGAAGGCTTTCCCACTGACAGAAAAGCAGAAACAGCTGACAAATGAACCTTGAGAGTAGCTGGTCTGAGGCCTAGACCATTAAGATGAACCATATAATCCAGAACTGTAGACAATTCAGCAGTGTCTGGGGATATATGGTTCTTGGAACACCAAATGCTGAATCTTTTCCATTTGGAGTTGTAAGTTTTTCTGATGGCAGGCTTTCGAGAGGCTTTGAGAATGCCCAGAACTCCTTGGGACAGATGCAAATCTGCATATTCTAACTCTTCAACAGCCATGCCTTGAGATTGAGGGACCGAAGATTGGAATACCAAATCCTACCCTGAGATGAGGTTAACAGATTGCACTTCCTGGGGAGAGACAGGGGAAGATGGACTGCTAGGGTCAGCAGCAGGGGATACCATGGCTGCCTGGCCCAGTCTGGAGCAATCAGAATTAGTTTGCAGGATTGTTACCTCATTTTGACCAGAACTTTGAACAACAGAGGAAAAGGAGGGAAGGCATAGAGGAATTTCCCTTCCCAGTTCAGAACCAGAGCATCCAGAGGGACTGAGCCCAGTACTGGAGGTCTGCAACAAAACAGAGGAAGTTGGTGATTGTCCGGGGCTGCAAAGGGATCTATCTCTGGAGTGCCCCACCTGGAAAAAATCACTTCTAGCACCAGGGGATCCAGAGACCATTCACAATGGCCCTGGGAGATACTGCTCGGTGCATCTGCTATCACATTGTTCTTTCCCGGAAAGTGGACTGCAACTAAGGATGTCTGCAGAGAGTAAGCCAGAGACCATAGTTTTATGGCTTCCGTGCACAAGGCCGTGGACCGAGTGCCTCCCTGCTTGTTGATGTACCACATGGTGGTGGTGCTGTCTGTCCTGACCTGTACCACCTTGTTCTGCACTGACTGAGAGAAGGCTTGCAGAGCCAGGAACACTGCCCTGAGCTCCAACAGACTGATATGCAGGAGGGACTCTTGATGGGATCACTGTCCCTGGGCTGTGAGAGCCCCGAGATGGACTCCCCACCCCAACAGAGAAACATCTGTAGTAAGGACCACAGAGTGGGGCTGACTGACGAAAGGAACCCCTTTGCCTGAGATTGTCCTGATCCTGCCACCATTGAAGTGCCTGGATCAGAGTCTGAGTCACTGGAACTAGTTTGGTAAGAGGATCCTTCTTTTGGGACCAGAAGGACCTCAGATGGAACTGAATGTCCCTCATTTGAAACCTGGCTCCTTGGACCACTGCTGTAGAAGCTGCCATGTGACCCAGAAGCTGAAGGAAATGCCTTGCTGGTGGAGAGACCAGAAGGCGGAAAGAGGAGGCCAGTTCTGAAATGGCTGTAACCCTCTGCACGGGAAGAAAAGCTCTTGCCTTGACTGTATCCAGCTCTGCTCCTATAAAAGTGAGAAGCTGTACAGGTTCGAGAACTGACTTGGAAAGGCTGAGAAGAAACCCCAAGGAAGTGAGCACTTGCTGGGTCCCTTGGAGGTCTGACTTGACTTGGTCTGGGGACTGTCCCACAATGAGCCAGTCCAGATATGGAAACACTGCAATCTCCTTCCTTCTTAAAAAGGCCACCACTACTGCCAGGCACTTTGTGAACACCCTTGTAGCTGATGTTAGGCCAAAGGGAATTGCTCTGAACTGATAATGGCCTGAAGGCAATTCGAACCTGAGGTACTTCCTGTGGGAGCACCTGATGGGAATGTGAAAATAGGCATCCCTGAGGTCCAGGGAGGTTAGCCAGTCCCCTGACCTTAGAGAGAGAGGAATTATTCCTAGAGTCACCATTCCGAACTTTGGTTTTAACAGATGCTTGTTCAAGTATCTTAAATCCAGGATGGGTCACCACTCCCCTGTCTTTTCTGGGGTAAGGAAGTACCTGGAGTACAGACCTTTGCCCCTGTGTAGGTAAGGCACCCTCTCTATGGCCCTTATAGCCAACAGAGATGAAACCTCTGCTTGCAAGGCAAGGGAGTCGGAGGTGCTTGCAGGTGGAAAAGATGTGGGTCACAGCTTTGGAAATCTTTTGAAGCTGAGGACCAGTTCCTGGCTTACCACTTCCAGGACCCATTTGTCTGAAGAAACAGACTTCCAGTCCTGGACGAAGTAAGCCAGTCTGCCTCCTACTGGTATGGGGGAGTCGATCCGGGCTGAGACCTCAGGGTGTCTGCTTGGCAGGAGCCTTAGGCTGAGGGGTGGATGCAGCCCTGCTCATCCCCCTTCTGCCTCTCCCTCTAAAGAACCCCCTCTGGGAAAAGGGAGAAGAGGCCTGCGCTTGGTAGAAAGACAGGCCTGTGGAAAAACCTGCCTCTGCCCCTGGCTTGCTGCTTTTGAGGAGCTGCCTGCCTTTCCTTGGCCTGTGCACTCCTGTAAGTGGTCCTATATTAGTCCATTTTCTTCATGTAATTCTGTCTGCTCCCCAAACAAAGAATTACCCACCATAGGGAAATCCATGGCCTTAGCCTGGGTGTCCTGTGAAAGGCTAGTACATCTGAACCAAGCCATTCTCCGAAGAGCCACAGATGTAGCCATGACTCTTGATGACACATCACTGGAGTCTACAGCAGCATGAAACTGAACCTTGGATGCCTCGGTCCTATCAGCAGCCACCCCCTCCAGCTCCTTAGCCAGCTGAGGGGAAGCCTGCTTAACCAATGCCAGTACAGTGTCCCATCTGGACTTCTGGTACCTGGCTGTATAAGCCATATAATTAGCCTGCCTAAGTCCCAAAGAGGATGCCATGTACTGTTTCTTTGCCATGGCATCCAACTTCCTGGAGTCTTTATCTGGGGGGTGTGAAGCCAAGGGAATGCCTGCCCTGTCACAGGCTGCAGCCTGTACTACCCCAACATGGCTGCATTGCTGGTAAAGAAACTCTGTATCCGCGCCTGACAGACAATACCTCTTGTCTATCCTTCTGTCCACAGGAGGTATAGAGTTAGGAGACTTTAGAATGTTTTGAGTCTGCTTCCCAAAAAGACTTATGAAGGGGAATAGACAGTTTCTTTACTCTGGGATATCCATCATTTCAACGAAGTCAGGCTCTTCTTGGTCCTGCACAGCTTCCTCCATAGGAAGCTGGAGGGTTTCTGCCACTTTCCTGTAAAACAGAAAGTGGGGAGGGGACTCAGAGAGCCTAGGAGGGGAAACACCAGAAGGTCTGTCTGGGGAGATGTCCAATTCTATAGGCACATCCAGACTTTCTAAGCACTCATCATCATAATCCTCACATTGTTCACAGTCCCCCTCCTCAAAATCCGGTTCGTAAAAATCTTGAGGGCATAATCCTGAACCGAGGAACCGACCAAACCAACCCCTACCAACCGGACCGGATTGGTTTGAACCGATGAAGCTTTTTCCACAATCCGAATCGCCGGGCAATTTCTTCATGGTCGGAACATGGAGTTCTGGATCCGAACTGGCAGATTTTTCCTTTCTTTTCCTTTTTGTAGGAACTGACCCCTCAGGATCAGCTCTCCTCTTGCCCGAAGAAGTATTGCCATGGTCAGAGGGCACTCCATCTGGTTCGGTGGTACCCGAACCGGGCTGGCCTTCTGAGTTAGTGGATTTCTCGGCCTCCTTCTCCTTAAGGCTACCCAATCTCTTATCCAGGGTAGACTTGGGAAAATTCTTACATATTTGGCAGTCTGAATCAAGGTGGTCAAACCCCAGCCAGTAAACACAGGTGGTGTGGGGATCAGTCTTAGCAAAGACCTCCCCACACTCACTGCAGTGTTGAAACCCAGTGGGCCTGGTTTTTTTCTTGGGTTTCTCAGACATGGCCCACCTAACCAAAATACAGGTTACTCACCTGTAACAGGAGTTCTAGGAATGGTATATGTTGTTCATCCACACTCATTGGCAGTATCCTTGCCGCTTTAAATCTTGCCGGAAGGTCTTCAAGCTTGCTCCTCCCACCCACCCGGGTGGTATAACTCTCGGCTCCGCCCCATGACGCCAGATCTGGCCCGCTGGAAGCTCAGGTTGAGCGTCAAGCCGAGAATAGAAACAGATGAACAACATATACCATTCTAGAACTCCTGTTACAGGTGAGTAACCTGTATTTCTAGGGACATGGATATGTTGTTCATCCACACTCATTGGCAGACTCCTAGCAGTTCTCCGGGAGGAGGGAGGCAAGACGCACACCCCATATACTTACTTGGGAAAGAGAGACTGAGAACCGAGGCCCCAAAACCAGCATCCCGCGTGACTCAAGGTCGATGTGGTAGTGGGTAATGAAGGTGTTTGCTGACTTCCAGGTAGCAGCCCTGCAGATTTCTGGATAGGGACGCCCCTGGAAGCAGCCACCGATGCAGCAGTATGGCGGTAGAATGAGCTCTTATCCTCTGGGAGGCTCCATGCCCGCCAACTTATAGCAGAGATCTATGCAGGAGGTTACCCACCTGCTTATCGTCCGCTTGGCTGCAGGTCTGCCAGATGCGGCTTCAGCGTAGGTGACAAACAGCTGGCTAACCTCTCCCGATTTCAATGCGCGCCCTTATAATAAGCGAGCGCCCTTCTAGGGTCCAGAGTATGGAGCCTATTCGCCTCCGAGGTGTGATTGGGGTAGAACACCGGCAGAGTCAACACCTGGTTAAGGTGAAACTCCCACACCACCTTCGAAGGAATTTCGGTGGGGGCGCAGGACAACCTTGTCCCTGTGGAAGACCAGGTAAGAGACTCGATGGAAAGCGCCTGGAGCTCTCCCATCCTTCTGGCTGGACGGATAGCCACCAAGAAGGCGGTCTCCACGACAGGTGAGAGAGCACACCTGTGCATAGGTTCAATGGCTTGCCCATGAGCTTTGCCAGTACCAGCAGTAGATCCCACGGAGGTGGGGGTTCCCGCACTGGAGGGGAAATGTGATCAAGGCCTTTGAAAAAGCGCCAGACCACCTTCTCCTGCGCCACCGACTGCTTCCCGGCCCGCGCTCGGTAAGCAGAGATGGCTGCCAGGTGCACCCTTAGGGTCGTCGACCTAAGCCCTTGACTAGAAAGGGACCATAAATAGTCCAAGATGCTTGCCAAGGAACAGGAGGAAGGGTCCAAGCCCTGTTCTGACACCAAATGGAAAACCTTTTCCATTTGAAGGCATAGCATTTTCTGGTCGACTTCACGGGACGCCTCAACTACATTGAGGACCTCGCCGAAAGACCCAAGGCCTGGAACTCTAGCCGCCAGGAACCAGGCCGCCAGGTGCAGGGATTGAAGGTCCGGATGGAACACCTTCCCTGATTGACTGAGAGCAGGTCCGGCGAGCTGGAAGCTGCCATGAGTCCTGGAGCTGAGACTGAGGAGATCTGGTACCAGAACTGGCGAGGCCAGTCTGGGGCTATCAGAATCACCTGCGCCTTGTCCCTCCTCGCCTTGAGAAGCACCTTGTGATCAAGGAAATGGGGAAAGGCGTAAAGAGGCCCGGGGTCCATTGCCTCAGAAGGCATCCCCTGCAGCGAGCCCTGCTGAGGGGGCGGGCATGGAACAGACTCAGCCGCTTCCATGGAGGCAAACAGATCCACCTGAGGTGTGCCCCAAAGGAGAACAGATGCTGTACTACCTCCGCAGGAGAGACCACTGCGGATGCAGCCCCTATCCGCTCAGGGCATCGGCCAGGGTGTTGGAGGCTCCGCCACGTGAATGGCTAGGAGATCCGCTCCAGGCTGCGCACGAGTGACCAAATGCGGAGAGTTCTCTGCATAGAAGCATGGAGCGCGCCCCGCCCTGGCGGTTCAGATAGTACATGGTCGTGGTATTGTCCGCCTGACTCGGACCACTGACCCCGGAGGAACGGAGCAAAGGCGGTGAGAGCTAGCGGACCGCCGGAGCTCCAGCAGGTTGATGTGGCATCGACTCCTGCTGGGGACCAGAGGCCATGAGCCTGGTGCCCCCAGATGGGCACCCCAACCCATCAGAGAGGCATCGGTCGATAGAGACCGCCAGCTCGGGCGGATTTAACGGGATGCCCTCCTGCAAATGATCTGGAACGGTCCACCACTGGAGAGCTGCCCACATCCCCTGTGTCACCGGCACAGCTGGTCCAAGGGATCGCAGCTGCCAGACCACTGGCTGGCCAGTCCCCACTGAAGGGGACGATGTTCCAGCGGGCCCAACGGACCACGCTGGTGCAGGCCGCCATGAGACCCAGGAGGCGAGGAAGTCCCGGCAGGGCGCAATTGCCCAACCAGAAATGATCGGGCAAAGGAGGAAAGAACCTCGCCCTGTCCGCCGGGAGCCGCCCTGGCTCAAGAGAGTCGAGCTGCGCCCGATGAATAGAATCACCTGCTTCGCTCGAGTCTCGACTTGGCCTCGCTGATAAGGAGGCCCAGTTGAGAGCAGACCTGGAGGGCCAGATCTCTGACCACTCCGCCTCCTCCCTGGAGGGAGCTGCTATCAGCCAGTCGCCCAGGTAAGGGTACACCGGACCCCTCGGCCGCAGGAATGCTGTCACCACTGCCATGCATTTGGTGAAGACCCTGGGAGCTGGAGACAAGTCAAGGGCATGGCTTGAATCAAGAGGGATCCTCCGCCGGAAGCTGAAGGAATCTCTGGTGAGACGGACGGATAGGGACGTGAAAAACGCTGGCCTGCAAGTCCAGAGAGCAGAACCACACGCTGCTCCAAGGATGGTATTATCGAGCCAGAGTGACCATTCTGAAGGTTCGAGACCTAGGAACTTGTTTAGGTCGTAGGTCGAGAATGGGCGCCAGCCCCGTCTGCTTCGAACCAGGAAGTACCTGGACACAAACCCTGGGTCTGAAGGAGGGTCCACCACCTCTCTTACCACCTCCTTCTGAGGAGGAGAGCGGCGTCGCCTCGACGAGCCGCCAGTGAGGCTGGGGATCCCGTCTCCGAGGCGCCACGGCTCTGAAGGGTGGTGCCTGCTCAATTCCAGAGGCAGGCCTCTTCCCACCACCTCCAAGACCCACCTGTCCGTGGTAACAGCGACCAGGCGGAACGGAAGTGCTGGAGCCGCTCCTCTACGGGGACCCAGGGGTAAGGTGACGGGATGGGGCGACCCCTCAGCCCGGCCACTGGGCAGGCTTGGAGGAGGGACCGCCGAGGGACCTCCTGGGCCTTTTCCTCCCTGCCTCCTGTTAGAGGAAGCCGCTGCTTGGGTTTGGGATGCCAAGGCCGAGCCTGCTGGCCCTGACGTTGCTGGTCAAGGCTGGGGCACAGAAGGACGAAAGGGCTTAGGCTGTGGTTTATGCCTTTGTCCTTCTGAGGGAAGAGACCGAGTCCAAGGTGGCATTGGACTTCTCGATCCTCTGCAGGTGACCTTCCACCCAGGGTCAAGAGGTCAGTCCCTCAAAAGGGAACATCCGCCAACTTGTGCTGGGTATCCGGCAAAGGTGGATATCTCAGCCAAGCCCGCCGACGCACATGGCGGCCGCCACCGATCTGGCACATGAGTCCCCATATCCAAAGCAGTCTGGAGCTGCTGTTTGGCCACTGCCCTGCCCTGGTCCCGCACCTGCTTAACCGTAGTCTGCAGATCGGGCGGAAGATGAGGGATGACTCATCCAGGGAGCCCAACAGGGCATGAGAAAAATGTGCCATGAGGACGGGCCGAACTGGCCTGGACGGGTCGAGAGAGGACGAGCGTAGACTTTTCGTCCGACATAGTCCACTTTCTTGACCCTTGTCAGGAGGTTTGTCCACATCCCTGGCGCTGCCGGGCGCCGAAAACGCTTGTCGGTAACCAACCCTCAGCAGAGGGTGTTCAAAACCGACAAGGAACCGGGGACCGGGATACTTCCTGGCCATCCTGGCCAAAGGCGAGGGCAGGAAGCAGGGCGCGCAAAGTTCCAGTGCCGACCCACTATGGCCTCGGCCACTGGAAAGGCCTCCGGCCGGAGAATCCCCCAGTCCAGAATCTCCGAGGGGATACCTGGCCTGCTTTGGAACGGGTTCGAGCCCATCCCGTAGACTCCGAGATGAGCCAAGTAGTCCTAGGAAGGACGACGGGCTATCGTCATTGACTGACCTCCTGAAGACCCAAGTCCAGTCGCTGGAGAAGAAGGAGGAATCATCTTCGACCGGAAGAGTCCTCGAAGAGCTGCCTCTGGCCTGAGCCACCCTTCACCGCCGAGGTCGGTCGGGAGTGAGGGTAACTGACAGCCGATGGGTAAACCCTTAGCCGACCGAGAATCTCTTGGTCGGAGCCCCACCTGTGGCTGTGGAGGCGGAGGTTCCACCGAATCGTGGAGTAGCTGGTTTTGGCCGAACAACCGCCTGGTATAGGCCTCGGACAAGTCGAGGGGTTGTGTCGGCCGCCCGGTGACAGTTCACTTAATGGCCGGGAAGGCGCCGGAGTCGGCTTATTCCCCGGCCAGGAGGAGTTGTTGTAACATAAGGTCCTCGCACTGGCCGACGAATTTACGCCGAGCCTCCTCATCCGGGAGGAGGACGAGATCAGCGGCGACCGCTGCTATCAAAGGTGCCGAGACCGAGACCGCCTATGACGGTGGGAACGGCTGGACCGCCAAGAGGTCCGAGACCGAGACCGAGAGTCCCGGAATTTCCGGGTCGGTGCGGAGGTGTCGGCCGGAGCCGCACTCCTTCGCTCGGAAGGTCCATCCGAGGGCTCCGGAACCGAGGCACAGGCGAGCCCACGGGATCCTCAACTCCTCCGGGAACCGGGAGAGGGGAATTCGCTAAAGGCTACAGCCCATCCAATGGGTCGAGAAAATCTCGACTTCATCAGTGGGAGTCTCGGTCAACTGACCTGACGGGGACACCGTGAGGCCAGTGGTCGAAGCCGAGCCGGGTTTTAATTGCCGACGGCTCGCACGCCCGGGAGAGGGACCTTCCGCCCCAAGAGCCGCCGACGGAGGATTCTACCCTGTCCCTCTTTGGACCGAGAATAAGGTCCAGCAGACGCAGGCCCTTCTCCTTAGTGGAGAGGGACAGACAAAGCCTCTTAAAAGAAGCCGTGAGGAAGAACCCAGAGAGAGCGGGATAAATGCCGCGGCCGAGGAAGATACGCCCGCGCCGCCTCTTCGAGGGCGACTCATCCGCCGAGCTGATCCGCCGAGCCCGCCGGACACCGCCAACCGGCCTCCTGGACTTCACCGAGGGAACGCTCGGACGGCCCAGTTGCACCGGGCAGCATCACCTCGAGGACGAGGCCGAGAAAGATGAGCACAGGTCGCAAGCCCGCGGGTCGTGCTCAAGGCCTAAGCAGTAGACACACGTGAGGTGGATCCGCCCGAGACATCTTCTATTCGCATGGGCATCTCCGAAACTGAGTCGATTTGTCCATCGCAGCCGCTGAGGGATAGAAGACTGAAGTCTTTTGCAAAATTTTATTTTTAAATCGCAAACGGAGAAATAGGAACCAGTCGCAAACGCAGAGCTGCTAAGGAGGGAACCTGAGCTCCAAGCGGTAAGGAAGATCTAGCGCCATGGGGCGGAGCCGAGAGTTATACCACCCGGGTGGGTGGGAGGAGCAAGCTTGAAGACCTTCCGGCAAGATTTAAAGCGGCAAGGATACTGCCAATGAGTGTGGATGAACAACATATCCATGTCCCTAGAACTTGCCCTTTTTTCCGCAACCGCCAGGTAAGACTCTTATCGGTTTCTAACCGTGTTACGGGTGTTTGAAAAAACCGCTAAAAACACATTTTTTTTTATTTTTTATTAAACCAATAAGAACCGGTAACCACACACTAAAATGACTAAATCAAAAATCCTAAAGGATCAGTTCGGCTGAACAGATCGGGACTTTTACAATTTCCACAATCCAAAAACACTAAGTACTTACTGTACCACAGACAGAGTGAACCGAACCGTGGTAAAATAATTCGGAAAACCTAGACTTTAACAGAGTCTTTGAACAGAGCAACAGGAGAAATCTCCGGAGTGACTGTTCAGTGAAGCGGAGTAAAGAATCTGACGGTTTGGATTCAAAGTACTGCAGACAGAGTCTTCAACCGAGCTTGAGCTTGAGCTCAACGTTCTATGACCTGCATAGAAATTTAACCCTATACTCTTTGAGGCAGTTCAAAGACTGGAGCTAACTGTAACTGTCAGAATACAGCAAGACTTCAGGTTGTTTGAAGCATGGTTACGTAGCTTGCTTGTGCTCACGGCCACGAAGGGGAGGGCAACACGTAAAAAGGGTGACTGCAGCCTCTGTGAAGCCCTGCAGCCAACCAGCGTCCTGCTCTGCCGACGGATCACTGGAAGCCCCAATCTGGATAATGAGCCCTGGGTGGGAAGAGGACGGCTCTCCATTTCCCAGCCCCCCTGCCACAGGGGTGGGTGGGGGGAACCATGGGGAAATGGGGCTTGGTGATACAGGGAGGAGCGATGGACTTTCTTAGGCGGCAGGCAAAGTAGAGAGATCTGCCTGCGGTCACCCAAGGGGAGGATAAATAATTGGGGGGGGGTCTATGATGCAATCTCACCCCTTGATGGAAGCAGTCTTGTTGCGTATGGCTGCCAATACATTATTCTCTCTATGTACAACTGCGCTTTGTATAATGTCTGCTGTTACAATAGATGATTGTTATCAGTACAACTCTCCCTGTTCCCTTTCTCAATGGACACATCTTGAAATAAGCCCTACACTACCCACTGGACTGCCACACGGTGGGAGCGGAACTATTGGGGGGGGGTGCGCCAACCCACTCTCTCCACCCTCGGAAGAGGAGATCTGCCCATTGGCATGCTCGATCCTACGCGCCCCCCGTCAAACAGAGGTCATTCCCGAACACGGGTCGCCAGCGTAATGCGAGGCAAGGTGTCCAGCGCCTCAACCCCCTGCGCCACCGGGCCGACTGGGAGCAAAGTCTTTTGTAGTCTAAGAAGGGACCAAT